>JAYKKT010000051.1:7497500-9897500 GCA_036023115.1 Brasenia schreberi
TTCTAGACATGGCCATTGTGAACCGGCCCAGTGGTTTCAACCAGAACCGAACTGGATCAGGAACTGCCTTGAACCAGAACCATGGAAGACCCAGTTCAGTTCCAGTTCCACTTTCTACGGAACTGGAATTCTATAACTTTTTATATATATTTTTTGTCAAAATTCAAAAATATTTAATAACTTTTCATTTTAAAATCATTTAAGACCTAAGCTGTTACTGACGGTTCTAAACTGACACCAGAATTGAAGAAAACCAATGCTAGGAGAGAACTACCCCCTAATGGAACGATACGGATTGAACCCGAGACCTTTGCTTAAGGGGAGTTAGTATCCCAACCAGTTGAACCAACCATGCGTTGGTGGTGGTCTGGTATTCTGGTCATCCATGTTTGATCCCTCTTATTTCTGTGTTCATGCTAACCCAAACACGACCTTTTTAAATATCTTGGGTGTTTTACCGATTCTTTCAGGTCCAGATGCATTTTCATGGCAGGTGTTATATTGGGGCTGTTTCAAGTTTGGCTCATGCCATGTTGAAATATTTCACATTGTACGAGATCATGACAACCAAAATATCACCAAATCTTTCTTTTTTTGTGTAAAAACTTTTCATGGACACAAGCCCAGACATTTATCAATATAGGCATGGATCGGGTCTCCATCTAATTAAATTTTTTAGCATCTTTACTTTTTCGTTTCATAATTAAATATTTTACTTTTTGCTTTTTGAATTTAGAATTCAATCACCTATCAATACAAGATAAATAATTGAAAATTATTTTTATGCCAGAGGGAATCCAGGCTCTCTCTCGTGCATTTTGATGATGTAACCCACAAACTAATTTAAAACCTCATTTTCTGAAAAGGGAACACGCATGCAGGAAAAGAGATCTGCATTAGTAGTCGACACAGGGTGCCCTTTAAGAACGAAGGTCAGAGTGAACCATATCTACCAGCAAAAATCATGTTGTCTCTACTGTAAGATGTTGGTATTTTTACCGAAACACCTATTTAATCTTATTATATATATTAAAAAAAAACATGTTGTAAGGATTACCTCTTGTAAACATATACTTTTTTCAGAATATAGAACACATAGCTATAGTTGCAAACTAGGTCGTGACTCTCTTGAGAGGTCAATTAGAAAAAACTTCAACCTGTAGAACTGGTATGTGTTTGTCTAACCTCAGTTTGGATAAACAAAATCAGGAAAATAGTTTTTAGATCATAGAAGAGAAAAGAAAATCAACATATATTCATTAATTCCTTCACGTAGGTATTCGTCTGCTTGATAAGTGTTCTCTTGTTTTCATTTGATAGTGATCAGTATCAACGGACAATGACCACATGAATATCTAAACTCATGAGACAATCCAAGTAGATCTGAACCGGGCGAGGGTGCTCAAAATTAATTTGTTTAAGCTTACCACCTTCGTGCTCAAAATTAATCTACTGCAAAAGAGAAAACTTTATCAGTTAATTGATAAAAAATGTTAAGACCAGCGATTTTCTTGAGATACCTGGTTTAACTGGCTTTAGGTTTATAGGTTCAAGGGATAAGATAATATCTTTGATTGGTCACCCACATTATTGGCCCGTCTTATGGCCATCTCCATTAAGTACTTTCTCTTTAACTAAACTTTCTTGTTATTTAAATTTCCGAATTATATAGTTCGACAACTATGTATCCTCTTTCTCTCTCTCCACGCAAATTCATTTCTAATAGTGAATGTTAGGTAAAATAGTTCTTGAATGATTTATCATAGCATTCGACATGATCATTAGCAAGTTTTAGAGATATATATCCAAGCTGGTCTACAAATGGAAGATTCATACAGTGGTTTTCCTTTAAACCAACTCTAATCACTAGCCTTGATTCTTTTGGATGTAATTGGCAACTAGAACAGACGGAATGCAAAAAGTACCTCGCTAGATCCAAATGAAATATCAACAATGAGTACTTGCTCTATCTTTTTTCTTTTAGTTTTTTTCACATTCAATTTCTCAAACTACACTGAGAAGATAATTATAACATAATCTGCTATTATGATTCTCCATGATACTTGCATATTCATAGTTAGGAAGTTAAATCAACATCTTCAAAAATTGATTCATAGTTTTGCAATCCTTTTGTTATTTTCGTTATAACTACCAAACCATTATGATCAAGAACATTATTGAAGCGACTTTGATTCAATAATCAAGAGAGGCTAGTTCCCTACCAAGCTCAGGAAGCAACATAAGTGGACTTCGTCTGTGTATTTGGCCAAAGTGAAGCTCGAACCAAACATAGACAATTCAATTAAGTGATAATCACTAATGATTTATCTAAAACCTTCGCCTTGTAATTTGGTGTCCACATCCTCCAACACGCTTTACTCAAGGTTTAATTAAATTTTAGAAACTAGAGGAAAAGGCAATGAATCAAACTTTGTTGTTGTCTTGTTTCATCTCAAGGTACTCATGTACCTCGATTAACATGATGTACCCTCTTTGAGTTTACACTCTGTGGGCTAACCTTTCTAGTAGTAGCTGCTAGGGATCAGAGAAGACTCGGTGACATGAAGAACACTAGAAGGTGGCGAACTGTTGGATAAGAACTCTAATGCGGGCACCTTCGTGTCTTGTTGAAGAAGAAAGCCGGCGTTACCACTACTCCTAAGAAAGCATATAAAGGAAATTAGTAAAGGAAAGCAATAAAGTAGAATGAACTTGATTGAAGCCCCTCGTGTACCCAGCCCTTCTTCTTTCAAAGCTAGAAAAAAACAGTTTTCATGATGGCCAAGAAGACTGGAATCCCAATAGTTGGCCAGTAGCAAAACGAGTGAGACGGCTTGAACCGAGTCGATGAGATAGAAAGTGCGAAGTCTATCTTATAGTGTATGAAGTGAACGGAATTGAGGCACAATCCCAATGAATATGCACTATAATTTGGGATGATTAGTTAAGCTCAACCTCAGCTAAGGGTGCCTCTACCTTCATGCAATCGAAGATTCACACCCTCCAGGCCAAATTAGCTGGTGTAGGTTTTGGAGAATCTTCACTATCACACATTTTAAGGAGCATTTAGGTGTGAACATGCAGAGGCTTTTCTCTCATAAGTTTCCCGAAATCAGTTTGCATCTAAAGGTTGAAAGAATTAAATTGAAGATAACCATTAAGAGATTTGTCTCTCCAGTATGGCCCCACCTAAACAAACGGGCTTTATGTTTGAAAAAAAAATAGACATACATGCATATTAAAGTAATATACAACAAATGTAAACATGCCCCAATCATTAACAACAACCACAGATCCAAATTAAGCAATAATCAAGCCGTAAGGAAAACAAAAACATAAGCAAAATCAAAAACTTATCCAACAGTTCGAAGAGCACATACCTGTCTTCGAGCCGATATCAAACACACCTTAGTCGTCTATGGCTAGAGCAGAAAGAGAGAGTATCCACGGTCATAGGGACTGGAACAACACCACGGGTAGAGAGACCAGAAGACGGAAAAAGAGAGAGAGGAAAACTATGTGTTTAGGGAAGATCTCTAATCACCTATTTATATGTGCGCGTGTAGATCACATATCATGGATTTGATCCAAACGATGAACCACTTTATCCTTAACCATCTCGTCTTATCCGGAACCGTCTCATCTTATTCTTATTTGTGACCATGAAAAACTCTTGACCGTTAGATCAAAAGTTTTTCGTGGAAAAAAATAGATCAAGACTTAAACCACAAAACACAAGCCCAAGCTCAACCCGATGCACGTGTGCATGTGTGGTATAGCATGTCATTTCCAAGCTCTTTAAACTAAGGTTCATGAACTACCAAATATATAAAGGACATGCGAGTTTGTCACATCCATCAATATGAGACTAAACTTTGTCTCCTTTTGATAATCTTTTGCACAAGTCCCTCATATGTTACTTTTTACACTTTAGGACTTTCATACATACATTATTTATTTAGGGATACCAACATGTATTAAATGCACATTAAATCTAACAATCTCCCACAAAATCCTTAAGCGTAAAGGTTTCCTTCTAATCAAATCATCATATTATGATTTCAGTAATGGTATCTTCTAGTTTGAACCGTTACCTGAGTTATCCAATATTACCCTTATAGTAACTAGGTGAATATACGTCTTGAACATGAACCTTGTATATAAAGGTGTCTATTGGTAAAAACATAATAAAAGGTTATGGAATGATGCATTAATGGTCATACATCCATATCTTATATCATGATTGACTTGAGGGAACAACTCAATTCTCCTATTGCGGCCACACAATGTCAATCACTTAGTTGGGTATTTCCAATGATGTATTGCTAGCATCATGTCCTAAGAGTCAATCCCATTTAGAGAATAATCTCTTGTTGAACTTACAATCATGACACTTTAGGTTTATAAGGGACAGACACAAAGATATTAAAAGTATCACATAATACAAAGTTTCATCCTATTCACCGAACAGTTTGTTACTACCACATTGAACATACTTCATGAGATCTCCACTCAGTTAGGTTGGGTTGCCACTACTTGTGAATAAATTATGGGTTTCAGTCTCATCCCCAACCTTGATTTCTCAACTAAGGCTACTCATAAACCCTTAGTCAAAGGATCAAGTGTGTTATCTTTTGATCCAACAAAATCTACAACCATGACCCCACCAGACATAAGAGCCCTTATAGACTTCGGTGTGGCTTAGATGTGTCTCCATTGCTTTTGGTTATACTTAAAACTATTGATCTTAGCAATTGTAGTCATGCTATCACAATATACTTAAATTGCAAGAAGTGTCTTCTTTATCATAGTTAAATTGGACATAAGTCCCTCAAGCCATTTAGCTTCTAATTAAGTCTTATCTAAAGCACATAGTTCTAACTCAAAGGTAGAACGACCCAAAATAGTTTGTTTCTTGGATTTCCAGGAGACAGTGTCACCACCCACAAGAAACATATATCTAATGACCCTATTAATCCCATAATTCTTTGTTATCCAACTAGCATCACTAAATCCTTAAAGAACTGAATGATGTTTACCGTAATATAATCTAAGTGAAATCATTCCTTTCACATAGCGAATCACTCTGTCTAGAGCTTTCTAATGGGTTCTATATGGATAATTAGTGTATCTACTCGACTTACATACAAAAAATACAATATTTGGTTGTGTATAGTTAGTTAGATACATCAAACTACCAAAAATTTAAGAATATCTTAGTTGAGACACATGAATACCACTTTCATTCTTATAAAAAACCTTAGATAAATTATATGGGGTCCTAACAAGTTTATAATTTGTATATTCAATTCTTTGTAAACTTTCTCAACATAGTAAGACTAAGAGATTCATATACCATCAGTAGACCTTGTGATTTTAAGGCCTAAAATCACACCAGCAATACTCATGTCTTTCATCTCAAACTTAGTACATAAGAATGATTTAGTCTCATTTACTATTCTTATATCGGATCCATATAACAATATATCATCTACGTATATTCAAAGAATGATAAAAACATTATGTATCAACTTACAGTAGACACACTTATCATAATCATTAGAAATGAAGCCAAAATATGATATTATATAATCAAACTTTTCATGCCATTGTTTAGGGACTTGTTTTAAACCATATAATGATTTAACAAACTTACACACTTTAGACTCATTCCCACGAGCCATAAATCCCTCTCGCTGATGCATATAAATTTCCTCATAGAGGGAAAACAATCTTTACATCCATTTAATGGATAGTGAGGTCATATACGAATGCCAATGCTATAAGCACTCGAATGGTGGTCATTCGAGAAACTAGGAAATATGTATTAAAGTAATTTATTCCTTCCTTTTGTGTATATCCCTTAGTAACTAATGTGGCCTTTTACTTATTTATTGTTTTGTCTGCATGCAGTTTCTTCTTAAAGATTCACTTGCAATCCAAAAGTAGAACAACCAAGAGGTAAATCCATCAATTCTCAAGTATTATTGGAAAGAATTGACTGGATTTCATCATTAACGGCTTCCTTCTAAAACTTAACCTCAGGTGAAGTCCTAGCCTTGTGAAAGGTGATAGGATCATCTTCGACATTGAAAGTAACAAAGTTACTTCCAAAGTCCTTTGATATCCTATGTCGTTTAGTTCTCATTGGTTCAGTTATTTCCCTAGAGTCATCTAATCTAAAAACAACACAATCAGGGTCACTCCCTACATTTGTCATCATTTTCACATGATCGAGAATAAAATCAATAGTATGATCAAAATCTCTAAAAGATACACTTTGAGAAACTACAATCTTCATGGAAAATACATTCTCAATGAATGTAGCATCATTGAGCTCAAGAATCGGTACGCATAACTTGTCTTCAAGTAACACAAAAACATAACATCTACTATTTTAGTTCTCAATTTCTTTCTCTTGTATTCAAGGATGAGTACTTTGGCAAGACATCCCACACTTTGAGATATTTGAGACTAGTCTTTCGACTATTCCAAAGCTTAAAGGGATTACTTTTCTTATGCTTATGGAGAACTCTATTAAAAATATGACAAGCTATATTCAAAGTTTTTCCCATATGTAGGTAGGTAACCCAGAACTTTGAAATAAAACATTAACCATATCACAAAGGGTTCTATTATTTCGTTCAACTATCTCATTAGATTGAGGAGAATATGGAGCAGTAACCTCATGAATGATATCTTTGTTTTGATAATATACTTAAAAAAGATTTGAGATATATTCTTCTCCCTTATCAGACCTTAATCATTTAAGTACCTTATATGTTTGAGTTTTTATTTCATTTCTAAATATTTGAAACTTTTCTAAAGCTTAAATATAACAATATCTATCGTAATCATCAATAAATGTGATAAAATATCTTTTGTAATCCCTTATAGTCATTCAATTGAATTCACAAATATCAGAGTGCACTAAATCTAAAATCTCGAATTTTCTTTCAACCCTATGAAAAGGTTTTCTATGCTGCTTTCATTACACACATATACCACATTTGTGTTTTCTATCTATGATAGTTTTAAGAGTAAGATTTAAATTCATCATGTTTTTCATTGAATCAAGGTTTACATGACCCAACTTAGCATGCCATACATGATTAAACATTGTACATAGAAGAAGAAGAATATGAAACATAAATAGATGCTTTATTATCATTAAAATTCATACAAAATCAACAATTGGTTCTACATGAATTTTGAACTGATCCTCTATATCACACAAATAACCATTCCAAAAGAAACACTAGTACTAAGTTGTGTAATAATGACTTTATTACATTTGCAATCTAACATTAAACCCTCCCTAATTAAAGTAAGACCACTAAGGATATTTCGGTGAATTATTGAAATGTGTCTAACTTGTTCAAGATTTAGAATATTTCTCAAAAAAAACTTCAAATTCACATGCCCTTCACCCTTAACTTCAACAGTCGAATGATCTCCTAAGGTAATTGTTGGCCCATAAATGATATGGTAAGACACAAAGAGAGACTAGTCAATATATATGTGAACATTAGCTATAGTGTATATTATCAAATATTGTGGCTCATAAACAAAAAAGAAATGAGGTTTAAGGTATAGATGCATGTCACTAGCAGGTGCGGTAGTTACCACCATATTCATCATAACTCCCTTCAATGGCTACCGATTTCTTGGCTTTCTTGTTGGGACAATCCCTCACCCAATGTTCAATCTGACCATAGAGCCAACATAGTTTATTTTGGATTTCTCTTAGATATTGGCTTTTAGTTTATGCTTTCCTATTTTTTCTTATGATCACTAGGTTGTATCTTTCCGACTATCAAGTTAACCCAAGGGTTGTTATCTATACGTATAATGATTTTTTGCTCTGTGCTATTCCTCTATTGCAATGTCTATCATTAGATTATTAAGGGTCATCTTACCCATCTTATGCTTGAGATCTAGGCCGAAACTCTCCTAAGACTTAAGAAATTTCTCAATAATAGACATAACAATAAACTTATCAGGAAGTTTCATCTCAATTTTCTTCAGATCATGACATAAAAGCTAAAACTCATGGGCATATTCAATCATAGATTTCTCCTCTACCATTTGATATTTAAAAAACTTTGCCACAAAATATTTTTCAAGACTAAGGTCTTTAATATTATATTTTTGATTCAAGGCAGCCCATAGATCTTTCGCGATCATAAAAGGGGAAGAACTATATACACCAAATAAAATACTTGACAATGCCAATAAGATACAACAACGGCACATGATATCCTTCTTCTTCCACTCGGTGACTGTATCTGAGCTTCTAGAGTCAATATCATCAGGTAGGGGACAATCCAACTCGATGTACATATGCAACCTTAACATGGTTAACAAAATTTTTACACGTTGTTAAAAGCGTTTAAAATGTGGATCGACAAACTTTTTTGGTATCAAGGTCAAGTCGACCTTAGGTCCGAGGGTAGTAGTCATAAACATATTTACTATGATAAAATCTAATTTCTCTAAGATTGTTTGGAAAAACCGTAGACATACATATAATAAAGTAATATGCAACAAATGTAAACATGGCCTAATCGTAAACAACAGTCGCAAATCCAAAATAAGTCATAATCAAGCTTACAAAAAACTAAAAGACCTCAAATACACCTCAATCGCCCTTGCGGACTTATCTATGCAAGTCGCCCTTGCAGATTTGTCTTAGAGAAATCAACGCCCCGCTATGAGTACATATGGGTACGTGCAACTTCCTCAATGGATAAAACACACAAACAACTCGAAGACCATATACTTGTTTTCAAGTCAACCTCAAACACACCTCAGTCGCCAATAGTTGGAGTAGAAAGAGAGACTATCCACGATCACAAGGACCAGAATAACACCACGGGCAGAGAGACAAACCCAAGATATAGGAAGAGAGAGAGAGGAAAACTATGTGTTTAGGGAGGATCTCTAATCACCTATTTATAGGTGGGCATATAGATCACATATCATAGATTCGATCCAAACAACGAACCACTTTATTTTCAACCATCTCGTCTTATCCGAAACCACTCTACCTTATCTGGAACCGTCTCATCTTATTCCTATCTGTGACCGTGAAAAACTCTTGATCGTTAGATCAAAAAATTTTCGTGCAAAAAGATAGATCAAGACCTAAACCACAAAATACAAGCCACAAGCCCAAGCTCGACCCGACGCGCGTGTGCACGTGTGTGTAGTATATCATGTCCTCCCCAAACTTTTTAAACTAAGGTTCATGAGCTACCAAATATATAAAGAACATGCAGGTTTATCACATCAATCAAGGACTAAACTTTGTCTCCTCTTTATCATCTTTTGCACAAATCCCTCATATGTTATTTTTTACATTTTAAGACTTTCATACATATATTATTTATTTATTTAGAGATACCAACATGGATTAAATGGACATTAAATCCAACACCTTCAACATAACATAATAATCCTTCCATTGAAACACACATTCGTTTTCAAACAAATCTTGACCCAATCCATGAATTCAACATGGGAACATAACTCTCTTCAAGTGCCTTTTAGATCCCCTTATTGTCTTATGTGTCCGATGTTTGTCTTATCCCTATTGTCTATATCTTTCAAACTGCAACTCCATGTCTTGCATAGCTTTCCCTTGGTCTCTGAATTCAGCACTGAACTTTAGACAACATTAACCTCTTCACATGCCTTTTGGGTCTCCTTATTGTCTTATCCTTAGTCTTATTTGTCTTATCGCATTGATAATATCTGCCGAACTTCAAGTGCATGTCATGTATAGCCTCAAAGCATTTCAAGTGCTGGACCTTTCTGTCCTTTTTTCACAGCTTTTAGTTTTGACTGCTTGATGATTGTCTTATAGATGTTGATAATAAAGAAAAAATTGGCTTATCCCTGTTCCAAACACTTTTTTCCCAACTCCTGCTGCCTGTCATACACAGGTTCGAGGTTTTGAAGTACTAGACCTTTCCATCTCCGTTCGCCTCAAGTTTTAATTCTTGTCGTGTATCTCATTTTTTTTTTTCTCCTTACCACGGTTGCTCGTCCTCCCACCTCCTCTTGCTGCTCCGACGGAAGGCTTGACGCTCAGTACCTTTTGGGGACCCCTCCGGCTGCGAGCTCCTTCAAGAATCGGAAGCCTTTGCAGAGGTCCAAGTCTGACTTCCTCCGCCTCTCGATCTGCCATCAACGGATGGGCGCCCGGCGATCGCAGGACCCCCTTCCCTCCCCGCCAGAAAAGCGAGGTCCGACGAAAGCCTAAATTAGAATTCTTTAGTGCAAACAATCTGTAGGAAAGGTAGATTGTTGCTTTTCACGTTTCCTTGCTGAAGCCTCGAATTCTTTTCTTTTCCTTTTAATCCCTAATTTGTGTTCTTAGTTGTATTTTTAGGGTTTCTATGATCGTAAGACTTCTTTCTTTGACCGATGACTTCATTCCTCGAATAAGTTTTTTTCTTTTGAATCCCCAATTTGTATTCTTTATTGTAATTTTAGGGTTTCTATGATCGTAAAACTTATGTTAGCAGTGTTGCCATCATCGACATTACCTTATTCCGCTTGTTCCAGTTAGGGCAAAACTTTTGCAGCGTGTAACTCTTTTCATGCTATGGATTTGATTCATTTGCCGCTGGACTCACAATCCAATTCTGGCATTCTCTGTTTTTATCCGTAATTGGCCTCTGTTGCACATTGTTAGGATCATCTGGCATTGTGGAATCAAATTCCCAACATTTTGAGTTTTGGTTTTTTTGAGAATATGAGGATTCCGGATGAGGAAGAAGGTGGTGGAAACAATCACGGATATGATGACGCCGAACCTGAGATGGATGACGAGGATGAGGACGTGGATTTCAATCCGTTTCTACGTGATTCTCCATCTCAGGAGGAATCTTCGATCTTAAGCTCAGAAAACGATGCGCTTAATGGTGAAGTTAATGGTCGACTTTGCCGGAGTTCGGTTACCAATCCTGGAAATCAGGCGTTGGAAGCTTTGAGTGGCTACCTCGATGCGAATTATGGAGATGAACTGCAAAGCGAGCTCCGTGAAGAAGTCATTGATAAGGAGATAGGTTCCTGTGAATCTGGGAAGGAGGAAACTCTTGGGATTGAACGAAGTGAACTTGCCTTCTGTTCAGAAGCTAATTTAAGTTTGACGAATGAAGCTGATTCAAACACTATGAGGAAGGAACAAGAGATGTTGGATCAAGCTATGGATGCTTTGCCTGATCTGAACATCTCAAGGAAACCAGTCATTCATGTACAGAATAGTCAGGGAAATGAGGGGGAAGATGATGAGGATGCGATTTGCCGAAGGACAAGAGCTAGGTTCTCTCTGCGGGACATGTCACTGGATGAACTGGAGATGTTTCTGCAAGAATCTGACGAAGATGATTACTTTCAAAATGTTGACGATGAGGAAGAATATCGGAAATTTCTCGCTGCTGTCATTGGGAACCCAAATAGAGATGGGGCAGGGAATAGAGAAGCAAACAAGAGAGAAGAGATTGATGACGATGACGAGGATGATGATGCTGATTTTGAGTTGGAAATCGAAGCTGCACTGGAGAGTGATCCTGATGAAACCTGGAACAAAAAGGGTCAGAACGAGAAATTTCAGCCTCCGATCCATAGGCCTGAAACTAGACAGAAGAAGCGACAAAAGGCTGAGCTTAACAAAGATAAGCCTGTGGGTTTTAAGAAGCCTCTACGGCCACTCTTGCCACTAACAGCAAATATACAAGTTGCTCGTTCATCTGAATTGGGAAAAGTCACTGTGTTGACTGAAAGCGCTCAACAATTAAATCCCTCTGTGCCCAATGTGGATGTACCCAATACATTCACTGCTCATCAAATAGGGCAGCTGTATTGTTTGATACATGAGCATGTCCAACTTCTTGTTCAGGTTTTCTCACTTTGTGTTCTTGATCCTTCTCGACAAGAAATAGCTGATAGGGTCAAGAGCCTGATTTTACTAATGGCTGACAAGTGTGATGAAACTTTAGCTTGGAAAACGGTTCCTTACCCAGCCTTTTGCTTCCAAACACCATTTCTGCAGAGCTCTGTATCCCAAGCTTCTCAGATATCACTGAGTGCATGTGCTCTCCCTTCCATAAGAGCTTCTTCTGATGCAATGGTTCCTATGAAGCCTTTTGACAGCACTGTAGGTTCCGTTCAGCGTAATACACATTCAGCCTGGGTGCCTTCGGTGCATGAGCATATTGTGTCAGTGCTCGATGTTGCTCCGCTTAGAATGGCCCGCGATTACTTGGCTGACGTTGAAGCTGGTATGTCAAACAAATTATTTGAACACAGATTTTTACTGTGGCTCATTTTGCTTGTTTTTGTTTTTGTTTGTAAATGACGTGGGAAATTGGGAATCTCCTTCTTGTGTTCATGGACAGCTGTCTCAGCTTACAGGCAACGGCGAATTAAGGATTTAGATCATCATACTTATGATGAGAAAGAACCCCTTTTTCACGTTTCCAATTGTCCTTCTATTAATGAAGCTATGACAAAAATGGTGGACCCTGCAGTTTCACCAGGTCAAAACTCTGGGCTGTCCAATTCCGGTGCTCATACAACCCAAAAGCGAACCTTGGCTGGTGCGCTGGTGGAAAGTAGCAAAATGCAGTCAATTGCTCACGTTCCTAAAGATATTGCTCAGTTGTCTCAGAGGTTTATTCCTCTCTTCAACATTGATTTGTTTCCACACAAGCCTCCCCCAGCTGCAGCTGTTAACCGGGTACTTTTTACGGATGCAGAGGATGAGTGAGTCACTTCATATGTTTCCCTTTTTATCCTTCTAAATTTTGTTGGTTCTTGAATTTTCTTCCTTAGGCTTTGTGGGATGTGTGAAAAGGATTTCACTTTCTGCATTGGTTCATCATTTCTACTTTCAGGAACTAGTAAGCATCACCTCTGTAGTTCAACTGACTTACCGACTATTGCTGGTAGATTTATATTGGTTATCATTCTTGTTCTTGGATTTAAATGTTCAATCATGATAAAGTGGTGTGACATCTGGCTGAGATCATGGTCCTAATGGAACCCCTTTATGGGTTTGATTCCTGGCCTCAGTGACCAAGTCATTATATTGGCATCCAAATGGCCTTAGGCATACCGACGAACAATTGAACTTGAAGTTTGGTTTATTTAGGTCTGTTTTTTATTATGTGTATTGTGTCCTAGTGGACTTTAACATGGGTTTCACTATATGATCATTAATGATGTGGATTCATTGTTTGATGCTTGATACTGTTGTAAGCCTACTTTAAGGGATCAACTATCCTATGGAATATGGATATTTCATGGTGTGGGTTCTTTTGTGGTATCATATATGATGACAGTATTATTAGCTAATTATTTTTAAAACCTTTTAGGTTTTGCTCTAAAGATTGACAACTTGCTACTTTGTTAAGCAATGTGGCTAGCTAATCACATCGTAGTTTCACAGCACAATGGGGACAGAGTTCTCTCACCAAACATGTGGCCAATGGTGCCCAAGTTGGTGACCCATGCACTAAAAGCAAGCATGCTGAAATATTTGACACTCTTAAGTATATGAATGAAGTTATTACTGATGGAGGCAAGACCTCGTTGTCTAAATTGTTGTTCCAACTCAAGTATTGAATCTGCCTCTTGATTGATAATAACTTTTCAAAATATTCTTCGATGTATCTTGATCATCTTGTGGAGGTACTATTAATTGCTTCCTTTACAATTAGGACTGCCAACAAGGTCCCAAGTGGCTGCTACCAGAACATATCACTTCAGTTTGTCTCTTTCATCCTTCCTTGTCATGCAGGATACTAGGATACTACATACAAAGAATAATAACTAAAAGAGCCATATTTTGATACTACATACAAAGAATAATAACTAAAAGAGCCATATTTTCTACTGGGTTCATTTAATCTGACCAACTTCTTTGTATCTTCTTCCCCTCAAATAAAGCGTACACTAGGCCAAGAGAGGAGCTCCTTGCCATGCATATGGATGCAACAGGTTCACATATATTATAAAGTCTCAACTAGAATTCAAAATCTTCTTTTTCTGTTTCCTCTGGCACTCCCTTAAGTGACTAGGGCACTGGGCCTTCTCTTAGTGACTCATCTCCTTTATATCTTAGTTCACTGTCGCATCCACTTGGTGCTTGATGACCCCCTCATAGCTCTTTGCAGCACTGTTCTTCTGAGTATCTGTCAAAATGGTGGCAACTTTCACTTCTTTAGTATTGTCGAAGTTCATAAACTTTTATGCTATTTAGGGCTCTGCAAATTAACGGAACACTACTATAACCAAGTAGTTGTTGGTTTGCGAATCTCAGTAAGCTGGATTAAACCATGTCTTGCATCAAATCAATGGCATTGAAGCAGCTTGTTCAGTTGTGATTGATGCCCTTACTTTTGGGTTTTGCTTGTTCTTTACTACCAGACCCGCTTCCTCACTTGGGTATCCCTAACCTTTTACCTGCTCAACACTACCACTTAATTTCTTTAACCAACTGCAGGATTAGGGCCCTTAAATTCACAAGATAGATGCCGATTTCAACACTTCACTCTAAATGTGGTATGCTGGATATAACTCTTAAGCCACCCAATAGCAAGACTAGCGCTTCAAAAACCAAAAACAGAACATGGACTGTGCTAGATAAAAAACTTGGAAAATTAAGAACTCTTAGAATACTTGCCAAAGAATGTCTCAGAACTCCGTACATCTTCTCAGTATCTGATACTATCTAACTTTCCAGGATGATATTGGCCCACTGGATCACTTAACAAAAAGTGTTTGGTGTCCAATTCAACTCTTGGATGGCTATGGAACTTTTATCATTTACATATTTCAGATAGAAAACTTATTATAAGATAACAAATGCACTAATAATTGATAAATAGAAGAAACTTCAAAAGAATATATAACCTTTCTGAATAAGAGATCTATTAATAACAGCAAATGGCGTATTTAGAAATGGAAATCGAATATACTAGACACACCTTGATTTGATGAAATCTGAGTCCTAAACTGTTATAAGAGTCTAGGCTACTTTATTCCTTGGTTCCAGACACATAAAGAAGCACAATGAAATAAAAAAGAGGTAAAAGGGTATGCTAATTGCAAAGCTTATTTCTGAGGCATTTGAAGTCTATCAAGTTACCAATTTTGTCTTCTAGCTGATATTAGACGAAGTGGCATCTGTTTGCTAGTCTATTTGGTTTGGTCACCAAGTCATCCTAGTTGACTCCATGAGTTTCCAATATATGGCTCAAGTGTGCATATTGACAAAAGTTCGCTCATTTTATATGTTTGCTAGTGCTAAACCTTATAAGGTAGAAGATAAAGAAAAAGTCCAGTGTGCTCAAAGGAGAATCAATGTAATGTTCTCATCACATCTGTTATTTACCCATTCAAACTATGATCTGAGTGCATCTTGAACTGCATAGATTATCATGCTATACGCCATCATCGTGAAATTTGGTTCTCACCTAGAACGTAGTTTACCTATGCCACAGTAGGTTGTTTTCTACATGATAATGTCAGAATGTGCATGACCATTCATAAGAGCCAATATATTTATTTCGGGACACTAGAACAACCATAATTCCTTTTGGTGAATTCATGCTGATTGAGATGGATGAGCGGTCACACAAGGAAAGACCATATATATATAATGAGGTTATTAGAAATAAATTGGGAGTAGCACCAATGAGAAAAAATCATTTAATATGGTTTGGACACATAGAAAGACAACCCAAGGACGCTCCTATAAGAAGATATGAAAAACTAGATTTTGAAAATATTAAAGAGGAAGAGGATGACCACAAAAGTGTTGGAAAGAACAATAAAGAATGATATATTGGGTTAACTGCTAGCATGGTACATGATAGGGCCCTGTGGAAACAAAAAATTCATGTAGCTGACCCCATCTAGTATGGAAAAAGGCTTAGTTGTTGTTGTTGTTGCATGCAGATTGCTGGCAATGGGTATGATGATCTATAACTCTGATTGGAAATCAATTCAACAGCGGTTTCTGCCTTGCAAACAAATAAACCAGGTAGAGTGCCATTCTTCTTGAACGTTTTGGAGGTTAAACATGACTTGTTTTTCTAAGGTTTGTCATGGCACGTTGAATTTTGCTTTGGTATTCAAAATTGCAAGCCATGCTATTTTTTGTGATGAGAACAGCTGAAGTTTGGTAGTCTGCTTGAAAATGTTTACACTCTTATGTTTCTTCCCTTGTCAATACGTTCGATAGGTTCTGGTTTCATCTACCCAACCTATTGGTGGTAATCAACTTTTGGTTTGATCTAGATCCTTTTTTTCAAGTTCTACAGCATTGCAAATCTACGAGTGACTGTTGTCTCTCTGGTTGCTTTGTGACTCCTTTATCAATCATAGCTGTTGTGATTCCCATGACATTTATCAATAGTAGTCTTCGAGGGACCACGCTAGACAAGCAATGAGGGGTTTGACTGCCATATGAGTACCCTAATATGCAAGCTCACATGCAACATATGCCTTTGAGATGAGGATCCAGCGTCAGAGTTATACTCTATTTGTTCTATTTTTAATAAAATAAGCAAGAAATCTACCAACATTGTTACGTCAAATCCTTTAAAGGATCAAATGCACGAAATGCAAAATCAAAGATGATGAAACATGACCTGAATCATTCACTTAAGATGCTGGATAGCCATGCAGGGAACGGGCAAGGATACAGATTTCCATCTATTCATGACTTCTTGCGTGACATGACGTGCGACCCTGATTCATGGGTTTTATGTGCTTTTCTTCGGGTATGTTGTAGTTTTCATGCATGAGAGGACAATATAGCTTACGTCAAATCAGCAGTGACCCTATCCCTCTTTCTTGGCCAAGAATTCAGAAAACTTCCAAGAGTGAAGGGATAAAGAGAAAGAAAGAGAGAAGGAAGAAAAAGGCTCCGCAAACTCCCGGCCATGATCCCACTCCTCTGCTTCCCTTGGCCAACCATGTCGCTGTTTCAGGTTGCTGGCAAAGAATGTGGAAAAGAAATAAGTGTGGAAAAAGGAAACAGAGAGCATCACCACCATCACACTTGCCATTGATGAAAATGGAGAATAACATAAGAAATCAATGAAGCAAAAGACAAGGAAAAACATTTTCATAGAAGATAAATAAATTCCTTCCATCATTAGAATCCTATGGACTCCACTCTTTTTTATTCTTTTAAGTTGATGAGCATGTAACTTATTATCTATGCCATATGAGTTACGTTGCATGGATATGAGTACCCGGTTTGGGATACGATTTCAAAAAATCTAAGGTATGAGTATGCCACTACTAAAAAATGTAAAAATTTCAATATATGTTATATATAATTAAATTTAAATGAAATTAAATATGATAATTTATAATTAACAACATAATATACAACCACCACAACAACTAAAGCCTTTTCTCATACTAGATGGGGTCGGCTACATAGATTCTTTATTTCCACATAGCCCTATCATAATTTGTAGAATCTATGGTAGATAAGTCAAACAAGGTTTTACGTTGGTTGTCGAAAGCCTAACACAACCCTCCTCTTTTATTCGGGCGTGTGACTGGTCATGCAAGGTGATCCCTTACATGAGCGAAGTTAATTAACAACATAATATAAGAAGACAAATTTAAGCAAATGAATATACTCAAATAACTCCGACCATGTAAGGGATCACCCTTACATGGATGATCCCAAGCTCAGATAAACGAGGAGGGTTGCATTAGGTTTCAACCAATGTAAAACTTTATCGAATTTTTATACCATGGATTATACAAATTATGAGAATTGCGTTGGGGCGTCCCTTTTTAGCGATGTACTGCAGAGCCCAAATGCAATGAAAAGTAAGCAAGGGCCTCCACATTTTCGCATGGATGTAGTGAATCAATTGCAGAGAGGGTTCCCATATCATGGACTGGTGTGGGTAAAGAACTTAGTCCCGTTACATTGCCACCCAAATATAGTGAATAAATTGTAGAGAGAGTCTCTGCATTTTTAGTATGGACGGATGCGGGGGGTAAGGAAGCTAATCCTATATAATAAGATTCGTATTGGTTTTTGGAATATCGAAACATTGTCTGATAAGCTAACGGATGTGGTAGATACTATGATTCAGAGAAAGATTCACATCCTATGCTTACAAGATATAAAATGGGTTGGAGAAAAAGCAAAGGTGATTGAGGGTACAAATTTTAAATTATGGTACTCAGGAAAGAAAAAAGCTCGAAACGGAATTGGTATTATTATAAATAAAGATTTAAATGATAGTGTAGTAGACATACAAAGATATGGTGACCGAATCCTGACGTTGAAATTAGTGCTAGGAGCAGAGGTTTTGAATATAGTTTGTGCTTAACACCCCAAGTAGGACTATAAGATAGTATAAAGACGGCTTTTTGAGAGGAGTTAGATAAGGTGATTCAAAGAATTCCACAAAGGGAGATGATTTGTTTAGGAGGAGACTTAAATGGACATGTCGGTAAAGAGGCATTAGGATATCAAGGTATTCATGGAAACATTGGTTTGGGGATATAAATGAGGAAGGCAGGGAGATTTTAAATTTTGCCATGGCACTTGATCTCTTTATAGTCAATACAATCTTCAGAAAATGAGATGAACATTTAATTACTTATAAGAGTGGCTTATCACAAACACAAATTGATTATTTTGTTTGGAGGAAAAAATATAGATCGTAATGTAAAGATTGCAAGGTAATTATAGGAGAAAGTTTAACCACCCAACATCGACTTTTAGTTATGGATTTAGAGGTGAAAAAGTGGACAAAGAAGAAAAGAGTACATCAAGTTATTCAGATTACATGGTGGAATCTCAAAAGCGAGAAGGAAGGTATATTTAAACAAAAAGTCCTTTAAGGAGATGCTTGAAATTATATTGGTACACCTTGTGATATGGAACAATATGACTATACATATTAGGAAAGTGGCGAAAGATGGGTTAGGGGAATCTAAGATAGGTATACCGGCACAAAAAGAAGCATGGTGGTGGAGTGAAGTGGTGCAAAATAAAATCAAGGCAAAAAGGGCATGTTACAAATTACATTATTCTAAGAAGACTAGTGAAACTTTAGAGGCTTATAAGAAAGCAAAGAAAGAAAAAAAAAGCCGTCAGTGAAACAAAAGCTAAAATTTGAGAGGATTTATATAAAAAACTCAACTCAAAAGAAGGTGAAAGAGATATTTTTAGGATAGTTAGGGCCAAAGATAAGAAAACTATGGATCTTAATTTTGTTAGACACATCAAAGATGAGGATGAGAAAATTCAGTGGCAAATGATGATATAAAAAATAGATGAAAAAACTATTTTTATAAGCTTTTTAATGAAAATAAAGATTTAGTATCAATGTTGTAAAAATTATATCGGTGCCCATATTGCACTGGGCACCGTTACGACTGTATCGTACCGTATTGTCAACTTTTTTGTATTACAAAATTTTAAAAAATTAAAATGTAAAAATTAAAATTAATGAACAAAACATGTATAACACAATGAAGAATCATTCATATTATAATAAAAACATCTCCAGGATCACCACCATCATCATCTCCTCCCTCTTCTTCTTTCATGATAGGACCTGCCCATCATACCTTCAACTTCATTTTCATTATCTCCAACTCCAAGTTTTGATTCGGCTTGGAGTGTCTAGTTTTCATATCTAAAATGATAGGGGGCTCCTCCTTTTCGACCCAATCGTCAAGAATATCAACATTTTCGTAACTCAACGGGTCATATGGCACCTTCCTTGCCCATCTTGCATCCTTTTGCATTTTCCTATAAAGAAAGAATATTCAAATTATAAAGAATATCAAATGTAATATATTCACATCAAGCATTCATTATTAAAATCAGTGTTGTCTGACGCGTATCGTATCGTGTATCGCTGGGCTCCACGATACGGGCGTATCATACTTTAATATTAAAATAATATAAAAATTAATTAAAAATCAATAAAAATTAGTAAAAAATCGAAACAAATCGAAACAAATCAGGAAAAATCTAATAATTGCTTTAAATTCATATAATGTAAGTTTAGTACAGATTGAGCATTCAACATTGAACAATTGCATCCAAATTTACATATTTTAAATCCAAAAAATAAAATACAGACATAGTTTACAGTACACTACAGTTACATATAATGTTACATTTTACAAATTGTAATCATGATCATCAACTAAATAATCTTCATCTTCTCCTTGTTGCAGATCCTCATCATCATCAGCCACACCCACACCTTCTTCTTCAAAATCAAATTCTTCATCTCCATAATGTTGTTGCGCTCCTTCCAAATTAATCCATGCAACGTCTTCTTCTGTTAGGAGGGCATTTTCTTCAGTGTCTTCCATAACCTAATCTTCTAATATCTCAAAATTATCCAAACTTATTGGATCGAATTGACTTTCTTCTCTATTTACTTTTTTTAATTTAATTGCCTACGACACAAACAAAGATAAACAATTAGTAAGTAATATTAACAATTGAAAACTGAAGTTAAATAATATCGAATTGAAAATTTGAAAGTAATACAACATTACATTTCACGAAGGCGCATGTTACAACGAATATAAACCAAATCATTAAGCCTTTTGTGTTCCAACCTGCTGTGCTTTTTTGTATGGATGTGTTCAAAAACACTCGAATTTCTTTCACAACCTGTTGCACTACAGGTTTGACTTAAGACTCTAACTGCAAAATCTCTAAGGTTTGGACAATCACTTCCAAACCTGTTCCACCAAACATCTGTAAAAAAAATATAAACATTAAAGACATAATAATCCACAGTAATGTAAGATGCAACTTAAATATGAAAATAAACAATGTACCTGGACGCATCGTAGAGCGGTTGCGAATTGCAATAGGCAAACCCATCAAGTGAAGAGCATTATCATATATCTCCATCTCTCGATGTATCGCATCTACTATGTTCTCATCAGGGACTAATTTGTCGATGCATTCAATGATTCCTCGATTAACCTCACCGTCCCTTTTGAAGGTTGCTGAGTACCTCAATGATGGGTTTAGATAGTAGGCTGCTGCATGAATAGGCTGATGCAATTGTTTATTCCATCTACTATCAATTATTTTCCACACGGGCACATAATCTCTTTTTTTTCCATTAAAGTTATTTCTGATCACTTCTTTTGCCCTGTCCATGGCTTCATAAAGATAGCCCATAGATGGTTTCTCCTCGCTGTTAGCCAATCTCAAAACTTTCACTAAAGGACAAGTAATTTTCAATAATCTGATACATGCATTCCAAAATGAACTTCTAAAAATCGTTTCTGCAATCTTATTTAACTTTCTGTTCCTTCTATTTTGTGGCAACTCTGCAAATTGTTGCCACTCATCTGAGGAGAACATTCTCTTTAAAGCTTGCTTCTGTCTCACAATACTCTGTATAGATAAGAAGTTTGTTGCGAACCGAGTTGCAGCTGTGCGAAGAAGCTCTGCACCTTCTGTGTATCTCCTCATCATACACAAAACAAATGCATGGTTGTAAATGAATTTTGTAATATCTTGGCAACACTCAGTTGCTGCCTTTATTTCATCCATCTCACCAATGTCCTCGAGGATGAGATCTAAACAATGGGCTGCACATGGTGTCCAGTAGAAAGTCCCATAAATATCAGCTAAATCCTTTCCAGCTGCTTTGTAGTTAGCTGCATTATCTGTAATCAATTGGACTACATTTTCTAGCCCAACCTCCTGTATAACCTTATCAAATTCCTCTCGTAGGATCTCTGCAGTGTGCCTCTCCTCTGACATATCTAGAGATCTCAAAAACATGAGTCCTTTAGGACAATATACAAGAAAGTTTTGCAATGTCCTTCCTCGCTTATCGGTCCATCCATCTGCCATAATAGTGCATCATGTTTCCTTCCACGACTGTCTCAAAGTCGAACAGTATTGTTGCACTTCAATTACGGTCTGATCTAATATCTTCCCTCTCAACTTCTGATAAGAGGGCATCTTATATCCTGGACCAATGTTTGCAATTGCATCTGCCATTGCTTGAAAATGAAAACTATTTGCTGCATTAAATGGAATGCATGCATCATAAAACCATCTTCCCACTACAAGATCTGCCTGATCATGCAGTTGTTCTGAAGCCATAGCAGCACGAATTCCTGGTTGAGCACCAGGTGTAGTGGAAGGAGGAAAGAACGAATGTATGCTAGAAGAAGAAGCTCTTCCTCTACTCCTTCCTGAACTTCCTCTTCTGCCACCTCCAAAGTCTTCAGCTGCAACCCTCTTTCCTTTAGTAGGTGCTCGTGAACTGCTACTACCAATCTCTATTCGAGCATCTGAAGGCAAACTATCAGTGAATCCAAATCCAGTGGCAGCAGCATCATCAACTTCTTCACACATCTGAAAATCATCTTTTTGTTGTCTCATTTCCTGTATGCTCTCAATCATCTGCAAGCATTGCTGTTTAATACCTTTTGGCACATTTCTAACTCTGCCTGTGCATGGAAAACTTCTTTTCTGGTTCCTGCTAGGTGGTGTTTCAACCTTGAAATTCCACCACTAACCACATTTTCACAAAATAAACATATGATTTTTAACCTTGAACCGTCAACTGGTATACCCCACTGTCATGCCGGATCATCAGACTTTGAATGAGAGTCTCCCCCCTTCCTGCCATCTCAATAGAGTACTTTAATTCAAACAAAAACCTGAAAATAAAAGCACTTCGTAAATCCCCTAATCTTCAAATAACACTCAAATCGAGTGTCTCCCACTTCATGAATACAATAAAAATCGTATACACACACTTAATAACTTCATATTTGGTCATTCAAAAAAAAACCCCGAAATAACACAAAAAACAATAAATATAAAGGAAAAAAATAAAAAAAACATTAAAAATATACCTAAATCCGAGTTTGGAGGCTTGGACGGACACCGTAGGGCACGATTTTAGAGCTTTGAACACCAAGGAGGCGAAAACCGACTCTTAGGGAGTTTGAAGAATCCAAAAGAAGAGAGGAAACCCGCGTAAAATCGCAGGTTACGGTGCGATACTCCCGCACCTGCGATATGGGCCCCCGTATCGTATCGTGGTGGCCCACGATACGATACGTACGATATGGTGCGATACGGACAACACTGCTTTCAACTTAGTAGAACCAGTGTTATCCGTATCGCATCGTGAGAAGCCACGATACGATAGAGTAACCTATATCGTATGATAGAGGTTATCGTGCCATATCCCCTCTATTGAGCAATACGATAATTTAAAATTTTTTTTTTTGCGGGTTTCTTTTTTCTGTTCGCATATCTTCACTTCTCCCTAAGACATCCTACGGTATGCTCGTTTGGGATTACAAGCTGCATGCGTGTAACATGTAAATTCAGGTTAGTTTATAAGAATTTTATTGAATAAGAATAATTTATGAACAAATAACAATTGTGACAAAATCATTTCCCTTTCTGTTGCCATCTTTTAGGTATATTTCTGCTACCAATTTCTAATTTCATGAAATCACAAACAATGAAGAACAATTTGGTTGCCTAAGTTTATTTAGTGGGCATTTCACAGATTCAATATTTTAGGGTTCACCTTACACGACTTCCATTGAGTTGAACATGACCTGCGTGTGTGAGGCTTAGAACCTGTGAAGTGACATTAGAAGTAATCAGATGACCTGATTTTGACCCACAACATACACCACTTTAAGGATCAGTTAAAAAGCTAGTTTCCAGTAAGAGAAAAAGAGGATATCATCAAGTAACAATATCACATCACTGGAGTGTCATAGACTCAATAATCAAAGAAATGGAGCTCATCGTTTTGCTCACATATGAAAAAGAGCAAATGTGCCAACTACATGTACAAAGATAGCAGTTTGTTAATTTTGATATATTAGAGGAGTGAATTATGGAAGATAACGAAGAAAATGTACTCCTAACTGAAGAACACATTGCATGGTTTAATTTGGAAGAAGCGCAAAAATATCATCAAGGAGATAAAGATTTTGATTTTGAAGCAGAAGGTGGTGAGAATCTTCTTCAAGGAGAAGATGAAGATTATTTAGTTGATCCTGATTACAATATGTAAATGTAAATGTATTTCATTTTTTGCTTTAAAATATGTAAATTTTTTAATTATTCAATGGTGAATGATCAATATGTACTAAACTTTGCATTATATGAATTCTTTGTAATTATCATGTTTTTGTTCTGATTTTTTAGATTTTTACTATTTTTTTAATATTAAAATACGATACGCTACGCTACAATACGATATGCCTATATCGTAGATCAAAACGATACACGATACAACACTGAGTAGAACAAAGCCATAATATATGAAATATAAGTTTGATCATTTGGGCACTTTAGAAGACATAAAAATTAAGATTGACACACATTACATCCCTCACAGGGAAAGTTTTAAATACCTAGGATGAGTTTTTCATAGTCATAAAAAAATTGATGGAGAAGTTACGCATAAAATTAATGTCGGTTGGTTAAAATGGAAGAGAGGGAGAGAGGGGGAAAAAAGAGAGTAGTAGTACCACACATGAATGCCTGCATACCGCCACCGCCATGTCAAAACTGCACCTCACCGGAAAACGAGAGCCGATTCGCCTAAGAGAGAGAGAGAGAGAGAGATTAGGGAGTTCACGGTTTCAGTTTTGGATCAGGCTAACCCATTTGGATACGGGTCAGCCTGATCAGAAACTGAGTACTGACGTACTGGTATGCATACCTGGACCACTGTGCTTCAGAGCATCTCAGAAACTATGACTATGTGCATCATTTGTAGTTTATGTAGTCAAGATGATATTCTTATATTCGTTCGTTATTAATGATGTAGTTGATATTATTATACTTATTATTTGGTTAAGTTCATGTTTGTATTATACATACTTAATGTTAAGAGTTTCCTTCTTCAGATATTCATCCGGCAGAAGAACCGTAGTGCTGCAAAGGCACCTGAAAATTCAATCAAGGTGTGTATGTTATACTGTCGATTCCATGAAGTTTGTCTTTTATTCATTTGTATTAGATTTTTCTAATCATATTGTTATAAAGACTTACATAATCGGTGTATAATAATGTTGTTCTTTTCTATTTACCTATTTGGTGACTTTTTTCTAACAGCCTTATCAATCTGGTATTTGCTGGAAATGTTAATTTCAACTTTTTTAAGCGAAATTTCACGATTCCAATTCCCTGTCAGTTCATATATGTGAGATCACGGGAAACCAACTTGACACTTTTGTGCTATTGTTCGATATTTGTGTTCTAAATTGTTAGTTGTGCATTGTATATGACATTATGGAGGCTTTACTGCAGTGCTTGTTAGTTTCCATTTTTTTGCTGAATATTGAACTTTTTTAGCCTAGAAACTGTCTCAACCGCTGATCATTGAGACACTGTCTTCTTTATCCACTTTCTAGTTGTCATGAATGTGATCCAAATAGATAGACTCTTGTTTCACACTTAGCTCTTTCTAAGCTTCATGTTATATCGGAGAACCATGTCAAATAATTGTAAAGAACATGCTCGCTTTGACCACCCAAACACTCAAGCTACCATAACCTCTCACATGACATGGTTAAAGAGTGTGAGGGGAGAAGAGAAAAGTGAATTGGATGAAGGTTTCATGTCTAAAAAGCAATACAACCTTGTATCGACAAATATGGTTAGATCGATATGTCTTCTGTGATACATTAAAACAGCAATCATTGTTGATTACGATCAAGCATTAAATTAACCGCAATAGGCTGCACAAGGCATCCAAAATAAGGTGAGTTCCTTCTTATTTTCTAATGTCCACCAGTTAAAGTGTAATAGGAAATGGGCCGCTAGGGCCCACTGACGGATCTCAGTCCCCTAGCCTGGCCAGGCTAGGGGACTAGCTGTTGGGGCCAACAGCTGCCCCCCTCCCCCAACGGCTAGTCAAGAGAGCCGTTGGAAGCCCAACGACTCTTCTCTTCTCTCTCTCTCTCTCCTTCCACTTAGTTGCTGTAAATTCTATTGTTTGCTCTATAAATAGAGTCTCAAACTTCATTAATAAACATCCTTGTTTTGAGGACATCACCTTGGTTATTTGTTTGATTCGTTGGTTATTTGTTTGACTTGATTTGTGTGTTTGAAACATAAGTATTTGGTGTATTGAACATTGTATGATTCTTGGATAGGAAGCAAATCATCGAACACAATTGTATTTAGAAACGCGTCGACTTGAAGCAAGTTTGGAAAAATAGTGCCTTAAACAATGAAAAGCAAAAATGAAGTGTTTCATTGTTTGCTTGATCCAAATTCTTATCAAAGCTGGTCCCGAACAATGAAAAATATTTTTTATCCAAAGATTATTGGGATTATGTTGATGGTTATATTCAAGAACTTAATTTGCTTCTTGATGGGCCTGATGATAATGAAATTATCAAGGCCCAAGAAAAATACAAACAAGATTTAAAAATATGAAAAAAATGAACGCAAAGATCATTTGGATCATTTGTCAAAATGTAGATGAAAAACTTAAAAATAGAATCAATATGTTTGAAAATGCTTTTGAAATTTGAGAATATTTAAAAAAAATCATTCACAAGATGATCCAAATTAATTTAATAGAAAACTTGATAATGCTTAGGCAAGGCAACTTGAGTATTAGCAATTACCACAGTGAATTTTTTGATTTATGTAATCAACTTTGAAATTTTAACAATTTTGGAAAACTACAAAAGTAGATGAATTTCAAAAATATTTGGATAATCAATATTTTTATTATTTATAGCGTCTTAGAGAGGAATTTGAAAATATTAGATCTACTTTAATAGGTAGAAAACTGATACCCAAGGGGGATGAATTTCTTGCCGATCTAGTTATGAAAGAAACTAGATTGAAAGTTCTAAATACTTTCAAGTAAGCCGTTCTTGCCACATCTAGATCGGGATCCAACCTAAAGTCATACCAGCCTCCACATGTCAAGAATATCGAAGGGCAAGCCAAGAAATACATGAGACTCACTACCTCTTGGCCCAACAAAAGTATCTTTGCCACTATTGCAAAGAAAGTGACCACATCAAGACCAATTGCCCACTCTAAGTCACACAGGTATGTAGGAGGTGGAGTGTCCACCTCGACACCGTGTCGGTGCAACATGGATAGCAAAAAAAAATCAAGTTTTCTTTTAAGGTAAGTCACGGTTCTTCCGTCTATGGTGTGTTTATCCTGGAGAACCCGATCGAGGAGGGAGGGATCCGCGAAGACGACGAAACCAAAGCCTCTTAGTCGACTCGTGACCTTATCTCCCATGATGACCACCTGAGTTACCTCACCATAGTTTCTAAAATGCTCCTTCAACTTGTCTTCCATCATCTCCCATGAAACTTTGACGATGAACAGAGAAAAATATCTCAACACGGACCTTCTTCACTTCCTTTTGTGTGGATATTCCATGCTTCCAAATTTGGCACCGACTTTGAAGTTCGGGTCTTTTTGGATAAATGGGTCCGGATCCGTGAAGATTGATTTGTGTATTATGATGAAATTAGTAGTTGTTTATCGTTTATGTGTTTTGCTTTAATATAAAGTTGTGTACTTGCTATTGTCATATACTTATGTTAATTGATGTCTCACTTGTTCTAGTTTGAATATTATATATAATATATAATATTATATACCCTAGCCTTGTCTCCGCACTCAATTTTTTTGAAATTTACCATATCCCGCACCCTTGTGACATAGCCCACTCTTGATGAGGAAAAATGTCGATGTGGTTGTCGTGGAGGATAAAGAGGGAGGAGAGCTAACATTAAGGCATACATAGAAGTGATAATTAGAGAAGGCTAGTAACTTGCTATGCACCTTTTTGAAGGTATGTTTTGGTTTTTAGATACGGGTGTATCCTTTCACATGACACACGAAAAAGATTTTTTGAAAAACACTTGCCAAAAGAGTTCAAGACCGATGGTACACGACTTCAAGTGGAGGAAATTAAAAGATTTGAAAATAAGGATTTCAAAGTGCCCAATGTGAGTCTTAATGTATTTTATGTTGGTCAAATTTGTGAGAATAATTGTATAATCACTTTCTCATCAAAGAATTGTGTAATACAGGATCATCTATCGAAGAAGATGATTGAATGAGGTTTTAGTGAGAAAATGGAGTATACAAAATGAAAATTTTGGTTGTGTCAAATTTTGAAAATTGTGGTGTGGCTTATAACCAAACTCTTTGGCACAAAAGATTGGGTCACTTGATATGAACAAATTGTGTAACCATCATTTGTTGAATAATAATAAAGTTAAAGATTTTGTTTGCAAAGAGTATTTTCTTGGAAAGTTGCATCGTTTATTCTTTGGTGAAAGAAATTTTATTGTAAGTAAGCTTTTTTGAGTTGGTACAATCTCATGTTTGGGGACCAGTTCCTATTGTTTCTAAAGGAGGAGTGAGATACTATGTGACTTTGATAGATGATTTAGTATATATACTTGGATATATCTTTTGAAACATAAATCCAAAATCTTTAGAAACTTTTTAATATTTCACAACATAAAATCAATTCAACACTACTCTTAAAATTTTGAGATTGGATTCCGGTGGGGATTATATTTAAAAAGAATTTCAAAATTATTTGAAAACACAAGGAATTTTGCACCTAAAATCTTACACAAAAACTACACAACAAAATGGTTTGGCCGAACGAAAACATAGATACATTATAGAAAACAGTAGAACTCTTTTAATTGCTAGTAATGTACCTAAGTACTTATGGGTGGAAGCTATCCAAATCGTCATATATCTATAATAAATAGGATGCCTTCCTCCCAACTTAATAATATCTTTCTCTTTGAAAAATTGTTTGGACTTAACACGAATTATGAAAGATTGAGAGTTTTTTTGGTGTAGATGTATTGTCTATATAGATAAGAATGATAAGTTGTTACCTAAAGCTATAGAGTGCCTTTTTAGGTTTAATGAATTGACAAAAATGGTTATAGGTATTTTGATCCAAAAGAAGACAAACTATATGTGTCAAGAGATATGAAATTGATAGAAAAAACTAATATTATAACTCTAACCATGAAGATAAAGAAAAGTATACCTTTTTTAATAACGTTATAAATCTTGAAGATGATAGTGAAAATGAAGAAACCTATATTTGAGTTTGTGGATGACATTGGTTAGATATTGGTGTTATTTTTACATGTACTAGTGCACACACGAGTACAGTTATAAGAATCATTAGATACAATATCCACTCCATGGGTAAGGGGTATTTCTAACCTCTTCTTCTCTTAACTTTGTTGTATATATTGATGTTGATTGGGGTGGAGAAGTAAACAATGAACACTCCACCACTAGTTTTGGATATTTCAAAGTAAGTCTTTGATCTCTTGGAGATGCAAGAAGCATCATAAGGTGTCTCTGTTTTTCAAACACTGTGACCATTATGTTTTGTGACAACAAGAGTTTAATGTACATAGCATCTAACAACACCTTTCAATAAAGAACGAAGCACATTGAGATGAATTGTCACAGTGTTTGAAGAAAAAGCTGACTATATGGTATGTGCCTTTTTAACTTCAACTTGTTGATTTCTTTACCAAGTCATTGTTAGCTCATAGATTTAATTTGTTGTTGGATAAACTTTTGGTATACACATCGTAAGTTTGAGGGAAGGTGTTAAACTGTAATAGTAAACGGGCCATTAGAGCCCGTTGATGGATCTCATTCCCCTGGCTTGGGCCAGGGGATTAGCCGTTGGGGCCAACAACTGGCCCCCCAATGGCAAGTCAAGAGAGCCGTTGGAAGCTGTTCACTTCTCTCTTCTTCCACTTAGTTACTGTTAATTCTATTGTTTGCTCTATAAATAGAGCCTCAAACTTGTTTGTTCTATTCTATTGATAAACATCCTTGTTTTGAGGACATTACCTTGGTTATTTATTTGATTCATTGGTTCTTTGTTTGACTTAAGTTGTGTGTTTGAACATCAAGTATTTGGTGTATTTGGCGTATTGATCATTTGACGATTCTTGAATTGAGATTTGGCATCAAGGATCAACTTTAAGTCCATATTTATTTATATTGGTCATTGATGAGTTAACAAAACATATTCTAGATGAAGTACCTTGGTGTATGTTATTTGCAGATGACATTGTGTTAGTGGATGAGTTTAAGAAAAAAGTTAATAGAAAATTGGAACTATGGAGAGAAACATTAGAAAGTAAATGCTTCTGACTTAGTACAACAAAGACGGAATATATGAAATGTAAGTTTGATTATTTGAGTACTTTAGAGGACATCGAAATTAAGATTAACACACATTGCATTCCTCACAAGGAAGTTTTAAATACTTAGGATCAATTTTTTAGGGTGATAAAAAAATTGATGATGATGTTACACAAAACTAATGCATGTTGGTTAAAATGAAGAGTTGCATAAGGTATTCTATGTGATAAGAAGATACCATTAATGTTGGAAGGTAAATATTATAGAGCAACAATTAGACCTGCTATGTTTTGGTTATGAGTGTCGGGCAGTTAATCATCAACATGTACAAAAGATATCCGTAGCAGAAATGAAGATGTTGAGCTGGATGAGTGATAACACAAGAAAAGACTGGATACATAATGAGGTTATTAGAAACAAATTGAGAGTAACACCAATAGAAGATAAAATGAGAAAAAATATGAAAAACTGAATTATGAAAATGTTGAAAGAAGAAGAGAACCACCTCAAAAGTGTTGGAAAGAAACAATAAAAAAATATCGAGTTTATATCGAGTTAACTGCTAGGATAGCACATGATAGGGCTTTGTGGAAACAAAGAATCCATGTAGCCGACCCCATCTAGTATGGGAAAAGGCTTAGTTGTTGTTGTTGTACTTTGCTCGCTCTTCTATGATTTTGATTACCTTGTGACTACATAGGGAAGGCTTTCTTGATTAAGAAGAAAGGCTGATTCCTCTACATTGTTGAATGCCTCCTCTTCTGCAGATTCAGATTAAGTGATAACGGGCATAGCTGGGTTCCTAGTCTCCAGAGATATCCTTATCCTTTTGATCTTATCCAAAAACTTCCCTTTGTTTGCACATCATGTGCTTGCTCGGCTTCCTCCTTGTCCGTGTAATCTACTATATTATCTGCTTTCATTCTTGTCATTTATTTACTTTTTTGTCTAGAAACAAGTAACTAATTTGCAAAAGTCTGCTCTTCTTGATGCTCTCACTTCTTGGTTTGAGGAACATAATGCATGGTAGAAGAAGGGGAAGGGTGTGTGGGTCCCACTACTATTGGTTAAATGATGTTAGTTTCTTTAGAGCTCCCTAAAGAAAAAGGAGGTCGCTTCTTTTTTGTTTGATTAAATAAATGATGTTAGTCTCCTTGACTCATGACAATAAAGAATCTGCTGTGCTATGTAGCTCATGATCAAATACTGCATGCTATTACCTATCTATGGTATAGCCATGCACTTCATTATAGGTCATAGCGTACTGCATAGCATTCTATTTGCACCATGTGGTGTCCTATCAACAACGTTACTTTTCATAATATAAAGTGTTCTTGCAGTCCAGAATTCTGAAAATTGTTGCATCCTACCCTTCCACCTTCACCCATGTGATATAGGCACTAGTTTTTGTTCATTTATGTACATGAACGTTTGATGCTCTATGATATGATCTTGAATTTTCTTTGAAATTTTAGTGGAATTGTTTTCTGGCGCCCTCAGGCAGTGAAGAGGATGAAGTCTTCTCCATTAACTTCGGAGGAAAAGGCATTCATTGATCAGGGTCTTAAGGTTTTTAAACTTGATTGGATGTCTATATGGAGATACTATCTCCCACATCGCGATCCTCTATTGCTGCCACGACAATGGCGAATTGCTATTGGAACTCAAAAGTCATACAAATCAACTGATGCTGCAAAGGAAAAACGTCGTCTATATGAAGCAAAGAGAAGACAATGCAAACTTGTGAAGACCAACTTGTCAGCCATATGTGAACCAGAGGTTAGAACCTGTAGCGTTTTGGTACTCTTAGATGGTGATTTAGCTTAAGTTTGATCATTTTATGCCATGCAGGATCACCAGATTAGTGGCCCGGAAGGAGAGGATAATAGTGGGAATGAGCTTGAAGAAGAAGACGTAGCTTATGTACATGAAGCTTTTTTAGCAGATTGGAATCCGACTAGCTCTGTGCCCCTTTCACCTGAGCTTCCTATTTCATCTAAGTCAAGTGTCGTCAGTAAAGATTCTCGATTTGATTCTTCTCTCCCAAATGAGGGATCAAATGCTAGTATGTCGTATCTTTCTCTCTTGCAGAAGGAGCCAATTTTGGTTCGAAAAGACTCCCATGCCCATCAGGATGAAGAGAGAGATCCTTCAGAAGAAAATCGTGGAAATTGTCAGCTTCTGACTGCCGCTTTGCCTTGTTGTGAACCTCCAACAAACATACTTCGTTCAACTAACATAAGGTGGACTAGCTCTTCACCGTCTTCAAGAAGATTGATTTCTGACTGCAATGAGAAGTCATTGAGAAGCCGAATTACCACAAGACCCTGCCGCTTACGCAAAGCAGGTGGCCTTCAGGTGGTCAAATTAGCACCTGATTTGCCTCCTGTGAATCTCCCACCTTCAGTTCGTATAATACCTAGGTCTGCTTTTGGAAGCTACCCCTGCAAGCATTCTTGTGACCTAAATGCGGTACATAAAAGTTCAAATGCTAAAATGGCAGAGCCTCGTGTTGCAAGTGCTGGAATTATCTCTTCCAAAAATGTTGGGAAAGATAGAAGTACAAATTCAAACTCTCCTAGCAATAAGAAGTCTCATAATTGCAGTCTGGCTCAAAGTATCTCTGAAGAAAGTGGTGTTGAAGCTGATCTTCAGATGCATCCGTTGCTGTTCCAAGTGCCTGGGGAAGGTTTGTGGTCTTATCGTCCAAATAAGACTGCTATGACTTCAACTTCATGGAATATCTTCCAAGAAAATGCATTTCTAGTGAACAACTTGTTCAAGGAGCACAAATCTGTTGGTGCAGTTAACTCCAATCGTTCAGCAATGAAGGCAAATTTTTCGTCAAGCGCTGGGAACATAGAGTTCCATCCCCTTCTACAGAGACCTGATACTGTAGACAATGAATCAATTTTGCCTCAACAACCAGTGCTTAATTCTTCTCAAAGTTCAGATTCTGCTTATGTTCTCATTCCATCAGATAATTGTGCAACCAAGTTAAAGATGAATAGTGACTCTGCAGTAGTCTCATCAGGTGGTTCCAGTGAGAGAAATAATGAACTGAACTTGGATTTCCACTTGCGCCTTGGTAATTCAGAGGGGAGGATTTCGAATGGGAGGGATGTTGATGGACATGCAATCAAAGAAACCTTGGTCTCTTCCAGGGACGATGTAAACAGAAAGGGCAGTCAGACCTGTAATGTTGAAGCTCATTTTTCTGGGTTGCATGCCAAAACTGTGCAGTCAGTTTCAAGCATCGACGCTCCTGAGTTGAGGACTATGTCTTGTCTTATTCAAGAATCCATCAGTGGTTGTGAAACAGTCGGTTTGGAGAAAGATACACACAGGCCTTTAGATTTGCATCTGCATGACGTACCCCCTCCAGACATAGTGATGGAACAGGAAGAGCTGAGTGATTCAGAGGATGATGTTGGAGAAAATTTTGAGTTTGAACACGAGGAAATGGCTGATTCTGAAGAAGAAGACGATTCACATCATGGTCAGCTCAGTGTTGTGAAGAGTAGGGTAAGGAATTATTGTTTGTTTTATTTAAATTTTCTGTGCAGTTGAATAAAACTGTGCTTGACAACCCAACATTTTGTTCCATGTACATAAACACTATTAGCATGCAAGGATATACAGAATCAAAGATGGCATGCTTTAGATCTTTTGGTGCATCCTGTTCTTTTGGTTGAAGGTGAATGGCTGTCATGTAGTATCTTATCATTTCATTGTTCATACGTGAATACTTTTTACCTTTTCTCCAAATTCAAAGGTCATAATCCATAACAAGGCTGCTAAGCTATTTCATGTTGGCAAGTACACAGTTCAACATTTCTTTCACTTTGCTATGTTTGGGTTGTTATGAGCTCATATTTTCTTAGATTTCCACTTTTAAGAAGCCTTCTGTAAGTTGATGCTCTTTCCACTCTTCATAGTGCAAGTCTGTCTTAGGAAGCACCTTCCAACCATGTTTGATTAATGAGTTTTCAATGATGAAGGCTACCTGAGATCTGTGCCAGTAAAAAAAGCTGAAAAGTCATTGATGAAGGCTATTTTGTTCTTTTATTAGATGCATCAAAAAGTGTACCTGTAAGGTGAGAGTTAGTTTCATACCTCTGCAGCCTCAAGGATAAGGTCCCCAGCTCAGGGCCTATCTGGGGCATCTGCTTTTGAAAAGGGACGTCCTTGGTGTCTAGTGCCTGATTTACCCGTCTTGCAACTAAGGAACTATGCTAACTCCTTGGGGCCATTTGAATTCCTAAGTTGATTCAGAGGACCAGAACGAGTTAAATCACATAATGTTTCATGATGTTTGGTAACTTACAAATTAAGTTTCTTGGCAGCATCTTTTGTCGTCCTTTCAGTAGAGAAACATCAGATCTCATTGTTGTCTTTATTGTGCCATAAGATCCCTACTTTCCTTTGGTCCTTATTATATGACAGTAGTTGGTGTTAAGGCTGATGCCAAGTGTGACAAAAATCGTTCCAATCTTTATGATATGAAAAGTTCTGTTTGTTGGTTGATCATCAGTATTACTGATAATTTGGTCAATTCTCTTATTGGCAACTTATTCAGCTCAAATTCTGTCTTGATCTCAGAGTGCCACATAAAATGTCAAGTTTTAACTGAAGTTTTCCACTCGCAGGAAGCCTTACACATTGAGTTTGAGGAGGAAGAAATTATTTCAGATGATGGCTCTTCACCAAAAAAACATGCTTCTGTTTCTGATCACACATTTGGCCCTAGTGAATCAATTGTATCTCACCATTATGTTGTGCCAGAGAAAAGGCAGAAATGCTCCAGAAAGTTGAGGACAGCATGCTCAAGTCTATCTACTTCTGAGTCATCAGCTAGGTCTATTGGTGAAAATGTCAACGTGAAGCACATTAGACGCGGTGCTCAAAAGGGACTCCATACAAATCGAAGTAAATTAAAAAAGAGAGTAAAAATAGAATCCTGTAGGAGTTCGAGATGATGGTTGAACTAGAACTCTGTTTATCAGGATTTGATACCCCGCGATCAAATAATCCTAGAAAGTCTGCTGCCGATCTTACATGATGATTATACCGCATACTATTAGGGGTTGTCATTACATCTTGTTCGATTGGTGCTACCTCTTACAAATAAATATTGATGGCTGCTTGAGTTTAATCTAATCCACTCAGGCATGCACGCCCATATATCATATTGTATATATTCCAAATATCTGTAAAGATTTTGCATCATCCAGTGCATATCCAATAAGAAGTTTCTATTTTCTAACTTGTTGCCTACTATTATGGTTTCCATTAATTGTTTACTGGATTGAGTAACAAGACTCCTTTTTTTGTATACTTGCAAGTGGACGAAAATGCTGTTTACTGTGTTACACTAGTCCTCAGGACCTTCAATCATGCCGAGTACGTTGCTTGGAACCTTTGGAGGTTTCACACCATCTCCGAGGTCGAGTTTGCTGTCTTGCCTATAATAATATGTTAAATCCCAACCATTTTATAAAAAACATGAGTAATTAAGATAACAGAAAACCAAAAGATTGTTTTTTGAACAAAGTATGACCGTCCAAAAGATAGCAGCATACTTTTGCTTTTTAATTATAAATATTGTTCTCTTTAATCAAATGATAAGACTTGTAAGGATCGGGCAAGAATCTAACATGGCGAACATATTAGGTATATATATCAAGAGAGAAATAGTGGTAAATACTAAACTTCATTTGTGCTTAAACTTATGATCAACAAAAGAGATTTGAATTAAAAGTACCATTACTTTATATTTATATTTAATTATATAGTATAATAAATACTTTTGTTTTATCATCTCAATCATTATCTCAAAGATAAAACAATTGAGATGAAATGATAACATATATTTGATCATTTACTGCTATCTCTATTTCCCTCTATCTTTCTCTCTATTTATTTATTTATATTTATTGGAGCAAGAAGGATGAGAAACATTTTAAAAAATCATGTTGTAGCTTACAAGAGTAGTTGCCATTTGTTAATGATCGCTCACTCTTATTCGTAGCTCTGATAGAAGCTCAATGGACTATCACGTGGATTAAAGCTTTCTCATCAGACCACTCGTCAAGGGTTTCATAATCATTCAGTAACTGTCAGCTACTATAATGCAAAAATACACAACCAGCAGTGCAGTTTCGACAAGTAGGTGAGAAATTATCCTCAACAATGATCACGTGGTGTGTGTGAGAGAGAGAGGACACAGTATCTGACATAGGATGCTACTTATGCTATATTTCATGAAAAAAATATATCACATTTCAGCTATACATATTGTGGTCTTGTACCTTACATGCATATAAATATACGAAGCATGGAATGCTACTTTTGCAATTCCATCTTAATTTTCATGAAAAACAACCATGATTGAGCCGTATAGCCTTGAAGCCCTTTTGGCTTCATTACTTCCAACTTTCTCAAGACCATTTCTCTAGTCCTCCCACCACTACTTTCGTTTATTTTATTGTTATTATTACCTTCTGTTAGTCACATTCACCATTTTTACACTTGCCACAATCTTGTTCCACCATTGCTTCGCAAAGATGGTTGAAAGTAGAAAAAGGATCATCTGCAACAGAATCTTGACAGCGACGCAAGCATGCTTTAAGCATCAGCTCCTAAAATCTGCTAAAAACTCTTCTGAGAATATATAGATAACTTGCTTCAAAATCAAGGATATGCTTGTCAAACGAAGGGAAATGCGGAATCGAGTGAAGAAACATTCCGTTCACTGAACCAACTGCCAGCTAACTACTTTCTACAACCAGCCGTTGGAGGTTCTTAAGAGGCGCCAGTAGCTTAGAGAAGGAAGGGCGCAAACTTGGATCACTGCACACAAAAATGAATATATTTATCGGATTACATCCAAAAAAGTCATGCAACATTTAAAGAAATGTACAGAGACTGCCATTGTATCATGACTGAAATGTCAACATAAGGATCAGAAAGACCTCAAATATTAGCTATCTTACTAAAAAACGCTTGACAACCATGGGGTCTCGGTTTTGTCAAGGCTGAACACCGACATGAACATAACAAGTGTGGGTATGGCAAGACACGGTTTTTGTTTTCAACTAGCCATGTGATAAGTACAGACACACTTGGCATCCTCACTGTCTTAATATTTGCTTGCATACGAAGGTCCCTTCCCCTTCCTATCGCTTTTCATTATAGGATTTCACACAGTACAGGACAGTCAAGTATACACTCAGACGGATCCTTTGCTTTAACCTTTGAAAGGATGATAGTATAGGATACTAGAGTGACAGCATAAGACACTAACCTTGTTAAAGTGAAAGTAGGATATCAATATGACAGTATAGGACACTAGACCTGTGGATGTTTGTGTTAAAACATGTAATAGGCACGGGCCATTAGGGCCCGTGGACCACCTTGACCTGGCCAGGCCAATAGAGACCTGACCAGGGCCTTAGGGACCCCAACAACTAGCCATCGGGGGCTGATCATCCAGCTCCCAACCACTAGTTGAGATAGCCGTTCTGACCTCTCTCCTATACACTCTTGGCTGTTGTAAATCTACTCTCTTCCTCTATAAATAATGTAATCTCCTATTAATAAAAAACAGTAATTGAAGCTCTGTGGCTGTATTGTATATAAATTTGATTTTCAATAAAATGGATTCAGACATTTACCTGTTTCTTTACATGGTATCAGAGCCTAATCGGCAGTGCGACGATGAACTACTCTATGTGATGGTCGAGGGAAATGACAACAATCATGTTGGGGTTGAGGGTCCGGTTCGCTTGGGTCACGATGGACATAGGCGGTGGTCGATAGCGATTCTGATTGATGTTTTTCGTCTTCTTCTTATCGTACTCCGACTCCTTCAGGGCCTTATGACGAGAGTGGCCGTGCTAGGAACTTGAAGGCTATCCCAATCCTTGGTTGTGTCCTTCGCGATGTCTTCTCTAACCTATAGTATTGAGTTATCGAACAAAGTTGGAGAAGTTGTGCTTCAAATATTTTGGGAGGATATCTCGCGCGAACTCCACCGGACCCCAAACGATGAACGTTGATCCGCCAAGAGGCAACATCGTCCACCACCGAATCGTCCATGAGCTAGTACGTTTTTGTTTGGAACAGCATCGACAAGGACCTTTGAGCGTCACCGCTAGACAACCCAGCAATCAACTCACTCTTTATAGTAGGAGGGCTCATGTCCACCGGAGGAACCATCTCCACCAGAGATCTAACTCAATCTTAGCGTGGTATCCACGGATGGCTGAGACATGGTCCTCGTTGTCGCAACTCTCCTCCTTCTGCTCGATAGAAGAAATGATGTGCCATGATGCTCTCCGAGTGCCGATGACATTCTTGTACGCCACTGAGAGGAGGTTTCACATTCACTCCTCGAATGTGAGTTCCTCGTTGTTAGCGCTCACCATCACCTCCATGAACTCCACCATCTCTTTGTAGCGCTCGGTTGTTCTGCAAGCTTTGCCATGTACACATACTCCTCGTGAGGTTTAGACGACACCATCTCTCTCTCTCTAGAGGGAATGAAGGAAGACGAAAAGAGAAAGAGTAAAAGTTGAGGAAGAGGAAAGAGGGGGAGCGGTGGCCAGGCGACTTGATTGGAGCTCGTCGAACAAGTTGGCGGTGAGCAATGATGAATCACCAAAGCAACAAGGTTTTAGATGTGGTGGTGGTTAGCGACGAAAATAGCTATGGTGAGATGGTGAGGATAGTTTGGGTGGATGGAGACGATGACGATGATGGGTGGCTCTAGAGCCACGGTATCATTTCAACCAGTGTTGTCTGATGCCTATCATATCGCGTATCATTGGGCTCCATGATACGAGCGTATCGTATCATATTGTATAGTACTTTAATATTAAAAAAATAGAAAAGTATTTTAAAAATCAAGAAAAATTAGTAAAAATCCGAAAAAAATCAAGAAAAATTAAGAAAAATCTGGTAATTGCTTTGAATTCATATAATGCAAAGTTTAGTACATATTGAGCATTCAACATTGAATAATTGCATTCAAATTTACATATTTTTAAGCAAAAAATGAAATACATTTACATTTTACATATTATAAATTTATATCAAGATCATTAACTTGATGAATATTCAAAGTTTCTCATCACCTTCTGCTTCAAAATCAAAATCTTCATCTCCATCATGATGTTGCACTCCTTTCAAATTAATACATGCAATGTTTTCTTCGGTTAGGAGTGCATTTTCTTCGTTATCTTCTATAATCCACTCATCTAATATATCAAAATTAACAAATTGCTATCTTTGTACACGTAGTTGTCATATTTGCTAATTTTCATATATGAGCAAAACGATAACTCCATTTCTTTGATTATTGGATATATGACACCTCAATAATGTGATATTGTTGCTTGATGATATCTCCTTTTTCTCTTACTTGAGACTAGCTTTTTAACTAAAGCTTGAGATCCATTTCTTACTTCATAGACTGAGTTAAGCCTTACACACGTTGATCATGTTCAACTTAATGGAAGTCATGTAAGGTAAACCCTCAAATAGTGAAGTTGTGAAATGCCCACTCAATGAATCAAGACAACCAAATTGTTCTTCATTGTTTACGATTTCATGAAATTAAAAACTTGTAGCAGAAATATATATACCTAAAAGTTGGCAACACAAAGGGAAATGATTTTGTCATAATTTTTATTTGTTCATAATGTTAGAAAATGGGTCAGTCGGGCTCGGCCCTGGCCCATTGGGCCAGGGCCGCAATGGCTCCTTCTTCTTCTCCCTGTGTCCTCTCTCTTCTCTATAAATACCCTTAAGTCTCTTTGTAAAGATTAAGCCTTTTGTGGCTAATTAATAAAGATTATTTATTCAATTTTTACTCTGTGTTCATTATTCTTTTAGTGTGCGCTCGTTGCTCTCGGCTATAGCCTTTTTTAAAGCTTTGTGATAATTACATTGTAGTGATATTCATTCATCGATCTTCCACAACTATATTGGAGTGTCATCTTCATTACATGGTATCAGAGCCATTTTGCGACCGTGAGAATATTATTTTCACCACTTCGGGAAGTGTGTCGACCGTATTTTGTAAGTTTACCTCTTTAGTTTCTTTCTCCTTCAAATATGAATGATAAAGGGGGATTCAACTTTCGTCTAACACCCTCGAACTATAAAACATGGGCCCAATCTATGAAAAATTATTTATATTTCAAAAAATTATGGGGTTACGTAAGTCGTTCGAAGGTAGAATCCTCTATCAATGCCATACTTGAGCAAAAAGAGAAATATGAAGGAGGTCATAGAACAATCTTATGGGTGCTCATGAATAATGTAAATGAGCATACTTAGGACACTTTGACCGATTTCACCAACACTAAAGAAGCATGAAAATATTTTAAAAAATCCCATGTTCAAAGCGATGTGGCTCATAGGATGGCATTAAGAGACAAATTGGTCTCACTTAAACAAGGAGATAAAGGGGTAAAGGAATTTTTTGGGAAATACTCCAATGTTTGGAATCAATTATATGGTTACAAAAAGAAATGTACACAATGTCTTAGTGAGAGACAATGTGAAGATAATGAGGATTTTGTATACCAATTTCTAAGAAGTCTCCGGGAAGAATTTGAAGGGGTAAGATCATCTCTCATTCATAGAAAATCTTTTCCTACAAAAGAAGAGATTCTTACCGATCTTCAAATGACGGAAACAAGAATGAATGAAGCAAGAATGAATGAAGCAAGACTTCAAAGAGATACCGCCTTGGCCGCATCAAAACCTGGAGCAAATATGAAGGCTTACCGACCTCCTCATTTCAAAAGTGAAGAAGGAAGAAAAGACATTGTTTGTTACCATTATAGAGAGACTCGACATATAAGGCCAAATTGCTTAAAGTTGAAAAGAAAGGTGGCAATATTAGAAGAACAAGACTCATCCTCTATCGTTGCACTCGAAGAAAAGATAAAAAGACTTGAAGCTCAAATGAAAGACAAAGCAGGAATAGGTGTGGTTTGTTCTTCTTCAATTAACCAAGTTCAAGGTATGGTTTCTTGGATTCTTAATTCCGTGCCTCATTTTATATGACTTTAATGAAAATATTTTAAAATCATGTGTTCAAAAACCCTTATCATGTGTTTATACTGCGGATGGAACACAATTAAATATTGATAAAATTGGTGACTTCCAAATAAAAATTTTGAAGTTTCCAAAATTAGTGTTGTTCCAATACTAAATTTGAACTTACTTTCTGTATCCCAAATTTCGAATAAAAATTGTGTTATAACTTTTTCATCCACGAGATGTATTATATAGGATCGCCTCTCGAAGAAGGTGATTGGTAGTGGCCATAGAGAGGGCGGACTTTACATTATGGACTATTTGCATAGTATAGGATATATTAATGTTTTGACAAATGATGCTCTTTTATGACACAAGAGACTAGGACATCTTAATGCTCAAAAATTGTATCAATGTCCTCTTGGAATAAAATCTAAGGAATCTTTTTCTTGCAAATATTGTGTTCTCTATAAAATGCAACTTCTTCTATTTCCAAACAAAATACATGTTACAACAAGACCCTTCAAAATAATTCATTCGGATGTATGGGGTCCGACACCCGTTTTGTCTAAAGGAGGCATTTCCTATTATGTCATTTTTATAGATGACTTTACTAGGTATACATGGGTATATCTTTTAAAAGCAAAATCCGATGTCTTTCAAAATTTCGTTATCTTTAATAATCTTGTAAAAAATCAATTTGATTCTAAAATCAAGATTTTTAGATCCGATTCAGGAGGAGAGTTTATGTCAAAGGATTTTAAAAATCATCTTAATACGTTTGGAATTATACATCAAACTTCTTGCTCTAAGACTCCTCAACAAAATAGTATTTTCGAACATAAGCATTGACATATTTTGGAAACCATAAGAACTTTACTTTTATCAAGTGGTATTTCTAAAAATTTATGGGCATAAGCTATTATGACTGCAGTCTATTTAATTAATCATATGCCCTCTTCGGTATTACAAAATGTGTCTCCTATAGAAAAACTCTAATGTTTCTCCCAACTATTCTAGACTGCGTGTTTTTGGATGTAAATGCTTTGTTTATACTGACAAAGACGATAAACTATCATCTCGGGCCATAGAATGTGTCTTTCTAGGATATGAAATAACCAAAAAGGGGTATAGGTGTTATGATTGTAAAAATGATAAGCTTTATATATCACGAGATGTTAGGTTTTTTGAAAATGAATATATTTTTAAAAGCATGATAGTTCTCTTAATGTCTCCTATTCCTTCTTTAATGATATTTTAGGTGAAGAGGTAATTCATGAAGAAAATGATCTTGATGAACATATGATTACCCGGCACTCTATTACACCTTTTAATCAACATTACAATAGGAGATCAGTGCCTATTCCTAGAACCTAGAACCTTTAAAGAAGCCCAATTATCACAAAACTGGATTCATGCAATGAACGAAGAGTTGGATGCTTTATATAGAGCCCAAACTTGGGATATTGTCTCTAGATCATCAAAAAAAAAGACTAGGTTGTCGGTGGGTCTATAAAATCAAGACTAATAGTGATAGCTCATTAGATCGTTATAAAACTAGATTGGTTGCCAAAGGTTACTCACAAGAATATGAAATTGATTATGAAGAGACCTTTGCTCCTGTAGCTAGAATGACAACTGTTAGAACACTTATAGATGTGTGTGCAATTCATCATTGGAATATCTATCAGTTAGACGTTAAAAATACTTTTTTGAATGGTTGGTTGAAGAAAGAAGTATATATGGAGCCTCCTCCTGGTCTCAATCTTCCTAAAAACCAAGTTTTAAAGCTCAAAAGAGCTTTATATGGTCTCAAACAAGCTTCCAAGGCTTGGTTTAATAGAATGACTGAATTCATGATACTGCATGATTTTACATACTGACACAACCTTGTTTATAAGAAAATCCTCTACAGGTATTGTTATTCTTTTGCTCTACGTCGATGATAGTGATAATATAGGTATCCAGCAAATCAAGCAAGAACTTGATAATATGTTTGAAATGAAGTATCTTGGTCAACTTTCTTATTTTCTTGGCATTGAGGTAACTCATGGTGATAAAGGTTTCTTTTTATCACAAACTAAGTTTACTAATGATGTTATTCTTAGATCAGGTATTACAGATGATAAAGTTGTTGAGACACCTGAGGTAATCAACCAAAAGATGCGTCTAGTTGATGGTGAACTTTTGAGTGATCCCACACCTTATAGACAGATGGTTGGAGCACTCACCTATCTTACCATAACACGGCCTGATATTGCTCATGCCGTTCATAATGTAAGTCAATTTCAGCATGCACCCACCTCAGTGCATATGAGTGCGGTTATGAGGATTGTTCGTTATATTTGACAAACCTCAACTAAGGGAGTATTTCTATCATCTTCCTCGTTATCTCAGTTGCTCGCATATACTAATGTTGATTTGGGTGGTGATGTGAATGACATATACTCTACTATCGGCTAATGCATATTTCTTGGTCACTCACTCATCTCATGGAGATGCAAGAAACAATAAAAGGTGTCTCTGTCGTCCACTGAAGCTGAGTACCGTGCAATGGCCAAGACTACTACAGAACTAACTTGATTGCGACGACTACTTCAAGACTTGGGCATATAATTGGAAGCTCCTCCAATCATGTTTTGCGACAATAAAAGTGTTATGTATATAACCAACAATCATACCTTTCATGAGCGTCTAAAGCACATAGAGATGGATTGTCACTATGTTCGTGAAGAGCATTTCAAAGGCAATTTAATATTACAGTTTATAAAATCAGAATATCAACTTGCAGATGTGTTCACCAAGTCATTACTTGCTCCTCGATTTCAATCTTTAATTAGCAAACTTCAGGTCATGAAGCTGTCAGTTTGAAGGAGAGTGTTAGAAAATGGGTCACTCGGGCCCGGCACTGGCCCATTGGGCCATCAAGGCCAGGGCCACTAGCCGTTGGGTGCCTAAGCTCCTAACGGCTAGTCAAATAGCCGTTGGGGGATGGCTGTAGCCCCCCTTCTTCTCCCTTTGTCCTCTCTCTCTTATTACTCCCTCTTCTCTATAAATACGCCTTAAGTCTCTTTGTAAATATTAAGCCTTTTGTGGCTAATTAATAAAGATTATTTATTCAAGTTTGCTCAGTGTTCATTGTTCTTTTGGTGTGCGCTCGTTGCTCTCGGCTATAGCCTTTTCTAAGGCTTCGTGATAATTACATTGTGGTGATATTCATTCATTGATCTTCCACAACTATATTGGAGCATCGTTTTCATTACACATAAATTATTCTTATTCAATAAATGAAATTATAAACCCAAATTTACATGTTACATAGACAACTTGCAATCCCAAACAAGCATATCGGAGGATGCCTTGGAGAGAAGTGAAGAGAGGCCATAAACATGCAAAAAAACTTTGAAAAAAAAATTTGAAAAAAAAATTGAATTTTTTTTGGGCGTATCGTATCGTGGCTTCCCACGATACGGATAACACTGATTTCAACCTCTTGTTTTTTACCATGTGATATTGAGTTGGTTGTTGAATGGTGGCCATAGCTATTGCTGGTTGTTAAAGAGGGGTTGTTTGTGATTGATGGTGGTGTTGTGACGATCACAATGATCAATGTCTTTAAGGAGGAAGCACAGACAATGGAGGCGGTGTGGTGACGCATGATACCACAGAGAGAGGGCATGAGGAGAGAGAGGGTTTCGATCATTTGGCAGAGAGAGAGATATGGGTATTGCGTTTATATATAGTCGGCTCATGGATCCATACCCATTATGTATCAAAAATGAGTTTTTTGTTAGACTATATCGAGACCCGAAGCTATGTTTGGATCCGGTTTGATCTTGCTTGATATTCATATTTGAGTCCATTTAGGTGTGCTCTTTCCAACTTATTTGTTTTGAGTGTATCAATTGTTTGTTGGCATATTTAGAGGAAAAATATGTTCAATAATTTCAAACTTACTGTTGATTAGATAAAAAATGTAAAGCAGTAAGTTGCATCTTCCTGTATAATTGAGATTCATGTTGTTGGCCTTTTGTTGAAAACTTTTGTGATTAAGGTGTTTATGTTCTTTGAAATCAATTAATGTTTTTAAATGTAATTATTTGAGAATTAAAATTTGGTTGTTGAATGAATTGGAAAAATGTTTGTTGACAATGAGTTGCATCTACTTGTATGACTAAGATCCATGTTGTTGGTCTTTTATTGAATACTTTTGTGATTAAGGTGTTCCATGTTGGTTGCCTTGTGTTAGAAATTAATTGATATTTAAAGATGCATTTATTGTTATTTAAGGATTTATGATCTTGATAAATTTAAGGTTGTTTTTTCATGAGATTATGATCTTTGTTTATTGGCCTTTTGTTGGAGATCTTTGTGATTAAGATGCTCCTTGTTGGCTTTTAGTTGAAGAGTAATCAATATTGAAAAAACACTTAAAGTTATCTTCATTATCTTGGATTTGATAAAATTTGTGAGACTGTTGGCCTTTTAAGAGAGTTGTTAGAAAAAAAACCTTTGAGACTTTTTGAAAAACATGAAGTTAATCCCTTTGACTTGGTTTGATCATCTTAATGGATTGTCTTATTTTTGGAACCATAGAATCACTTTTGAGTTTAAAGGATATTAAGGGCCTTGAAAATTGTACGTATAAAGGTTTTGAGGTTTGCCTTAAAAAGCTTGTTTGGTTTTGAGTTTTTCCTCAAAACTCGAGAACTTTGCCTTAAAACTTCTTTGACTTCGTGGGTTTTGAGTTTTATCTTAACAAGCTTGTTTGGTTTGAAGGTTTTGAGCTTTGCCTTAAAAAGCTTGTTTGATATACTAAGGTCCCTTATAATAAGTTTGTAGTAATTTATGAACCTATTTGTTATAATAGACAATCCTATTTAAGATGATATCAATGTTTTCTTTCAAATGACTTTCTTGAATTAGAACAAATCAACTTCATGAACTTATTTGACTCGTTGTTTGTTTGTCTTCTGGATTAGATATCATAAATTGTCTTGTCGGTTTTAGAAATTGAGTGAATATATGTATTGATACCTATGTCACATAGACACCTCTAGGAGGTGGGGTGTCGGCGTCGACACCGACACCGACACGGTGTTGTATAATTGTGACACGATCAACGTGTCGAGGCTGAGGATGGGTGCGGTCAATGTGTCGATGGTCAATTTCATCCAATAATTTAGGTCAAATGTATAAAAGGTGACTCGTTTAGTTCAGACGCCCCTTCGTTCAGTTCCGAGTCTTCAGACGCTGTTGCTGCCCCTCGCCGCTCCTGGTCATCTTCTCCAGTGTGCGCGCCAGCCACTCCTGGTCATCTTCTCCACTGTGCGCGCCATCGATCCACCTATGGCTCCTCCTTCTCCTCACCAATCGTCGTCTTCACGCTCCTGGCCTCCCCTTCGTTTAGTTCAAACGCCGTTGTTGCCCCTCGCCGCTCCTAGTCATCTTCTCCAGTGTGCGCGCCAGCCGCTCCTGGTGATCTTCTCCACTGTGCGCGCCAGCCGGTCCACGTCCGGGTCCTCCTTCTCCTCGCCGGCCGTCGTCTTCACGCTCCTGGCCTCCCCTTCGTTCAGTTCAGATGTCGTTGTTGCCCCTCACCGCTCTTGGTCATCTTCTCCAATGTGCGCGCCAACTGCTCCACCTTCGAGTCCTCCTCCTCACCAACCGTTGATGCCCCTCGCCGCTCATGGTCATCTTCTCCAGTGTGCGCGTCATCCGCTCCACCTGCAGGTCCTCCTCACCGGCCGCCGTTCTTCTCCCATTTACAGGTGCAATGGTAAAGAGAGTTTAGGCAGTGCACTCATTTAACGAGAACTCTAACTTTTACAGATAAGCTAGGCTCATATGGCAAGCCAACAAGATCATTTCTTTCTCCCCATAGCCACCATATAATCCTTTTTCCGTGCATTATTCTCAAGTAATCACTGTCACTTCCTTCTTGACAAGCAGACTGCCATCCCCTAAAGCACGTGACATTCTAGTTTCTGATTTGTTTTGTGGAGTTCTAAAACCATTGGATTACTGTGGTGCATTATAGGCAAGTCATTTGTTGGATTTCTCGTTTGAGCTTGAGCACAGGTTCATGTTATAGAGTGTAGGTTAAGTTTTATAAAATCTTTGTGCAAAAACATACGACTCAGAGAGCCTTATAGGACATCATTCTGTCGCTAGCATTGAAGGCTTGAAGCAATACATAATACGAAGAGATAAACTTAGTGAATTCATCATTGGGCATCTAAACTCTCACCCACTTCAAATCTTCCCACTTAATCTCCCAACTGCATATGCTTCTTATAAAGTAATCCACAACATTTATGACCAATTGCACGATCCTATTGCATGACCAATTAATTTATGCATGCTTCCTTTCTGCCTGTTAATTTCTCGCAAATTAATTTCTACATACTTGTCTTGGATTATTTATTTTCAGCATATCAGTTTTTGTTTATTTATTTTGTACATATTGATTGCCTCATTTCTTTTATATTTAGTTCTTGCATAATAATTTTGATCCATTGCATATTTTGTTTTTCAATCAGATTGTGAATTTGTGAATTGAGTTGATCTTAAAAATGACCGACAATAGAAAAGGAAAAGGAGTATCAATTGGTACTGGCCCTACTGGGAATTCTGGTAGAAGTGTTCCTTCAAATTCAGGATCAACAACAAAAGTTTCAAAACCTTCAATACCTCGTGATGATGCACCATTGTGGATGTACGTACAAAAAGGAGAATTATACGAAGGTGGTGGAGGTAATACACATTTTATGTGTAAATTTTACAACATGAGTTTTACAGTAACATATACTAGAGTGAAGGCACATCTTTTAAAATGATCAAAACATGGTATAAGAGCATGTCCGAATGTGGATGAGGATTTACGAAGACAATTAATGAAAAAGCAAGATGAGCATGAAAAAAAGAACGAAAAGAGTGAAAAAGGAATAAATATTTCATTATTTGGTGGATACCAAGAAGATGCACAAAAGAAAAGAAAGTTAATGCAAAGTGAATTTAAAGGGTTTTAGAGGAGGAGCAATTGAAAAATCATTTAATGTAGTTGGAAGGGAGGAGATGGATAGAAAGGTTGGAAGTTCACTTCCTTTTAATGTAGCAAGAAATCCATATTGAAAAGATCTTGTCACTTCATTGGCTAATTGTAATTTACATGGTTATGTTCCTCCAAGTTCTGAAAAATTGCGAACCGTTATTCTTAAAGAAGAAAAAGCCAATATTGAAAGACTTTTAGAACATAAGAAGTTTTCATGGGAAACTAATGGTGTTTCTATTGTTTCTGATGGATAGAGTGATATTCAAAGACATCCACTTGTTAATTTCATTGCTTATTCAATTAGTGGGACAATATTTTTGAAGTCTGTTGATGCATCTAGAGAAATTAAAACTGTAGGATACTTGAAAGATTTATTTGTAGAAGTTATTAAGAGCGTTGGACCAGATAATGTTGTACAAATAATCACTGATAATGCAGCTAATTGGGTTAAGTTTGGAAGGTGATTATCCACACACTTTTTGGACACCTTATGTAGCTCATAGTTTAAATTTGGCTCTTTCTCGTATATGTAAGCCATCAGAAGATAAAGATAATCTTCGTGCATATAAATTGTGTTCATGGATTAAAAATATGGCAGCATATTGTATGAAGATAAGGAATTTTGTAATGAATCACCATTTAATTTCAGTCATATTTAATAGACATTCTCATTTAAAGTTATTGAAGGATGCAGAAACACGTTTTGCTTCTTTGATTGTGATGGTAAAAAGATTCAACACAATCAAAACATCATTGGTTCAGATGGTTACTGATTCAAGCTGGGATTCATACCGTGGTAATAAAGTTGAAAATCAAGCAAGGGCCCAAGCAATGAAGACTATTATTCTTAATGATTTATGGTAGGACCTATTTGAGAGATGTTGAGAGAAGTTGATAAAGATGAACCAATGCTTCATAAAGTTTATGAAATGTGAGATACCATGATTGAAAAACTTGAGTCAATAATTTTGAAGCACAAGGGAAAAGCTCATGAGACATCATTGTTTTATGATCATATTCATTCTATATTAGTTTTAATATGGGACAAAATTAACACTCCCTTGCATTGTTTAGCACATTCTTTAAATCCAAGATATTATGGGAAGAAATGGTTGCATGAGAGCATTGGGCGTAGTCCTCCTAATCAAGATCCTGAAATAGCAAAGAATAGGCAAATGTGTTAGGGAAGGATTTATCGTGACTCATACCTACTTAGGCAAGTAAATTCTGAATATGGAAAGTTTTCTTGTGCCAGACTTAATTCACTAGAAGCACTAGAAGCAAATGATTATTAAAATCCACTAGATTGGTGGGCATGTTATGGATTTGAGATACCTCTTCTTCAAAAGCTTGCATCAAAATTATTATCTCAACCTGCTACTTCATCTTGTTGTGAAAGAAATTGGAGTAAATATTCTCAAATTCACAATATCAAAAGGAACAATCTATTAAGTAGTCGTGCTGAAGACTTGGTTTATGTCCATTCAAATCTAAGATTGGTTTCACGATCTAATGCTGAGTAGAGGTAAAAATTACCGATCTTTCAAAATTGTTTTCTTTTCTATTAATCATGATGATTATATTTGATCTTTTCTTGTTATTTATTTAAATATATTACGGTGAAGGAGGATCAAAATATTGGGATGCAATCCCGGAGGAATATCACTTAGATGACAACCAAGATTTGCATACTCTAAATACAAAACTCAATGATCCAATAGTCCCTTCAGTTGATAATATTGTTGATAGGGAAGATCTATAATTTATCAGGTACATGTTCATTTCATTTATCAAACATTAATATTGTTCATAGTTGATAATATTGTTGATATGAAAATCCTGATTTTCTTTTGATTGATTTGTGTATTATGATGAAATTGGCAGTTGTTTAATTGTTTTGCTTTAATATAAAGTTGTGTACTTACTATTATCGTCATATACTTATGTTAATCGATGTCTCACTTGTTTTAGCTTGAATATATAATATATATATAATATTATATACCTTAGCCATGTCGCCGCACCCAAATATTTTGAAATTTGCCATATCCTGCATTCGCACCCGTGTGACATACATTGATACTTCATTGGTTTTCATGCAGGATGTAAAGCAAATTGATCTTTGGTTGTGGAAAGACAGTTCGAAGGAAGCTGTGGCAACTTAGATACTATTGTTGAGAAAATTCTTGTTACAAGCAAACACAAGAATTGAGCTCTATTTGATTTATGATCTTGTTAGACAAACTTTCGGTAATCCACTATAAGTTTGAAGGGGGTCTTAAAACATGTAATAAGCACGGGCCATTAGGGCCCGTGTACCACCTTGACCTGGTCAGGCCAAGAGGACCCCCAACAACTAGCCGTTTGGGGCTGATCCAGCTCCCAATGGCTAGTTGAGATAGCCATTGGGACCTTCTCTCTCCTATACACTCTTGACTTATGTAAATCCCCTCTCTTCCTCTATAAAAAAATGTAATCTCCTATTAGTAAAAATCAGTAATTGAAGCCCTTTGTGGCTGCATTGTATATAGATTTGATCTTCAATAAAATGGATTGTCGCATTTACCTGTTTCTTTACAGTTTGTTCATTGAGAAGTCAGAAGATTTGCTCTACACTTAAATAGGGGTCCTCGAGATATATACTCACATAGAGACGCGTTAAAGTGTAGTTTTCTATGGAGCCATATCAGACACTTTCAACTGGTGACGAAACCGACACCATGCAATGAATAGAATATAGGAGTGCGGTCATCTTATAGAGAAGAGTCATAAAAAATGACAGCGAAAAACATAAAAAGGATGATAACTGAAAGAATATGAATACAGCAAGAAATAACTTAAAAAACTACTAGTCTAAACAAACCTAACACACCTTTGCCAACAATCACGTATTATTTTTGCAACCATTGGGTGCACCTCTTCTGGAACATCAAGGTGCCTGTTTTGGAAACCAACAGCACCAACAACCTGCATTGGATTCATACCACTCCATGGAATACGCAATGTCACCAGCTCCCACAAGATCACACCAAAACTATAGACATCACATCTGAAAAAAGAGAAACAAAGGGTCAATGACGAAAATGAAAGTTCGATCAATGATAACAATTCAATAAATTCAGGTGATTCCACTCACTTTTCATTGGATGGCTCGTTCCTTAATACCTCCGGTGCCATCCACTCAGGCTGCATGTTTAACCGGCAATGTCTCAACTTTCAATAATGACAAATTTAAGAAAAGATTGAATCCATGTATATTGAAAAGTAAAACGGAAGGCACAATACAGGAGAATGATAACTCAAGCAGGTACTCCCTTAACAAAATCCATCTATTTTCGAAAATGAATAAAAAAACAATAAGAAGCAAGCCCTAACCCACATTAGGTGGAGTCAGCTACATGGATTTTCAAAAATCAATAGTTAAAGAAAACAGGATAATAACCAACCATTGTACTTTTGAATCCAAGATTGTGCATTGTTAGCAGTCGGCAGGCTATCATTTACCAATGGATACAAAAGAATCCATTGGAATTGATTCCAGAATCGTAGTCTAACTACAACCAACATCATAATAATGAAATACATTTCAAAGTGCACACACCGTTCCAGCTGTAGATTTTGATGACAGAAACGTGTGGTGCTTTAGACGTGACAATCCAAAATCGGAGACCTACACATATGGGAAACAAATATAGTATTAGTACCAAAAATCAATTTCAGCATTACAAAGAAACAAACTATGCCCAGATTGTATACGCCCTAAATATTGTATCATATCATACGACATAATACAATAAGATTGTATGCAACACCTAGATCCATACGAAATGACATAAGCCCCTTACCAATTTTTGCCTATTTATTAGTGTGTATTGCACCATACAATAAAATTTCATACAACATTAACATAATGCATCATAGGATATTGTTGTTTTATGTATTATTTTGGCTTTTTGCTTTGTAACTTTCTTTTAGTGATTGTATGATACAACACTGTGTATGTGTAATGTGTTGGTGCCCTGTATGATACAGGATCTTACATGATATTTACAATATTTTATAAGTTACTTGTATTAAATTTTATGTAAACATGCACCTTAACAACCCAATTCTTATCCACAAGAAGATTTGGTGACTTCAGATCCCGATGCACAATTGTGGGATGGCTTGTATGCAGATAGTTCATTCCCTTAGCCTGCAAAAAGCAAAACAAGTCATGCATATATAAAACATAGGCATTAATCATTAGCAAGTACATCTTACAAATCATGTTATACCACATCAAGAGCCATTTTCAATCGCCGCTTCCCATCAATTTGTATACTGGGACGATGTAGAAGCCTGAATAAGCTTCCCCTGCAAACCAACAGTAATATTTCATCATTAAAAATCTGTTGCAACAAAGTCACAACCAAAATAAACAAAGCAACTGACGCAGATGACAAATTACCTTGGTAGAAATTCTGTTAGTATAGATAGATTGGGAGGACGAGTTACGGCCCCCATAAAAAGAACGACATTTGGATGTCTCATCCTCAGCATGATTTCCACCTGCAAGGTACCAGTTCCAGTTGTAGTGATCAAAGAGAGCAAAAGGCATCTTCTACTCTATTACAATAAAGACGTAATGCATAGCATAAAGACTACAGATCATGTTCTGGCGATAATTGTCTTTGATTCTTATATTTACAATTTAATCATAGAAAAATGTCCTGTTGCCTCAGCAGAGCATTAGATAAAATCACATGACAGTTATCCAGAGGAAACTTACTTCACATTTAAATTGCTGAATTGCATCCCCTGACAAATCTTGGTCCAAAAATTTCTTAACTGCAACCTCCTGTTATTATGCCAAGATTAGTTGATCCACTTTCAATTTGCTTAAGTAGAAGACGTGCAAAATGGAGTAATCATCAATTTACAGGATAAGAATGTTAAAGAAATGGCTTATAATTTGCAAAACAACCAACAGAAATAGACAAAAAAACTAATATATATCATAAAATTCCAAGTAACAAAGATGAAGTCCGTGAAAAGCAGAAACAAGGATCTTGCAGTTGGAATTCGTGAAAAGCATAGCGGAAGATCAAACATGAAAAATATTACGAAACATTAAGAGTAAAATGGGAGATTGGAGAAGGGGGTAGGCTCTCCAATGGAGGCCCCTCTCTCTTTCTCTCTTTCTTAATCTCACACTCTTAACCCTAATACAAGACGTCCAACCCTTATATAATGGGTTGTTAAACATAAAATGATCAAAATGCCTTTAGTACTATGGGCAATTACAATAATACTCAAATATCAAAAAAATTACAAAGCTAACACTAAAAGAATACCAGATGCATATATTCTTCAACACCCCCTCAAATTGGGAGTAAAATACTTTGAACTCCTAACTTACCAAAAATTTGGTTCTTTCTTAATCACACTTGCATCAATGAACTCTCAGAGGCTTCTTTAAATCAACTTGAACAATTAAGAACATATTTGGGTAGCACTAACCCTTCTATAGGTGTCGGCTGCTTCATTTCTTCTTTCTTCTCCATGAAGTGACTAGGCAACATTTCAAAAGTCATGTTTTCCTTCTCTTGAGAAAACTTACTTTTATGATAGGAGGTACTATCTCCACTATACACACTTCAAACGGCTTTTCCTGCATCCCTTCACATAGTAGTTGTTGTTGGTGTGTTGGTTGGGTATCCTCTCTCTACCATTCAAATAGCAGTATACACACATGCTAATAAAAGTCGATTCAGCGTCCCTTCATATGGTGACTGCAACTGCTTTTTTCAGCCTTCCTGGTTGTTTACTTTATAAACTCAAGGTCTTAATTTTCATGTTTCTTGGTGATACTACCACATTCTATACTAACAAATTCATCTTACCTCTTCTATAACTGAATTTTTCAAGCATAAGTGGTGAGAAACTCTTTTTCTGCACTCTATATTTTCCTTCTTAACTCAATTATGTTGTTAAGTGTTATCTCTTCTCATTGAAATACTCTTTTTAATCCTTTCTCCACACTGGCAACCTCAACACGTAGATTCTCCACTTCACGAGCCATAGGGATCAGATTATGCTTCTTTGAGACATTCAATCAAACAAATGGCATGCAGATTTAACATTCCTCTTGGGCATTTCATCAAATACTTAACGTGCAGATTTAACATCCCTCTTTGGCATTTCATTAAATACTTACGTGCAGGTGAATATCTCTCTTGGTTCTGAAGAAACACTATATTTCCTGTAGCTTTATCAGGGTGTGATTGGTTGTAATCTAGTGCCTTTATACTTCCCCAAGATCACCAAAAACCTACCACTCAAAGATGTTCACGTACTCTGCATCCTTTTCAATGTCTGAAACAAGGTCCCATGTGGTGTGCTTTTTCCTGCACTATGTTGATCAAAGAGAATGATTTTGTAATATTCTGGATCAAAGAATTTTCTATTGCTAGGTGTTGTTCCAACTAGGAATTTTCTAAAGGCTTAGTTGTTGTAGTTGTTGTAGGTGTTGTTCCAGCTCTAGGTCCTCCATGGAGGAACACAACTGGATGCCCACTAGGATTCTTAGACTGCTCCCAATACAAAGAATACTTCTCAGAAACCTTTAAATACCCAGAACTGTATGGCTCGATATGTTGGTAAGAATTTCTATTAAGGTTAAGTGAGCCTTTTGTTTCAACCATTGTCGCCCTGTAACTTTGGGCCCTGAATCCAAATGGTTTCTCGCAATATAACAATATACTTCTTCGTAAAACTTTCTTGGTAATGAAAACAATAGCGTTGACTTGAGCCGAAGATCTGTGTCGGTAAAAATGAACAGGAAACCCGATGGCAGCAGGGGGCCCTATCTGCGTCGCATGATGAAGAGGAGCGACCGACTTTGGTACTATATTATCTTTGGTCGAACCTCCGACTACAAACTTATGCTAATCTCGCAAACGTACGACTCTGATACCATGTTGGAATTCGTGAGAAGCATAGTGGAAGATCAAACATGAAAAATATTAAGAAACATTCAAGAGTAAAATGAGAGATTGGAGAAGGGGACAAGCCCTCTAATAGAGCTCCCCCTCTCTTTTTGTATTTCTTAATCTCATACTCTTAACCCTAAACATATCGAACATTGTCATGACAATGATTTGATCATACCAAAATAACCTTCAAATTGAACTGCCATAGTGAAGTTGCTCATTGTTTAGCAATAAGGGACGAGCACGAACAACAATAAATGCAACATCTGATGCCGCTCCGAATCATCGTCATCATCCTCCATGATGACTACCACTCAACTGCCAGCAACGACCAACGATCTTATCATTCTAATGCTCTTATAGGTAAAATTCATGTATCCATTTTATTGAAATTATCATATAATCAATACACAATCCGCCACACAAGGCTTGTTTTTTATTGAATACATGATGGGTATTTATAAAGAGAAAGAGAGGAGTGAAAGCCAGCAACATTAACTGTTGATTGCTGAGGATGGCCTATCGACTATTTTACTAGCCGTTGGGGCCTCCCTGGTGACCTTGGTGGTCTGGCCCGGGTGGCTTGGTATGTTGGGACCTCATTACAAACATAAACTTATGGGCCCTATTGGCCCAACCCTATTACATTTTAATATGTGTCTCTTTTATACCCCAGGTCTAGAGGGCCGAGTCATTAGCTCCCATTAGACATTAGGTTTTTCCATGTGTGAAAGAAGTTGCATGACTCATGTTTATAACTATTCCATTATAACCATACACTATAAAAGATAAGTGGATTCTAACTAGAGATACAAGGTTATTTTAGCATTCACAAGGCCAACTCCCACAACGGATAACTAGTGAAGCACAACATGACAGATTTCTATCAGGCAAACATTTTATTTAATTACTTAGCAGCAAATCTAAAATTTTACAGATATATTCAAACAAGAATTCAAACCAACAAATGAATATGGTGAAGAGCTTGAGAAAAAGGCATATCATTTTCAAGAAAGGGAGATGGTAAGATGTGACTGATGAAAATGGTCAAACACAAGCATTAGGACTCTTTATATCATTTATCATTCAATACAATTCATTTCATATGCACATTCTCCGATAAATGGTAGCAAAATGTCAATGTAGTTTACCCACCTAGTGTGGGCAAAAGCATGGTTTTGATGGGTTTTATGATCAAACTGCTTGAGTATGCAGTGTGATGCTCGACTATGCTCCACGAATTGCAGTTCTATATTGGATTTATTGTGACAACAATAACAACAACTAAGCATTTTCCCATACTAGATGGGATCGATTACATGGATTCTTTGTTTCCAGAGAACCCTATCATAATTTGTAGAATCCGTGGTAAATATGTCCGACAAAGTTTTATGCTGGCTGTCGGAAGCCTAACGCAACCCTCCTCCTTTATCCGGGCTTGGGACCGGCCATGCAAGGGTGATCCCTTACATGGGCGGAGTTATATTGGATTTATTGTGACACCTAGAGAAAATGGTCGTAAGGCCAAATTTGCCTCCTATCCACATAGAGTAGCTTTGTCATAAAAATAGATAGAAAACATAAGGCTTTACACCAGCATTAACACTTTGTTTATCTTTCCTTATTACATACGCCTCAAGAAAAAATGGTAACACTCATACTAAAAGAACAAGCAGCTGGGACAGCAATCTAAATTATCAAGAAAGTAACTTACAGTGCCATTCCACTCCGCATGGTAAACCTCACCATAAGAACCTGAATGCACAGAAATGACATTAAATTATATTCATACTATAAGCAGAACATATTTGTGAGCAGTTACAAACAAATAGGAGAATGAAGTAACAATAGATAGAGATGATGAATCAGAAAGCAGATGACCAAAAGGTACAGATGTCCACATAATTGAGCACCATGCATGCAGAAGCACATACACATCCGTACACACACGTGACACCCAGTCAGCCTTCCCCTAGTCGGAAAAGTGTTTTTAGTTCTTGAGGATAAATTTTATAGTCAATGGGAACTCAAAGACTAGGCTCAAGCTCAAGTAAAGCATGTAATGAAGTTGAAGAAGTGGTTCAACAGGAAGGCTTCGAGCTTCGACAGTTCTACATAAGCAAGCAAATAGACACAGAAAAAGTGAGACACAAAACCTCAAAGGATCATGAAGTAACACCTAATAACATAATCAAAATTATAAACCTATTTGGTATTATGCCAATAAGGATAATGAGTTGACTTTGAATCCGGGTAGGATTTTTGTCTGATACAAAGGAAATATTATATGGATTCTCAATTAAACTGATTTAGCAAATGTTAGTATGAAGACATCCAAAATAGCTATATCCAGATTGCCAATAATTTTTTTATTCCCCAAAAAAATAAACACGAGATAGATAAGAGCGTCCTTCTACCCATGTTCTTAATAAAGATAGGCATTAAGGTTATCTTTTTCAGCACATATTATATTTGGAATAGCATTTGCTTAAGCCCATGGACATGGAATATGCTGTTGTTGCTAGACCATGTGCACTAGGCATAACCATCTAGTGAAGATACCAATAAAAGACAAAGGTTTGCGAATTAAAAATAAAATTTGCATCAGCAGAAAGAAGTTATGAAAAGAAAAAATTAAACAACCTGCTACAACCTAATCAGGTATACTATATTTAACAAATTATAGATGCACAGATGCATGTTTTCTTTGTGAAAACGAGAGCTTGTCCAACTTGAGGGATGTTCCATAAGGATACCAGACATCCAATTGTATAAGATAAATATCAGTCAGCAGAAAATGAAAAAGCAAAATGCAGTAGAATGATATGTTAGGATGTACATCTAAGTTGCAATGAACAAGAGGATGAACTGGACTCTTAATAGAAAGTTTGAGTATAAGATTAGTCAAAGAGAAGGCAAGAAATGCCACTGAAATCATAGAGGTGTGCTATATCAGAAATAAAAGCACCAAATACAAAGGGATACTTACATACAAAGATATAACTCGACACAGTAAGCAGAAGACAAAAATGTGTGGCTTGTCAAAACTTTAAATTTTATGAACCAAATAAACAGGGCTTGTAAGGCTGAATTTACAACTTATAGCATTTAATCTTCCTTTCTACTTAGATAAGTATGACAATAGAGAAAAGGAAAGGAATTAGGTCATCGTTGTTGAGAGATTTAGTTCCAACAAATGATATGTTCTGCTTATAGCAACTTATACCTGGGTGTCACATGTATTTACGGATGTGTATGTGCTTCTGCATGCATGGTGCTCAATTATGTGGACATCTGTACCTTTTGGTCATCTTGCTTTCTGATTCATCATCTCTATCTATTGTTACTTCATTCTCCTATTTGTTTGTAACTGCTCACAAATATGTTCTGCTTATAGTATGAATATAATTTATTGTCATTTCTATGCATTCAGGTTCTTATGGCGAGGTTTACCATGCAGAGTGGAATGGCACTGTAAGTTACTTTCTTGATAATTGAGCACCATGCATGCAGAAGCACATACACATCCGTAAACACACGTGACACCCAGTGTATAAAACCTTAGATAAGTACGACACATGATATGCCACTTTTGCTATAAGCAGAACAAATAAGAAAAAGAGAGGATGGAGGAAGAAAAGGAAAAGGAAAAAGAGAAGGATCAAGAATGTGGGCACAAGAAAGGATAGAAACCGAGATGGCTTTCCCTCATTGAGGCACTTTTGCACTAACAAATTAACAAGAACTATAACAAACACCAATTTGACAAAGAGGATCATAAGATAGAGGTCCTCAAAGATAGATAGGACAACTTTCCTTCTCTTAGAGTATCATTTAATATATATACTGTATAGTACATTTAACAGGTAGGATAGGTGAGTTGGTGAATCCCCAAGAACATAGGATAGATATGTTGCATTTCTCTAGCACATTCCAACCTAGTGTGGCTAATTGGTTAAGAGTTAACGGTAAGTGTATAACCTTTCACAAGTAGCAACTGACTATGTTATCAATAGCATGCTATAGCATTTTAGTGGGGCTTAAAACGCTATAGCGGGTAACCCTTAGCGAGTGACCTGACTGATATAGCGTCATTGACAACGCTATAGAGGTCTACTATAGCACTATAAGCGGACATTAAACTTCATATTGGATCGGGTCGGGTCGATCCAAATGATATAAATGCGATGAAACCCTTCGTCCCTGTCCCGCCGCCTCTCCCTCTCGGGTAACTCCTGCCTCTCCCTCTGCCGCCTCTCGCCATCTCTCACTCCTGCTCGTGTCCCGCCGCCTCTCCCTCTCAAGTAACTCTCTCTCTCTCCCCATCTCTCACTCCCATCCTGTCCCGCCTCTCTCTCTCTTAGGTAACTCTCTCTCTCTCACCATCTCTCACTCTTGTCCCTATCCCGCCGCCTCTCCCTCTTAGGTAACTCTCTCTCACCATCTCTCACTCCTGTCCCTATCCTGCCGCCTCTCGCCATCTTGGTCCTCCTTTTTAGCATCTCATGCCTTTATAAGCAAGGTCGAAATGCTTGTCATGATCTAGAAAAGATTTAAGAGAGCTAGTTGAAGGTATCCTATGAATTATCAGTTTCGTTAACACACATATCTTGCTAATGGAAGCCATTGTTAAAATTTAGAGTCATGATGAGAAAGATTAAAACAGAAATATTACTCATATTAAGGAGGAAAGATATGAGAGATTGAAGGAAAGGGGCGGACCTCCAATGGAGGCCGCCCCCCCTCTTTCTCTCTCTTTCTTACACACTTCCTCAAACCCTAATACAACCTCCCAGTCCTTATATAAGGATCTATAAACGAAAATTGATCAAAATACCCCTAGTATTTCGGGCAAGTACAATAATACCTAAAAACATCAGAAATTATAAAAACTAACACAAAGAACACTAGATAAGCATATTCTTCAACACCCCCCTCAAGTTGGGAGTGAGATACTTCGAACTCCAAACTTGCTAAAAATCTTCATGTATGTTTGCAACATTCTTCATCTGTTTTCATCACTGATCTAATCTTAAACAACTTCTTTGGCTGAAAATATCTTCAACTCAGCCTTCCTGACTTATCATCACAAGCAGCATCTCTGACTGCAACATCAACTCAGCCTTCATGGCTGTAACAACAACTCAATCATCCTGGCTATAACAACATCAAAGCAGTCATCCTGACTGTAACAATATCAAATCAGTCATCTTGGCTGTAACAACATCAAAGCAATTATCCTGGCTGTAACAACATCAAATCAGTCATCCGGGTTGTAACATCAAATGAGTCATCATGGCTATAACAATACCAAATCAGTCATCCTAGCTATAACACAACTCAGCCATCATGGTTGTAACACAACATTATCTCAACAACTCAGTCATCCTCACTGTAACAATAACATAAGCAGCTACTTTGGCTGCAACACATTTTAGCAGTCCTCATTACTGCAAACTTTACAAGAATTTTCAAGTTCTCATTTCCTCATACACTTCATGTTCATGTTAATCATGTCTTTCTTGAGCATTTCATCGAACATCTTCATATGCATCATTTATTTGCTCACACGCTTTTCAACAAAAGCTACTCTTCTTCATTTTTAACATGCTTTCCATCATTTAACAACTCTTTTCTCATCACCAATCACATGATCTGGGACAAATCCGCCACCCTTGTCACTAAAGTCCTGGCATTGATTCAACCATGGGTTTTTTAATTAGATACAGGAGCAACTTCAATGTAAGGGCCATAAATCGGTTGAGAGTCCAATATGGTTCTAGTAGCTTCAATAATAACTTGGTCATTCACATAATGCTGTCTGCACACTGGCATGTAAACATCAGCTTCGCCAATTAGTTCAGTCTGTGTCTCTCCACTTTTCTGAGAGTAAAGAACGCTTGCTTGCTGCACAGTTTGCAAATTGCCTTCAACTTGGTCACAGTTTCGGCCAAAGGCACAATGTCAAGTACAAACCCAAATCTTCTCTTCAGGTAATCGCCATCAAGACCAGCAACAATTACAGTCTTCCCATCACGATCAGCAGCTATCTAGCAAAAGTCATACAATTCTTCGAAGAATTGTGCTTCATCAATGCCAATTACATCCAACTTGCAGTACGCCTCACTACCCAGCTTTGTTCTAAATGTTGCAAGATCAAGCAGAGACCAGTAAGGTATTTTAACACCATCATGCATTATGTCTAGGAAGTATCTGTTATGTTCTGTCCACCATCATTCATAGATAAAACACCTATTAGATGTCCAGGAAGCATAGAAGAAATATGCCTCTGGTCTCCTGATATTCTTAATCCTTCCCCTACATTCTCAGAAGTTCGCAAAAGATTTTCCTGTTCTTGAATTTTGCAGCTTGAACCTTGTCCAGTGTTGGAATCAATGTTGGGCCTTACGAGAACCCACGACCACAAGGTTAAGAGCCTTGTAAGAAGAAACTTGCCAGAGAACATTCAATACACTATCTGTGTCTTCATCACTTCCCACAACAAAGATCATAATTCCCAATGCTTACACAGTAGGTTGCAGTCAATAGAGTCCTATTATCAATGACACAGAATCTCTACCAAATATATTTATCATCTTGACTTCCTTGGGAATACAAAATGCAGCCGCCATATGCAATAACTCCAGCCACCATAAGTAATTAATGCAGCCACCTTCATCGAGACATGTACAAGTACCTCAAAAAACTCCCGGCAGTTCACTAGCATCAATTATCCCACGCAACCTACTCTGATTCTTGCGGCCAACTGGTGATGTGGAAGCAACCCCTGCAATGTCATCAACAAGCTCTTCAAATCTTATCTTCAATAATTCTTGTTTTCCATATAACCAATCTCTAGTGCTAATCAAGCCTTCCACAGTTTCTTCAATGAACTGCAAAATTGGTTAAGTACTTGACCGTCCATACTAAATGCACGTTCCAATACAACAGTGGACATGGGAATACTAAGAACATCATGATCCATTGGAGCAACTTCAGGATATCTATATTCATTTATCTTCCAATATGCTCACACATCTAAATCAACCTTTCTATCTATCTTTGGTTCCAGGCTGTGTTTGTCTAGAGCAGACTTCAACATCTCAGCTTGCATACAGGCCCTATGCTTTGATTCGTTGATCTCCGACACATCCCTTCTATCAAACCGTTCCTGGCCATACATATCCAGAAAGATCTGTAATTCTTATTTTTTCTTCTGTAGCTTCTCTTAAGGGACTGAATCTCCATTGCATTTTACGTATGATCGAGAGTGATGAAAAACCAGTCATGGGCTATATCTATTAGAAGATGGATCATTTAAAGAAACAAATAAAGGTATAAAAATATTTTAATTTTATGTGTTATTTGTTAATCTTTACTTCTTAATCTTATAATAACATTTAACTTCTTGTTTTATAGGTTAATATGAAAAACAAAGAAGAGTGATTGGACACACTAAGGCATAAGCCATTACATGTTGCATTGTATCTGAATCCAGAGTTGTATTATGATTATGATGGGATAGAATCTAATATTGAGATTAAAGGTGGTTTGTTTCAAGTTATAGTTATACTTGTACGAAATAAGAAAGAACAACAACAAATCAGTCAGCAACTTATAAGTTATTGAAGTAAGTGATTTTGGACTAGAATTAGCTATAAGTTCGAGGAAAGAGGTAATTAATTCAAGCAACTTTGCTTTCTTAATTATTTCATTATTAAGATATGATTTAGGGTTTTTAAATATGATTAATTTATTGTTTACACATGATTTTTAACTTTTTATAATAGCTAAATGATGGATGATGACCTTTGGTTATGGATACCCTGATTGCAAAATTTTTCTATATGGGTTTTGAGTCTTACATTTAGTGCTATCCCATGTGAACGCAACTGGAGTACCTTTAAAATGGTAAGAAATTAAGAATTATGCTTTTTATTTACACTATAATTAAATGAAAGTTTTTTTTATTGTAAGGGATCACCCTTGCATTGCCGGTCCCAAGCCCGGATAAAGGAGGAGGATTTTTTAGGCTTCCGACAGCCAGCATAAAATTTCGTCGGATTTTTATAACATAGATTACAAAAATTATGAGCATTCCTTTGGGGTATCCCCGCCTAGCAACGTGCTGCAGAGCCCGAATGCAGTAAGAAGTAAGCAAGGGCCACTATATTTTCGCCTGAATGTACTGAATCAATTGCAGAGAGGGTTCCCACATCATGGATGGGTGTGGGTAAAGAAGTTAGTCCTACTACATTGCCGCCCGAATATAGTGAAAATTTTTCAAAGAGGGTCTCCGCATTTTGATTATAGACTGATGCGGGGGGTAAGAAAGCTAGTCCTAGATAATAAGATTCGTATTGGTTCTTGGAATATCGGAACATTATCGGGTAAGCTAATGGAGGTGGTAGATACTATGATTCGGAGAAAGATTCATATTCTATGTTTACAAGAGACAAAATGGGTTGGAGAAAAAGCAAAGAAGATAGAGAATACAGGTTTTAAATTACTCAGGTAAAGAAAAGGCTCGAAATGGAGTTGGTATTATCATAAATAAAGATTTAAAGGAGAGTGTAGAAGACATACAACGATATGGTGACCGAATCATGACGTTGAAATTAGTGTTAGGAGAAGAGGTTTTGAATATAGTTTGTGCTTACGCACCCCAAGTAGGACTAGAAGATAGTATAAAGACAGTTTTTTGGGAAGAGTTAGATAAGGTGTTTCAAAAAATTCTACAAATGGAGATGATTTGTTTAGGAAGAGATTTAAATGGACATGTCGGTAAAGAGGCATTAGGATATCAAGGGATTCATGAAAACTTTGGTTTTGGGGATATAAACGAGGAAGGTAGGGAGATTTTAAATTTTGCTATGGCATTTGATCTCTTTATAGTCAATACAATCTTAAAAAAACGAGATGAACATTTAATTACTTATAAGAGCGGCTTATCACAAACACAAATTGATTACTTTATTTATAGAAAAAAAGATAGAGCGTGTTGTAAAGATTGTAAGGTAATTCCAGGAGAAAGCTTAAACACCCAACATCGACTTTTAGTTATGGATTTACAAATAAAAAAATGAACAAAGAAGAAAAGAGGGCATCGAGTTATTCGGACTAAATGGTGGAACCTCAAAAGCGAGAAAGAAGATATATTTAAATAGAAAGTCCTTTAAGGAGATGTTTGGAATTATGTTGGCACACCCTGTAATATGTGGAACAATATAGCTATACATATTAGGAAAGTGGCGAAAGATGTGTTAGGGGTATGTAAGGGAGGTGAACCGGCACAAAAAGAAGCTTGGTGGTGGAGTGAAGTAGTACAAAATAAAATCAAGGCAAAGAGGGCATGTTACAAATTACATTATGCCAAGAAAACTAGTGAAACTTTAGAAACTTATAAGAAAGCAAAAAAGGAAGCAAAAAAGGCCGTTAGTGAAGCAAAAGCTAAGATTTGGGAGGACTTATATAAAAAACTCAACTCAAAAGAGGGTGAAAGAGATATTTTTAGATAGCTAGGGTTAGAGATAAGAAAACTAAAGATCTTAATTATGTTAGATGCATAAAAGACGAGGATGAAAAAATTCTAGTGGCAAATGATGATATAAGAAATAGATGGAAAAACTATTTTTATAATCTTTTTAATAAAAATAAAGATGTTAGTATTAGTTTAGGAGATTTAGCTAAGTCAGAAAAGTATATAAACCACAATTTCTACCGACATATTCAAAAGAATGAAGTCAAAGAGGCTCTTAAACATATGAAGGCTGGTAAATCGGTAGGACCAAATAATATTCCTATAGAAGTTTGGAAAATACTAGGAGAAATAGGAATCACTTGGCTCACAAGACTATTTAATGAAATATGGAAAAACCAAAAGATGCCCGAGAAATGGAGAGCAAGTACACTTATACCCATATATAAGAACAAGGGAGACATTCAAAATTGTGCGAATTATCGAGGTATCAAGTTAATGAGTCATACTATGAAATTATGGGAAAGAATTATCGAACGTAGGTTAAGACAAGTATCAAGTACAACAGAGAACCAATTTGGATTCATGTCAGGAAGATCTACTATTGAAGCAATTCACCTTTTGAGACGTCTTATGAACATTTTAGAGTAAAAAGAAAGACCTTCACATGATATTTATTGATCTAGAAAAAGCTTATGATAGGGTACCGAGGGAGGTTCTTTGGAGAACTTTGGAAAAAAGAGGTATCCCATTGACATATATTAACCTTATAAGAGGCATGTATGATGGTGCAAAAACATGTGTGAGGATTCATGAAGGAACGACGGACTTCTTTGAAGTTAATATTGGGTTACATCAAGGATCAACTTTAAGTCCATACTTATTTATAATGGTGATGAATGAGTTAACAAAACATATTCAAGATGAAGTACCTTGGTGTATGTTATTTGCAGATGACATTGTGTTAGTGGAGGAGTCTAAGAAAAAAGTTAATAGAAAATTGGAACTATGGAGAGAAACATTAGAAAGCAAAGGCCTCCGACTTAGTAGAACAAAGATAGAATATATGGAATGTAAGTTTGATCATTTGGTTGCTTCAGAAGACATGGAAATTAAAATTGACACACATTGCATTCCCCAAAAGGAAAGTTTTAAATACCTAGGGTCAATTTTTCAAAGTGATGGAAGAATTGATGGAGATGTTATACATAGAATTAATGTTGGTTGGTTAAAATGGAGAGGAGCATCAGGTATTCTTTGTGATAAGAAGATACCATTAAAGTTAAAAGGTAAATATTATAGAGCAACAATTAGGCCTGGCATGTTTTATGGTTCTGAGTGTTGGGCAGTTAATCATCAACATGTACAAAAGATGTCTGTGACAGAAATGAAGATGTTGAGATGGGTGAGTGGTCATACAAGAAAAGACCGTATACATAATGAGGTTATTAGAAACAAATTAGGAGTGGCACCAATAGAGGATAAAATGAGAGAACATCGTTTAAGATGGTTTGGACATATAGAAAGAAGATTAGAAAAACTAAATTTGGAAAGTATTAAAAGAGGTAGAAGATGACCACAAAAGTGTTGGAAAGAAACAATAAAGAATGATCTAGCTTATTGGGAGTTAACTGCTAACATGGCACATGATAGGGATCTGTGGAAACAAAGAATCCATGTAGTCGACCCCGTCTAGTATGGGAAAAGGCTTAGTTGTTGTTTGTTTGTTGTTGTTTGATAATTAAATGAAAGTTTTTTTTATTGAGTTAACGACTTACCTAAATTCTTTCTCTTATCTTAGATTCATACGAAAAAAAGGAATAGATTATTACATCAAAAGCTTAATGATTTAGCTTTTATGTAATATAACGAAAAGCTAAGAAGAAGGTACGAAGAGAGAAAATCTAATGGAGCAAATTTTGAGCCCATCATGTTGGCATTATTTGAAGATCACGATGAATATCCTACTCATGATGAGTTTGTTGGTGACGATGATTCCCTTACATGGTGAAATATCGATATGGTATCCAAACATCAAGAGCAGGTGTTGTTTATACAAGGTGAAGGACACGAAAGTTACAAAGAAGGCAAAGCAAAGGGAAGGATAAGATACCTATGGAAGATGAAGAAGAAGAATTTAATTTTAAAGAAATAGATGAAGAGAAAGAAGAAATAGAAAAATATGGATCTTTTTCTGAAAATGATTGAACATGACCTAAACAATTAAGTGTGATTGTAAATTTGTAATTGAATTTTGATGGATGTTATGTACTTTTTTGAATTAGCTTATTGGCGTTTGTGTGTGTTTTTGTTCCTATGTCTGTGTGGTGTATTGTTCAAATGGGGGCCAGTAGGCTTCTAGTGGTGTTTGGATACCATGCTTCTTTGGTACGAGGGAAGCAACCCAAATAGTTAGAGAGCTAACTACTTTAGAGGCTGGCATAATAATACTATGGGAGATCTTATTTGCTTGATAGTGGCTAGGTTTCAGTTCTTGTATTTGAGAAGTAATCTGTTTCTGTTTCCATAGTGAGCGCTATGGGAGTAATCTTTCCAACAGCAGTTTTCAACTACCATGCTAAGGGTGATGCTTGGAGGGTTGCTATGGATGCTTGATTGCTTGTAATATTGCTCATTGACATAGAACGGTGCATTATATATGCTATCCAACAAATTCAGGAACATCTGGGAATCTCGTGTCACTCATGTGCGTTCGATATGTTTGTCTAGGTGCTATTGCCTTAACCACTAATTATTTAAACTATTGAACATGTTTGGGAATCTCGTGTTGTTTATAAACTGATGGCACATTCGTTATCTTTTGTTCTAGGTGATCCTCGAGTCGCAAGAAAGTATCCATAGCAACCCTCAAAGCATCACCCTTATTTTTCACGGCCCCTTTCTGTATAAGGAAGGAAATGCTGAGCTTTGGAAACATAATTCATATCCTTGACACTTTATGTTTGTTCTGTAATGCCTTTACAAGAGGGAGGAAGGGATTATTGTTGAATTCGGGTGCCTTTTGTCCATTAACCCATTTTTCTTTCAATTACAAATCAGGTTATGGTAATGCCACTGCAAACCTCCACGGGATGGCAGCATGGGCTATGGAGATGAATATCTATTTATGCACGGTGCTAGATGACAAGTAAAAATAGATTCCATTTATGCTTTTATTGTGGATAGTTTTGTTCTACATGATTGGCATTTCACTTCATTTGAGACATTTGCTTAACTTTGTAGTGCAAGTGATGCACTTTGATCTATCATTCTTTTGCTTCTCAGGTGTCTTTGCACGTTGTCTAGAATATCTAATCGGGGTGCAATTTCAGTTATGCCTCTTATTCAGAGGTTCTTTAAAGTTCAAACATTTGGATGTCAACAAAGATATTACTCGAGTAGATAATGAGCATATTTGCTCCCTTCTCTTTAATTCGTTCTTTGTTTATGGTTGTCCTATTACTCAAATTTTTAATGCATATGACATGTAATTTTGTAGTTTAACATCCGTTAGATTCTTCTATTTGTGCAAGTATCAATATCCATAGGATCTTAATGTGAAAAGAAGCAATATGGAAACTCCGATTTTAAGAAAGGCGATATGATTAAAACTTTTATATTATTATGTTATACTTCTGTTGATATTGCAAAAGCCAATTTGATAGTTCAAGACAGCAGTTTCCACTTTCCACATTTGGAAATGTTGATGTGGTTTATTGTGTGCCTATTGCTTTATCATGTGTTCTTGAGACTGTTGGCCTTAAAACTTCTAACAATCGAATTGTTAACTTCAGTGTTTCTTGATATTTTTTAGAAATTAGAGAATCCATTATATATATATATAATTTTTTAATCATAAATAAAAGTCTACAGCTAAATCCATTATATCCCCGCTCCTGCTATATCAGGGTCGACCGCTAACAACTCGCTAACCGCTATCGATAACATAGGCAACTGAAAAAGACAACACAATTCAACAAATTGACGTGTCCTAGCATATAGCAGGAGAAGCATGTAGCAGAAAATTAATTGGGATAATACCTTTTAGATATGATCTAAAAGAATAACAATCCACATCATGCTAAAGATAATAACCTTTAAAACGAGTGACATTATAACGCTATTATGATTTGACCCAAAAAAGAATAAGATAGACATGAGATCTTCGTAACAGTCTTAAGTAGAGAAGGGATAGGGTAATTGAGTCCCATACGACAACAACTCTTTGACCAGACATCCAATGGTTTTATTCATACTTACCATCTCCGCACAAAGACAAGCTATGTAATTAATAGCACATTGTAGCGTTTTAGCGGCCCTCTAGCCGTTATAACATTTAGAAGTTAATGGCTGGCCCCAGAAAACAATGTTAGCGCCGCTACGAGTGTTGCCGCAGATGACTATAGCAGCCCGCTAACTTAAGTTTTGCATACAAGGCAGGTTAATCCATTTGTGGGTCAACTTGATCAAATTCAAAGATCTCGAGAAAAACGAAATGGGAACCCTCTCTTCTCTCAATTTTTTACTGCCCCTCTCTCTCACATATCTCTTCCATGGTTCCACCATCGGCAACAGCTACAACCGGCAACGACAAGGGTAAGCCTCTCTCTATGTTTGAGATGCATGGGCCTAGAGATGGGACTTTCTCATAGCTCATGCTCAAATTAAGCTGTGTTTAAGTCATGAAACTCTCTCTCTCTCTCTCTCTCTCTCTCTCTATATATATATATATATATATATATATATATATATATGGCCAGCTTCTCTGTCTACTTGGTACCAACCTCCAATCTTGAGGCCTACCTAACCATGTCCACCGTCTTTATGAGGTGGCCCATTAGGTGGCATTGTTGGCTTCTAATATTTTTGCTTGCTTCCATATGCACAAACCCTCATTAATAGCCACACAAGTAATGTCTTGTTGGGTTCAAGACTTAACATAACTCAGGCTTGCCTCATGCTTGTTTCATCTTAAACTTGTTGAGAGATTTAGTTCTGGTCTCCGTAATTGGACAGTAAGTGGATCCGTGTAAGTCCAATATGACCTTGTGTTAATCATGTATTAGAACCTACTTAATAAAGGTATTATAGTCTTTTAAGTTAGAAGCTTATATATAAAAGCAATTAGGTCGTCGTTGGAATTGTAAGGCTGCAGCCATCGAGAGATAGGGGTGGAGGGCTCTTCACCAGAAAAGAGCAGATCTGTGAAATCTGCTCCGTTGTAAGTTTTTCTTTATTTCCTTTAATAAAATTCGTTGATTTTATCATGGTATCAGAGCCTACAAGGTTATGAACGACCACGTATTGCTGCTTGAAGACTATGTATTATCGTTATTTCACTCTTGATCATATCAGATCAAATCAGATCTTCAATATGAAATCGTAGATCAGATATGCAATCTGAAATAATAGATCAGATCAACATTTTTGGGTCAACTGTCTTCAGCCATTGGAATATATTACATCGGGTTGCAGCGATTGTCCCAATCCATCTATATATTTTCCTATGGCAGACAAAGGGAAATCACTTGAAAATCCCTATTCAACGTGAGATCTTTATGGTGGTGAGAAGATGAATAGTTTTCAGACTACTACTATCAAACTAGATGGTCGTAACTATATTAAATGGTCATGTTCAATAGAATTGGTTGTATTAGCCAGAGGGAGATGGCCATACCTAATAGAACAGCTCCCTTGTCCCAATGAAAATTACCTATCCTACCCCAGATGGCGAAAGGAAGATGCTCTTGTCTCTTCTTGGCTTTTGTGGTCTATGACATCCACGATTAGCCACTCCTTTATGTACTTAGAATCCTCAGCAAAAATTTGGAAAGCAGTCTCAGAAGCGTATTCAAGGCAGAAAAATGTAGCCAAAGAATACGAAATTCTTGAAAAAATCAAGAAGTGTAAACAAGAGTTGAGGCAAATCAGTGACTACTATGTAGAATTACGTGGACTCTAGGATGAATTGCAATTTTATATAACAATCAAGTGTTCTACATGTTTAGGAGAACGAAAACAGAATCTGAAAAATGGAAGGTGTTTGATCTCTTGTGGGGTATTAATAGTGAATATGAAGCTGTTAAGGTTAATGTACTTAGCAAGGAAGAAGTGACTTCGCTTGGTACAGTGTACTCTTTGCTACTTCGAGAAAGGATCGAAAGAATCTTGAAAAGAAAAGTTGTATTTCCATTTATCAGAATGCCTTAATAGGCAGGGCAGATTTCTTGCCTACTCGTGGGAGAGTTGCTAATCATGGAAGAGGCTATAGTAGAATTCCACACGATGAAAAAGAAAAACTCAAGTGTATTAAGAAGGGTCGTGCGCTACCCAAGTATGATCTTAATTGTTTAAGTTGATTTAGAGAAACCTCTGATAGATCATTGGTGCAAGTGTGGTGAAGAAATAACCAGTTTTCTAAAAGTTTGAGTTTAAAGTATCTCACTCCCAACTTGAGGTGGGATGTTGAAGAATATGAATATCTGTTATTTTTAGTGTTAGTTTTGTAATTTCTGATATTTAGGTATTACTCGTAGTATTAAGGACATTTTGATAATTTTGTGTCTAACAGCCCGTTATATAAGAGTTGAACATGATGTATTAGGGTTAATAGACTGAAATTAAGAAAGAGAGAGAGAGGGGGGGGCCTCCGTTGGAAGGCCTGCCCCCTCCTATCTCAACATTTTCTCTTCACTTCTTTTTGTTTGTTTTGTGATATTCGATATTCTGCTGTGCTACCTATGTTTTCCAACACCAACCATATGGTAGGTGACCAATCTCAACTTTCAACATATACATTACTCAATACCAAAGATTCTATTCGACTTTGCCAATGGATCTCACACATATACAGTGGGAAAGGGATGTGTGAAGACCTCTTTTGCTAACCTATCAAATGTTCTTCATGTTCCAAGCTTTCCTCGTAACCTTCTCTCAGATAGCTCTATTACCAAGTCCTTAAATTGTTCTATCACTTTCTTCTTTTGGTCATATTTTTGAAGATCTCATGACGAAGAAAATCTTTGGTCATGGTAGTCTGCAGAGAGGTCTCTATATCATGAAAGCAAAATCAGCCTGCCACTCAACCCCTTCTACTTCCATTGCATCGTCACAAGAAGCAGAATTATGGCATGCTCGTCTGGGACATCTTCCCCCTTCCAGGATTGGTTCTGTCATTCCCAATTTATCCTTTGTTTTTAATAATGTAACTCTTGAATGCGATGTTTGCCAGCAGGCAAAGCATCATAGAGCATATTAGCTTAGTGAATCTAGGAAATCCCACCCATTTGAACTTGTTCACTCTAATGTTTGGGGTCCTAGTCCAATTTCATCTATTTTTGGGTTTAGATACTTTGTGTCCTTCATTGATGATTATACTCGTCTTACCATAGTTTACTTAATAAAATCTAAAGCGAAAGTTTCTGCTATTTTTCCAGTTGTCCATAAATTTCTTCTTACTCACTTCAATTCTCCTATTATAATTCTTCATTCATATAATGGGGGAGAGTTTATGAGTGGTACCCTGAAAGAATACCTTAACCTCCATGGTATTCTTTATCAAACCATGCATCCTAATACCCCTCAACAAAATGGAGTGGCCGAGAGGAAAAATCACCATAAACTTGAAGTTGCCTGTACCTTTTGTTTGGGAGTAATGCTCCAAAATCCTACTGAGGAGAAGTTGTACTAATTGTTGTCTACTTAATTAATTGGACACCTAGTATAGTTCTAAATGGCGCAAGCCTTAAGACAACTCTTACTAAAGAGTCTAATGTCTTCCATGTTACACCCCGTGTCTTTGATTACACATGTTATGTACATATTCATGTCTCATTTTTCTTGGCTATTCACATTCCCAAAAAGGATATAAATGCTATAATCCTATCCATAGGAAATTCTATTTATCTATGAATGTCAAGTTTTCTGAAACACTCCTTACTATTCTTCCAAGGGGGAGAATGTACCAATGGAAGAACAACAAATACCTAAAGACAGCAAGGCAGTGCTACCCTTATGTCCCGAAGTGGACAAATTGGAACTAGAAAATAAGGCAAAAGGATGTAACACCCAGGCAACCTCTGGTCTCCAGAAGGGGACCGCGCAATATGATTATGCAACAAGACTAATCAGCAGCTACCTATAACTATACCTCTGAAAATTATCAACAATTCATCATGAATGTTGAAAAATATAATGTACCAGCAAGTTTTAAAGAAGTCAAGAAATGTCCTCAGTGGACAACAACTATGGAAGATAACTAAATGCTCTTGCAAGAAACCACACATTGACTCTTATGGATTTGCCACCCAACCGAACACCCATTGGCTGTGAATGGGTATATACGATAAAATACAAAGTAGATGGTTCCCTTCAAAAGTGTAAGGCGAGATTGGTTGCAAAAGGATACAGTGAATCTTATGGTATATATTACAATGAGATGTTTGCCCCAGTTGCCAAATTGACCTCAATTTGAGTGATCCTTAGTATTGCTGCAACAAGAAATTGGGATTTATGGCAACTTGATGTTAAAAATGTTTTTCTGTAAGGGGATCTAAATGAAGAAGTCTATATGAAACTGTCACCTGGGATGCAGGTGAACTCGCCCTCAAAGAAAGTTTGTAAGCTGAATAAGGTCAACTATGGATTTAAACAGTCTCCTAGAGCTTGGTTTGAAAAATTCACCAAAGGTGTTTATAGCCTAGAATACCAAAGGAGTGAATGATCATAGTTTATTCTTTAAGAAAGGTAACAAGTTATCTCTCCTTATAGTATATATTAATGATATTATAATCAGAGGAGATGATATCGAAGAAATCTCAAGATTAAAGGACTACTTGCACACTTTATTCGAACTAAAGGATCTGAGCAGACTTCATTATTTTCTTAGGATTGAAGTATTGCATTCTAAGAAAGAAATATTTCTAACTACTTTGGATCTGTTGAAGGAAACTAATACGATAGATTGCAAGAAATGTTACAATCCTATGGAAGTCAATCACCGATTACACCTTAGAGACACTACACCAATTCGAGACATCAGAAAGTATCACAAGTTGGCTGGAAAACTCATCTATCTAACCATTACATGGCTGATATTACCTACGCAATTGGGATTGTGAATAGATTTTTGCACTCTCCAACCAAGAATCATATGGATGTTGTTTACTACACATTACGATATCTTAGATCTGTTGAAGTATCTGCTATTTAGTGTTATTCTAGTAATTTTAATGTTTTAGCTATTATTGTAATAGTCCTTATTACTAAGGGCAGTTTGGTCATTTTATGTTTAGCAATCCATTATATAAGGATTGGATAGTTTGTATTAGGTTTAAGGATTCTGATTAGTAGAGAGAGAGAAAGAGCGGGGGCAACCTCCATGGGAGGGGCAACCTCCATGGGAGGGGCAACCTCCATGGGAGGGTCAACCTCCTCTAATCTCTATCATTTTTTCTTCATATTCTTTTTCATATTTCTCATGATTCGCTACGTTTCTCTACGAATTTCAACATGATATCAGAGTTTTTTTTGCGTGCTATATAGATCGGGCTACCAAGGTGTAGTCCTAAGTCATCAGCCATGAAGGTGGTTCAACCCTTAATGTGAGACGAAAGAAGGAACCGCCAAAGAATGTTGATTTATAGTTATATGGTTAAGTTGGGGTGAATTCAGATATCCCATTTGTGAACGCTTTGATTTCGATGTATTCAAATTGGAGAAATGTAGACATTGTCTTTATTTGATAGGATGGAGACTCAAAATTTAGTTACCTGGAATTCCATGATTGCAGCTTATGAAATTAATGACCAGGGCAAGAAAGCAATCAATCTCTTCTTTTGATCTTCTTTCTATGTGTCCAAACCATCTTAAATGATATTCCCTTATTTTATCCTCTATTGGTGCCACTCCTAATTTGTTTCTAATAACCTCATTGTGTATACGGTCTTTTCTTGTATGACCACTCATCCATCTCAACATCTTCATTTCTGTCACACACAAACTGCCCAACACTCAAAACCATAAAACATAGCAGGCCTAATTGCTGCTCTATAATATTTACCTTTTAACTTTAATGGTATCTTCTTATCACAAAGAATACCTGATGCTCCTCTCCATTTTAACCAACCAACATTAATTTTATGCGTAACATCTCCATCAATTCTTCCATCACTCTGAAAAATTGACCCTATGTATTTAAAACTTTCCTTTTGAGGGATGTAATGTGTGCCAATTTTAATTTTTATGTTCTCTGAAGTAACCAAATGATCAAACTTACATTCCATATATTTTGTCTTTGTTCTCCTAAGTCGGAGGCCTTTGCTTTCTAATGTTTCTCTCTATAGTTCCAATTTTCTATTAACTTTTTCCTTAGACTCCATGGAGGGAAAATCAGTAATTCAGGAAAACAATCTCAAGCTTAATTCAGTGATATACATTCCAAAATTCCCAATAAACTTGCTTTCATTGAGTTTCTTGGTTAGAGATATGAATTGTTCAGTTATATTTTCTCCATCTGGTTGTGTTTTTTAGGATACGAGGACGGAAAGAACCTTTAGATGTGGTGAACTAAGGAATGGGCTATATATACTCCCTGAACATCATATTTCAATACAGAAAAGAGCATTAGCAACCACTACTCTAGAAAAAAAGATAAGAATTTTGTATAGTCGATTAGGGCATTTACCTGTGTCTAAAATTCGACAGTTAGTTTCTTTTGTAATACCAAGTGATTTGGTCATTCAGTGTGATGTATGTCAAAAGGCGAAACATCATAGAGCTACTTTCCCAGTAGTGAGTCAAAATCAGTCGTTTCATTTGAGTTAATTCACTCTTATGTATGGGGACCATGTGTGATACCTTCCTTGGGAAACTTTAAATACTTTGTTATTTTCATTGATAACTATTATAGACTTACTTTTATCTCATGAAATCTAAATCAGAAGTATATTCGATTTTTCCTATGGTTCACAACCCCATTAAGACTTAGTTCGGTTATACCATTAAGAACCTCAGATCTGATAATGGTGTTGAATTTTGTAATTCTCAGTTGGAGTTATACTTTCAAACTCATGGTATACTACATCAGACATTTTGTGTCTATACACCACAACAAAATGGAGTTGCCGAACGAAAAAACCGACATATTTTAGAAATTGCTCAAACTTTACTCCTTGAACATAATGTTTCAAAATATTTTTGGCCAGAAGCAGCTTTATAGCAATATATATCATGAATAGAATTTCTACTGTGGTTCTTGCCAGAAAATCTCCATTTAAATTGATTAAGCCTGAAGCTAACCCATTCCATCTTATTTGCAGAGTGTGGTTGTGTTTGTTATATTTATGTTCATAATCAATTTAGAGATAAGCTTGATCCAAGGGCGGTTAAATGTGTTTTTATTAGATATTATTGTGAAAAGAAAGGATATGTTTGTTATGATCCTAGTTCTCAGAGAAAGTATATCTCCATTGATGTAACATTCTTTGAAACTATTTCCTTCTTCCAAAAATCTATCAATTTGTCTAATTCTAGCAAATGAAGAGATTGTTCTCCCAATGAACATTACAAGTGAGGGACTAGATGAAGATCATTCTCTTGCAGAAAATGATCAACCGGAAGAAAGAAAGAAGATGCAAGTGTATACAAAAGGGAAGTGAAATATAGTCATGCCCAATCCAATAAACACTACGAACCAAGGGGGATAAACCACCTCGAATTCAACTAAAATCTTAGAAGAAGCAAGTTGTGAAGACTTGGATGTTCCCATAGCCCTTCGAAAAGGAAAAAGATTGTGTGGTAATTATCTGATTTCTCAATTTCTCAATTTATTTCGTATGAACAATTATCATCCAGCTATCATAATTTTGTGTTAAAAGCTGAGTTACATCAAGTTTCTAAAACTTTCTTAAAGCATCACAAAATGAGCACTGGGTTGAAGCCATAAAATCTTAACTTCAGGCACTTAAGAAAAATCAGAGGTGAGAGGTTACTGATTTACCACCAGGCAGAAAGACAGTCACTTATAAGTGGGTGTATATGGTCAAATTCAAAGCAGATGGTACGGTAGCTCATGGTTATAGTCAATCATATGGGATTGACTATGAAGAGACATGTGCACAAATAGCAAAGCTTACATCTATACGAGTTATTATTAGTATTACTACCCAGAAAAATTGGACAATGTGATAGCTTGATGAGAAAAATATATTCTTACAGGGGGAGCTCAAAGACGAAGTCTATAGGGAGTTACCACTTGGGCATTAAAATCTATAAAATAAAGTATGCAGATTAAATAAGGCAATTTATGGACTAAAACAGTCTCCTAGAGCATAGTTCAAAAAATTCAGCAGAAATATTATAAGTTTGTGGTATCAAAAGAGTGTGAGTAATCATACATTATTCTTTAAAAGGGGAGCTAAGTTAACATTATTACTCATATATGTTGACGACATTATCGTGATAGGTGATGACATTGAGAAAATCCAAAGACTAAAGCAAGATCTTCATCGGCTATTCGACATCAAGGACCTCGGAAGATTACATTATTTTTTGAGCATTAAAGTAGCCTACTCAGGTACTGATATCGGTTTAAATCAAAGAAAGTACACTTTGAACTTGTTATGAGATGTTAAGATGGAAAATTGTAAACCTATCCATACTCTAATATGTTAACCATAAGTTGCATATATGGAGGATGGAGTTGATAAAGTGGATTTAACTAGATATCAGCAACTAGTTGGAAAACTGATATATTTGACTATTACACGCCTAAACATAGCATATGCAGTAAGCATAGTAAGTTGGTTCATGCAGTCACCCTCTAAGTGCCATATGGATGTAGTTTTTAATATACTAAGATATCTAAAAGCGACTCCTGGACATGGAATAACGTACAAAGCCAATGGTCACACAAATATTGAAATTTATAGAGATGTTGATTGGGCAGTTTTTACAAAAGATAGAAAATCAACTACAGGATATATAACTTTGATTGGAGGTAACATAGTATCATGGAAAAGTAAAAAACAGTGGGTTGTAGACAAGTCGACATCTGAGGCAGAATATAGAGCTATTGCATCAGGAATGTGTGAAGGAAAGTGGTTGCAGTCTCTACTAATGGAAATTAGCTTATTTGTAGAGAACTTTATTCTTATATTTTGTGATAGTAAAGCAGTAATACAAATAGCTTCAAATCCGGTATATCATGAGAGAACAAAACATATTGAAATAGACTCGCACTTTATATGAGATAGTGTACATACTAAAGAATTTCGGTGAGAACATGTGAAGTCAGACAGTTAATGTGCAGACATGTTAACTAAAGCTCTTAACATAAATCTATTGCTAAGGCTATGTAACAAGTTGGGTGTAACATCTATCTTTCACCCAACTTGATAGGGAGTGTTAGTGCTCATGAGAGAATCAACTACATCAGAAGATGGTTGTAGACCACCTGCAGAACTGATCCAATCAATTTGCTTTAAATTTCTGTTTTATATATCTTAAGTATGTTTTTAAAGGTAGCTTTAAATAAGACTCATTAATGGTAATTAATTAAATTAGACTTTGTAATACTGATATTTAAAGGGGTGAAACCCTATCAACTGTAACAATTTTTTAAGAGAGACAGAAAGAAAGAGAATAGGGCAGCGGCAGCATCTAGGCAGCCGACTGCACCTTCATCTTTTTTATAAAATTTTTCTATTATTACATATGTATTTTTATGTATTTACTGAACAATAAGAAGGAAGAAAGAGAACGAATATGCATATCGACTAGTAGATGGATATATCAAAATAGCATCCCCTTCAATGTTGTCATATCGCCCATCTTTCAAGCAATGGTAAACAACATAGATAGTTTGGTCCTAGAATGAAGGTTTTTATCTTTACCATGAAGTTAGGAAAATATTATTAGAGAAGGAGATGGGAAGAATAAGAGAATTTATAAATGAATTCAAAAAGCATTGGGTTATATGGGTGCTCTATTATGTTAGATAGATGGACTGATAGAAACCAAAGAACGCTAATAAATGTTTGGTGCATTGTCCTAAGGGATAGTGTTTTTTAAGTCCATTGATGCATCCAATGAAGCAAAGGATGCAAATAAATTATATATATTGTTAAAGAAGTGCTCTTAGAAGTTAGAGGAAAAAATGGTGTTTATGTGGTTAGAGACAATGTTGCAAATCACATGACAGCAAGTAGAATATTGATGGATGAATTTAATCATTTGTTTTGGATATCATGCACCATATATTGTATCAATTTGATCCTAACATATTGGGGAAAAATAAATTAAAGGGTATCTTTTGCAACACAAAGAAGCTAGTGATATTTTTGTATAGCCACAAGCAAATATTGCATATGATATACATTTCATTGGAGGAAAAGACATATATAGGCCAGTTGTTACTTGTTTTGCTACTAGATTTTTAACATTGGACAACGTGTGATAATCACAAGAAGAGCTTAGGTCTATGATTATTTGGAAAAATGTCTTTTATTAAATAGTGTTGAAGGAAAGCGGTGTAAGGCAATAATTTTATAACACAAATTATAGAAGGGTATTAGTTTTTCACTTAGAATAATGAGCCCCTTGTAGATGTTTTATGTATAGTAGATAGTGATGAAAAAACAACCATGGGCTATATCTATGAGGATCATGTAAAGGAGAAAATAACAATATAGCATGATATTTATATTGTTATTTGGTGGATGTTATATTTTGAACCTATTATATTATGGGATTTTTTGGTGGGTCATGGGTGTTATATTTTTCATTTTTTTCTCTGCCCTAACATTATCCTATATTTTTTTGCAGGTAAGTATAGTTTGTTGCTCAAATTAGATTCAATTATACTTGAACAAATAAGTATAATACATTAGTTCCTTTTAATTCTTCTACTTAGAATAACTTGGTAACATTTATGTCTTTGTTTTTCAATTAAACAATTTAATATGCATATACCACATGATATTTATTGTTCATCTTCTTAGAAATTGTTTATTTAGTTTGATTGAATATGGTGGTTATGTGTTTCTTGATATTCCTTAAAAATTAAAGAATCCATTATATATATTAGTTTCTAATTTCAAATGATAGTATACCATTACCACTAAATCCACTATATCCCTGCTACCCCTATATTAGGGTCAAGCAATAACAGCCCACTAACTGCTATTGATAACATAGCTTGCAAATTCGTCAATGAAACATTAGTGTACTAACTGCGGTCCTTTACATGTTCACATGTTGGATACTGTCTGGTACAATATAGAAGCAGATAGAAACGAGGATTTGGATGATAAGAGAACGTCTCCTATATCAGAGTGACTCCAACAAGGAAACATGCAAGTATCAGCAAACTGATTGTTGAAGGAAAACTTTATCAAAAAAATCCAAGCAAGTGCATAAGTTCTGCTAAAATAAACAAAGAACCAAATTGAAGGACAATAATTAGGTAAGAATTGTTTTAGCAGATTTGTGATTAATAGATTCATAGATAGACAAACCAAAGATAAGAACCGTCTATGCTGGGAAGCTATATGATGAAAATTGATCAATCACTTACCAAGTCCGATCCTTTCACCAATTTGAAGATCTTCCCACAGGATTTCCCACTCTGCAAATTCTGGGCTGATTTTGCCATTATAAGAACTCATACCAGCATGCTGATTATTTCTTATTATTTCTCTGCCATTTGTTGCATGCTCTTTTATGTTCCCTTCAATGTACTCTGGATAAATATGCCTTTCTGTTTCATCAGTTTGGCCCATTTGAGCATCAACAGTAGCATCATCATCAAGCTTTCTCTCGCACAAGTTGGAAGCAGGAATGACCATTCTTGAGTTAGCCACATAAGGTATTATCTGGTACGCTGTATCAGAATGTTGTTTTTGGACCGATCTCTGGCCATCTGTTTCGGGTGTTAAGCCCACTACTGGAAGAACAAACATATTATGATCTGAAGATGTCCGTCCCCCAAAACAATGAGAATCTTCTCCTGTTGAGTTACTTTGTTCAGGATAAAGTTCCTTCCCTGCTACTGGAGATAGATTCATGTCAGAAAATAGATCTGGGGGAGGAGATGCCCCACTCTCTATTAACACAGCATGCAACTTTTGTGCAAATTGGGGATCTTGAGCAGCACTAATCACATACTTTGAAACATCATTAACTTTCTTCTGTTGAGCAGGAATTTCTGCTCCTCTGCTGGATAAGCTTTTGTATGAGTTGTCGAAGGAAGGAGGAGACTTTTGAACTTTATGTTCAAATCTCTCAGCTTGATTGCTTACATAAAGATCAATATCTCTGCACACAGGTTCTATACAACAAATTGCACCTTCAGAAGAGACTGAATTTATTGCTGGTCGGCAGATACTAGAATCTGAACTTGTCCGACATCTTTCATCCTTAGTTCCGGAATGAGAACCACTGGTATCAAGAGCCAAACATAAGTCCTGAATTGTTTGAGAAATCGTGTCTGAGCACATGATATCTGACTGAAATATTTCTGGATGACTACTGGGGATTTCTGCTGGAATTAATGTCCCTGGGGTCCCCATGAGATCAATAATGAACTCACTGAAATTGTAATATTTTTCATCAGCTTTTCATGGAATACAGAAACAAGATTGAAACCCAAGAAGGAAAGTCACAACAGCCAAGTACTTTGATCATTATATTTTATCCAAAACAAGAATGAAAATCAAAGAATCAGCATAAGAAAATGCGTATAATGCCTTTCTAATGTATGTGACGGAAAAACACATGGAACAAGCACAACAAATCAGAATGACCATCAATAACGGTGCACATGAGACTACCAAGAACTTAACCGTTTGAACAAATTTTTGCAATACAGCATCCTTATAAAAGGAGAAAGTAAAACTTGAGCGTAAGAGCTGCCGATTGCAGTTATCAGATACAATCACCTGTCATGATCTATTTTTATCATGTTGACAGCCCCTTCATCAGTACCCGTATAATAGCTCCCTTTTACCAGCCTACAAGGAAGGTTTATCTTGTCCGCGAGTACCTACAATTTCAAGAAAGCAATTATGCACATTAAGGAACTTCATACTGAAAAATAAAGCCCCACAGAAACTAGAAACAGCTCCAAAAACAAGAGCATACAGCACAATCAATTGAGATAACATTAGGAACAAATAACATGTTTATGCAGCAAACTAACAAGGAAAAAAAGGCCAGATTTAATAAGACCTTTCAAGACACGGACATGCTTCAGTAACAAAATTAGCACCAAGAGGATGATAATGAAAACTCAAGTTGAAACATTACCTTCAAGCTAGACTAGGTAGAAGTCAAAGTTTTCCTCTCAAGCCAACTAAAACCAAAACCCTACATGAATCTCACATTAATCACATAATACTCCCTAATTACCCACTGTGACATGTGGAATCTCCTATTAACCCAATATGAGTCTCATTTTCCAGGCATTTATGGACTTACAATAACTAAAGCTCCAGCATGTTCTATCAGTGAATGCACTTAAGTGAACATAAAGAATGAATAAAAGCAATGCCCACTTCCAAAGACAATTTTAAGAAGCAATGCCGTAAAAAAGAGAGCTGAACTAACCACATTAAATCCAATAAAAGGGAGAACTATTAGACGGTGACACCATACTACCATAGCACTCAAATTGGTTTAAATGAATATCCAAGGAAGAAGGATGACAAAGAAAACAGAAAAGAAAATCGCATCAAAGCAAAATCTCCAATTTTGCATAAAGTTAGAACAAGGATATGAAGTGAAATAAATTCAGCTTTCATGATGTTGAGTATTTTCTGTTAAGGAATGCTAATGAAATAAATTAGTAGAGTCTTCTAATAAAATACCGGGTCATGTAAGTGCATATGTACGTTATTTTGGTCTTGTGTCATCTTAGAAATAGATAATACTTATTAGGGGTATATTAGAAATTTAAGTTAGACAAGGTATTTATAGGAGTCATTAGGGTTTAGTTCATTATGATTAAGAGAAATAGATCGGCAGCCAGAAGTGGGCCGTTTTTGGGTTTTGAGCAGTTTGGGGGAATGCCTCCAATTGGCAACCTATTGTAAGTTCTTTTATATTGATTAATAAATGTTTGATTTCTCATATGGTTTCAGAGCCTAAAAAGCCCTAAAATTGTTTTTTTTAAGCCAAGAATCTGCCCTAATCTTGGTATTTGTGAGGTAAGAGATCTGAAGAAGAGTTCGATTAGTTTTGTTTTGATAAAAAAGGGAATTTCAGGACTATAGAATCCTATTGGAGCAGAAATAGCACATAATTTTTTTTTGTGGAATCGACACAAATTTATTCAGATTTTTGGTGCTCTACTCTTGTTTGGGTACTCGAAATCAGTCTTAGATTCATTAATGGGCATTGTTTCAGTGAGTAATCATTATTAAAGAAGGCCCTGAACAGTTATTCAGTGTTGTCTGACGCGTATCGTATAGTGTATCATTGGGCTCCACGATGCGGGCGTATCGTATCATACTTTAATATTAAAATAATACAAAAATTAATTAAAAATCAATAAAAATTAGTAAAAATCAGAAAAGTTTTTGAAAAATTAGGAAAAATTCCAGAAAAATCTGGTAATTGCTTTAAATTCATATACTGTAAGTTTAGTATAGATTGAGCATTCAACATTGAACAATTGCATCTCAATTTACATATTTTGAATTCAAAAAATGAAATACACATTACAAACACAGTTACATTTTACAAATTGTAATCAGGATCATCAACTAAATAGTCTTCATCTTCTCCTTGTTGCAGATCCTCATCATCATCATCAACGATACCTTCTTCTTGAAAATCAAATTCTTCATCTCCTTGATATTGTTGTTGCGCTCCTTCCAAATTAATCCAAGCAACGTCTTCTTCAGTTAGGAGGGCATTTTCTTCAGTGTCTTCCATAACCCAATCTTCTAATATATCAAAATTATCCAAACTTATTGGATCGAAGTGACTTTCTTCTCTATTTACTTTTTTTAATTGCCTACGACAAACAAAGATAAACAATTAGTACATAATATTAACAATTGAAGACTGAAGTTAAACTATATTGAATTGAAAATTTCAAAGTAATACAACATTACCTTTCACGAAGGCACATGTTACAACGAATATAAACTAAATCATTTAGTCTTTTGTGTTCCACCTGTTGCGCTTCTTTATATGGATGTGTTCAAAAACACTCCAATTTCTTTCACAACCTGTTGCACTATAGGTTTGGCTTAAGACTCTCACTATAAAATCTTTAAGGTTTGGACAATCAGTTCCAAACCTGTTCCACCAAACATTTGTAGAAAAAGACAAACACTATAGACATAATCCACACTAATGTAAGATGAAACTTAAATATGAAAATAAACAATTTACATGGACGCATCGTATAGCGATTGCGAATTGCAACAGGCAAACCCATCAAGTAAAGAGCATTATCATATATCTCTATCTCTCGATGTATCACATCTGCTATGCTCTCATCAGCGAATAATCTGTCGATGCATTCAATGATTCATCGATTAACCTCACCGTCCATTTTAAAGGTTGCTGAGTACCTCAATGATGGGTTTAGATAGTAGGTTGTTGCATGAATAGGCTGATGCAATTGTTTATTCCATCTACTATCAATTATTTTCCACACAGGCACATAATCTCTTTTTTTGTTCCATTAAAGTTATTTCTGATTGCTTCTTTTGCCCTGTCCATGGCTTCATAAAGGTAGCCCATAGATGGTTTCTCCTCGCTGTCAGCCAATCTCAAAACTTTCACTAAAGGATAAGTAATTTTCAATAATCTGATACATGCATTCTAAAATGAACTTCTAAAAACCGTTTCTGCAATCTCATTCAACTTTTTGTTCCTTCTGTTTTGAGGCAACTCTGCAAATTATTGCCACTCATCTGAGAACATTCTCTTTAAAGCTTGCTTTTGTCTCACAATACACTGTACAGATAAGAAGTTTATTGCGAACCGAGTTGCAGTTGTGCGAAAAAGCTCTGCACCTTCTGTGTATCTCCTCATCATCCACAAAACAAATGCATGGTTGTAAATAAATTTTATAATATCTTGGCAGCACTCAGTTGCTGCCTTTATTTCATCCATCTCACCAATGTCCTCGAGGATGAGATCTAAACAATGGTTTGCACATGGTGTCCAGTAGAAAGTCCCATAAATATCAGCTAACTCCTTCCCAGCTGCTTTGTAGTTAGCTGCATTATCTGTAATCAATTGGACTACATTTTCTAGCCCAACCTCCTGTATAACCTTATCAAATTCCTCTCGTAGGATCTCTGCAGTGTGCCTCTCCTCTGACATATCTAGAGATCTCAAAAACATGAGTCCTTTAAGACAATATACAAGAAAGTTTAGCAATGTCCTTCCTCGTCTATCGATCCATCCATCTGCCATGATAGTGCATCTTGTTTCCTTCCACGATTGTCTCAAAGTCGAACAATATTGCTGCACTTCAATGACGGTCTGATCTAATATCTTCCCTCTCAACTTCTGATAAGAGGGCATCCTGTATCCTGGACCAATGTTAGCAATTGCATCTGCCATTGCTTGAAAATGAAAACTGTTTGCTGTATTAAATATAATGCATGCATCATAAAACCATCTACCCACTGCAAGGTTTGCTTGATCGTGCAGTTGTTCTGAAGCCATAACAACACGAATTCCTGGTTGAGCACCAAGTGTAGTGGAAGGAGGAAAGAACGAATGTATGCTAGAAGAAGAAGCTCTTCCTCTACTCCTTAAACTTCCTCTTCTGCCACCTCCAAAGTCTTCAGCTGCAACCCTCTTTCCCCTGCTAGGTGCTTGCGAACTGCTACTACCAATATCTATTCTAGCATCTGAAGGCAAACTATCAGTGAATCCAACTCCAGTGGCAGTAGCATCATCAGCTTCTTCACATATCTGGAAATCATCCTTTTGTTGTCTCCTTTCCTGTATGCTCTCAATCATCTGCAAGCATTGCCGTTTAATATCTTTTGGCACACTTCTAACTCTGCCTGTGCATGGTGCAACTTCTTTCGTAGTTCCTCGTAGGTGGTGTTTCAACCTTAAAATTCCACCACTAACCACCTTTTCACAAAATAAACATATGATTTTTAACCTTGAACCCTCAACTCGTATACCCCATTGCCATGCCAGATCATCAGACTTTGAATGAGAGTCTCTACCACCCCTTCCTGCCATCTCAATGGAGTACTTTAATTCAAACAAAAACCTAAAAATAAAAGCATTTCGTAAATCCCCCAATCTTCAAATAACACTCAAATCGAGTGTCTCCCACTTCGTGAATGCAATAAAAATCATATACAAACACTTAATAACTTCATATTTTGTCATTCAAAAAAAAATGAAATAACAAAAAAATAACAAATATAAAAGAAAAAAATAGAAAAAACATTCAAAATATACCTAAATCCGAGTTTGGAGGCTTGGACGGACACCGTAGGGCACGATTTTAGAGCTTTGAACACCAAGAAGGCGAAAACCAACTCTTAAGGAGCTTGAGGAATCCAAAAGGAGAGAGGAAACCCGCGAAAAATCGTGGGTTTCTCTCAAGCCGGGACCCTTTATAAGGGTCCCAGGGCGTATCACCTGTATCGTATGATACGGGCGATACGGTGCAATACACCCGCACCTGCGATATGGCCCCCGTATCGTATCATGGTGGCCCACGATACGGACAACACTGCAGTTATTATTCACGATTTATCCTCCTGGACAGATTCATACATTCACGATTTAACACTTGGTGGTTTCTTCCTGACTGAAAACAGCAGCCTTTGCTTTATTCAAGAAATCGATTTAATCTAGATTTAAAGAATACGATCTTATTCCTTCTTATTCACAACTTCCAAGAATCCGATTTCAGAAAGGGAGAATAGATAAAGTTTTTTTTAATCGATGGCTAGCAAAGGTAAAGGGATTGAAAGTTCCTTTCTTACAGGAGAGCAATCTTGTTTGTTGGACAAAACAGAAAATTTCCAAATTACTACAACCAAATTGGATGGTCGAAATTACTTGGAATGGGCCATATCTGTGGAACTAGCTATTGTAGCAATGGGGAGATGGGCACATCTAATGGGTCATACTCCAATTCCAGAGTCTCATGATACTTTGTATCCTACCTGGAAAAAAGATGATGCCTTACCATCTTGGTTACTACAGTCGATGATTCCATCAGTTGCCAAAACCTTTATGTTTTTAGAATCTGCTCATGAGATTTGGTATGCAGTGGCAGAAGCTTATTCTTGAAAGAAAAATGTTGCAAAAGAATATGAGATACTAGAAAGAATAAAAAATGCAAACAAACTACTCGGTCTATCAGTGAATATTATGCAGATCTCCTCCGTGGTCTTTGGGATGAGCTCCTCTATTATACGAATATCAAGTGTTCAGCTTGTTATAATGAGAAATTCTGAGATTGAAAAGAAGAAAATATTTGATTTATTGTGGGGTGTCAATCCTGAATTTGAATGAGTCAAACTGAATATTTTGGGCAGAGAAGAGCTTCCTTCCTTGGGCATAGTATACTCTTTATTAATCAGAGAAGATCGCAGGAATCTTGAGAAGGATCATATTCTTAGTACAGATCAACAGGCCCTTCAGGTACGGGGTGATAGTTCTCATTTACGTGGCAAAGGTGGATACCAGAGTCGTGGTCGTGGTCGATTTCATTCTGATGAGAAAGAAAAACTTACTTGCTCACATTGTGGCAAATCGCGTCACACCAGAGATCACTGTTGGGAATTACATGGTAAACTTGATTATTATAGAAATTGCAATGCATCTGTTCATTCTGCAAAAAGTTCAACTCCAAGCTGGAATTCAAGAGATTATCAAAAGAATAGATGGCGTAGAACATAGATTATCTAAAAAATATGCTTCTATATCTGCTTCTACTTCTTCTCAAGATAAAGTGGCACAGGCGACACATACTGTAAAGAATAACCATTTATATCCTTCTCTCTAAAACCTGGATAATTGATTCAGGGGCTACATATCATATGGTAGGCGACATATCATATTTTTCAGCATACAGGACTCTCAAAGATCAGAAACCAATTAAATTGGCAGATGGCTCTCTCACTTATATGATTGGACAGGGAAGTATCCCTACATGTTTTTCAGATTTACAATCTGTATATCATGTGCCCAATTTTCCAATGAATCTTCTTTCAGTGAGCTCTTTAACTCGCACTCTAGACTATTGTATAACTTTTTATCCTACTGGCTGTGAAGACGGGGAAAATCTTTGAACATGGTAAACTCCAGAAAGGATTATACATTCTTGAAGATCAGCCTCAACCTTCGACTTGTTACAGTAGTTCAGCAGCAACAACTCCAGATGCAGATCTTAGTCTTTGGCATTGTCGTCTGGGTCATCTCCCTGTGTCCAAAATTCTATATGTTATCCCTCAATTTAGAGTCCAGTCACATAAATTTCAGCTTGAATGTGAAGTCTGTAAGCTCGGGAAACATCAAAGAGCTTCTTATCCTTTAAGTGATTCTCGGCGGTCTATACCTTTTGAACTTATTCATTCTAATATATAGGGTCCAAGTCCTGTCACTTCTTTGTTTGGTCATAAGTATTTTGTCTCCTTTATTGATGATTTTACACGTCTTACAATCGTTTACTTAATAAAATTAAAATCTGAAGTTTCCTCTATTTTTCCCATAGTGCATAAATTTATTTGTACTCAATTCAATGCTTCTGTTAAAATTCTTTGATCAAATAATAGGGGAGAATACATTGGGACTCAGTTACAAAACTACTTACAATCATAGGGGATAGTTCATCAAACTACCTGTCCTTATACACCCCAGCAAAATAGTATTGCTGAGCGGAAAAATCGTTATATTTTAGAGGTTGCGAGAACTCTTCTACTCCAAAGTAATGTTCCTAAATTCTACTGGGGAGAAGTTATCCTTACTGTTGTTTTTCTCATAAATAGAATGCCAAGCAATACAATCCAGGGTGACAGCCTATTCAAATCCTTGATAAAGAATCAAAACCATTTCATCTAGTCCCTCGTATCTTTGGGTATACTTATTTTGTACATATCAACCTTTCAAACCGGGATAAACTTGATGCAAAGTCAGTAAAGTGTATTTTTCTTGGTTATTCGACTTCTAAAAAGGGGTATAAATGTTATGATCCTATGTTTAAAAAACTCTATGTTTTCATGGATGTCACTTTATCTTAATTCACCCCTTATTACTCTTCTCAAAAAGAGTCTATTGAACTTTCTTCCTGTGTTCTTCCACTAGTTCTTAGTGAAGGGGAGTATAATGATACAGTTGATCAGAGTGAGAAGGCACAGCAATCACAACAATAAAAAAAAATTCTGACGTACAAGAAAGGACAGTGGAAGATTGTTTACTCTGAAGAACCATGTACTACAAAGATTTCCCCTGAATCAGATCCTCAAGTGCAAGTGGACAATGACCTGGAGATTCTTATCGCTGTTCGCAAAGGTAAGCGTACATGTACACGGTATACAATCTCTAATTATACCTCATATGCCAACACTTCTCAGAATTATCAAAGATTTGTTATGAATGCTGAGAAGCATAAGATCCCTTCGAAGTTTGAAGAAGCAATCAAGTGTCCCAGTCCTTTATGGAAAGTTGCAATTGAAGAATAATTGAATGCACTGGTGAAAAACAACACATGGACCATCACACAACTACCTTCTGATAGAAATATTGTAGGATGCAAGTGGGTGTTCACTATTAAATATAAGGCAGATGGAACTGTGGAGAGATATAAAGTCAGATTGGTTGCTAAAGGATATAGCCAGTCATATGGCATTGATTATACACAAACATTTGCACCTATGGCTAAACTCACTTCAATCAGAATACTTCTCAGTATGGCAGCAAATTTGGGATGGGATCTATGGCAACTGGATGTTAAAAACACTTTCTTATAGGGAGATTTAAATCAGAGGTGTATATGGAACTACCTCCAGGGATGACCAAAAATTTTTTACCTCCTAATAAAGTGTGTAAACTCAATAAAGCAATATATGGGCTCAAACAGTCTCCTAGAGCTTGGTTTAATAAGTTCAGCAAAGCAGTTTGCAGTGTGGGATACAGTAGAAGTCTTAATAATCATACCATATTCTTTAAGAAATTAACAAAAATATCCATTCTGGCTGTTTATGTTGATGACATTATTGTCAAAGGAGATGATCTTGAAGAAATATCAAGATTGAAAATGAATCTTCATAAAATATTTGATATTAAAGATTTGGGTCGGCTCCACTATTTTTTGGGCATAGAAGTTCTCTATTCTAACAGAGGTATTTTCTTAACGCAGAGAAAGTACTTAATGGATTTTCTTGAAGAAACAAATATGATTGAGTGTAAACCGAGTGACATCCTATGGAAGTAAATTAGAAATTTTTTTGTGATGACAGTGAAGAGTTCAAAGATATTCATAAATATCAGAAGTTGGTTGGTAAACTCATATATTTGACTAATACTAGGCCAAACATTACTTATGTTTGTTGGAATTGTGAGCAGGTATATGCATTCACCAACCAGGAATCAGATGGATGCTGTGTATAGAATTCTTCGATATCTTAAATCAACTTCTGGAATGAGTTTACTCTATTCAAAATCATCAAATCTGGACATTGAAATCTATTCTGATGCAGACTAGGTTGGTTCATATGATGACAGGAAATCGACTACAGGCTATGTTACTTTACTCGATGGTAACATTGTATCTTGGAAAAGTAAAAAATAGACAGTGGTTGCAAGATCTACAGCATATATAAGAACAAGGGAGACATTCAAAATTATGCGAATTATCAAGGTTTCAAGTTAATGAAATATGGAAAAACCAAAAGATGTCGAAATGGAGAGCAAGTACACTTATACCTATATATAAGAACAAGGGAGACATTCAAAATTGTGCGAATTATCGAGGTATCAAGTTAATGAGTCACACGATGAAATTATGGGAAAGAATTATCAAACGTAGGTTAAGACAAGTATCAAGTACAACAGAGAACCAATTTGGATTCATGCCAGGCAGATCTACTATTGAAGCGATTCACCTTTTGAGACGTCTTATGGAACATTTTAGAGTAAAAAGAAAGACCTTCACATGATATTTATTGATCTAGAAAAAGCTTATGATAGGGTACCGAGGGAGGTTCTTTGGAGAATTTTGAAAAAAAGAGGTATCCCATTGACATATATTAACCTTATAAGAGACATGTATGATGGTGCAAAAACATGTGTGAGGCCTCATGAAGGAACGACAGACTTCTTTGAAGTTAATATTGGGTTACATCAAGGATCAACTTTAAGTCCATACTTATTTATAATGGTGATGGATGAGTTAACAAAACATATTCAAGATGAAGTACCTTGGTGTATGTTATTTGCAGATGACATTGTATTAGTAGAGGAGTCTAAGGAAAAAGTTAATAGAAAATTGGAACTATGGAGAGAAACATTAGAAAGCAAAGGCCTCCGACTTAGTAGAACAAAGACAGAATATATGGAATGTAAGTTTGACCATTTGGCTACTTAAGAGGACATAGAAATTAAAATTGACACACATTGCATTCCCCAAAAGGAAAGTTTTAAATACCTAGGGTCAATTTTTCAAAGTGATGAAAGAATTTATGGAGATGTTATACATAGAATTAATACTGGTTGGTTAAAATGGAGAGGAGCATCAGGTATTCTTTGTGATAAGAAGATACCATTAAAATTAAAAGGTAAATATTATAGAGCAGCAATTAGGCCTGCCATGTTTTATGGTTCTGAGTGTTGGGTGGTTAATCATCAACATGTACAAAAGATGTCTGTGACAGAAATGAAGATGTTGAGATGGATGAGTGGTCATACAAGAAAAGACCGTATACATAATAAGGTTATTAGAAACAAATTAGGAGTGGCACCAATAGAGGATAAAATGAGAGAACATCGTTTAAGATGGTTTGGACATATAGAAAGAAGATCGAAAGAAGAACCTGTAAGAAGGTTAGAAAAACTAAATTTGGAAAGTATTAAAATAGGTAGAGGACGACCACAAAAGTGTTAGAAAGAAACAATAAAGAATGATCTAGCTTATTGGGAGTTAACTGCTAACATGGCACACGATAGGAATCTGTGGAAACAAAGAATCCATGTAGCCGACCCCGTCTAGTATGGGAAAAGGCTTAGTTGTTGTAGTTGTTATTGTTGCAAGATCTACAGCAGAAGCTGAATACAGAGTTATAGCACAAGCTATGTGTAAAGAGAAATGGATATCTAAGTTGATTAGTGAACTGGGATTTATATTTAATCATCCTGTACCACTATATTGTGATAGCAATGCAGCAATTCAGATGGCTTCTAATCCAATTTATCATGAAAGAATCAAACATATAGAAATTGACTGCCACTTCATTAGAGAGAAGATATCAAATCAGGAATTAAAGATGGAGTATGTTCAATCTATCAAGCAGAGGGCTGATTTCTTAACTAAAGCTACTATCTGCAAGCAATTAAAGGAAACATTTTCCAAGTTGGGTGTTATTAACATTCTTCGCCCAACTTGTGGGGGAGTGTTAAGAAATGCTAATGAAATAAATTAGTAGTCTTGTAATAAAATAATGGGTCATGTAAGTGCATATGTACGTTATTTTGGTCTTATGTCATCTTAGTAATAGATAATACTTATTAGGGGTATATTAGGAATTCAAGTTAGACAGGTATTTATAGGAGTCATTAGGATTTAGTTCATTATGATTAAGAGAAACAGATCGGTAGCCAAAAGTGGGTCATTTTTGGGTTTTGAGCAGTTTGGGGGAATGCCTCCAATCGGCAACCTATTGTAAGTTCTTTTATATTGATTAATAAATGTTTGATTTCTAATATTTTCATCATTCCAAATCAATTATTACTATGTTGCAACACTTCTATTCATAGAAGGCATCTAACTCTAATACAAACCCAAAACATAGCATACTAGTAGGCGGTAGGCTGTACTACATTTCTAGGATGTATTACAAAGTCCAGTCCTCTCGAACAGACTCAAAATCTAAAGTCGCTGAATCATCTCTAGCAAAAGATTGATTTTTATAAGCATTGATTTTCACAATTTTGAAGAATAACAATCCAAAAAAATGTAGTTTTCACCTCTGTGATTAACCTTTTACTGACCTCCATGATAAACACTGCCTTTCACCCCCACCCCACCCCCAAAAAAAAGAAAGTTTGACTCACAGAAATCTCCCTTTCCATTTGCAAAATAAATAGAATAGTAACAATAATTAGGCCCTCAGAGTGTCAAATCTTCAAACTTAAACTGGATGATCTTCATTCACATGAGGCAGGCCTTAATTTGACACTCAATGTTAGGCCACACTGACCAAGTGCAGAGAGTGAATCCAGTACCCCCTCTTCCTCCCTCCCTCGCTCTCAATGAGTGTATGTGTGTGTGTGAGAGAGAGAGATTGTAATAACTTTCAATCTGGTTTAGCAGTTATACGAAATCCGTGCTACTAGGTAAATTAATTAGGAGAAGCAATGACTTCTATTGAAAACAAAATTGTTGGACCGGGTCCAACTCAGACCCCATATGTAACATAATCACTTGACATTCTTGGGCACAGAATTCTTCATGTGCTGCTTACTCAGGATAATCAAGCAAACAATCCAACCCTCATAAACCAAGAAATCATAATGTACCAAAAACTGGCAAATCTCTACAGGGACTGAATGTAACCATGAAGTTGGCATCTCTCTTGGACACTTGCATGAGCCTTGAGGTTTCAGAGGAAAGAGAGAGCAAGCACTGGCTGGGTCATCCAGTAAGAAGCAATCATTAAAAGCGCTTAGGGTCAAAAGATATGGACACTTGACACCTATCTGGAGAGGCTAAGTGGAATCAACCATCAGGATTAACAGGCCAAATGGAGAAGCTAGAGCCCAAAAGACATTGTTTCCATACCTTTTGTAGAGCATAAAGTTATATCTAGCCAAATAAATCCTTGAGAAGGGCATATGAGAGATACACAATTTGTACAACAACAACTAAGCCTTTTCCCATGCTAGATGGGGTCAGCTACATGGATTCTTTTTTTCCACAAAGCCCTATCATAATTTGTAGAATTCATGGTAAATAAGTCTAACAAAGTTTTACGTTGGCTGTCTGAAGCCTAACGCAACCCTCCTCCTTTATCCAGGCTTGGGGCCAACCATGCAAGGGTGATCCCTTACATGGGTAGAGTTAAAGACATGCAATTTATAATCCAAATAAATAAGGGCTTCGGTGTCCTTTCAGAGTAGAAAGATGAATTCTCTGAGCATAAATTTGATTACGGTGCATGCAAGAGGAAGGTATATGGGAAAAGGCTTAGTTGTTGTTGTTGTAGTTGTTGTTGCATGCAGGAGGAAGGTAAGGCTTAGTTGTTGTTGTTGTAGTTGTTGTTGCATGCAGGAGGAAGGTAAGTGGGTGTTCACTAATCATCACTTAGCAAGGAGTAGCATGCCCATCATTGAGGGGATTGAGTCAATGTTGTTCGACGCATATTGTATCGTTTATCATTTTGGTCCACGATAAGATACGTATCGTATCGTAGTGTATTGTATTGTACTTTAAGGAGTGGCGTCCCACGATACGATACGTATCGTACGATACGGATAACACTGGATTGAGCTCCTCCATTCCAAGTCATTTTATGAAAAGAAAACACCTTTGTGCCTCTGTTATTAAAAGAAGATAGGACAGATAAGGACAAATGAGACATGAATTGCACTCTTTGACATGCAAGATTCAAGGTAAAATTCTTCAGTTCTGTTCGATAGCACAGACCACCCTTACCATTCAACACATTAAAGTTAAGGGTGTCGATCAGTTAATTCGAGTTGCTTCATAAGAATATTAAACTCAATATTTGTTTCTTTACATAAGGGCAATGCATGATTTACAGGAATGTAATACACATTAAAGAGACAGAGAGATAATCCATCCAATTATTTTCATCCTGAACTTTAGGTGGAAAAAAGTCAAATCCTTTGACCGTTTCTGTAGATTAGAAGAATTCAACTGAATTAACACAAGTCCAGATTACTTCAACAGGTCGTAATTAGAAATAGCAACTTCTGCTTTCCTAATCATGGAAAGGTTTATTCTCCTGAGTAACTTTAATTTGGTATAACCCATTAGGATGGGAAGCACTTGTTAAAAGAAGTAGGGCCCAGAAGGCCCATCGGGCCACCAAAGTCAACCTGGCCCCAACAGCTAGTTTTTCTAGCCATTGGGCCAGCCAGCTGGGTATGACCAGCATCCAATGGCTACCCTTCTAGCCATTGGATGCTGGCCAACGTTTACCTTATGTTATCTATAAAAGCACCTTAGTTTATAAGGAATCACATTAGGTGCTTTTATAGATGACATAAGGTAAACGTTGGCCAGCATCGAGGTCATTGGAAAATATTCAAGAAGTTTATTTTATTATTTAATTGTGTTGTGGTGCATTAGAAAACGTGCCAAGAAAAAATCATGTGCCACTGAGAGCTCTTCAAATCAAGTAAGGGTATTTATTCTTTTTTTATTTTTGTATGGAAGAAAAGGTTTTTGCTTCCGTTTAACAAACTACAACTACAAAACATGAGTTTATGAAAAACTATCTATATTTCAAAAAATTATGGGGTTATGTTAGTAGAACAAAAATTGAACCTTCCATTGAATCAAGTCTAAAGCAAAAAGAAGAATATAAAAGAGGACACAGAACAATTCTATGGATCCTCATAAACAATGTCAGTGAACATATAAGAGATACACTCTGATTTTATAAACGCAATAGAAGTATGGGATTACGTAAAAAAAGTATATGTTCAAAGTGATGTGGCACACATAACGGTGCTTAGAGATAAACTTATGCCATTACATCAAGGAGACAAATATGTAAACGAATACTTTAGTGAGTTCTCAATAGTATGGAACCAACTTCAAGCATTTGAGAAAAATACACACAATGTTTTGACTCTAGGCAGTGTAAGCAAAATGAAGATTTTGTTTATCAATTCCTCATAAGCATGAGAGAAGAATTTGAAGGGGTCATGTCAAACCTCATTCATCGAAAACCCTTTCCTATAAAAGAAGAAGTTTTAGCAGATCTTCTTATGGCAAAACCATATTCAAGAATACAAAGCAGCAAAAAGAGGTTATTCTACTTCTTGCTGCATCTAGAACAGGAGCAAGCATTCGACCATATCGTCCTCCATATTTCAAATAAGAAGGATCCAAAAGTGAGGTAATTTCTTTTTATTGCAAAGAACCAGGGCATACAATAAAGAAATATCCAAAGACAAAAAAGAAAGTTGCCTATGTCAATGAAGAGACAAGTCAAAGCTCTGCACTACGAGAACTTAAGACAAACTAAAACAATTAGACCTAGAAGAGCAAGTAAAGTAAAAGGCCTCAATTAGTGTTGTTTCTCCATTTTTGAAGAACCTAAAAGTATGTCTTGGTTACTTGATTCTCGAGCTTCTTTTCATATGACATGTGAAAAAAATCTTTTAAAAACATGAATAAAGAAAACCCCAGACTCATGTGTGTTTACTGCTGATGGAACTAAAGTGAGAGTCGATAAAGTTGGGGATCTTCAAAATAAGAAATTTTTTGTCTAAAAAATCAGTTGGGTTCCAAAACTAAGCATGAATTTATTCTCTTCCAAAACTAAATATGAACTTATTCTTTGTTTCACAAATATCTGATAACAATTGTGTAGTCACCTTCTCATCCAAAGGTTGTATTGTACAAGATCATCTCTCGAAGAACGTGATTAGCTATGACCATAGAGAAGGACTATATATAATGGATTACTTATATACACAAAATTTTGGTCAATGTACTTTGGCACAAGAGATTGGGTCATTTAAATGCTCAAAAGATGTACTTCGATTGTAATTAAAAAAATTGATGAGTTCTTTTGTAAAGATTGTTATCAAGGAAAAATGAAACATCTTCTTTTTTCGAAAAGTTTGAGTTATGCAAATAAACCTTTTGACCTAATACACTGTGATGTTTGGGGACTTACACCTTGCATTTCAAAAGGAAGAGTTGCTTACTATGTAATTTTTATCGATGACTTCATGAGACACACCTGGATATACTTATTAAAAGCAATGTCTAAAGTTTTTAAAACTTTGTTATCTTTCACAATATTGTTAAAACTCAATTCAACACAAATATCAAAGTTTTTATATCTGATTCTAGTGGAGAATTTATTTTAAGAGAATTTGAACTTACTTAGAATAAAATGGGATTATCCATTAAACTTCTTGCACCAGAACTCGTCAACAAAATGGTGTGGTTGAACGAAAACATAAACATATCATTGAAACCAGTAGTACTATACTTATATCTAACAATGTTGCTAAAAATCTTTGGGCAGAAGCAATCATGACCTCCGTCTACTTTATAAACAGGATGTCATCCTCAGTTTTATAAAATATTTCACCTATAGAAAAATTGTTTAAAAAAACTCCATGTTATTCGTACCTAAAAATCTTTGGATGCAAGTGTTTTGTATTTACCAACAAAAATGATAAACTTTCTCCACGTACTATTGAATGTGTTTTCTCATATATGGCTTCAAAGGAAGTAATTGAGAAAATAGATTTGAAGTGTGCTGAATTTTTTTATGAAAATTGTCTCTCTTTCAATGTTGAAAACTCATTTTCTTTTCAAAGTATGGTGGATGCTATTGCCAGTATGGGATCGGGTTATAGAGCCCCTACTTATCATGCTTTGAGGGGCACATTATTGAAGAAATGGGTTGATATTGTTTATAATTTAAATATTCTTTCCTTACAGGCAAATGCAAAAAGATGCAAGAAGGACAAGGAAGGTGTCATATGACCCGTTGAATTACGAAAATGTTGATATTCTTCACGATTGGTTCGAAAAGGAGGAGCCCCCTATTATTTTAGACGATGAAAATTGGATGGCACACCAAGTCAAAGCAGAACTTGGAGTTGGAGACGATGAAAATGAAGCCGAAGGTGTTGGATGGGCAGATCCTATTATGGAGGGAGGAGATGATAATGATGATGGTGATGGTGATGATCCTGCCTATGTTGATTATAATGTTTTTGTTAATTATGATCAAAGTTGTGGATGATTGTAATTTGTTTAAACTTTTATTTGTAACTTTGTAACGTTCTCATCTTTAATGATTGTAAGTTATACTTGTAACTTTGTTGTTTATTAAGTTAAACCCGTTCAGTATTCACTATTCTAAATTTTGTTCATGTTACCTAATAGTTAGTGCCTAATGGTATGGATTCTATCGAATATGGAATATGGAATTATGGATCCTTGTAGCCTTATTCATAACTTCATTGGTAAAAATTGTATCGTATCGTACGATATGATTTTATCGTGTATCGTATGAGAGGGTAGATGTCTTGCACTCTCGAAGGAGAGGTACTAATCATGGAAGAGGTCGTGGTCGACTATCATATGATGAAAAAGAAAAATTGAAGTGCATCCATTGTGGGAAGCCTCGACACACTTAAGAGTATTATTGGGAACTTATAGGAAAACCCAATCTCCAGAAATCATGGTAATTCTACAAATATTTCAGACTTTCAATTAGCTAGCCCCAATCTTGAAGCTCTTATGAAACATATTAAAGGCATTGAATCATGCATTCGGGACAATCTCCAAGCCACTTGTGATATCTTGACCGGATCGGATCCAACAGACCTAATCTAATCCAATCAGGTCCCAAAGGGAACCCAATATGGTGGAGCCAGACGGGAGCTAAAAGGAAGTCGACAACCACCTTCTTACCAGCATAAGAAAGAGAGAGGGAGAGGGAGAGAGAGGGAAAGAAAGAGAGAGAATTAGAGAGAAATTACGGGAAAGGTGGGAGACCACTAGAAAAAGGAAAAGCATTGGAGATCGACCGATTGATGGGGAAAAGGATCAAATTCGTTTGTTAAAGGGACAAGGTATGGATTTCATTTCTTTTTCGTGAGCTTTAGAAGTAAAATTGCCAAAAATTGTTAGGTTTTTGGTGGGATTTTAGGGAAAAGGGGTCAATCGCCCATTTCCTCATCTTTTTCGACGAAACCAACGGCGGCGAACGACTACCACAAGGGCAAATGATTTGCCTGCCAGTGGCAAACGTGTTGGCAGTAGTAGAAGGGAAGGAACCGGCCAAAACCACCGGTTTTGATGGCCAAATCGGTAGCCAATGGGTGAATGCAGGTGAACTGATATGCAGTGTTGTGTCGTTTCAAGTTGTGCCGTGTCGGATTCGGATGACATCGAATAGGACACCAAAAAGTGTCCTTACAGAGACATGGTTTCGGGTATACAGTGAACCGAGATCTATTTTAAAAACAAATTTGGATCTAGACTCTTTTACTAGGTTCAAGCGGATTATATGGATCCATATTGAGTTTTTAAGATTTTTGACCTCGCTTGAGATCTGATTTTGACGTGGTTTAAGTAGTTGGATTTGTATTTAGATATAGAATAATAATATTTTGTTTTTATCATAATTTAGGAATTAAATTGAGGTGATTAAAAGTGAGTTAGCAATATTGTATTTGGATATGCATAGAGGCATAAGGTAGGTGGATGTGTTCTCTTTTCGGTTATGTGCTAGAAGTAGTTTTAACTACTTTCAAATGATGCATGAGGTTGTAAAATGTTTATTAATGCTTTTAAATGAGTATATATGTGTTGACTTGTGAAATAGTCTTTAAAATGCTTTGATAACCACCAACATGAGTTGTCCACGACAACTATAATATAACTGCAAACTAGCTCAAACAACGAAGTAGCCAACATAACTCAACACATCTACGAGTTAGGACTATCCAATAGTCCATCTACAATCCACTAACATCATACACTATCGTAGAAAGTAGATTCATACCGAGAGTATTTCACTCGCCTACAATGACAACCAAAAAGCTAACACTAACAGATACGTCCATCTATAATCCATTGACGTTTCATACCGTCATTAAAGATAGATCCATACCCATCAAGTGGTTTAGTTGCACAGAAGCATACTAATGTCATGCATTCATATAGTCATCAAAGCAATTTAAAGACTATTTTCAACACATATATACTCATTTAAAAGAATTAATTCACAATCTCATGCATCATCTGAAAGCAATTAAAACTACCTCTAGCTCATAACCAAAAAGAAAATACATCCACCTACTGAACGTTTATATGTAGATCCAAATGCAATAGCGCTAACTCCCTTTAATCACCTCAATTTAATCCTTAAATCATGATAAAACGAGTTTGTAAATCCTAAAAACCCAAAAGATGTTGAAAACGTGGTTGCGCAGCGAAAAAGAAAAAAGATCATACACAATAAAGGGAAAATGTGGAGATCGGAGGAGGGGGTGGACCTCCAATGGAGGACGCTCCCCTCTTTCTCTCTTTATTAATCTCAGCAACCTTAAACCTAATAGAACCTATCAACCCTTATATAAGGAGCTGTAAAATATAAAATGACCAACATACCCCTAGTATCGAAAATTACCAAAATGCCCTTACAACTTCAAACAATTACAATAATACTTAAAACATCAAATTTACTGTCCTAAGACATCAACCTTATTAAAACTGACTCTAAAACTCATATTCTTCAACACCCCCCTCAAGTTGGGAGTGAGATACTTCGAACTCCAAACTTACAAAAGAATTTGTTCTTTCTTCACCACACATGCACAAGCAATCTCTTCGAGGCTTCTGAATAATCAAGAACACATGGGTAGCACACGACCCTTCTATGGGTGTCGGTTGCTCCCTCTCTCTTTCTTCTTCATAAAGTGATTCGGCAACTACACTTCAAAAAATCATGTTTTTTCTACTCTTGACAAAGGTGATCTTTTGTGATAAGAGGAACTACTCCACCATAAATACTTCACATGGCTTTTCCTACGCCCCTTCACATGGTGGCTACAACCGGTGTGTTGGTTGGGTGCCCTCTCTCTACCACTCAAATAGCAAAATATAGACATCTGCTCATACTAGTCGGTCTGCGCCCCTTCACATGATGACAGCAACCACTTTTCCAGCCCTCCTGGCTGTTTACTTCAGCAACTCAAGGTTTTAACTTTCATGCTTCTTGGTGATACTGCCACATTCTATACCAACAAATTCCTCTGACCTCTTCTATGATTTGATTTTTCATGCATATGTAGTGAAACAAGATTGATTTTCTACATTCCATCTTTCCTTCTATTTTTATTCAGTTGTTTTTTCAATGAAAAAATCATCACTACTACTTCATACCTTCTTCAAAGTTTTTCTCTGAATTTTCAGCCCTCTTGAGCATTTGAGCAAATACTTGATATGTAGGTAAACATCTCTCTTAGGCATTGGATATTTCATCGAACACTTGTCAGACACTCCAAAAAACACCAAACTGACAAGCCAATCAATAACAGAGTCAATGTTGGTCGAGTTTTTGCATGAGATCATGAAGCAGCAAACCCAGAAACCAAGGGCCAAAAAAACCATTCTTCTAGGCACCAATAAACAATCAGAAACATGATGCCCGGAGCAGCAACTCCTTGATATTTCCGTTAATAGGCTCTGATACCATGTTAGAAACGTGATTGCGCAGCAGAAAAGAAAAAAGATCATACACAATGAAGGAAAAATGTGAAGATCGAAGGAGGGGGCGGACCTCCAATGGAGGCCGCCCCCCCTCTTTCTTTCTCTTTCTTAATCTCAGCAACCTTAAACCCTAATACAACCTATCAGCCCTTATATAAGGAGCTGTAAAACATAAAATGACCAAAATAACCCCTAGTACCGAAAATTACCAAAATGCCCTTATAATTTCAGACAATCACAATAATACCTAAAACATCAAATTTACTATCCTAAGACATCAACCTTATTAAAATTTACTCTAAAACTCATATTCTTCAACAAAAGAATCAATGGATTTTCTTTCTTTGCATAGATCCAACCGTTTCCACGTTTCTCAACGTGTGTTTACTCTCAACTCCATTCAAGGCAATGTTTTCTCCCTATCTTTATAAGGAGGTGTTTGGGAGGCGATTTTCATCGCCCTCCACAACGACATTCGGTGGTCACAATGGGTGTTTTGTGGCCACTGTCTATCGTTCTTGAGAGTCGGGTCCCATGCGGGACTTGGGTCGGGTCCATCGAACCCGATTTGACTCGAATTTCACATGTGCCTAGTGCGATATGGGCACTGATATGCCTTTTACAACATTGCTTCGAATTTCTCTCTAACACTTCTAAAAAATTGATATATAAAGTCTTTGTTTTCTTCACACTGTGTACACTTCTTTTATATCCATTCAATTGATTCCAAATATTGGAATACTCACTATAGAACTCATTCACCCCTTTGTCTCCTTGTCTTAGTGATGAGATTTTATCATGTAATGCCATCCTATGTGCTACATCACTTTGCACATAGGATTTCTTCAAGTATTCTCATGCTTCTTTGGCAATGGTAAAGTCGGTCAAGGTGTCTAATGTGATTACTCACATTATTCATGAAAACACATAAGATCGTCTTATGGCTTCCTTCAAATTTCTCTTTTTGTTCCAAAGTGACATTCATAAAGGGTTGCACCTTCTATCCAATCACATGCCCATGCAATCTTTTGAAATATAAATAGTTTTCCATTTATTAGACCCATATTTTGTAGTTGGATGTTGTTAATCGAAAATTGAAACCATTTTCCTTCATTTTCAAGGAGTACAATCCTTAAAGGAGTGAACTCACTTAGATAAATGCTTGAGTAAGCATTGTAAATCTCTAAGTCCCTTAAATGGAGATTTTTAGGCTTTGACGTGCTTATCGAGGCAACGACTTGATAAGCATGAAGAGCGGATAGGCTCTAATACCATGTAATGAAGATGATATTTCAACGTGTTAAATGGAGCAATGGATATCCAATACACATATATAACAATCGTGAATCCCTAAAGGATCACTATGAAAAGCCTTAGAAAAGACTATAATAATAGCAAATGCACTTGTCTATATAGCAAATACACTTAAAGTGATGTATATAAATGGGCAAAAAAAGGCTTATATTTATTGAATATATAGTGAGTATTTATAGAGTGAAGAGAAGAGAGGAGTAAATAAAGGGCAGCCAATAGCATTCAGTTGCTCGCTACAGAAGATAGTTGTTGGGCAAAGCCCAATGGCTAGAAAGGTTACCGTTGGGCCACCATGGTGGCCCTGGAAGCTCGGGCGGCCCTTGAGGCCCGAGTGGCGCTTGTGTGATTACATGTATTTACATATTTTTATAATGAGAAGAATACAGTAAAATATCTTGATAAATACATGTATTTTAACATAACCTAATCGCTATCAAGGAACCAAAAACATATAAGGAAGCTCTACAACCTGAAGACTAGATTGATGCCATGAACATTGAGTTAAATGTCCTAAATAAGGCACAAACATGGGAAATTATTAGTAGGTCAAATGCTAAAAAGTCCTATAAGATACAAATAGGCTTATAAAATCAAGACTAGGAGTGATAGAACCCTAGAAAGATACAAAGCTCGATTGGTGGTAAAAGGATATTCACAAGAATAAGGAATAGATTATGAATAAACTTTTGCTCTTGTAGCTTCAATAACAATTAGAAATTGCAATATAATTCAGATGGATGTCAAAAATACATTTTTGAATGGTTGGTTAAAAGAAGAAGTTTACATGGAACCCCGTCCAGGACTCAATGTTTCGTCAAATGAAGTTATTCATCCTAGAAAAGCCATTTATGGTCTTAAACAATATCTGAAGGTATGGTTTGATAAAATGAATGAGTTCTTGACTAACCTTGGGTTTGTTGTATGTTACACAGACACAACACTATTTTTAAGAAAATCTGTTACAGGAATTGTGATATTACTACTATATGTTGATGATATGTTGATCACTGGTGGAGATGATGATGAGGGTATTCAATGCATAAAGACAACTCTTAGAAAAGGAGTTTGAAATGAAAGATCTTGGGTCTTTACGATACTTCTTGGGAATAGAGGTAACCCGTGACAGTAAAGGTATCTTCTTATCTCAAACAAAATTTGCTTCAGATATTGTGTCAAGGGCAGGAATCACATATGACAAAATAGTGAAAACTCTTGAAGTATTAAACCAGAAATTATAACTTAATAATGGAGAATCATTGACAAATCTCACCCCTTATAGACAAATGATTGGAGTATTGACATATCTAACAATCACAAGTCTAGATATTACACATGTGAATATTGTATGTCAATTCCAACATGCACCAACAACTGCACATATGAGAGCAGTAATGAGAATAGTCATATATGTTAAAAATACAATTGATTAGGGAGTTTTTTTTTCTTCTTTATCTTCTTTGAATCTTATTGCTTATACTGATGTTGATTGGAGAGATGATGTCAATGATATACACTCCACCATAGGTTTTTTGTGTGTTTTTAGGTAACTCTCTCATCTCATAAAAGTGCAAGAAATAATAAAAGATGTCACTTTCATCTACAGAGGCTTAGTAGATAGCGATGGCAACTACCACTGCCAAATTGACATGGCTTACGCAGCTCTTATAAGATCTACACGCCAAGCTTGAATCTACACCTTAGATATATTGTGATAACAAGAGTGCAATATACATTACTCACAACAACACCTTTTCATGAGCGCACAAAATATATAGAGATGGACTACCACTATGTTCGTGAATAGTATCTACAAGGACATTTCCACTTACCGTTCGTGCAAACAAAGTACCAGCTTGCCGACATTTTCACTAGGTCACTCTCAGCACCACGATTTCAAGCACTCTCTAGCAAGCAGAGCCCAGAAGGCCCACCAACCAGGGCCCATTGAGCCACCAGAGTCAACCTGTCCCTAACAACAGGTTGTTCTAGCCATAGGGCCAGCCAGCTGGCCAACGTCCACCTTATGTCCTCTATAAAAGCACCTAATGTGCTTCCTTGTAAACTAAGCCTTTGAGGCTTTTGTTTGTTCGATAATAATCTTTGTTTTGTTTCTGTTGAGTGACTTCTATTGAGCTTGAGGGTTCTTGCAATCCGAAGTCTTCGTGGAATTGTTTAAGACACTTCGTGTGAACCATCAAGATCATTGAGAAATCATCAAGAAGCTGATTTCATTATAGCACTTTGCCAGTCTTTTAGATCAGCTAATCGAGGAAAGGTGGAAATACATTCAGCTTAGCCAAATCAGTGTAAACGAGAACAATTAGTTTACTATTGTTAAGTTCAAGCAGCTGAATTGTTTCATTTGAATCACCTTTTCTCTTAGAGAAACAAAAGTAATATCTACTAAACAAGTCAAGATGCAACAGAAGAACATAACCAGAATAAGACAGTGATGGCCCCACAGTCAATCAACTGTGCTCATCTACAAGATTGGGTAAGAACGTTAAGACTAGGTTTAACAGACTACTGAAAATTAGTAGGCAGGGACTCAGGCTTGCATGCAGATCACACGATGGATCGCTTGCACAACGTCAGTGTGTTCCTTGCATCTTCTACGACAGAAAGATGAAGAGCATCTACTGTCTTTGCATTACTTAGGATACTAATCATGATTCCTAGTGGTTTTAGCATCTGATTAGTTCATTGAGTAAAGGATAGACTAACTTCAAACAGAATTAATTGCACAACTGAGAATATATGCCATAAATTAGAAGAAATATTTAACTTGGGTCTTTCTCTCATTCACGCACTGTAAAAAAGCCACTATAAGGCAATTAAGAAAAAGAACTGCCTGACCTTAAAAAGTAGTGCACGGTGACGTGAGAGTCCGACACCCAGAAAGCCAAGGGGAAGAACAATAGAATTCAAACAGCTCTTCAGTTGATAACTACTCTCTGTCCATCGTCTTAACATCTCATCTGCATCATTTACTGGCCCACCCATGTTGTCAACAACGAGGTCTGCAATCTTTTGGATCAGACCACTGTGTACCGGACCAGTTTCCAAGGCTTGGCACTCTACTGCAATACAAGCTGCCGTTTGCTCCAGCCTCTGTAACATTGTATCAGTACTTCGGTTTACTAAAACTATTCCATAGTTCATATGATCTACAAATGATCTTGCTTGAAGTTCCACGAGAGATGGAAACTTCCCCTGTGAAGACAGATCATGGATGAGTCCAAAAACATCATAGAATCCATCTGACACCTTCTCATCATAATTAACAACATTATGTCTCTGCCAGAAAACAAGGAAAATGGTTAAGCATGGAAATATAAATAATTTTCCCCAATTAAATATTGAGGCCCATGATAAACCAGCATCAGTGTTCATCAAGCTAACCAAGTTGTATGATGCACTAGGAATAATATTATGCTATTAATCATGTCGATCTTCACAAGGGTGAAAGATGGAGTTCAAATAGCAGATATACAGTGTCATAACTCCCTTAAGAAAGAAAGGTATATGCTGTTGCAACATCATCATCGAAGAGCAAATATTCATCTAAGTACTGACACAATAAAAGCTACCATACTTAGTTATGAACACTGTCAGAATTCAGAATGAGAAGAAGAAATTATATCAAAAGAGTATGCACAAGAGATGCTAGAAAGACTCAATACAAATGAAACATGGAACAAACACCAACAGCATAGTGATAATGATCCAAGCAAAAGAGATGAGAATATTATGTCAATCTAATAAAGAATGCATCAACCCATGCTTGATCCGAGCCTTTGAAGCATGTAGCAAAAACCAATGGTCAGGCACAAAGAGCACATATCATAGGATACCAATAAATTCACAAATATATAAAGTTCAAATAGAAGAGAAGTGAAAGGCCAAGTAATCTAGAAAATGCAGCCTCAAGCATACCCAATTAAACGGCCCAATACATTTCAATCATGGCAGTCTAGATAATACCAATGCCTGACTTCGTTTGATAAGGGATAACAATGAAGGACCACTTTGTAATTAAAGCATGAAAGATTTTCGTGCATACTTTTCAATCAAGGTAAATCATATAAAAAATAAAAATTTAAAGATTTTGAGTCAGAATCGTATTTAAAACTTAAAGAAGTATAAAAGGAAAATGGTTCATTAGAACCTTTTGATTTATACTGAAATCGAAAACTTGATTCCCCGTTCATTCTCAGATTACTTTCGACCATTTTTATTGATCAAAATATTCTCAAACTTATTACATGCAACTATAATATAAATTGGAACTCTGTTGAAACAATACCAACAAGCCCTGAAATCCATGTTATTGGCATAGTTTGTCTGTTCTCCAGAAAGTTACAATACATAAATAGCTTACTGTGTGATACATTAAAGTACCTGCAGCAGTACCTTCATCAGTTGACCAATCAATCATGATGGCAACTGCTTGCCACCAAAGGGTTCAACAGAGAGGATGTTACAGGACCTAATCCACAAAAGTCCAGTAAAGTAGTAAGTTCGTAATATGGGTTGGAATTTATGAATCCACTAGGCTTGCTGAAACCTCGTTTACACTGTCGGATTGAAGGTTGTCCTTTACCATGGTAAGGTCTAAACATTGTGGAGGGTCTGAAGAAGAAATATTTAGAAGATAATAATGAAGCTGGTACCACACTCCAATCTTAACCAAAAAACTCTTAGTCTTTTAATAAGAATATATGTGGAATCACAAAAGGAAAAAATGGTTATGACAAGTAATTAAATATAATAAAGTAATGCTAGATAATGTTGATCAAATGATTTTTGCCATCTTCTTTGCTCCAGTGGTGAATTAATCGATTAATTGAATAACTAGTAATGTTAACATGGTTTTATAGAGAAAATCTACATTTCCATTTTTAGCATTGAGAGATGTTCCGTTACTTCTGCCAGTTTAGAACCTTTTGAGATACAGCTTATTGTAACATCTTGGTGGAGGTAGAAGGCTTACAGGTCACCTTTATCGCAAGCTCATACACTATCGGGTGATGCAAATCCCTTATCCCTTTGCATTCAGTTACAACTCTGAAATAACTGAGATTCAAGACTAAATCACAATAATGATCATGCATTGTTATCACGAAATTGCATAGAATAAAGACCTCGCAACAGCTTCACTGATAAACATAGGTACGGTCTTCAGATTTTACCTTCCCAATGTGACCAATACAGGAACCTATTGGCTGTATCATTGTGTTCGCCAATTAATAGACATAAAATATATCAACCATCAATCTCTGCAAAGGAAATTACTCTGAAACAAAAGACGAACAACTTTACCAGCACTCATGTTTTTCATGGTCGAAGTGTCACCCTTTCGTTCCCGGATAATCAAATCAAGAACTCTACGGAGGACCATCCAAAGAAAAATGAAACAACTACAGTTCTAACAAAAACCCGAGCAATTTCCAGCCATACGAAGATTGGGAAGAATCTCTCTTAGCACAAAAGAGACTCACCCAGTAGCGAAGAGAGAGGAATTCGACGAGGGTCGTCCCTGGAGACGGAGAACACCCCAAACTGATCCGCTTGACGGCCTTAATTTGAATGGATTCGGGGTCCTCGTTGGTGTTGGGATGGGAAGCGCTGATGGCGAGCGCTAGCTGAATCTGGTACTCCTCCTCCAACAGGCTGAAATTTAGGGCACCGTCCCTTCGATCGGCCGCGGCACTATCAGCCCCCAATCTCGCCGTCCCCAACGTTAATGAAGACGGGGAGTTCCGGCGATCCTCCATTCCTGGTGGCGGCTCTGGCGATCTCTCATGATCGACGGAAGCCGGCATGGCGGAAGAAGACGAAGAAGCAGAGGAAGGGGAGGCATGCCGGCCATGGTTGGCCTCACAATTTCCCCCGATATGGAGTTTCCGGAGAAGATGTTTCATCTTAGACATGATGGTGATTCAGAATTTGCCTCCCTCTCTCTCTCTCTCTCTCTCTCTCTCTCTCTCTCTCTCTCGCTCTTAGAGAGGACCCCACGACCAATTATACTTGTTTACATATTGAGATAGTTATGCTTTCGTTCTGTGCGGGAAGACGGGAGCCGTCTTCCAACTGATTCCTCTCTCTCACACGCACACTCACAAAAGGATTGGTGGTTTTGGTGACGAAGACACCATTTTTAGGCAACCAATTACAATCGAACATATCATTCACTGCGCCAATGAGGTGACGACCCCGTTTCCATTTTAGCATAGTAAGTATCAGGATACTTTTACACCCTCACTCACAGAAGCTAGTGTTGGGCCGCCCCCAGCGTCATTGATGAATGTTCCAGACCCAAAACATGTTACATCTTGGTTTTTAACAATAAAATAAAATCAAATACAGTAACTCTATTGGAATGTTTGCATATTTCAACACACACAATATATATAAACTGTCTAAGATGAGTGAGTGGGTAAGATGAGTGAGTGGGTATATATGTAAGTATAAATGATACTTTTAATTCAAATCTCTATCATTATGATGTTGAACGTTGAAATTCTTTTTGTAAAATTGTATACATAAGACATGCAATTACTATCTATATATATGTGTGTGAAAATGAGATATTGCCCACTTAAGCATGTGTCCACTCATGTAAGCACCATAAGTGTAATTTCAAAATTTGTAAGCGGCTTTAGAAAAACACGAAAGATATATGTGTGTGCGTGAAAACCATATCCTACCCACTAAGGCACGTGTCGTCTATTGTACTTCCTATGTTGAACCACTAATATTAATGGTCAAATATAAGGCAAGGTGGAAGAATATTCATATGATTTCTTTATACAGCGCTGACACATAAGACTAGTTCAGTTGCTTAAATATCTATAAACCAAATTAAAAATTTTGTAAAATCTGATTTAGTAAACAATTATTTTGACAAAAATACATTATTTTTATGTCCATCTTTAACATGCCTTGCACTAAAATGTTTGTTATTCTTTCATGAAGCATAATATCATTCATCTCCTTTTAAAATTTTTTAATAGTTTGGACATTGAGGAATATCTGAAATGGGTATTTCGTGGATCAATTTGATCTATATCCGTTTCACTCGAAGAGAGGAAAGATCGCAAAGAATCATTATTTCTTTTAATCATGAAGTCTCTGCTTGATCAATCAATGAATAATATTTTGAATCCTCATTGCAAATGGAATATCAAATTGTTCCTGTATTATCACAGTATGCATCTCTTTTCCAATGTCCAGATGCAAATTCTAGCCATTAAAATGACATCTTCTATCTGCTACATTCAAGTTTTACATTTTGTTTTTTGTGAAATCCATTTGCCCTACCACTGGTATAGAATTAACGACGTTCAGTCTGTGAGGATCCCCTGGTCAGGTGATCTATTGTGTGGTTGATGTGTTACAAGTTTTGTTACATGAAATTTCAGCCAACCTCGGGGCATTATTTCTTCATGAATTATGAGTTACTACATTCATGGTCTTAAAATCAAAATCCTATAGTGCATTAAACTTAATCAGCTATAAACCATCCACATGGTTAGAGGATCACATTTGTTAGGGAGAGGCAACTAGCACATAGAACTATCTATTTCCAGTAGTCAGGTTTGACTAAATCTAAAGTTAGTATAGGCTAGCATGTCAAAGTGTTTTTTAGACTTATCTCTCTCTCTCTCTCTCTCTCTCTCTCTCTCTATCTCTATATATATATATATATATATATATATATATATATATATATATATATATATATATTACAGGAATTGAAGGAGAGAAGAAGCAACTGGCACACGGGAAAACTGTCTATTTTCAGGTCTAAAGTTATGCTAGTAAGAGCTAGCATGCAAAAGTGTTGCCTTAGACGCATCTCTCACTTTATATATATATATATATATATATATATTAATGGGTATCATAATCTAAAGCTATGCTAGTATAGGCTAGCATGTCAAAGTACTATTTAGACGCATCTTTCTCTCTAGATTGGAATTGAAGGAGAGGGAAGAAGCAACTAGCACACGCAAGAACTGTAATTTTCAATAGTCAGGTCTAAAGCTATGCTAGTAAGGGCTACAATGCCAAAGTGCTACGAATCTCTCTTCTTTATATATATATATATATATATATATATATGAGAATCATACTCAATACTTATAAAATAATAGTTCATATTGCATTTATTGCAGTGGAATCCATCTTTTTTACACTATCAGTACTGAGTTTGAGTAATACTTATAAAAGGGTGGTTCTCGTCGTATTTATATTTATTGCAATGCGTCGGCTAACCACAAGCAGAAGTTACTTTGTATATGCATTTCATAGTTAATGATGTGCAGTGAAATTAATATACAGGCGCAGTAACTGCATGACAGGAAAAGATAAATAAAGTCGTGATCTACAAACTCAACTTGTATACTGGAATTGATTGTTGAAACTCGATCCTGTGGGGTCCTTTTTTTTACTACTGCAAGCTGGGGTTAGGTCAGTTGCTACAGATATTTCTGCGTGGGACATCCAACTCGTGGGGTTCAGCTATGAGGTTCTTTCCAGTCAATCCCCTAACCAGGAGGGATGTGGCCCGGTGCCTTGTGCACCTATTAGGGTCATATCGAGACAATGATACGAAAACTTGAGATTAACATGTCTTTTCAAGCACTAAAACAATACATGATATAAGACAAAGGATATGACAAAAGATATCAAATGAAAACTTAAGATGAACATGTCCTCGTGAGTCCATCTTTATATCCATCCAAAATAATAAGAAAAGAAAGATAAGTTCATTCGTCACGGGGTTCCTTTTTTATATATATATACACAAGAGGAGAGAACTTGTAAGATGGTACGAAAAACTAGATTGTGAAAGTATTAAAAAAAGTAGAAGACGATTACAAAAGTGTTGGAAAGAAACAATAAAGAATGATCTAGCTTATTCTGAGTTAACTACTAACATTTCACATGATAGGGCTATGTGGAAACAAAGAATCTATGTAGCCGACCTTGTCTAATATCGGAAAGGCTTAATTGTTGTTGTTGTTGTTGATATATGCAAGAGGAGGTCACCCTACCAACAACACATGGGTTAATACACCCTACAAGTTGAGCTAAGGCTTTGGGTGTGGGGTTAGCCCATTTTTGACATCTTCAAACAATGACACGACACAAACGAACCTACAATACAAATTCACTGGCAAACACGAAATCACAATATACAATCTAAAACACATACAACTTGAAAAATACACATTTGCATTCACCGAAAGTAAGCAAATATGCTATCATGTTAAGGTCAACTTGTTTTTGACAACACGACACAATGTAATCGTTCTCAGCGCTACCCAAAACACGAAACGGCCACACCCTAATACGGTGCCATTACCTGTTCTCATTCTTCTTCTTCTTTTGCCTTTTTAAGTTTCCCAATTTAAACCGCTTATTCCCCTTCGACCACAAACATGGCCACCATTGCTGTGTTCTGTGCTGTGGTCTGGAACTGTGGTTTATTTTTCTTTTTCTTTCCGAGAATAAGTTCATTAGTAAATGGGACGTATGCTTTCACCAGATAGAGGATGATGCCACTCTTGTCAACTGGCCAATTCTTTCCAGGCATTATCTCATGTCTATTGTTCACTTAAGCTAGGTAAACTCTTCCCATTATTAACATTTTCCATCGCGTTTAGATATAATGTTATTGTATTTGCTGGTGAGGGTATCAAGTATCTAACTAATTTTTAATTTACTAGTATCTAGGGCAGCATATATGTGTAAGTTTTTGTGTGTGTATATAATAGTATATATGTGTGTCTAAAGTTCTATATGCATAATGATGCACCTTGTATAATCGTGTATAATCCTAGTTTGACATGGTTTCACTGCTTTAACCTCTGATCACTATCTCCTCCACCATCTTCATTTATTCCTCTACTTTCCAAAATCACCTAGACAAAACCATGGTTGTTGCAATAAAAACTATATATAAAACCTAAACAAACCATAAAACCTTATACATAAGATTTTTTTATGGCTTTAACGATCGCATTGGTGGATTTGAACATGGTTGTTTTAGAAAGGAGAGGCATAGAGAGAGTTCATAGAGAGTGGTCATCGGCGGTGAACCAATGGAATCACGTGAAATGAATGATTATACATATTGTGTATCCTATGAAATTACATATAAGGCTACATATATATATATATATATATATATATATACATATAAACAGAGTGATTGGATCATGTCTCACACTGACAATGTTAATTCATACCTTACTATTACTTTCGAGGACATGAGTGTAATAATATTATCTTTTATATTTTAGAATATAACAATAACTAAGCCTTTTTCCATACTAGACGAGGTCGGCTACATGGATTCTTTATTTCCCCAGATCTCTATCGTGTGCCATATTAGCAGTTAACTCACAATAAGTTAGATCATTCTTTATTTTTCTTTCCAACACTTTTGTGGTAGTTCTCTAGCTCTTTTAATACTTTCCAAATTTAGTTTTTCATACCTTCTTGGAGGTTCTTCTTTTGATCTTCTTTCTATATGTCCAAACCATCTTAAACGATATTCTCTCATTTTATCGTCTATTGGTGTCACTCCTAATTTGTTTCTAAAAACCTCATTACGTATATGGTCTTTTCTTCTATGTCCACTCATCCATCTCAACATCTTCATTTCTATCACAAACATCTTTTGTACATGTTGATGATTAACTGCCCAACACTCGGAACCATAAAACATATGGGGCCTAATTGCTACTCTATAATATTTACCTTTTAACTTTAATGGTATCTTCTTATCACAAAGAATACCTGATGCTCCTCTCCATTTTAATCAACCAACATTAATTATATGTGTAACATCTCCATCAATTCTTCCATCGCTCTGAAAAATTGATCCTAGGTATTTAAAACTATCCTTTTGGGGATACAATGTGTGTCAATTTTAATTTCTATGTCCTCTGAGGTAACCAAATGATCAAACTTACATTCCATATATTCTGTCTTTGTTCTACTAAGTCAGAGGCCTTTGCTTTCTAATGTTTCTCTACATAGTTCCAATTTTCTAATAACTTTTTCCTTAGACTCCTCCACTAATACAATGTCATTTGCAAATAACATACACCAAGGTACTTCATCTTGAATATGTTTTGTTAACTCATCAATCACCATTATAAATAAGTATGGACTTAAAGTTGATCCTTCATGTAACCCAATATTAACTTCAAAGAAGTCTATCATTCCTTCATGAGTCCTCACACATGTTTTTGTGTCATCATATATGTCTCTTATAAGGTTAATGTATGTCAATGGGATACATATTTTTTTCAAAGTTCTCCAAATAACCTTCCTCGATACCCTATCATAAGATTTTTCTAGATCAATAAATATCATGTGAAGGTCTTTCTTTTTTGCTATAAGTTCCATAAGACGTCTCAAAAGGTAAATCGCTTCAATAGTAGATCTGCCTGGCATGAATCAAAATTGGTTCTCTATTGTACTTGATATTTGTCTTAATCTACGTTCGGTAATTTTTTTCCACAATTTCATAGTATGACTCATTAACTTGATACCTCGATAATTCGCACAATTTTGAATGTCTCCCTTGTTCTTATATATGGGTATAACTGTACTTGCTCTCCATTCCATGGGCATCTTTTGGTTTTTTCATATTTCATTAAATAATCTTGTGAGCCAAGTGATTCCTATTTATCCTATTATTTTCTAAACTTCGATAAGAATATTATCTGGTCCTACCGATTTACCACCCTTCATATGTTTGAGAGACTTCATTCTTTTGAATACGTCGGTAGAAATTGTGGTTTATATACTTTTATGATTTGGCTAACTCTCTTAAGCTAATACTAACATCTTTATTTTTATTAAAAAGCTTATAAAAATAGTTTTCCTATCTATTTCTTATATCATCATTTACCATTATAATTTTTTCATCCTCGTCTTTAATGCATCTAACATAATTAAGATCTTTAGTTTTCTTATCTCTAGTCCTAACTATCCTAAAAATATCTCTTTCACTCTTTTTTGAGTTGAGTTTTTTTATATAAATCCTCCCAAATTTTAGCTTTTGCTTCACTCACGGCCCTTTTCACTTCCTTCTTTGCTTTCTTATAAGCCTCTAATTTCTTAGCATAATGGTATTTGTAACATGCCCTCTTTGCCTTGATTTTATTTTGCACTACTTCACTCCAACACCAAGCTTTTTTTTTTTGCCGGTATACCTCCCTTAGATACACCTAACACATCTTACGCCACTTTCCTAATATGTATAGCCATATTATTTCACATATCACAAGGTGTACCAACATAATTCCAAACATCTCCTTGAAGGACTTTCTATTTAAATATATCTTCTTTCTCGCTTTTGAGGTTCCTCCATTTAGTCCGAATAGCTCGATGCACTCTTTTCTTCTTTGTCCATTTTTTTATTTGTAAATCTATAACTAAAGTCGATATTGGGTGGTTAAGCTTTCTCTTGGAATTACCTTATAATCTTTACAACACGCACTATCTTTTTTTCTAGAAATAAAGTAATCAATTTGTGTTTGTGATAAGCCACTCTTATAAGTAATTAAATGTTCATCTCATTTTTTGAAGATTGTATTGACTATAAAGAGATCAAATGCCATAGCAAAATTTAAAATCTCCTTACCTTCCTCATTTACATTCCCAAAACCAAAGTTTCCATGAATCCCTTGATATCCTAATGCCTCTTTACCGACATGTCCATTTAAATCTCCTCCTAAACAAATTAACTCCCTTTGTGGAATCTTTTGAAACACCTTATCTAACTCTTCCCAAAAAACTGTCTTTATACGATCTTCTAGTCCTACTTGGGGTGCGTAAGCACAAACTATATTCAAAACCTCTGCTCCTAACACTAATTTCAACGTCATGATTCGGTCACCATATCGTTGTATGTCTACTACACTCTCCTTTAAATCTTTATTTATGATAATACCAACTCTGTTTCGAGCCTTTTCTTTACCTGAGTACCATAATTTAAAACCTGTATCCTCTATCTCCTTTGCTTTTTCTCCAACCCATTTTGTCTCTTGTAAACATAGAATATGAATCTTTGTCCGAATCATAGTATCTAATACCTCCATTAGCTTACTGGATAATGTTCCGATATTTCAAGAACCAATATGAATCTTATTATCTAGGACTAGCTTCCTTACCCCCGCATCCGTCCATATTCAAAATGCGAAGACCCTCACTGAAAATTATTCACTACATTCAGGCGACAATATAGCAGGACTAACTTCTTTACCCACACCCGTTCATGATGTGGGAAACCTCTTGCAATTGATTAACTACATTCAGGCGAAAATATAGTGGCTCTTGCTTACTTATTACTGCATTCAGGCTTTGCAGCACGTCGCTAGGCGGGAAAGCCACAAAGCATCTTTTATATTTTAAAATCTTTAAAAAAAATTAAATTATACTTGTACCACTAAAGGTAATGAGTGGGCATTTCAAAGATGCGTAAGATCTAGTTTTCCTATATATATATTGGTAAATGCATATCATTGTTTATCATCATTGTTTCATTGATATGAATGATTTTTACTTTATCACTTCAATTGTTCATTTCAAAGATCAATCGGTAGAAATGATAAAATAGAGTTGAACATTAATAAGGTTTGGGTTTGAGCACTTCTCTCTATATATATGTGTGCAAAAACTCTGTTTGCGTCCATTTCTGGGATCTTTTATTTAAGGGAGATCTAAATTGGTTTCTCTATTGCTTTTTCCGTGACAATCCATAGAAAACACCGCTTTGAAAGATGAGAAAATTCAGCCAAAAAGTTCGAGGAGAGGATCGTGCTCTTCGGGCCTATGCTCGGCATCAGCTTGATCAAGGACGATATAGAAGTTGGTATTGTATATCATAAAAGTGTGATGTACGTTTGTTGAATACATAACGTATAACGTATATGTTTTTCTTCATAAAGCTAAGTATGTAAACGTCAAAATATCCATGTCCAAGAACTATGCACTCGACGGTTTATACATTTTTCGATAAATGGATTAGATTTATAAGCACTTGATTGTGTTTCTCCGTCTCTCTCTCTCTTATATGTGTATGTATAGCTGTGGCGCCACAATGCATGTTAGGAGTCGGTCAATGTCATAGGTCCTACCTATATTACGCGGTATGTGAAATGCCTGCATGACTCGTGTTCAAGGTTCAAATTCAAGATAAATAGCTGAACATGTAGACATGTATATATTTGAATCTGATATTAAAATAGTTTCAAACACATCATATATATATATATATTCATATGTATGTATGGAGACATGTATATATTTGAATCTGATATTAAAACAGTTTCAAACACATCATATATATATATATATATATATATATATATATATATATATATATATATATATATATATATTCATACGTATGTACATAGAGAGAGATACAAAGATATAGAGTGGATTCATACATTCATATACATATATTATATATACGTTGACGTAGGAGGCCACTTTCTTATGTTAGAAGATGACTGCTATATATGTCATAAGAAGAGAATATGGTTTTGCATGAAACCAGAACCGAAACCCGCCTAAAACCGCACCTGAAACCAACGGAACTGAAAAAGGATCTCGACCCGGAGGAGGGCCAGTGGTATAATCAGTTCCTTGAAAAGGGAGCAAGGAAGGCTATCATACCGTTATATTAATGATGGTTGCTTTTGATTAATATTTTTTAACTTAAATAAATTAGTATGATCTCTGAAAGGAATATTATGTGAATGACATATACCAAGTCGCACCTGACCTTGTTTATGTTATTATATTTAACTTTTGATTACAATGAGAGACCGGCGCACACACATGCACCCACAGGAATCGAACTCACCACCCACAGTTTGCGTCAATGAGCCCACCAATGAGCTAATGCTTTGGGAGCAAAACTCTTCAGGTCAGTTTCAGTTCCACGAAAACCTGGAATAGAAACTGAACCAGCTTCTCTTTAGGTCAAGGTCTTGTTTTGGTTCTATCATTTCCGAGTCCGTTTCTAGGCACGTTCTGGTGTGGTTCTGGTTTCATTTGAAAATTTGATCAAACAAAAGTGGGATTTTAAAACAAGAAAAAAATATGACTTGGAACCAAAGGTCCTGGTCTAGCTCGGTTACTGTCCGGTTCAATCCGCTGGGTCAGGTTGAAGGCGGCCACCTCTATGTGAAGCTGATATGATCGTTATAGGGGACAGTGAGCATGAACCATCAATTTTGTCCATCAAAAGGCTTTCTGTAAAAAAAGAAAAAACAAAAACAAAGGCTTTTGAATAAACGGAGAAAGAAGCCAAGCGAGGTATCAAACTTTCCCTACAGACCAAGCCACACCGTAAAGCCAGGACCCAGTTCACATAATAAAGTGTGGAGAACTAGGGTTTGCTGTATCTGTCACCACACAACCTAACCTGGACACGACCTGGAAGAAAAACCATGGTCGTGTCTGAGTTTGTGTTTTCGTCATGCTTGTGATAATCTCAGCTAAAACACACACGGAAAAAAAAACGGTGGTGTTGAGAATGATGTGTTAATGAGATGAACACGATATGACAAAATACCAACACGATGTGAAACACGAAATTGCCATCACTATAGAAAAGAAAAGGCCAACTTCTCTCTTTATGCGAAGTCATCATACATCGTGGCCACTACATTAATTTACAAAATTGAACAATTTTACTTTTTTGAAAATATTAAACTCTCACCGGTAGAAAAATGGTTTATTCCCACTGCCAGTACTTAAGGTGTTCTAGCGTTTTTGTTGCTGGTGGGGAGTTCGGCTCCTAGTGGGTGCATGTGTGGGTGGGTGTTAGGCTTTGGTTTCCTCTTCTAAAAAAAACCCTCTTCACTCACTCCCCTCACGTTATCTAATCTTCTATCCTAGCTCCAACGACTTTTCTATTCTTACTGATCTCCAATCTAATCATTTCTTCTATTTTTATCACTTTTGATCTATTTTCAACCTATTTAATCCCACACAATCACTTTATAGATATTATTCGAAGTCTTCTACCAATCTAGTAAAGAACCATATGAAAAATGGGTTAAAAAATCAAATTTTGAAAACATCTTCCACATATTCAGGCGAGGTGAATGTTATTGCTTGAGAAAGAGAAGCATGTTTGGTGCAACGCTCCTCATACATCAATATGTCTTAGGCACATTGCGCTTGTAGATGAGGTCGCGTGCCAAGTGCATTAAACTGTTGTTAAAAGGTATCCTAGGTACATGAAAGTTGTTACTATTATGTTGTCATCTCTAGATAAAAGCAATGAGCAATGGCTAATCCATAGTCTAAAATAATAAACCTTCCACCTAGATAATTCAAAACGATGCACAATATCTTCTTAACTATCTGATACTACTACTTCTCGCAGAAACAATTATCTCGTATGGCATATTACTGGTTTCAACAATCCTTATATATTTATACATGATGTTTGTTAGTTACATATCTAAGAATCTTTTACTTATAATAGATGAAATGAATTACTTGCTCTTGCCAAACTATATATACAATATGACCTCCAAAGTTAAGAAGCAATTCCAAGATGAGGAAGTTATATAGCTTTGAAGTACCGAATTGATCATGGTCCTCTAAAGAAGCTGCAATATAATCCATATTGACTGCATCTTAGGACAATCTGCTTATGATAGCTCCATATGCGTCTCCTCCTGATGCTGTTGCCGTTACACTGTATACCAACCTGAACCTTCTCGATAATATCGTAACAATATAGTTTTCTACTGGCCGGCTTTCATAGGTACATCGTCACATCTCCAAGTCATTCATACTACAAAATCCAAATCAAGTGTTTTATTAAAATACATGAATATACAAAAAAGTACAAAGGACATGAGTTAGATACATCATGGAAGAACACTCCACAAACATGTCGTACAAAGCCAAGTCCCGCAGTCCTTGTGCCCACTCACATGAAAGACCATGTCCGAGCTGCACGACTGTTGTACTCCAGCTGCATCACCTACAAATACCAAGCTCAGCCACCGTGCAGTGCCTATAATGCGACTCCGTGCCATGGCCACGGCGCTTTCCCGACCATCGTTACCTCTAAGTCACCAAAAGAAAAACGGAAATCTGAAAAATAATATAAAAGATATTTCAATTGATTTGATCACGATCCTTTAATCCAATAGAACATAATCCTTTAATCGATGTGAGCATGTCAATAACGAAAAATGAAATGATGGGAGATGGAGAGAATGCTGAGCACAAGATCGCATGGAGGAAGTTTTGAATGAGATTAGATGTATGAGTTGTAGACTCTCGGATGGACAACACACTCCGGGATTGAGAGAATGCCGAGCACCAGGAAACAATGAAGGTGTTGTTAAGGTTCTATATGAGAGAAAAAATCAGTGAAACGCAATTCTTGAATAGCCCTTGATCTTCAAACGCAATCAGGAAACAATGAAGTTGTTGTTAAGTTTATTTTCAAACGCAATTCTGCATACTTTATGGAATACGTGGCTCATGAGTTGTTTGCTTGGATCCACAATTAACTTGTGGCTAGCTTCTTGAATAGCCCTTGATCTTCTATTTAACTTAAGATAATCTGATTTTGGTGTTCATATTCTAATTTAATTCAACAATTGACGATGCTAATTGACAATTTAGTGTGAAAATGATTCTGTTTTTCTATTTAACATCAATCAACTTTCCCATATATGGTGCCCAAGATTATCATGTGAACATAGAGGGTGGACAACGAGCACTAGCGCACCTGGCTAGGGGGGCCTACTCACTAGATGTAGGTGATGAGTTAGATACTCGGGGGTATGCATCTGGCTCCAGCCACCCCATTGTAACCACAAAAGGAAGAAAACAAGAGGGAGAGATACGCACATGTATGCCCAGGTGTGTATAAACTTCAATAATTAATGGAAAGCAATTCAATATGCTTATAGCAGCAGCAGCTTCTCCATGAACAGACTAATCTGTTTTGAAGATGGTAAGTTTGACAAAATTGTTCACCACAGGAAAAGAGGCCGGTCAAAAGAATTTTTGGGTGCTTCGTGGATTGCATGGCTCGTCGGTGGTTTGCACAGAGGCATAGTTAGCTTGCAGCTAGCTTCTTGAATACAATGATCTTCCATTTTAGCTGAGATATCACACTCTGTTGAAACAATAACTGATAGACAAAAGGTAATATATACTTGTATCCTATGCTTTTCTGTGATCACATTCATTTAATGTTTCAACAGATTGAAGATGGTTGACAATTAATATGAGAATATGATTCTGTTTGTCAATTCCACATCAAACAAATTTCTCATATCTGGTGCCCAAGATTATCATATGAACATCCAAAGGGAAAGCGAATGGAATACGTACATTAGCAGGTGTGTATCTATTGATCTCTTTCGAAAACAGAAAACAAAGAGAAGATGTTTGTGTAGCAGCAGACGATCCAAATGCTATACAAAAGCATTTCATGGGCCTTCTGAATATATCAACAATCAGCATAATACGTACTATTCATCAAAACTATCAGAGTCGACCATTTAACCAAGCAGATCGCCCTAGCTCATCTTTTCTCATGGCTAACAATATCACGATCCATTTGATGCTTTCACTTCTCGTTCTTCCTTTTCTCTTCCTCCATTCAGTGAATGGAGCAGTAATGTATGACGTTCTAAACTATGGCGCTAAAGCAGATGGAATAACCGATAGCAGTGCTTCGTTTCTCAAAGCATGGCAAGCAGTTTGTTCTAATTCACAGGCAGCTGGTATTTTATACGTCCCCTCTGGGAACTTCCTGTTGCACCCGACTGTCTTCTCAGATCCCTGTGTCAACACCAAGATGGTGGTTGAGGTCGCCGGGAACTTGGTTGCGTCGGCTGACTATAAACTTCAAAGTCAGGCCGGATACTGGCTCAAGTTTGATAGTGTGAAGGGATTGACGTTTCAAGGAGGGCATTTGGATGGAAAGGGCACAGCACTTTGGCAATGCAAGACTGCTAACAAATCCAACTATCCTATTGGAGCAAGTGTAAGTGGATCGTGCACACAAATGCACCTAGCTGGGTTCTAAGCACACATATTTGTGTCATAAAATTAAGGACAATGCTAGATTTTTCTATAAGCATGAAATATATAGTTTTTATTAATTTTGTTTTTAATTAAATGACAGGCTTTAATAACTTTGTTTCATGTCAAATACAGACCCTTGTGTTCAATAATGCAAGGGACACTTATAGCGTTTTAGCACTGCTAAAAATGCTATAGCGGGTGACCCTTAACAGGCAACCCGCCAAGGCTGTTATGATGTCATCGCTAATAGCATTATAGCATACCGCTATAGCACTGGTAGCCGACAACTTTAATATGCACATTTTGGGTCGGGTCGATCCAAATTAAAAAAAAAGATCGTCTACCCCTCACCATTGTCTAATGCAAGTTACTCTCTCCTGCCTCTCGCCATCTCTCTCTCCCTCTTCTCACTGCTGCTCTCCCTACCATCACCCGCATGACCACTACTGATTGTCCACCGTAGGTACTCCCTTTCTCTCTCCCTGTCTCTCTCTTTCTCTACCTCCACTGCCCTCTACGAGGAAGGGTTATCTTGACGTTCTATGGCTATGCCAAACTTGATAAAAGCTAGGTCATCATTGTCATGATCAAACCCGTACACAAAATCATCATCGTCCATGGGTTTTCTTGCACTCCTTATCATTCTTTGTGGAGGGCTCAATAGTAGGTGGATATTCCTTTGAATGTATCTCACATGAACTATCACAAGATAGAAATCCTTGCCCACCAACTACTATTAAATAATAAATAGGGGAGAGGAATGCAAGATGAGAATGGGACATACAAGGGACATGGATGATATACTGTTGTGATATGTACAAAGGATGATGCATTCGCATCAAAATGCATGGAGTTTGCATTCAGGCAATATCCTTGATGAAGATTGAGAGAGTGCAACTAGCCACGCCATGTGGTGCCTCAAAGCAAACAATATCCTCACTCCTCAGTTTGCTCTCTCATCCCCTCTCGTTTGCTCTATTCTCCCTTTCCCTAATGCAACTTCCCTTTCTCTTTATATTAAAGGTTTTCATGTCATGTTGTTCTGCATTTCGTATTCCTATCAAAATAGATCAAACTAAATAAAATGTGATTTTCTTTTTCTTCGTTTTGGCTTAATATGGACACTTTTGGGTGTACAGGAGCATAGACTTTTGAGTAATACTTGTGTCAAGTTATTATATCATGTGCATTGCTACTCCTACACAAGCTCTAATGTTAAAGATTCTTGGTTGGTTGTTGTTAGCTTTTGTAGGATTTTAAGTTTCTTTCTAGTAAGAGATTTTAAGCTGCAAAGGTTCATTAGCTTGATTAATTTTAATCATTTGTTATTTCATACAATAAATAGTTCTTGTTCTATTATTTTTATGTGGTGACAAATTGTGTAGCTTTGTATTGTTGCTAGCTAACTGAGTAGTTATTTTTATTTTTTTATGGTGAGTATGTAATCATCAACAAGTATAGCTACTTGTTGTCCAAGTGGCAGTGGCAGTGGCAGTAGTAGTTGTGGCACTGACACTAGTAATATAATTGGTATTCAGTTTTCTAATCCAACATACATCTATAGACCCCTAACTTATAAGGATTTAGGATGGAATTAAGGTTTGACAAAATCTAGGGCAGATAATATGTCACTGTTTTGTACATTATGTGGTCATATTTCTGTCAGTGGAATAACAAGATACAAGAACCATTTAATGGAAAGGAACAAAAATGTAGCAGCTTGCAATAATGTAACTGAAAAAATAAAGTAAACAATTTACGATTATGTGCGCTGTACATCGAAGAAAAAAGCTGAGAAAATTTCATTTTCATATGGAGGAAAAACTTCTAGTATGAAAGCTAACATAGGACGAGGTGCCCAATGTTTATCATCTTCATCGTTATTTGGCTCACAACCACCTCTTCCAAAGGGGCCCATGGATTCATTTGTGCATTCATCGCCAAACTCACTATGACAAGGTATATTAGAAAATAGATATAAGAAAGAAGAAAGAGAACGAGTATATATATCCATTAGCAAGTAGATGTATCAAAATGGAATCATTTTTAATGTTGTCAGATCCCCTAGCTTTTAAGTGATAATTAGTGATATAGGCCAATTTGGACCTGAAATGAAGGCTTTATCGTACCATGAAGTAAGGAAAACATTCTTCAAGAAAGAAGTGGAAAGAGTAAGAGAGTTTACGAATGGATTTAGAAAGCATTGGGTTACATATGGATGATCTATTATGTCAGATGGATCAACAGATAGAAAACAAAGAATACTAATAAATTTTTTAGTGCATTGTCTTAAAGGTACAATGTTTCTTAAGTTCATTGATACATCCCATGAAGTGAATGACGCAAATAAATTGTATATATTGTTAAAAGAAGTAATCTTAGAGGTTGGAGAGAAGAATGTTATGTAGGTAGTTACAGATAATGCAACAAATTATGTTGCAGTTGGTAAAATATTGATGGATAAATTTAACTATTTGTTTTGGACACCGTGTGTTGTACACTATATAGATTTGATCCTTGAAGATATTGGAGAGATAAAAAAATTAAAAGGCATCTTTAGTAAAACAAAGAAGCTAGTGACATTTTTGTATGACCATGAGCAAACATTACATATGATGAGACATTTTACAGGAGGAAAATACATACATAGACTGGCTGTGACCTATTTTGTTACTAGATTCTTAATCCTAGACAACTTATGGCAGTCAAAAGAAGCTCTAAGATCGATGTTTATTTCTGAACAATGAGAAAAATGCCTTTTATCAAATAGTATTGAAGGAAATGAATCTAAAGATAATAATTTTGTAACTCATATTTTGGAAGGACATTAGTTTTTCACTTGGAGCAATAGGTCATTTGGTAGATGTTTTATGTATGGTGAACAGTGATAAAAAAACAGTCGTGGGTTATATCTATAAGAGGATGGATCATGTAAAAAAGCAAATAAAGGTACATAAATATTTTAATTTTATGTGTTGTTATTTATTAATCTTTACTTCTTAATCTTATAATAACATTTATCTTGTTTTACAAGTTAATGTGAAGAACAAAGAATAGCAGTATGCTTTTATTTGTGAGATCATAGACAAAAGATTTAGCAAGTAAATGCATAAGCCATTGCATGTTGTTGCATTGTATATGAATCCATGATTGTATTATGATTATGATGGGATAAAATCTAATGCTGAGATTAAAGGTGATTTGTTTTAAGTTATAGCTATACTTGTACAAAGTAAGGAAGAACAACAAATTAGCTAACAACTTATGAGTTATCGAAGTATCGCGAGTGATTTTGGACTAGAATTAGCTATAAGTTCGAGGAAAGCATATGCATCAGGTAATTAATTCAAGCAACTTTGTTTTCTTAATTCTTTCATTATAAAGATATGATTTAGGATTTTTTAGTATGATTAATTTATTGTTTATACATAATTTTTAACTTTTTGTAATAGCTGAATGGTGGATGACCTTTGGCTATGTCCTAAATCATACGGGTTACTTGTTATACGGGTTACTTTGTAATAGATTAATAGTGATTTTTAAGTATGATTAATTTATTATTTACACATGATTAATTGAGGTAACTTGTTATACGGGTTTTGAGTCATACTTGTAGTGTCACCTCATGTGAATGCAACTGAAGTACTTTTGAAATGGTAATAAATTAAGAATTATACTTTTTTATTTATACTATAATTAAATACAAGCTTTTTTATTAAGTTAACGACTTACCTAAATTCTTTCTTTTATCTTAGATTCATATGAAGAAACAAAATAGATCATTGCATCAAAAACTTAACAAGTTAGTTTTTGTATAATATAACAAAAAGTTAAAAAGAAGGTACAAAGAATGGAAAGCTAATGAAGTAAATTTCAACCCCATCATGTTGACATCTGTTGAAGATCACGATGAATATCTTACTGATGATAAGTTTGTTGGTAGTGATGATTCCCTTACATGACAAAATATTGGTATGGCATCCGAAGCATCAAGAGGTGGAGCTATTTATATAAGATCAAGGACATGAAAGTGACAAAGAAGACAAAGCAAAGGGAAAGATAAGATGCCTATGAAAGATGAAGAAGAAAAACTTAATTATGAAGAAATAGATGAAGAGGAAAAAGAACTAGAAGAATACGAATCTTTGTCTAAAAATGAGTGAACATAACCTAAACAATTAAGTGTGATTGTAATTGAATTTTTATGGATACTATGTAACTTATTCTTCCATCTAAATCTAATGCATCAAGTTGATTGATTGTTGTTTCCTTCAAGTTAATTGCATCAAATTTTGTTAGACTCGAATAAAGCTTATCCAGTCAAATTAGAACAATCTTGGTAAGAGTTGGAAGACAAACTCAAGAAATATTGCTTACTTTTTTGTGTACATCGTGATTATTGTCACCAGCAATGCAAATGTTGCTTGTGATTCAAGTGTGTGGTTAAGGAGTTCAAAAATTGCACCTCGTCTTTTTCTTTGTCTGTATGAAAATATTAACAAGGAGAACACTCTCTTTCAAGTATTGGATAGTATTTTGCCTTTCCATTTCTTTTTAACCTTTTCCATGTTTGATGTATCAGTATCACTCTTTCTTGTAGGTTTCACACACTTATCAAAGGAGGTTATTGGAAATCCAGCAATTGCCCCACATGTATCTAAGTTCCATGACATTTGAATGGTATTGATCCTGACATCTACATATGGGATCCTTACAATGACCCTTTTATATCTGGACGTTTATTTTTGATGGTTACAAATTAAACTCTTTTATTTGCTACAAAACGATATAGATGCTCTATATGCTTTTTGTATTTTTCTTTGCTTATTACTTTTGCTGAAGGATCTTATTTCTATGGCTGTGACTATCTTTATTTATGTTGTGTCTTATTACATCTCGGTTATAATTATCAAATAACTTGAATGATTAGTGCTTGTTCCTCATTTATTTGTGGACAAAAATTGTGTCTCTAAATCTTTTACTTTGGATGTACTTAATCTACTAATGACCATGTCACCTCAAGGTAAAGTCAGGTCTATATGGCCACCTAAGCTCACATACTTCAACCAAATAAAATTTGTGGACATACCCAATGCATGAGTGGTGTTTATGAGTGACTACATTGAAAGAAACATTTAATTTGTGTTTCTTGTTTAGTGAATAATTTATTTATAGCACATAGTTTCTTTTTAATGCTTATTGCGGTAGTGCAATTTTGTTTTTAAATACTTCAAGTTTGAGATGTCATGTGCCCTACACATCTGATAATGTTGTTGAAAGGGAAGGCAATAACAAAGGCAACATTGCAGTAGAGACTTGGTTTAAGCAAAGGTAATCATTCTTTGGTGGGTATGATTATACATTTAACTATTCAAAAAGGAATTCATCTCATCAAACATATAATTTCGAGAACCCTTGAGCACAATGGACATGTAATGATCTAAGCATTTTAGTTCTTTTGATAACCTAAATTTGTAATTATGTTTATAGTGTCTTTTTCATTTTATGTTTATAGTGTCTTTTTCATTTGCTAGTGCTTTGCTCATCCATTTCTTATCATTGGACTAGGTTACTATTGGGGCTCCGTTCCTTCGTGAAAGCAAAATAGGCTTTTTTAGAAGTTAGAAGTAAAATTTGTTTATTTTGTTTGATTCATATTTATGAAAAAAGTGATTATGTTTCTTGATATTTCTTAGAAATTAGATAACCCATTATATATAATTTTTTTAATCATAAATAAAAATATACCGCTAAATCCGTTATATCACCATTATCGCTATATGAGGGTGACCGTTAACAACCGCCTAACCACTATTGATAATATAGCTTCATTGAGAAACGTAACCTCTGTAGACAGTGAGCTCTTCAATATTGTCATTCTTCTCAACAACAATGTCTAATTGGATGGCCTAAAGATCCAGTTCTTCAGCACCAGCCCCAACACCGATGTGGCATCCACGTGGAACGATCGACGGGCGTCACCATCACAAACTCTAGAATCCAGACTGGAGATGATGACCCAGGAACAAACCTTTGGATAGAGAGGGTCGCTTGTGGCCTCGCCATGGAATAAGGTTACTTCATTATACATACACCCACACAAACATGCATTGACACACACACACATATATATATATATAGAGAGAGAGAGAGAGGGAGGGAGAGAGACCAATTGCAATGTACATATAGTAAATGATCATTTTCTCATGGCAGCATCGGAAGCTTAGGGAAAAGAATGCGAATGAAGCCGGAGTGCAAAACGTCCAGTGAAGAATGTGTCTTTCACTGGTTCCACAAATGGACTAAGGATAAAATCATGGGCAAGAAGCAGCACAGGCTTCACGAAAGGGATCGTGTTCGACGGAGCAACCATAAACAATGTGGCGAACCCCATCATCATACACCACCATTACTGTGACAGCAATCAGGGCAGCTTCCCAAACCAAGTATGCTTCCACACACACACATATATATCATGTGTGTGCTGAAGTTCAAAATACAAAATCAAACTGCTACCATTAGCATAATGATATGGTTGCGGATTGAGAAACAACTGATCATGCATTCCTTTTTTGTGTAGAATTCTGGAGTTAAGGTACCCCAGGTGACATACAACAACATCAAGGGCAGTTCAGCGACTCAAGTAGGTGTGAATTTTGCATGCAGCGCAACTTCACCTTGTGAAGGAATGAAGATGTCTAACGTGCTGCTGACATACAATGTGCAGCTCGGAAAATCATTTTGTGAGCATGCATTCGGGAGTTAAAGTGGCACCACGGTACCACTAAGCTGCCTTGCATCTTCTGGTGGCTCGAAACGTAGGCTTATGGGCTTCCCTCACAAGAATTGATCATCTGTCTGGCTGGTTTGATTTATTTATCTATAATAAAGTTCAACATTAATAAAAGATTTTTATATTCATTTATATCTTATAATGGCACGTACAAGAATTTCTTGTTCAAAGTATCAACGAAGTTTCTGTTGATTCATTTTAAGCAAGCAAGAGTTACGATTTCAGATTTGTTCGTGTCCACCCAAATTGTTGAAAAATATTAAATTGGGTGTTTGTGTTAACACATTTCGACATGAAAGTGAAATGACATATCATAAGCATGACCAGAAACAGAAGATTACAGGCATTATAACACCCTATACGAAAACCTGACACAAGCATGACCCAAAAAGTCCATGTTCGTGTCCACACGAAAAAGATTGGGCCATATATGGGTTGACTTGTTTTTTACACAAATTGGGACATATGGGTTAACATGAGACACGAAATGTCTGTGGACGAATGTGACATTGGATATTTAGGATTCTTCGTGCATGGAGTCATCATTTCTTACGTGAAGCTTTCCTTCGAAGCACAACAGCGAACCAAAATTATAATGCACAAGAAAAACCGATAGCACATATCATATAACATGTTTCCACACTAAAAGGCCACACAATATTGTTATGTGAGGACGATATTGATAATCCGTATCTTTTATAAAAGAGAGATGTAACTCGTCAGGAATTCACCTTAGGATACAAGAGAATTAAATAAATTCATCTTGGGTTGTGTGGAAATTAAATAGGCTTACTTTGGTTTTTGTGAGGTACTAATGTATTCATCTGCAATTCTTATATAAAACTATTATTGGCTTTGGTGTATGATTAAAAAGAGATACTATATAAATAGAGGTAGCCTTTTATGCTTTAGTTACCCACCAACTTATTTCCTTTTCTATTTATTTGAAATTGCAGAAACCTATCATATCAGTATACCTTTTTGTATAGGACTTGACTGCACTAGTGCAAGGCCAGTCAAGGGATCTTCCTTACAGTAATTTGTCGCCACTCTTTGTACTCGGTTTTTGACGCCGGAGATGGAGAATAAGGCTAAGGGTTAGTGAAACCTATGCCTTGAAGACATTTATGCATCATCATCTTTCTTACAAAAGATCATACAAAGTGCAACATTAGTGAGGAAGAAACTGAAGGTTCACTCAATCCAATCTCCAAAAAGCCTTCGACACCAATAGTCTTTGGCTTATTACGCTCTTCGGGAGAATATGACTTCTTTGAGGGAGATTATTTCACTTTATTACATCTGCATGTAGGATGCTTTGTTCAATACCTATCAAACTACAGTAACTGCAAAGGAGATATAAGATAAGCTGGAATAGGTCCATGGTTGAAGATTTGATAAGGAATTTATAGTTTCTCGCTTTAATAATTATAAGATAATATAAGATAATATATAATATATCCATTATGGAACAATTTCATGAATTATAAAAGATTTTAAATAGTTTTAAGTAGTATGATATGAACATGTTTGATATATTATCCTTCTTAAAAAGATACCAAAAATTCACTTAAACATAAAAATAAATATATCCCTCTTGAGAAATTACAAAATCATCTTAGGCTTGAGAAAAATATCAAGAAAAGATTTAATTAATCAAGAAAAGTTTATATTATGGAAGAATGTATGTCTATGAGAAGAAACCGAAATTTTGCTAACTCTTAAAGGCACAATGGTAAGGTCACCAAAAATGCGAAAAAGAATAATACCAAACATATTATATGAGGTATAGTTATGTGAAAGTTTTGATCATGAAATGAGTTGTTTTCATTATTTATGTATCATCCTAATTGAATCTTGCAAACCATTTGATAAAAAGTCATACAAAAGATCGAGCGTTTAAAGTATCAATTGGGACGGATCTATAGTCCACTAATGAAATCACTAATGATGAAAACTTGACTCATACTTGAATAACTTTCAAGTTTGAGTATTTCAACCCGAAGTATATTATCATTGTGATTGCAAGTACCTGCTAGTTAAGCATCCTAAGGTAAAAAAGTATTTGATCTGACAAAAATGATAAGATCAAGATGAGCTTTGTTCTTAATAGATCTATAGGAGATTTATATTGGAATGCTATTATGGGATGGATCTACCTATAGGAGTGTGAAGTAGGGTCACTTCGTGGAGTCTTGAACTTATACTCTTAAAGCATTCACGAAAAGAATGATAAGATGTAAGGCTATGTAAAATGAGTCAACTAAATTATGGATATGATTGGTGTTGTGATCGTAAAAGTAAATTGTACACATTTGTTTAGATGGATTGGATGGTTCAAAGCTTGTCTATTACTTTAATTCTAATGGATGAAAAGCCACTATTTGCTAGATAAAGGTTTAAATTGTGAGATACCTTTATTGAAAATATAAGATATGATATGATGATAATTTCAAATTTAGTTTGAAAATGGTGGACTGTAATATGTTTTTGTAAAATGAAAGGTGACATCACGATGGTTATGTGTGAACCATATTGAGCCATATAGATTGCTTATATATTGATCATGTTTTGATACGTAGCCTACTTACATGTAGTCCATGTCTCTTTATAAAAGGGAGATGAGTTTAGTCATATATTCACCTTGAAATATGAGAGTTAAATAAATTCACCTTGAATTGTGTGGGAATTAAAAAAAGCCCACCTCAGTTTTGATGATGAACTCATTTCAAGTTCTGAAAAATTAAGTGAAACCTTTGTCTAGTTTCGCGTATGGCTAAAAAGAGATGCTCTACCTGAACAATCTTCATTAGCTAATGACCACTTGTGCACATATCAAAAGGTAAACGCCCAACACTCAATATTATAGAACCCTTTTGGTATTCATCTTTCAATTTGAATGGTCTTGTTGCTATGGAGGACATGATGTACCTCTGAATTTTACCTACTTACATGAATTTCATTTCTATACAAAATATCTCGATCAAGAATCTAGTTCCCCTTCAAGCATCGATTACGGTTGGTCCCTTATGGAAGTGGGCATTTTATTTCCCATTTATAATTGTCATTTAATAATCATATTCCACTGAGCACTTTCCCAAGTAACTTTTCCAAAATTCATAAAAAAATCAAAAGAACCTTGGGTCCTTCTTGTTAGATATCAGATGGTGGCCTCGATCTGCAAGATGGGCTTAACAGAGAACCTTCTATTGACATGGTTCTTATCTTGCCAAACATGGAAATAACTCTGATACTTGTGAAAAATCAATCCCAAGAAGCTGAATCAAATAGAATTTTAACCTGCTAACCTGACTTGAACCTATGTACTTCAGAAGCAAATTTCATTATTCACGATGGATCTTGTAAGAAAATGTAACTTTTTCCACTTAAGCTTGCAAGCTCTTGCCAAGGGCATTGTTTTTTACATTGACATTAGTGTAAGCATTAAGTTTTTCTTTCTAGCAAGGTCGTGGTTCCTTGTCCCCCTAATTTCATATAAGCTCAAATTTGGTTCGGCTCGTATGAAAATCAAAACAAAGAAACAGTACTGTTTGCATTATTAGTAGGTAACTCTATGACTCTGCTAGACCTTTGAGATACCTTAACTGATACTCTCAACAAGGTTTCGTGAGTGGATCTTACCTATTTTGGTGACTGAAGATCACTCGCCGAAAGGAAGATGGGTGTTCGCTAACTACTGGATGCCACCGCTGCCACAAGGATGATTTTATGCAGCCAACGTATAGCAGGGGTGACGTACAATGCAGTATTCAGTGTATCGATGTGCGACCTGGAAGAATTCCAAAGCCTAGGTTGCAAGAAAGAATTGAATAAAATGCCATTGTTACTATATAGACCGGGTTCCCTAGGAGGTAATTTTTGTTGGAAGGATAAACCACTCGAGTGGACTCCTTCAATGTAGATGAGATTTTCGATATATACTTTTCTAGTTTGTAACAGGTAGGGTCTGCCTAAACCGAGACTGCTTATTTAAAAAAGAAACTGTATGATTCTCGAAGGTAATAAGCACCTGACCAATTTGAGAGAATAAATTTCCAAAATGAAGCATCATGTTTGATTCATTGGTTGGACCAACAAGGAGTATATTGATGTACCCAGACACAGCATAAACCAAGGTAATTCCTTTGATAAGTTTATCAGAGTAGGAAAACAGAATTACAGCAGCACAGAGAGCAATAGCCTACCTGAATAATTGTAACAAAAAGAGGACAAAATTAGAGCACATGGAACCATCTAGTTAGCTGAAGGAAAGTGGGTTGTTCTAATAAGTAGTTTGATCATATCTCACCGAGGTCCATCATTCAATAAAGCATATCCTCATACTGTGTAGATATCGAGTCCACACAGCCTTAGTCTTCAAAACAGTTTCTGTGACAAATGTATAATGGAATTGTGGACGAATTGAACTGGCAGATGAATTTACAATTACAAATAAACATAAAAATGATGCAGTTCAAAGAGGCGAGGCAGTGTCACCAACGGAAGCAATGAAGTTCAAAGAATGATTGTTTCACAAGGATGCAGCCATATTTACAGTTGTAAAGAAATTTTTGTCTAGCATGCTGAAGAATTGCATGGCTCAACAATATAAGATAGCGCAAAATGCAATAATGATCTGCCGGCAGCATCAGACAGCGTGAGCTTGAACTGAGACATCCAAAGGACAGCAGCATCAGAAAAAATTGCTTGAATGTCCATCCGTCATCCTTTTAAATCCTGTGAGGCTTCATCATTCATGGCTAGACTTCGGGCACCCGGCATCCAGAATTCTTTGAGGGTCTGTCCAACTTAGAATCCAGAATCCGTTCTTGGTCTCTCTAGTCATCAACTTCAGAATGGAAGATAAAACTTGGAAAGACAGTAGTAACGTCTCTGTGTGCATGATTATATGCATCAGCAAGCAACTCATACAAATCATCCTAATCAATTTGTTTAGTTTCAGTATATCAAGAATATAAGAATCACATGATCGTCAGCTATGCATTCTATGGCACCATTACCACCATATGGTAATTAAAAAACAGCCAGTAAAAACAAGTCATTTTTAAAGAATATAACACCAAAAATGAGTCGCAACAACCGTATCACTGTGGTAGCTGTGGTTGTCACACTTGAGGGCCGACCTTAGTGAAGGATAAAAAAACCTTGGATCATAGGTAAGAGAAACTATGATCAACTGCTTTTTAATCCTTTGCTTTCCTAACCTGAATATCGTTTATATTTGTTTGATAGAAAAAGGGAAAAGAAAACAGAAAGACGAATTAATTGATGATGGACCCTTCTGGTAGTGGACCACTGTCTTCAGAGAGAATCTTCTGTATGTCTTCATAGCAATCAAGAAACCTTTCATCACCAATCATATTCCCAAAAAAAAGAATCAAGAAGGCTGTAACCGAGAAACAGTAGTTGTCATCACTTTTTGAGCCCTCTTGTGGTGTAATCACGGGTCTGGCTTCACAATACACACACACAGCGATAGGAGGGGAACAGCAAACAAAATCCACCAGGGATGGAGCCAGTCTTGGAATCATCAGCAATGGAGACCCAGACTTCAAGCCTTGAATGGGCAGCAAGATTAGTGAAAATTCAATGTGTTCGTGTGCCACCTCAGAAAGTGTGGCCCCATGTCTGACCACCAGGGACACTCAGCAGAGAGAGACATATATTGATAGTGAGCCTAGTAGACTTTACAAGGACGTATGACCAAAATATCACTGTGTGCAATGGTCGTAAGGCAGTTCTAGTCAAGGCACTTAGGATGGTCCCAATTCTCTAATGAATTTAAACAACAAAACTAAGTTGCTCCCTAGTGTACGACAGAATGATAACAAGTAAAATAAAATAAATTGGCACACCTCAGGTGAGGGAGAGTCATGTTCTTCAAAAGAGAAGGCCGTTGCATGACAAAGTACTTCCAGTCATCTCTGTTAATTTTTCCATCCATGTCTGCATCTGCCTCCAAGAAAGTCTTGAAACAAATTATATAAGTTGCATCAGCATTTACGCATATTCAAGGATTTGAAGTAACCTTATTATTTATCTACCTTATCAATAATAGCTTCAAGAAGTTCATCTGACAGCAGCGTATCAGACTCATTCAGAATGGCAACAATCATTTGCTTTACCTGCCATAGTAACTCATCATGTCATTGATCAACTGTAAAATACACAAACCGGTATAATATAACACTCACAGTTTCTTAGAAGTAGAGAAAAGGCTGAAGAACTACCATATCCTAGGGTTCCATTTGACAGTATCCAAGACTTGCAAAATAAATCATTGCACATGCTCTCTCGAAGGAATCAACCCCCACCCAGCCCCCCCATCAACATCGTTTAATAACATGATTCTTGAATAAAGCATTGATAGTGATGGGTTTATTCAGGCCCTAAAGATTCTGTTGATCTTTCTTTCCAGTTAAGGAACCACCAAGTAATCCTCACCGTACCTTTTTTCTTTGATGGGGCCATGAATAGCTCCCTTATCCCAGTATCAGGAAAAATATTACTCTTTCCACACAAAATTCAAAAGTGCCCACAGAAACTTATCTTCCCAAGTGTTTTTAAAACAAAAACTACAAAATTACAGCCCATATTTTTTATGTTCTCGTGCACTCAGATGTATTAATCATCTCTCAAGGAACTAACCAAGAATAAAACTTCTGCTCTTGTGGACAGGAAGAAGGTCCAAATATTTTCATGGGAGAGACAGAAGGGAGGAGAAATAACTCTTTGTTAATCTTCAATAGAAACAATATGAGTCTACCGACTGGGGATTCCTCCGTCCAATTAAACAAGGCACTCAGTTAAGGCTGGATGTTCGGTTTGGACCTATAAAAGGTCATCATGGAGTGGATTCATCATTCTTGCAGCACCATATGACAGTATCGGTTTCTTTCATTTGATTCCACAGCGATATCTTGCGCACCACTCACCCATAACTGAATTATCAGTTTGAAAAAATCTTCATTTTCACTGGGTTTCAGGTTATCATAAGCACAAATCATCTAGTGTCAAATCCACAAATTTAAGTTTCTAAACCAGCAGGCAGTTCTTGGCAAGTTACCCAGCAAATGGTTACTCAAGAAACCCATTTTTTCCACTACACGTTATAAGTTGGAAAGGTCAACGCTAGTGAGTAGTGACTTCATATCACCCACGATTGAATTTTGGCACAAATTTTCATTTATATGCATGTATTAGTGGACGCATAATAACATGTAATAAATGAGTGCTTAGTGCTTCAGATGCACATGAAACATTAAAAGACCTGCAACCACATGGTAAAATAACTTGATCTAATATATACCATGTATCCAAGTATTTATGATATGCATGATATAGGGCTAGTTTCTAAAAGTCTCAACTGGTAAAGTATGACCCAATCCCAACCTGTATTGGACTCAATACAACTTGGCCTTGGCAAGGAAAGAAGACATATTAGCTATTGGGGGAATAAGTATATAGAGAAGGGATGATTTACCAAACTCATCAGTTCTTAGGAGATCTGGATGTTTCTTCAATAAGCAAAAGGCACTCCTGGACAGATATTTGGTCTCCTCTGGCTTATCTTTCTTTGTTATAGGACCACAATAACGCCGTTATATACATTTTTCCACTTAAAAGTTAAAACGGGTTCTTAAACCACCAATTACATGAATGTTTTCATTAAAAACCATGATGAAACTAAACAGAGATTCAAAATTCATCTCTATGAATCCTCATGTTATCACAGTTTCTTTATTACATAAAACCGACGCCCACTTGATCTTCCCCATTGCCTACCAAGTTGATCTAAGCCTCCAAAAGATAGCCTAAATGCATCTCAGTAATACCAGACATATTCGCTACAATCTGTACCCTTAAATTTTGCGAATTATTGAACTGTTCAACATGCAGCAGAGAAGCAAGAAACAGTTAGCATGTCATCACAAACAAAGAACATATTATACAAGTTCAGAGGAGCAATACTGCTAATGGGTGTCTATAGTAAAAAATGAATATCATTCTAGTGATATTAGATATGTTTGTGGTTATGAAGATAAAAGACACAAGAAAAGAAAATGAATATGTTAGATAATTTACTTCTTCACGCTCTATATATCCCGTTTGTCTCAGATCATAAAGCCTAAATGCAACTGCAGAGTATCTCAAACAATAAGTTTTGTTAGATCCATATTAATGTGCAAATTGGAAACCATAGAAAATGAAAAACATCAAACATGCATGTTCTTACAATCAATTTTGTCCTCGACTGGGGCATTTGGATGGAAAACACTGAGTGAGTGAATGAACTCCTCAAATTCAATCACACCATTTCTCTTTTGGTCAAAGAGATCAAAGACCTACAAGACAAGGGGAGAAATCAGGGCTGAATTCTTCAGATAACCTAGAAAAAAAATCGCTCTTCAAAACTCCAAGGCACGTATCCATATGAAGGAGGGCAAATTTTTCTTACGAAATAAGAAAACGCGATGGAAAAACAAATTTTTTATTTAGTATCGTCAGGCTAGTTCTTCACAAAGAACCATCAAATGTAAAGAGTCTGATAAATATCCTAAAATATTACAGGATAAGTTTCATGTTTGTGCTCTCTCTGCTGTTTGCCAGTTTACTGTTGTTGAAGGTATTGTATCACGCCTCAGCGTCTTCTCGTGAAGGATGATGTTTTCAATCATGAAGTCTGCACATTTCATCATTCATTGATTTTTGAACCCTTTGAAAACGTGCTTAAACATCAGAGACCATGATCTAAAAGATCTCCAGCATATGATTTATAAAGAGAAAAAACAGTAATCTCCCTGCCTCCCTCCCATGCAAGCAGGCACAACACACACAAACACACAACCCTTCTTAAGCTCACCGAGGAGTTTTACTCTTTTGAAATCAGAAACTAGTTGTGACGTGTCTTTCAACTGCTTATCTCATAAGCTAAAGTTTTTGGGCTTCCAAATGAACCAACCTATTCATTTCAAGTTCTCAACATCCAATCAGCATATTTTCCAATAAATAAAAATGGAGAATGTTAAGCAAAAGGCAAGTAAGTCCAGAAATCTTCCTTACCCTATCAACAAAAAGATTCTCGCCTGACGGACTTTTGAACAAGGCCAACTGAAGCTCTTCCTTTGTGTATAAAAGAAAACAAGGAAATGTCTATTCAAGAATTGCCAAGAAAATTGCACTAACTACATGTTCTTGTAGCCCACATTAGATACCATCAAATGCAGGTAAAGATCTTCATATTAACATGTCAAGTGTTCAAATAAAAGTTTCCATCAAAAGCAAAGCAACAACAAAGGCATAAAGAGAACTACGGTAACTACAATAAGGCAAGATATTTCCTAGAACAAGAACCAAAAGAAAGAAAAATGAGGCATACAGCTTACATTATGCTTCATACGAAGCTGGATCTGCTGAAGGCAAGCTTCTTCCTCGCTCTCTTGCGACAAGCTAGGTTTTGTCAACTGCTCCTATCGGAAGACTATGAAAAAAGGGGTGCACTACTATAAGCGGGCCTGGGGCTGGTAGATTGGCAATTCTGTGCAGCTCGAAGTCATGTGCGGTAGCAATACCAAACCAAATACGACGAGTAGTGGGGTCCTGAGCTAAGCCTTGGCTAAACCTTGGAAATCTTAATGTCATAATGCCTTTCAAATCCTCCTAGACATTATCCTACTAAAATAATTCTTGCTAATGCACATACCACGAGACCTCGAGGAAGAGGTCCAGCACTGCCGGGGGAGCATTGTTACCAAACTTTAGGAGACCTCTTCCTCCACCCCACACTTGAGAAAATGAAAGAAGGATTTGTTCCTTGAGGAGGCATCATATCTTCTACCAAGGTATTCACGGAGGACGCAAAAGCTATTTTGAAGGAGGCTATTCAAGAGCAAATCGAAGGGTCCCTGGCCACACATAAACCTGCAAATCTGTGAGTTTTTGTCTTCTCTTGGCATGTGTTCACAACTCCCCAATGTACTCTCCTCGGTCCTTGGTGTTGAAGGTTTGAAAAAAAGTGTTCCACGGTGTTCGTGGAAGGCTCACAACTCGGATTGTGGTATACCTTTTGTATTTTTTGTATTTTTTTATTTGGTGTTTTTTGGTGTTATTTATATTTTTTTTAATGACAAAATATGAAGTTATGAAGTGTGTGTGGATATGATTTTTATTACATTCGTGAAGTGGGAGGCCCTCTATTTGAGTGTTATGTGAATATTAGAGATTTATGAAGAGCTTTTATTTTCAGATTTTTTATTGAATTGAAGTACTCACTTGAGATAGCAGGAAGGGGTGTTAGGGACTCCCAATCTTGGTATGATGATCTAGCATGACAGTGAGGTACAACAGTTGAGGAAAACAGATTGAAAATCAAATGTTTATTTTGTGAGAAGGTGCTTAATTGTGAAATTTCACGATTGAAACACCACATAGCAAGGATTAGGAAAGAACGTGCTCCTTCCACGGGCAGAGTTAGAAGTTTGTCAGAAGCCATTAAATGACAATGTCTTCAAATGATTGAGAGCATATATAAGAGACAGTAGAAGGATGATTTAGTGATGTTTAAGGAAGAGGATGATGCTATTGGATTGGCTGATATCATTCTTTGAGATGGTAGAATAAAGATTGGTAGTGGTAGTTCTCGACTATCAACAAGGGGAAAGAGGGTTGTTAAAGATTTTGCAAGTGAAAGTGGTAGAAGAGTAAGGAGTAGAGGAAGAGCTTCTTCTAGCATACATTCATTTTTTCCTCCTAGCAATACACATGGTGCTCAACCTAGAATTTGTGATGCTATAACTTCAAAACAACTACATAGGTAGGGGGACCTTGTAATGGGCAGATGGTTTTATGATGCATGCATTCCATTTAATGAAGCGAACAATTTTTATTTTCAAACAATGACAGATACAATTGCTAATATTGGTTCAGGATACAAGATTCCCTCTTATGAGAAGTTAAGAGAAAAGTTATTAGGTAAGATTGTCCTTGAAGTGCAAGAATATTATTCGACTTTGAGAGAGTAAAGAAATGAGACATGATGCACTATCATGGCAAACGGATGGACAAATAGGTGAGAAAGGACTTTGTTAAACTTTTTTCTCTACTGATGTTTTTGAGATCTCTAGACATGTCATAGGAGAGGCATACTGCAGATATCCTAAGGCAAGAGTTTGATAAGGTAATATGCGACGTTGGGCTAGAGAATGTAGTCCAATTAATTACAGATAATGCAGCTAACTATAAAGCAACTGGGAAGAAGTTGGCAAATACTTATGGGACTTCCTATTGGACACCATACGTAGCTCATTGTTTAGCTCTCATCCTTGAGAATATTAGTGAGATGATGAGATAAAGGTAGCAACTGAGTGTTGCCAAGATATCACCAAATTTATCTACAACCATGCCTTTGTATTATGTATGATGAAGAGATATACAAATAATGCAGAGCTTCTTCATATAGCTGTAACTCGGTTTGCAACTAATTTCTTATCTATACATAGCATTGTGATACAAAGCAAGCCTTAAAGAAAATGTTTTCTTCATATGAGTTGTAACAATTTGCAAGGTTGGTTAAAAATTGAAGAAACAGAAAGTTAAATGAGATTTTAGAGACAGTCTTCAAGACTGTTAAAGATTACATGTCCTTCAGTTAAGGTTTTGAGATTGGTTAATAGCGAGAAAAAACCATTTATGAGCTACCATTATGAAGACATAGATAGGGCAAAAGAAGTGATTGGAAATAATTTTACTAGAAGAAAGAGGGATTATGTGCCTGTATGGAACATTATAGATAATAGATGGAACAAACAATTGCATCAGCCTATTCATGCAGCAACATATCACCTAAATCCAACATTCAGGTACTCAGCAAGCTTCAAAAGGAACGATGAAGTTAATCAATACATTATTGATTATAAAAACAAATTAGTCCCTAATGAGAGTAGAGCAGATGCTATACATTGAGAGATACATATCTATGATAATGCTCTTCACTTAATGGGTTTGCCTGTAGCAATTCGCAACCGCACTAATATGCGCCCAGGTAAATTGTTTATCTTTGTATTTAAGTTTCTTAAATCTTATATTTATTATGGATTAAGTCCCTGATGTTTGTCTTTTTCTATAGATGTTTGGTGAAATAGGTTTGGAAGTGATTACTCAAACCTTAGAGATTGGAAAACCTTTAGTGCAATGGATTGTGAAAGGAATTAGAGTGTCCTTGAACACATCCACACAAAAAGCACAACAAGTTGAAACATAAGTGACTCAATGACTTAGTTTTCATCCGTTGTAACATGCAGTTTCACCAAAGGTAATCTTGTATTAGTTATTACTTAAATATTCAATTCAATATTTTATTTGACTTCAATTGTTAATGTTATTTACTAATTAATTATCTTTCTTTCTTGTAAGCAATTAAAAAAGGTAAATAAAGAATAAAGCCAATTTGATTCAATAAGTTTGGATAATTTTGATATATTAGAGGAGCGGATTGTGAAATTTAATAAAGAAAATGCACTCCTAACCAAAAAAGACATTGCATGGATTAATTTTGAAGGAGCACACAACAACATCATCAAAGAGATAAAGATTTTGATTTTGAAGCAAAGGGTGGTGAGGATCTTCAGCAAGGAGAAGATAAAGATTATTTAGTTGATGATCATGATTACAATATGCAAATGTAAATGTATTTCATTTTTGCTTCAAAATATGTAATTCTTTTTCAATTGTTAAATGGTGAATGATGAATATGTACTAAACTTTGCATTATATGAATTCTTTGCAATTATAAGATTTTTCCTATTTTTTTGATTTTTTTAGATTTTTACTAATTTTTTAATATTAAATTATGATATACTATGATACAATACGTATCGTTGACCAAAACGATACACGATATGATACGCGACGAGAAACATTGGTGACAACCTTCACAGTATCACTGTGAGATGCTATGCTTCTCTTTGGAGGGTCATGATCCAACTCTTGCACCATAATGAGATCATGTCACATTCAAGGTTTTTAATTTGGACACAACACACAAAATTTGGAAGACAACATTTTCAAGTGGAGGCACTCCTCTTCCTTTCCTCTTGGTCTTTTTCCTTTAGGAAAGTCATTTTTATGTTTCACTTTAATCAATCTCTACAATACCTAATAGACGTGGCAATTTTAGACCATATCCGACAACCCAACCCAAAAAATTCAGGCCCGGTCAGGTTTTAAGGTTTTTGGGTCGGAGTGTGGTTGGGAAAAATCGACCCATAAAAGTTGGGTCCAGTCCAAGTCATCCCGGATCGAATATAATACATACACACACACACACACACACACACACACACACACACACACACACATATATATATATATATATATATATATATATATATATATATATATATATGTATGTTATAATATATATCATATATAATATACATATTATACAAGTAAATGCATATAAGGTATATTATGGTATAAGATATGAATATTATATGTAAATATATATTTATATTGTATATATATTAAACATATTTTGATATATATTGGAGTGGCCCGAAATTGACCCAGATCGGGTCCAGGTTCAAAGAATATGTTCCAAACAAGATCGGGGTCACATTAGGGTTGGCCCTTTTCTAACTCAAACCTGAAGTCACTTGCTGATGACCCAGTTTTCCAGGTCTAATACCCAAGCAAGTATGAATAAATCCAAGACAAACAATGGGATTAGTACCAAAGATCATGATATAATAATGTAGATGAAACCTCAGCTGCTCCATCACGACCTGGAAATTCTAGAGCTGAAGTTCCTTCTCCACTATTGGATAGATATACATGTCAAACAGTCGAAAGACTCCAAACACATGTACCTTCATAATCGCATTTTCCTTTCGGGCAGAAAGTCAAAACTTCATTATTTCACTAAACAAAAAGTGAGTTTATAAAAAAAGACTGCACATTGATTCATGAAAAAAATTATTGATCAGCAACACACAGCAGCACTTGTGGATAGGCATTTCTTAAAAGTTTTCCATTTCAATGCCTGGGGAATCACAGTAAGGGTCTCTCTGAAACCCAGCTTGCCAGTAAAAAATATTAAAACAGCAACAATAAATCCCAGAAGACATTCAAGAGAAACACAGAGGCAAAAGAAAACAACACAATCGCCATGGTCCTCTTAAAGATATGATAATATTAGACCATAACACAAAAATTTAACCATTTAAATTTGTGCTTATGATCAAAGAGTGAGGATTTGGAGGGTGAACACTTTAAAAGATGAAGGCCTGTAAGGAAGGAAAATATAAAATGTGATCTTGCTTTTCTATGGTTAAATGCTATCAGCTCAATGAAGAACTGGAATCCATGTAGCCAACCCCACTTGGTGTGGGAAAACAGCATCTAGTGGCTAATTTTATCAATGGTCCATTTCCAGAAAAGCATTTGCAATAATAGGAACTTGCTCTGAGGATGGTAATGCCAGAACCATAACTAAGCCGCATTAAAAACAAAAGGTGACAGAACTCGGTCGATTAAGATTTAACTTTCCAGCAGCATTGGCATGCCAGAAAATCAACAAGGTTGGCACCATTAAGACCAATTTGACTGGCATCACCTGTTTCAATGTTCAACATCTTCCATGCCCAGTCGCCAGAAATCAGCAGGCTACAAGGAACCACAACCATGATTTGTATCCACATACTACTCACTGCGAAAACTCCATATTCTTACCAGGTAAACAAAATCATTTCAAAGAGTAATTCAGGTCATGATACCGTATGGATTTCAAACAATGGCAGCTTCCAAATACACTTTTATTTGAATTACAGAGGGAAAAAGATCCCACAACCACTGTTAAATACATAACCACCTCCATAAATGCATCCCCACAAACAACAGCGAAGTTTAGTTTGACCAGAAATCCAACAATTAAACAGAAAAGCCATCCAAGCTACAAGTTCCCGGAGAGAATATCAATCAAGCAAAAACAGAAAAACTTCAAAAAGAAGACCGAGAAAGTTAATCGAAAACCGCACCTTATGTATCAAACCATCCGCAATCAACGAATTGCTCAGTTTCTTAAACAGTTCATACAAAGCCTCGATCTCGTTCACATTAACTGCAAACCACGCCAAAATCAGCCACAAATCAATTGACGTTTCACATAATAAAACAGGATAGGATAAAGGATGAGAGATAGAGAGATTACACGGCGTGTTCATGGCAAGACGTGCCGCATCGGTGAGCGTGGGCGGAGAAGGCTTCTTGCGAATCCAATGCTGCTCGAAGCACCCGACAATAGCGCAAATGAGAACATCGACGATGGCCACGATCGGAATGAGCACGCCGCAAAACCTCTCCGTCACCGTCAACGAACTAGATCTCTGCAACCAATAAGACGAACAATGCAAAACCCTAAATTCAATTAACATCCATCAAATCTCGGCGAAAGAAAACACGCCAAAAAACGAAAGAACAACGCAAAAGCAACGAAAATGAAGTGATTCTGAATTACCATGTACGACGGAGGACGCGCCATCAACCAGAAACAGATAAACACAAACGAGCAAAGGATCTACCTTCAGAAACCGCTCCTCTTCCTTCTACGCTTCAAGAATTCCTTCTACGCTTCGAGAAAATCACGTCTGTGGTGCAGGAGACATGAACACGACGTAGAGAGAGAGAGAGAGGGGATGACCGGTGGTCACGCATGAAACGTGCACCACTTGCAAATGGGAGTGAAAGGGACTGTTTCCGATAAGCGTCGGTCGGCCGGCGTGAACTTGACTTGTACGATCCGGCAACCTTCCCTGTGTAAAATATCGAATTGAATAATGACACCTCGGAACGGGTTGGTGTAAGCTTAAGGTGGATCTAATTCAGTATCCGGTTAATTAAAATTCGGACGCCAACTAGATCCTGATCTGATAAGTGAGATCCCATGAATAGTAGGGCTGGTAAATGAACTGATCTGCTCGTGGTTGGACTCGACCACCATTCATCTTCAAACTCGTAATATAAATAAATCGAACATTGACAATTTATGTTCAGAATGTTGAGTTCTGGTTTCAGGAAATTAGTAGTTTGAAAGCGTCGCTTTATGTTTACCCAAAACCAGCCACAGAATTCTATGGGCGTGAGTGTGTCAGGCTTCGGCCTCCCTCTTTAAAGGGCAAGTAGAGTTAGGGAGACACCTATATTACATATATTCATGACAAAATATTATGTATATATTAGACACTAGTGAGCAATATTAGAACCATCGGTTTTGGTGAATGGTCAATTTCAATTACAACCTGGCTTTAGTTCCAGGACTAGTTTGGCCAGTTTCGGTCCGCACCCCCGTCAGAGCACCACATCATTGAGCTAACGCCCTCGGTGTTAAAAGAAAAGTATATTGGATCCAATCTTTTGCTTTGGGTGATTCCATTCTTGTGAACCCTTAGGTACTGTCTTCTTTAATGTTTGTTCAATTCTTTTTTTAAACATGAAAAATACCTTGTAATTGTTGATTTAAATTGTCTATAGGCAGGAACACACACATATACACCCTTAGCCACAAGATCAAGTCCCTTGAGTTAGTTCGTCTCAGGTTTTAAAATCAATTTTCCCTACCCAATTACGTTAGATTTGGTTTCGGTAATGAATCCAACAAATCGGATTCAAAGTCAGATCCACACGGGCTTTAATTATTGTCATGGTCCTGTACTTGATACGTAAATGAAGTTTTTATGCTTTAGTTTTTGTGTTAGATGAAACAATAATAAGAGAGAGAGACAGAGAGAGGTACTTGGGTTTTCGTGCAAAACTCGTAAATCCAATTTCTATGATCCAACTCCTCCTGGTGCCATGTTTTTAACTCAAACACGTTAATGGAACCGTAGGTCCATACTAGCAATGGATTCAACATTTGATGAATAATGGAGTCTGAATTGTGAGCACAAAAAGTCGAGGTTTAGTTTTGGTAAAAAATTGTTTGCATCTTTGGGCCACAAGGAGCAATTCGGTGTTGTCTCATAGGGTAGGATGTCATGTCACATCTTGTCAAAGAGTTTGTTTTTTAAGTGATTTTCACGTGTTTTTAGGATGTCATGTCATTTCATTAAATATGAAACTATCTCAATATAAATACTTTTTTCTTTCATTTTATCTCAATATTTCTCTCTTCTCTCACTCAATCTCTCTAAATGAAAATTCACAATATTTCTCTTTTTTTTTAATGGGTTCTTGACAAAATGCGCCCGACCTAACAAACCTCACAAACAACTCCGTTCACACTTACAATCTCTCGGGGAGAACAAGAGAAGAGAACGACCTGCTCAACTGCCCTGTGGGCTGTGTAATTGAGTTCAACACTCGATGGGGAAAGCTTTTGACATCAATACACGTAAGAAACTGATTACCACACAATGTTGAAGAGAATCGAACTTCAGTACAGCAACGATGATGATTAATCTTCCTGCTGCACGAGACCCTATAATGAAGAACCAATCCTACCCTGTGGACAAATGATGAGGGATCAGGGTGCTCAACCTCGATCGTTGTTCGTAATCAATCAACTCCTCTCGTAGAATCTAGGTAGTTTGAATCAAAAGGAAGCAAGACCCTTGCCCACCAACATACTCTACACCAGAAAGAAGAGTGGAAAGACCAAGGCTTTTGCACACTGCTATTCTGAACATCAACTAAGCATTATTTTGAATATTGTGACCGTTTCTTATTTCACCATGTTAGATAATTAGGTCCAACCAGATCATGCAAATCAATTCCCCATGCTCAAAATATTTATATCTTGCACCCAGACCATTAGCTCAACCGCAGGGAGCTTTAGCACTATTGTTACTGGTGGGGAGTTCAACTCTCAAGGGTGCATGTGTGAGTGTTTGTGTTAGGCTTTGGTCTCTTCTTGTAACAAAAAAGAAATTATATTTCCTTTAAGTTTTTTTAATTTGAAAACATGACTTCTAAAGTTCAACTTCGATCGACTCAATCACGAAGAATCTACGTAACCGGCTAAGTGAATCTAGGCCAACTAGCATCATAGAGAAATAAGAAAAGATGGATGACGCGGGGTGGGGGGGGGGTGGGGTCACAACAGGTCTCACCATTAATCCTTAGAAAACTGAATTCCAATCTCAACTTTATGGTTGCTGAATATGGAAAAGGGTCAGCCCCAACAAGTTGAGTTAAGAGACAAAGTTCGAGTCCTTCTAATTAAAGAATATATCAGTGATATCACTCTTGACTGGTCGATCTGGTTATTGTATCTTTCTATTCCAATAGCATAATGCATACCTAATGGTCTTCCCCTCGTTGCCCCATCGATCGAGTTTGATAACCTTTGAGATGACTAGGGTTCGAGTCGGTACGTCTAGAAACCATGATTTGGATGGAGGTAGACATGGTCAGTCCGGAACCGGCCCGGCTCTGGAACCAGAACTGCTCCAAAACCGATAGGTCCTGAATCGGAACCTTCAACATGTCTAGTTGAAGCAGCAACCAACATTTTTCAAAGAACAGTGATAGAAAGAGATATGCTCTCTTTGATGGGGAAGGAGGTTTAAGATGTACCGGCAAGAGACGACTCAATGATGGATCTAGTGCTCGTAAGGTTTAACACAGAGTTCTTATGGTTATGCAGTTCCATATGAAACTTTTAGTTGATAACAACCGACAACGAAGATTCATTATCCAGTTCGATCCGAAGATCCAAGATTGATCCATTATCGTTGCACAAGTACGGATTGGAATATAAGGAAAGAAGGCGAATTTCTATGGACATATCTTTTTTTACTAAAGGCACGCGGTAAAAATCTCCATATTATCTTTGTCAAGTAAGATGTTCTCACGGAAAGGGTGAGTGTCTCTTCTGCATAAGAGACGCACTCTCTCAATGCATCTTCTCGTTAATAAAGGAGTACTCACATTTTGCAGGTGTCTCTTATATAAAGGAGACGCAAAAGGTGAGGGTCTCTTCTGCATAAGAGACACTCTCTCAATGCGTCCTCTCTGTAATAAAGGAGTACTGGAGTGCATTTATCTCTTATCGTTTTTTTTTCGGACTGAAAAAAGGAAAAGAGTTTGAGAGGAGGAGAGTAGAGCAAGGTGGATCACAAGAGGATGAGAGAGAGGGGAGATGGTGACCGATGGACTCCTATCAAGAAAGAAAAAGAGAAAGGGCCGACGGATTTTGGCCGCATAAGAATGACAGGTTCTGGTTAAGAGAGAGAGAGAGAGAGAGAGGTGTCTTGCGTGGGCAGGGGGGCATTACACGAAAGAGGATGTCCGTTAAGTAATTATGGAGAAGAAGTTATCGACTCATTATTTGGTACGCAGGAGCATTACAAGAAAGAGGGTATCCGTTTAGTAATTATAAAGAACGTAGTTATCTAACCTTCTTCTTTCTGGGTCATCATGCATAACCATATTGTGACTCGATCAGGTCCAAACCAACCCGGCCTGATTGTAACTAAAGAAGAGGTCATATATAAAATAATATTAGAAAAACACCAGAAAGGAAAATTAAGATAAAACCCAATGAAGAACCTTGAAAAATCCAAAATAAAAAACAAAAAACAAAATGAATAACCGAAAACTGGAATATGTTAAGTAGTTAAGCTAGGCAGGAACACACACATATACACCCCTAAACACAAGATCAAGTCCCTTTAGTTAGTTTGTCTCGGATTTTAAAATCAATTTTCTCTACCTGGTTACGTTAGATTTGGTTTCGGTAATGAATCCAACGAATCGGATTCAAAGTCAGATCCACATGGGCTTTAATTATGGTCATGGTCCTGTACTTGATACGTAAATGGAATTTTGATGCTTAAGTTTTTGTTTTAGATGAAACAATAATAAGAGAGAGTGGGAGGTATTTGGGTTTTCGTACAAAACTCGTAAATCCATTTTCTACGATCCAACTCCTCCTGGTGCCCATGTTTTTAACTCAAACGGGTTAATGGAACCGTAGGTCCATATAGCAATGGATTCAACATTTGATGCACAATGGAGCCTGAAATTGTAAGCACAAAAGTCGAGGTTTAGTTTTCGTAAGAAGTGGTTTGCAAGGGAGATTCACATGTCACTTCTTCTCAAAGAGCGTGCTTTTAGGTGCTTTTCACGTGTAAAAAATAAGGATCATTACTCTACAAGGGAGATTCACATCACCATTCCTCCTTAAGATTCACATGTAACACACGAGAGATTTGGTTATTTTCTCCGTTTCCACACACATCATTTTCTAAAGATGGTTTCCGAGTTGAGCTTTTCGTTTTTCAAAACCCTTATCTAGTCGTCCGTAACCGACTAGCTGTTACAGATCATTTCCGTAATCACCGCCACAAGAAATGACTGGATGGCCAATCTAGTCATTCTTATGAAAACCGTTAAGAATAACTACCTTGGCATTACATCTTTCACTTGGTCATTCGAGCTAAATGATCTGACATACTGGTTTTCCTCCCACTTTCAGAGGATTTTTCTAGTAATGTTATTTTATGATTATTATTGCAATCATTACTCATTGTATGATTTTTTACCTACATAACAATCAAATATATCTCAAACCCATGTTTGTAACATGTTTTAAGAAAAATCTTATCTTATGCCTTTAGTCAAGAGGTTTGCCAACATATCTTGAGTTAACATATATGAGATATATATTTCCCTTCTCATAACCATATCATGAACATAGTGGTATTTCACCATTCTATGCTTGCTTTTAGAGTTGTCAGCTCTCTTTATTAGAGTAATTGTTGTATTGTTGTCACAATAAATGATAATTGGCTCGTCGTTCATTTCCAGCTTCAAGTCTTGAATGAAGCGGCTTATCCAAATGGCACTTGTTATAGTCATACAAAAAGTCACATGCTCAATTTTTTGTACATGCAATGCTACACAACCTTGTTTCTTACATGCCCAAGAAACAACTCCACCTCCAAGTAAAAATATTTGACCCGAAGTTGATTTGTTATCATCTTTGCTCCTAGCAAGTAACCATCTAAGTATCCTACCACTTTTAGTTCATCTGTTTGAAAACACAATTTCAAGTCTTTTGTTTCTTTAAAATATCTTAGAATCTTTTTTACAGTTATCAAATATTGTTATTTATGATTACTTTGATATTTGCTCACAAGACCAACAACAAAGCTGATATCAAGTCTTGTACATAGCATAGCATATATCAAGCTGGTTACAACCTGTGTATAAGTAATGTTAGGCTTATTGTTTCCTTCACCGGGACAATCAACCTTACTCAATTTGATCCCTTTCGCAACAGGTGCAGATGCAGACTTACATTCACTCATTTTAAACTTATTAACGATATAATCAATATATCTCTCGTGACTTAGGTATAAAAATTTAGATTATCTATATTGAGAAATCTTTATACCCGAGATATAGGATGTTTCTCCCATATCCTTTATTTTGAACCATAGTTTAACCATGACTTGGTTTTGACATTCATCTCATTGTCCTTCTCAGTCAACAAAATGTCATCTACAAATAAAGATAAGATAACAAAGTGACTCCAATTGTTCCATACATATACATAGTGATCAAGCTAAATAGCTACAAACCCAAGCCCAATTATGACATTTTTAATAGTCAAATACCATTAGCAAGGTAATTGTTTCAAGCCATATATAAGGATTTTCTCAACCTATATACTTTATCTTCTTAGCCTTCAACTATGAATCTTTTGAGTTGATGCATATATATCATTTCATCTAAATCATCATTTAGAAAAGCAGTTTTTACATCTAACTGATGTAAATCCAAATCATAATATGTAGATGTTGCTAAGATTATTTTGATCGATGCAAATTTCACAATAGGAGAATATGTTTCAACATAATCTATCATCTTCTTTTACGAAAAATCATTTCCAATCAATATCGCTTTAAACTTTTTTATTGATCTATCGACCTAATATTTCTTTTTTAGAATCCATTTGCAGTATATGACTTTTCTTTCTTTTGGGAAATCAACAAACTCCCTAACTTGGTTTTTTCAATGGATTTTATTTCATTATCAATGGCTTTCTCTTAGTCTGTTGTTTTAGATGAGTTAATATATTGATAATAAGTCAAGTTATCAGTTAGTTCATCTAAATCTATCGAATTACATACTTCTTGTAGAAAATAAGTGTGATAATCCTTTAAGTAGGACGGTGTGACCCTAAGTCTTTTATGTCAACTTAAAGTTTCAATTAATTAAGGAAGATCTTCTATGTGTTCAAATGATGATTGATCTAGATCTACTAGACCATTTACATACTCATCATTATTCTCAAGGATGTCAATTTGAGTATCTTCTAAGAATTCAACATCTCTGCTCTCTATTAATCCATGGTCTTCATGATAAAACCGATATCTCTTTAAGCTGTTAGGATATCTCATCAATATACATCTTTAGAACTTGTTGTCTAGCTTTTCTCTAGACTACTCATCAATATACATCTTTAGAACTTGTTGTCTAGCTTTTCTCTAGACTAATCAGGGATCTTTACATGAGTAATAGATCCCCACCTCCTAAGATAACCTACGTCAGGTTTTTTTCGAAACCACATCTTATATGGTATAGTGAATACAATCTTATATGGTACTCTATTGAGTATGTATACTCTTGTACTTATTGTTTCTCACAAAATATCCTTCATACAGAGACATCTATTAACATTGACCTTGTCATATTTTGCAGAGTCTTTTTATATTTTTTAGCTACACCATTTTGTTGAGGTGTCTTGGGTATTGTATTTTTCTTTGAAATACAAAAGTCTTTACAAATTCTCAAAAATTTGCATCGGAGTATTCAACACCTATATCTGATCTCAAAATTTTGATTGTAAGCCCTAGTTGATTTTCAACTTCCTCTTATATTTTTTAAATATATAAACTCAGATTTATGTGCCAAGATATATATATATATATATTGAGTAATCATCGATAAAGGTTATGAAATATATCTTTTCCCGTTGTGATCTAACTCTAAATGGCCAATATAAATTAGTGTGAATAACTTTCAGCAGGATTGTTGCCCTTGTTGTCTCTTTAGGAATAACTTTTCTTATTATTTTTTCTTGTATACAACTTTACACTTACTAAAAGTATTTTCCTCAAACTTTGACAGTAAGTCAAAGTTAGATAATTTTTTCAACTTTTTAGACTTATATGTTGTTGGCGTTTATGTCATACATTTACCTCAACATTAAAGGCACAATTAATATAAACAGAAAAACTTTCAATTTTATTGATGTTCAACTTGAACTTCATGTTCTACATCAAATTTCTTAGAGAAAAACTCTCATGTTTCCTCACAATTACTTTGCTAGGAACAAGCCTAACCTTAAAACCCTTCTTTACTAAGGAAAGAATCAAAAGCAGATAGCACCTTATAGATGACACGATAAATACATCAGTTAATATAACTGGTATGCCTTATACAAAAATTCGAAAAGACCCAATTTGCACAACATCTGAGAAAGTATTGTTTTACATGTATACCCGATGTTCTCCTAATTTATATTCTTTTATATCCATCGCCCCTTACTTGCTATTTGATATGTGTTTCATTGCTACAGAGTCAATCCACGCAGATTATGTTCTGCTTCTCTAAATATCTGTGTTGTTGGTTGTTTCTATCACATTTATTATTGTGGTAATCCCTCTTCGAGTGTCTAATTTTTTTACTATTAAAACACATTATCCGAGAAGCGATTTCTTGTATTTTCTTAAAAAATTGATCACCTTTTTTGTTATATGTTCTAGGATGGGAGAAGATTGTTCAGTATTATGAATATTTGCATCATTTCAAGGATAACTGATTTGACTATAGCTAAATCTTTTGCCCTTACTAGCATATGGTTTATATATTCTACTAAATTCTCTCATTCTTTCATTTTATAGGAGTTATATTTTTATAGTAGTAATTAGATATGTACTTTAGTTGAAGTAATATAATTAGTTGTTATTGAGTCAAACAACTCTGTTGCAGTCTTTGAAGACCCTAATAAGATCATCCTCCATTTATGTTAACATGATCGTTCCTGCTATCGTATTATCTCTTAAAAATGTTTATACATTTTTTCTTATTGCTCAGTGGTGTCAGGTGGTGGACACACTGTTTCCTTTAATACATACTATACACCTTTAAGAATAAGAGCCAACAAGATTCTTCTTTTCTACGTTTGAAAATTTAGATCATTTAATTTTTATGTCTTTGCCAATTGAGATACACATATTTTTTAATTCATTTTTATGTATTTGGCAAAACTAACAATTAGACGGTCTAGTAGGAAAATATTTACCAAATAATAATCAAAATAGTGATTATTAATAGCAAACTCCAAAGACTAAGAATCGTGTTTGTTAAAAAAACTAAAAGAAAGAATGATCCAAAACAAAATATTGAGCAAGAAAAAAGAGAGACGGAGAAATAGAGCATCATGATGGATGAGCCGCATCTCCCCGTCTCTTTCATCGAGAGTTCTCAATTTTTAATTTCAATTAAGATATGAGTTAAAAATCAATCAAAAGAACTAAAATCCAAAAAAACTAAAACAAATCAACAACATAAATCAAAGAATCCCTCTTTAAATCGATCATTGTTATCATCCTTCGTTTTTTCTTTCTTTTCATTCTTTTTTATTTTTGACAAATTTTGATCCATTCTTTTGTTGAAAATGGTTGTATATGAGTAATAGGTGGTTGGAATGAGTCAAAGAGAGAAAAATGAACCGAAGAACATCTGAAAAAGGGCCGGAAGTAGGATCACGCAGGAGGAGAGACATCGTCTTGTTTTTTGGTTGAGGAGTATTTTCATAATTACTAAAAATGGCTAAGGGTATTTTGAGAAAAATAGTAAAAAAGAGAGTGTGTACAGTAAAAGAGGTTTAAGCATATCAATCCTGAAAATAGGAAAATCACATAATGTTTATGGATGATAATTCTTTAATGTTTGATCTATAAGAAATTGTTAAGCATTTGATGCTAGCAACTAGGCCATCATTTTACGTAAAGTCTAGAACCGTGGTTCAAAACCAAACCAAACTGGAATTGTCGATTCAATTTGGTTCTAATCAAGACATTGTTTTGGTTCAGTTCACTAATATCAAAGAACCAATTATAGTGGTTTGGTTTGAGGTTTAGGCTATAACCAAATCAACACCCCTAATTCCATTGTTGCTCAACACTCCAAGACGTTAATCCTACATAACTTTTGTGCTAATTAAAAAGAGCGGTGTGATTTTATCCAACCGCTTTATGTGAAGGTAGAGACATGCATGAAGAAGTAGACCAACTGGAAGTAGTGTAATAGCTTTGTTATTAGGCAATGCACTACAATGGTCCAAAAGGATGATGGTCCTCGATCAGTCATTATGAGGGTGAGGATTAGGCATTTCAACTGGAGTTCATTAATGATTAATTGCACACTACCTTCAAAACAATTTCTGATTCATCAATCCACAAATCATGTCTAGATTCACAATTATCGAAATCCATGTCCATACAACATTTAAATATCATATTCATACAATACATGCATATCAAAATATGCTTTTTATCAACCAATATCATAAACACATTATATTTCAAAAGCATATCAAATAATCCATAATTGCGAACATCATTTCAAAAACATTAATAAAATATTTATCAATCATACATACTTAAATCTATCTAAAACAAGAAAATCACTTCTAGCATGATTATGTAAAAGAATGCATAACCCCCTACCTCAAAGAGCACTAAGATCCAATTCTCAAACTACTAGGTTGCACTTACTACCATCAAATCCTCAAATTTTAATCTTTAAATAATTATAAATAATTAAAATATTAAAATTATTTAACCACTAATCTAACCCAACTAACCGTAACCAAATCAGATATCAAACGACCCTAAAATCACTCAAAATCAATCTTGATCTATTTAAGCTAAGATCTGAATTGATACCTAGATCCATATCCAATCCAAACTAAGTAACATGGTAGGTCGCCTATATCACTGTGTCAACATGGAACCTTTAATTACTGACCCACAACCCATTTTAAGACCTGACCCAAACCTGACCCATTTCTGACATAGAACCCAACACTGAACTTATTTATGACCTGTTTTGACATATAACTATTCCTTGACGTATAACACAATGACACAACATGAATCAATGTCATTTCAAGGTATTTCGGGCGTGACACGCCATAGAAATCGGGACATGGCCAAAAGGGGTCGGTTCTCTTGGTTTTTCGGTGTCGATTTCACCAGTTTTCAATGACAACCAAGGTCGGGGATGGTCCCCAACCGATCGCCTACCTCTCCTCTTCAAATCTAACCCAATATCGGTCCCCGACGATGGCATTTTGGTCGGAAAATTCATGGGAAAATGGTAACTTTGATTTAAGAAAAATCTACAAATCTACACTTATTTTCAACTGACTTTTTATTATTAAAGCTTGTTTTCGAATGTTTAGCATAATTCAAGCAAAAGCCCTTTGATCTAACTCACATTTAGCAACTAAAAATGAAGAAAAATAGAAAATTTAAAACGAGGGATTCTTACTGGATTTCGGTCGAGTGCTTGTTGTTCTAGTGGCTTGCTTTGCTAACCAATGCATCCCTCTTATAGAACTCACCACGAAGATGATAACATGCACGAAAATGGCATTTACCATCTTCGTGGGTTGTCGTTCCTATCTTCCTCTTCTCTTTCCATATGCAGAAAGTAACACATCGTGAATTAGTGTGCTGCAAAATTTTGAGTGGACTCGGATATGCATGAATCCATATCCAACCCGATTTAGTTTATTACATTTTAAGCATGTCATGGGCCATGCACATTTTCTGCTTTCAATATACTTACTTTGCTTTCTTATAGTTTTCTTACTTAATCCAAATCAACCCTCTCCAATCATCAGTCTTAAGCTTTTGTTGAACTACTATCACCTTAATAAAGGTTTGCTTAGTTAGGAATGACTAAGTGTCGGTCATTAGGTGATTCCAACCTTAGAGGCATGACACTTCATGCCAAACAATAGGGAAACTCCTCCATGGACCTCGGCCAACAAATCTATGGTAACACCCCCAATTCAAAACCTGACGGGTCGTCTCTAAAGACCACATAAACAACAAACAGCTACACCAATTCGGCAATATATTCAGACAATTGGATTCAATTATCATTCTTACACATTAACAAGCAATACGTACCCAATACCAGCGATCATACTTGTGCATCAACATGTAATCAGGTCTGGATCAAGTCATATATGCGTGCAACCCTGACATTCCGATCCACTACTCGTATCGGTTCATATCAATACAAAAGGCAACTCTATGTCGAGATAATGTTCCACCCACAATCATACTCATACCAACTCGATTTTTATCAAATATGAACATTTATAAGGAGTTCTTATCAAATATCACACATAAGGTGCATTAGCAGCTCAAAACCATTTATAATTACAAATTAAACATATGCACATGTAAAACAAACTCCAAAACTGAGAGAACATCCCATCTGGGTTCATCTTTGCACTCTATATCCAACTTTACTGACCCAACTTATCTTAATTTAATCACTATGCAATCCTAAAAATAATTTTATATTGAAGTTCTCTCTCTCTACAAACCCGACGCTTCAAATCTTATCCAAATCAGACACATAAGAGCCCCAAAACAGTCAAAATATCATAGATGGATCATATATATATGTTTTTGGATCTAAACAGGAGGATCCGACTCCAAGTAGCATGAACACTGGGTATGGATCCCCATTGGATCCATATTGAAATAGGGTCTTCACCCAACTTGGGTGAACCAGGTCCTTCCGTCTCAGTGAGACGAATCAGCCAACGTAACCCTACTCGGGTCTTAATTTTAATCTCATTCAAGTCTCACACATAAAACACAACAGCCTTAAAACGAAATTTAACGTTAATTATAAGAAAATCTTCATCATTCGCTGCCATGTATCTTTTCCTAGATCCACCGGGTGATAATCAATAAATCAAAATTTTATTTTATCTCAGTTTAAAAATAGAAAAATAGAATACCTTCACAATGTATTCATCTCTAAAGTTAAAACATTTTCCTTAAATCATTTTCACAAAATATATTACCATATTTCAAATATAATTATCTTATTATAGCCACAATGCTACATATTTCCGGAAATGAATATATTCATAAAAGTCTTGATAAAATCACAATAATTCAAATACTTTGAACTAAATACCAGTCTTTAATTATAGGCTACTCAAAATGTGCAAAAAATTATTAAGCCATTAGGGTACTTGATATAAAACAAGTTCAAATTTTAGTCATACTCAGGGTTCTCAAACTCTTGCCTACAATCCTTTAAATATTCATTAAATCAATAAGCTAGTGATCTTGAAAGCAATATATTGGAAATGCTAAAATAATTTGATACCAGTAAGTAGACATGCTGGTTTGGAAGTGGAATTGGAACCGGGAACCCCGGTTCGGTTACGATTAGTGATTTTCGGAAACCGGTCCAAAATCATAACCGGCGGTTCCAAACTACCATTAAATAATTAATATATAAATATATTTAACATTTAATAATACAACTTCATTAGTACTTCCTACCGTTGAGGTTGGTGGGGAGTTCAACTCCTTCATTTTCCCTCTTTTCCAGAAAAAAAAAAATAATGGTTTCAGGACGGCTCAATTCCGATTCTAGGTTCCAGGCAATCTAGACCGGTTTACTCTACTCGAAATAGGACATGTCTAACAGTAAGTACCAACAACATAAACTCCACAAAATTTGTGTCAACTCATTGATACCATCAATTACACTCTAATATAAACCCTCAAAATACTGATAAATCAATAAATTATTATACCGATAAATACAGAAGAACATCGAAAACAATGTCCACAGACTTTTCACGCAAATGCTCAAATTAAATCAAAATAACTCATCACTTAATGAACAAAACCCATTACTTTACAATGCATTTTAAATCAGCAGCTCAAAATTAGTTTAGCAAGTAGGCTCTTAAAGAACATAGATCTCGATAAACTTTATCAAAAACTGTTTTGAAACCGTCACAAAAAGTAGAATATATCATGACTATGGCATAACATTTTAAATTGCATTTAAATATCAATTAGTGAAAGACAAAATTTTAGAAAAATCCCTGTATGTAAACAGAGAATTTGGATCTAAAGTTTGCAAGCCATGGTGTTGCATGTGCCCTATACAAAATTAGCAAACTCAAAGAGAAGAAGCCTATCTATTGGTTGAATGAATGGCTACACATAGATATGCCCGGTTCTGGTTAAACCAAAACCTGGAACCATAATCGAACTGGCCGAGGGCTGGTTCCGTTACGGTTCTATAACCACCTGGAACCAGTAATTTTATCAAAAATAAAATTATAAGAAAATTAAAAAAACAAACCGGCTGTTTGGAACTGTCGGTTCTCTTTTCGTTCTGGTTTGATAAAAGGTGAAACTGGAACAGAACCAGGTGGTCCTCGGTTCTGATTCCAGTTTCACCAGTTCCAAGTTCAGCTGGATCCTAACATGGTTCGGTTCTGGTTGGAATCGGCCATGTCTAACTACATGGTTCACAGCACTGAAATGTTTTCTAGTACTCTGTTAGAATATGTGGGGATAGCCATGGCTGTGGAGCTCGCCCTAAAAAGTTCGTAGACCCACCATTGCAGTGTGGTGATCACCCAAACCAAAAGACTTGTACAGCTTGATAAGAGTGGTCCTATTGTTGAAGCTGACTGTAGTGCCATTAAAAAAAAGAAGTGAACGTCAAACTGTTTAGATGATATAAACGTTCTAGAATTGAGAAAAATTGCAAACACGGGCTTGCTTTTTCCTTTTGCGGGTACAGTGAGGAGCCCTAGACTTGACCTGGAACTGCGATCAGAATGGAACTGGTACCTCTTTGATTCTGGCTATGGTTTCAGAATTGCCGTTTTCACCAGCTCAATGTCCGGCTAGAGACAGCTGATTCTGTTACTGCACCGGCAGCGGCAACCAACGTTGGCCTCCAAGATCAACCGGTTCCTCTATTCAATGTTTTATTTATTTTTATTGAAAATGATATAAAATATTCAATTTTAGATGGTTAAAAATCATTGCTTACAATTATGATTTTGGTTCGGTTTTTAAAAAGCATAAACTGTAACGGGAACAGAGGGTCCCCTGTTTGATTGCAGGTTGAACCGGGTTTTTTGCCTGTACGAATCATAGAGTTCAACATGGTAAAATAAGGTTACGCTCATCACTAAACTTGTGAAAGAGATGAAATATAATGGATGCATATCTTTCTCATCAGAGGTTGAATCAATCATCACAAAAAAAATTAGAATACATTATGGGAAAATAAAACTTTCATTGAAAAGAAACAAATAGAAAAACACTTTAAAAAAATTCTTGTAGAATCGAGAAATTATGTCTAAGGACCCTGGACCCAAATGTATGGTCTCGGTATCGTAACTCGTGACCTTCAACTTGTGAGTCGACGCCCCATCTAAGTGAGCTACTGTTCATTTTGCAATACATGGTTGGTTTTGATCAAAGGGTCTGGCCAGCCTTTCAGTTTCCTGAGCAGAGGTATCAATTAGCCAGGTTGGATTTCAAGTAAACCCGTATAGAGCCTGTTAGGTCTGGATTTGGATAAAAAATGAACAAATATATTAATTATCACTAAATAAGGTTCATGAAGTTTTACACTAAACCAAAATGCAACTTGAATTTTACAAACGATGTTCTTCCTTGCCAAGGGTGGCAAATTCGTGTCTCGTTGTGTCAATGGTTTGTCATTTCATGCTTGTGTCAAAACAGGTGAACCTGAAAAGGACCAGCTCTGTTCGTGTCACTTTGGGTGAACATGAACAGGCACTTGTCAGATATTGGATTTTGGTGTTGTATCTGAAACTGCCAACACAGGTACTTGTGTCACATAATTTCGTGCTTGTCTCAAAATCAGGTCAGCCAAACACGACCTGATTTTTCTTCACTTTGGGTGAACATGAACACATCCTATTCAGGTCATGTTCATGTTGTCTTTTCCATGTCCATATGAAATTGTCAGCAATTTCATCTTTAAAGTCACATTTGTGTCATACAGCCTTAAGCATAAACCAATCTCTTTCGTCACTTTAGCCATACACCAATTTGCACCCTTCGGGTGGTATTCATGTACAGCTTTCGTGTTGTTTCTGAAATAGGTAGACCTACTCAATATTCCAGCATGCATATCTGGTAGGAGTCTGAGACTGCCTAATGCCAAAGGAGGCCCAAGGGACAGAGAGACTCACACATCGGCTTGGTTCATCCACTCGCTCGTGTGCGGGCCGTACCCTTTAATGAGCTGAATACAACATGTGTTCGGCTCAGATCGACTGGCGGAGCTCCCCAAGAAAAGGTACTGTTAGTGAACTCGTCATAACCACATCCCCTCTTAACACAAAATGCCCAAAAGGGCTGTTGCTGCTGGTGGGGAGTTCAACTCGCTGAGGGTGCTTGTGTGGGTGTGGGTGTTAGATCCGGCCTCTTCTTGTAACACAAAAAAAAGCGCAAATTTGAAGCTAATTCTTTTCGTTCGCTATTGAAGTAGATTTCTTTTAGGCATTAGCAAGATGTTTTCAACATGAGCTAAAGTGAACCCAAACACAAGCTGGAATGGTTACCAAAAGTTCAAACAAGGTATATAATATTGATATAAATGTATACATAATTACAACAACTAAGCCTTTTCTCATACGAGATGGGGTTGGTTACTTGGATTCTTTGTTTTCACAGTCCTATTATGTGCCATGATGACAATTAACTCAACATGAATTAGATCATTTTTTATTTTTTCTTTCCAAGACTTTTGTAGTTTTTTTCTTCTTCTTTTAACATTTTTACAATTTAGTTTTTCATACCTTGCTATCGGAGCTTCTTTTGGTCATCTTTCTATGGGTTCAAATGATCATAAACAATGCTTCCCCATTTTGTTATTGATTGGTGCTACTCCCAATTTATTTTAAAAAATCTCATTATGTTACGGTCTTTTCTTTTATTACTTCTTATCCATCTCAACATCTTTATACATCTTTTGTGTATGTTGATGATTAATTGTCCAACACTCAGAACCATAAAATATAGCAAGTCTAATTGGTACTCTATAATATTTACCTTTCAACTTTAATGACATCTTCTTGTTACGGAGAATACTTATGTTCTTCTCCATTTTAACTAACATACAATAATTTTATTAGTAACATCTCCATCAATTTTTTCATCACTATGAAAAAGTGACCCAATGTATTTAAAACTTTTCTTGTAAGGGATGCAATGCATTCCAATCTTAATTTCTATATCATTTGAAGTAACTAAACGATCAAACTTACATTTTATATATTTTGTCTTTGTTCTACTAAGTGAAAACCCTTTACTTTCTAATGTTTCTCTCCATAGTTTCAATTTCTTATTAACTTTTTCCTTACATTCATCTATTAATACAATGTCATTTGCAAATAATATACACCAAGGTACTTTATCTTGAATATATTTTGTTAACTCATCAAGGAACAATATAAATAAATGTACACTTAAAGTATATCAGTAAAAATTATAATTTATATATTTTTTATTTGATTAACTCTTTTGAACTAATACTAATATCTATGTTTTTGTTAAAAAAACTTATAGAAATAATGTTTTTATCTTTTATATCATTTGCAACTAAAATCTTCTCATCCTCATCTTTGATATATCTAACAAAAGTAAGATCCTTAGTTTTCTTATCTCTAGCCTTAACTATTATAAAAATATCTCTTTCAATTTCTTTTGAGTTAAGCTTTTTTTATAAATCCTTTTAAATTTTGAGTTTTGCTTTACTAACAGCTTTTGTGACTTATTTTTTTATTTCTTATAAGCTTCCAAAGTTTTATTAGTCTTCTTGGTATAAGATAATTTGTAACATATCATTTTTATCTTAATTTTATCTTTTACCACAAAGCTCTTTTTTGTCGGTGCACCTTCCTTAGATTCACCTAACACATCTTTTACCACTTTTCTAATATGCATAGTCATATTATTCAATATATCAATATGTAATTTTAAAAATCTCCTTGAAGAACTTTATGGTTAAATATATCTTCTTTTTCTAAGGTTCCACCATTTAATCCAAATAACCATATGCACTATTTTCTTCTATATCAACTTTTTACCACAAAATCTATAATTAAAAGTTGATAATAGATCGTTAAGCTTTCTCTTATAATTACTTTGGAATCTTTACAACACAATCTATCCTTTTTCCTACAAACAAAATAATCGATTTGTGTTTGTGATAAGCTACTCTTATAAGTAATTCAATGTTCATCTTATTTTTTGAAAATTATATTTACTATAAAGAGATCATATGCTATAGAAAAATTTAAAGTCTCCCTACCTTCCTCATTTAGATCCTTAAAACCATAGTTTTCATGAATACCTCGATATCCTAATATCTCTTTACTGACATGTATATTTAAGTATCTTCCCAAACAAATATCTCTCTTTATGAAATTAGATCAATTACTTTATCTTACTCCTCTCAAAATGCCTTCTTTATACTATCTTCTATACCTAATTGGGGTGCATATGTACAAACTATATTCAAAGCTTTTATTCTTAACACTAATTTTACTATCATAATTTGGTCACATATCCTTTTATGTCTACGACACTATCCTTTAAATCTTTATTTATAATAATACCAACTCCATTTAAAGTTGTTTTCTTTCTTGAGTACTATAATTTAAAACTTGTATTACCAATCTTCTTTACTTTTTTTCTAACCTACTTTGTCTCTTACAAACAAAGAATGTAAATCTTTCTCCTAATCATAGTATGTATCACCTCCACTAGCTTGCCGGTTAATATTCTGATATTCGAAGTACCAATATGAATCTTATTATAATTGGAGACCCTTTATACAATTTGCTCATTATATTTGAGTGACAATGTAGCAAGACTAACTTCTTTACCCATACCTCTTCATGACGTGAAAACTATTACCATTGATTGACTACATTCAGGCGAAGATATAGAGCCATTTACTTACTTTTCACTGCATTCAGACTATACAGAATGTCGGTAAGAGGGAATGCCCCTAACACAATGATCATACTTTATAAAATCTATGATAGATTAATCTGACAAAGTTTTACGCTGACCGTTGCAAGCCAAATGCAACCCTCGTCGTTTATATATAAATGCATAAATAGTTATAGAACAATATTCAAATATTAATACAATATTGATTATATAATATAAGAATTAAGAAATATATATTTAATCATTCTAATATTAAATTCACATATATTTAACTACTTAATTTAACATTAATATATTAATTAATATAGTATAATACTTAATTAACATATGTATTAAATATTAACTATTATAATATTAGTATAATATATAGATAATTGTATAATTTGTATTTAAATATTAATTATAATAATTAACATAAGTGACGTGGCTCAGGTGCCACATCAATATATCTACATGAGTATCATGTAAGCAAAAAGCGTGTCCGTTCATTTTTATTAAAGGCGAAAATCTTAGTTTCAATTTCATTGTGTGAGAAGCTCAAGTGCCATCAAAACTGGACAATACTATTTGAAATATTCCAAAATAATAAGCAGCTTGTAGACATATGATTCGTCGGCACATATTACCAAGATAGCACTAAGTGGGGCAGATATTCAAGTGCGCTCCGGGGAAAATGCGCTATCAGACAACGTTCAGTCCCGTGGAAGAACGCCCGCATTTCTGAAGAGAGAGGTCTTTGCGCCAAAAAGAAAGGCAGAACGTCACTGCGTGAATGATACTTCGCCTACCAAGTTGGCTGTTTGGTAAGATCTTGTAATGACCGCTCCACCGTGTGAACGAAGAGTTCGGACTTTCTAATATGCACACATGATAACAAGACATTTGGCAATATGTACTTAACTATTTATTTATCAAAATAGAAATATATATAAGAAAACTGGACATATTTGTTAGAGCTATGAGCGAGACAAGCCAAACTCAAGTATCTTCATTGAACTCGAAAGCGAAAAAAATTTATACAGCGTTTATTGAAAGTAATTTCTCAAACTCTCATTGTGACTCTCGTGAACTCTTGACATGTCTTCCCATCTAACTAACTGGGTTAGGGTGTTGTTGTTCTAACAGATATAATAAACATGTTAGTCTATATGAGCCTTGCCAAGACGAGCCCAACCCGGTTGCAGTTGGTTGACCTAAAAAGGGGCAGTCACATGGTGCGGTCCAACTCGGTAGATATTGAAATTTATATTTGGTGGAGGCCACAAATTAAAATTGTCTGGCTCTGCACCTGTTGCTGATCTAAATGAATGTGCTAAAATGAGACCGGCACAAACCTAACAAGCCAAATGACGGGCAGATTTAGGTTGGCCCTACCCGATCCGACTGTGAAACCATGACACACATCAAGCCACACACATACACATATGTGTGTGTTCTAGTCAGGTACAGGTCAGTCCAAATGCGGCACAAGTTTTGTTGAGTTGCTGTGAGATGATCTTGATCCAGGATACATCAGGTATGTTCGATACAAGGTTTGATGGGAATTAGACCTTGATTTTTTGCTGCTCACATTTCTAGGTTTTATTATGCATTGAATGTAGAACCATTACTTGCCTATAAAGTTTCTTTACATAGTCTTGATCTATAATGTGTTGGACTTACTTGATATGAGGTTCTATAAGAATTGGACCTTGATTTTTAGTGCTCATAGTTTTATGTTTCATTGTGCATCACATGTAAAACCTTTCACTAGTCTATAGAGTTGATTTGAGCTGATCTTCATCTAGGATGCATGAAACATATTTCATACGAGGATTCATTGAAACTACACCTTGAATTTTTGTGCTCGTAGTTCTAAGTTTTATTATGCATCAAAAACAAAATCTATCGCTAGGTAGAGTTTCATCGTTTCAATTTGAGTCAAACACTTTGGCACCAAAGAGAAGTTGGTCACAGTAAATAGATCAAAGTTTTTACACGAAAACTCAAATACCTCCTTCTCTCTCATGTTGTTATCTCACTTTACGTAAAACCACAAATGTTAATACTACTTATGAATCAAACACCATGAAACCATTATTATTCAAAACCACGATTACATGAGTGCAGATCTACCATTCTACAATGAAAGGCCTGGCACCACCAACGAAACGTACTCCCAACGCCGGCCTGAAACCTGATTTTAACGTTGGGTCCAAAATTGCCACATAATGGCAAAAGGACTTCCCTGGTGTCGTTCTTTCTTTTGAAATCGATTTCCCTGATGTCATTAGAAGCACATCAACTAAGCATTTGTTATTTCTGGCATTAGGTTTACATTCTGACCTCCACCCAAACCCATTAACGTGGCATTAATAAAGCTGAACCGTCTCGGTTGCTCAGTCTGTTTAGTCAAAAACGGTTTTGGAGTTTTAATAGTTTTATAGGGAATTATTTTCTTTTTGGGTAGAATGGAGAGGCCAAAATCAGATGCACATCCTGGGTATCGAACACAAGACCTTCAACTTGTGAGTTGAGCATCTAGCTAGGTTAAGCCGTCGGACACCCTAATACTACGGATCTTGTCCCGAGAACAACTCGGCTCAAACTTGATCCAAGTATCCAACCCGAATCCAATATCCATCTTTCCCTCTTTTTCTCCTCACGAGCCACGTTAACGCAACGCGGACTCCAAACCCTCGTTCGATTCTACTTCATCCATCACGCTTACGTTTTCCTTCCTCCTCCTGCGTTTGCGCGCCCGTTTACTTCCTCCCCCCCTCTCTCTCTCTTCACGCAAAACGCCTCCTCATCTCTGCTGGTCTCTTCCTTTCTACGATCCCGGCCGAAAGAAAGGAAGATCGAAAGAGAGGAGCTTAGATTTAGAAGTAAAGCCAATCACGAAGGAAAAGGGGAGATTTTGAGACAGGGGAAATTTTTTGTTTTCGGTCTTGTTGCTGTTGTCGTTTGAAGAGAGGACGTTTTTTCTTCTTGATCTTGTTGCTATTGTTGTTGTTTGAGGAATCGAGGAGAGGGAGAGAGAGGAGACGAATATCGAAATGGCGAAGGGCGAATCGACGGTGAACGAGAGCGTTGCGAGGAAGATCGTGCTGAGTTACTTGTACGTGGCGATCTGGATCTTCCTGAGCTTCACGGTCATCGTTTACAACAAATTCATCCTCGATCGGAAGCTTTATAACTGGCCATTTCCCATCAGCCTAACCCTGATCCATATGGCCTTCTGCTCGGTCTTGGCTTTCTTTCTCGTTCGCGTCTTCCGGGTGGTCGAGCCCGTCGGCATGTCCCGCGAGCTCTTCGTCTCCTCCGTGCTCCCGATCGGCGCGCTTTACTCACTTTCGCTCTGGTTCTCCAACTCGGCCTATATTTATCTCTCTGTCTCTTTCATCCAGATGCTCAAGGCCCTCATGCCCGTCGCCGTCTACTCGATCGGCGTCGCCTTCAGCCGTGAATCGTTCAAGTCGGACGTCATGCTCAACATGGTTGGCATTTCGGTCGGCGTTGGTATCGCGGCTTACGGCGAGGCGCGGTTCGACACTCGCGGCGTTGTCCTCCAGCTCGCTGCTGTCGCCTTCGAGGCTACCAGACTGGTCCTTATACAGATCCTCCTCACGGCCCGCGGCATCACGCTCAATCCGATCACCTCGCTTTACTACGTCGCGCCTTGCTGCCTCGCCTTCCTCCTTGTGCCCTGGATCTTCGTCGAGCTCCCCATCCTGCGTGAATTATCGTCGTTCCAACCCGATTTATTAATCTTCGGCACGAATTCGCTCTGTGCGTTCGCGCTCAATCTCGCGGTGTTCCTCCTCATCGGAAAGACATCCGCGCTCACCATGAACGTCGCTGGCGTCGTCAAGGATTGGCTTCTGATTGCATTCTCCTGGTCAGTCATTCGTGACGCAGTTACTACCATTAATCTCATCGGCTACGGCCTTGCATTCCTTGGCGTTGCGTACTACAACCACGCCAAGCTGCAGGCACTCAAGATGAAAGAGGCGCAGAAGAAGTCAGCCCAGACCGACGAGGAATCCGGGTTGTTGATGGAGCAGAGGTCCGATCGGGACGGCAGCGACGGTGCCAGGAAGTCCCCTGATTCCCAGCCCTGAGATCGTTCTCATCTTTTTCAGATCTCATCCACCATCTCATCTTTTTTCGATCTCATCTGCCGTCTCATCTCTAGTCATACGTTATTCCCCTTTCGTACTTTTTCTCCTCCTGTTCCTTTTTAGTGGCTCTCATAATTTTCAAATGGTCCGTACGAGCAGAATTCGGCGGTTTTCTTCTTATGTTTTGGTTTCCGCATTTGTTGTTGTAGGGTCGATGAATGATCGGTATACTGGCATGGACATAATGATGATTATGGTCTTTTTAAGCGTAATAATATTTTGTTGTTTTATCATCACTGAGCTTGTGGCCTAGTTGACTACAATTCTGTACCATAATGAGGAGTCCCGGATCCTGCATTAGGAGAAGTTCCGGTCCTCGATTTGTTATGACGGTGGTCGTATAGTTATGTGTGAAGTATGATCTGATCCCTCTTTCCTTTCAGTTTTACTCTGGCTTCTAATGAAGTGGTTTAGTATGAGCTTCTGCAGTTACATTTCGCTTCACTGCTAAGCATAGAAACTATGTTAAAACCCTGTCTGAGGCTGTGCTTTGATCGATATTGGGTTGAGACTACTTTTACTATACTATGAAGTAGCTCTTTCATATTCATGGTCCTTTTCTTCTTTATTTGTTCTTTCATTTGCTTTATGGGATTGATAAAGTAATCGTTGGAATGATATAATCTGGCTCCCTTTTTCATTTTAGACTTCTGTGGCGTTTCTATGGGTGTCAACCTCATCAAGTTCTATCTCATTGTCTATTTCTATAATTGCATGCCGTGGCAATGGGCCTCTATTTTCATGACATACAGTTTTGAGAAATCCGTCAGAATTCTACAACCATCGCTCCTGCTTAAAACCACCACAGGCTATCATTTTAATCTGGAAGAGAGAACCCCCTAGAATGCATGTCACAAGCGACCTACTAACTGAAACCTTGCGGTGAATGTGTTTTGAATAATAGGCGAAGTACATGTGGGAAATTGCACCTTTTTTATTTGATAAAATACTGTGGCTACTCAATCTGGTTGTTTCATGGTATCGTCTCAACTGCCACTATGGCAATCAGAAGCATGGATTTCATCTTTGTTTTGCTATACTTCAAAAGCTGTGCATTTCTTGCAACGTGAATTCGGAAGATGTGCAAATTTATGTCCATGGTCCGGACTATGACAATTCTTCCGGTAAAGTTATATGCATGTGGTTTTCTTTATCATGCATTTGTGAACTTCATTTTACTGGGTTACTTATTTAATGCTTTTGCATGTGCTCATGTGCGGGCAACTTATAAATGGAAAAGATACAGCTTCTTCCTTAGTATCAATAGAAGCCTTATTTGTCGGGATGTGGATGGACCATATGGATAGTAGGTTTACTTGCTCATTGGCCTTTATCAAAGGTAGCTGGGATGTATTCTTTAGTGTTCTCCAGTTTTTTCCAATTTTCAGAGCTGTTTTGCCCATGTAACTAGTTAATGGGCATTAGTAACATTGTTTCCTATCACTTATCCAGGAGACTGGTTACGGTTAACTGGGCAAACCCAGTGTCACTTTTTGAAGAAACATCACAAAGCTATAGAAGTTTTAAGAACTAAAATTGATTATTATGTATTGCTATTTTGTTTGTGAACTTCATGGCATGCATGCGTGTGCCAATTTTGGCTTTGCTGTTGAACCTTTTGCTTGCAAGGATAACAAGAAAGCAAAGCAAAGGTTCTCTCATGACTTAAGGAATATATGTGTATGTATATATGTATATCCCTTTACAGCCTGTTGACATGCAGGTCTGTTGCGCGCCCCCGTATCACGAGTAGATCGTTGGTTGCTGCTTTCAGAGAAGTCCTCGTTTGAGATTGGTGTTGAGGGATTCTTAAACACTTCTCCTTCGTGCTGCTCAAACTTGGAAAACTAGTCAGTTTGCAGGTTTTGAATTCTTGGACTTTTGTAATCTTGTTCTTACTGTTTTCTGTGATGTTTGCCGTCATTATGTTCGTCACATTTTTTGTTTTGAATTAAATGTGATTATTCGATCTTAATGGGGGTAAACCCAGGTTTCTTGTAAGATGATCGAAGGTTGGTGCTCACGATGCAACTTCGATAAAATCGTCAAGATTCCAAGTCACTCGAGTATAGGTGTCAAACTCAAATATATCAATCTAAGAGAGCGGAAGCAAGCCAAACACAAAGCAAAAGCTGTACGATGGCAACATAATCTTATTGATGATGGAGTGGGGTATTTATAGGGTTAGAGATACAAAGTTTTAGAAGGAAAACTAAAGAAAACAGCTAGCCTTGAAGGTTGGCTACTGTGATAGCCTCCAATGGCTAGTTGACTGGCCCAAGGCTCTAGTGGCTTGGGCTAGTCCTGTTACAAACATGAGCCGATTGGCTCCAGGCCCTAGTGGCTTGGGCCAGTCCTATTACAATTAACACCCCCTCAAACTTATGGAGTATATATTGAAGGTTTGTCCAACAAAAATTAAAAACGAGTGGCCGAGAGAGATTTGGTGAAGAAATCAGCTAGCTGCATCTCTGATGTAACATAACACAGTTATTTTCTTGTTCAAACATTCTTCACAAACAAAATGGCAGTCTATCTCAATGTGCTTCGTCTTTTCATGGAAGGTGTTGTTGGAGGCAATGAATATGGCGCTTTTGTTGTCACAATACATAGTGGTCGGATGCTGCAAAGTAACTCCCATATCTCCTAGAATAGCTGTAATCCAAGAGATCTCCGTAGTTGCAATAGTCATGGCTCGATATTCAGCTTCAGTGGATGAGAGCGACACTTTCTGTTGCTTCTTACACTTATAAGAGATAAGTGTTTCACCTAGGAAAACACAAAAACCAGTCGTAGAGTGTCTATTGTTGATATCTTCACCGCAATCAACATCCGTGTATACAGATAAATCAAAAGACGAAGAAGAAGTTAAGAGAACCCCCTTGTTAGAAGTATTTCTAACGGATCAAATGATACGCAAAACAATACTCATATGAACAGAAGTTGGTGCTTGCTGAAATTGACTCACTGTATGAACTGCATGAGAAATATCTGGTCTAGTAATAGTGAGATAGGTAAGGGCACCTATAAGTTGTTCGTATGGGGTGGGATCATCTAATTTTTCACCATGAGTGAATCTTAACTTGGTACCTATAACTTTTAGAGTGTCTACTATTTTGTTATTTGTGAGACCCGACCTTTGAATGATATCATTTGCAAATTTAGTTTGAGACATAAAATACCTACAACTGTTTCTAGTAATTTCAATGCCAAAAAAAAGTTAAGGTGGCCTAAGTCTTTCATGTCAAATTCTTGGTGAAGATTATGTTTAACCTCTTTAATCCCTTCTTCATCACTCCTAGTGATGATCATATTATCCACGTACAATAGCAAAATAACAGTACCTGTTTCTGTCTTTCGTACAAACAAAACAATGTCAGTATAACAAGTTTTAAAATTATGCAAATGCATGAATTTTTCAAATCGATCAAACCAAGCCTTGGGAGTTTGTTTAAGACCATACAAAACTTTTTGTAATTTAAGAGCATGACCATGAGGAACATTAAAACCAGGAGGATGAGTCATATAAACTTTTCAGTCAAATAACCATTCAGAAAAGCATTTTTAACATCAACTTGATATATATCCCATTTCCTAATGGCACTAAGGGTTTGAGAATTCTAATTGTGATCATCCTATTTTGTACCTAAAACTTCTTAACCAGGTCTGATCTTGTCTGTGAGACCAGACCTTTCAATGATATCATTTGCAAATTTTGTTTAAGACATAAAATACCCACAATTGTTTTTAGTAATTTCAATGCCCAAAAAATAATTAAGAAGGCCTAAGTCTTTCATGTGGAATTCTTGGTAAAGATAATGTTTAACCTTTGTAATCTCTCCTTTATCACTCCCAATGATGTCATATCGTCCACATATAATAGTAGAATAACAATACCTAATTCTGTTTTGTGTACAAACAAGGCAGTGTCAATATAGCAAGTTGTAAAATTATGCAAAATGCATGAATTTTTTGAATTCAAGCCAAGCCTTATGAGCTTGTTTCAAACCATACAAGGCTTTTTGTAATTTAAGAGCATAACCATGAGGAACATTAAAACCAAGAGGAGGAGTCATATAAACTTCTTTAGTTAAATAACCATTCAGAAAAGCATTTTTAATATCAAGTTTATATATATCTCATTTCCTAATGGCACTAAGGGTTATGAGAATTCTAATTGTGATCATCTTAACAACCAGGGCAAATGTTTCATCACATATTTTTGGGCATAACCCTTTGCAACTAGTTTCGCTTTATATCTCTCAATATGACCATTTCTATGGGTTTTGATTTTGTAGACCCATCGACATCCAATAACCTTTTTATCCTTTGGTATGGGTGTAACTGTCAATGTCTGAGCTTTGTCTAGGGCGTTAGTTCATCCCTCATAGGTTTTGAGACCTTAGGTTCTAGACATGTGTCATCAGGTTCTCTATGACGTCATGTATAATGTAATGAAAAGGATTCAATAATGGATTGGAAATCAACAGTTGTATTCGGAACATCACTACTCTCAAGAGAATTATCGTGATGATCTACATAGTCACAATCATCGTCTTCTTCTAGATCAAAAAAATCTTGAGATATGAAAGAATCAATTTTTTTTAAGGATTTAGACTTATAGTAGGCATCATTCTCAAAAAAATTTACATCCTTTAAACATATAATTTGTCATCAATTGGATCAAAACACCTATAACCCTTCTTGTCTATGCCATAACCAAGAAATATGCATTCAATAGCCCTAGGAGAGTTTGTCATTTTTATCTGTATACACAAAACATCTACATCCAAAAACTAAGTCTTTCATAATAGGGAGAAATATTATATAATTTTTTAAAAGGAGAAATATTTTCAAGATTAGATGAAGGCATTTTATTTATAAGATAAACGACAGTAAGAGTAGCTTCTGCTCATAAAAATTTAGGAACATTACTGACAATTAACATAATTCGACATGTTTGTATAATATGTTTATGTTTCCTTTCAGCCAAGCCATTTTGTTGAGGCATTTTAGTACATAACTTTTGATGAAAAATCCCATTTGATTCAATAAATTTTTGGAATTCATTTGACATGCATTCTCTTCCTGAATCTGATTTAAAAATCTTAATGGTGGCTCCAAATTGATTTTTGATCATGTTGCAAAAGATTACAAATTTCTCAAACACTTCTGATTTATGTTTAAAGAGATATATCCTGGTAAAGCGAGTAAAGTCATCTACAAATATCATATAGTATTGAACTCCTCTCTTAGAAACAACGGGCGGGGGGCCTCAAACATCCGAATGTATTAAATCAAAAGCTTTGTTCAGTACATAGTTTCTTTCTCCAAAAGGGAGATGATGCATTTTCTCGAGAATACACTCTTTACATTCAAGCTTTTGTTCTCTAATCTTTTTCATGAAGGGAATGTTACATAATTTTTGTAAATCCAAATGCCAAAGTCTTTTATACCAAAGAGTAGCATCTTGTGCTACATTACAAGACTCAAAATTTGACATAACAAGATAATCCATTTTGTATAGTCCACTTTCTCTATGGCCTTGATCAATCACCTTCCTCGATAAGTGATCGAGTATCAAACAATGTTTGGATGAGAAAGTTACTATACAATCATTATCATAAATTTGAGCAATCGAAAGTAAGTTCAAGTTAAGTTTAGGTATAAAACTTACATTTTGGATTTTAAAATTTTCTTTTTCAAAATTTTCTATTTTCTTAATTTGAAGTTTTGTACTATCGGCCGTAAATACATGTTTTCCAACGGTTTCACAAGATTCAATCAAAGAATTTTCATAATGTGTAATATGAAAAAAGCACCCTAATCTAAAAAACAAGACATACTTTGAGAGGTGGATAGAGCATTCCTGGAGATACTTGCTTTTTCCTTGAACATTTCTTCTATGTATGCCTTAATGTTGTTGGGCAACACTCCTTCTTTTTCTTTCACGGCTCCCACATTTCCAAACTTTTTTCGGAGAAGAGGATAAGTGGTTTTGATGTGTCCACTTTCCTTGCAATAGTAATAAATGGTGTCCTTGTTAGGCCACAGACCCATGAGCTTCTTTGATGTTTCTTCGGCATTTTTCGCACGTGGAAGCTTGTAAGTCTTGAAGTTAGCTCCCGATTTCGATGCAGCAAGAACGACTTCTTTGGCAACATTCATATTTTTCAACCTTATTTCCTCCATAACAAGGTCGGTAAAAAACGAGTCTCCTCTAGGTCTAGGTTTTCTATGTATTAAATTTGATTTAATGCTTTTAAATTCATCTCTTAACCTACGCATAAACAAAAAAAATATTGATTGTCTAAAAACTCTTGAAATTCATCTAATTTATGAAGATTTTCAAATTTATCAAAACTCCTTAGTTGGATTCATAATTCCGAAAACTCATTGTGATAGTCTCTAATGCTTAAATTTTCTTGTTTAAGCATTATCATTCTTTCCATCAATTCAATTTCAAAAACAAAATCATTTTGAGAATGGAGTTTCTTTAAATATTCCCAAGTTTCAAATGCATTTTCGAGTGCACTAATTCTATTTCTAAGTTTTTCATCTACATTTTGATAAATAATCAAAGTAATTTTTATATTCATTTTTTTCCCATACTTTTAAGTCTTGCTTATATTTTTCATGAGCTTTAATAATCTCATCATCGTTCAAATCATCAATATTCAAAATTGGTTATTGAATGGTTTCATGAATGTAATATCAAAAATCTTTTGATAAAAAATATTTTTTCATGGTCTTAGCTTAACTTTGATAACATTTTAAGTCAAGGATACATCTAAATATCTCATTTTTGCTTTTCATTTCATGCAAAATCAAAAGATTTGGACTAACCTGAAGTTTGATATGTTTTCTCGAAATTTGCACTAGTGGCATGCTTTCCAATGCACTCGATTCCTTTAATCTGAGGCTTTGATACCATGTAAATTGATGTTGATGATCGAAGGTTGGTGCTCATGATGCAACTTCGGCAAATCGCTAAGATTCCAAGTCACCCGAGTATAGGTGTCAACTCAATTATATCAATCAAGAGAGCGGAAGCAAAAGCTGTACGATGACAGTCCTGTTACAAACATGGGCAGACTGGCCCCAGGCCCTATTACAATTAACAGTTTCTGTGGTGCTGGTTCTTGATGATTAAACGCTTCTTACTGTTTTCTGTGATGCTTGTCATCTTTTATGTGAATGCATTCATGATGAGCACTTCCTGCACTCAGGTTCTCTGTGTATCCTTTCTAAACCGTGCCATGATCCTATAAGCTTGTAAAAGAGGGTCTCTTCGTGTCTGGCATACTCCTTTTTGTGCAATCTAATTTCTTCAATCAAGTCCCTTTGAGGATCTGGGGCAGAGGACTGATATTGATGGGGTAGTTGGTTTCACTGAGGCAGCTCATATTGGCTCCTTCTGTTCATACATAAGGCACAAAAGAAAACTGTATGTAAGCACATTGTCCAAGGGTTCTGTTAGAGTGGTAGAATGACATTCATGAAGTCGACTGTCTATCTCCAGTAGGCTTGTTTACTACCAAGACTGTTGCCTTCCTTCCGTTGTTTCTCCTACGTTTGTGTCATAAAAAATTAGATGGTGAACATTTTCAAAGGAGAAAGGCTTCAGAATTGTTGGAAGGAAACAACAAGCAATTCTTTTTCTTTTGGATAGTGAATAATGGCAACTGCCAATCAACGAAGCAAACCCCACTCTGCGTGCAATGAGGCTTGGTATTTGTAGCTCAGCCTTCTTCTTTGTTGGTCTAAGAATGGAGTTGTCTCCTTGATTTCGTTCATTATCTAATGAAAGCTAGCTTTTCTTACAAAGGAAAAGCAAAGATCATGCTTGATGATGAAAACTCGATCTAAATAGCATCCCAGGCATAAAGTACTGGCTTCATCTCTTCAATTATATGCTTTGATCTCTTAGAATATCTTTGAGGTACTCCTTCATGTGTTGTATATTGTGTGTTTAATGTGGTTATGTGCCTTTCTGCAACTTGTTAATATAATTACAGTTTTAATTTATTCTTGTGGATGAGTGGGTTTTCCTTGTGCATGAACCAAGTGATTTTCGTCATAATGTGGTACCCAAATGCATGCTTGATATCATCTGGATGATACGGTCGTGCTGGGATCACAAGAACGACGTGCTCTGGTGCTAGATCATGATCTGCTAGATCACCTGATTCAACCTCACTTTCCCCTCTGTATATCTGGTACAATGGCTAGGTGAAAGCCAGATGCAGTCCCTGGGTATCGATCTCATGACTTGACTTGTGACTCGATCCCCTATGCAAATGAGCTATTGCTCATTATGCATAGTTAGTATTCATTTATTCACCTTGTTAGAGATGGTATAATTTGGGAAAGGCTGAAAGCAAGTTGAAGAGCGCGCTTTGCCAAGATCGGATGCACGCGTATCTTGATGCAAACTGTTTGTTAGTTTGGACGGGACTGGCGTGTAGTTATTGTCAACACCGAGAATTTAGAGAGAGAGTCAGAAACCGAGCTTAATTACGTTGAATTTTGATCTAGATTCCGGTTTTGGTCTGGCCATTGACATCATTAGGCGGAAGTTTGGAAGGAAACCTAATATTTAACTTAATTAATGAAGGCACTCAATGTTTCAGTTTTTGCATAGACCACCTCATATTTGTATATAATCTTTAAAATGGTGTTTTATTTCTCCACCGTCGTAATCACCAAGTTTCACTATGGTTTGCATTGACTCCAGTTGAAGCTCAAGAAACTGAAACTACGAGAGAGAGAGAGAGAGAGAGAGAGAGAGAGAGAGAGAGAGAGAGAGAGAGAGAGAGGAATGTGGTAACGCTTAAATAGACCAGTAAGAAACCCATGGGACTTGCTAAAATGGAAATATTTATGACGAAAACAATTTACAAGAAATGGATCCTCTAATGGAATGTGTTAACGCTGAAATAGACCAGCAAGAAACCCATGGGACTTGCTAAAATGGAAATATTTACGACGAAAACAATTTACAAGAAATGGATTCTCTAATGGTTTATATAATGGGTGCAGGGGGAAAGTCATCAAGGCATCAATGACTCAATCAAATAAATCAATTCATGTTAAATTTTTTCTTCCATGGTTTATCTTTTCATTTTCTTTCTTAGTTTAAATTTTTATGTTTCGTGTTATCTTCCTTTTCAATATCTTCTCTTTATAAGGATAGTTTTCTCTTTTTCTTTTTGTTTGCTTTCTCTTTTAGTTCTCCCATATCTACTGTTGGAGTGGAGCCTTCCTTCTTGAGATTTTCTATCTTTTATATCATTCTTCTTAGAATCCCAAGGAATTTATTAGGATTCTTGTGCGAGGATTCTTAAGAACATAGGAGTGCTTTCTTGGTTTAGAATTATGTGAGCTTTATAAACATCTTTTATGAAAATGGAGGTTGACGTTCTCCGGGATGCCTGTGCACCCTTTGTTCGAAATAAGTTATTGAAGAAGGTTTTGATGTCAGGTTCAAGTGTGCTTTTCAAACATAATGATTGTGTCCAGAGCCCATGTTGAGAATGTAGGTGGAGCTTCTAGTTTGATCCATGGCTCCCTGAGGGCTCGGCTCGTCTCGTCTCGTCTCCACCACAGGATTTCTCCGGCGGAGCTTTTTTGTTCTTTGAATACAGCGGTTGCCTTCATTTTAAGCACGTTTGTGAAAAAGTCCTTGTACATAACATAAGCATTGAACACTTTAGTCTTTAGACTGCCTTCAAACACAAAAAGGAAAGACACGCACCATTCGCATTAGAGTTGCAGTTTCGTGCTTGAGGTCAAGGCGCCACTTCTATTTACACGGTAGAAAAAAGTTTACCTATTCTTTCAGGTGCTATATCACGAGTAAGTTCCATCCGTGTCGTGTGTAAATATGTGTCACGCCGAAAACAGGTCTAGCTGAGCTCTATTATATGTTTCTCCTTAGTACTTTTGGGTGGACACTGAAACAAACTCTCGTGTTATACCTGTGTCCTTTTTGTGTTAGTGTCTTCGGTGCCAGCATTCATCATGCTGGGTATGAATGGCATCCAAAAGCCACAACTCGTGGTAGGGGGCTCGATTCACAAGTTGCACGCCGTTAAGCCGACTAGGGCGTGCATTTGTAACTCCGGTCACCCGGCAGTTTCAAACCGACAGTTCTGGTTACGCCGGAATCTATCGCCGGTTTCGAAGCGGTTTGAGTTTTAAAACGTTCAGAATGGACAGAAACATTTAAAAATTGAAATTTTAACGAGAAAATGAACAAAATATAGCAAATACAAACTATCGATTCCGAACCGGTTTCAGTTTCATAAAAGATGGAATCGAGACCGAACCAACTGACCTTCAGTTCCGGTTGAAATCGCTGAGACAAGTGCAACGTCAGAAAAGTTTTCATCATGCTGGTTGAAAATGAGAGGCTTTTCGTCATGAGCGTGTTAAGTTAATGGGAGGTGTTTTATGTCGGTATGAATAAGCGAGGGGCTTATCTTTATATATTCGATAACAAGGAGGTTTATTTGGGAAAGACTTTAACTCGTTTCCGGGGCTGTCTGCCCACCCGATAATACCATCAATCAAACGTTTTAGTTTTCCCCTCATTCTCCTACCCGAGGGAGGGAAGGAATTGCAATCTCTTCATTGGTCGTGATCGATCATCTGGTTCTCTCTCTCTCTCTCTCTCTCTATATATATATATATGTATCTATCTCTATTACTCTGGTTTTGATTTCGATCTGTTTTTGGGAATTTGTTCTTGGGGATCTGTTTGACTCTTTGCAATTTCTAAGCAGAGATTTCCGATCTTGTTTAGTTTTTCTTGGGGATTCATTTTGCATTTTTGCTTGCGCGATATCGATTGTGGCTAGGGTTCCCAATCCCCAAAAGTGGTGAATTTCTGGTTTTACGGAGATTGTGGGCGTTGATCGATTCGGTGTCTCTTTTGCCAGATCGGACAGCGTGATCATGGATGGTAACAAAGATGAGGCTCAGAAGTGCCTGAAGATCGGTCGGGAAGCCCTCGACTTCGGCGACCGCGCCAGAGCCATCAAATTCATTAACAAGGCTCGCCGGCTTGACCCGACCTTGGAAGTTGATGATCTCCTCTCTTCCTGTGCCGCCGATTCTGGTAGTAACCGGCCGTCGCCGCCGCCGGATCCCTCTTCCTCCGGCCAGTCCGGGCAGCCACCTCCCGCGTCACCGGCGGACGATCCACCGTCGAAGGCGTACATGGACGATCAGGTCGCTGTGGTCAGGCAGATCAAAAGAGAGAAAGACTACTACGCGATTCTTGGCTTGGAGAAAGGATGCTCCGTCGAGGACGTCCGGAAAGCCTACCGGAAACTGTCGCTAAAGGTTCATCCCGACAAGAACAAGGCCCCCGGGGCGGAGGACGCATTCAAGGCCGTCTCGAAGGCTTTCCAATGCCTCAGTAACGAAGAAAGTCGCAAGAAGTACGATCTCTTGGGTACGGAGGAGCAGATTTACGACCGCCCGCCGGCAAGATCGCGCCAATTTAATGGGTTCTACGAGGCAGACATCGATGCGGAGGAGATCTTCCGGAATTTCTTCTTTGGTATGCCTCAGGCAGGCACCCCCTTCGGGGTTTACAGGTTCCGGACGGGCAGAGGGGCCGCGAGCCATCGTGCCGAGGCACAGAGCTCCGGAGGGTCCAATCTTCGGGTTTTAGCTCAACTTCTCCCTGTGATTCTCTTGTTGCTCTTTAATTATCTGCCGTCGTCGGACCCTGTTTACTTTTTGCAACGCACTCATCCTTATGTTCATCGAATGGAAACTCCAAAAGGAGTTCCTTATTATGTCAAGTCCGATGCTTTCCACCGGGACTATCCTCAGCACAGCTCAGAGCGCACCAGGCTCGAGAATGGGATTGAGAGGGAGTACTTTTCCATACTTTCGAGCAATTGCCGGGCCGAGTTGCAGCGTCTCCATTGGGGTTTCTCATACGAGACTCCGCATTGCGATATGCTTAAGAAATTTGACACAGCTTGATGATGTTCGGGCAATAGTACTTAGGAGACGAATATGGTTGATACTAGAGGGTTGCTATACTGTTATTATCAAGATGCATTATATTTGTATTTGAATGACCTTTTATTTTCTGCCGTGTTTGGAGATGATGTTAAACTTCCTGTCTCTGGATCTGTGGAAAAGAAAAGTGCCCATTTTGTTCATGCAGAGACTTGTGATCTGGGAAGTGGGAAGTGTTCTATTAGGTCTTCACGAGTGTTATGCTCTTTTAAGTTTTATCAGATATAGTTGTTCCTTAATATTCTAACGCTTGATTATGCAAGTTTCACTTGTGTTGGAGATAGCTCTTTTTTGATGAACTTGCTGTTGGAATTTTGGTTTCCAATTGATGGGTTATCCTTAGAGCTCTTCTGGGTATGCTGATGTTCTACGAGGGAACAAGATGAAGCTCTTCTTGCACTAATGCTCTTCACCAAAGAATGTGGGTTTAAACCAATGTTGTAAATAGCGTATCGGTGCCCCTATTGTATAGGGCACCAATATGTGTGTACATGTGATTTTTATAATTTTAAAAATATTAAAAAATGAAAACATATTAGGAAAAAATATCATACGATCTTGTAACATGCATAATATCATGCATCACATGCATGCATAAAAGATAACACTATCTTAAGAAAGGAAAAACTGAAAAACACTACATTAAAGTTATAGATTGGGAGTCATAGATTCTCAAAGTTTTAAACTTAAATGTAAATAAAACATAAAAACCTACCTATTTTCTTTATTTTTCTTCTTGTTCTCCTGATATTCAGTGTTCTTCTTTTCTTACTAGATATCTTCTATTTCTTTTAGCATTTGCACCTTGACTTGTTGAAGCATAATAGATTAAGGACGTATGTTCTCCTTGGTTCTAGCTACATGATGTCTTACACGGCTAACTTCACTATGCATGATCTATCCATAAAAATTGAATCTCATCACTATTGTTTATGTGTTGTTCTCAAACTTCCTTGTTGTAGTAGTTCTCAAATCGGGACTGTCACGTGCTTATATAAGAAATTTGAGATTTTGACTTTTGGAGGAGAGAGCTGGGGGCCTCTTGGAAAGAGAAAGCAGAAAGCATTAAAGGGTAACCTTAAGGGGTTTAAAACAATCTCAAGCCTTGAAAGTTAAAAAGCATGGCCTCCAAAAAATCTACATCGTCGAATGATACCGGGCAATACAGATAGATAAATTGTAGATAGCCATTTAGGTATTGATACACGATAAAATCGAATTGTATCCTACCGTATGATACAATTTTAATAACATTGATTTAAACTCCTGGATTGTTTGGGAGTCATCTTGTGCATTTTCTCTGCGTTAACTTTCTTTTCATTATCTTGAACATGGATTAATGAAGCTGTTGCCATTTAGCTTCTAATGTTTGCCTTTGTTATCTTCTTTTTAGCTCTCATCTAGTTATGGTTGCTTCTATATGATCATAGTTACAAGTTAGTGGCATTTTGCCTGCTTTAACTGTGCCTTGTCTGGGACATGGAAAAGTGAAGCTGTCACCATTTAGCGTCTGATTTTGCTTTTGTTCCCTATTTAGCTTTTGTCTCTATATTGTTACTTCTATGTGATCACGGTTACAAGTTAAGGGTAACTTCTCCTGTCAACCAGAGCATCCGTTCAGAAAAGAGTAGCTATCACAACATTCCGGTTACTTTGCTTGGACAGCCTTTTCCCATACTAGATGGGGTCAGCTCCATGGATTCTTTGTTTCCACAAAGCCCTATCATAATTTGTAGAATCCATGGTCGATAAGTTCGACAAAGTTTTACGCTGGTTGTCGGAAGCCTAATGCAACCCTTGTCCTTTATGAGGGCTTGGGACCATCCTTTAGACACTCCTATTTCATCAATATTTGGTGAAAGAGATGGAGCTGCTTGTGGAAAGGGTGTCAAAATATTTGTACTTCAGAGTTAAAAGAAGCTCCTCAATCAAGGGCAAGAATGAATGAGCATGCCAAAATAAATGAGAAATTTTTACGATTTTGAGAAGGTGTATATGGCAGAAGCTTATCTATAGGAGGGGGTGCACTTTGCAAGAAACTATGTCTGGCATCAGCACTAGGGTACGGCAAGCTTGATATTACCAAATCCTTCTTGACTCGTTGCGGGAATGATGATTTTCTTGGAGAGGCTATTGCAGAGGCCAAAGCCAACAAGCATCCATGAGAGCTTGGAGCCAGAACTGCAGAAGAAAAAACAAGAATAAGCAGCAACACAGCGTTGGAAGGCCCCCGCCTTACCGCCGAAATCTCCTCCCCCATTGGCAGATCAAAGGCAGAAATCCCACCGGAAAATAAACCACCGACACCTCTTCCACATAACGTCCACACAAGCACCAACCAAGCGAGCCCCCAACAGAACTCACTTCACCAAACTTCCTTTATTTATCCTCTGATAAATTTTAACTACCCTTTCCATTAGGCTATATTTGTTTACTTTCCAATTTGTTCCTCTTTCTCAATGGTTACTGAATATATGGAATTGAACTTAGGTATTTTTACTTTTAACCATTCTTCAGTTGGTTCTTTTTGTGGAGCTTGCTTCCAGTATATCTGCCCTACTTAGCATCGTTTAAGTGATGATGTTTGGGTACCACCACTCATCGAGCGGTAAGGTGGACCAGGCCTCTTCGTTAATTGCTAAACCTATTCCACCATTTCTGCTTATCAACCCAAAATCTATTCTCCTGTTGATTTTCTTGAATTTCCTGGACATTAAGGTGCTTCGGCATCATACCTCGGGATGGATGCATGTCAACATTGGCCTTTTCAGTTTTCGATAGCTGCAAGCATCTTCTTCATATGATCATTAAGTTGAACGAGAAAGGGAAGGAACTGAAATGGAATCCATGAGTTATTCTAAAGTTCTGTCATCTTTTCAATTCTTCAGATTGTTGCACTTGAGTACTTTCTAAATATTTGTGTCACCTTTATGTTATTGATTATCTAGAGTATCTCATTGTTGTGGACATTTTGAGTCCTTCAGCAAAGCTATAACAATTAAGTGAAGCACCTTTCATATTCTAACACTTGATGTCTCACGCTCGGTGTTGTGTTTTATGGTTTTACCATCCCTCTTATTAGCATTTTACCATGCATATCTTTTGTTGACCATGTTAATGTATTTGCTGCTTGACAATAAACTCATTTTATGATTGAAAAGTTTAACTTGAAGGAGTCCACCTCATTGATGCCAATCATGTCTATTTGATGGTATAAAGGAAATTAGTACATACTGCATATTTTATATCCTCCAGTTCTGTTTCTAGATGCAAATATAGGGCTACAATATCATCAATGATGCTGCTTCGTTCCAAGTATGCAAGTGGATTACCTTTCTAGGTTTTGTCATGCATGAATATAAGAGTTCAAGTGGGAGTCTCATTACATTTATACACTGACATGGATATTGGAAGTGACCAGACACATTTCTTAGATTTTTTATTGAAATAATCCAAGTGATAGATATTGTAATCTGGACCATGGTGATTGCAGTTGTGAAGCACCTTTCATATGGCAACACTTGATGTCTCGTGCTTGGTGGTGTGCTTTATGGTTTTACCATCCCTATTGTCTCCTCTTGGTCTGTTTCTAGTTGCAAATATTGGACTACATTGTCATAATGCTGCTGCTTCATTCCAAGTATCCAAGTAGAATACCTTCTAGATTTTGTCATGCATGGAACATAGGAGTTCAAGTAGGTAGAGCCCTAGTTTCATTTATACACTAACATGGATATTGGAAGTGACACAGCCACATGTGTGACGCTTTGTAATGTTGATTTGATCTGGGTGGTAGAGACATTTTAAGATGGGCCGTGGTGATTGCAGTTGTGATATGGAAGAGTGTGCAGCTTTCTTTTGTTAGGTGGCATCATTACTAGATAATGAGGATGTTTCCCGTGTAGATGCATCCGGGTATTAATTTCTCTGATTTGTGGCTTGCTGATCTTTTCTAATATTTTCCTCTGTTCTCTCCTCCCTTGACTCATTTTGTGCTGAGAACTACAGAAACACGTCACTGATATGAATGCCCTTGTTTAAAATTTAGCTTTTATCTTACTGATTCTTGCGTAGTCATTTTCCCATTGTTTGAGATCCTTGTTAGATATTAAATTCTTTGCTATTTTAAGCGTTCCTGATGGAGTACGGGTACTAAAGTTAAAGCTCTTTTATTAGTTACTTATCTTCAAATAACACGTGATAAGCCAAGATCAGTTGTATGCAAGTGTAGAACAATCTTGTTTCATTTACCGGGTACAATTTTTCTCATATATTGAGTATCAGTCTTAAGCTAATTTTCGTGATAATAATGGTCAATAGCCATGCTACCTAGTTAGTTCCTTTTAATCAACAGCGCCTTGTCTCACAGCTGTGACTCGGTGTAATATGGTTCTGGTTGGGTGTTCATGCGTTGCTTGATAGAAGAGAGGTCAGAAGATAAGGAGTTGAGGAAGTAGGCTGTGGTTCCTTGTATTGCGTGCCACATCTGAATTTGAAAATACCACCTGTAGGTAAGAATCAACTACAGGAACTGATAACCAGATTCCAGGAACTCCCCTAGTCCCGCAGCTTGGTATGGAGTTTTTATTAAGGCATTTTCCTTGTCACTTGGTGGTGAAGGGGACCTCTAATGAAATCAGGAATACAACAGGCAACATAGGAGGGGCAAAGCTAAAATTTTTATGATTCTATAATTTGTGAGGAAATTCAATGTGTTTTGATGTTAACGTTTTCTCTTCTTATGTGAAAGCATACACGTGGTATGCAACTTACTGGGTATAATGCGGTAAATATGCATAAGATTCTCTGAATTATATAGGTTCAATTTCAATTCACCTGCTGATCAATATGCTTCTCGTCCTCGCAAAGCCCGTGCAGTCTAACGAGTCGAGCTAAGGAGAGCACTTCTAAGCTTGACTTGTCAAGCCTCATTTTATAATTAATTTCTCCAAAAAGGTGGATGTTTGGTAAAGTGGGTGTATGAATAGCAATTATGATCACTCTGCCTAAAGGAAAACTACCTCAAATTGTTGAGGAAGCTAGAAACTAGGAGGGATGTATTTTAACATTGTTTAGCTTAAATCTGATTTTAGGAGCTGGTTTTTTTATAAGACTAAGAATTTGGTCCGGATGATCCATATTCGTGTGCTATATCCTTGTATCTATTGGAAACAAATGAATTCAAATATATCCCATTTTTTCAACATTTTAGTTACATGAACACAGACTTTCTGGGTCAAGTTTGCGTGGAGTCCTGCGTTGTTAGCAATTTCGTGTTTTGGGTACCTTGCATTGAAGGGGAACAGGGAATTGTTTGTTTCGTAAGATTCTACAGGGAATTGTTTGTTTTGGTTGGACTTTCTGGGTCAAGTTTGCAGGGAGTCTTATGTTCGGTCCTATATTGCTAGTAATTTCGTGTTTTGGGTAGCGATTGACGTGTCCAACCCACAAATATGACCTGATATTTTTTAAAGGGGGGTACTTGAGCTTGCAGGTATAACGTTTTCCAGTCCAATAGTTCTTGCGTTTGGAGTTGAATCTTCCCATCACCTTACTAAAATCCGAGCTTTTTCTGTCACCTGAATTTGGCAAACATGAACCTTGATATCTGAATGTGCCAACTCTAACGGACGCCGTCTCAAAATAAACATCTTTTGAACAGTCTTAATATCTCGCCTCTGAAGAGATCTGGCAGCTTGCTGGATCCTCAACTCTAGCTGCCCGGTCTCCCAGATCCCCCACGACACACGCGGGGAAGAGAAATCTTTAATGCAGCAGATTCTTAGATCTTCCCTGATGTCGCAACGTAACTCCAGTGTCCGAATACAAAAAAGGTTTGCTTCGATGACCATCAACCTCGAAACGTCGCCGGAATTGGCTAGGGACTCTAGAACTAATTTCTTCCTGTGAAATGGATAGGTTGGACCAGGATCCAGCTCGAGTAAGGATCAAAATTTTTAGACGCTACAGCAGAACGTCTTTCCATTTCTCAACACGCCGGAATCTTTTTGGGATTGGCTCATCGAGTTTGACCAAGCTCACCAAATTTTTTCAGGTTGAAAATGTTTGGACCTAATATTCTAATTTTCAATATAAAATAATTTATTTAACTTAATTCACTTTTCAATTTTTAAATAACCTTTTTTCTACTAATACTAACATGTTTTATCTAACAATGTAGGGATATAATTATGCTATTGTTCAAGTTTAGACATATTATATTTTCTACCATTATATGTTTATATACAATTTTCTCACATAAACATTTTTACTGCTTCTGAAAGAAAATTGATTTGGGTATCTTTATTGAATGGTACAAGATCTGATTGACTTACTCTTTTACTTTCGATTGGATGCTCCTAAAATACCTATGGATGAAAGCACTACAGATACAAAGGCTAAGTATGCTAAATGAGAAAGATCAAATATATCTCTTTTATATATGCTACAACATGTTCCTAAAGACATTATAACTCCGACAACTATTTATATGAATACAATGGCGAAACAATTTGTTAGATCTCATAAAACTAAAATAGGTGCCTTTATTTAAAAATTCATTTTTGATACTTAAGAAAAAGATATAAGGAAATACATTATATGTGTGACATTATAAAAAAACTGAATAATCTCAAAATCACCGTTTCAAACACTTTTCTGATCCATTTCATCCTATAGAAGTTACGTGACCTCTTCAAGTGTTCCTACAACACATATTAAGATGAATGGTCAATTAATGAACTTAGGATCAAGTATGTTTAAGAAGAAAAAAACAAAACAACAAAATCAACATCATGAGTCACTCTATCAATTTGGCAACTCACAGATCAGGGGATCAGATGACTAAAGCAAAAAAAGTTAAGAAAAAATATATAGAGAATGTAGCTGAAAAGCTCATCGATAAGGTATAGTATTTTTCTTTAAGAAACCTTGATATTTAAAGAGCACTTGCCAAAAATATAAGGTCTTTAAGTAATGCCATATTCATTATAAGTTATAAATCAAATATTTCTGTTCCTAGTACTATTTGGTGGATTGATTTAGGTGCTATTGTACGCATTTCAATAACTGTATAGAGTTTTCTGATAAAACATTCTCTAACCGATGAAAAATTTGTAATAGTGGATAACAAAATGCATTCGCAAGTAAAGACAGTTGCATACTACAAAATTACCTTAGACTTTCAAAAATTATTGATTTTAAAAAGGTATTTTTATATTTCATCATTTTTAAAGAAACTTAATTTTGATTGTCAAATTAGGTAAAGACAATCACTTTTTGTTTAATACATCATGTATGTCTTTAATAAAGAGAAACATTCTTATTGCTATAACAATTATTGATGATTTATTCAATTTGAATGTCTCTTTTGATTCTAAATCTGCAGTATATATTAATAAGAATAATATGTTAAATAATAATTCAAGTATTTATAGCATAGAAAGATGGGACACATGTCTCAAAAGAAGGTGAAGAGCTTGGTAAAAGATGATCTTTTGGAATCGTTAGATTTCACTGGCCTTGAAACTTGGATAAATTAAGAAACAATCAACACATTTAAAACTATATCACAAAGAACCTTTTAACACATGTTTAAAAAGTCATAAATATTTTGTTACTTTATGAATAACTATTTTAGGTTTATGTATTTTTATTTTTTTGAAGAAAGATCTGAATTCTTTAATATTTTTAAGAATTTTAAATCAAAAGAAGAGAAATAATTAAGAAAATCTATAAAATTATTTAGATTTGATAGGAGTAGTGGTTACTATATAGTAAACGATGCTAGGATCATTTGAGCAGTTTCTTAAGGAAAATGATATAGTCACAAAACCCAAAGAGATTGTTGAAAGACAAAAAAAATCTTTCGGTCTTAATGTGGAGTGAAGTACTAATGACATCAATGCATATTCTAAATAAGGTTTCGTCAAATTCCATAAAAAAAACTTTTTATGAATAATAGACAAACAAGAAACCTTCTTTAAGTTCCACACACATTTTGGGGATGTTCAATTGAGATTAAAGTCAAGAACTTCTAAAAGAATCATTGAATTAAAAAAATATAGTAATTTTTTTTAATATCCACATAAGTTGAGAATATATGTTCTAGTTGAAAACAATTTTCTTAGAAAATGATTATGTTAGTAAGAATATCCTTAAAGATTTTGTTTTTAAAGAGTCTCAGAATTACATTATTCCTCGTCATGTTTTTTAGGACACTAATATCACCTCTACAAAATTCTTCGAATGTACTTACCATACATTGTTCTACTTAATAATGATCCATAAGTAACTATACCAACTCAAGAACAACCACATAAACAACCAATTTAAAAGTTTGTTGTTTAACAATCAGTTCATCAAGACAAAAAGAATCAGCTACCTTATCATATTATGGGATATCAATCCATGATAACTATACGATGAACTTAATCCAAAAGTTTTTCGCAAGCCATGAACTGTGTGACTTCCACTAATTGATTGTTAACTATGAAAGAAGAACTTATCTTCCTTGATAACAATTAAGTCTCTAATCTAGTCGACATATTTTTTAGAAAAAGATCATTTCATTGCAAATAGCTCTTTAAAATCAAAAGAAGTACCAAAAGACCATTAAACGATATAAGGCCAATAAAGATTTCACATAGAGACAAGATAATGACTATTATGAGACATATTCACTAGTTTCTTCAAAAAAATCATTAAGAATAGTCTTACCTTTAATATCTCATTTTGACTTAGAGTTATATCAAATGGATATCAAAACGATTTTCCTAAATATTAAACTTTAAAAAAGTGTACATACAACAACCTCAAGATTTTGAGATTAAAGGTACAAAACATACAATTTGAAAGTTGAAAAAAATCTATTTATAAACTTAAGCAAACTTCGAGATAGTGGTATTTCAAATTTAACAAAATTGTCATGTTATTTGATTTTTTAAAAAAAATTGTTGATCAATGTATATATCTAAAAAAGTGAGAGCAATGATATTGTCTGTTTTATATGTAAATAATATTTTACTTTCAAGTAAAAACCTACTAAAGATTTTTCTATCTAACAATTTTGATACGAAAGATACGAGTAAACTCAACTATGTCATTGACATAGAAATTCATCGGAACATATCTCTAAAAATATCCAAACTGTCACAAAAGTCTTAAAAGTGTGTTAAAATGTTTTCAACGAAAAACTACTCATGAAAGTCCAGGTACGGTTAAAGCTGACAAACTAAAAAAAAATTGTATCCTCAGACAGATGTAGAAAGACTTGAAATGAGGGATAAACCGCATGTTACATTAATTTTTTATTGGTAAGCTGCAAAAAAGACCTTGAAATATATGCAAGGAACTAAATATCTCATGCTTACACACAAGCATTCAAATCAACTAGAGATTGTGAAATTGATTCAAACTTCATTGAGTGTATTGATACTAAGAAATCTATTTCTAGATATATTTTCTTACTAATTAAGATTATTGCCTTATGATTTAGTACCAAACAAAAGACAATTATCGTATTCACCATAAAAGCTAAATATATAACTTGCTATATGACATCTTCACAGCTGTACAACTTCATTATAAAACCTATAAAAATATATTATGATAATGAAGATACAGTTAAATTCCCTAACAACAAGAATTCTACTGCTTGCATACACATGCAAATAAAATTCTTGATTGTGAAAGAGAATTAAAAATCATTTGATGTCTATTGAGCATATTGAGAATGATTTCATATTAACTAATCCTCTTGCTAAAGCATTACCACAAGGTACCTATGATGTGCATATGCTTAAGATAGATTTAGTTAGTTCTTTTTGAGGATTTGTTTTGGCAATTTAGACATTGATTTATTATATAATATTATCTTTGTATTAAGGATCTTTATTGTGTAATTCTTTTGTGAAATATTTATTATTAAATAATTTAAAGTAAATAAACTTTGTTATTTATCATGACATTTTAGTTTGTTTATTTAGAAAATTTTTCCCACAGTATAAAATATTTAATTTTAATTTTAATATTTGTTAAATAAAAGAAACATACAACATAAAAATTAAACATTTGTATTACCACCATTACTAGTATTGATGAGGATGGTTATTTTTAAAATAAAATTACCGAGTTTCATTATACTGTAACCATTCTCCATAAAGTATTTCTAACATAAAATAAGTTAAATAAGTCAAATAAAAGTTTGTAATATCTAATATTTTAATTTCTAACATAAAATAACTATTAAACTTGATCAACTTTTTAATTGTGAAAACTCCCTGAATTCTTGATGAATGCCTCGTTATCGAAGAACTCTCTTAATTCTCTAAAAAAAATACGATTTTCGAAATAATGATGATTTGAAAACACCAAATATGGAATGTGTAATCGAAGAGTTCTCGAAAAACTTTTCTGACTTTCAAAATAATAATAACACCTTATCACGTATGAAAAATTATTCTTAACTACAATTTTTCATACGAAAAACAACCTCCAACAAGAAGATAAGAGAGAACTTGCTTCCGCATAAAGATCAAGATACCCCATACAAGTTCATAAAAAAATTCTCATAATTATTCTAAACAAACACCAAATTAACTATAAGAGAAGAAGTATCCGACGATTCTTGAACATCTATAGAAACTCATCCGTCTCATTTGAGCATGGTTCAATATCATTATATCTGACCCGGTACGCTCATCAAATCGTGTCATGCATGACGAGAAAACAATTTCCGCTTTACTTTAGTCCACTTTCTAGTGATATATAGAACAGCAAATTAACCTTTACTGTATATAGCGTACACCCATCGTTAATAAAGCAAACTAACAAAGAGAGAGAAAGCCTCTAAATCTACAGTTTTGCACACGACTAACAGCGCCATAGTTGCACTCGAAACTTCAAAGAAGCTTATAGTTCACAAACGCCAAGAACCCGAACCACAGAAGGCAAGGCTTGAGGAGGTCGCCGGCGATGGGATTGGCAAGCCGGAACGTCCGGTAGCATCCGAAGGCACCTGCGACGAGCAACACGGAGAAGGCGAAAGCGACTCGGGCGGCGCCGAGGCCGAAAGCCATCGCCCAGGCGATGCCGAGCCCAAGCTGCAGCGCATAGAGAGACAAGGCCTGAGATTGCCGGCGAATTCCGCCCTCCACCCAGACGAACCACGAGGAAAACCCCATGACTGCGTGCGAGGCCACGCATCCCAGGTCGTGTAACCACACCGGGTACAATAGCGGCTTCACTTGACCGATACGGCGGTGCCCGAATCGGAGATTGAGGAGACTCAGTAAGATGGGTATCGTCACGGCTACCGCTAGAGAACGCAGGCCCCTCTTTGCTAGCGCCATCTTTTTGGTTTTTGGATTCTTGTCAGTCGGCTCGGTGGACGGAACGGACGGTTCGTCCTTGCCTCGGTGGTGGATTTCCGACGCGTCCATATGAGAGAGAGGGAGAGGGGAAGGGGCGGGTACGGGGAAGGAAGGAAAGCGAAACTGTTGTTCACTGTTATAACTTAAAAGACCTCTCGTCCTGAAGGCCCCCTTAAATTCTAGAAATGACATGTTGGTGTTTCTTATTGTAGATTAACTCAGCTCGAGCCATCATTATCTACGAGTAAACGTGGCCGATTCAAAATGGGTTCGGCAGTTACAATTGGAACCAAACTGGTTCAGAAACTAGCTGAAACTTAAATTGGGAACAGTCTGTTCGGTTTTGAGTTCAGAATCGGAATTGGTTCGAAATGGAAACAGATGATTCCAAATCGTCAGTTCCAAAAAAAATAACTTTTTTAAATTATGGTTTCAAGTTTCGGTTTATCCATCTAGGACTCAAACTGGAACCATTCTAAAACTGACAGTTTCAAAATCAGCCCAGGATGGTTCGATTCCCGTTTCAAATTTACGGACCATGTCTGTCAACAAGTCGTGTTTGACCGAATGGTGGGTAAGGGCGTTAAGCAAATTGAGCTGCTCATAAATCAGCTCGTTTCCAGCTTATTCTTCTTCTGTGTATGACCTTAACTGAGCTTAAGCCGTGTTTTAGTCAGCCATTGTTATGAAGAGCCCTCGTCTAAACCTTTTATATATTACTTGGTTCTTCAGTGGTTGCAGTGCTATTTACAAGTGAAATAAACATTGTTAATATATGCAATATGAATTAAAATGAGTACAAAAGGAAGTTCAAACGTGAGTCGAAGTGAGAAAACGGCTTTGAACAATTTTGAAGTCCGCTTGTTAGGTTTGAGCTCGCCTTGTTATCAAGTCACAAGAGGCTTTCAAACGTTTCGAACATAAATTAATTGAAGGATATCGAAAAGAAGTATCTCTAATGCGAAACGAGCTGAGTACATGCAGCTCAGCTCGTTAACCAGTCGTATCCGAGGCTATCGGAGGTAGAACACAAAAATTTCGCAATTGAACCGAAGGAGTTTATCTTATGCAGGGATGGATGAGTAATTCTCGATAAAGAATGGATTGGATAGAAATTCTAAACTAAGAGAGAGAGAGAGAGAGAGAGAGAGAGAGAGAGAGAGTTTCCCCATGAACCGCCTCCAGACGTGGATGGAGATGACTAAAATTGGAGAAGATTGCTTCCGGGAAGAGCCTACGCGTGGTTCGCCCAAGCCACGTAGAGTTCGCCTGATGATACAGAGCTGTGTCAACTAGCGAATACTACGTGGCTCGTTTCAACATGCTCGATAAATAACGGAGAGGATAATAATAGAAAAATATTCACAAATGGTTTTTCAAATGAGAGTCGTGAGTGGAGAGTTTAGTTCAAAACCTTACTTCCTCTTTTATAGGTGTGTGCTTCAGGTTCGGGTGTTAAGGGACTGATGAAACCGAATCAAATCGCTGTAACCAAGCTAAATCGGTGATTCAGGTTTCAAATGTTAAAACGGTTAAAAAACTATAAAAGTGTTTATAAAAATATGAAAAATATCTTTATTATATTTATATTTCTAAAAATAAAAAGTGTCATAGATATGATTGTGTTGTTAAATCATAAATATATAAAAAGAGAAATAAAATTAGAACCTAGTTTTGAATCATCTTATATATGTGCTCTTTTCTTTTTCCCACCAATAAAAATCTTCCCAGTCTCTCTCCCAAACCCACCTCCCTCAGAGATAGACAGATAAAATCATAAATCCCGATAAAATCTTGGCCCTAGATCTGAATCTATGGAACATAATTATGTGTTTTCTTTACCAAACACTAAAATCTTTGTGAGGTCTTTTTTCCAAACCCCCCCCCCCTCTCTCTCTCTCTCTATATATATATATATATATATAATACCTCATGCTATTATAACTTTTTAAGATTCTCTATTGCAACAAAATGTGGATATGGTGTTTCTTCATATTGATTACTTGTTATACAATACAAATGTCAAATATTAGCATACAATCTTGGTTTAGAATGGATGGTGGTTTGTTTTAAAAAGTGTATTGGTATCTCTATCACACTGTGCACTGATACGCCTGTATGATATAATGTAATTTTTTAATTTCATGATTAAAATTGAAAAATGTTAATAAATCTAAAAAATAAAAGAATTGAAATGAATGAACAAAACATATATATATCACAATCAACATTAAATAAAATTGAATCCAAAAAATTGATTTGAAATAGATAATTCTTAATAAATGGCTATGACTCTATAAGAATATACAGAGAGATTGTGAGAAGAGAACACTGTGTCACTCAGAGGATGAGCATAACAAAGTCAAATAACATGTCATAATAAGTAATCATCAATAACGTGAATACAGGATACCTTTAAAAATCAACAAAGTTACAATCATCCAGACCATAACGTTACAAAGTTACAATTACATTTACAACAATCATCCACAACGTAGATCAAAATCAATAAACATATTGTAATCGACATAATCTGGATCACCATCATCATCATCATCATCTTCTCCCTCTTCCTCCTCCACAATTAGATCCGCCCATCCAATACCTTTATCTTCTTCATCATCTCTAACTCAAAGTCCTGTTTCAGCTTCGAGTGCCCTCTAGTTTTCATCCTCTAAATTATTGGGGTTCCTCATCTTTAGCCTAATCATCAAGAATATCAATATTTTCATAGCTCAACGGGTCATATGATACATTTCTTGTTCTTCTTGCATCTTTTTACATCTGTTTGTAAATAATGAATATCTAAATTATCAAGAATATCAAATGCAATATAGTAATCAATCATTCATTATTAATAAGAAAAACTAAAAAACAATAATGCTTATTTTTTAGAGTTGTTATCTTTGCCTTAATTTCATATTATATGCAATGTATATGAAATCACGTAGTCGAGCATGCTCTAGTCTATTTTTCTTTTTCGTGTGAATGCATTCGAAAAAACTCAAATTTATCTCGCACCCACTCAAACTGCATGTTTAACTTACTATATGTTGAGCAAACTTTGCTAAATTTGGTATATCTATACCAAAGTGACTCACCATTAATCTGAAATAAAATATAATAATAATTAATAAGAAGCACTCAAAGTCAATCAATTGATAACTTAAATGAATATCAATAAAAAAATATAATACCTCATCATATTTGGGAGATTAGTTGGATTTCAATTGACCTTCCAAAATCTCCAACACTCTGTATATACTTGGTTAACTCTAAATGGATATTGTAATGAGTAGATGAATCTTGTACAAGGTCAATTGTATTTAATATATATTTTTTCATTTCTTCGTCCTTTGTAAAGTTGAGAGAATCGAATAGAAGGCTTAAGAAAATATGCAACAACATGCAAATCATGATGCATTTAGCAATTCTAGCATGCATCAATTACCTTCCAAACTTTTTTTAGAAGTGATTGTTCATGGTAAAGGTTTGTTTGTGTTTTCAATTTGACATTATCCATATCATTATATATATAAGGCATAATATGTCTATCTTCACTGTCCATCATCCTCATTACCTTAACTAATTATATAATTATCCTTAAAAGTTACTGCAATCCCCAACTAATAGAGTATCATTCATCACAACAATCTCCTCCCTCTTTATGGACCAACTAATATAGCCTCATTCATCAGATGTAAACATTTTTTCAATATATTTTTCTTTATGACAAAACTTTACACAGTAATGATATTTGTAGCAAATCTTATCAATGAATGCATAATCAATTTCCTTCCACTTGTATGGATTTACATCAATTTCAATGCAGAAGAATGATTATAAATAAACTTTGTGACATTTCTGCATGCATCTATATTCCCTCTTATTTCATCCATTGCACTCAAATCTTCAAGCATTAAGACTACTCAATGTACAACACCTGGAGTTCATACTAAGGATGGATGGTTTGTCTAAAGCATCTTACCAACTACTTTAAAATGTATAACATTATCAGTAATGAATTGAACAACATTTGAAACACTTATCTCTTCAACAAATTTCTCAAAAATAGGGAGAAAATTATTTATAATTTTATCAATATGAGAAAAGTCATATGCTTTTAAGAACAATGTCCTCTTGGGACAATAGACTAGGAAGTTCACCAAAAACCTACACTGACCATATGTCCAACCATCAGCCATAATAGAACATCTTATGTCTTTCCACGACTTCCTAAATTCAAAACTCAATGCATTAATAATATCAACCCATTTTTACAATAATGTACCCCTCAAAACATGATAAGTAGGGACTCTATAACCCGATCTCACACTAGCAATAGTATCCGCTATACTTTAAAATGAAAATGAGTTTGCAACATGCGGACAATTTTCTTAACTGAGTTACACACTTCAAATATACTTTCCCAATTAACTCAATTGAAGTAATAGTTTACCTAATACTTAGTTGAGCTCTAAGAGTCATACATGGGAGAAAATCAAAGGCATTCCACTACCTCTTGCTCCTCCTCTAGTACCACTCGTATGCATCGGGTGAATATGAGCCCTTACAATGGAACAAGATCTAACTTCACTGCTACTATTACTACTAGAACCTACACTCTTTCTCTTTTTTTGCCTTTGTCTCCCCTCTTCAACCGTCTATTCTACCATCTCAGCTACACTATGAATTCATCATATGTATCCCTTGAGAAGATCTTCAAATGGTTGAGACATATCCCAACCACCTATTTATAGCCTCTCTCTCACCCTTAATCTCTTCCTCTTATTCAAAGTATCTAATACATGCTTAATCTCATACTTCACTACTAGCATCTTTCTTGGTTCCCGTAAAGTGGTGTTTCATATAAGAAATACCAACATGGTATACTGCATTGTAAAACATACACTTTTCACAAGCCTATTACTTTTGTACATTGGATCTAATATTTTCATGCTGAATCGACCTAATTGAAAGTCATTAAGACGAGAGTAGACAATTAACAAGAAGAAAAAGGCTTTCTAGAGGTGAAAAATAGTGAAATCTGTAAACCCCCAAATGTTTTAAGTAAAAAATAAGGTAGAATGCAAAAGGAAATAGGTATGTCACGTATTTGACAAAAGCGCTAGAGATAGGGAGTCGGATTAGGTGAAAAACTTGATAATCTTATGAATAAACAACAAAATCAACAAGAACAAGGATAAAAAAATAATTTGATAGCAAGAGAATGACGTGAAAAAGGGTTTTAAAAAAGGAGAAGTGATTTCTACAACTTCGGATTTTCATATTTTATACCTAAAAAATAGTATTGACTCATATAATAGGAGTTGTATCGTACGATATAACACAATATAACCCCATATCATATGACATGGTATGATATAATATGATATGATAAATCGCTTTTTGTGATACATACACTTGTATCGACTAATTTTATTGATGAAACTAAATATTCCTTCTTGAGTGATATTATAGGTAATGCAAAAGGAAATCTCAACAACGTTATCACAAAAACGGCTTGATTGGCTATTCAATCGTTATTTGTGGTGGCGGTTACGAAAATGAGCCGTAACAACTAGTCGATTATGGATGAGCTCTGTAACCGACCGAATAAGGGCTCCAAAAAGAGGAAATCCCAACAGAGAATCTGAGGGGGGTGGAGCAGACACTGCTCTATATATAAATAGCAACGCACAATGACAAACACAGAGAAACACAAAGAAATACAGTGGAATACATAATACTAAAACCCTCCAACCAAGTCATACCTACCTTTTCTATCCATCTTCTTACCATATCGATGGAGCTGCACTATTGGAACGTTGTAGGAAATATTGGGAAAGCTCACCGGAGTTTAACAAGATAACTATACAATTCTCGCCTAATCATCTCTCCACTATATATTGTTTGCGAAGATGAAAACAATCAACTATGACGACTAAAAAGAATGATAATTGTATGGTCTACATACCGAGAATGAATGTATCACTTCTTTAGCTACTCTAACGGCCTCTTCGTAGAACGGGTGGAGAGGTCTAAAAGTGCCCTTTCTTTGTTTACATGTTTCAGTATAAGAAATACCTGCTTTAAATGTACTTCCATCAGCATCATGTAATTGCAACATCAAGGGGTTATATACAATAATATGTTGGCAAAATCCGTAGACATGCATGCATAATAAACCAATATGCAACAAATGTAAACATGCCTCTCATATCTCTCATATATGTCATAAGTTCATCTTATCTACAAAACTTTTCATTTGCTACAAACACAAACGAATAATCAAGTTCACTGTGTTCGCAGTCAACAAATGTGTCGTCAAATTCATCAGCCAACTAGTGAGAAAATCCATGACTGGTTCCATATAATCAAATCTACGCCTATAGTTTGTCGCAGATATGGAAGGTGTTCCATTGTAACAAATATATCATTCGTCATATATTTGGGATATGGTCCACCATAAATGTTTTTAGACAAGTTCATTGTCATCGTACAATACCTTGCATATACCTATGTATCCTATATAATATATTAGAGAAAACCTAACAACACAGTTTTACCCACCTCGTCTACGAGACATGTCATTGTCGTGTCTCTCCCATCAAGGAGATGCAGACATGACACATCTCAATAAGAGGAAAATCACGGTATTTTTGTATTATGTTTGTTAAGGAGATGCAATAATACCAATTTATTCTCTTAGAGAGTTGCGGCAGTTATTCTCGTTTTCTTATGAAGACTACAAACAAGAAAATGTAGTGGATTTTGTCACGACTTTGCCGTGTTTCTCTCTTATTGGGTTACGTGTATTTGTGATCTTTTTCTTTTAAAGATGTAGCACTCTTATACAGATGAGGCAAAGCAGCGTCTTTACCCGAACTCAAGGGACGGAAAATAAAGACCAAAGGAAAGAATTAAGGAGAGATATTTACAATACCTACTTTTAATAGATTTTTTTTCTTTTCCTACTTTGATTCTACCACAAACTTCACTCATTCTTTTGGGAGACTTCACAGGTTCACTAGTTCTTAGATTCAGATATTTCTCTTTTTCAAATGTCGAGTACACACCTTTGGTACATGAAAGGCAAGGGATTCCGAATGATTGTGAAAAGCTACTGTCAAGAATACGGAAATCGTAGGGCGAGGTATGCATTTACAGGAGAGAGAAAGGGCAGGTGTACGAACTCAAGCTGTTCGGCCACTTGATTTAAATGCCGCGCAAAGGAGCCGTATACATGAGGATTCAATTCAATTCACAGCCCTAACTGCATTGTGGCGGCAACCCGCGACCCGATCTGTTCACAGCCCTAACAGCATTGCGGCGCGTCGAGCGGGAGATTTCTTCCGGCTGGCGGTCGCACGCGCAAGCAGGCGCTCGAAGCCACACAGAGAGGGAGAGAGAAGAAGAATAAGAGAGATGGTGAAGGTGTCGTTCACGCGCCTCCATGGCAGCCAGCAAATCCGTCAGCGTCTCCTTCTTTCCACCCTATCAAACAAGCCGATTGTCATCGACGATATTCGCACCGACCATTCTTCTCCGGGCCTCCGGCAACACGAAATCTCTTTCCTCCGCCTCCTTGAGAAGATCTCCGATGATTGCGCCGTCGAGATCAACGAAACAGGTACCTCTTCTTTTTTCTTTTCGCACTCTTATTCTCCTTCTCTAACTGAGAAGAATTACTAATTTCCTTTTTGGTAGGAACCAAGTTGAAATACAAGCCCGGAGTTTTGTTGGGAGGGAAGAATCTCATGCACGACTGCGGGCTCAGTCGATCCATCGGTTATTTCTTGGAGCCATTGATCGTATTGGGCCTCTTCGGCAAGAGAGGTCTTTCCATTACTCTCAGAGGTAAGCTATACAACTCTTTTCGTCACTTTCGTTTTCGTTTCTCCTTATCTCTTGTTCCGGGTGTCGGATGATTGTGTTCGCTGAGTCTGGGGAATTTCTAATAGAATTGTACGATAGAACCTGGTTTCATATGGAAATGGTTGTACATTATGATGCTTCGTTTGGAAGCCCCTGAGCATCTCTTCCACATCCCACTTAAAACTATAGCGTCTCCGGTACGACGGGTCATGAACTCAGCATTGTGTCCTTAGGGGCTGTTTGCGAGGTGTAACTTTTCAGGCGGAACTTGTTCTTCGTTTGTGAGTTGTGTGACTGACGTGAACGAAGACCTTGATACCAATTGGATTAGTTTTCTCCTAAGAACAGGAGAGGAGGCAAAAGAGTAACGTAGGGAGGATTGGATACCAATTGTGTGCGGGTGTGGGTGCACGCTCTTGCGATTTGCTGACCAGAAATACTTGAGCCGTACTCGAATAAATCAGCAGGACAACCTATGGACCACAAACCCAAAAATGTTACGAACATTTGGTGAGCCGTGCGAGTCGTCCCAGAAACATGGGATCTGTTTAAATGGTTTAGTCTGACCACATTTGGTGTCCATTTCTTTGTTAATTTTAACAAGAACTTGCAGCAACGCGATATATATCGTCATTTTGATGTGTCCCCATAGCATAGGTCTGCACTTGATGGGAGTGACTTAAAGTTGTCTGAGCGTTCCTCATTAGCTCTCCTCCAACAATGGCGTCGCGGTGCTTTGAAGAGCGGAGGCCTTCTCTTTTTCTTCCCTGTCATATTATTATTTTTCCCACTCCAACCCACGCATTGGAACAGCCTGCACTCCAGTGAACAGATTTGCCAAAGCTGGCAGCTCAATGTTGGTTAAGCCCTCCCTGCTCTTATTGTCTTTAACAACAGAAAGTCATAAAATGGAGGTTTCATGTGTGGGTATTATTTATTTTTCGTGGTTGTATTAACTGATTGACCAAGGTAGCTTGCATGGTGATCGTAAATTTACTTTAATATTTTTGGAGATGAGGATGCCCTATTAATGTTCACATATCAACACTAATTCTGTGTGATTTGTAATATGGTTGATGATCAGATGCAGAAAACTTTGCTGCACAAAACCTGCTGCTTTTCTCAACATGAACACCGCTTGCATTTTATTGGAATGGCACATGAAATTTGAGAAACAGAGAGAACCTAAAAGAACGATTTTTTTTAAAATATGAGGAAATTTGTTTCTTATTTTGAAATGCCATGAGAAATACTGAATCATTATTTTGCAATGCGTGAGACCTTTGACAGTGAAATGCAGGTTTGGTTTTGTGATGTTACCATAAAATCGGGCACCAAGTTGACCCAACAACTGTAACTAAAAGCGTGTACTGGCTATAGTTATAATGTTAAACCTCACAATATTTCATGTTTCCTTGTGTTGTTACCAACTACTATGAGAAATCTAGTCCTTGTACTGTTAGATTTTATTACATGAGCACCTTCGATTTGACTTCAGGCAAGAGGAGAAAGAATGTGGGTTAGGGATTAGACAGGTGGTTCAGAACATGGCGTGAAACTTGACGTCTATCTGGAAAGCTTGTAGGATGGGTGGGTGTTATTTAGAACCATCTCTACCAGCATCTACTTCTTGGCCCCAAAGAGTATACATAAATTCAAGGTGGTGATGGCCCCTGCTCTCCATACTCGACCGCTGGCTCTGCCCTTGTCTAACAACTGAAAAATTGAAAAAGGATTCTTTGCTTTCTGGATATGAAAAGAGATCATCTGAGTTGGTTTCCATTCCCTTCTGTTGGTTTCTTGAGGGGATCTCCTCCTGAGAACGACCTCTTTGTATGAAGTACAAGAAAAGTAAGATGACTTTTCTGAACAATTGTGTACATTATAAGATGAAAGAAAAATAATAGATCAAGGATATCTGTCCTACAGAGTAGAATTCTCTAATTTGTTCATTTTCACGTGGAACTCGTGAAGGATGAAGTGGACTATGAAATCTGGCAATCTGTTACTGGAGTAATTTGGAGGCTTTTTTTCTGAATGTACAACAGCAGTTTGAGAATTATGTTATTGCTTTAGTCATCATCTTCCAATTCTGTTGTAAGATTATTGAAGCATATTTGGATGACTAATGATCCCATTGGGTGTTTGGGTGGGTTATTTGTGCACTTACCTTTGTATGCTTATCTGTGTCATCTGCTTCTCAATGCCATAGTAGCTGATGTCTACAGCACTTTGTGTGGTTCCCAATCCTAATCTTTTTTTAATGGTAAAAACTGCCTCTTCGTATGATTGTCTACAAGCTGCTAAACCTGCTTGCTAGCTTTTTGGACTTATCTAATTTTGTATCATTATTAATGTTAAGGATATCTCAGTTTAACACAATTCTTTATGCAGGAATAACAAATGACGACAATGATCCTTGTGTTGACACTTTTAGAATAACCACCTTACATATGCTTAAGCATTTTGGTGTGCCACTAGAAAGTTTGGAATTGAAAATTATAGGTCGGGGAGCTCCTCCTCATGGTGGCGGAGAAGTATACGTGCAAATACCGATTGTTCACAGTAGTCTTTCTGTAAGTACGGTTCGTTGCACTTCACTTCTGTTCACAGTTTTATCTGCATGGTTGTCTCATCCTTGGATTACCGTAGGCAGTAAATTGGGTTGATGAAGGAATGGTCAAGCGTATTCGTGGAGTGATTTTCTCCACAAAGGTATCTCCTCAGATGGAAAATCGTATGGTTAATTCTGCTAGGGGCATTCTCAATCAGCTTCTTCCCGATGTTTATATATTCACAGATCATATAGCAGGTCCACAAGCTGGAAGGTATGTTTATTACCGTCTACCGAACTGATATGAAGTAAATTAGCTTCTTTGCTTGTCTTAGAGAATTTTCTTGATCATGGTTGGTAACTTTATTTGATTCAATTATAAATTGTGGCCATATTCTTCTCGATGTTGGGCTTTTGGCTTGCTAATTTTACTCTTCTATTTCTTACAGATCGTTTTCTGAATTTCCATGTTTGGAAAAAGAGTTGCTTGTGCTCTGTCAAGGTTGATGCTCACGAAGCAAATCCAATGAATTGCTAAGAATCCAAAGTCATCAAAGTATGGATGCCAAACTTCAAATACGTCAACCAAGAGAGCGGAAGCATACAAAACACAAATCAAAAGCTGTATTAAGACAACTTCTTTTATTGATGATAGGGTCATGTATTTATAGGCTTTACATAAGGAGATAGGAGAAGAGAGAAAAGGCCACAAGATAAGGGGTTGGTGGCTGGCCCCTTGGCCAACCAACTAGCCGTTGGGTCTCCCAACGGTCATGACCAGGGCCATTGTGGCCCTGGCCCTGCCTCATGCCAAGACTGCACGGGCCCTAATGGCTCGTGCTCCTATTATATTAACACCCTTCTTCAAACTTACGGGGTATATACTGAAAGTTTGTCCAACATAAATCAAATATAACTCAATTTTTGTGTTTGCTTCTAATAAAAATTTTCACAAAAATAATATACAAATTACCACAGCTTCCTTTGAAACAACTCCAGATCATCTTTCTACAACCAATGTATCAATTTATTTGTCATCCTGCATGAAAATCAACGAAGTATCAATACATACATTTGCTCAATCTTAATGAAAGCACAAAGACAATTTAAAATATCTAATCCGGAAGGTAAACCAAAAAAATGAGTCAAATAAGTTCATGAAGTTGATTTTTTCTAATTCAAGAAAGTCATTTGATTGAAAACATTGATATCATCAAAATAGGATTATCTATTATAACAACTAGATTCATAAATCACTACAAACTTGTGATATTATAAGGGAACCTTAGCATATCAAATAAGCTTTTTAAGGTTAAGCTCAAAACCCAAGTTTTAAGGATAAACTCAAACCCAAACAAGCTTTTTAAGGCAAAGCTCAAAACCTTCAAATCAAACAAGCTTTTTAAGGTTAAGCTCAAAACCCGTCAAGTCAAACAAGCTTTAAGGCTAATGTCAAACTCGAGTTTTGAGGATAAACTCGAACCCAAACAAGCTTTTTAAGGCAGAGCTCAAAACCTTCAAATCAAACAAGCTTTTTAAGGTTAAGCTCAAAACCCGCCAAGTCAAACAAGCTTTTATGGCTAAGCTCAAACCCGAGTTTTCTGGATAAACTCGAACCCAAACAAGCTTTTTAAGGCAAAGCTCAAAACCTTCAAATCAAACAAGCTTTTTAAAATTAAGCTCAAAACCCGCCAAGTCAAATAAGCTTTAAGGCTAAGCTCAAACCCGAGTTTTGAAGATAAACTCAAATCCAAACAAGCTTTTTAAGGCAAAACTCAAAACTTCAAGTCAAATATACAATTCTTAAGGCCCTTAAATGTCCTTTATTCTTTAAACTCAAAAGTGATTCTATGGTTCCAAACATAAGACAATCCATTTGAATGATTAAAACAAGTCAAAGTAATCAACTTCATGTTTTTCAAAAGGTCTCACAAGGTTTGTTAAAACCATAAATACAAGTTAATCAAGATAACTATAAGTCTTTTTCAATATTGATTACTCTCCAACCAAAAGGCCAACAACGTGGAACATCTTAATCACAAAGATTTTCAACAAAAGGCCAACAAACGGAGATCATAATCTCGTGAAAAAGCAACCTTAAAGTTATCAAGATCACAAATCTTCAAATAAGTGCATCTTCAATTTTCAATTAATTTCCAACCAAAGGCCAAAAATATGAATCTCAGTCATATAACGTCATACAAGTACATGCAACTCATTGTCAACAAACATTTTTCCAAATGTCTCAAATAACAATAAGTATATCTTGAAGCATTAATTGATTTCCAACGAAAGGCTACCAACATAAAGTACCTTAAACACAAAGGTCTTCAACAAAAGGCCAACAACATGGATCTCAATTACACAAGAAGATATCCCTTATTATTTTCCAACAAATACATTTTTGATCTTATCAATAATAAAGTTTGAAATCATTCAAATGTCACAACACATTTTTCTTCTAAACATGCCAACAAACAATTTGATTTAACTCCGTAAATACATAATCAAGATTGCATATAACCAAGTTGGAAGGAACACACCTAGATGGGCTCAAGTTTGAATACCATGCACAGCGGAATCGGGTCGAATAGCCAAATCTGTTCATTTAACTCAACAATGCAAATACTATACAAACATGCAATAATATTAAGTGCAACATAAAAGATTTATGTTTTCATGAGAAAGAAGCAAAATGTTTCAATAATCAAGTTGAACCCATGTTTCTTGTCAATAAGTCCATCTAATCCACATATAATTTAACATTGCCAGATCAAGGATAAGAAAAAGTGGTTCTCACAAAAACAAACTGATATTATTGGAATATTGCATATCCCAACCATCACCACAAGACAAATCGAACTCAAGGATTTCTGAAAGCAACCACCATAACAAAGAGTGCAAGACTAGCCGAATTCACATGGCAAACAAAGAATGACAGTTGATATCGTGATAAGTAAACAAGCCAAACAAGACCACATATAAAGAAGCAACGATTAGCTAAGTACTCAATCTTTATTAAACTAATTTTCAAGGACAAAAGGGCAAAGCTATTTTAACCCTTATCAAGTCACTCAAATGCCAAAACCCAAACGGAACTACATAAGAGAAACCAACACCCATATAGATGTATTACACATTTACAATCGCAAAATAGGTTGTTAGGAAACCGTAAATCATCCCAAAATAAAAGCCTAGAAACCGAGAAGTTGAGCCAGGATAGGTTATTAAGACCCTCAATTCTCAACTTAGAATCGGAAAACCTTTAGAATTGAGTACCGACAAAAATTAACAAAGCAAAAATAAGACAAATTGAACAAACCAAGGTACTGAATCTGAATACACAAAAGTTTTGAAATTTTTGAAGTTAAAGGTCATTCCGAGAGGACCCAGAAAATATAAAGGAGAGATACCGAAAACACACCAATAAACAAATAGTCGCAACTAACAAAGGACAATTAGCACTGAAAAACATAGTGATTTCTTCAAAATCCAAGTAATTATTTAACGACCATTTCAAAAATATACTTCAAGAAATCTTAAGTTATATTTGCACCGAAACAACATAGGATTTTTCAAAGAAAGGGGAGATAAACTAATAAACCATTCTTAATCCAAAAATAGATCGCAAAATGTTCTTATAACAACCATGATTAAGATTCATAGCAAAAGAAATATCATTGAGTTTTTTGTATTTTGAACTTTAGATGCAACTATCCAAACCATCCAAAGAAAGCAAATTTCTACATAAAACGAGGATATGGATAACAAAACTATTGTTCATGGACCAACAAAACGAGAAGATGAGATTTAAGAAATGAAGCAATGCAACGCGAATGAGCTAATCTATCGTCTTCTTCAAACTGATTAAGGGCAAGATATGGATCAATAACAAAAGACAATGATAAAATACTATATATATATATATATTGAAAAAAGAGAATGTCAAAAATATTATTACTATCTCATGTCTTTCATAAACAACAACTAAGTTTTCAAATGTTTCGAACATATCAAACATAGCTACAAATTTATTTTAATCAAGAAACATTTGTTAAAATCAAAAGTTCAATTTCAAGAACACAAGCATATATACAAGAAAGCCATAATCATATATTTCTAAGAAAGTTATATTTTCAAAAATGTTGTTATACTAGTAATAAAAGAAGATAAAATTTCCAAGAAATTCTAAAATTCCCATGAAAACAACGTAATCAATTGAGAACTTCATTATTTTCCTTCAATTTTCAAAATAAACATATTTTCTAAAGTTATCTTGAACTTCGAAATGTAAAAAACCAAGAACCGTAGAATTTTCAAAGTTGGCATGCTTCCCAATGTGCTCGATATCTTTAATCCGAGGCTCTGATATCATGTAATAATTATTGATAATCGAAGGTTGATGCTCACGAAGCAAATCCAATGAATCGCCAAGAATCCAAAGTCATCCAAGTATGGATGCCAAACTTCAAATTCGTCAATCAAGAGAGCGGAATCATACAAAACACAAATCAAAAGTTGTACCAAGACAACTTCTTTTATTGATGATAGAGTCCTGTATTTATAGGCTTTACAAGTGTACATAAGGAGGTAGGAGAAGAGAGAAAAGGCCACAAGATAAGGGGTTGGTGGCTGGCCCCTTGGCCAGCCAACTAGCCGTTGGGGCTCGCAACGGTTATTGTCAGGGCCATTATGGCCCTGGCCCTGCCTCATGCCAAGACTACACGGGCCCTAATGGCCCGTGCTCCTATTACATTAACAGTGCTTTATCAATCTTTGTCATCGTGTGCCCTTCCTAGGAGGCTAGGGTAGATAGCTCGGTGTCCCAAGAGTATGGCATTAGAAAATGATCTCAAAAGTGTTGGAAAGAAACAATAAAAAATGATCTAACTTATTGTGAGTTAACTGCTAACATGGCACAGGATAGGGCTCTATGGAAACAAAGAATCCATGTAGCCGACCCCGTCTAGTATGGGAAAAGGCTTAGTTGTTGTTGTTGTTGTGGTGGTGGTGCCTTTGATGGTTCGATTCATGCTGTTGTTCATATAGTTCAGGGTTGCAGAAATGTACGTTCACTGGAGTTTGCTTTTCAGAAATCTTTACACTTTCCAATTGTAGAAATCGTTGGGGAGCCATGGGGATGTGACTGGTGTCTATATTGTCTACCCTTTTGGAAACCTCCCCATATTTTCTCCTGCTTTTTGTTGTGGTCAATTTTGATTGTGTCATCTACATTTGATGACTGCATCAGAGCTGTCAAGAATTTCTTCATCAACAATCGTATGTTAATGCACCTGGGTCTGCATACCCTGTTCATGTACCCTATGGCTGTTGCTATTCAAGAATCATTGGTCCAGTGTGACTCAATGTTGTTCGACTGATAGTTTGCACTAAGAGCCTTCTATTTGCTTTGGCTGTATGTAGTTGAGGTGTTCATGGTGGCATCTTGTGTACAGGTCACCTGGCTATGGTATATCATTAGTTGCTGAAACCACTACTGGATGCTTGATATCTGCTGAATCATCAGCTTGTTATTCCAGAGGTGATGATGGCAATATTTTAGGCGATGATGACAAGAAGCAAGGTCCAATGTCGCCTGAAGACCTTGGTGTTCAAGCTGCATCTATGCTGCTGGAAGAGATTAAACAAGGAGGGGTTGTTGATTCAACGCATCAGGTTTGTTACGATCGACTTGTTTTTTCTGCAGAATGGATAAACATATGATGGTTTCTAACCGGTTTTTCAATTCTCTAGGGCTTATTATTCCTTCTTTGTGCATTATGCCCTAAAGATGTTTCCAAGATACGCCTCGGAGAGCTTTCACCATATGGGATTCAAACACTGAGAAACGTCAGAGATTTTCTTGGTGTGAAGTTTGTAATCAAGCCAGATCCGTCAACGAAAACTGTTATTTTGAAATGCGTGGGCTGCGGTTTAAAGAACCTCTCTCGAAAGTTATCATGAAAAGAGGTTAATCTTTTCAGTTTTGAAGTTTGCCTGATCTATGTGGCTGACATTATTGATCTGCTGTGGTCGCTGCATGCTGCAGTCCATCCGGTCGGGTCCCTTGGACCATTCCGTTCGAAGCATGATCCATGTCAAGAGCATATGCATTCTCTACTTTCTAATGATTGTTTTTGTGTTTGCTTTATAAATCTTTATTCTGATCTTCCCATATTATCAGCTTCTCACGTTATAGAAATGTAGATAATGATAACTACTAAGGAATTTTTTGTTTGGAACCTTGACATTGTCGAGGTACTCTTTCTTATGTACATGGATCTGACTACCAAATGCTAGCTCTGACTGTAGTTCTAACCATAGCATGGAACTTGGACGATGCACTGTTTACAGTATTGGAGTGTTGCATTGTTTATTTTGCATTAGAAAACTTAAGTTTTGTTCGCTTGGAGCAGTGGCAAGAATAGATACGCACGCACACTTTTTATTATCCATAGCCGTTTTTCAAAAATACCCAAAATATTTCGATACACTTTCTTTTCTCTTTTGCAAACAGGATGATTCTAGTGTCGTTCTCAACATCTTCTAACAAGCTTTCGACAATGGTTGGAAGTCTATTTTTCACACATTTTAGGCATTATCAATTTATATTAAACATTTAGAAAAAATAATTAGATAAAAAAACTGACGGAAGTAATGAACTATTAAAAATAAAAAACGTTCCCATCAAATCGAATAAGGAAAAGAGAATAAAATTGATTATATTTGAGGTTGAATTGTTGATTAGATACAAAAAAATATGAGTGTTACAAATTCGTGTTTTATTCTTGAGAAAAGAGACTGATTGAGTCGTGTCTTTTTATTTAGAGAGTTTCTAAATAGGGATATATGGTTTAGTCGCATCTGTATCCAACTCGTGACAACTTCATGGTTATTGGGTCGATGACATCAAATATACACGAAAAAAAGTAAATAAGATTAGAACATATCTGTAAATATACACGAAAAAAAGTAAATAAGATTGGAACATATCTCTAAAAAATATAAAACACTTTATTTAATTGAATGTGTAAACTACTTTTCTTTTCTTTTTCTTCTTATTTTTGTGTGAGAGAAGGTGACGGCGCTTAGATGAGATTGAGTTATGTATTGTCTAATTGTAGAATAAGGTGGCTTGTAGCAATGGAGAAAGGAATTATAAGAGAGAACCGGAACAATATGATTTTTTTTTTAAAATTAGTAGGGGTATTTTCAAAAATCATAGAAAAATGGTGTATAGTAATTTGGGGGTGTGCAAATAGTAATCCCTTTTAAATACTCTCAACTTCTAGGTGCCAGTGCCATTGATTTGGTTAGCAGAGAACAAGTTTAAGTGATCGCTTATTTTAATTTAAAGCTATTGTTATCCTGCAAATTGGTTGAGTATTTTAATTGATCAGGCTCAAATCTGAGCTCAAGTTAGAGCTCAATTGAGCTTCAAATAAGCCCACCATAGAGCTCAACTAAATCGAGCTTGTTCATCAATTCACTGAAGTTCCAAAAAGAAATGAGCCTAACGAGACTAAATGCAACCACGAGCTTGTTGGAACAGCATGGGCTCATGAACGCACATCTTTGGCGTCTTTGATTCTCTGGCTGGAGGGAGGAACCGGTGGCTCTTTCCTTTATTCAAGCTTGATCAAGAAAGGTTGGCTTAGCTCATATTTCTGGTTCACACACTCGAAGATTCAGTGGCGCCTCTGCTTCTCTGAAGCTTATATCAGAGTTCTCTCCCTTGTTCAGATCACCATCTTCTCCTCCTCACTTTTGGAGATCGGGTCGGCCTTTCGTTTTGAATCAACCAACAAAGTCTGTGGTTTGAGAAATAAGATGAATGATATCCCATTGTTTTAGGAAATCCAGGGCGAGTCCCTGAGTAGGCTATTGTTTTCTTTTACTATGATGCTTAGTGGGTGGTTCACCATGTTCTTGCACAACCTTCACCTGCAAACTCTAAGAATAAACCATCGGTCAAACCTATGATAATACTGCTATCTGCACCTATGTGATTCAGTACTTGCGTCCGTGTTTTGTTAGAAACAGGTCAACTCAAACACGATAAGATTTCTTTCATGTTGCTTTGGGTGGAACAGAACATAGCCCTTTAAGTCGTGTCTGTCTTGTGTTTTTATGAAGGGTGTCATCTTGCCTGGTCTTTCATCTCTTCTGTCATGTTTGTTCCGTGTCACATCATGTTCATCGAAAAACAGGTCATTTGAGCACAATCCCATGTTTATGTAATATTGGATGGACATAAACATATGGGTTTCAGGTCATATTAGTTAGTAACCTTTTTATGTCCTGTCTTATATTGCCAGTCCTACCAATATATATATATATATATATATATATTCAGCATTAAATGTGGCATTGATCTGCAAATTCTTCACAAGATAAGCGGTTAAGCGCAAACTTTTTGGCAAAATTAGTTTAGGCTATCAAATACATTTTGGCTTAAAATATTAAAAACAATGTGCGGCGCATCACAAAGTGAAGAACACGGTCATAACTCTTACTTATTCCCAGAGGTGCTTAACCTCCCCAGTTGCTTAGGCCCCCCTTGTATTTTATTTTTTTAAGAAAAAAACACTTGTTTTGTTACACCAACCCTTGATTCCATTAATTTTCTTTGTAGGGGTTTTGTTATAACCATTAGCTGTTCTAAACCAGCTTGATGGTTCCTCTTGCTTGGCTATTCTAATCCCTTTGGGAACATGATGGGTTCTATTTGGTCTACTGCATGCTGGATGCCGTCCATCATAAGGTATGGCATCAGAATCACTCAAAACGGACGGCCTTGATGTGAACGAATCTCAAAAGGAAGTTGTACGTCGCCCCTCAACCCGATGCATCATATCTATAACTTTAAAACCATCAAACCAAAACCATAAATAACCCTTTTTGGCTTCCTGATACCCATGGTATACTTCAAAAGAAAAAAATTGTTAGACATAGGCCCACAAATGATTTTCTCTAACTGAAAATCATGTTTGTGTTCAGTCTCGATTTCTCTCATTACCCTGTCGGAGTCTAGCTCAAACCGAGTATAAAGCAGAATACGAGTAGCTCATTAAAATCAAATTTTAATTAAAAATTTAGTTCTACATATAAATGTCACAAAGACACTCAAATTAAGTCAAATGTAATTTTGAAACAATTTAAAAATGAGACATTTTGTTTATTATGTGTATCTGCAAGGTTCAGAGTTCGATATAAGAGAATGGCCAGGAGGTGCTTTTTGCCCTTTCTTCTGAAGAAAATAAATATTTTCCAATTTAATGCTGAAAAATTATGTACCAAGGCAAAAAAGAATATTTTTCACTGGGGTGTCGGGTAATAATATTGTTGCGAGTTTACACTAATTGAGAAAACGATTGCGTGCAGTGGCTGGTTCCGCCTACTTCATTGTTGCAGACAAGACCGTCTTGGCCAACGCCAGGAAGAATTCCTTCAAACACATCAAAGCATGAGAAAATAAGAGGCATCGTCTCTTTATGTGTTATCACATTTGCCTCTTTGTGATTTCAGTTGTTTGCCTTCCTCTATCGATATACATATAATCTTCTTAAGTTTATATGAAACTGCTATGAACTTTGATCTTAAATCTTTTCAATTAATCTTGACATGGGGAGTCAATTTCATGACTACCCCCCAATTATCACAACCGATTCTCTTACATGGTTGCAGAGTTCGGCCCAGTTGGTTCGCTGTGTGCATTGTGCAGGCACCACGAGACCCACAAAAGGCAGGTTTGGCATGCCCAGCACCGTGATGCAAAAAGGCCTAATGAACCAAAGAAGTTGCATTCAACTTCTGATCCAAGTGAAATTTTAAAGTGTTCTATGACTGCTGTTGGATCTAGCGTCGTTCTTATGGCATACTAAATTTTGCAGCTCAAGGCACACAGAGCATTGGCTCAACGGCAGGACACTCTAGCACCGTTACTGCTGGTGGGGAGTTCGACTTCCAGAGGGTGCATGTTTGGGTGTGTTAGCCTTGGGCCTCCTCTTGTAACCGAAAAAAAACAGATTAAATAAATTTGTAGGGCGAGACAAGCTATGTACTATAGATACATATACAACCGTTCAATTAATTTTTCAAATTTCAGGTTTGGCTGGTGTCCTACCTTGAGTTGATCTATCACTATGATTCAAAGTTCTTCTGTACATTTAAGGGTTGGTAACCATAAAATATCATTTTTGCCTTTCTTTTCAAAAAACAATATGAGAAAATAGAGCATAAACAATGATGTCTAAGAATCGATTGGTTTTCTACCGTGCTTAGTAAGGCCTTGTTAATTTGGTGGGCTTGGTTGGAAAGTCAGGACTTTGGTATTGACACATCAAGATTCTCTAAGGACTAATCACGTTTGCTTGTCACAAATTCACGGCTTTTGGATTAATATTGATGGTTGATAATCTAATATGCTTCATTAGTATATTATTCAAACGTGCCTTGCCCTGCAGGTCTTGGGGATCAAACATATCACTCGTTTTGGTATAATCTATTTTTTTTTTAAATACAAACAATAATATTATTATACTCATATTTTTTAAAATCAATCGTCTCATTCGAGGTTGTGAAAAAAGATTTAGTGTCTCTTTGTCTATGTATGTTATATGCACACGCAAGTGTCTATATAGGTGGTACCTATGGGGTAGGTAGAGATTGCTATCGAGAGGATCCTAGAAACGGAAGCTGGCCCCATCTCCAAGTTCAAGGGCAAGGCTGCCCAGTATTGCACCTCTCAAGGGCCTGTATGCATCATGGAACTTCAAAGAACTTGTCATGGAACTTTAACAGAACTCGTGCTTGAAATTCCATAAACCGAGACAGAGCTTACATGTTTCTTGATTTTCTAGGGATATGGGTTCCACATTTGCATTATTCTAGCACCACAAATGCTTCTTTATCTAATTAAGTTCCTCCACGCAAACAGGCCCTAACCAAGAACACTGGCCTGTAATACTTCCATCTTGTTGAGAAACTTATATCACATGCTTATTAAGTTATTTATCGGTTCAAGAGGAAGTCCATGTTTGAAGGATGAACCTCCATATTCGTATTATTGATCCGCTTGTATATGCCTCCTGTATTTTCACCTTTTCGGGTTTTCCCCTGCATTTCTATGAAGGAATATTGACTGAAGAAATTAATAACCCTTCAAATATTTATCTTCATGAGAGAGCCAAGTTCTATGTAATACTAGAGATCTAAAGTGAGTTGAATATGTATCTTAAGGAGGTGGAATGTTTTATTACCACATTCAAGTTTGCAAATCTACCCACCGTGTTGCTTTTAATGTTAATATGGGGAGTTGCTCAACGTAATGCCAACCTAAATTTTTTAAAAAAGGGATTGCACTCAGACCGATAGCTGACTTGGCTCTCGTGTGATGTTGGGCACGAGTTCAACTCCCCAGGTGTGCATACCCTGCTTCGTCCTCCCCCTCCCCCTCCCCTCAATCGGGACATGAACAATGCTTGTTCCTAGTGGTAGACTTGGGAAATTCTTGAGGAGAGGTGTAACTATATTTCGGGTGAAGCATACTTATATTTCACGTCTACAAAATATTTATATTTCTTTATATAAAGTGACAGATCTCAAAAAATTTCGGATTTGTAGCCTTATAGTGGGTCTGCCATTGCTTGCTCCGTTCGGTTCTATTTGTATTTTGTTAGTTATATATAACTCTTATTTGCATATATCCTAGAAAACCAATGTATCGTGTCCACTCAGGAATTGATGGATATACTGCAATTAAATAATCAAATAGTTTTGATTTGATAGAAAATTTGAAAGAACTCAAAATTTTAACTTTTAATCGGCAAATTAGTTTGTATGCAAATTCTTTGTGAAAATTTTTAGCGTATCATAAATAGGATGTTGAGTTGACACATAGGACGCAACCCGACCCTGGTCAGTTCATATGATTGATTCGCCAACCCAAAGTGGTGGACCAACATTGGTACCAAAAGGGGATGGCCCCACGACGATGAGAACGTTCGACACTTTCTTAGAAACGGTCCAACTCGCTAGTTTTCGAGAAAACGAAAGGACTGCAACTTTTTGTACAAGGTTAATAGAGAGGGAGAAAGAAAGAGAGAGAAAGAAAGACAGGGACAAAAAATAAGAAAGAAATACGTAGGGATGACAATGGAGCAATTGGGCCGAGTAGGGGCTCTACCCGACCCCGCCCCGTAAAAAAAAATCCATTATTCGCAAGGCCCTTCAGCCACCTCATTTAATCCCGTGCTCTTGGCTCTCCATCAAAACGTATAAGTTAACTATATTTATTTCTTGATAGAATAATTTCCTAATAAAATTTTAAAGATACCAAAATAGCAACCCTACTTACTGTGTGTCTCTTATCAAGAAGCTCTTTTTGTAAATGACTATGGAAGCATCTCTCTGAATTTTTTTCAATTTCGTCCCGAAAGACTAAAACACCAAGAAGAAAAACATTACCCTTTCAAAGAAGAAACAAGAAAAAGTAAAGAAAAATAAAAAAACAAGATCAAACAAACAAAAATAGGAATCAATTACGAAACAACAACAACAACTAAGCCTTTTCCCATACTAGATGGGGTCGGCTACATGGATTCTTTGTTTCTACTAAGCCCTATCATGTGCCATGTTAGGAGTTAACTCACAATAAGCTAGATTATTCTTTCTTGTTTCTTTTCAACACTTTTGTGGTGGTCCTCTACCTCTTTTAATACTTTCAAAATCTAGTTTTTCATACCTTCTTACAGGTTCTTCTTTTGATCTTCTTTTTATATGTCCAAACCACCTTAAACGATATTCTGTCATTTTATCCTCTATTGGTTCTACACATAATTTATTTCTAATAACCTCATTATGTATTTTTCTTTTCTTCTATGATCACTCATCCATCTCAACATCTTCATTTCTATCATAAACATCTTTTGTACATGTTGATGATTAATTGCCCAACACTCATAACCATAAAACATGGCAGGTCTAATTGCTACTCTATAATATTTACCTTTTAACTTTAATGATATCTTCTTATCATAAAGAATATGTGATGCTCCTCTCCATTTTAACCAACCAGCATTAGTTCTATGCGTAACATCTCCATATTTTGTCTTTGTTCTACTAAGTTGAAAGCCTTTACTTTTTAATGTTTCTCTCCATAGTTTTAATTTTCTATTAACTTTTTCCTTAGACTCCTCTACTAACACAATGTCATATGCAAATAACATACACCAAGGTACTTCATCTTGAATATGTTTTGTTAACTCATCAATCACCATTATAAATAAGTATGGACTTAAAGTTGATCCTTGATGTACCCCAATATTAACTTTAAAGAAGTTTGTTATTTCTTCATGAGTCCTCACAAATGTTTTTATACCATCGTACATGTCTCTTATAAGGTTTATGCATGTCAATGGGATACCTATTTTTTTCAAGGTTCTCCAAAGAACTTCCCTCGGTACTCTATCGTAAGTTTTTTCTAGATCAATAAATATCATATGAAGGTTTTTCTTTCTTGCTCTAAAATGTTTCATTAGACGTTTCAAAAGATGGATCGCTTCAAAAGTAGATCTGTCTAACATGAATCTAAATTGGTTCTTTGTTGTACTTGATACTTATCTTAACCTACATTCGATAATTCTTTCTCATAATTTCATATTATGGCTCATTAACTTGATACCCCGATAATTCACACAATTCTGAATATCTCCCTTGTTCTTATATGTGGGCATAAGTGTACTCCCTCATCATTCCTAAGGCACCTTTTTGTTTCTCAATATTTCATTAAATAGTCTTGTGATCCAAGTGATTCTTGTTTCTCCTAATATTTTTCAAGCTTGCATAAGAATATTGTCTCGTCCTACTAATTTACCACCCTTCATATGTTTAAGAGCCTCTTTGACTTCATTCTTTCGAATACACTGATAGAAATTATAGTTTATATACTTTTCTGATTTGGCTAACTCTCATAAGCTAATACTAACATCTTTATTTTCATTAAAAAGCTTATAAAAATAGTTTTTCCATCTATTTCTTATATCATCATTTGCCACTAGAATTTTTCATCCTCATCTTTGATGCATCTAACATAATTAAGATCTTTAGTTTTCTTATCTCTAGCCCTAGCTATCCTAAAAATGTCTCTTTCACCCTCTTTTTAGTTGAGTTTTTTTTTATATAAATCCTTTCAAATTTTAGCTTTTGCTTCACTCACGTCATTTTTTGCTTCCTTCTTTGCTTTTTTATAAGTCTCCAAAGTTTCACTAGTTTTTTTAGCATAATGTAATTTGTAACATGCCTTCTTTGCCTTGATTTTATTTTGCACTACTTCACTACACCACCAAGCTTCTTTTTGTGTTGGTACACCTCCTTTATATACACCTAACACATCTTTTGCCACTTTCTTAATATGTATTGCTATATTATTCCAAATATCACAGGGTGTACCAACATAATTCCAAACATCTCCTTGAAGGACTTTTTGTTTAAATATATCTTCTTTCTCGCTTTTGAGGTTTCACCATTTAGTCCGAATAGCTCGATGCACTCTTTTCTTCTTTGTCCATTTTTTTATTTGTAAATTCATAACTAAAAGTCAATGTTGGGTGGTTAAGCTTTCTCATGGAATTACCTTGCAATCTTTACAACACGCTCTATCTTTTTTTTATAAATAAAGTAATCAATTTGTGTTTGTGATAAGCTACTCTTATAAGTAATTAAATGTTCATCTCATTTTTTGAAGATTGTATTGACTATAAAGAGATCAAATGCCATAGCAAACTCCCTACCTTCCTCATTTATATCCCTAAAACCAAAGTTTCCATGAATCCCTTGATATCCTAATGTCTCTTTACCTACATATCCATTTAAGTCTCCTCCTAAACAAATCATCTCTCTTTGTGAAATCCTTTGAATCACCTTATCTAACTCTTCCCAAAAAGTTGTCTTTGTACTGTCTTCTAGTCCTACTTGGGGTGCGTAAGCACAAACTATATTCAAAACCTTTGCTGCTAATACTAATTTCAACTTCATGATTTCGTCACCATATTGTTGTATGTCTACTACACTATCCTTTAAATCTTTATTTATGATAATACCAACTCCGTTTCAAGCATTTTCTTTATCTAAGTACCATAATTTAAAACCTGTATTCTCTATCTCTTTTACTTTTTCTCTAACCCATTTTGTCTCTTGTAAACATATAATATGAATCTTTCTCTTAATCATAGTATTTACCACCTCCATTAGCTTACCGGATAATGTTCTAATATTCCAAGAACCAATACAAATCTTATTATCTAGGACTAGCTTTGTTACCCCCCGTATCCGTCCATATTCAAAATGCGGAGACCCTCTCTGAAAATTATTCACTACATTTGGGCGGCAATGTTGCGGAACTAACTTCTTTACCCACACCCATCCATGATGTGGGAACCCTCTCTGCAATTGATTTACTACAGTCGGGCGAAAATGTAGTGGCCCTTGCTTACTTATTACTGCATTCGGGCTCTACAGCACGTCGCTAGACGAGGAGGCACCAAAGCAATGCTCATAATTTTTGTAATCCATGTTATAAATCTGACAAAGTTTTACGCTAGCTATCGGAAGCCTAACACAACCCTCCTCCTTTATACAGGCTTGGGAGCGACAATGCAAGAGTGATCCCTTACATGGGAGGAGTTTGAAAATAATATCCACATATACACTAATAATGATGATATTCATACCTTTCACCTTCATATAACGAGTATGCTCAGTTTTACTTTTTTTAAAATTTCTTCGAGTGATCCTACCTTTTCTAGAGGTATATCTCGATCTAATGTAGACTCAATATCCTTCTAAGTTTGCACTTTAGTGAAAGATTATGCCATTGGTGACACTTTTCTAGCTTTTATTAGCTTAAGTTCATCCTAGAAAATCTCAAATTTTGATTTTCACTTTTGTTTCACTTCAAAAAGATGCTTTCATTAAAAAACATCTCATTTAATGATAAACATTTTGGACTTAGGATTATAAAAACTATGACCATGCATTTCAATAGAATATCCAACAAAGATGCATTTCCCCCTCTTTTTATCAATTTCAAATCACTCACTTGCATTAATTAAAGCTTTAGAAATTGTACCCCAAAACACATAAATTACTTACTTTGGGCTTGCACTTTGACCAAACTTCATATGGAGTTTTATTGTGCATTCTCCTTGTTGGTGAGATGTTAAGAAGTTAAATGGATATAGCCACTTCTTCTAACCAATAATTATTTAAAAGTTAACTTTTGTTCAACATATTTTGATCCTATAATCGTTCTATTCTTTTGTTCTTCAATCCATTTCATTTAGGTCTTTCTTATGTCAACTATTTGTGAATGCCATTTTGCTAAAAAAGTTCAAATTCACCAAACCCAAGTTACACGAGTTTTATATTCAGAGAACTATTGTCAACTCATATAGCACGGGTCTTATCATGCTATATGGTAGAATATGGTCCGATATGTCGTAGAACATGATACATTTACCTATGTCATATCGTGTTGGTCTATGATACATGATAAGCTCGTATTTTATCATACAATACAATATTATATGAGTTTTACAACTTTGGTTTCAAATGTATAGTTTACGTGATTTGCTAATGTTTTGATATTGATGAGTTATTTATAATAATTATTGAGAATGAGAATGATTTTCAAATGTACACATTTACTACAAGTTGTATTCATATGTGTGTGGCATTGGGTTGCATAGGTATACTGATTTAAAATGATGAGATGAATGTGTTTGATATTTGAATATTATTAATGAAGCACTATTGTTGTGAACCAAATGGTTGTTTGGTGTTTTCAGGAATTCTTCGCCAGAGTCGGGATTGATAAGGACAATGAACCTAGTAATTGTCACTAAACTCAAGTTAGCCGAGTTTAGATGAGATAAGGAGAAGAGAGATACTTCTAAACAACGATATGCCTCCGCCAAAAAACTCTCTCAATTTGTTTCATTACAATGACTTAAATAGAGATTACAAAGCAGTAATGACATGCATTAAAATAAGTTAGAAATAACATATAGGAACTAACACTACATGATTATCTTGCAAACTAAGGGAAATGAGCTTGCTTTAATGGTTAATCGACTTATTAATGAGCATAGTAATCAGTTGATATTGGTTTGAACGACCATTTATGAAATCTTCTTAGGTTGGATCTGCCACTGCTTGACTTGTCCTCAACTTAGATCATGTTGGTAGTCCCAAGGTTTCACTTGGATGGTTAATGCTATGAGCAATGCCATTGTATTCTATAATATCAACCACTGATTTTATTTTTCAACAGTTTGAAATTTACAAATGACTTTATGTTGTTTAGGTGCAAAATTGAGATGATGTGGAGTGGACTAGATATTTAGGAAATTGGATCAAACTGGGAGTTTCAAGTAGGTGTATTTGTTCCCTCTTATAATGTATGCTAGAGAAAGTTTTGACTATTTTCAATGATGCATTTGATCATGAACTACTTGTTAATACTTTGAAATTATATATCTGAGTGCTTATTAGGTCTATTAAAAGTACTTTACTATTTGGATAGATGCATGACATAAATGTGCTTGAGCGTGAGAGAAACATTATCAGATAGTAGTAAAGTGATGTTTGTTGAATCTTGGATGATCATATCAGGTGGTGGTCATCAGTCAAAGTCGAACGGGTCAAAGGGATGTTGACTATCTTACGGGGCTAATGGTTTGGGGACACAACATTTGTAAAACTTTAAGCTTTTAAATCTCTTCTTGTTAATGTTCTAATGCATCTGGATGGCAATCCAAATAAAATGACAAGGTTTTTAACCTCCCGCTCAACATTGACTCTAACTAAACGTATCGGTCTATTTTATGTTCTTAATATTGGTCCAAAGGCATTTTCCCCTACTATGATTTTTATTAGTTTTTGGTGTTTCTTCTTGTGAAGATTTCGTGTAATAGGAATATAATACTATCTAGTATTCTTTTCCTTCATGTTGAAGAAAGGGTAATGGATTGCAACTCCATCCAAATTCAAGAATTCTAGCATGCCACCCGCTTGGCGAAATTAGTTTATGTCCCCACTTAAGCCCCGAATTAATGACCTAGATCTACAATTGTGGACATAAAGGGTGGAGGTTTTTCATACCATTTCTCGACTTTGTGAAAGATGTGCATTTTAATATTCTTGTTTGTTTGGGTATATAAAAATTTATCTTGTAATAACCAAGTTTAGGGTTAGCCAAACATAAGGGATGACAATGGAAAATGAACTGGTTCGGGTTCTCTTTTCCCCAAGCGGTACATGGCAAAAACAAACACACACACACACACACACACACACACACACATATATATATATATATATATATATATATATATATATATATATATATATATATATATATATATGCTTAGGTATGGGTTGGGACACCTTATCCTCATACCCAAATCAGGTTGAGTTACGGTGGCACGGGTTTAGTCACTGTCGCCATCCCTGGTGGAACCCCATCAGATGCATTTCCTGAGTATTGGTTCATGTATCGTTTTTCTTTTTATCGAATGACAGAAATAAAATTTTGTGGATGGTGGCGTACGGGATGGGACTTTCTGAGGTAAGGTGAATTGTGTTATAACGTTAGATTTAAGTGCGAGGTACATAGCTTTTTTACTTATTTTTCAGAGATGGGCCTCTGTCTTCCAAATCACACTCTTCTCTTTCTTCAGTAGTGACAAATCGGGTTGATGTTTGGGTCGTCTCATGTTGAGTTCGTTCATGAACCAGCTGGATTCGTTTTTTTTTCTTCCAAAACTTGGACCTGTTTTGGGGAGGGGAGAGAGAGGGAGAGTCATGCTTCAGGTTGACCCCAACCCGATATGGGGGTGTAACTTCGGGTTGTGTTTGGGTCGGGTACAAAATTGCGTTCCCTACCCTTCTTCCATGGCAGATTTCGGCACCGGCGTCTTTTCTCCTTCCCCTTTCTTCTTCACGTCAACTAACGAGGTTCCGTCAACTTGTCCTCGAAATTTGAACAGAGCATCCTTGTTTCTTCGGCGAACCTCGAGAAGGTGAATGATCAAAATCTGGCCGTGTAAAGGAGCTGAATTGCTACCCGTAGATCTGCAACGAGCCAATTCTGATTTATTCAACTCTGCTTCCTTCGAGCGCTTTTCTTCTGCGCGTATAGTTCCTCATCACCCCTTGGTTATCAAATTTCGATCAACAAAGAGACCGAATGCTGAAGTATCTTTTGCGTCAAATTTAGCAGCAACTAGATCGAATTTGCTACCGCTTCCAACACATCGGATCTGCAAAAAGTGAGGTAGAAGTTGCACGGATTTCGGTTACTCATCCTTCTGTTCTGCGTCGAAGATATTGGGATAATTGCCTGCTCGAGTGTGTGCATATGCCGTCCTTGTAAAGGTTAGTCTCTCTCTCTCTCTCTCTCTCTCTCTGAACTGGCCTCACTCGGAATCGTGCCACGAAACGCTTGCGTCTGATCCTCCCGGCCTCCGATCCCTTCTTCAAACACCGCGGATCCCTCTGGTTTTTCTTTTCTTTTGTTTTTTCACTCAAGTTCACCAATCCCATTTCCATTCATTGTTACCTATTTCAATCTCATGGGATTCTCGTTATCCATTTGAATCTCAATAGAATACCTATCAAGAATCTCAATAGAATACCAATCAATCTAAGGAAAGGTGAATTTTTTCCGCTAAACCTCTATCTTCCCAACGTTACTTTTTTTCTCTTCTCGACGATTTATTCTTTTCTGCTTTCGTTGTTCTTATGTATTTAATTTTGATGTTGGGTTTGGTATGATCCAAAACTAGCCTAAGATTTAGAGAATAGGGCCAGGTGAATGCACTTTACTCCACTCTCTTCCTCTTCTCAGATCTCTCTCGTTCTCCTTCTTCTCTTTCTCCTCCTCTTCCACCAGAGGGAACCGTGCTGTCTGCATTGGAGCAGCACCAATAAGTTAACTCCTTTACCGAAAAATTTGGTCCAATTGGGCGGAACGTATATTCGCAAGCATAAGAGATGGTTGTGCATGGCTATGCTACTACAACTAAGCCTTTTCCCATACTCCATGGGGTCGGGTACATGGATTCTTTATTTTTTGTAGAATCGATGTTAAGTCCGAAGCCTAACGCAACCCTCCTCCGGTGATCCTTACATGGGCGGAGTTTGTGCATGGCTATGGTTGACGCAAAATTTTCTACTGCCCATAACCAACCCCAGTGCTCAACATTGTTCTCCGTGTTCAGGCATTTCATCAAATAGTCCCGTTGCGGCTAATTAGCTGTTAAAAGCCTCATGACAAGCTACACTGCGAACCATGGGTTAATAATGCTAAACCATCGGATTTTAGTGCTAGGGACCCAACAAAAATGGGCCTTACGCTAACATGGAAGAAAAAGATGAATGATAATGCCTAAAACAGGCATAGGGCATCCGTTAAGGCAGTCTCCCTGTTGAGGGCATAACTCACTTTTTGGGTTGATTATTCTCCTGCGAGACAGAGTAGAGAAAGGTCCTTTTTGAGGATTGGAGTTTGGAGAGTCAATGGTGAACTGTGGAAAGATGTTTCACGGACGAAGTATACCATTTAGTTCAATGGTTAATGACCCAAAAATAACTCATTAGACCATTGAGTCAGCTTCTTTTTGCTGTTTGAGTTGGATAATTAGTTTCTCCCTATGTTACTTCTCTTTAAATTGAATGTTACATTTTGCATATCACCAGTTGCAGCTTGCCATGGTCTCTTGGATTGGTTCTTGATCATCTCTGTGGCCTTGAAAATTGATGATGACAGGTGGATCCACCCATTTCCCCCATTATCTTAACGACATATGTTGCTGTTGGGCCTTTTCCCACAGTATGTTGGAGAAACAAATGGGCTGAGATCTTTCGTAATAAACAGGTCATCCACCCATTTTTGTAAGAACTTGATTGCAATCCCAATGGTCTAGTAGGACAGGTATAATTTATGATGCCTATCTCTGCTTTTGGCTATGTTTGATTGTTGGTTCATGTCTGAATATGATTTTGTTGTAGAACATGTGAGTGTGCATATTTAAAACGAAAATAATGTGATTGTTATAATACTCTCCTGCCCTTGGAGTTCTTAATAAGGAAAATGTTTCTGTAGGTTCATGGCATCTCTTGTGGTGGAACGTATACTGCACTGTGTATAGTCAATCAGCCGGAAAGATGATGATGCAAGATTTGGGCGTTGAAGCTAAGGAAGCTGCTGTACGGGAGGTGGCAAAGCTTCTACAGCTTCCTGAGCATTTATCATCCATTGCTTTCATAAAGGCAGATTATGTTCTTCGCCAACAGGTATCAGAAGCCATTTCAACTTCATTATGCACACGTTTGTTGGTGCATATTTGCCTTCGTATTTGTGTTGCATGCATGCAAGAATTCAAAACCTTTCCAAGTATAATGTTCGTGGCCTTTTGCATATGTTCAGGTTGTTATGTTGCTTTGTTTTCTTTTTGCATTGGGGGGAGGCAGATGCTTCCACGTGGCAAGCTTTTATAAGTTAGAACTGTCTCTTCTGCCTTTCCATGCCAGTATAGTTTAAATAACAGCATGTTTACTACTCTAGATCCCAGTTAAACATAATTAGTGCATTAACCACAAAAATTATGTATGATGTCCCTTCTAGCTGCACTTTTCTTGTAGCTTCATCTTTTCTTTAGGTTAATGAGCTTAATACCAAACAATACAGTAAGAAGAGATCTGCCAAGTGCTCCTTTTTTTGACATGAAGACTGTATTTAATGATATGAAAAACATTTATCTGAAGGATCCTTGAATTCTTTAATTTTTAATATTGAACTGGCAGAAGTTATCTCATCACGAATATCTTTTCTGGTTTCATGGTTTCCTTGAGCAAAAAATGTGATTTGTCTGATTTGAGCAAGTTGTTTATGATTATCACACTTTTCATTCAAACGTGGATAGTACTTCTTAGCTAAGTTAGAGAAGATTATAGAGAGAAATAAGAACTACAAAATCATACTGCTTGAGAAAAATGATTTATGTTTAGCAGAACAAGACTATCTAGTACAAGCTAAGTGAGTAGGAAAGATTACAATAATTTTCTTCTTCCTTTTTCTTTGTTAAAGACTTATGACTTGGAAAAAAGCTGCCCTTTTAAGGGATTGAAACAACCCACTATAAAATTTCAAGTCTAGGACCCTCTTTTGCAAGGCCTATACTTAGCATCGGTTTGTGCAAGTGGGTGGGAACTCTGGGCTCAAAACTTAACTCGCTGTCTAGCATCTAGATGCTCTTTTGCTATGCTGGCAACGTTCAACCATGATTGGCCTTCAATATTTGGGTCTACAATACAGCATAATTACTAGCCATAGTGGCATAGGTGCAAGCTGGATAAAAAGGAGACAAACAAGTTTTACGTAACAATATTGCGTCTTTAGACTGAATAACTTCTAGTTGAACCTGCTATCTGACTCTTGTATTGTAGTGATGCACATGTTAAGACACATGTATAGAGCAAGATGGTAGAAGTGTACTCTTTAACTGTATTGGTTGCAGTTGAAGATACATCCTGTATCTTATTGTATTCTTTACAGTACATCCAAATATAAAACTTTAAAGAATAAAGTTACAAAATAACAATTTCTAAATCAATGTTACTAAGTATAAAATAAAATTTAGATAACTGTTTATTTAATCAATGTATTTCGATCATGTGTTTGGTGGATTTAGAAGTTACAATTAGCAATTGTATTACATAACGGTAATAGGTAGGACCTATATTTAGAAAAGTACAATACAAATCCTAATACATGCAAAAGAGAGACTTTTATGTCTAAAGCTACCTTTTGAGGGAAACTCTTAGGAGAAACCTGCACTTAGGTGTGCATGATCACCCTCAGAAAACTCCCAAGTTTCACAATGGTGCCGTAGTTATTTTGGCATCACTCTCCAAGAGTATGTATAAGGGTTATATGCTGAAACAGAAAGGCGACATTGGCACACCATAAGTTGTGTCAGTTGTGTAACTTAAAGCACAAATCATGGACTGTATCATAAGCTACAATGTTTCTATCATACAAGATATGGTAATGCAGTTAAGGTATGCTCTAAATAGTACATACAGATTATGAGATATATCCTATCAATTTTTTGATATTAATGATATGTATCATGCTTTGTCATATGATGTTGGTCTGCAGTTATGGGAAACAGTGAAACTGCAGATGAATAATGTGGGCCAAGCTTAAAGGTACCTATTACAACATCAATAAGAAAGTCAGTGACAATGTCACTAGAAGATATTTGGAAAAGTGGAAGATGATCAGAGTGCTTTGAAGGAAACATTGAATGTGAACTGAAATACAGTGAAGTGCTCAAAGTTGTAGCTGTAGAAGGACCTAGAAAGTCAGGTTACCGTTGAAGGCATGGAAGGAGCATTGACCGTGATATGTGATTGAAGTCACAGCTGTAGGAAAGATAGAGGTTTTCCAAATTGACCTATTGGGATTGATATTTTTTTTATATAGATAAGATAAGTTCATTGAAAAGCACCAAGGTGTTGATCCCAGTATGTGAAGAAAATACTTTCAAAGACTCAACAAACTCTATAACATCCAAAATGGTCCCAACAAAAGTTTCCCTTTCGTAGAAAGACAAAAGACGAAGACGAAGCCATCTTGTTAGTAGATCTTTTGACAATTTCTCTATCCCCTGAGAAACCCTCATATTATTTTCCCTCAGTGCAAGCCAAAAAAAAATAGTGAAAGGTACTAAACCAAATGAGCTTTCTGTTAAGAAGGTTGCAATTGTATCGTTTACTTACCTTAGTACAATACTTAGCTTGTTTTTTATTTTTAAAGATAACTTTAAATTAGGTTCATTAATGACATTGTTGTAATTGTGCTTAGTGATGTAATGTTGGTATTTAAAGGGAAACTCTACCAAGAAACTCATTAATGCTGGAATTAGAGAGAAGAGAAGGTGCAATCGCTTGTAGTATACCTGGCCGATTGCCGCATATTCCATCTTTCATACTTCTTGTTTATTTTATTTGTGTTTGAGTGTGAAATCGTGACATGGTATCAGAGCTTTTGAGGCTAATCTGCGTGTGAAAGATACAAAATCAATGGATAGCAACAATATGAAAAGGAAGAAAATTGATTTTATGAATTCGGTAGAAAAGAAGAAAACAAATCTAAAGAAATATGTCTACTTGTTCACCATCTGTTTCTAAAAATTCTGAGAAAGAGAAAATCTGCATAAAAGAAGAAAATAGGTCTAAAATACTGTCCTCCTGTCCACCATCTGTTCGTGAAAAAATCTGCCAAGAAAACATAAAGTAATCATGGAAGGACATTTAAAGGAAGAATCTCAAGTGATTGGATATAATAATGAACAAAAAATGGAGCCATTTCACATTACTAACATTCAACTTGAAGGTCGAAACTATCGGGAATGGGTTAGATAAATTGAGCTTGTCTTAAAGTCTAGAGGTAAATCCATTTATATCAGCAAAAATTATAATCGGCCTGATGAAGACAATGCAGAATTTTAACGTTGGTCAAAGGATAATGCATTAGTTAGTTCTTGGCTACTCAAATCCATGAATCCCATAATTAGAAGACATTCATGTATATGGAATCTGCTGTAGAAATCTGGGTAGCAGTGGAAGAAGCTTACTTTAGACAACGTAATATACCCATGGAGTATGAGATTCTTGAAAAGATAAGAAAGTGTCGCTAGGAAGAATTATGTGGTTTATGGAATGACAAAGGTACATTATCGAGAATAAATACAACTATTGCATTAAGGAATATACTATAGACAATCAGGTACAAAAAATATTTGATCTCTTATGGGGAATATCACTAGAGTATGAGTCCATTTATGTGGTTTATGGAATGACAAAGGTACATTATCGAGAATAAATACAACTATTGCATTAAGGAATATACTATAGACAATGAGGTACAAAAAATATTTGATCTCTTATGGGGAATATCTCTAGAGTATGAGTCCATTAAAGTCAAATTCCTAAGCAAATTCGTTGGAAGAGGGCAAATTAATTTTCAACAAGGTAGAGGTTTTGCTAGAGGTCGAGGAACTGGTAGATCTCAACATTATGAAGACAGAAATAAATTAGAGTATTCATATTGTGGAAAGAGAAGGCATACACACGATCAATGTTGGGAAATTTCAAATTATTGGCAGACCGATTAACTATAAGGGATATTAGAGTCATGTAGCAACCACTTTAGAGAGGAATATTGAACCAAGTTCCATGAATCAAATGATCGAACTAAGAAGGAAATTAGCTGAAATTGAGTCATGTGTGCAAGAGCAACCTTCCACATCTGATCTTAAGAATGAAACAAACACTCCTACCTCCTATAGTATCAATAATAACTCGTATTTTAATTATTCATGTCCTAAATTCTGGTGCAACTGATCACATGATAGGAGATAAGTCAAGGTTGATGGAATATGAAAATGCTTCTCTACCATAATATGTGAAAGTTGCTAATGGATCCCTAGATCAAATGGAAGGAAAGGGAGTGATACAAGCCAAACATTTTAGACTAAATTCAGTGATTTACATTCCTAAATTTCCAGTTAATCTGTTGCCAGTTAGCTCGTTGACTTGAGACATGAATTGTTCAGTCACTTTTTCTCCTTTTGGTTGTGTTTTTCAAGATCTGAGAACGGAAAAAACCTTTGGTCATGGTGAACTGAGGAATGAACTTTATATACTATCTGAAGAAGAGATGCCGTTATAGGGAAGATCATTAATAGTCACCACAACAAAAGAAAAGTTAAGGATGTAGCACAATTATTTCGGCCATTTAGCAGCTTTAACACTTAAAGAGATAGTTCAGGATAATTGTTTAAGAGATTTAACTATTCAATGTGATGTTTGTTAAAGAGCTAAAAGCCATAGAGCTTCCTTTCCTATTAGTGAATCTAAGACATGTATTCCTTTTGAATTTATACATTCATATGTATGGGGTCCATGTTTACTACCTTCACTTGGAGAATTTAAATATTTTGTTACCTTTATTGATGATTTCTCTAGACTTACTGCTGTCTATCTTATGAAATCAAAAGCTGAAGTCTCTACTATATTTCCTATTGTTCATAAGCTCATTATGACTCAGTTTGGATATCCTATCAAAATTTTGTGAACAGATAATGGAGGTGAGAAACTCCGCCCATGTAAGGGATCACCCTTGCATTGCCGGTCCCAAGCCCGGATAAAGGAGGAGGGTTGTGTTAGGCTTCCGACAGCCAGCGTAAAACTTCGTCGGATTTCTACAACATGGATTACAAAAATTATGAGCATTGCTTTGGGGCGTTCCCGCCTAGCGACGTGCTGCAGAGCCCGAATGCAGTAAGAAGTAAGCAAGGGCCACTACATTTTCGCCCGAATGTAGTGAATCAATTGCAGAGAGGGTTCCCACATCATGGACGGGTGTGGGTAAAGAAGTTAATCCCGCTACATTGCCGCCCGAATGTAGTGAAAAATTTTCAGAGAGGGTCTCCGCATTTTGATTATGGACGGATGCGGGGGGTAAGGAAGCTAGTCCTAGATAATAAGATTCGTATTGGTTCTTGGAATATCGGAACATTATCGGGTAAGCTAATGGAGGTGGTAGATACTATGATTCGGAGAAAGATTCATATTCTATGTTTACAAGAGACAAAATGGGTTGGAGAAAAAGCAAAGGAGATAGAGGATACAGGTTTTAAATTATGGTACTCAGGTAAAGAAAAGGCCCGAAACGGAGTTGGTATTATCATAAATAAAGATTTAAAGGAGAGTGTAGTAGACATACAACGATATGGTGACCGAATCATGACATTGAAATTAGTGTTAGGAGTAGAGGTTTTGAATATAGTTTGTGCTTACGCACCCCAAGTAGGACTAGAAGATAGTATAAAGATAGTTTTTTGGGAAGAGTTAGATAAGGTGTTTCAAAAGATTCCACAAAGGGAGATGATTTGTTTAGGAGGAGATTTAAATGGACATGTCGGTAAAGAGGCATTAGGATATCAAGGGATTCATGGAAACTTTGGTTATGGGGATATAAACGAGGAAGGTAGGGAGATTTTAAATTTTGCTATGTCATTTGATCTCTTTATAGTCAATACAATCTTCAAAAAACGAGATGAACATTTAATTACTTATAAGAGTGGCTTATCACAAACACAAATTGATTACTTTATTTGTAGAAAAAAAGATAGAGCGTGTTGTAAAGATTGTAAGGTAATTCCAGGAGAAAGCTTAACCACCCAACATCGACTTTTAGTTATGGATTTACAAATAAAAAAATGGACAAAAAAGAAAAGAGTGCATCGAGCTATTCGGACTAAATGGTGGAACCTCAAAAGTGAGAAAGAAGATATATTTAAACAAAAAGTCCTTCAAGGAGATGCTTGGAATTATGTTGGCACACCCTCTGATATGTGGAACAATATGGCTATACATATTAGGAAAGTGGCGAAAGATGTGTTAGGGGTATCTAAGGGAGGTGTACCGGCACAAAAAGAAGCTTGGTGGTAGAGTGAAGTAGTACAAAACAAAATCAAGGCAAAGAGGGCATGTTACAAATTACATTATGCTAAGAAAACTAGTGAAACTTTAGAAGCTTATAAGAAAGCAAAGAAGGAAGCAAAAAAGGCCGTTAGTGAAGCAAAAGCTAAGATTTGGGAGGACTTATATAAAAAACTCAACTCAAAAGAGGGTGAAAGAGACATTTTTAGGATAGCTAGGGCTAGAGATAAGAAAACTAAAGATCTTAATTATGTTAGATGCATAAAAGACGAGGATGAAAAAATTCTAGTGGCAAATGATGATATAAGAAATAGATGGAAAAACTATTTTTATAATCTTTTTAATGAAAATAAAGATGTTAGTATTAGTTTAGGAGATTTAGCAAGTCAGAAAAGTATATAAACCACAATTTCTACCGACGTATTCAAAAGAATGAAGTCAAAGAGGCTCTTAAACATATGAAGAGTGGTAAATCGGTAGGACCATATAATATTCCTATAGAAGTTTGGAAAATACTAGGAGAAATAGGAATCACTTGGCTCACAAGACTATTTAATGAAATATGGAAAAACCAAAAGATGCCCGAGGAATGGAGAGCAAGTACACTTATACCCATATATAAAAACAAGGGAGACATTCAAAATTGTGCGAATTATCGAGGTATCAAGTTAATGAGTCATACTATGAAATTATGGGAAAGAATTATTGAACGTAGGTTAAGACAAGTATCAAGTACAACAGAGAACCAATTTGGATTTATGCCTGGTAGATCTACTATTGAAGCGATTCACCTTTTGAGACGTCTTATGGAACATTTTAGAGCAAAAAAGAAAGCCCTTCACATGATATTTATTGATCTAGAAAAAGCTTATGATAGGGTACCGAGGGAGGTTCTTTGGAGAACTTTGGAAAAAAGAGGTATCCCATTGACATATATTAACCTTATAAGAGACATGTATGATGGTGCAAAAACATGTGTGAGGACTCATGAAGGAACGACAGACTTCTTTGAAGTTAATATTGGGTTACATCAAGGATCAACTTTAAGTCCATACTTATTTATAATGGTGATGGATGAGTTAACAAAACATATTCAAGATGGAGTACCTTGGTGTATGTTATTTGCAGATGACATTGTATTAGTGGAGGAGTCTAAGGAAAAAGTTAATTGAAAATTGGAACTATGGAGAGAAACATTAGAAAACAAAGGCCTCCGACTTAGTAGAAGAAAGACAGAATATATGGAATGTAAGTTTGATCATTTGACTACTTCAGAGGACATAGAAATTAAAATTGGCACGCATTGCATTCCCCAAAAGGAAAGTTTTAAATACCTAGGGTCAATTTTTCAAAGTGATGGAAGAATTGATGGAGATGTTACACATAGAATTAATGCTGGTTGGTTAAAATGGAGAGGAGCATCAGGTATTCTTTGTGACAAGAAGATACCATTAAAATTAAAAGGTAAATATTATAGAGCAGCAGTTAGGCCTGCCATGTTTTATGGTTCTGAGTGTTGGGCAGTTAATCATCAACATGTACAAAAGATGTCTGTGACAGAAATGAAGATGTTGAGATGGATGAGTGGTCATACAAGAAAAGACTGTATACATAATGAGGTTATTAGAAACAAATTAGGAGTGGCACCAATAGAGGATAAAATGAGAGAACATCGTTTAAGATGGTTTGGACATATAGAAAGAAGATCAAAAGAAGAACCTGTAAGAAGGTTAGAAAACCTAAATTTGGAAAGTATTAAAATAGGTAGAGGACGACCACAAAAGTGTTGGAAAGAAACAATAAAGAATGATCTAGCTTATTGGGAGTTAACTGCTAACATGGCACACGATAGAGATCTGTGGAAACAAAGAATCCATGTAGCCGACCCCGTCTAGTATGGGAAAAGGCTTAGTTGTTGTTTGTTGTTGTTTAGATAATGGAGGTGAGTTTATAAATAGTCAGTTGCAAGTTTACATGTAGTATCATGGAATTTTATATCAAACTTCACGTGTCTATACTCCTTAGCAAAATGGTGTTTCTGAAAGGAAAAATAGACACATTTTATAAGTAGCCACAACATTACTTCTTGAACATAATGTTCCTAATTTTTTTGGCATGAAACAGTTCTTACCCCTATGTTTCTTATCAATAGAGTGTCATCTACTATCCTTAAAGGAGAATCACCATTTCATAAGGTAAAACCATAAGTTGAACCCTTTTAAATCACACCACGAATTTTTGGATGCCTCTGTTTTGTTCATGTACATGATCTCTTTCGTGACAAGTTAGATCCACGGGCTGTTCGTTGTGTGTTTATTGGATATTCTACGGAAAGGAAAGGGTATATTTGTTATGATCCTCAAACTCAAAGAAAATATGTAACTATGGTTGTTACATTCTTTGAAACTACTCCTTATTTTCAATCTCAAAAGAAGTCGATAATTTCCAATAATGAAGAATTGGTGCTACCGATGATATAAACGAAGAAAAGGAACTTAAAGTATACTCCAAGGGAGAGATAAAGATCATTATGCCCAATCCTTAGGAAACTGCCAACCAAGGGGGAGATTCCTCAGATCCGAGTGGTGACGATACAATTGAAGAACAAAGCAATGAAAATCTGAACATTCCAATTGCTCTCAGAAAAGGTAAACAGACTTGTGCTAAGTATCCTATTTCTCGATTGTTTCTTCTAAACATCTTTTCTTGTAGCAGGAGTTTTATTTTAGCCATAGATTTCATCGAATCTTAAAATTAGTACAAGAAGCATTAAAGGATAAGAACTAGATTCAAGTCATGAATGAGGATATGAGTGCATTGAAAAAGAATAGAACATGGGAGATTGTTGAGAGACTAGGTGACAAAGGCCGATGGGAATGCAGATGGATATATATTTTGAAATATTAGTTTGATGGTACCTTTAGACCGGTATAAAGTAAGGTTAATGACAAAAGGATATGCATGCAAACTTATGGAATTGACTATGAAGAGACATTTGCACCAGTGGCTAAGTTAACCTCCATTTGTGTCATAATCAGTCTTGCTGCTCAAAATAAGTGGACTATGTGACAACTCGACGTGAAGAATGCATTTTTACAAGAACTCAAAGAGGAAGTATACATGGAGTTACCGCCTAGATACTCAAGGCAAGAAAACAAGATATGTCTGTTAAAAAAGGTAATTTATGGACTAAAATGGTCACCTAGAGATTGGTTGAAAAGTTCAGTAAAAGTATCATTAACTTAGGATATAAGAAGAGTGTATGTGATCATACATTGTTTATTAAGAAAGGTGAGAAACTAACGATATTGCTAGTATATGGTGATGATATAATTGTGACATGTGATGACTTCGAAGAAATTCAAGCACTAAAGCAAGAATTACATAGAATATTTGATATAAAAGATCTTGGAAAGCTGCATTACTTTCTCAGTATTGAAGTTGCATATTCGGGTACCAATATCTTTCTAAATCAAAGAAAGTATACCTTGGATTTACTACGAGATGTAAAGATGCAAGAGTGTAAGCCATTGTATACACTAATGGACTTAAATCATAAGTTGAGAGAGGATGATAGTAGTGAGAGGTTTATGTGATTAGATATCAAAAAATAGTTGAAAAGTTAATTTACCTGAATATGTAGTGAATATTGTAAGTAGATTTATGCAATCCCGATCCAAACATCATATGGATGTTGTTTATCATATTCTATCGTATCTTAAGGCTACTCCTGGACATGAAGTGTTTATACCTCTAATGGTAAGAATAAAATCAAAGTATATACCGACGTTGATTGGGGAGAACCTGCGGAAGATAGGAAGTCAACTTCTGGTTATGTGACATTAGTTGGAGGCAATATCGTATCTTAAAAAAGTAAGAAGTAATCAGTTGTAGCTAGATCAACAACAAAAGCAAAGTATAGGACTATTACATCTGGGATATGTGAAGGAAAGTGGATTCGTTCTCTACTAATGAAAATCGGAATATCCACAGAGGGTCCGATCCCTCTCTACTTTGACAGCAAAGCAGCCATTTAAATTGCATCCAATCCTGTCTATCATGAGAGAACTAAGCATATAGAAATTGACTGTAACTTTATACGACATGCTGTGTGCTCTAAAGAATTTGAACTCGAACATGTGAAGACAAACAATCCGTGTGCATACATGTTAACCAAATCTCTTAACAAAAATTTGTTGCAAAGACTATGTAATAAGTTGGGTGTAATGTTTATCTTTCACCCAACTTGAGGGGAGTGTTAAGAAGGCTGCGGTTGTATCGTTTACTTATCTTAGTACAATACTTAGTTTGTATTTTGTTTTTAAAGGTAGCTTTAAATTAAGCTCATTAATGGCATTGCTGTAATTGTGCTTAGTGATGTAATACTAGTATTTAAGGGGAAACCCTACCAGCAAACTCATTAACGCTGGAATTAGAGAGAAGAAAGAGAGGGTGCAGTCGACTACAGTATACCTGGCCGACTGCCCCATATTCCATCTTCCATACTTCTTGTTTATTTTATTTGTGTTTCAGTGTGAAATCGTGACACTTTCCTCCTACAATGCTTGGAAAAGAAACCCCATGCTCAAATCTCTTCTTTCACATTTTTACTAGATACCAGCTCAATCCCCAAGACCTTCAAGGTGGCCACCCAAAAGAGCCTAGTCCATTCACAGAACAGAAGTAGATGACCTATTGTGGTTGATAAAAATGATGATAATAAGATTCATGCTTTCCATTCTTTTAGGGATTAACCTCCATCATTAAAGAATATAATTCTTAGTGTAGGTGTACCCATACTTGGAAATGAGTATTATCTCTGACTGGAAGAAAACAATCATGCTATAATGGTTGCAGAACAGGTAGTTTCCTATGACAGCAACAATCATACAATGTTGAAAGTTCCTGACTACTAGCATGAATAAAAGCTGAAAGTTTCTAGTGCCATACTATTTTTCGTCTAACTGTATTTATAAGTTTTTAGTGTACATACTTGTATCAAGGTGTAATAACTGAAGTTCCTGACTGCTAGTATGCGAAATAACTTAAGTTGTTTGTCATCATTTTGCATCATGTTGTAATTTTGATTCTAGTCTACATAATTTGGTTTGTGATAGTCGAGTTCCTTCTCTGTTGCTTGACAATTTCAAATGATGCTACCTATTGGGGCTTGCTTTTTGTGTTCACAAGTTCTTCCTGTACTCTCATAATTGTTCATGATGTTCTTAGGCGAATGATGCACAACTCAGCACAATGGTTGCAGAACAGGTAGTTTCCTATGACAGCAACATTTTCTTTCTCAATAATTCTTTTGTATAAAAAAAAAACATCATTAAAAATGCTAGTTCACCTTTTCTGCTTTAAAATTGTTGGTAGGAAGATGATCTATTGCGAGTATCTATGACTAGTGGCTTTCGAGTTTCTTTCAGTAATGTGCAGGATAAGCTTTTAGTAGGAATAATAATGACAAGGAGCCAGTCAAAGTGTTGCTAAATAGGATAGCTTGATGGTTAGGTGACCAAATCAGTATTTTAGAGTCATGGTTGTGTATCCAATGAAACTAATTTCCTATTTTGACTGTCCAAGGAAACAAAATGAAGCAGTCAACATTAATGGAAGTTCTGAGGTAATGTCCTACAGTCCTAGTTCAACAATGTTTTTCCCAATCCAGGCCGATAGTTTACAGTTCCTTATGCCGTCTATTATGTCTGTGTATCACACTAAGCTACATAAACAATACTCCCATCAGAATAAGAATAATTTTTATCCGAAGGCACCTTCAGCCGTACTACTACTACTACTATTCACTACCTCTTCTTCAAGCTCCTGCTTCTACTTTTGGAGAAAAATCTTCATTTAGCACTCTTCTACTCATGTAGGTCATCACCCTGCAGCGAAAAGGCTGAATTTATCTCTTATCTCTATCTTGATCTGTTCTTAATCCCTGCATCATATCACTAGAAGGGGAAGAAGATCAATAGACGCAGATGTAGATGGATAATTTGTTACCTGGTTCCCTTTGACCATTTCTTTCATTAAGAATATAAATTCTAAAACAATTAAAAAAGAAAAATGCTACATCCTCATACGTATACTCATTTAGAGAATTGACTGGTTAATTCCCCTGACTTGGCTCGGAAGCCTGTTGGTTGAGTTAACTAAGTTCTGATTAAGAAATTAACAAAACTTTGGCCAAGTCAAAAAGGGTCAGCTGAGTTGTGGCATGACTAGCCAAGTTATGCAATATTTCTGAATTTGTATAGGTATCAATATGCATAGACACACACATATGTGCATGCACATAAGACACAAATATGCAAGCATGGAGAGCGAGCATATGATATGTAACATACTTTTAGTGTTATATCATATCGTAGATCTTGTATTTTTCTGAGAAAACCAAAAAACATCAGAAATTGCAAAAAGGTCTCAATAAATCCCAAATACGAATACCACTGAATCGTACATTGCTAATAATGCATAAATGTCATCAGAAAACAAGACATGACCCACTCAGTCATGTCATTTAAGATCCAAGATAATGCAAAAACAAAACACTATTACACATCTTCATTAAAGAAATCATGAGACCATTGTCATTATCATTCTTTTTGTCCTTCACCTGCACTTTCCTTCTCTTCTTCCTCTTTTCAACTCTCAAATCATATAAGAATTTATTTGTGGTAGCACAAACAAACATGGAATTATATTCAGCTTCATGCTTGCTAGATGATTCTTCATATGGTTGATTCCATCTTAGAGAACACGACCACAATAATAATATACAATGATAAAATTAGGAGTGGCACCAATAAAGGATAAAATGAGAGAATATCGTTTAAGATGGTTTGGACATATAGAAAAAAGATCAAAAGAAGAACCTGTAAGAAGGTATGAAAAACTAAATTTGGAAAGTATTAAAAGAGGTAGAGGACGACCACAAAAGTGTTGGAAAGAAACAATAAAGAATGATCTAGCTTATTGTGAGTTAACTGCTAACATGGCACACGATAGAGATCTGTGGAAACAAAGAATCCATGTAGCAAACACCGTCTAGCATGGGAAAAGGCTTAGTTGTTGTTGTTGTTGATAGTTTTATCTTCCTGCTTACCTTGTTCGGTGATTTCAAATTAGGTTGGAATTCCCCACTAAGACTTGAGGAGTCAAACTCAAAATCACTAAAAAAAAATCAAAAGGGCTCCCACCAAATCAACAGAACCTCTCCTCAAATATGGATAAAAAGCTGAAGGAGAAAAACGGATTGGCCTTTAAGAGGTGTGTCCCTGAAAGAAATCAAAATATGTGTGCGATACGGTTTTATACAAGTTTCTACCCCAATGGATCCTCCCGTGAGTCTAGCACAACAGAAGAAAACAATTTTTCCTTCAAATTGCAGTCAAGTTCTACTTTGAATATTGAACGCCAGCGGATGGCATATATGTTTACATTTGGTGGTTCAAATCTCCTGTTATGGCAGAGTGCGTGTCATTCTTGTAATAATAACTATATATGCAATTAATTGAAGGAGCAAACTAGGATGCTTGTGTCAATGTCCTTCTAACCAAATCCATGTCTGGCACAGAATGAGATGAGTTTTTTATGTAAAGATGTAAAGAGAGATGCAGCTGATCTTGCATGAAGCTTATATTTCGTTCTCGGATCCTTTGATTGAGGCTGGGGACTAAGTAAAATACATGCGCAATGAGCATTGACTGATCATGGGAGCTCCTTTACAACCTTCTGTGCTGCACCCAATTAAAAACTTGTGTTAAAAGGAACCGTCTCTGAATATTATTTATAGGATCTTACCACGACTTGTTTCCTGATAAACTCCTTGTGCAAAATGCCACTTCTCATGAAATATTTTCATGTTTCCAGATTGAACAGGCACAAGCTGGGTTAGAAGCGTTGTCATTATCACAGAAATCAACAGACCAGCTTCGTGAGAATTTCATTTCCATTGATAAGTATGTTATGTGGATTCATGTTTCCTGTAATCTGACAGTTTGGCACTTTATGTGATTGTTGATCTGGATTCTGGACTACCAATATGTATTTGCAACTTGAGGCTTTACATGATGCAGGTTTTGTCAAGAGTGTCAGACACTGATTGAGAATCATGATCAGATAAAGCTACTTAGCAATGCAAGAAACAATTTGAACACTACCTTGAAGGTAATCACAGACTTGTGCTTTCCACCTTTAGACATTCCTATATGCAGTTTCTGGTAGGATGTATTTGTCTTTTGTGACATGCTGTTATCCATTTATGATGGTTGCGAAGTATCTGGCATCGAGCAGATATTGCAAAATGAGACTTGCATCTTTGCAGGCTTATGCATCTAATCTAAACTTATTTTTACAGGATATTGAAGGAATGATGTCCATTTCTGTTGAAGCTGCTGCAGCACGTGACTCATTGAGTGATGATAAAGAACTTATTCACACTTACGAGGTGCCATCCTTTCCTCTTTCTTGACAGAGTTGACCAGTTTGCATTTATTGAATAAAAGGGAGCTGAAATGCATTTGATTATTTCAATGACCTCTTAATCAGAGATTAACAGCTCTTGATGGCAAGAGGAGGTTTGCACTGGCTGCTGCATCATCTCACAAAGAAGAGATTGGCAGACTAAAGTTAGTTTTCTTTTGGTCTCCCAGTGCATTGTGTTCTTTCAGTCTCTGTTAGCTACTTTGGGTTTAGGTTGTTGCTTCCGATGTTCATTTTGTAGCTTATAATGAATGTTTATGTATGGACTTCTTCTCTTTTGCATCGTTGATGATTTAGTGACAATGAATATCATATGAAGGTTCACAAAAGATTGAATCTTCAGTGTGTTAATTTCACTTAATTTCTAATGGAAACCTTACAAAGCCTCCAAAAGATGTCCTTTCTGAAGAAACGGCAAAAATTAGTTTTCCAGAACAAACTTTCCCTTAAACTTGAGTCTGTCATCCATCCAGCCTCCTTCCAGAGCCCCAACACTCTTCTGCTGTCACCACTGAAAGGTTTGCCTTAGTCGTTTGGGGCTTATTTCTTCTATCCTTCCATCTCTATGGAACCACAGTAGAATGTGTTGCCCATCAATAGATGATCCAGATGTGTGCAACAGACAGTCAAACACCAAGGTGGACAGATGCCTTCGATGAGCCATTATATAGGAAAGGGAGAAGTGAATGCTATAGAGTATGTTTTCTAGATAATTCACGATTGATCGAAAAAACAATTGGGATTCAATTTCTCGTCTCCCAAGTTGCCATAATCACTTTGCAATGGTACAACATGCATGTCTTTGATTTCCATTGCATATTGTTAGCATGTAATAAGATTAGGTAGCCTTTTCATGTTTATTAAAATGTACTTGCGCAACAACAACAACAAGAGAAGTAAGCCTTTTCCCATACTAGATTGGGTTGGCTACATGGATTCTTTGTTTCCATAGAGCTCGACCCTGTGCCATGCTAATAGTTAACTCAACATAAGCTAGATCATTCTAGCTTAGGATTTAATGTAAATTTATTTGATTTTATTGTAAATTGGGATAGTGAACAGGGCATTTGATGTGCTGTTGCAGCCTGTTTTGACTGCCTTCATTTTGTCTATGCTGACCTATATATAAGGCCATTCTCTTGTATATTCCCAAGCCTTGTGTGGTCTTGTTTTGTGATATATGAAAGCCTGTTTCAGTTCAAGTTTCAACCTTGATTGGTTTAAGTGTTGAGAATTCTTTCTAGTCCCTTGAATGGACTATTTTGATCAAGTAAAGGATGATCATCTTTGGTGAACTGCATTCACTTCTCTCCACAAGATTCTTTGCTGATTTGATTAGACATGTGTTTGTTCATTCGCTTAATTTCCTACCTGTATGATTGATTGCTATGGATTTTAATCGCCCTTTCATATTGTTGTTATGAGTTGATTTAATTATGGAAATTATCATAGGGAATACTTTGAAGATGTAGATCGCTCGTGGGAAACATTTGAAAAGACCTTATGGGGTCATATTTCAAATTATTTCAAGCTTGCTAAGGAAAAGTAAGTGTTATTTCATTTACAAAAATTTCTTTGCTTTGAACTTTGTTAGTCATTTTCAGTTGTGTTGTCAATTTTGTGCTAAATCTTATGTTCTTACATATATATTTCCAAAATAAGCAGGAAAATGTGCTTAACAACATCTTAATTTGTAATAGTTTTTCATTTTTTTCAGCTTCTGATTATGTGTACATAAAATTAGGAAAGAGATAAGATGAATTTAGGCCCTTAATATTATTTAATTTCTTTGTATTATTCCTGGATTATTCGCTACATTGCCGCCTGAATGTAGTGAATAATTTTTAGAGAGGGTCTTTGCATTTTGATTATGGACGGATGTGGGGGATAAGGAAGCTAGTCCTAGATAATAAGATTCGTATTGGTTCTTAGAATATCGGAACATTATCCGGTAAGCTAATGGAGGTGGTAGATACTATGATTCGGAGAAAGATTCATATTTTATGTTTATAAGAGACAAAATAGGTTGGAGAAAAAGCAAAGGAGATAGATGATACAAGTTTTAAATTATGGTACTCAGGTAAAGAAAAGGCTCAAAACGGAGTTGGTATTATTATAAATAAAGATTTAAAGGATAGTGTAGTAGACATACAACGATATGGTGACCGAATCATGACGTTGAAATTAGTGTTAGGAGCAGAGGTTTTGAATATAGTTTGTGCTTACGCACCCCAAGTAGGACTAGAAGATAGTATAAAGACAGCTTTTGGGGGAGAGTTAGATAAGGTGATTAAAAAGATTCCACAAAGGGAGATGATTTGTTTAGGAGGAGACTTAAATGGACATGTCGGTAAAGAGGCATTAGGATATCAAGGGATTCATGGAAACTTTGGTTTTGGGGATATAAATGAGGAAGGTAGGGAGATTTTAAATTTCATTTGATCTCTTTATAGTCAATACAATCTTCAAAAAACGAGATGAACATTTAATTACTTATAAGAGTGGCTTATCACAAACACAAATTGATTACTTTATTTGTAGAAAAAACGATAAAGCGTGTTGTAAAGATTGTCTGGTAATTCCAGGAGAAAGCTTAACCACCCAACATCGACTTTTAGTTATGGATTTACAAATAAAAAAATGGACAAAGAAGAAAAGAGTGCATTGAGCTATTCGGACTAAATGGTGGAACCTCAATAGCGAGAAAGAAGATATATTTAAATAGAAAGTCCTTCAAGGAGATGTTTGGAATTATGTTGGTATACCTTGTGATATGTGGAACAATATATCTATACATATTAGGAAAGTGGCGAAAGATGTGTTAGGTGTATCTAAAGGAGGTGTACCGACACAAAACGAAGCTTGGTGATGGAGTGAAGTAGTGCAAAATAAAATCAAGGCAAAGAGGGAATGCTACAAATTACATTATGCTAAGAAAACTAGTGAAACTTTAGAGGCTTATAAGAAAGCAAAGAAGGAAGCAAAAAAGGCCGTGAGTGAAGCAAAAGCTAAAATTTGGGAGGATTTATATAAAAAACTCAACTCAAAAGAGGGTGAAAGAGATATTTTTAGGTTAGCTAGGGCTAGAGATAAGAAAACTAAAGATCTTAATTATGTTAGATGCATAAAAGACGAGGATGAAAAAATTCTAGTGGCAAATGATGATATAAGAAATAGATGGAAAAACTGTTTTTATAAGCTTTTTAATGAAAATAAAGATGTTAGTATTAGTTTAGGAGAGTTAGCCAAATCAGAAAAGTATATAAACCACAATTTCTACCAACGTATTCAAAAGAATAAAGTCAAAGAGGCTCTTAAACATATGAAGGATGGTAAATCGGTAGGACCAGATAATATTCCTATAGAAGTTTGGAAAATACTAGGAGACATAGGAATCACTTGGCTCACAAGACTATTTAATGAAATATGGAAAAACCAAAAGATGCCCGAGGAATGGAGAGGAAGTACACTTATACCCATATATAAGAACAAGGGAGACATTCAAAATTGTGCGAATTATCGAGGTATCAAGTTAATGAGCCATACTATGAAATTATGGGAGAGAATTATTTAATGTAGGTTAAGACAAGTATCAAGTACAAGAGAGAACCAATTTGGATTCATGCCAGGCATATCTACTATTGAAGCGATTCACCTTTTGAGACGTCTTATGGAACATTTTAGAGCAAAAAAGAAAGCCCTTCACATGATATTTATTGATCTAGAAAAAGCTCATGATAGAGTACCGAGGGAGGTTCTTTGGAGAACTTTGGAAAAAAGAGGTATCCCATTGACATACATTAAGCTTATAAGAGACATATATGATGGTGCAAAAACATGTGTGAGGACTCATGAAGGAATGACAGACTTCTTTGAAGTTAATATTGGGTTACATCAAGGATCAACTTTAAGTCCATACTTATTTATAATGGTGATGGATGAGTTAACAAAACATATTCAAGATGAAGTACCTTGGTGTATGTTATTTGCAGATGACATTGTATTAGTGGAGGAGTCTAAGGAAAAAGTTAATTGAAAATTGGAACTATGGAGAGAAACATTAGAAAGCAAGGGCCTTTGACTTAGTAGAACAAAGACAGAATATATGAAATGTAAGTTTGATCATTTGGTTACCTCAGAGGACATAGAAATTAAAATTGGCACACATTACATCCCCCAAAAGGAAAGTTTTAAATACCTAGGGCCAATTTTTCAGAGTGATGGAAGAATTGATGGAGATGTTACACATAGAATTAATGCTGGTTGGTTAAAATGGAGAGGAGCATCATGTATTCTTGGTGATAAGAAGATACCATTAAAGTTAAAAGGTAAATATTATAGAGCAGCAATTAGGCCTGCCATGTTTTATGGTTCTGAGTGTTGGGCAGTTAATCATCAACATGTACAAAAGATGTCTTTGACAGAAATGAAGATGTTGAGATGATGAGTGGTCATACAAGAAAAGTCCGTATACATAATGAGGTTATTTGAAACAAATTAGGAGTGACACCAATAATGGATAAAATGAGAGAATATCGTTTAAGATGGTTTGGACATATAGAAAGAAGGTCAAAAGAAGAACCCGTAAGAAGGATAGAAAAACTAAATTTGGAAAGTATTAAAAGAGCTAGAGGACGACCACAAAAGTGTTGGAAAGAAACAATAAAAAATGATCTAGCTTATTGTGAGTTATCTGCTAACATGGCACACGATAGGGATCTGTGGAAACAAAGAATCCATGTAGCCGGCCCCGTCTAGTATGGGAAAAGGCTTAGTTGTTGTTTGTTGTTGTTGTTGTATTATTCCTGGATTAGTTTACGTTATGCAGTTTATATATAGCTTTTCTGGTTATTACATCAACATATAAATTGGGTTACTGTAAGAGATGGAGCATTTTTCTGGTTATTGCATCAACATATTAAATTTGATTACTCTAAGGGGTGGCTTAGTTACACCCTACACCATTCCTTCCCATATATGAACCTTTCAATCTTGACTTCATTGCCGCTTTCCTATGTCTTCTAGTTGTGTAAATTTTGCTATTGCGTTCAGAATCCTTAGGTGCATGAATAATGCAAACTCTATGGCGCATTCTTCTCATCATCTTCTTCGCTATGATTGAAAGTATTTGGTGATTCAGATTTTGTAGGTTTTAGCAGGGGCAGGCATTCTACAACTAGCTTCTGTATTTATCTTGAAGATTCATTAGTTTCCTGGAAGAGCATGGGATGACAAAGAGTTGGTTTGTCTATCGGTTATAGGGATCAAGTTCATTAAATTCGAGCTTATAAGATATTTTCCCGTTACACACAAACAAATAAATGAGGGTGATGTCTATTAAATCATTATTCTACTTTACAGCATAGTAAAACTCTGTACTTTGCTTTGTTGTTGCTTCTAAGTCATTCTTCTTTGATTTGCATACTTTATTGGCCTGAATTTTCTTTCAGAACTTCAGTGTAACTTTGTGTTTACGTATTGGCATCTTTCCTTCATGCATCTGTTAGCTACTAGCTTTCAAGTTTCATTTCCGGTCTCCTAAATCAAGTGCTCCTTTATTAACTCTGGCTTTCTTTATGCAGCCCACAAACTTTGCTTCGATGTCTAAGGTAAGGGATCAAGTTTCTGATTCCTCATGCCTTTACCTAGTTGTTGGCTAGGCTATGTCAATGTAGCTATTATTTAATAAAAGTGAAGGTTAGGTTCTAAATTCTAGCTGCATTTTTTAAATCTTGTTATATGTAGATGGTGAGTTTGGATTGCTGACAATGTCATCACCCATACAGAGAGTTGGAAGTTCCTGCCTTTTAGTTGTGGACTTTTGCTTCTGTGGTAGTTTGTTGGCAGGGTCTAAAAGGGATATTTCATTCTCGACCTCGACAACAAAGCATATTTATCCTCAGAAAGTGCTTGAGTTGTCCTTTGGTTGAGATCAATTATTGTAAATGCCCCCCCCCCCCCCCCCCCCCCCCCTCTGTTGTCACAGACACGCACATGCATGCACCATCTAGTAACTCACTTTTCTGAAAAGTAGAAAAGGTAAGAAGGGTTTCTCCTTCTCAAGAGCCAGGGTCTATTCCAGTGGAACATACCAGGTTATTTTATTACTTGTGTTTTAGTTAGGATACCTTTTCTGAAGTGTTTCCAGACAGTGACTATTCCTGTTTATATTTCTTGCAACTGTTTGAATTGCTACAAGATGCACTTTTAAATAGTTTGAAGGTATTGGTTTTAGAGATAGACAACATTTTGCCTATTTAATTGTGAGGAACTTTAACTACCACCTTTCACTTTAACCAACCGACACCATTCACCTATTGTCCAGTTCCATTGTCACTGCCACCGTTAGCATCACTGTTGCCACTATGCACCATGAGAACAGTTGAATTTGAGTATTGGTTGTTGAATATGATTAATTGGATTAGGACACAGGTAAATGAGAAAAGGGTAAATCTGCATGTGGATAAATACATTGTAGTTGGTCCGGGTATCTGATGGTTATAGAAAACTTGACACCTTATTGGCTCCAATAATTAATGGGTATGGTTCTCTGTTTCAATTGATTGCATATATCAGGTTTAGGTAGGGGGGTGAATTACATTAGATCCGTCTCAGTGATATGTATAAACTGCCAAGATTTTAAACACATGGCAACATTTTGTGTTACGGGTGATTTAAGCACTAGCTTCGCTGCAATTTTTTTTAATCTCAGCTTCTTTGATATATTTCAATAGTGACAAGTACAAAATTGCGTGCTATAGATCCTTCCATACACATGTGAGTTTGTCATGCAATTTTACTTTTCTCATTGATGGAAATGTGTAAAAGTGGTTGAACAAAGCGACTTGTTTGTGCGTATGTATGTTAACTCTTAATTTCTCTTGTTAGCTAAGTTCGATGCTGTATATTGCATAAGCTTTTAGATTCTGTTTGTGTGTATCTTTCTCTTATAAAATTCAGTGTCATCACGCTTTCTTACAATTTTTTAATCAGCACTTCTAGACAAGTTGTTGATGATTTATATGGACCCTATGTCACATAGACACTTCTGAGATGGTGCTATACTCGTGTCATATACTTTGACACTTGACACCCATACCTCTCCCATGCCTGATCCAGCATTATCTATTTTAATTAAATTTGAGTAGCATAGCATTAAGACACTTTATGAATAGTGATCAATTTTTACTTTATTAGTGACTAACTTATTAAAACGGTATTTTTAGATTTATGATATATTATTGATTATATAATAATTATAATTGTAAATTATGCTTACATATAGCTTTGTCCACGCACCTATGATTCTTAAAAGTAAATATACCTTGTCCTGCCTTCACACCCATGTCCACACCCTCACCCTCACCCTCACCCTCACCCACACCCATGTAAGATAGTATGGGCTAGACTAATAAAAGGTCAAGTCATATTTGCTCATGTTTGAGGGTGCCTTAATCCTCCTTACAGATCTAACTGCCAAGGTCTTCTCTATTCTCAAAACTTCTTATGTTCTATGCAGGATCATAGAAATGCAAGAAATCCTTGATCAACAGCTCGCAGAGGAAGCGGCTGAGGCTGATGGTGATGTTGCAGAGACAGCAATTACAAATGCTCACAGGTCTACAAAGTACATTTTCCTTGTATTGGAACATAAACTTATGTGGTTATTGTTGATTGGATCTACTGAATTCCACCTTAATCGGTATGAAACATGAGTGATTACTTGATAGAGTCTCTCATTAGAAGCCACTGCCCTTTTTCTCCTTAGAAGCTCATGTCATTTATGAGGTAGTTGAAACCTCAATCTTTTGAAACTAATAGTTGTTAAAGTGGGACCTGTTTTACTGATGCAAAATTGCTCCTAAGTTATTTTATCACTGCTGTTTTCATGAAAGGATGAGAGAGAAAATGCGAATCAATGTGGAGGATTGAAAATGACTTTTTAAAAGTTCTCCTTCGTGACCATCATAATCTTCTATTCTGATGTTGTGAAGGAATACTTTTAACCATGACATATTAATCAAAGTGTGCTTTTGCAGACTGAAAAAACTTCGCGTCATATGCTGGTGTCATTTATAGAAAAGTGCAATGATTTCTAAAATTGTTTTTTCCATTTCAATTCTTTGTATACTGTTCTGCTATTTGGGGTTACAGATAGTTGTCCACCTAATCATGACTTATAAGTTTTACTTTGGAAGTCTGTAACATGGTGGAAAAAGCCGAAAAGAAAAGATCTATGGATGGTGATAGCAAGAGACATGACAATAAGTCCAGTTCCTTAAAAGGTGCCATTGTCAGTTAAAGAGAAACCTAAATGTCACTTGACGCTTTATATTTAAATGGGTGCTTACAGAAGGGAAAAAGAAGCATATCCTAAGAACTTCAACATCTTTCTTAGCAGGTCGATAAGGGGAAGCAAAGAAACAGGTCCATGAATAGGGCGTGATCTTTTCTTGTCTGGTTTTCTTCTGAAGTTCACAGAAATGGTGAAAGTTGCATTTCTTTCAGGATAGAACTCTAGAAGGGAGAAGAAAGATTGGCAGCCAAGGAATGACCAAACCGCCATACTTGCATGCCCAAATACACTTACAAGTTGTAGTATACACTACGGAAATGGCAGAAAAGCATATTATTGGCAGATTATATTCTTCACTATCAATTCCTAAAACAATGGCTGCACATATAGAATAAAGTAAATGAAAACCTACACTGGAATCTCTGCTATGCACTTGCATTGGCACATGTCTGTGTCTGAGCCTCTGTGTGTTTGCGTACATGCATATGTTTATGCATTCTTGTTTGTATCCTGTTCAAATAGTATGTCTTCGAGGGATGAATGATGTTGTGATCATAGTATGCTACTTCAAAGGCGTGTATGCTGTCCAAATAATAATACCTTCACTATGGATGTTCTCATGCTTTCTATTATCTCTTTTTGACATTCTCTATTGTCTATAAATACCTATTTAAGTCTCTTGTAAATTTAAGCCTAAGGCCTTTGTGATTCAATAAAGAGTTCTCAATTCAAAGTATGCTGTGGTGTGATTTGCAACTTTGTGATTTGTAGAAGTGCTGAAGGCACTTCAGTGTGAAGCTTTCCAAGGTGTATTTCCTTATATGGTATAAGAGCCTAATCAAGGGTGTTGATTGTGCGATACTGCCTCGGGAAGCATGCAAAGGAAGAATCAATCTGAGTGGATCCTTCTTCAAATCAAGTAAGGGTATCTATTACATTTGCTTTGCTACAATGGAAGATAAGGGTTTTAGTTTCCGTCTAACAAACTCTAATTACAAAACATGGGCGCAAGCCATGGAAAATTACTTGTATTTTAAAAAACTATGGGGTTATGTTAGTGGAACAAAAATGAACCTTTTATTAATTCATGTCGAGAACAAAGAGAGGATTACGAAGGAGGACATAAAACTATTCTATGGTTTCTCATGAACAATGTGAGTGAACATGTAAGGGATATGTTATCTGATTTTACAAAAACTATTCTATGGATCCAGAATATGTGATAGATTATGAAGAAACCTTTGCCCCTATAGCCAGTATAACAACCGTAATTGGGATATCACTGAAATGAATGTTAAAATCAGTGTTGTCCGTATCGTGGGCCACCACGATACGATACGGGGCCCCGTATCGCACGATACGGGCGATACGCCCTGGGACCCTTATAAAGGGTCCTGGCCCGAGAGAAACCCGTGATTTTTCGCGGGTTTCCTCTCTCCTTTTGGATTCCTCAAGCTCCCTAAGAGTCAGTTTTCGCCTCCTTGGTGTTCAAAGCTCTAAAATCGTGCCCTACGGTGTCCGTCCAAGCCTCCAAACTCGGATTTAGGTATATTTTTAATGTTTTTTCCATTTTTTCCTTTATATTTATTGTTTTTTGTGTTATTTCGGTTTTTTTTTGAATGACAAAATATGAAGTTATTAAGTGTGTGTATACGATTTTTATTGCATTCATGAAGTGAGAGACACTCGATTTGAGTGTTATTTGAAGATTGGGGGATTTACGAAGTGCTTTTATTTTCAGGTTTTTGTTTGAATTAAAGTACTCCATTGAGATGGCAGGAAGGGGTGGTAGAGACTCTCATTCAAAGTCTGATGATCCGGCATGACAGTGGGGTATACCAGTTGAGGGTTCAAGGTTAAAAATCAAATGTTTATTTTGTGAAAAGGTGGTTAGTGGTGGAATTTCAAGGTTGAAACACCATCTAGCAGGAACCAGAAAAGAAGTTACTCCATGCACAGGCAGAGTTAGAAGTGTGCCAGAAGGTATTAAATGGCAATGCTTGTAGATGATTGAGAGCATACAGGAAAGGAGATAACAAACGGATGATTTCTAGATGTGTGAAGAAGCTGATGATGCTACTGCCACTGGAGTTGGATTCACTGATAGTTTGCCTTCAGATGCTAGAACAAATATTGGTAGTAGCAGTTCGCGAGCACCTAGCAGAGGAAAAAGGGTTGCAGCTGAAGACTTTGGAGGTGGTAGAAGAGGAAGTTCATGAAGGAGTAGAGGAAGAGCTTCTTCTTCTAGCATACATTCGTTCTTTCCTCCTTCCGCTACACCTGGTGCTCAGCTAGGAATTCATGCTGCTATGGCTTCAGAACAACTGCACGATCAAGCAAACCTTGCAGTGGGCAGATGGTTTTATGATGCATGCATTCCATTTAATGCAGCAAACAATTTTCATTTTCAAGCAATGGCAGATGCAATTGCTAACATTGGTCCAGGATACAGGATGCCCTCTTATCAGAAGTTGAGAGAAGATATTAGATCAGACCGTGATTGAAGTGCAACAATACTGTTCGACTTTGAGACAATCGTGGAAGAAAACAGGATGCACTATCATGGCAGATGGATGGACCAATAGGCGAGGAAGGACATTGCTAAACTTTCTTATATATTGTCCTAAAGGACTCATGTTTTTGAGATCTCTAGATATGTCAGAGGAGAGGCACATTGCAGAGATCCTACGAGAGGAATTTGATAAGGTTATACAGGAGGTTGGGCTAGAAAATGTAGTCCAATTGATTACAGATAATGCAACTAACTACAAAGCAGCTGGAAAGGAGTTAGCTGATATTTATGGGACTTTCTACTGGACACCATGTGCAACCCATTGTTTAGATCTCATCCTCGAGGATATTGGTGAGATGGATGAAATAAAGGCAGCAACTGAGTGTTGCCAAGATATTACAAAATTCATTTACAACCATGCATTTGTTTTGTGTATGATGAGGGGATACACAGAAGGTGCAGAGCTTCTTCGCACAGCTGCAACTCGGTTCGCAACAAACTTCTTATCTGTAAGAGTATTGTGAGACAGAAGCAAGCTTTAAAGAGAATGTTCTCTTCAGATGAGTGGCAACAATTTGCAGAGTTGCCACAAAACAGAAGGAACAGAAAGTTAAATGAGATTGTAGAAACGGTTTTTAGAAGTTCATTTTGGAATGCATGTATCAGATTATTGAAAATTACTTGTCCTTTAGTGAAAGTTTTGAGATTGGCTGACAGCGAGGAGAAACCATCTATGGGCTACCTTTATGAAGCCATGGACAGGGCAAAAGGAGCGATCATAAATAACTTTAATGAAAAAAAAAGAGATTATGTGCCCGTGTGGAAAATAATTGATAGTAGATGGAATAAACAATTGCATCAGCCTATTCATGCAGCAACCTACTATTTAAACCCATCATTGAGGTACTCAGCAACCTTCAAAAGGGACGGTGAGGTTAATCGAGGAATCATTGAATGCATCGACAGATTAGTCCCTGATGAGAGCATAGTAGATGCGATACATCGAGAGATAGAGATATATGATAATGCTCTTCACTTGATGGGTTTGCCTGTTGCAATTCGCAACCGCTCTAAGATGCGTCCAGATACATTGTTTATTGTCATATTTAAGTTGCATCTTACATTACTGTGGATTATTGTCTCTAATGTTTATATTTTTTTTACAGATGTTTGGTGGAACAGGTTTGAAAGTGATTGTCCAAACCTTAGAGATTTTGCAGTTAGAGTCTTAAGCCAAACCTGTAGTGCAACAGGTTGTGAAAGAAATTGGAGTGTTTTTGAACACATCCATACAAAAAAGCGCAACAGGTTGGAACACAAAAGGCTTAATGATTTGGTTTATATTCGTTGTAACATGCGCCTTCGTGAAAGGTAATGTTGTATTACTTTCAAATTTTCAATTTGATATTATTTAACTTCAGTTTTTAATTGTTAATATTACTTACTAATTGTTTATCTTTGTTTGTGTCGTAGGCAATTAAAAGAAGTAAATAGAGAAGAAAGTCAGTTCGATCCAATAAGTTTAGATAATTTTGATATATTAGAAGATTGGGTTATGGAAGACACTGAAGAAAATGCCCTCCTAACAGAAGAAGATGTTGCTTGGATTAATTTGGAAGGAGCGCAACAACATTTTGGAGATGAAGAATTTGATTTTGAAGAAGAAGGTGTGGGCGTGGCTGATGATGATGAGGATCTGCAACAAGGAGAAGATGAAGATTATTTAGTTGATGATCCTGATTATAATTTGTAAAATGTAACATTATATGTAACTGCAGTGTACTGTAAAGTATAAACTATGTGTATATTTTATTTTTTGGATTCAAAATATGTAAATTTGGATGCAATTGTTCAATGCTGAATGCTCAATCTGTACTAAACTTACATTATATGAATTTAAAGCAATTATCAGATTTTTCCTGATTTTTTCTTGATTTTTTTTCGATTTTTTATTAATTTTTACATTATTTTAATATTAAAGTACGATACGATACGATACGATACGATACACCCGTATTGTGGAGCCCAGCGATACACAATACGATACGCGTCAGACAACACTGGTTAAAATGCTTTTTTGAATGGTTGGCTTAAAGAAGAAATCTACATGAAACCTCCTCTTGGATTCAATGTGTCGAACAACCAAGTTCTACGTCTAAGAAAAGTTATTTATGGACTCCAACAGGCCCCCAAGGCTTGGTTTGATAAAATGAACGAGTTTATTACTAACTACAGATTTGTTGCTTGGTACAATGACACTGCACAGATTTGTAAGAAAATCTGTTGCAGGTATTATGTTATTGTTTTTGTATGTGGACGATATGTTATCATTGGAGATGATGATAAGGGCATCTAGTATATAAAGATAACTCTTGGAAAAGAATTTGAAATGAAAGATCTTGAAAAGGTGCGCTACTTCTTGGGAATAGAGGTCGTTCGAATCAATAAAGGTACGTTCTTGTCACAAACTAAGTTTGTACTTACATTGTCTCCAGGTTAAAAATCATAGATAACAAGGTTGTAGAAACATCAGAAATGCTCAACTATAAATTGAGACTCACATATGGCTAAGCACTAGTAAATCTCACTCCATACTGACAAATGATTAGAGCTTTGACATATCTAACAATCACACGACCTGATATCTCACATGTAGTTCATATAGTAAGTCAGTTTCAACATGCGCCTACAACAACTCATATGGGGGTTGTGATGAGAATTTTGAGATATGTAAAGGTCACTAACAAGAGAGTATTTCTATCCACCTCTTCATCCTTAAATGTAATTGCTTTTACTCATAAAAATTAGGGAGGAGATATCGATGATAGACACTCTACCATAGGTTTTGTATTTTTCTAGGTGACTCACTTGTGTCTTGAAAGTGTAAGAAATAACAAAAAGCGTCACTTTCTTCCACATAAGCTGAGTATCGGGCAATGACTACTACTACTACAGAATTGACATGCATTATACAACTCTTGAAGGATATGCATGTCCAGATTGAATCTACGTTACAAATGTACTCAATAATAAAAGTGTAATGTATATTGCACACAACAACACCTTCCATAAACGTACGAAACACATCGAGATAGACTGTCACTATGTTCATGAATATTATCTACGAGTACATTTGGGTCTACAGTTTGTTTCCATAGAATATCAACTTAGTGACATCTTTACCAAATTACTCTCAGCATCATGGTTTAGATCTCTCTCTAGCAAACTGCCAGTTGTGACCATGTCAGTTTGAGGGGGTGTGTAAAAAAGAAGTCGGCCTAGGCCAGTCAGAGCCAAGTAGGCCAGTCAATCGGGACACACCATATCCCAACGGTTAGAATTTATAGCCATTGGGACTAGCCAACACTCAACAACAAATTCCATAGCCGTTGGATGTTGGCCTCCAACAGCTCCTTAAGAGCTCTCTATTGTCTATAAATACCTATTCAACTCTCTTGTAAATTTAAGCCTTCAGGCCCTTGTGATTCAATAAAGAGTTCTCAATTCAAAGTGTGTTGTGGTGTGATTTGCAACTTTGTGATTTGTAGAAGTGCTCAAGGCACTTCAGTGTGAAGCTTTCCAAGGCATATTTCCTTATAGTTTTATGCTGCTTTGTGTTTTGTTGAGTATGTCCTTTTATATTAGTATTATTGTGTTTGGTTATGATCCTATGTGTGTTCTATGTGCTAGAAAGTCTACAACACCCATAACTCCGAAGACTGCCTCAGAGAGGTCAAAATCACAAGGGAAATGCTACAAAGATAAATGCTATGAGCAAATAAGACTCGCAGTTGAAAGGAGGTTCAACAAATTGCTAACAGAAGTATGTAACCATTGTTTGGTGGTAGTGTATTTATGAATTTGTACACCCATTCAATGCTATAACTATGGTGTTTATTTTATTTTTTTGCAGCTTGGTTTTGAAGATCTGAAAGCTGCTTTGGAAGAAGCTAGAACTGTATGCACTTATTCTACGTTGACCTATTCTAACTCTTTTGCACCAGTGTATGTTAGGAGAGCACAAAATTTACCCTTGGCTACACTTTCATTGTAGCTCTTTGTGATGACCAACGATCACTTCCTTCTCATATTGAATCAGATGGCTCTGGCCAGTCCAGCATCACTACTTCAAATATGTTGACACATACAGTTTGTCCATACATATTTTCAATGTCATATTGGTCTGCATTAGTCATTTATTCTTGTATGCTAGAAGTTCTGAAATGTCTAACAATGTGAAGTTGATCATTAACTGAAAACCTCATAGCAGATCATAAAGTAGAAGGATGGTAATCCAAGCATAAAAACTGTTCATTCGCTTTTACTTGGTATGAGGCAGGTCTAGGCTAGCATTCCAATCTAATAATATACACTGATACTCTGCATAGCTGCTTTTGTTCATATTGTGCAAGGCTCAGTGAAACAGGTTAGATACAAGAGATCCCTTCATGCCATCCTTGGTTATCAGCCATTATGAACAGATTGAGAAGCTAACATCAATATTCCAACTACAAGGGCTGATTTAATGCACTGAGAAACTAACTGAAATCTTTGAGCTATGTTTCAAATGGATTGGAGTGAGAGGTCAAAATTCAGCAAAAGCGCTGAAGACTGTTCTGGTTGGAGCATCCCTCGAATATATCACTAGAAACAAGGCTCAACTTGTTTTAGCACTGCATAGTGTGCATGGCAGTCTAACCATGATGGAGTCAGAGGGAGTAGTAAGAGCGATAGGATTACATTGCGATAAAGAATCTAGAATTAAAAAGTAACTTACTATTGAATCAATGTAGATTTATATATATAGTTGTTTTAGCACTGCATAGTGTGCATGGCGGTCTAACCATGATGGAGTAAGAGGGAGTAGTAAGAGTGATAGGATTACATTGCGATAAAGAACCTAGAATTAAAAGCAACTTACCATTGAAACAGGTTAACAATATCATGAATGCCATCTGTACTTCATCAATGGAGAGAGAGGGAGGGAGGGAGAGAGCAAGAGAGAATGTAGAGAGAGAGAGTTGGTGGTCAGTAAGGGACATAACCTAGATTTGTGAATGGCACCATTTTGTATAAAGTTTTGAATGAAAGCTTAACAGAGATTAAGATGTACGAAGATGGAAGAAACATTTAATATTTTAGTCTTTGAGTTTGGGAAAAGAAAAATGAAGGAAAAATGGACCGTGACTTTAGTCAATGATCTCTCTCATAAAAGTGAGACATAAGATTTGGTCATGTATTAGTGGATTAGTGAGACCATAACCATTGTTTTGTTTAAAGAGAAGAAGGAAAAGTTATGTTCCTGGGTATCCATGGTCATTGAAGGAGAATTTAACTGCTCAACAACACTTATTAGGTACGGATTTACATGAAAAAGTGAACAGAGAAAAAACCATAAGATTCAAGTGGTGGAATTTAAAGTATGCATATGAACAAAAGGTCTCTTCAAAGAGAAAATGCTGAGTGGTCTTTGAAAAAATGCATGTGGAAGCCTATGATGACCTACGTTAGAAGAGTGTCCAAAATGGTGCTATGTGAGTTTATGGTTGTTAAAACAAGATTGTTTATTGATTAGGAGTCACTTAGGGACAACACCCGATTCTATCTTGATAGGAGATAACACATGGGGGTATGTACCTCCCTCTCTCCTTAATCACATGCCCAGTATATTAAACCCTAATAGGATTACACTTATTTAACTCTGAAGGGTATAACTTAAAGGACTAGTATACCCTTACACTACTACATATTTGACAAATAAAGAAATGAAGGAGATACATGATATAAGGACATATCTAGATTGCTCCACAGGTCCAGACGAGATCCAGTATCCCTCAACACTCCCCCTCAAGTTGGGAGAAAGATGCTAATGACTCCCAACTTGCCAAGTGTATTCACTAGTCCACTTCGATTTACAGCCTTGGTGAGAATATCAATACATTGGAACACCTTCTCGACCACTTTCTCCCTTATGAAGTGGCAATCAACCTCAATATGTTTTGTCTTTTCATGGTAGATAGGATTAGTAACAATCTAAATATCAGCTATGTTGTTAAAATAGAGAGGAATTACACCACCTATATTGATTTCCAACTCCTTCATTAGGGATTTTAACCATAGTCCCTTACATATCCCTTGAGCAATAACTCTATATTCTCCTTCTACACTAGATCTAACAACCACAACTTGTTTCTTTCTCTTTCATGAAACAATATTGCTCTCAATAAATATAATATACTTAGAAGTGGACTTTCTGTCATCTAGGGATCCAACCCATTTTGTATTTGAAAAAACTTCGATATTAAGATCTTATTAGCATATAGAATGCCATAGCCATGAGTTGACTTGAGATATTGTAATATATGAAAAACATTCATATGGGTTTTCGATGGAGCATGCATGAATTTGCTTACCGTTCTCACTGCATATGCAATATCTTAACGAGTAATAGTAAAATAAATCAACTTCCCTACTAACCTTTGGTATTTGCCCCCATCTTCATAAAGTTCTTCATCTAACAAAGATGTAGTTTTTTTAGTTTCCATTGAAATTTCACTCCTTTTGTATTCTACCACATTTGTATTGTGAAGTAAGTTTATAGTATATTTTCTTTAAGCCAAGAAAACACCTATACCTGAATACAAGACTTCAATTCTCAAAAGTAGTCCAGTCGGCCCAAATCTTTTAGTTCAAAGAGCTTATGGAGCTTTGTCTTAAGTCTAGTATGATAACTTCTTCATCATCATCCTTTATGACAATAATATCATCTACATAGACAATCAAAATAGATATGATTCACACTTTTTGGTATCCCAAGCTGATTACACTTTTACTAAATTTTTCGAACCAAGTTTTTGGTGATTATTTAAGACCATATATAACTTTATTCGGTTTGCATACCTTACCTTTCAGTTTCTTATCATTAAATCTTGGAGGCAGATCCATATAAACCTCTTCATTGAGATTTCCTTATAGAAATGCATTTTTCACTTCTAACTGCTACATATCCCATTTTTATATGTGCAGCTAGGCTTATGATAACTCTTATGGATGTGAGTTTTGCAATTGGAGCAAAAGTCTCATTATAATCAATTTCATATGACTGATTATACTCCTTAGCTATTAGCTTTGTCGTGTAACGTTCAAGGCTTCAATTAACTTTAAACTTAACTAGTATATACCCATTGGTTTTCTACCTAGGGACAAATAAACAATCGTCAAAATATTCTTCTTCTAACATAACAAAATTATGATAGTTTTCTGAAGTATTTTGGTAAGAGACACATTCATAAATAAAATAAAGAGTATAAGATATCTTACCTTTTTCGGATAGCAATAGGAAGATCAAATTCAGAAACCATAGGAGGTAGTTGATCAGAATTTGAGAAGTCATTGGTCATGTGGACTTGACCATGGGGCATCACCAGTTTCCTTTCTCCATGAAAGTAGGTCTTAATATCCTTGGAAGCAACATCAATCTCTTCATTCTCTGTTAGACCAAATTCCATTTAAGTGACACTTATAGGTAGGACATGAGTAAATTTGACTAGAAGACTAATGGAGTCCCTCTTAGAAGAATAATAAGGGGTCGACTTAAAAAAGGTAACATCAAAGGAAATATAAGTCTTTCAATGCACTAATCATAGTATTTATACTCCTTTTGGGAAGTGGAGTATCCAATAAAAATACATTTAGTGGCTCTAGGATCCAGCTTATCTCGGACATGTGAGTGAATATGAACCTAACAAACACACCCAAAAATATAAGGTTAACAGATACGAAGGTGAAATATGAACATACAAGGAGCCTTACTAGAAGAAGATACCTCAAGTATAGATCATGAAGATAGTGAACATGCATAGATTAGGAAGGTTCTTTAACTCAACAAGCCAATGAACATAAAGTAATTTGAATTAAACAATATAGTGGTCAAGAATGTCTACAATTATAAAGCCTTCTATATCATGGTACTGACAATTAGATATCATGGACAATATGGTCTAAGGGTGGGTGTGATTCTTGGTTGCTAACACGTGGTACTGGAACTTGTGGCTCAAATCCAAATAGAACTAGAATAACTATTCCAAGAAACCACAGTTTATTGTTTGATTCGCACATGGAATTGTTGTGTTTCACTAGTTCCGTGTTTGATTCACAGTAGTGAAACCAAAAGTTTTACTGCCTCTTTTCATGTTAAATTTACTTAAGACATTCCATATGCTTGTGTGGAGCTCTCGTAGCGGACCTATGGTGATAGATTTTATTATCAATATTATATCTAGTAAGATTCTTTGTGTCCATGATTCTCACACAAGATATGATGGTATATGACATCAATGAGATACCACTCTCTTAACATGCTTCATAGCTCTTGTAGAATCTCTATGACCCGGTGTTGGTCTGCAATTCATATTCAATTGTATTATAAGTGAGATACCACTCTCTTGACATGCTTCATAAATAAGATATCACCGTTTAACGTGCATCATAACTCTTTTCCTCAATACAAATTCCATTGCAGAAAAAACAAGAAACAAGACTCTACATAAGAAATGAGTCAATGACAATCTACTAGAGAGAATTTAGAAAAGCAGAAACAAAATGGGCAACAAACAAGCAACACCTAAAATGGATATGGTGTGGAGAAAGTTTCAGAGAAATATGTCATGACCTGGACATGTATGCTGAGGTCTAACAATGATTAGGGGCAATTATCGTAAACAGCATGAGAATGCAGCATCATGATGGAATGACCATCAAAGCTTCAAACCATATGCAAAATGTAAGATTCATTCTGTACTAAAAAAATTGAGGTAGTTTAGGAAAGCAAAATACCAACTGGTTCAAGCACTTCAGTAAACAAATAAGCCTCAGAATAGTAAATCTTCAAGTAGAAATATAATCACAACTTTTTCCAAGGACCCTTGCTTTTGAGACGCTAATAGAAAAATGAAGATAGTTAATGGAATGGGTGTTCATATCACTTTTCTTAGTTTCAGAACACACTATATTATGGGATTCACTATTGTACATTGCATTCAAATGTATAAATCACTCCTCAACAAAAAGTAAATAAGCTACCACATAGACCTCCTCCTATCCGCTAAAGTGATCTTAAGCAATATGAAAATAAAAAAGAGCACAATCCCAGCATCATCATCCTTATGAAGTAGACATATCCAAAGAACTCAAAATCAAACTTCCACACAAGATGACCATTCCACATGGAAAATATCAAAAGACAGATGAATACCATCATGATACACACATCACAACACAATCATAAGAAAAACTAGAACATGCATTATCCATAGGCCCCACCTAGTGTTGTGTTTGATTCATGCATGGAATTGGCAAGATAGTTCTTGATTTTTGCAGTCCCAACCCTCTGGCACCATGAATCAAACACTCCCTAAAGGGAAGAAAACAATACCAGAGCCACTGAGTGGACTCACATATAGTATTGAAACTCCTAAAATGGTCATTGATGTTTTCAACTCCATATTTTCACATCATGATCTTTTCAAGCAACTTTTTTAGAGGATGGAATCCTATGTAGCAGCTATGTACAATTTCAACGGTTTTCCAAAAATAGTGGCAATTTACATTAATCGATGACTTTACTAGGTACACTTTAATTCTCTTGAATGCTTGTTGTTGTTCCAATCTCCAAATGAATTCATTAGAATCCTTAAATTTGAGCAATATTGTTAGAGGAACCATCTTTCCTATAGTGTTGGCAATGAAATGCTGACCTACCTAATGAAATTTCAAAGAGCCTTTTTGGTATTGGGCGGTCTTGTGTCAATTATGATCTTGGCCTTGCTTACATCGACTTCAATTCCCTTATTATGTACCAAAAAATGTAAGAAATGTCGTGTAAATTGCAAAGGCATACTTATTAAGATTCGTTTTCAGATTTTGCCATCGCATACATTAAAAAGCTTCCTCGAGATCAAACTAACTGTTGTTGAAAATTATTAAAATGTAATAGGGTTGGGCCAATAGGAACCATAAGTCCTTCTGAACACAAGGACCAAGACCAAGTTCTAGCTTCAACGGCTAGTTGGATAGCTATTGGAGACTCCAATGGCTATCCAACCAACCATTGGAGCTCCTCTCTCCTGAACAAAATGCTGAATATGCTTTTCAGCAGTGTGTTAAAAAAATTCAGTAAATTCTCTCTTGAGAGGTTCATTCAATTTCAATAAAATGAATTAAGGAATTTTTACCTAATTTCTAACATGGTATTTCAATACTCCTGCTAAAAGACTAGTAAAGCAAGGTTATATAGTAGTTATGTTAGCAATGTACATATCATAAAGTCTCATTTTTTGCTTAATCACCTCAACTGCCTTGTCATATGTTATTCTAGATCTAAATCATTAACAAATTTAGTTTGAGACAAAAGAAATCTCTATCATTTCTTGTTACCTCAGTACCCAAAAAATATCGTAGATGTCCAAGATTCTTCATTTAAAATGTCCTATTAAGGTCCCATTTTATATTTTGGATCCTAAGGCATCACTTCCCCTAATGAACAAAGCAATGCCAGTATAACAGGTAGTAAAATTATGACATGTCATAAACTCAGTCATTTTATCAAATCAAAGCCTTAAGGGCCTATTTAAGACCATATAAATCCCTTTGAAGAATTTGATTTTTGGAATGTTAAGACCAGGAAGAGGTTCCATGTACACCACTTTCTTTAGCCATCATTTAAAAAATGCATTCTTAGCATCCATTTGAAAGATGTTCTAGTTTTTAATTATAGAGCAATAAGAGTTCTAACAATGGTCATTTTAGTTACTGGGACAAAGGTTTCCTCGTAATAAATTCCATACTCTTGCGAGTATCCTTTGGCTACTAGCATAACTTTATATCGTTCTAGGGTGCCATAACCATTGGTCTTGATTTAGCATGATTTTCAAGATACCTTTCAAACTCATTTGACACAAATTTTTTCCCTGAGTCAGATCTAAATATCTTTATTTAAGAATTAAATTAATTCTTAACAAGGTTATGAAAAGTAACAAAATTTAAAAAAAATCGGATTTGATCTTTAATAGATTTGCACATGTATATCTAATAAAGTCATCAATAAAGATGACAAAGTAGGAGACCCCTCCTTTTTCACGTGATAGATGCGGGACCCCAAATGTCTGAGTGTACAATTTCAAACGGTTTACTTGTAATATATGTTTTATTTGAAAATGAAAGATGTTGCATTTTGCCAAGAACACAATATTTAGAAGAGAAATTTTTAACATTTTTTATTTTAATAGGACATTCATACAACTTTTGAACATTTAAATGGCAAGTCTTTTGTGCCATAGTTGTACATCATTTAACAAAACATTGAAATGTCCAAAATTACACATATAATTCATTACATAGAGTCCTTCTCTATGGCCACATCCAATCACCTCTTTCAAGAGGCGATCCAAAACAATGCAACATATAGATGAAAAGGTTATAATACAACCATTTTCCGTTATTTTAGAAACGGAAAATAAATTTAAATTTAATTTTGGAAAACAATAATTTTGAAAATTGAGAAATCTTTTTTTTGAAGATGTCCTATATTATCCATCTTTAATTTGGTTTCGTCGGTGGTAAACACTAATGAATCAAAAGGTTTCCTCATACGTGAAGTCAAAAGCCTTTTGTTACAAGTCATATAAAATGATGCACACGAATCAAGTAACCAAGGAGTCATACCATGAGTGTCATGAGTGGAAGTAGAGAATAGTACCACAAATGATTGTCTTCTCCTTATCTTCCATTAAGAACTTTGAATAGAGACTTTAAAATTAATAGAAATAAAGTATAGCGAGGAGTATTCTTTTTTAACCAATGAGAAAGCAATCCACAAGAGAACCAAGATACTTCTTTTCCTTGTAAACGTTTTCTTCCACATGGCCCACTTCCCAATACAACCCCAAGAGCGATTAAAGCTTTAAATAAATTCTCAAAAAATAGTGTAAATCTCCAAGTACCTTGAATAAAGACTTCTAGACTTTGGCATGCTTCCCGAGGCAACGACTTGATAATCACGAAGAGCAGATAGACTCTGATACCGTGTAATGAAGATGATACTTCAACGTATTAAATAGAGTCGTGAATATCCAATACAAGTACACAAAAATTGTGAGTCACCAAATGATTACTATAAAGAGCATTAGTAAAGACTAGAATAATAGCAAATGCACTAATAATAGCAAATAAATACACTCAAAAGAATATATATAAATCAGCCAAGAAGGCTTAACATTTATTATTTACAAGGTAAGTATTTATTGAGTGGAGAAGAGAGAAAAGAGAGAGAGAGAGTAGCTCTTGGTTGCTAAAAGTAGCCAAAGTAGTCATTGTGCCCTTGGTGTCCCTGATGGCCCGGGTGGTCACTATGCATGATTACATGTATTTTAACACTTGCTTCTTGTTACACTTCAACTGATATAAGAGTCAGGCTGTCGAATCTACAACGGGTCAATTCTTTCATGTCTAAAAACACTCATCTTACACTTCAACAACACGTCTATAATATTCTACCTTTCGCCACAACATCAAAGTTCCTATGCCTATTAACAATATGCCACAACCTTCCTTGCTAAAACACAACCACAATAGGGATAACAACATGAGTCAACTGCTTCTCGATACTGTATCATACAATACGGTGCGATACGTATCGTATCGTGGGCAACCACGATACGGCACATATAAAGGGTTCCTAGTCGAATAGAAACCCACATTTTTTAGGGTTTGTGAGGTTTGTTCATGGCTGCTCAAGCCTTCTTCCGATGCTTCTCCCTCTCCTTGGTGTTGAAGGCTCCCAAAAAAGTGCTCTACGGTGTCCGTGCAAGCCTCTTAACTCGGATTGTGGTATATTTTGAGTGTTTTTCGGAATTGTTTTCTTTGTATTGGTTGTTTTTTGCTGTTTTTTACGTTTTTCTTTTTTTGAATGAAAATATGAAGTTATTAAGTGCGTGGATATGATTTTTATTGCATTTATGAAGTGGGAGACAATCTATTTAAGTGTTATGTGAAGATTGGGGATTTATGAAGTGATTTTATTTTTTAGGTTTTTGATTGAATTGAAGTGCTCAATTGAGATGGAAGGAAGGGGTGTTAGACACTCCCAATCTAAGTATGATGATTCGGCATGATAGTAAGGTACATCAGTTGAGGGTTCAAGATTAAAGATCAAATGTTTGTTTTATAAGAAGGTGGTTAGTAGTGGAATTTCATGATTGAAGCACTACCTTGCAGGGACTAGGAAAGAAGTGCTCATTTCACTTAATTGTTAATGTTATTTACTAATTACTTATCTTTATTTCTTGTAGGCAATTAAAAAAGGTAAATAGAGAAGAAAGCCAATTTGATCCAATAAGTTTGGATAATTTTGATATATTAGAAGATTGGATTATGGAAGATAATGAAGAAAATGCCCTCCCAACTAAACAAGATATTGCATGGTTTAATTTGGAAGGAGCGCAACAACATTATCAAGGAGATCATGATTTTGATTTTAAAGCAGAAGGTGGTGAGGATCTTCAGCAAGGAGAAGGAAGATTATTTAGTTGATGATCCTGATTACAATATGTAAATGTAAATGTAAATGTAAATGTATTTCATTTTTTGTTTCAAAATATGTAATTTTTTTTTAATTGTTTAATGGTGAACGATCAATATGTACTAAACTTTTCATTATATGAATTCTTTGCAATTATCAAAATTTTCCTATTTTTTTTTATTTTTTAAGATTTTTACTATTTTTTAATATTAAAGTACACTACAATACGCCCGTATCATGGACCAAAGCGATACACGATACGATACGCAACACTGCTTAGCAACACAACTATTGGATCAAGGCCCTCGATTTTCAGCTGAACGCTAGATTTCTGTAAAGTTGGATATGAAGATCCCTTCAATGCACCTGCCGCTGCTACCACTTTCAAAAGACACCTATTTTTGTAACAATAGGATCTAATACTATGTTAAAACAAGATTATTTATTGATTAGGAATCATTCGCAGAGACAACACCCAATTCTATCTTGATAGGAGATAATTGATAGGAGATAGCACATGGGGGTACATGCCTCCCTCTCTCCTTAATCACACGTCTCAGTATGTTAAACCCTAATATGATTATAGATATTTAACTAAAGGTTATAACTTAAAGGATTAATATATCCTTACACTACTACATATTTGACAAATAAAGAAATAAAGCAGATGTAAGATATAAGGACATATCTGGACTGATCCACAGGTCCAGACGAGATCCACTATCCCTCAACAATGGTTTGGTGTTGGATGAAGAAGCACAAGAATGTTGAAAGCTATATTGTCAATTATGCATCAGCCGCAAGCTATTACCCTAACCATTTAAGCAGTTCACCTTTTACAAACTATGCAACCCATGTCCCTGCATTGCTTATGTCACGTATGATCCCTATGTTTGTGCTATGCGGCCCCAAGAGGCTTTTATTCCCTTTGTCACATTTTTCATTCACTCATTCTCTCTCCATCTTTCTCACAGTATGTGTGCACTGTTGAAGATGCTGAATACTATTTAGTTATAGTTAATTAGATTGTTATAATCAATGTATTTTGTAGTTAAGTCTTTATAGTTACTTTATAGTTATATTGTTTTTAAAGGTACTTTTAAATAAGGCCTCATTAATGGCACTTTAGTAATTAGGGATACTTTTAATCTTGTATTTAAAGGGGAAACCCTCAGCCGTGTACATGCTTCTTCCTTAAGAGGGCCGATTCTCCCTTCTTATCTTCTTGAATACAACATGTGAAATCTGTGAATCATTGTATGGAAATCACGATCATGGTATCAAAGCCTTCCTTGAAGAGCGTAGCCGCCAACGATACCTGGAAAAGAGGTCAACAGTAAGTAAACATTTAGTTTTTCAAAAATAAAGGTCGAGGGTTTGTTTTAGATCTGATCTAACTTGAGAGGACTGCACTCTCTAAGCATAGTCAAAATCAGATTTACAGATTTGATATTAAAACCAAATCTAGGGTAGGCAACCCATATCGACATATACTGATTATACATATCGGCATCTGCAAGTATTGATGCCTGTGATCAGCCAATAGAAAGTAGACATCTGTGACCAGCTATCGACGTGTATTTCAACGTCAAATTTAGTCATATCGAAGATCGGCATCTGCAAGTATTGACGCTTGTGATCAGCCAATAGAAAGTACTGTCTTTTATATTCATATTGGCATACAATAACTGCCAATACAAGCCAGTCAAGTTGCATATAGAAGATCGGCGAGTGGGAGTCTGATGAAGCACGTCTGGCAGCAAGTAAGAATCTGCAATTAAATCAAGAGTATTAGTGACATCTAATACGTGCAACTGACTACATATAGAAGGCAGAAATACATCAATACTCGGCTCAAGAAATAGTAAAATAATATGGACAACAAATTGAAAGAAGAACTATCTGCTAGCTATGGAAATGATCAAAAAATGGAACCATTCCAAATCACAAATATCCGATTAGATGGGAGAAATTATAGAGAATGGGCTCGATCAATTGAACTGGTTCTACGATCGAGAGGAAAAGTGTCTATCATCAAACAGAGTTCACCTCTAGAGGGAAGGAGTGCAGACTACGAGAGATGGTCTAAAGATGATGCTCTAGTAAGTTCATGGCTCATTCAATCCATGAATCCCTCAATTAGTAAAACATTTATGTATATGGAAACTGCTGCTGAAATTTGAGCCGCTGTAGAAGAAGCCTACCCGAGACAGAGGAATATTGCCAAAGAATATGAAATCATTGAAAGAATCAGAAAGTGTTGCCAAGGAACTAGATCAGTAAGTGAATACTATGGAGAACTGCGGGAATTATGGAATGAACAAAGACATTTAGTAGAAAATAAATGTAGTCATTGTGTCAAAGAGAGAACTGCTGAAGGAGAAATTCGGAAAGTGTTTGATTTACTTTGGGGAGTCTCATCATAATATGAATCCATCAAACTAAATATCTTAAGCAAGGAAGAGTTACCATCGCGTGGAACTGTATATTCACTTCTGTTGAGAGAAGAAGACCGGAAGAATTTAGAAAAGGGTGAATACATACAAAGTGAAAAATCTGCATTTATTGGTAGAGGACAGTAATTATCAGTGAGGAAGAAACTCGTTCAGAGGCATAGGAAGATGCAAGAATCAATATTATGAAGATAAGAGCAAACTACAGTGCACACATTGTGGAAAAAGGGGACATACCAAAGAACAATGTTGGGAAATTATTGGAAAGCCTCCATAATATAGAGTCTACGACAGGAAATCCACATAGTATAAAGATTATGGCAGTCACATAGCATCGGTATCTGACAAGAAAACAGAAATGAGTCCTGCAGATGAAATGGCAGAATTAAAGAAACAAATAGCTGAAATTAAAACACGTCTACGAGATCAATCTACCACTTCTACTTTACAGACAGACTTAAATCCTCCTGCTTCATACAGTATTAGTGGTAATTATTCTCTTCAAGATTCTGCAAATACTTCTGATTGGATAATTGATTCAGATTGCCTCTCGATCATATTGTCGTGTAATCGTTCACTTTTTACTTCTTCTCCTACACCTAAATTTCTAAATTTCTACTTTCATAACTTGCTGATTTGGTCTTGCTCAAGGTCACTAGCCAAAGGAATCACTATGTTTCACCCTCACTTTCTATAACTTTAAAATCGGCGTTTGTTTATACCTAGGTTGCCCTTTAATTTGATCTCCTTAGTCAACTTACTCGCTTCTCTTAAACCGCTTCATTAACCTTTGATGCTTCTGTTCTTTACTATACGCCATGGAATCCGTGGTACGGCGAGGACAGATTGGTGTAGGACATGAATCACATGGATCTTTATTATCTCCAATCGCCTCCCTCTCGTAAGTTGTAATGCTGCGTAGTCGAGTCTCCAAATCTTCTTCATGAACGATCGGGGCCATCCAAGGTTGTCGAAAACTGAAAGCAAATGGTTCCAAATCTTGCAAAAATGTCATCATTGAACTGTGAGTCGTGTCAACTAGGCAAGCATGTTCGCTCTTCCTTTCCAAATCGAGTCAAAAGTTGAAAGTCGTAGTTGATTCCCTTTTCTCGCTATCCATTCTAATGTATTACGGGGTCCAAGAAGTAAGTGTCTTCTAATTCTTGGAGTCTTTAGATATTTTGTTACTTTTATTGATGATTTCTCTGTACTTGGGTTTTTTAATGAAAGATTGAACTTACGAGCTATTTTCACTATATTCAAATCCTTAATCTTGAAATCAAACTCAATTTGGCAAGATGATTAAGATTATCTAGAAGTGATAATGCAAAAAAAAATACTTTTCATCTACGCTTTTTCTTCTTTTATGTCTTCCCGTGGTATCTCCATCAATCCAACTTGTCCATCATACACCCCTCATGACAAATGGCAGTAGCCGGGAATGAAAAATCGTCATCTTGTTGAAGCTGGCAGCTAGAACTTGTTACATGCGAACGTGCCTTTCCGACATGGGGTGATGCTTTGACAAATTGCTGCATTTAATTATTTGATTAATCGTCGTGCCATCATACGTCATAATAACCATAGTTTCACATTCCATTTTATTTCCCAAAGAGTCCACTTATATCATGTTCGCTCTCCACGAATGTTTGGATGTACTTATGTTTTGTTCATGATCTTTCTCTAGGGTCAAAGAGATAAGTTAAGTGCTCGAGTGCTATTAAATGTGTCTTTGGGGTTATTCTAGGTTACAAAAGAATGGATATCGTTGTTATCCCCTCGTCACTCACTTTGTTCGTTACGTACTTGATGTTACCTTCTTTGAAGAAAATTTGTACTTCAGTTCCAATGTTTGAGTGTACATACTATTCTAGAAGTTTTGGTCCGATTCCTTATCTGGTCCGGTCACCTTCACCGGAAATTGTCGAAGTCTTCAACTACGTATTTGTCACTGTTCAAATCCCCCACCGAGCAATCTTCAAAGGTCACCCATCATATCGACCACGGACTACCATTCCATTTGCCACTAGAGATGAAGGCACCGTGATCATCCTAGTGATTCATGTCCTGCTCCACACCTGACCCTACAACGACCTACCCTCTAAGGAAGTCTCTTGATGATGATGCCCATTGCTCTTCGAAAAGGTACTCGATCACACTCGATAATCCTCATCCTCAGTTTCCAAATTATAATTTTTTAAGTTATCATCGTCTTCATCTCTCTTCATATTATGTCCTTTGTGTCATCCTGTCGTTTCTCTGTTTCTATTCCTAAAGATGTTCGGTGAGGCACTTTCTCATCCGTGGATGGTGACAGCCATGATTGATGAAATGCTTGCTTTCTTGAGCACAGTGTACTAATGGGAGTTGGTTCCCCTTCCTCAAGGAAGAAGCGATTGTTGTTGTCAACTGCTTCGGTGTGTATATGTATTAAGGGTTGGCCCTAAATGGTAAAATTGATTGTCTAAGGCACGTCTTGTTGGCCAAAGGTTATATACTCAAATTTATGGTCTTGATTATGGAGATACCTTTTTCCTCATGTAGCTAAAATTGCTGCATTCGAGCTCGTTTCTTGCCATGGCGACCATTCGTCATTGGCCATTATATCGCTAGACATCAAAAATGCATTTCTTCATGGTGAACTTGAAGAAGAAATCTATATGGAGCAACCACTGGATTTGTTGCTCGGGGAATAAGGTCATGATTAGTTTAAATTCACGACGATCCGATCCCTCTATGGACCTTGAAACAATCTCCACGAGCTTGGTTTGAAAGATTCTGAGTTTTGTAAAAAGGCCTAGGATATCAAGAGTAGAAATCGGATCACTTCGGTCTTTTATTATGCCAATCTGTACGAAAAGGTAAAATTTCGGTTTGTGTTTATGTGGATGATATAGTACGATTACGAGATGATAATGAGAAGATATTGTGCGTATTGAAGCAAAGAGTCTGGCAAGGAATTTGAAGACTAAAGATCTTGGCCGGCTCCCGGTATTTTCTTGGAATGGAAGTGCTCAAGATCAGAAAGATGGGTATTGTAGTTTGCATACAACGAAAGTATATCTTAGATCTCTTGAAGAAAGCTGGGGCCAGTGGCTGAGCCCGGATTGCAAACCCATCGAGACACTCCCTATAGAAGTCAAGCTAGCTTGACCGATTCAAGGAGCATTGACCATGTATCTAGTAGACTGGTGGGTACTTAGAAGGCTTGGTTGGGAAGCTTGATCTATCACTGTCCTATTACACGTCACGATATTTCCTTTCGGTTAGCATAGTGAGTCGATTCATGCAATCACCATCAAAATATCATATGGATGCAGTATTTCACATACTACGATATCTAAAAACTACACCCGGTTATGGGATTACCTACAAAGCCAATGGTCACAATAATATTGAGATCTACACTGATGCAGACTGGGAAGGTTCTACAGAGGACATAAAATCAACTACAGGTTATATAACATTGATTGGAGGTAACATAGTATCATGGAAGAGCAAGAAACAATCCGTTGTAGCTAGATCCACAGTTGAAGCAGAATATAGAGCAATAGCGTCTAGTATATGTGAAGGAAAGTGATTGCGGTCCTTATTAATAGAACTGAACTTATTTGCAGAGAAACCTATACCTATATTTTGTGATAGTAAAGCAGTAATACAAATTGCTTCAAATCCAGTATATCATGAGAGAACAAAACATATTGAGATAGATTGTCACTTTATACGGGACAATGTACTTGCAAAAGAATTTCAGTTAGAACATGTGCAGTCGGGACATCAGTGTGCAGATATGTTGACTAAAGCAGTTAATAGAAGTCTACTTCAGAGACTGTGCAGCAAGTTGGGTGTAACTTCTATTTTTCACCAAACTTGAGGGGGAGTGTTGAAGATGTTGAATACTATTTAGTTATAGTTAATTACATTGTTATAATCAATGTATTTTATAGTTAAGTCTTTATAGTTACTTTATAGTTATATCGTTTTTAAAGGTACTTTTAAATAAGGCCTCATTAATGGCACTTTAGTAATTAGGGATACTTTTAATCTTGTATTTAAAGGAGAAACCCTCAGCTATGTACATGCTTCTTCCTTGATCAATAAGACAGAAAATAATGGCGGCTGCAAGAGGGCCGATTCTCCCTTCTCATCTTCTTGAATACAACATGTGAAATCTGTGAATCATTGTATGGAAATCATGGTCATGCACATGCACAACCTCTCTTCTCATCTCTTGCCACCTATCTTTTATTAGAAATTCTTTATGCTTGTCTGTGTTGTATTGGAACTTCGATATGCTACTAACAAGTTTTGAAGTCATGATCTGCACTCTATAAGCATGCCGAAAGTGGCAACTTTAGCGTATTAAAGAAGATATGATACTCTTAGGTTTTATAAATTATTTAGAATTACTAAATTAGTATTGGTTTGGCCGACCCCATCTAGTATGGGAAAAGGCTTAGTTGTTGTTGTACTAAATTAGTATTGGTTAATGTTTCATTATGATGTTTGGGAGTTATTTACTTTGATTGTTTAATTTCATTCATATTCATATAATTGTTTAATTAACATTTACTTTACCTTTTTTGGAATTAGTCAATTAAATTGATTCTTGTTCATGAAGCATGTTCAAATGAAACTTATTTTACTTTTTAGAATTTAGTGAATTGTTATATATATTTTATTTTAGTTTTTAATATACATAAGTTGCTTAACCACATAGGGGGTTTGCAGTGTAAGCGGCACTGAACACTATTTAAAACGATATGAATGAAACAAGAAGTGTAAAAAGAAGGTTAGCTTGCAAAGGCAAGAAGAACAAGAAAAAAATGGAGCTGAAAAGGTCTCCAAAGCTTCAAAGCAAAACAGAAACGGGTAATGTTGCAGAATATATTAATTCAAAGAAGTGAAAAAGGAAGTTTACGAAAGGGAAGGCGAAACTCGGAGGATTTATATTTGAGTGGTAGTTTAAATTTTAAAACTTTAGAAAGGAAAGAAAGAGACATCTTCGAACTAGCTAAAAGTAGGAGAATATGAAGGATTTGATGCAAATGGGGTTGTACCAACTACCAAGGATGATGGGAATGTGTTTGTAGCAAGGATATCCAGATAACGTGTAAATGATAAAAAGGGACACCTGTACTTAGAATCTTTGATCATATGGGTCAAGCCAAAGGTGTAAGATATTATCATATCATGTGATGTATGCTATTTACAAAATCCATGGATACTTAGAAAGGGTCAGTGCATTTGTGTCAGCATAGATGATGCATGTGCCACAACCAAATGTATAGGCGGGGTAGAGGAGGTTTGGAAATGTGTAGCTCCTTTTGGTTTAATTGAGGTTCTACATCTAGAGAAACAAGTCTTGTCTTTAAATTAACACTAGAGAAGATCTTTTTGTTACCCAAGATTCACACAAACCTTGTTTAGATAAACTCAAGTAATGTATATAAATCCGTACAAATGCCTGTATGTGGTTCTACATTGTATCCACATTTTTTCAGAAATTATTGCATAATATCATTTAGATCTGTAAGTGTACATGCACCATGCCAACATCTATGAGAGAAGGGAGTGGAGAACCCAGAAGCTGAAGAGTTACTGCTTTCAAGTTTCAATTTTTTCAAGCTTATTTAAATCAACTCTCATACAAGAGTGAATTCCTAAGGAATGCCATAATTAATATTCGTCATGCGCAAAATGTGAAATTCCGAACATACAGGATAAAAAGCACCTTTGATCAATTTAGGCATCGCATTCAATGACAGTCATTTGTCCAAATAAAAGTCCAATATTTTCTTTTGTGATATCCTTTGTCTTATTCAAGATTCAGTGTGGAACACTTCTGGTTTTTGAGTTTGGTTTCCCTTTTGAGCTTCTATGTGCATGTGATGTTATATTTTTGTCAAGTTGGTATTAACTGATTGATTATGTAATGTGTTCGAGTGACAGATTGTTAAGGAGCTTGGTGATACCTATGATTTTGTTGCCCCATGTTTTCCACCAAGGTATGCTTTTAATGAATGAATATCAATATAAATTGCGTAGAAAACCATGCTTGCCATTTGGAGCTCTTATTGGTGACTACATCTTTATCCTTATAGTGATGCTTTAGCGATTGAACACACATTTGTTCTGTGATGTACTTTGGTCATATTTTGTATAAGATGTAGGTGGGTATTAAGTGATCTTCCTATTCATATTTCTTTGTATAATTAAGTGATGTCAGTCATTTGCTTAATCATAGCTACTGTGAAACATTGTTGTCTTCAATAAGACTTTTGAGCAAGATCAAATGTTTCATGCATTGTATTCGCTTTGTGCTTCATTCATACTTAGGAAATTTGGTTCATGTTTCTTATATTAATTTCTTCACAGTATTGACTTCTGATGATAGCCATATACTAGAAAGCAGTGATGCCAATGGTTTCCTTGATTGGCTGCATGTAGATGCAAGGACACATGCTGGGGATGTTGTTGGTACCAAGTATTGCATCCATTTGTTCACATACTACATAGCAATAATGTAGATAAATTTAATGTCATTGTCCTGGAATGGATGCCTTGCTGCATAGGTTACCATTAGTTAGGTACGCATACATTATAATAACCTGTTCTTTCTTCATTTATTTGAAAACCAAAAAACTATAAAGAAAATTAGAACAAAGCAAATTAACATCAAACGATCAATATAATGTCAGGCCTTGGCTGTCTGGAGGAAGTAGAATGTGATTGTGGCATGATCCAAACTTAGGAAAAGCCTTAGTGGAGTTCAAAGTGTACAACATAAAAGCTCTTTTGGGGTCATCATAAGGACTGCCAGTGGAGAGACAAAGGGGCACTTCCTAGATATGGGAGCCTGGAGCAGCAAACAGAACATGCTCGAACAAGAGAGCAAATTAGAGCAAGTTCACGCAGGACACTTAAGGTTAAAGTTTAACGATATTAGAAAGGAGATGCACTGCCCTAAAGCCCTATGTGAATTTAGTTCAAGCATCTTCCTGGTTCAAAGGACTACAAACGAAGAGAATTCGTAATGTTCAAGGTTAAAGGGTGGCATTCTCTCATGGTAAAATCATTGATGACCTTGTCAACATTGACCCTTAAAAGGAGGTCAACTTACCACGTTCCGCATCACAGCAACCTGATAGACATGAACTAATTTTGACTTGTTAGAGATCAGTTGCCCCCTTAGCCTTGGTAAACTTTTGGTGCCAACCTTCCTTTAGCAACCTTGTCGATCACTCACAGTTCAACTACTGGATGGGTTGTAAAGTGCCTTCAGTGTTGGTGTTGGTTTGCCCTCGGCTTCCACATTCAGAGACTCAAAAGACATGATTTTTTTTCTCATCCAGAATCATTTGCCATTCTTATTGTATTATGAAGAAATTGAGCTTTCCTCACCAATCTTTAGTCTTCAGTTCCATTCCCTTGACTTGGCCAGTAGCTTCTGAGTTCCATCACTTGAGTGTTTCCTTCGAGACTGTTAGCTATGTTGATGGTTAATCTCAGCTGTTTGGCATCTTTCTTCAAGAGGATGTTGTGAGTTGCTTCCCTACTGATCGTCATGAAGATGTTCATCTCTTGAATTCCACTTTCATGCAAAGTAGTCCATTTGGGTCAGGAAGCTGCCAGTTTGGCTCCTTTGGAATTGCATCAAAGAGTTGAATGGCGACACAACAAATGCGTATTGATTTGTAGGGTTTTCCATGGTCTCCTTGATGGTTGCCACTTTCTCCATTAGTTTGGGTGCTATCTTTGGGCAGACTCGAGTGCATGATTCCATAGCAATGCCAACATGATACCAATCCCTTTTCTTTGTTGTTTTAATATTGCCTTTGGTCCTTGTGATCATCACATGGACCAAAGGCAAGCCTTTTGGTCATCACCTCTTTTCTAGTTTTGACTGTTGTTCAGCACATTCCTGTTCCTAGGGTGGGATCTCTTTTGACTATAGGGTTGTATGTTACATTAATCTCAGTGAGGTTCATCATCAGCCTAGTGTTTAAGAGTTAGTGGGGCCGAGGACAATTCCTTTACCTACATTTATTCTCACATTTCACATCCGGATGCAATCCATTCATGAACAACAAGAGTCTGTTCACTTCTATCATGTTGGTGATGTTCCATCGAGGGGGTGAGTCCACTGATTTATTCTCTGATAGATATGTTATTAAGGTCCTTGTAGTTCAAGGTCCTCTAGAAGCAACTGATTCCATAATACTTCCTTAAAATATTCAAAAACTTTGATTAAGCAAAGGTCTTCATTAGAAAAGCTGTTGCCGACTATGAATGATGCAACTCTTTCCCCTTGCTATTCTCCATATCATTTAAGTACTATTCGACCTATAATATACATTCTCAAGGTGAAGACTTCATAGGATCCTAAGTAAGCATTAGACTTTGGGATATTGTCCTCCAAATGGGTGATGACCACCTCACTTTCGAGATCTTGGTCCACCATTGCAAAATCCACCTTGATGGCCTGTGTCCAACATGAAGTCACATCTTTGAAGATCATGTCCCACATGCTGAGGTCTTTTTTCCACCTTGTCTATGAGCTTCATTAAGGAGTCACCATAGTTTTACCTGAATGTGTTGAAAGCTCATATATCATCCAAACCATATTGCATTAGTAGGTGGAGTTTAAGCACCGAACTGTTCAGGTCCTCTATGTTAATCTCATGGTTACAAACGCTTCCACTTTTTTTAGCCGACCTTCCTGTTTTGCTAGGTGTGGTCATAATCAACACTGTGCCTCCCCCATGTTTGTTGAGTGTATTGTTACTCGAGTCCTTTGACCTTTTCAAAAATCCAAAGTAGCTCTGGTACCACTCATGCCCTTGCTGCAGTTATGAAGGAGGATGTGATCAGTGTCTGACCAAAGGGCTGAACGTGCCTTAGTGGAGATCAAGTGCACAAGATGGTGCTTGTTAGGAGAGGTTCAAAAAAAGGTATTCTATCTTCCAGTATGAAAAGAAGTGGAAAGCGTCCAACTGAGGCATTAACAATAATGTGATTTTTCATGATATGTCCATAATGTTTGAGGGAAATCACTTCGTGATTTGAATGCTTTCTGAATATTGCCTTTTGCATTTATCGTGGTAGTATTACAATGTCACTGCTGCTGGCAACAGTAACTATGCATTGTATATCACTTGAATTATGTTCTGTTTTTATCGTTTAACTGTTCTATCAGTTTTATCCATATTGTAAGAACAAAATAATTTTACTGTTTCTCACCTCCATTTAATCATACTGCTGTGCCTGAAATGACCTGCTTTTTTGTGAAATTTGCTTGAAGGAAAATCACTGGTTGTCAGTGTTATGTTAGATTGTTCTTTTAGTTATCAATTCTCTATTCTTATTATACATGTAGTTTCTGCAAAAGCTGTTTTGCTTATCCTACTGAAAGATACTAATTTGAAAATTTTCACCATGAAGAGGATTCCATGAACTAAAATCCTATATATCATTTTAGAGTATTTTAGAAGAAAAATTGAGAATTTCTTGTGTCCTTTAATGCCAGTTGATGAAGTGACATGCGTAAGTAGAAAAGATTTAAGCACATCATACCTGTCAAGTTAGGCAATATATTCCTAATGTCACATCCAATTCATCATTTGGTGCAGGTATGCAATTTTTCAGCTGATGGTTAACCTGTATACAGAAAGGTTTACTCATATGCTTAGATTGCTGAGTGATCGAGCACCTGACCTATCAAACATAGAAATTCTAAAGGTATGGTTTCTTGATTATGAAAACAAGCTTGCTACTTAATAGAGCTTCCCTTCATGTCTTCCATGCTGATGGTGTTATTTTGGCTGTAACTGTTTCAATGTATTGAGTAGGAGTAGACACTGTGTGTCTCCGATTCAATGTATAAAGGTAGTCATGGTAGTTCCTTTCCCTTCTATATTTTTCTAATTGTGCTGTTTCTAGGTTACTGGTTGGGTAGTTGAGTACCAAGAAGATCTGATTGGACTTGGGGTTGATGAATCTTTGGCTCAAGTTTGTTCTGAGAGTGGTGCAATGGATCCTCTTATGAATTCTTACGTTGAAAGAATGCAAGCAACAACCACGGTATCCTCTTGCAATATCATGGACTTTAATATACCTCTTGGACTTGCACCTGATTGCTTTACCTGTGAAAATATCTTGGGCTTACTTAATTTTATTTCCAGAAATGGTATAAAAATATCCTAGATGCTGATAAAGTTCAACCACCCAAAAAAACAGAAGACGGGAAGCTCTATACTCCAGCTGCTGTTGATTTGTTTCGCATTCTTGGAGAACAAGTGCAGATTGTGAGGGAAAATAGCACCGATCTCATGCTATACAAAATTGCTCTTGCCATCATTCAGGCATGAATGATACTTATAACTATGTTCTCTTATCATATTTTTGTCTTTTTTTATGAAAAAAGCCACTTAGCCTCTTAACATGCAATTTTTTTTATTTTTTATATGATTTTTGTACATTTAATGTCCCGTTTAAGCTGCAAGCTAGACACTTCTGCTATATATGCTGCAACTAGAGGTTATGACCTGTGTCAGTAAATAACCAGACTCAATCAAACATTCTGGCTAATTTTAATGACAGATGTGGTCTGTCACACACATGTAATACTTTTGTGGGTAAGTTATCAACATTGTGCCGCGTTGTTGTAAAAAGGATGTGATGTCTACTGGAAGAGTCTAACAGTAGGCACCTGCTGTAGTTGCATATAACTCAGCACAATCCTGCTTTGAACTTGTGCGGCATTGTCAAGCTGGAGCACTAAATACCTTTTCCTGGGAAACATCTCATGAAGAAAAGTAGTATGCTTTTTATTTGAAGTGTGCTCTTAAGATTTAAAAATAGACTGAAAGATGCTGAGCCAACAATGTTGCAAAATTTCAAATGCACAAAACCAGTAATTTCCAAATGTGCAAAAGAGAACTAGTATTTCTTCATACACACACTGAAATGTATGAAACACAGATATGGTGCTTTTATTAGTATCCTGACTGGAAAATGACTTACTGCATTATTTAGTGTCCGCAGAAATCATACAATAAGATACAATATGCATCGTATATCCTTGTATTATATAATGCACACTGTGAATCCTGTACGGTGAACATTTGAGATATGTGAATTGTATCAGGAATGCCCATAGTAGTGGTTTCTAATGAAACGGACTCATACAACATTGATTTTGTACTCCCTCTGTGTGGTCCATAGGGGATGACACCTGGGTGCTCAGAGCTAAGAAAGAACAGTATGGAGTTGTCTTGTATTTCTCTGCATCACAAGCTTCTGAGCTTATGAAGGACATACTTTGAATCGAGTCATCGGGCAAGGTCAATTCCAATACTGGATGGTTTAGTTAGTTGTGAAACAAGAAGGTCTGCTATTCAAGACTCCATAGCTGGGTAAAAAGATCTATGATAATATTTTGGCTCTTTTTGGGCGTCCTGTTTCCCATAAGGTTTCTTTTGTAAACCTGTCCTTCAAGAAACGATTTTATAAGCTGAAGTTGTGAGAATTCCTTCTGTTATACCTCCACTTAGGACATTATAGTGTTTTCTAATTGTTACTTGTTAGTTTCTGCATCCTGTATATCCCGCTGTGAGTTTGCTTCCTTTCATATCACGTGTTTACTCTATCCTTGGTAGCTAGTTATTATCTACTTATATTGTAGTTTCATCACGCATATACTTCTATCTCCTTAACATATACAAGTAATGGCCTTGTCAGCAGTGTCTCATTATAGCAGGATGACTTTTGTTGTAATGCATGATGTTTGCCACCAGTCTTACTTATGGTAGCTTCACATGCCACTTCAATGCAGTTTCTTGTGATTTTTTTATTTTCAGTTATTCCCATGCTTCATGATCAAGTTATTTGGTGACTTCTATTGTTAAGATCTTATTTGTAGTAGAAGCTAATGTTCAGAATTATAATTCTATATTCAGCAGTGAAAAATGAGGAGTCCTGTTTTAGTATACTTGACAATTGTGAGTTCATTTCCATGCATATTCATTTATTTTGCAACTGCTAAGCAGATAACGTAGTAGCTGGCCAAAAATATTAAGAAAAAGATAACTTGCCTATTTTTAGGTGATGAATGATTTTCAAGCAGCAGAAAGACAAAGACTTGAGGAACCTGTTGCTGAAGTAGGGTTAGAGCCTCTTTGTGCTATGGTCAGCTGCCAAATTTTCAAAGAACATTAGAATATTTCGATGCATGCTCATCGACTTGTGTTTCCCAAGCTCATTGACATATGCTATCTTATCAGGTAAACAACAATTTGCGCTGCTATGATCTTGCGATGGAGCTTAGTAGTAGTATCATGGAAGCCCTTCCACGAAATTATGCTGAGCAGGTAAACTATATACACTAATCCCTCTGAGAACAAGCTTCCTTGAACTCTCATAAGATTTATGGCATGAATCACAAGGTTTTTAATTGCAAACTAATATATTATACATTTCATATTGTAGGATATAGAACGTTTTGACTGTGCTGAAATAATATAATGTACAAATGTAAAAGATCTGTAAAGAAACTCCAGCATGGAGACACATGCATGTATGATTCTAAAACTAATGCATGATGTTTTTAAATGGAAGAATCTTGTTTGCATTTCCTTATGTAAATAACACTTGTTTTTCTTCCTTTAAGGAAAAGCCATGTATTAAGAGATCTAAACAGGAACTTATGAAAAGATTGAATACCCACTTGTATAGAAATTTATATGAAGAATAAAGTTGTTTTCTCTCTACAGACAAGAGTAGGTTGGATGTTCTTGTTATTCACGGGTGGGGTTACCACATACCCAGTTTTTGCATCATCTGTATGTGGGTTGAGCAGAGGAAAAAGATGAATACCTATTTTGGGGTGTACAGCTTATCCCAGAACTCCTGAGAGTCTTGGTAAAACATAATCATTAGGGGCATGCTGTTCTGTGTCATCCGGGATGTTGTATCCTGGGAGACACAATGAGCCACCTGAAACATGGTTGGTGGTTTGGGTGTGACTAAATGCTTACCTCCTGGGAGCCTGTTATATGTGAGAAATCTTGAGAATAAACTTCATATTATTCAACATAAAAAGAACTTGCATTATACGGCAGATTGGAGGCATCCCTCCAATCTGCATCATGCCCAAAATCTGCAGTAACTTTGCAGCCGTCCCCCACTTCTTTCTTATCTCTTCTATCTAACCCTAATCACCTATTAATACCCTATCTAACTTAATTTTCTAATTTACCCCTACTAAGAATTAACTATTTCTAAGATAACATAAGACTCAAAATGACAAAATAACATGAGACATGGCTCTTTTACACGACTTAACTCTCATTACATGACAAGACGACTTTCCTTAACACTCCCCCTCTGGGTGGAAGATGTTGATGACACCCAACTTGGATAAGGTCTCCTTTAATAGTTTGCTGGTAGTAGCTTTAGTTAAAAAATCAACCCTCTATTTGATAGAATGAACATACTCTAGCTGGAATTCTTTATTAGATATCTTCTCCCTGATGAAGTGGCAGTCAATTTCTATATGCTTGATCATTTCATGATATACTAGATTAGATGCCATCTGAATGGCTGCATTGCTATCACAATATAAAGGTATAGGATGGTTAAGTAAATAACCCAATTCAGTAATCAATGAAGATATCCATTTTTCTTCACACATTGCTTGTGCTATAGCTCTATATTCAGCTTCTGCCGTAGATCTTGCAACTACTGTCTGTTTTTTGCTTTTCCAAGATATAATATTACCCCCAAGTAAAGTAACATATCCAGTAGTTTCCTGTCATCATAAGAACCTGCCCAGTCAGCATCAGAATAAAGTTTAATATCCAAATTTGATGATTTCGAATACAGTAAACCCATTCTTGAAGTTGATTTGAGATATCAAAGAATTCTATACACTGCATCCATATGATTTTTAGTTGGTGAATGCATATATCTACTCACAATCCCAACTGCATACGCAATGTCTGGTCGAGTAATGGTTAAATATATGAGCTTACCCACTAGCTTCTGATATTTATGGATGTCTTTGAACTCTTCACTGTCTCCGTTAAAAAATTTCTGGTTTACCTCTATTGGAATGCCACTAAGTTTACATTAAGCATTTGAATTTCTTCAAGGAGATCCATTAGGTATTTTCGCTGAGTCAAGTAGATACCTTTGTTAGAGTAAATAACTTCTATGCCCAAGAAATAGTGAAGCCTGCCCAGATCCTTAATATAAAATAATTTATGAAGGCTCATTTTCAACTTTGATATTTCTTCAAGATCATCTCTTGTAACAATAATGTCATCAACATAAACTGCAAGAATTGATAATTTTGTCCCTTTCTTGAAGAATATTGTATGATCATTGAGGCTTCTGCAGTATCCCAAACTACACATTGCTTTGCTGAATTTATCAAACCAAGCTCTTGGAGACTGTTTCAACCCATATATTGCTTTATTGAGTTTACATACTCTATTAGAAGATGAATTTCTGGTCATTCTTGAAGGTAGTTCCATGTATACTTCTTCTTTTAAGTTTTCTTGTAAGAAAGTATTCTTAACATCCAATTATCATAGGTCTCATCCCAAATTTGCTGCCATGCTAAGAAGTATTCTGATTGATGTAAGTTTAGCCACATGTGCAAAGGTTTCTGTATAATCAATGCCATATGACTGACTGTATCCTTTAGCAACCAATCTAGTTTTATATCTCTCAACTGTTCCATCTGCCTTATACTTAGTAAACACCCACTTGCATCATACTGTATGCCTATTAGAAGGCAACTGTGTGATGGTCCATGTATTGTTCTTAACCAGTGCATTCAATTCTTCGTCAATTGCAGCTTTCCATAAGGGCAGTTGATTGCTTCTTCAAACTTTGAAGGAATCTTTTGTCTTTTAGCATTTATAATGAAGGTTTGATAACTCTGAGAGGTATTGACATATGACACATAATTAGAAATTGGATATCTTGCACATGCACGCTTACCTTTGCGAACAACAATAGGGATCTCAAGGTCACTGTCCACTCGTACTTGAGGATCTAATTTAGGAGAAATCTCTTTAGCACATGGTTCTTCTTGAGTGTACACAATCTTCCGTTGTCCTTTCTTGTACGTCAGAATCTCTTTGGATTGCTGTTTGTTCTCACTCTGGCTGTCAACTATCTCATGATACTCCCCCTCACTAGGAACTAGTGGTAGGACACAATTAGGAGGTGTAGAAGTGCCCATGGAAGAAGAATAATAAGGGGTAAGTTCAAAGAAAGTAACATCCATGAAAACGTATAGTTTTTGAAGCAATGGATCATAACATTTATAGCCTTTTTGAGAGGTCGAGTAACCCCAAAAAATACACTTAGCGGACTTGGCAGCAAGTTTATCACGATTAGGAAGAGGAATATGTACAAAACAGGTACACCTAAAGATACGAGGAACGAGATGAAATGGTTTGGAGGCTTTATTAAGAGTATGAAGAGGACTCTCCCCCTGAAGAGTATTACTGGGCATGCGATTTATAAGATAAACAACAGTAAGGATAGCTTCGCCCCAATAGAATTTGGGAACATTACTTTGAAGGAGAAGGGTTCTGGCAACTTCCAGAATATGACGATTCTTCCGTTCAGCAAGACCATTCTGCTGAGGTGTATAAGGACAATTAGTCTGATGAACAATGCCCTGGGCTTGGAGATAAGTGACTAACTGAGTCCCAACGTATTCACCCCCATTATCGGACCGAAGAATTTTAACCGTGGCATGGAATTGAGTATAAATAAATTTATGCACAATGGGAAAAATAGATGCAACTTCAGACTTTGATTTCATTAAGTAAACAATGGTAAGTCGAGTACAATCATCAATGAAGGATACAAAATACTTATGACCAAACAAAGAGTTGACGGGACTAGGACCCCAAACATCAGAGTGAATAAGTTCAAAAGGCTGAGATCGGTGAGAATCACTTAAAGGATAAGATGCCCTTTGGTGTTTCCCAAGTTGACAGACTTCACATTCAAACGAAAATTTATTTGACTGGACTCGAAAGTGAGGAACAACATATGGAATTTTGGACACCGGGAGATGACCAAGACGATAATGCCAAAGATGAAGATCTGCATCTGGAGCGGTTGGGGCGGAGACACTGTAAGAGGTGGAAGGCTGAGATGAGTCTTCAAGAATGTATAATCCTTTCTGTAATTTACCATGTTCAAATATTTTCTCCGTCTTCAGATCCTGAAATACACAACCAGTAGGATGAAAAGTCACACAACAATTCAAGGTACGAGTTAAAGAGCTGACGGAAAGAAGATTGAGCGGAAAACTGGGAACATGATATACTGATGATAAGTCTGAAAGACATCTAGATACACTGCCCTGTCCAATCATATAAGTGAAGGAACCATCTGCCAATTTAATAGGTGCCTGATCGGTAAGAGTCTGGTAAGCTGAAAAGTATGAGGAGCTGCCAACCATATGATCTGTAGCGTCGGAATCAATTATCCAAGTTTTGGAAGGAGGAGAGAAGTGATTACCTGTTACTGTATGTGTAGCTTGAGCTATGGTAGCGTGGTTGGGAGGAGCAGAGGGTTTTTCAGAGAATCGCTGTTCAAGACCTTCTATGCGTTTGATAATCTCCTGAATGCCATCAGTGCTGGGAGTGGCACTTTCTGCAGAGTGGACTGAGGGATTGCGATGTCTATAGTAATCTGGTTTACCATGTAATTCCTAACAATGATCTCTGGTATGACGCGATTTTCCATAATGAGAGCAGACAAGTTTATTTCTTTTCTTCTGAAGTAAATCAACTACGGCCACGGCCACGACTCTGGAGTCCCCCTCCCGAAAATGTGAACTGTCTTCTCTAACCTAAAGTGCATGCTGATCTGGAGTAAGAAGCCGATCCTTCTCAAGATTCCTGCGGTCTTCTCTGATTAATAAGGAGTAAACAGTGCCCAAAGACGGAAGTTCGTCTCTGCCTAAGATATTCAGTTTGACTGATTCAAATTCTGGATTCACACCCCACAATAAATCAAATACTTTCTTCTTTTCAATCGCAGCTTGTCGTTCATTATAACAAGTCGAACACTGGATATTCGTATAGTAGAGTAGTTCATCCCAAAGACCACGGAGATCTGCATAGTATGTACTGATAGAGCGAGTGGCTTGTTTGCACTTTCTGATTCGCTTCAGAATCTCATATTCTTTGACAACATTATTCTTTCGGGAATAAGCCTTGGCGACAGCACACCAAATGGCATGTGCTGAGTCTAAAAACATAAAAGTTTTAGCAATGGATGGAATCATGGACTGGAGCAACCACAATGAGATTAAGGCATCTTCTCTTTTCCAGGTGGAATAAAGATTGTCATGTGGCGTTGGAATGGAGGATTGACCCATCAAATGTTCCCATCTCCCCCTTGCTACAATGGCAAGTTCCACAGAGCGTGCCCATTCCATGTAATTACGTCCATCCTGTTTAGTCGTGGTAATCTGAATATGGTTTGATTTTTCAAAGAAACCAGAGTGTTCGACGGCATGAGAAGAAAGGTCAATGCCTTTACCCTTTTCAGTCATGGAGGACTAAATGAGAAGAGAAAAAATTCAGCAAGTATGAGTGGGCCAAGATTAGACTGAATAATGGCAGAGCAAGGGGAAGAATCAAGCGTCACAAATGGAACACACTAGGGCAGCCGATGCAGAAAATAATGTAACCAACCAGACAACAAAAAAAATATTAACGCTGCAAAGATTAATTGGGGAGCTGGGGGATAATGGAACAAAGCAGCAAAAACTATGACCGCTGCAAATACTAATGCACCAAATCTGGAAAAAAAACAAGAGGTTATGTGTATGCCGCAGAGACCCAAAAACGTTGATTGTGGTGGCTTGACTTGCGATGGGACGAGGGGCCTCAATTCACATGGAGCAGTGCCTCGCTATGCTGAGGTTGGATCGATGGCTGTGCAATCTTCTCCAGTGGATTCTTCAATGGGATAACAGCCCATGCAATAAAAACTGCCTGACAAGAGGCTGGCAAACAAGGAGCGGCGATGGCAAATGCAAGATCTGATTGCGAGGGTCAGAAGTTCGGAAATCCCAAAGAAGAAACGCCTGACGTCTGATACCATCTTGAGAATAAACTTCATATTATTCAACATAAAAAGAACTTACATTATACGGCAGATTGGAGGCCAATCTGCATCATGCCCAAAATCTGCAGCAACTTTGCAGCCGTCCCCCACTTCTTTCTTATCTCTTCTATCTAACCCTAATCACCTATTAATACCCTATCTAACTTAATTTCCTAATTTACCCCTACTAAGAATTAACTATTTCTAAGATAACATAAGACTCAAAATGACAAAATAACATGAGACAGGACTCTTTTACACGACTTGACTCTCATTACATGACAAGACGACTTTCCTTAACAAGAAATAGCAGGATGTGGTTTAGTGAGGCACCCTCAGTTCACTGATCACAAGAAAATAATCTTGTTGCAACTTTGTGAGTGAAAATGAAATGGTGCGGTAATAATGGCCAGTTGCAATCTTGAAATGCTAACTGTTTGATGCTTGTAAGGAGGTGGTCTAATCCTTGTTGCCTAAACCTTAATACTACTTGTATGTTGTTGACTTAAAATAAGTCTCGTTCATATAGTTAATAAAGCATTTGGAAAATGATACTTTGGATTGTTGATGATGAGATTATTCCTTCTGTCACTGCTTTTGTATATCAAAATGGAGTTCTCTTCCAAAACATGCTCTGAGAGTCCTTGCATCACCCAAATATTTGATTATATGTGATGCATACTCTAAATCCAATTTTATGCTCCCTCTATAAGGATGTAAATGGTCATTCATACTTGAGTGTATCTTTGTTGATCAATGCTAACAAATTTAGAAGAAAACTTCACGAGTGAGGTTTCTGAAGTTTTAGCAAGAATTATTCAATGTGATCATGTAGGTCTTGGCATAGGGAAGGGGCCTGAGCACTAATACAGTCTTTGGGATTTATTCCCTTTCAATGAAAATCCATGCATGATCCGGAACCCAGCATAGGTCCTGGGAACAGGTTCTAGGTCTTGGAGTTCACCCCAGGTGGTCCAAGTTTGAAACCCTCGAGGGTGATTTATAGGGTAGTAAATGAAAGGAAGAAGAGAAGATTAACTTATTCTTTTGATCAAGTATGTTCCATTGTGCTTAGACTGTGTCAAAGCATGTAGTTCATTCTTTTCTTGATGCCATTCATGTCTGGATAACTGGGTTGTCATGTAATTGATGTTATTTAGTGACTTCAGGGTTGTCTGTCCTTCAAAAACTACCTAACACTGCAGCAAAAGTTGAAAACAAGTTTAATCTAATTTCCTTGCTTTGCTCCTTGCCGAGTAGAATTTTACTATTCTTTAATGTTAAGGCTTACTTTGTAGTGCTCGTATGAAACAGTTCATTGCAATATTAAACGCTACCATCTAATACTTCGCTGCCAGAATGCATCCATATTATTTAACTAATTCTGTTTATTGTTTACATAGTATAGTTGTCAATCTATGTGCTTATTTTAGCTCATGTTTTCCTCATATAACCTCGTTTGTGGTTTTTCATTTATGTCGATGTACCAACAAAAGAAACTTTCTTTATGGTTTACTCTGATTAGTGATGCTCATAGTAGCATGGTTTTGTTTACGGACAAGTTGACAGGTATAGGTTCCGGTGCGGGTACTTGACTGAATCTAGTTATCAGCATTTGTTGCATTGAATGTTCCAACGGAGAATTTTGTCTAAAAGTGGACTTATTCAACTTGATTACGATTCAGCAGATGTTCACCTGAGTCTGCTGTTTTCTAGGAAAAAGGAAAAGACTTGGACAGAGGAGAAGATTTAAAAGATTGTATTGAATTAATATTTGTATTTTTACTTTTATTTCCATATTGATCTTATTGTTACTGTTTTAGCACTTTAGTAGATCATGTTCAATATACTTTTTGTTAGTCTTTGTTCATTGTTCAATATAGTTAACTTCCATATTTTAGATACTTATATAGCTGCACTCCAATCCATATTTTTCTTTGGAGCTTTTTGTTTTTCTCTCACCATGCTTTTGTGTCTATGGGTTATAAACTTGAGTTCTCATTCTTATGCTTAGATTGATATAAACTATGTAGGCATTGTAATGAGAAGTCTAAAATGATTTTAGAAACATCTAAGATGGTGATAGAGGGATCATTTTTCTTTGCTGAGATATGTGATTCCTTGTGCAGATCAATTTTGAAGACACGTGCAAGGGTTTCCATGAGGTTGCAAAGGTTAGAAAATAAATTAGTATAACATGACTAGTTGTTATTTGTGATGCAAAAAAGATTTTAGTTCTGGTACAGGTATGAGAGTTTTTAAGGGATAGGGAAACCATCAAGTGAATGGCTTGGCCTTTTGTCTCTCGAAGAGGGAAAAATTTATTGGGACTGTCTTGGACATTGTCGAGTTCATTGAGTCTTTGTAAGTTTTCTTTGATGTATTGGTTTCACCATCTTGGTGTCTTTTAATAAACTTATCTTATTTATAAAAAACTTTAAAATAAATAAAAAAGATAAATAGTAATTTGATTTTTGAAGTGACAAGACACAACATATATTACTTTCTTCCTTTAGGTTCTTTTAATTTTCCACATTTAAAGTTGTAAAAAGTTTTGCATAGCCACTTCTTTCTTATATACATGTTAAAAAATGCTAAAACTAATATGTATATACTTATAGTTCAAATCAAATAGTACTGGTACAGGTACTTGCTGTCTCTTACCCAATAAAAAATACTCGCGTGTTCCCAAACCCTATCTAATCGATTGATAACTATCCCATTTGAATCAGACAAGGCCAGTTCCCATGGATTGAGCTGATATTGCCATCTATACAAAGAACATATGGAAATAAAAATATTTTGGCCAACACCAATGACACAAAAGTTAGAACTGACTAATATTAAGTTCCAAGACAACAATTTTAAATATTTAGGGTTGTTGATCTAATAAAATAGGAGAATCGTTAGAGATATCACTCACAAAATTAATGTAGATTGGTTTAGATAGATAGATAACTCCGCCCATGTAAGGGATCACATTTGCATGACCGGTCCCAAGCCCGGATAAAGGAGGAGGGTTGGGTTAGGCTTCCGACAGCCAACATAAAATTTTGTTGGACTTATCTACCATATATCCTATAAATTATTATAGGGCTATGTGGAAACAAAAAATCCATGTAACCAACCCATCTACTATGGGAAAAGGCTACTTGTTGTTGGTTTAGATAGATAGATACCTGAAGTATTCTTTGTGATAAGAATATACTGCACAAATTAAAAGGAAATTAGCATAAAAAAAGTGATGTGATTAACAATGTCTGATGTGGACTTTTGGGTAGGCAACCATCGATGTCTAGAAAATGTCAACTTAGACTGAAGATATTAAGGTGGATGTGGGGCCATAGATGAAAATTCTGATTTGTAATGAGGCTATTAAACACAAAGTTGATCTGCCACCCATGGAAATTAAAGTGACAAATACATGTTTAAGGTGTCTTGGATATTTGGAGAGGTCAGGTGGAGCTCCTTGAGAAGTGCACGGATTAGATGGTGAGCAGCACTTCAAAAAGGTTGAGACAACCCTCAAAAATGTTGTAACGAAATGTTAAGACATGATATTGCTTGTTTGAAGCTAAATATGAATATGGCACAAGATCAAGTACAATAACTAGGAATCCATGTAGTTGACCCGACCTAAATGTTGGAGGAAGGCTTGGTTGTGCTGTATAATAGTTCCTCCTAAACTCAATTTTGATAAAGAGGGATGTAAAACTTGTTTTACTGGCCATTGGTTTCAATACTTGGACAAAGTGCTACTTGTTCTTTCACCACTCTACATGTGACAAGTTTGTTAGCAATTGATAAGTAATGGTGGATGGCATTGACGTGCATGTGGGTGAAGGTTGTTATACTGAAATTTCAGGTGACATTCAGTTGAACGTAATTGGTACTGAACTTATGGGAGGTTTCGGAAGTACAAATGCTATGAATTTTAGCACTGTTGTCACATGGACGTACTTAGTATTGGACTTATGGAACACTGTTGGAAGTGAAAACCCTTTGTATTTGATACTGCTGCATCTTCATCATGCAATAGGAGCGTGTTCACCATGTTCTTGTGATTAAGTTGTTTCTGTTATGTAAGCATCTGTACCACAGTTTGAGCTATGGTCACATGCTATTTTTGAAATAATTTAGTGAAATTGTTGTTTTTCATCAAAATACATTTTTATGTATTAAAATGTGTAAAGAAAGGTCAATTTTTGTAATGAATAAAACACTAGAAAAATGGGTTGGTTTGTTACTTTAGTTAAAGGGTTTATGCTGAATCTGAAACCTGAGACCATTAGTTGTAATTGGGCCTCATGTCTGAAATTTAGACCAAATTTTGACTTTGGGAAAAAACATTTGAAATTGAAACTCACTTTGTATGCTCTGTTGTTTCTTTAAGGTGTTGAATATGCAGATACTATTTCCACACATGGTTTGCTTTCTGGATGTTTTTATTTTATTTAATAATTATTTACTCTCCTCCTGCCCATCTTTAATTGCAGGAAGCTGTGCACCAAACCGTTAATGTTATCTTTGAAGATCCTGGCGTGCAGGATTTAGTTGTCAAACTTTATCAAAAAGGTCCGTATTTGCATATATTTAACTTTTTGCTATGGCTGGACCATGTGCGTGTGTGCATGTTTTATGTGTATGTATACGTGAGAGACTACAATTCCATCTATGATGAGTTCTTGCTTGTTTGATATTCACAATGAGGGCTGCAGGCATTGACTAGAAGTTCCTTTTTTTACCCTACTTTTAAATGCCAGCATTTTCTCACTCAGTGTGACCATCTCACTATGAGTTTAGCCTCCCATCGATCCACTATGATTACAGACCTCCACAGAGCAAACTTTTGCACAGTAATTTTGTATGTGGGATGTTTTCTAAATGCAGCTTAGCGAAGAGTCTGCACATGAATTCTTTTTGTCTAGTACTGCAAGAAATGGGTTATAAGGAATGCTGATGATTGTTGAGACATGCCTCCCAACATCTTGAACTATGATAACTGATTGATGAGTGTATCATGGTGAAACTGTTGTGAGATTGCACAAGAAGCTATACTCCTGTCTAGGGAGTTCAGCTCAAAAGAACCTCCACGTTGAAGTTCTTGAGTTTGCTACCTGCATGCTTATCTGGTCAGACTCTGCCAACCCCCTCTTGCCAATCCAGAAAAGGAAAGCTGTTTTGAGATCATTATGCACTTGGAATTTAATTGAGTACTATAATATTTAGACCAACTTTGTTGCAGATAGTCTATCTTATTCACCACGTTACTGCATGACCAATCCATTCATTACTTTCAAAGCTATATCAGTTTTGCAGAACCATTTGATTTTTCCATGCTTTTAAGTTTCTGATATAGAAGTGCTGACCAGGATCATCCATTATCATGTCAAGAGTTGACACACATGGGAAATATCAGCCATGTATGTCGCTGACACCAGCAACCTGTTTGTGGGTATCCCCAGGACAAGAAAAATTGCTTGTACAAGTTTATTGCCGAAGTCACTGGAAAGTTTACCTGATGCATGGGGAATGCCTTGATCAACCCAATGACATTAACCACTAATAGATATCACTGAAGCATTTTTAAAGTAGTTTGTTGTGATGACAATTTTAACCCTTATCTGAATAAGTTAATAAATGTTAATTGACAAGTGACTAATTTATGTGCATGAACCATTAGAGATACCACTTTAGGTATTTTCCTTGGAGCACACAGTGGTCAGATCTGCATTTGATTTAGATGTAAATAGTAAGTAAAAAGGATGGCTTCCTTTCCACAACTAGATAATCTTAAACTATATGCTTGATAACTTGCCTATAGAAGTGGAAAAGAAGATTATTGTTTTAGTGATTTGCTACGCCAGATGATTCTTGTGCTGCTTCTGTAATTTTCTCTGTGTAACTGTAACTAAAGTTCTTTATTAAAAGAATTATTCCATATTTGAGATGCTACGAATAGTTTGTGCTTATCACTCTAAGTAGGACTAGAAGATGACAAAAAGAAGACATTTTGGGAGGAGTTAAATAAGGTAATTCAAAAGATTCTACGAAGAGAGATGATTTGTTTAGGAGGAGATCTAAATGGATATGTCGGTAAAGCGGCTTTAGGATATCAAGGCATTCATTGCAGCTATGGGTTTGGAGATTGAAGTGAGAAAGGTAAGAAAATTTTAAATTTTGTTATGTATATGATCCCTTTTTATCCAATACAATTTTTAGAAAACAAGATAAACATTTAATTACTTATAAGAGTGGTTTGTCACAAGCACAAATTGATTACTTTACCTGGAGGAGGAAAGATAGGTCGTATTGAAAGGTAATTCCAGGAGAAAGTTTAACTACCCAACATCGACTTTTAGTTATGGATTTACAACTAAAAAGGTGGACAAAAAGTGCATAGAGCTACTCAGACTAAATGGTGGAACTTAAAAAATGAGAAAGAAGATATATTTAAATATAAAGTTCTTCAAGGAGATCATTGAAATTATATAGGTACACCTTATGATATGTGGAATAATATGGCTAAGCAAGTAGTAAAAGATATATTAGGTGAATCTAAGGGAGACATACCATCACAGAAGGAAGTTTGGTGGTGGAGTGAAGTGGTGCAAGATAAGATCAAGGCAAAGAGGGTATGTTACAAATTGTATTATGCCAATAAACTTGGGAGGCTTAAAGCAAAGAAAGAAGCGAAAAAGGTCATTAATAATATAGTGTCAAGAGATATTTTTTTGGAGAACTTTGAAAAAGAGAGGTATCTCGTTAATGTATATCAACCTTATAAGAGACATGTATGATAGTGCAAAAAAATGTGTTAGGACCATGAAGGAATGACAGATTTGTTTGAGGTTAATATTGAATTACATCAAGGATCAACTTTAAGTTCATATTTATTTGTATTGGTTATTGATGAGCTAACAAAACATATTTAATGAAGTTCCTTGGTGTATGTTATTCATGGATGAGTCTAAGGAAAAAGTTTGGTCATTTGGTTACTTGAAATGATATAAAAATTAAGATTGACACACATTGTATCCTTTGTAAGAAAAGTTTTAAATACCTAGGATCAGTTTTTAAGAGTGATGAAAAAATTAATGAAGATGTTGTTGGTTAAAAGGGAGAGGTGCCTAAGGTATTTTATGTGACAAGAAGACACCATTAAAGTTAAAAGGTAAAAATATTATAGAGCAGTAATTTCGTCTGCTATGCTTTATGGTTTTGAGTGTTGGATAATTAATTATCAACATTATAAAAGATGTCCGTGGCAGAAATGAAGATATTGAGATAGATGAGCGATCACACAAGGAAAGACCATATATGTAACGAGGTTATTAGAAACACATTGGGAGTGGTACCAATAGATGACAAAATAAGATGAAATTTTTAAGATAGTTTGAACACGTAGAAAGACTACTAAAAGAAGCTCCAATAAAAAAGTATGAGAAATTAGGCTACGAAAATGTTAAAAGAGGAAGAGGAAGACCATAAAAGTGTTGGAAAGAAATAATAAAGAATGATTTTACTTATATTGAGTTAAATGTTAGCATGACATATGATCAAACTCTATAAAAATAAAAAAAAACCATGTATTTGACCCCATCTAGTATGGGAAAAGGCTTAGTTGATGTTAAGATGCTTACTTATAGCCCCATTATAGTAGTAGTATGATATCTGATGCATTTGAATCTTCTTTCTTGCATTTTCTCTTTGAAATTTCAGATTGGTTGGATCGCATGGTTACAGAATATCTTATCGCAACATTCAGTGATTATTTTGGAGATGTAAAACTGTAAGTTCTCAAACCATGACATCAATTGTTTTGTGAAGGGGTTGTATTCTTTGGGTCGTCTTTGCTGTCACTCAAAATTTCATTTTTATCTTATTCATCTGAACTTTTAGAGTGTTATTTTTGGAATGTCAAGTCCTTTTGCCAAGAAGTATTTATCCACTCTGAGATCATGTCTTTGCATAGTAAATCCTTTGTAATTTCGTACATGAAAAAAAATGTTGAGTGAATCCCTTGTTCATCAGAAGATCGAAAACCTTTGACTAAAAAGCAAGTCTCCATCTAAGGATACATACAAACACATGTAACACACACAAGGAGGCAGGGAGATGTGTCAGGCATGATGCTTCTAATTGGCATTTACTATTGTTTGTGAAATATCTATTTCCCCAAAGAGTGCCTTGTTATAAGAGAGGAAGAATTGCAGCAGGACTCAAGGAAGACTTTCTCCACATGAAGCAACTTATATATTTAATTTCAATTGTATTAGTTTATAGTTTTTACTTTATTTTCTTAAGTAGTTGTTTAGTTACTTAAGTAGTTGTTTTTAAAGGTACCTATAAATTAGACTCATTAATGGTACTTATGTAATTTAGATTAGTGTAATGCTGGTGTTTAAAAAGAGGAAACCCTACCAGCAACATTAGATAGAATAAAAGGAAAGAAAAAAGCGAGAGTCTGCGGCGGCTCTAATATCTGTCGACTGTAGCTTCATTCCATCTTCCACCTTCCAATCTCTGGTTTCTTGATTATTTGTGTGATATTTAACATGCCTCACTAGTGACTTGGACCACAATGCCCCATTTGCAGGCAAATCCAGCCATAGATTAGCCATTCTGCTAGGCTTCCTTGCATGTGTTATGAGCACCCGAACCCTGGTTTAAAGTGTAAACTGGTGGGTAAGCTCAACCATTTTGACCATCACCATGCCCTTGGGCCCACCACCCCTAATACAGCGAGACCATGGCTTCCACTTAGACACGATGTTCTCAGTATCTAGTCTGGCATCCGATCTGTTTCTGCCAATTCTAATGGTGATCTATTTATTAGCTAGCCCATTCAGCATTCTTAGCACATTCAGGATAGTTAGTGGTGGCATATCAAAATCATTTGCTGCTAACATCTTTGGAGGTGGTCGAAGGAGTAAGCATTATGCCATCTGCATTTGTTCCCGTTAGCATTATGATTTGAATTTTGGTTTATCTTAAATCTATTAGATTGGGGGAACCAGGTATTCTTGTTAAAATATGTATATGTTACTGTATTTTTTTTTGTGAAAATACACACTTTTGTAATCAGGCCCATTAGGCATCAAGGCCGCCAGGCACCAACAACTAGATTACTAGCCGTTGGGCCCTTCTAACAACTCCTTTTACTAGATGCTTTTCATGTTCACCTGCAGCCTCTCTTCTCTATAAATATCTCGATGTATTCAATAAAGTGTAATGAAGATGATGCTCCAATATAGCAGCGGAAGATCATTAAATAAATATCACCACAATATAAATAATATCACAAAGCCTTAGAAAAGGCTATAGCCGAGTGCAATGAGGGCACACTGAAAGAGTAATGAACACAAAGCCTTAGAAAAGGCTACAACAAAGTCACACCAAATGAATAATAAACACAAAACCTTAGAAAAGGCTATAGTCAAGTGTAACAAAGGCACACCAAACGAATAAAAATGATCTTTATTAATTAGTCACTAAGGGCTTACTTTGTATGTACATTAAAGACTTATAGAGAACATAAGGAGTAGAGAAATGAGCAAGAGAGAACATGAAGAAAATAATGAAGGGGGCTGCTAGTGGCCCTAGCCCTTATACCCCGACTAGCTAGGGCATGTCAGATTTGGGCCCGAGCGGCCCATTTTTTAACATAAAGATCAAGCCTTCTTTGCCAATTTATATACATTCTTTTGAGTGTATTTGATATTAATAGTGCATTTGCTATTATTCTAGTCCTTTCTAAAGCTTTTCATAATCATCCTTTGTTGAATCATGATGGTTGTATACATGTATTGGATATTCATTGCTCCATTCAACACGTTGAAGTATCATCTTCATTACATAGTATCAGAGTTTATCAACTCTTCGTGATTATCAAGTTGTTGCCTCGAGAAGCGTGTCAAAGCATAGAAGTCTCTATTCAAGGCTCTTGGACATTTACAGTATTTTTTCATGCATTTATCCAAGTAAGTTCACTCATTTCAAGCTTTTACTCCTTTAAGATGGAATAAAAGGGTTTAAATTTTTGATTAACTTCAAACTACAAAACATGAGCTCAATCAATGGAAAACTATTTATATTTCAAAAAATTATGGGGTTGTGTGAGTGTTTCGAAGGTGGAATCCTCTATGAATATCACTTTGGAATAAAAAGAGGAATTTGAAGGAAGCCTTAGAATGATCATGTGGGTTCTTATAAATAATGTGAATGATCACACTAGAGACACCTTGGCTGACTTTACCCTAAAGAAGCATGAGAATACTTAAAGAAATCTCATGTTCAAAGTAGCTTGGCATATATGATGGCATTACGTGATGAAATGTCATTACTAGGATAAAGAGACAAAGGGGTGAATGAGTTTTATAGTGACTATTCCAATATTTGGAATCAATTAAATAGATATAAAAGGAAATCTATACGTTGTCTTAGTGAAAGACACTATAAAGAAAATAAAGACTTCATATATCAGGTTTTGAGAAATCTTACAGAGGAATTCGAAGGGGTAAGATCCTCTCTTATACATCGTAAGCCCTTCTCCAATAAAGAAGAGGTTTTTGTCGCCTTTTAAATGACAGAAACAAGACTTAATGAAGTTAGGCTTCAAAAAGATTTCGCCTTAGCCACATTAAGGCCCGGAGCACACATTAAGTCATAGTGATTTCTACATTTCAAGATCAAATGATCAAGCGAAATAAAGAGAGAAGTTATTTGCCACTTTTGTAAGGAGGTTGAACATATTAGGCCGAATTGCCCAAGATTAAAGAAGGTGACCTTCGTATATAAACAAAGCTCTTCTTCCTCAATTCTTGTTCTCCATTAAAAAGTAAAGCTTCTTAAAGCATAAACGAAGGAAAAGGCAATATTGGTGCGGTATGCTCTACTTTCACCTATACACTTAAGGTTTGACACCTTGGTTACTTGATTTGGGTGTTTCGTTTCATATAACTTGAATAAAAAACTTTTGAATTCATGCATAAGAAAACCTTTATCATATGTGTTAATCGTCGATGGAACCAAACTAAAGGTGATAAAGTAGGGGACCTTCAAAATAAAGACTTTTTTCAATCCTAAAATTAGTGTTCAAAAATTAAATTTAAATTTGCTTTTCATATTTCAAATATCGGATAATGGTTGTGTTATAACTTTTTCATCTATGAGATGCATTGAACAAGATTGTCGCTCGAAAAAGGTGATTAGATGTGGCCAGAGAAGGACTCTATGTAATGGATTATATATGTAATATTGGACATTCAAATATTTTGTCAAATGATGTAACTATGACATAAAAGATTTGTCATTTAAATTTTCAAAAGTTGTATCAATGTCCCATTAGAATAAAAAATATTAAAAATTTCTTTTACAAAGATTGCGTTCTTGGCAAAATACAACATCTTTAAAACCTTTTGAAATTATACAATCGGATGTTTGGGGTCTAACACCCATTATGTTAAAAGGAGATGTCTCTTGTTATGTCAATTTTTATTGATGACTTTACTAGATATACATGAGTATATCTATTAAAGGCAAAATCCAATATTTTCAAAAATTTTGTCACATTCCATAACATTGTTAAGAATCAATTTGATTCTGAAGGTATTTAGGTATGACTCAGGAGGAGAATTTATATCAAATGAGTTTGAAAGGTATCTTGAAAACCATGAGATTCTTCACCAAACATCTTTTACTAAAACTCTCCAACAAAATGGTATTGTCGAACGAAAGCATCATTATATTGTGGAAACCACTAGAACCTTGTTAATATCTAGTGGAGTTCCTAAACATCTTTAGCCATAAGGCATTATGACTTCTATCTATCTAATAAATCTCATGCCTTTGTTAGTATTAAAAAATATTTGTCCTGTTCAAAAACTTTTTAAACTTACACCTAACTATTCTATATTAAGAGTATTTGGGTGTAAATATTTTGTATTTACAAACAAAGAAGATAAACTATCTCCGCGTGTATTTGAATGTGTATTCTTGGGGTATGGAATAAACAAGAAAGGTTGTAGATGTTATGATCCAAAAAATGACAAAGTCTATTTGTCAAGGGATGTTAAATTCTTTGAAAATGAATTTGAATTCCAAAAACAAGTTAGTGATTTCGTCGATGATACTAGATATTCCTTTCTAAGTGATATTTTAGGTAATCAAAACGTAGATCATCAACCTGACGAATCAATGTCTTCAAGGCACATTGTAACTCCTTTTGAAAGACATTACACTAGGAGAACCCAGAAGTTATTGAATTTATTCTAAGAAAATCTATTAGAGATTCTATACCTCGCAATAGATTCATCTCTTATGAAACTTTTTCTCCAACACATAGTGTCTTATTAACTACTCTCCTAGCCTAGGATGTTTAAGGAATCTCAAACATCTAAGGATTGGATTCTGGCCATGAATAGGGAACTAGATGCTCTACATAGAGCATAAACATAGAACATTGTAACATGTCTCGAAACAATAAAACCAATAGGGGGTAATGATTATACAAAATGAAGACTAATGGTGATGGTACCCTAGAACGATACAAAGCTATGCTAGTGATGAAAGGATACACTCAAGTGTATGGTATTGACTACGAGAAAACTCTAACGACTGTTAGGACTCTTATTGCTCTTAGTGCAATTAAAAATTAGAATATTTTTTAAATTGATGTCAAGAATGCCTTTTTAAATAAATTGCTAAAGGAAGAGTTATATATGGAATCTCCTCAAGGCCTTAACATATCAAAAACCAAGCTTTTCGTTTTAAAAGATCTTTATATGGACTTAAGCAAGTTCTTAAGACTTGGTTTGATGAAATGAGTGAGTTTATGACATGCACTAGCTTTATTATTTATAATGCAATCCATTGCAAGTATTGTAATTGTTTTGTTATATGTAGATGATATGATCATTACAAGGAGTGATGTAATTGTGATCCAAAACGTTAAATGGGACCTTGGTAGGGCGTTTAAAATAAAGGATTTTTGAAATATATGGTATTTTTTGAGCATTTAGGTAACAAGAAATGATGGAGATTTCTTTTTATCTCAAACTTAATTTGCTAGTGATATTTTTGTTAGATATGGGTTAACAAATGACAAGGCAGTTGAGACACATGAGGTGGTTAACCAAATGATGAGACTTACAAATGGTGAACCATTAAGAAACCCCACTCCTTACATATAGATGGTTGGATCGTTGACATACTTGACTATCACTCATGTGGTTTTTAAAAGAGCCCAACGGCTACCTCAAGTAGTCGTTGAAGACTGGGTAGGGGGGCTGCCTGCCCCCCTTTCCTTTCCCCTCTCATTCACTCTCACTCCCCTTCCCTCTTCTCTTCCCCTTCCTCTCTCTTTCTCATGTATTCTATAAATACCCCTCTTGTAAATACTTTTTATGCAAGTCTTTTTGTGGCTAAATAATATTCTTTCTTTTTTAATATTATACCTTTGTTGCATACGCTTTATTATAGCCTTATTTTCTAAGGCTTTTGCAAGTGATACTTTAAGGTGATATTTATCAACCTTCTGCTGTCACATTGAAGCATCATCTTCATTACATTGTATTAGAGTCATTTTGCGATCATGGGAATATTATTCATCGTCTCGAGAAGCGTGCCAATAATATTTTGTAAGTTTACCTCTTTAGTTTCTTTTTCTTCTTAAAATATGGATGATAAGAGAGGATTCAACTTTCGACACCCTCAAACTATAAGAAATGGGCCCAATCCATGGAAAATTAATTATATTTTAAAAAATTATGGGGCTATGTAGGTGGTTCGAAGGTAGAACCCTCTATCAATGCTACATTTGAGCAAAAAGAGAAATATGAAGGAGGTCATAGAACAATCCTATGGGTGCTCATGAATAATGTAAATGAGCATAGTAGGACACTTTGGCCGATTTCACCAACGCTAAAGAAGTATGAGAATATTTAAAAAAATCCCATGTTCAAAGCGATGTGTCTCATAGGATGGCATTAAGAGACAAATTGGTCTCACTTACACAAGGAGATAAAGGGGTAAACGATTTTTTTGGGGAATACTCTAATGTTTGGAACCAATTATATGGTTACAAAAAGAAATGTACACAATGTCTTAGTGAGATACAATGTGAAGATAATGAGGATTTCGTATACCAATTTCTAAGAAGTTTTCGGAAAGAATTTGAAGGGGTAAGATCATCTCTCATTTATAGAAAACCTTTCCCTATAAAAGAAAAGATTCTTACCGATCTTCAAATGGCGGAAATAAGAATGAACGAAGTTAGACTTCAAAGAGATACCGCATTGGCCGCATCAAAACCCGAAGCAAATATGAAGGCTTACGGACATCCTTATTTCAAAAGTGAAGAAGGAAGAAAAGACATTATTTGCCACCATTGTAGAGAGACTGGACATATAAGGCCAAATTGCCTAAAGTTGAAAAGAAAGGTGGCATTAGTAGAAGAACAAGCATCATCCTCTATTGTTGCACTCGAAGAAAAGATAAAAAGACTTGAAGCTCAAATGAAAGACAAAGCAACAATAGGTGCAGTTTATTCTTCTTCAACTAACCAAGTTCATGGTATGTTTTTTTGGATTCTTAATTTCGGTACCTCATTTCATATGACTTGTAATGAAAATATTTTAAAATCATGTGTTAAAAAACCCTTATCATGTGTTTATACTACGGATGTAATACAATTAAATGTTGATAAAATTTGTAACTTGCAAAACAAAAATTTTGAAGTTTCCAAAATCAGTGTTGTTCCAAAACTAAATTTTAACTTACTTTCCGTATCTCAAATTTCAGATAAAAATTGTGTTATAACTTTTTTATCCATGGGATGTATTGTAGAGGATCGCCTCTCGAAGAAGGTGATTAGTTGTGGCTATAGGGAGGGCGGACTTTATATTATGGACTACCTACATAGCATAGGATATGCTAATGTTTTGACTAGTGATACTCTTCTATGGCATAAAAGATTTGGACATCTTAATATTCAAAAGTTGTATCAATGTCCTCTTAGAATAAATAATATTGAAAACTTTTCTTGCAAAGATTATGTACTTGGCAAAATGCAACATCTACCCTTTTCAAACAAAATGCATATATGCACAAAACCATTTGAGATTATTCACTCGGATGTATGGGGACCGACACCTGTTTTATCTAAAGGAGGGATCTCCTACTATGTCATTTTCATAGATGATTTACTAGATATATATGAGTATATCTTTTAAAGTCCAAGTGTGACGTTTATCAAAATTTTGTGATATTTCACAATCTTTTAAAAAATCAATTTGATTCCGAAATTAAGATTTTTAGATCTGATTGATGATAAAGTTGTTGAGACACCTGCGGTAATAAACCAAAAGATGCAACTTGTTGATGGAGAGCCATTAAGTGACCCAACCCCTTATAGACAGATGGTTGGGGCACTCACTTATCTCACCATCACACGTCTAGATATTGCACATGTTGTACATATTGTAAGTCAGTTTCAACACTCTCCTACCTCTGTGCATATGAGTGCCGTTACGAGGATTGTTCGATATATTCGGCAAACAATGACTAAGAGAGTATTTTTATCATCTTCATCTTTACTTAAATAAAATGCATATATTGATGCTAATTGGGGTGGTGATCTCAATGACAGACACTCCACGACTGGTTATTGCATTTTTCTTGACAGCTCTCTTGTCTCCTGGAAATGCAAGAAATAACAAACAGTGTCCCTTTCCTCTACAAAAGTTAAGTACCGTGCAATGGCCAACACGATCACTGAATTAACTTGGCTCAGACGACTACTACAAGACTTAGGCATGATACTCGAGTTCACTCCAATTTTGTACTGCGACAATAAGAGTGTTGTGTATATAGCTAACAACCACACATTTCATGAGCGGACCAAACATATCGAAATCGATTGTCACTATGTTTGGGAAGAGCATCTACATGGCAATTTGACACTAGAGTTTGTTAGATCTGAGTGTCACCTTACAAATGTCTTCACCAAATCGCTACCAGCTCCATGACTTCACTTCTTAGTTAGCAAACTTTCGGTCATGACACCATTAGTTTGAGGGAGGGTGAGGTAGTCGTTGGAGACTGAGCAGGGGGCTGCCTGCCCCCTTTCCTGTCACCTCTCATTCACTCTCACTCCCCTTCCCTCTTCTCTTCCCCTTTCTCTCTCTTCCTCATGCATTCTATAAATACTCCTCTTGTAAATACTTTTTATTCAAGCCTTTTTGTGGCTAAATAATATATATATATTTTTAATATTGTACCTTTGTTGCATACGCTTTATTATAGCCTTATTTTCTAAGGCTTTTGCGAGTGATACTTTGAGGTGATATTCATTAACCTTCGACTGCCACATTGAAGCATAGTCTTCATTACAGTGGTACATACTGGAAGTCAATTTCAACGTGCCCTTATGACTGTACATATGAGTGTGATTATGCAGATCATCCGATATGTTCGACATACCACTGAAAAGGGAGTATTCTTGTCATCTTCCTCCTTTCCTCAATTAATTGCATATACTGATGCCAACACAAGATATTGCATCTTTCTTGGAGACTCACTTATCTCATGAAGATACAAAAAGCAACAAAAGTTGTCGCTCTTATCTATTGAAGGAGAATACAGAGCAATTGCCAATACAATTACGGAATTAACCAGGATAAGAAGACTCTTTTAAGATCTTGGGACACCTCTTGAAGCTACCTCGATTCACTATTGTGACAACAAAAGTGTTATGTATATAACCAACAACAATACATTTCATGAACACACTATGCACATTGAGATGGACTACCATTACATCCGTTAAGAACACGTAGAAGTAAACTTGATGCTACACTTTGTGAGATCAAAGTATCGTGAAGAACACATACAAGTGAACTTGCTACACTTTGTGGGATCAAAGTATCAAGTTGCATATATCTTCACTCTTCACCAAATCACTCCCAACCCCATGATTCCATTTCCTAATTAGCAATCTTTCGGTAACGATACCATCAGTTTGAGGGACGTTGTTAAAATTTGTATATGTTACTGTATTTTTCTATTTGTGAAAATACACACTTTTGTAATCTAGCCCATCAGGCACTAGGGCCATCGGGGCCACTAGGGAGGTTGTTTTTCATGTTCAGTTGCAACCTCTCTTCTCTATAAACACCTCATATTCGATAAAGATCAAACCTTCTTGGCCAATTTATATACATTCTTTTGAGTATATTTGCTATTGTTAGTGCATTTGCTATTATTCTATTCTTTTCAGAGTCATCCTTTGATACGTGTATTGGATATCCACTACTCCATTCAACACGTTGAAGTATCATCTTCAGTATAATTCTGAAATTCATAATGGTGCTTAAACTGGCAAGTGGAGTAGACGTTGAGATTGTGTTGCTTTGATCTCATGCAACCAGTAGATGATCCATCTATTAAGTCAGCTTTTCCAAATTCATGACCTATATTAACTAAATACTAATTGAGCCCTGTGATTGGTTTCTCTTCCCTTGGTTATGAATTTGTAGGTTCCACAATCTCATTCTGAAGTTAACTTTGTTATTATTCAAGTTAATTGGTATCCAATGGCTTCTCTGCCAAAGCTTTGAATTACTTAACCCTATCCTTTCATGCTCGACAATGTTGAAAACCTAATTGTCACAACTGTACAATCCTCCAACCTCTATAACCATGCAAGACTCCAAATGGGCAATGCATGTAATGAAGACGATGCTCCAATATAGCGGTGGAAGATCGATGAATAAATATCACCACAATGTAACTATCACAAAGCCTTAGAAAAAGCTATCGTTGAGTGCAACGAGGGCATACCAAAAGGGTAATGAACACAAAGGCTTAGAAAAGGCAATAGCAAGTACAACAAAGACATACCAAACGAATAATAAACACAAAGCCTTAGAAAAGACTATAGTCAAGTGCAACGATGGCACACCAAACGAATAAAAATATTTTTATTAATTAGCCACTAAGGGCATTAAAAAGTATATACATGGAAAACATATTTATAGAATCCATGAGGAGTAGAGAGAGGAGAGGAAGAGAGGAGTGAAGGGGGGTTGGTCACAGCCAGCCCCCAACGGCTACACTAGTGGTCGTGGGAGCCCTGGTCCTCACGACCCGATTAGCTAGGGTTTATTAAGATCAGGCCTGAGCGGCCAATTTTCTAGCACCCCCTTAAACTGACAGCTCCATGACCTAAAGTTTGCTAACTAGGAGTTGAATGTCGTAGAAGTAATTGGGAGGACAAGGTATATGATCAATCACAAACAATAACAGCTTCATGAGTTTGTAATATCATTTATAGCCATGAATACATCCTTATTGTTCTTTCTTTAATCTTTTCTTCAACAAATATCCATGCTTTACATCTTTTTTGAAAATATGAAAGTCAAACATTAGTTTCACATTATGGCAATTTTATTCTTTTAATGCAAAACAAATCTTTAATGAAATAAAATCTTTTTTTCAAATCAATAACAACCTATTAAGCATCTAAGTAAGATTGTCTAACAACAACAACAACAACAACTAAGCCTTTTTCCATACTAGACGGGGTCGGCTACATGGATTCTTTGTTTTCACAGATCCCTATCATGTGCCATATTAGCAGTTAACTCACAATAAGCTAGATCACTCTTTATTGTTTCTTTCCAACACTTTTGTGGTCGTCCTCTAGCTTTTTTAATACTTTCCAAATTTAGTTTTTCATACCTTTTTGTGGGTTCTTCTTTTGATCTTCTTTCTATATGTCCAAACCATCTTAAACAATATTCTCTCATTTTATCCTCTATTGGTGCCACTCCTAATTTGTTTCTAATAACCTCATTATGTATATGGTCTTTTCTTGTATGACCACTCATCCATCTCAACATCTTCATTTCTGTCACAAACATATTTTGTACATGTTGATGATTAACTACCCAACACTCAGAACCATAAAACGTGGCATGCCTAATTGTTGCTCTATAATATTTACCTTTTACCTTTAATGGTATCTTCTTATCACGAATAATACCTGATGCTCCTCTCTATTTTAATCAACCAGCATTAATTCTATGCATTACATCTCCATCAATTCTTCCGTCACTTTGAAAAATTGACCCTAGGTATTTAAAACTTTCCTTTTGGGGGATGCAATATGTGTCAATTTTAATTTCTATGTTCTCTAAGGTAACCAAATAATCAAACTTACATTCCATATATTTAAACTTACATTCCATATATTTTGTCTTTGTTCTACTAAGTCGGAGGCCTTTGCTTTCTAATGGTTCTCTCCATAGTTCCAATTTTCTATTAACTTTTTTCTTAGACTCCTCCACTAATACAATGTCATCTACAAATAACATACACCAAGGTACTTCATCTTGAATATGTTTTGTTAACTCATCAATCACCATTATAAATAAGTATGGACTTAAAGTTTATCCTTGATGTAACCCAATATTAACTTCAAAGAAGTTTGTCATTCCTTCATGAGTCCTCACACATGTTTTTGCACCATCATACATGTCTCTTATAAGGTTAATGTATGTCAATGGGATACCTTTTTTTTTCAAAGTTCTCTAAAGAACCTTCCTCAGTACCCTATCATAAGCTTTTTCTAGTAATTTCATGAATCCCTACAATATTACTAAAGGCTTGGTAAACCACAAAAGCTTTAATGCTAAGCACTAACCCGAGTTTTAAGGACGAAACTCGAACCCAACCAAATCAAACAAGACCCAAGGCCGATAGTCATAATTTCAAATGTGATTCCATGATTCCAAGAATAAGACAATCTTTCTAGATGATCAAAAACAAGTTTGAAATATCATTCTTAAGGAATCTTTACCACATAAAGCAAGAATTCTTGCAAGACTTTGAAACACATTTATCAAGATAGTAACAATTGCATTTTCAACATTGACTAACATCCAACAAATAGCAAACAACATGAAGCACCTTAATCACAAAGGTCTTCAACAAAAGACCAACAATACGGAGGCATTAATCACATGAAAATGTAACTTTCAAGATAATAAGTTATCAAGCAACAATAAGTGCATCTTCAAACAATAATTAAGTTTCATCAAAAGGCCAACAACATGAAGAACGTTAATCAAAAAGGTTTTCAACAAACGACCAACAAAATGAATCTTTATCATGCTAAGAGATGCAACTTATTATTTAAAACACACTTTTGATCCATAAAAACTTTTGAAAAACATCCAAAAATTTCAATACATTTTTCTTATCAATGAACCGGTTGAAAAATCATTTAAATGTTACAACTTATCACACAATGTTATTTATACCATGATAACAAACAATTGATATAATTAAAGTTGCATATAAGTTAGAAAGAATGCACTTGAATGAACTTGAATATGAATACCAAGTGAAGCCAACTTGGATAGAATGGTCGGATATGTTTATTATCCGAGCAATACACATATTATGCAAACACATGTAACTATCACAAAGCCTTATAAAAGGCTATAACAGAGTACAATGAGGGAACACCGAAAGAGTAATGAGCACAAAGCCTTAGAAAAGGCTATAGTCAAGTGCAACGAAGGCACACCAAACAAATAAAAATGATCTTTATTGATTAGCCGCTAAGGGCATTAAAAAGTATATACATGAAAAACATATTTATAGAGTACATGAGTTGTAGAGAGAGGAGCAAGAGAGGATAGGAAGAGAGGAGTGAAGGGGGGCTGGTCACTGCCAGCCCCCAACGGCTACACAAGTGGCCCCTGGCCCAATTAGCCAGGGCCTGAGCAGCCCATTTTCTAACAATGCAGATATTGCTTAAGTTTGCTCCTAGGTGTTTCAGTTCAGGACCTGTGATGGGATTCTGGCTCATGACTCATGGGAGATTGGATTTTCGTAAATCATATGGCGTGCGAAGTCATGATTCTGTAATCATATGAGGTCTTTGTCCCAGTGTTTCCGGTAGCATTATGGTTCATCGACTAACCCAAATTGAATGTCCTTGTTTTGCCCTCCAGAATCTCAATAGGGTGCTTCCCATTAGGTGTACTGCTGGATCATCAGTTTCATTTATTTTATGGTCTACATCGGTTCATGTGGTGTATTTGGTATCGTTAAAAACCATTTAGCTGACACAGGGGGAGGCTTACTTAGTCATTCTAAAGTTGCTTACATTATATTGAGGTTCACGTTAGTGTCATATGCTGCATGCAGGTAATAACATGTATTCAGATATATCCAACAGGCACTTAAATGTTAATATTGTTACCTATGTTATCAATAGTGGTTAGTGGGCAGTTAATGGTTGACCACCCTAATATAGCGGTTAGCAGGGATATAACAGATTTAGCGGTACACTCTCATTTAAGACTAAAAACTAATATATATATATATATATATATATATAATGGATTTTCTAATTTCTTAGAATATCAAGAAACACATAACCACCATATTCATAAATATGAATCAAACTAAATAAACAAACTTTACGAAGACAAACAATAAATATCATGTGGCATATACATATTTAATTGTCCAAGCCAGTGTTGTCTGACGCGTATTGTATCGTAGCGTATCGTACTTTAATATTAAAAAATAGAAAAATATTTAAAAAATCAGAAAAAATTAGTACAAATCAGAAAAAATCAAGAAAAATTAGGAAAAATCTGGTAATTACTTTGAAATCATATAATGCAAAGTTTAGTACATATTGAGCATTCAACATTGAACAATTGCATCCAAATTTACATATTTTGAAGCAAAAAATGAAATATATTTACATTTTACATATTATAAATTTGTATCAATATCATTAACTAAATAATTTTCATCTTATCTTTGATGAAGATTCAAAGTTTCTCATCACCTTATGCTTCAAAATCAAAATCTTCATCTCCTTCATGATGTTGTTACACTCCTTTCAAATTAATCCATACAATGTCTTCTTTGGTTAGGAGTGTATTTTCTTCATTATCTTCCATAATCCACTCATCTAATATATCAAAATTAACAAATTGCTATCTTTGTACATGTAGTTGTTATATTTGCTAATTTTCATATGTGAGCAAAACGATGAGCTTCATTTCTTTGATTATTGAGTCTATGACACCTCATTGATGTCGTTTTGACGAAGATCTCAATGTGTTTGGTTCTCTCATGAAACACCAGATTGGAAAGGCGATATGCAGTGCGGCTTGGTTATCACAAATAAGAGTCATTTCACGTATTTTCCAAGTTGAAGCCCTTTAAGAAGCTATCGTTTAACCAAATGAGCTCACAAGTTACCGAGGCCATTGCTCGATATTAACTCGTTTGGCACTTGATCTTGCGACCACATTTTGTTTCTTACTCTTTCCAAGATATCAGTTACCCCAATGGATACACAATATGCCTGAAGTGGATCTCCTATCAAGTAGGAGAACACCTTGATTAGCATTTGAATATCCAACAATCGAGAGTGTGTCCTTTGTCTTCATAGACAAGGCATTACTCCCTGGAGCTCCCTTAATATATCCGAGAATATGAGTCATTGCATCCCAATGTCCTTCACAAGGTGAGTTTAGCTAAAATTAGTTTACTACACTCACGCACAAAAAGAGATATTTGGACCTGCAATGTGATAAGAACATAGTTAAGTTTTCTAACCAATACGTCTATATCTTCCTGCAGGTCCGAAAGTGAATCCTCGATCCACGAGAAAGTTTAACATTGGGATCCATGGAGTGTCAATTGACTTTGCATTCAATAGTCCCGTTTCTTCAAGAATATCCATAGCATAGTTCCTTTGTGAGATAACTATGCCATCCTTGGACTGTGTCACTTCAATTCCCAAGAAATAACGAAGTTTGCCAAGGTCTTTGGTCCGAGAAAATGATGAGAGATCTTTGTTTTATCTATGAGTTATACCTTGGTGATCGTCGCACAATGATAACAATGTCGTTCACGTACACAATCAAACAGATATTATAGCCTGACGATTGTATGGCGATAGTGAAAGGCAATTGCAATTGAATCCGCTGCATAACATACCAAACTAGCCTCAGAACAATAGTACCGAATCTCCCATACCAAGCCCGAGGAGATTGTTTGAGACCATACAAAGACTTGTGTAGACGACAAATAAGGACCAAAGACTCCACGAGCAACAACTCCTGAGGTTGCTCCATGTAGACTTCTTCTTCCGAGTCACCACTTCGGAGAAAGCATTCTTAATATCCAACTAATGAAGGGCGTGGCGAAAGGCGAATAACGGCCGTACGGAAAAAATTTGAACGGGAAGCCATCTTTGCCTTTGGTGAGAAAGTGTCCTCATAATTCAAACCAAATATCCGGGTATACCTTTTTCGCCACCGTGACGGAGGCCTCCTTAGGCGATCAAGAGTACCATCGAGACCAACTCTTGACCATATAAATCCACCGAATCCTACAGCAGACTTCTCGAGAGGAAGAAGTGCAAGTTCCTAAGTACCACTTTGCCTGCAGAAGTCAATACATTTCATCAATCATTGCCTCAGCCGCCACCTAGGGACGTGGGATAAAGCTTCACGTAGAGATTTGGGAATAGACATAGAAGACAAGTGTGGAAAAGCAAGCATAATGTAATGAAGAGAGACGATGGTAACTTAGAGTAACATAGTGAGAGAAGGGTTATGAAGTGGATCGTGTATACCTTTTCGAAGAGCAATGGAAGAGTCAAGTGGGAGGCGATTCTCCGTAGCCAGGTAAAGGAGGTGGAGTCGGAAGAAGGAGAGTCCTGTGGAGCCTTAGTAACCTCTCTACAACCTACGATGATGGTGGCGGTGGTGTATGTGGCAAAGGATGATAGACACGGATGGGGCGATAGTAGGAACCAGGTACCAACAGGAGAAGGTGATGATGGAGCGAGGTGAACTGGGACAAGAGTGAGGAAAAATAAGAGGACCTCGAATGGGTGTAAGTGGTAGATGTCGGAGACTCAAAGAAAGGAACGGGACTTGAAGAAATGTGACATCGCGAGAGACTAGATAACGCTTAAGAGTGAGTGAAAACACTGGAATAACTCGCTTTTGAGGACCGATGGTAACCGAGAAAAACATTTTATGGAGCGAAGCGAACGGTTTGTGTGAGTGACCAGAGTGACATCGATGGATAAAACACATACTTCGACCCAGAAGACATGAGGTGGGAATAGAATAGAGGGTTGATGAGGGAACAAAAATGTAACGTGCCGGTTATCGGAGAGCTACGTAGAGAGAGGCATAGTGGATTAATCAAATGGCGCCAGGGCAAAGGAGAACCGCATGGTGCCCCAAAAATGGAAAGGAACACGATCATGATGCAAAAGTGGTCTCGAGTGGTTTCAATAAGATGTCTATTTTTGCGCTCAACAACCCCATTTTGTTGTGGGGTATAGCACAAGATGTTTGGTGAAGAATAGATTCATAGATGCCATAAAAGTTTGAAAATTATGAGATAAAAATTCACGGGCATTGTCACTACGCAAATCACGTAATTAGAACACCAAATCTGAGTTTTTATTTCATGATAAAAGTTGTCCGAAAATTGAAAACAACTTTGATCTATTTTTCATTAAGAATAACCAAGTACACAATCTAGAATAGTCATCAATAAAAGTAACAAAGTAAGGAATTAGAAAAGGAACAAACTCTCTTAATTTTGAAACAGGTAAATGTCCTAATCTACTATGCCAAATTTTTATTTCTTCTTAAGTAGTGCTAGCTGCCAATGCTCTTTTCTGCCTTAAAATATGATCTCCAAGTAATATATATAATCCATCGCGTAGTTCACCATGTCTAAAGATTCTTCCCGTATTCAAATCCTGAAAAACATAGCCATATGGAGAGAAAATAATTGTATAATTCATATCTCCAACTAATGAACTTACTGAAAGTAGATTTACTGAAAATTTTGGAATATATATCACTAAGTTAAGCCTAAGATTGTATCTCTGAATTGTTCCCTTTCCTTCCATCAGAATCAAAGAACCATTTGCTACTTTTACATACTGAGGAGTTGAAGTCACTTCATATTGCATGAGATTAGATTTATTTCCTACCATATGATCAGTAGCTCCTGAATCTATTATCCAATTAGAGAAAACTGTAGAATCTTTAAGAAAGTAGTTACTACTAATAATGTAAGAAGTAGGAGGATTTAATTCTGCCTTTGAAGAGGAGGTTGAAGGTTGATCCCATAGACGTGTTTCAATTTCTGTAATCTGTTTCTTCAATTCTGTCATTTCATCTATAGGATTCACTTCTGCTTTCTTCTCAGATATAGTTACTGTTGTTTTCATGCATCAAAGCATAGTAAGATCAATGGACATTCATAAGGGAAATGGACAGACTCGAGACTGCAGTCGCCCCTTTTTCTCTGGCCGCCAGTCTCTGCTGCTCCTTTTTATTAATCCATCTCATTACAAAATGGTAACCCTAATCAGTATTTATACTAAGTACTGTTTTAACTTAAAAGACGATAATACCCCTACTTAAAGTACACGGTTCCTAATGAATCCAATCTGATTCATTAGGACCCAGACACTAGATTAGACCCAGACTTCTTAACTATTATATAATAAACTCAACAAACACAAAATTTACTACATCTACTTGAAGACGAGACTTGAACTTCCAATACGCCCCCTCAAGTGGAGTCTTGAAGGGTTGTGATTCCTATCTTGGCAAGAAGTTTTTTGAAAGCATTAACTTGCAATGGCTTAGTGAGAATATCTGCTATCTGATCTTCTGAGCGCACATGAACCAAATTGAATAAACCTTGAGAAATTTTCTCTCAGATAAAGTGATAGTCAATCTCTATATGCTTGGTCCTCTCATGGAATATAGGATTTAGAGCTATTTGGAGAGCAGCTTTACTATCAGTAAAGAAATTAATAGGCATATTTCCTTTAAGACCAATCTCCTCCAAAAGTGAAATAATCCATAAGCCTTCACACATTCCAAGAGCAATAGCACGATACTCAGCCTCAGCACTTGATCTAGCTACCACACTTTGCTTCTTACTTTTCCAAGAGACTATATTTCCACCTAAACATACCATATACCCGGAGGTAGATTTTCTATCGGTTTTGGAACCTGCCCAATCAGCATCGGTATAAATTTTCAGATTCATTGATGAGTGTGGAGCATATACCATAGGTGAGAGAAGATTTCAAATATCTAATTATATGGAATACAATGTTCATGTGATGTCTGGACGGGTTATGCATCCACCTACTAACATATCCCACTACAAAGCTGATGTCAGGTCGAGTTATAATTATATATTTCAGTCGTCCACCAGCCTCTGGTACTTACCGATGTCTTCATAAGATGTAGACTTACTGTCTTCTTCGTGTGGCACATCCATAGGTGTAGAGCATATTCTGCAGTCTTCCATTTTGGTTTCCTTTAGTAAATCAAGAATGTACTTCCTTTGACTTAGAAATAAACCATTATCTTTACGAATCACCTCAATTCCCAAGAAATAATGTAATCTGCCCAGATCCTTTCGGTCAAACATGGTGTTTAATTGTTTCTTTAATGCAACTATACCATCTGCATCATCACGTGTAATAATTATATCATCCACATAGACTAAAAGTATGATAGTCTTCTCACCAGGCTTGATGAATAATGTATTATCACTGGTGCATTTACTGAAGACCCTACAAATTCTCTAGCAGACATGAAGAAGGAGATTGAGTTACTCAAGGCCCGATTAGCTGATTCACAAACTCCATCTACATCTTCCGGCAGTGAAGCGCAGGCTACTATGGCTTATCCTTTTTCATTCTTGGTCAAGGGTAATTCAAAGACTCTTTACTCTCAGATATGGGTTATTGATTTAGGAGCTACTGATCATATGGTCAGTAGGAAGGGACTGTTTGATAGTTATGATTCAGGAGCTACTGAACAAACCTCACTAAGCCATGAGTAAATTCTCTAAAGGCCCCTCAAGTGGAGTCTTGAAGGGTTGTGATTCCTATCTTGGCAAGAAGTTTTTTGAAAGCATTAACTTGCAATGGCTTAGTGAGAATATCCGCTATCTGATCTTCTGAGCGCACATGAACCAGATTGAATAAACCTTGAGAAATTTTCTCTCTGATAAAGTGACAGTCAATCTCTATATGCTTGGTCCTCTCATGAAATACAGGATTTAGAGAATATACCAAATGATCAGTAGCTCACAAAGTAGATGTAGATGGAGTTTGTGAATCAGCTAATCGGGCCTTGAGTAACTCAATCTCCTTCTTCATGTCTGCTAGAGAATTTGTAGGGTCTTCAGTGGTTTGTTTGTTAGTCTTATCACTTGTAAAATACGCATTATTCGATCTGTTTTGAAATTGAGGTCTTCCAACTAATTCCCAGCATGTCTCCTTTCTGTGTCGGGTTTTACCACAGTGAGAGCATGTTAATTTTGCTCGTTCATCAGAAGTAGGTACAAATCTGCCTCTACCACGACCATATCCTCCTCTGTCACGGGAAAAAGACGAATTTGATGAGTTCCTTTCAACGAATGCAATTGTATCAGTATTGATTTTTGCCTCATTTTCCAAGTGTTTTCTGTCTTCCTCCCGAAGTAGAAGTGAGTAGATTGTGCTTGAAGCTGGTAGTTCTTCTCTGCTCAAAATGTTATTTTTTACTGCTTCATACTTGGAAGAGATACCCCATAAAAGATCAAATACCTTTCTTTCTTAAGTTCTTCATTCCTCTCTTGGGTACAATTTTGACACTTGGTTTTGGAATAAAGTTGTAGCTCTTCCCAGAAACCATGGAGTTCTGCATAATATTCACTAACTGATCTATTTCCTTGTCTGCATCTTCTAATCTTTTCAATAATATCATATTTCTTGGCTACGTTTTTCCTATGGGCATACGCATCATGCACTGCTAACCAAATGTTTCGAGCAGTCTCTAGAAACATGAAGGTGCTGGCAATTGATAGAGACATAGACTGGAGGAGCCAAGCACTCACTAGTGCATTCTCTCAACGCCACTTCAAAGGATCATTTTCTGAAGGTGGAACTGCATCGCCAGTCAGATACTCCCAGTGCCCCCTGGCCATCACTGCTAGCTCTATGGATCTGGCCCACTGAAGAAAATTTTTCTCATCTAACTTGAGGTTTGTTATCTGAAATCCCTCACTTTTATCTACAGAATAACTCTCAGTTGTATCACCCATTTTGTTTTTTTCTATCAATCACTGGAGTACAATATACCACACGATCTGAACTGAACCAAGAATTGAATAATAACACAATCTGAACTGAACTGAACCTGATGGTTGCTTCTTCTTTTTCCCTTTTTTTTTTCAAGATTGAAACTCGCCTTTCAAGGCTCACCAACTTATATACCAATCAATGCTTAATCCTTCAATCCACGTTGCAAAAGAAACTGCATTTCACACGGAATGCATAGTTGCCGATTTCATGAATATACTGTTCAGCTGATTCCTTCAAAGTCAGATAAACGAATCTTCACTTCCTTTAATAGCAGTTGGTAAATGAAATAGTGCAAATCAACCCTTTCAAAACCAACAAGATTCTGCTGTGAATGTATCCAGCAAAGAACTAGAGTCTTTTGTCGTATTTGAATAAAACGTGAGCCAAACGATAGGTTATACTTAAGATTTTCCACCAAACGACAATTAATGGCCTGTTAATGATCTACCATGGCCAAAAACGTGAGTTTAGGCTCTGATACCATGTTGTTTTCATGCATCAAATCATGATTAGTAAGATCAATGGACATTCATAAGGGAAATGGACAGACTCGAGACTGCAGTCGCCCCTTTTTCTCTGGCCGCCAATCTCTGCTGCTCCTTTTTATTAATCCATCTCATTACAAAATGGTAACCCTAATAAGTATTAATACTAAGTATTGTTTTAACTTAAAAGACGATAATACCCCTACTTAAAGTACACGGTTCCTAATGAATCTAATCTGATTCATTAGGACCCAGACACCAGATTAGACCCAGACTTCTTAACTATTATATAATAAACTCAACAAACACAAAATCTACTACATCTACTTGAAGACGAGACTTGAACTTCCAATAGTTGTTGCCACATGACTGCCATAATCTTTGTATTCTGTAGGTTTTCTGTCATAGTCTTTATATTCTGGAGGTTTCCCAATAATTTCTCAACAATACTCCCGTGTGTGTCTTTTCTTCCCACAATGTGTGCACTGTAATTTGCTCTTATCATCATAATTCTAATTCCTTCCTCTTCCTCTACCTCTGAATGAGTCTCTTCCTCTCTGGTAATTACTCTATCCTCTACCAATGAATGCAGATTTCTCAGCATGTAAATGCTCACCTTTCTCTAAATTCTTTCGATCTTCTTCCCTTAGTAGGAGTGAATATACTATCCCCAGAGATGGAAGTTCTTCCTTGCTCAGAATATTTAACTTGATTGATTCATATTTTGGTGAAATTTCCCAAAGTAGATCAAATATTTTTCGAACTTCTCCTTCAGTTGTTCTCTCTTTTATACAGTGGCTACACTTATTTTCTAAATATATCTCTGCTTATTCCAAAGTTCTCGTAATTCTCCATAGTATTCACTGACTTATCTGGTCCATTGGCGGTATTTTCTTATTCTTTCAATAATCTTATACTCTTTCGCTATATTTCTTTGTCTGGAGTAAGCCTCTTCTATTGCAGACCAAATTTCAGTTGCTGATTCCATATACATAAAAGTCTTACTGATTGAAGGATTCATTGGTTAGATTAACCATGAGCTTACAAGAGCATCATCTTTGGACCATCTTTCATAATCTGCACTGCTTCCTTCTAGAGGAGGTGAATTATGTCTGATAATAGATGCCTTTCCTCTGGATCTTAACACAAGTTCAATAGACCTTGCCCATTCCCTATAATTCCTTTTATCTAGTAGGATATTTGTAATTTGAATGGTTCCAATTTTTGATCATTTTCATATGTAGATGATAATGGTTCTTCCTTCAATCTTCCTTCCATGTTGATTCACTCCTGTTTGAAATGAACAATTTCTTCAAATAGATTGATAATAGTTGTGGTACAAAATCTGTATGGTACTGATTCAGTTTTGCGTATGCCTTTTTGTTGATGTGTATACTGACTCAATTTGTAATGCTTCTCCTTGCAGATGACTATTGATTATGTGATGCAAGAAGGATTAAGACTCACTATGACTGATTTAGTTTCAGTCCACCACGGCTGTCAAGAAACATTCAATGATCCAAGAAGAGTCAAGATGCCCTATGACTGATTTGATTTCAGTCTTTGAAATACAATAAGGATTCAGTCTTTCTTGCACCTGATACACTAAAAATCAATTTGTCTTGCACACGACAGAAATACGTTGATGTGTTTCACGGCTGATTCAAATTGATTCAACGGCAGTTGATGTGTTTCGCGGCTGATTCAAACTTATTCAACAGTAGTTGATGTGTTTCACGGCTGATTCAAACTGATTCAACCAGTTTTGTCCAAACATGCAGTTTTTTCTGTACCAATCATTAAAAACATGACTAATTTTCTTACTTCTGTGTTTTTCAGGGATACACGACACCAGCGGGTTGTCAAATCTTCATGGGAGGCTCTGATACCATGTCGGTTTGACGAAGAATCATTCAAAATGCATCAAGCATTGAAGAAATATATGAAATGGGTTGTTCGGCCTCTGCTTCCTGCTGCCACCATCTTTCTTTTATTTCAATAATACCTAAACCCTAATTACAGCATGGATTATATAAAGCCTAATCTAACTTAAATGACTACTATACCCTTAATTAAATCTTACTTAACTCAAGGCCCTAATGGATCCATTAGGTCCGATTACAAGTGACCCAAACTGATTCAGACCCTGACACTAATTCCTAGCACTACACACTTACACACTTACAACATTAACTACGAACACATTAACAAGTGATGTGATATTGTTACTTGATGATATCCCCTTTTTCTCTTACTGGAGTCTAGCTTTTAACTAATGCTTGAGCTCCATTTCTTACTTCACATACTCAGTTAAGCCTCACACATGTTGATCATGTTCAACTCAATGGAAGTCATGTAAGGTGAAACCTAAAATAATAAAGTTGTGAAATGCCCACTCAATGAATCGAGACAACCAAATTGTTCTTCATTGTTTGCGATTTCATGAAATTAGAAACTGGTAGCAGAAATATACCTAAAAGTTGGCAACAGAAAGGGAAATGATTTTGTCACAATTTTTATTTGTTCATAAATTATTCTTATTCAATAAATAAAATTATAAACCCGAATTTACATGTTACATACCCAACTTGCAAACCCAAACAAGCGTATCGGAGGATGCCTTGGAGAGAAGTGAAGAGAGGCCAGAAACCTGCAAAAAAAAAATTAAAAATTAAAAAAAAATGTTGGGCGTATCGCCCGTATCATACGATACGGTGCGTGCGATACGGATAACACTGGTCCAAGCACAAAAGTTATTAACTCTTGGAGTTTCAAGCACATATTTATTAACTGTGAGAATTTCAAGAGTAGGAGTTATTACTTGGTAGAGTTAAAAATTACAAATTGATCATCGAGTCTCAAGAAACACATTCCCAAACTAAGAAATTGTTGTGCACACCTTATTAAATAATTTAAATAAGTCGTGTACTACTATTTTGATACAATTTTCAAACTTATTTTTGATTCATAAAAATCATTTAGAATTTTTCCTGTTTTTTATCTATTTTTTATTTTTAAACTATTTTTTTAATTAACATTTACGCTATGATATGATACACCTTTCTCATAGAGAAAAACAATACATGATACGGTATGTTTCAAACAACATTGGTCCCATCAATTATTTAGTGGAACAATAACCCTGCTAGAAATCTGAGAACATGGAGATCGTCTTGGCTTCAGCTATAGCAAGAAGAACCGTATGTTTAACAAGAAAAAATTTAATTATGGAAATTTTACACTGAATCTTTCCTTCTCTGCTGTTTGATTATGCTTACTGTCCTCTGTTTAGTGTGTCATTCCTTGAAATGCTTCCTACTTATCATTTTTTAACTTCTACAGTTTGTTCCTTGTCTTCTCGAGTGACGTTAATTGTTTTGATTTGTCAATCCGTTAATCATTTGTTGTTGCTTCTTACGTCTGTGTAACGTCCATGCCTTCATGCCTTCAGTTACATTGAAGAAAGATCTTTTAGGAGGTATGTTGAGGCCTGCCTGGAGGAGACTATTGTTGTATATGTGGACCATCTCCTTGCACAGGTTGTATTCCACTTTCTGAAGAAACAAACATATGATATGTTCCTGATTTCTGAAGAAACAAGTATGTGATTTATTTTGAGCGTCATCCCACCTCGTTCTGTTTAGTTACTATTTAGCATTTACTGCAGAGAAGTTCTGTCAAGGAAGATACAATTGATAGAATGAGACTAGATGAAGAATTTTTGACGGATTTCTTCAGGGAACACATCAATATATCGGTGAGTAAAGTTCTTGTATCGTCAGTGATTTGCTCAATTTTACATAATTATCTAGGGATTTCATTTGTTCCTCATCCTGCAGATTGATGTTTTTGTTTGTCTTTCCCTCTTTCTGCCCTTTGGTCCCCCTCCCCCTTTAAACTCTGTTAGTGTGTCAAAAGTTTCAAAGGCAATAACATTACTAGTCCAGAAGTTTTAAATTTTGTAGAATCCAGTGATCTGTTATTGATAATCCAGAGGTTCGTCAACACTGATTCACATTCTATCAAATTGGGTCTGTACTTTATTTTTTGATAAAAGAAACAAATTGTTCATAACAATCAAAATTCATAAGATCTGCCACAGTTGTTGTTGTTGTTTTTTAAAGATCTGCCACAGTTGTTCTTGGTTATGGATTTGTTGTTTCTGTAGCTTTTTTTGTCTTCCAGGATATACTATTTCACTTCATCAATCTGTCGTTGAGTGATTTAGTGTGAAGAAAGCCATGCTGATAGTTGAAGCTCCGAGTTCCATTACTTAACTTGAAAAGTACTCTTCAATCTTCAGTCACCTCAACTGCATCTCTTTTACTTGATCCTTGTGTTTATGGTGACTTGAAGTTGGATACGTTCATATTTACCCAGTTTGTTGTCTTGGACTGGCACTTCTTAAACTGAGATCTTGCTTTCCAGAAACCGCTGCTATCCGTTTCTTCTCTGATTAGCTCTTTTAGTAGTTCCTTCCTGAGATCTGGCAAACTTGAAATTCTAGCTTGTCAATATTGTATTCCCCAAATCAATAAGTTTAGCTGAGAGAGAGAGAGAGAGTTGACGACTGGTTATTGGTTTCCTGCAGAAAGTTGAGAAGCGGGTGCAAATTCTTGCTGATTTAAGAGAACTAGCATCTGCAGAAAGTCTGGAGTCATTCACCCTTGTTTATACAAACATTCTCCAGAATCACCCCGATTGTCCTGTAAGTCCTAATTGTCCAAGAGACTCTTTCTTCTCATGTATTGTTTGTTGGTGCATCTTAATAATTGAACTGAAAATGCAGCCTGAGGTCGTTGAAAAGCTTGTTGGATTACGGGAAGGCATTCCAAGGAAAGATGCACGAGAGGTACACTTGTATTGGTCTATTTTAAGTGAAAATACTAGTGACCATATATAGTTTTATTCTTCAGTCATGTTTGTTGTGATTGATCTGTCTGATTTTCCGATTCGCTTGCATGGTTTGAATCATCGGAAATCCAACCAGACTTCAATCTTTCTATTTACTGTCAAGTGCATAGCCACTCTTAAGAAATCCAAGGTTATTGCTTGCAGGTTGTTCAGGAGTGCAGGGAAATATATGAGAGCTCCCTTGTTGATGGTCATCCGCCCAAACCAGGTTTTGTTTTTGGGCGGGTGAAATCTTTGACATCTTCGAAGGGTTCTTTATGGAGGAAGATCGCCTGATGTAAACTTTCTGTCAGTTTTGTGGTTCCATTTCTTTTATGAGTGCGTTATGTATAGCACGATTTTATTCATTTGACTGTGTAGCAATGAAAGCTTTGTTCTTCCTTTCAACACTTGGCACTTCTTGTGTTTTTGTATAATATCATTCATTTTAAGTACTTTGGTTGTTCTTAGATTATGTTCTAGCTTCTTTGACCGTTTAGAGAAGACTACCGTGTTGCACGGAAACGGAGATGAGACACGACAAGCTTCAAAGAGAAGTCCATGCACATGCACATATTTATCCATGCTTAAATAAAGATCTCAACCATCTGGCGGATGAAATTCAAAAGTAAAAATGTGTTTTCATACATTTTGCAGTGCACTCGGTACTATTTATTTTTTTATTTTAAAGATTTGAAGCATTGATTTTAAAGATCAAACGGTTGAGGTTTTGTGCATGTATAGACTATGTTCTCTCTTTATATATATATATATATATATATATATATATATATAAGAAAATTGAATTTTGCTCACCTTTGACATGTACACTCGTTACTTTTCAATGACATAAGCTTAACTTACAAGTTTTAAAGGATTTTTGAAAATGTATGACGTGTAATGTTATTACATTCATATTCCTAAAAAACAATGGAGCATGAGTGGATAGAATTCAATCTCTCTCTCTCTTTCTCTCTCTCTCTCTCTCTCTCTCTCTCTCTCTCTCATATATATATATATATATATATATATATATATACACACACACGAAAACCAGATCTTGTTATGTGCACTCAAGTAAAGTTTCAAGGGTTTTAAAAAATGTACAAAAAAAAATTATTACACTTATCAAAGTAACGAGTCATGAGTGGATAGGATCCAATTTCTCTCTCTATGTATATAGATGTTACTTTTGGGCATTAGTGTAATTTAGTAATATAAATGGTATTTAGAAAATAAAAGAACAATCGTATCACACTGGTGAGGAAAGGCATAGAGGGCAGGCACAGGACCAGTTTTCGTGGATATATATATATATATACATATATATATATATATATATATATATATATATATATATATATATGTGTGTGTGTGTGTGTGTGTGTGTGTGTGTGTGTACCTATGCACATATGTAATAAAACACAATACACCATCAAACGAATAAATGGTAAAAAGAGTAGCATGCCGTGCTCACTCTGATGTTGAACTCCAGGCTTCTCTTTCGAAGAGAATGTACTCCCACCGAGATATGATGGCCGTGAAAACAAAAGACAAATTCTATGTGTAACCAATTTTCGAGAATCCCGTGGAGTTGGGCAAGTTCACATTTGTAATAACTTCCTGCCATCCTAAAACGCAAATCAACCATTGACATAAATCATCTTTAACGCTGATTATTGAATCATTTAATTAATTGTCCCAAATGTTTTTGTTTTCAGCCTGTAACCATTTCTAAACAAACCGTCTCTCATTTGACATGGCCTTTTTTATAAGATCTGTTTTTTTGAATCACAAAACTTTTATACTTGAGTGAATTTTGAGGTTTGATATGTGCATTTCTTTTTAACCATTGATCTGCTTTCATTCCTTGCAAATTGTGAACTTTCTTCATAATAAAAAGGTATAATACCATGAAATAATGAGTACGGATGATGTATGGTTAGAATATGGAAAGGAAACTGTTCAAAGGCATATTTAGTAGATGCCTTTGGGTAAAAAGGCCGTTTTCAAATCCCTGTCTAAGAGCTGAACTAGATCTTCCGCGGAGGCTACGGAAAAGTTGGCATTTTTGTTTTTGAAAGGTGGAATGTTAATGGTAACAACAAAATGGAGGCTTCAATTTTAACAATAGATGGAAATGGATGGCTGGATTCGGAAAGAACCTTCAAGTTAACAACTCTCAACTGATGGATGATGTCACAATACATGTAGCTGCATGATCAAAATAACGCATCCAATACTGCCCTCACCCACGCAAATTAGCTTCACATTTCCTTTTTCTATTTTGGGTACAACCTGGTATGCATGCCCCCGGAGTCGAGCTTGCGATCTGCCACATTTAAGTCCAGAGCTCTGCCAGGTGGGCTAACGCCTTGAGTGCAGCTTCACATTTCTAATGGAGCAGTATGACATTAGTTTAAGAACCGGCTCACACACAATTAGACGTATGCACATTTTTTTTTCCTCTTTTTTCCACTTTTCTTGCTATTCATGTATTTGAACAACTTTTTTCCACTTCTCTTCCTGCTATTCATGTAGGAAAAGGTAAAAGCTTTAAATAAATAAATAAATGAAACAAAAATAACATTCGAGCATGTTATTTGTGGACGTATTTTAAACACATAATACAAATGCCCTGTTATTGTGCGCACACTGGTTAGGTGATTAGTTCAGAATTGTTTACCATATTTGCTGCATCGTCTAAGGGAGCAGGTTCAAGATAAGGTGTCATGCTAATCTGATTCCTTTTCACTTAGAGCTTCGGATCCATGCCACAGAAAACCCATTCATTCAAGGACATGTTCTAAAGCCCGAACCAAGCCTCTTTCTTTATGCGTAGAGAACCCGAAGAATTTTTTACAGGCGCTATATGTCAGCTAAAATAGTTCGAGTTTTTTTCTTTTCTATTGTTACGAAGGGAGGTTGAAGCCTAACGCACATGCATGCACCCCTGGGAATCGAGCTCACCACTTGAGGTTGGTTCAGAGAGTCCTACAGGCCAGCTAACGCTTGGGGTGCAATGAAAGACCCCAACGTGCCTTGGGTCATCGGATGCTCAGCAGAAGCCAAGCCTGAACCACGAAACAAGAAGAAGAGAGGAAGAAAAAGAATATGTTCACGGTTACCCGTAGAAGGTTTTTAAATAGGAAAGTATTTATTCGGCTCGCATATATCACATAAACAAACTCATATATGTTTATGTACATGGCTTTACATCGTATTTGTTTTCCTCCCGAGCCTTTCTGTTAAAATCATGAACTTTTGTGAGATTTTCGCAACTTTGCAAAATGGTTTCATTTCTTTTGAAAACAATATCTTATGAAAAACGAGAAGAGGGTCCTCCTTCCCGCATTTCATGGATGTGGATATTGGGGCCAAAAGTATTCATCAATAACTTACATCTCCCACTTAGCTATTTGAGCTAAATTATGATACACTGGTTTTATCTCTCACTAATTAGGGGTTTTTTAAGTTGTATTATTTTCAGTTATAAGTGAATTGAACTTCTACCAATTATAGGATTTTTGTAATGAATTGTAAACATCACAATGTGTTTCCACACTAAAGATATCTTCATATATGCCTTTAGTCAAGGGGTTAGCCAACATATTATTAGTTGGCATATAAGATATAAATATCATATTCCTCTTTAATATATTATGAACATAATGATATTTAACCATTATATGTTTGCTTCTATAGTTATCAAATCAACTCTTAATAAGAGTAATTGACTTATTGGCTATGTACAACTTCAAATCACATATGAAATGATTTATCCAAATGACACTCATTTCAACCATACTGCAAGCAATATACTCAGCTTCTTGTGTATTTACACAACTTTATTTCTTCCAAGTCTGAAAACAACAAGACCTCTCAACGTTTGAGTATTCTACAACTTTTAGTTCATCTGCTTAAAAGCATAATTTTAATTCTTTTATTCCTTTAAGATATCTTTTTATAACTATCTAATGCTACCAATCAGGATTATTTTGATTTCTATTAAGAAGACTAACAACAAAGTTGATATCTGATCTTGTACACAATATAACATACATCAAGACAATCAACCTTACTCAATTTTACTCCTTTAGCAATGAGTGTACTTACTGATTTGCAATCACCCATTCTAAACTTCTTAAGGATATAATTAATATATCTCTCTTAACTCAAAAATAGAAGTTTAAATTATCTATCTCGAGAAATATTTATATCCTAAATATATGATGCCTCTCTCATATCCTTCATTTCAAACTTTGAGTTTAACCATGACTTGGTTTTGACAATCATCTCATTGTCATTCACAATCAACAATATGTCATCTACATATAATGATAGAATGACAAAGCTGCTCTCACTATTCTAAATATATACATAGTAGTCAAGTTCATTAGTAACAAACTTATGTTCTAAAATGGTATTTTGAAAAGTCAAATGTCATTGACGAGGTGACTAGAGGCAGATCTAGAAAATTTAGAGCCGAGGGCAAAAATATAGGTCATTCATGTGGGCTTCATTATATGCAAGATCAATACATGTAAGAAAGTTACAAATTACTAATTTACTAAGAACTCATTATGATATAATTATTTTTATATGCAATCATTTTTTTAAGAGTAAAAGGTAATATCTTAACACATAAATAGTTACCAATAATCCTTAAATTGATAACCAAAGTACCAAAATATTTAACAATATCATTATGATTTTATAAGTGCTACAAGATGAAATACCATCCTTTGTGATGATGATGATGGTTGGAGTTTCCACCACAATCCAAAGTTCACAAAATAATACTCAAAAGTTACCATAATAATCAGGAGTTGCAAACCTCATACTAATTTCTTCTATCATTCATTTAGACAATTTTTATTTTTACTCTCTTTTATGGGAAACATTTCTACAACTCAAAGCCAAACAATCTCCTCATTCAGCAGCAATAATGTTGAATCTTAGTTAACAAATACAAATGGGCCACTTGTACTTGATCAAATTGAAGAAAAAGGAAAAAAACGGAAAATGAATATAGTTGTTCTGGTTCAGTTACATCGATCTCCATAGCTTCCATGTCTCAATAGTGCTTGCTTGATGTCTTCAAACCTTAATTGTGATCTTTGCTTGAAGTGATAAACTGATTTCAAGGAGCACACAAATTGTTAGTTGTGAGCTCGTTGAATGAAGGTGCGGGATGTGTCAGCTGCTCATTGGTATGTAAAAGTTATGCTTGTGTGAAGTAAGAAGTTAGGTTCCTCTTAAAATCACTCAAGTTGCTTTCATCTTCAAAGAACTCATTCATTTCACCAGGGTAGTTTTCCATCATTTATCTCCTCAAAGCCACAAACTCCTCAAACATTTCATCAACTTTCATCTCTCTCTCACACACAGCAAAGACAAGAGAATAGAGTTTGTCTTTGACATGACAAACAATAGGTTGCATAAGATGACATGATGAACGATAAATGCAGTAAATATAATACAAAGATGATAAAAAATAATCACTTGCTAATATAACACATTTAAGTAATTCAAGTCATCAAGTGCACATACATGTTAAATTCGTAACAAATACAATTTTCAAAATCTTTTAATCTTTGGTAACCTTTTCAAGAATATTGTATACAGATAAAGTAACATAAAGTCCCATAATCAATTACAAGCCTACGATATAAGAAAAGAGTATATAATTAACTCTTCTAACGAAATTCGATACTAAAAAGTAATATGTAATGATATGCCATGCTCAATATATGAAACTAAGTAATCATTCATGAACTCACACCAAGTTTATTTCTCAAGCGACTCTTTATAATATTCGTAACAGAAAATACTCGCTCCACCTTATAGTGACAACGGGTAAAAGCAATGATAATTTTATTAATTGATACACCAAAAAATAGCTCTTATCCTTTCTTTTTTGTATTAACACATGCAATCTCACTTATTCCTTTAAGTTGAAGCCCTTGCTCTTCATGTATGTCCATAATATAGTTATCAAGTTGATGTTGAAGTTTTCAAAGATCATTAGTACAAAAATCATAGGGATAAAATATTGCAAGCTAAACCGACTTCTTTGTATCAAAAGTAGTAAAATTATTGCTTGTATCAAGACATGCAACACATAAGCAATTTAGTATTTCTCTCATCAAATCGATCATCAAGCTCATTTAACATATAATCAATAATAACATTGAATACCTTGTACCGATAATGATACAAATTTGTTGCCTCACTTTGCCTTTGTTTTGCTCGTGCCACTTGTCCTATATAGTTGTCCTCTATTTTTTTCTAACATCAACATTATTCTTATCACAAAATAAGTTAACCTTTGTAATGAAATGTTTCTATTCATTGTCTTCAATTCTAAACTTATTTAACTGTATTTTTGACAAATTATAAGGTTTAAAGCATTGATGATGTCTTGATCTTCTCTTTGTAGTGCTAACAATAAATCATTTCTTTCCTAAAATATCTTCCTTCAAATGTATAATAGATATGAAATCAAATGTTTGTATTGTCTTCCACCGATTGTAAACACTACCTTTAATATCATCATCATTGACAATAGATTGAAACACTGTAATTAAGTTCAACAAAGTATAATAATTTGAACCCTAATGTGTGTCTCCACCACTTTTAATTCCAAGGTATTGATTTAATCATTTACCACTTCTAGTATATCCAAGTTTGAGTTCCTTGTGAACTCTATCAAGTTCTAATTATCTAAGTTTTCAAGTAGTTTACACGAATCTCCAATGCAATTCATGATTGCAGAAATGGAATAAAAAGGTTAACTTATTTATGTTTCTTAGCTATAATAATTGATTGGAGTTGATGTGGAAAGCAATAAACCTAAAAAGCAAATAGAGTTCTCCAAATATTAATGCTTTTAATATGTTAAATTCACCTTTCATATTATTTGCTCGATCATACCCTTGACCTTGTAATTAACTAACACTTAATCTAACTTTAGACAACATCTGTATCATAATTGTCATAAGTGATATCACTGTAGTAGAATGAACTTACACTAAACCAAGTAAATGTTTAATAATATGATCATCCTTATCAATATACCTTAATACCAATGTCATTTGCTCTTTATGAATCCAAAATAACTTATTTGAATCTAAGTTGAAATTTGGATTGTTTTAGGATCATTTAGAATCTAATTTATTATGTTGGACTCGTAGTTAAATAAATTTTAATATTATTATTACTAGTAATTATTTAGAGATACCAATGGTTTGAGGATTGAATCTTAGTGTTCCTTTAAGTAAAGGGTTATGCATTCTTAATATAACAAAGCTTGTTTTTGGATAGATTTAAATATGCATGATTATTAAATATTTTATTGATGGTTATTAAATAATATTTGAAATTATGGGTTATTTGATATGTTTTTACCATAAACATGTTTATGGCTTGGTTGATAAAGAGCATGATTTCATATGCATGTGTTTGATATAAAAATATTATTTAAATATTGTATGAATATGGATTTAGATATATAGATTCAAATATAAACTTGTAAATGTGATAAGATGAAATTTGTTTTTAAAACACAATGATTTGTTAGATTTCTTGAGCGTTCCAGCTTGAGGTGAATATAGAGTGTGTTCTTAAACACACTGTTGTAAGAGTTGACATGATTTGACTAGGGTCGACTCCTGTGGCCTTGGGGTAGATACAATATGAGTTGTAATTGTCGCGACTCATTCATGTGTGTGTATGAATTTGAAATCGTGAGTTAGAAGGTAAATGAGATTTGCTATAAAATGATTATGAAACATGCATGTGTGTAGTATTAATTGTATTAAACAATATATAACTTTTTCAAAGTTCATCCTATTATTTTTCAGTTTATCTTTAAGCTAGCAGAACGTGCAATGCCAAGCAGTAGATTGATTGAGTTGTATTTCGAGATGGTATGACATAGTGGACATGGATAGAGTTAGTTTGCTTAGATGTTTATATATATGACTTTTGGGAATTATGTCGATGGACCTTATCTTTTTGAGTATAATGTTTAAACTTATGAATATTTTATATATTTGAGTTTGATATTTTATTTGAGTTAGATTTTAGCTAGAAGCGGTCGCCCGTGGTATCAATTCGTTTTGGATTGTGATCACGACTCATATAGTGTTACACCAACCATCAAACATCAACAGAAAAACTGTCTCAATGGTCGAAAAAAAGAAGATGTCAAAAAAAAAAGTCGAAAACGTTTATTAGAATACTGTTTTTTTGCTGTTTTGTCAGTCGAAATATTGTACGCCTAAACAACGGACGAAATATCATATATATCCATACGCCGACCGTTAGAATAATCGAAATATGCCGACTCTTAGAATCATCGAAATACGCTCTCTTAGAAAAACCGGCAGTGATAGGAAGTCTTTGTACTTCTAATCAACCGTCGGAATAGAATACATACGCCGAGTGACTTTTATTGCGGCTACTCTTACAATAATCGGAAGTGACGTATTGCGACTGCAGCTTTCCTTGCTATTCTGTCACCAACTAGCAACGGAATAGCGACCGAAGTCGCTCCCTAGCTACAGTCAGGGATTTACAAGGACAAAATTCCGTCGGAGTTGGGAGACGGAATTTTCTTGCCGAATCGTTGCCCTAGCTGGGACCATTTCATCTTCCACGGTATTTCCTTTCTCTAATTTCTCCCGCTCCTGCGCTTCTGCTACTCTACTCCATGAGCCTCCGTCTCTCACTGTATTTCCCCCCCCCCCCCCTTACTCTATTTTTTTCGATGTTTGAGTAAATTTCATCGCCATCTCTCTCTCTCTCTCTCTCTCTCTCTCTCTCTCTCTCTCTCTCTCTCTCTCTCTCTCTCTCGCTCTCTCTCTCTCTCTCTTTTGCAGGTTCTGTCGTTGTTCACATTTACAGATCCTTTCAGTAGAGATCATAGTCTCTGGTGCCAGAGATCTTCAAGCCATTTACTTTCGCCGGATCACTCACTCCTTTCGATGCATCGTGCTCCCTCTTCTGCCAAGGTAACAACTCTCTTTGTAGATCTCTCTGTCCCGATTTCCCCTTTGTTCATCTCTCTTACGGTAGATCCATTGGTCTTTCTTGTTGTATTTTCCTCTTTAGATCTATGTGTCTTACTCTTGATGTTGATCATCTGTCTTCATATGGTTGTATTATGAGCAAAGATGTCTCACTGTCAATACTCTTGATGTCGATCATCTGTGTCTTCAGAAGAAAGAAATGCAGAACTAATCCTTTTTAGTGCGGAATAGATGTTGATTGTCCATCAAAAAGATCTTCCACCACAGTCAATTTCAAGATGAACTGTCAGTTTGAATTTCCCATTTATGGAAGAAGATTTGAAGCTGACACTTTCGCCATCGATAACCTTCATTTTCAAGTAGATGACAAGGCTGATTACAAGCTTTTGGAGTGTAACACAATATCTATGTTATCAATAGCGGCGGGTTGTTAGCGTCGATCCAATATAGTGGTATACTTTTATTTATGATTAAAAATTTATATATATATAATGGGTTCTCTAATTTCTAAGAAATATCAAGAAACACAACTTCTTTCATAAATATAAATCAAACTAAATAAACAATTTCTACTTTTAACTTCTAAAGAAGCCTATTTTAATTTATGTGTCAAAAATCTCTACATTTCATCATGTATTGGAATAGCAAGAAATAAAATCTTCGTTTGCAAGCATAAAGCTATTCAAAGAATGACTCACAAGCCAAGCATGTTGTGAGTATGCGTGGATGTACACACATAATCGTGCATTGGTTAGACCATAGATGATGATGTATAACAATATCAAAGTAAAAAGAAGAAAAGGTGAGAAGAGCTTACATTCACTGTTGGTGTACAACAAACAACAACAACTAAGCCTTTTTCCATACTAGACAGGGTCGGCTACATGGATTCTTTGTTTCCACAGATCCCTATCGTGTGCCATGTTAGCTGTTAACTCACAATAAGCTAGATCATTCTTTATTGTTTCTTTCCAACACTTTTGTGGTCATCCTCTAGCTCTTTTAATACTTTCTAAATTTAGTCTTCATACCTTCTTACAGGTTCTTCTTTTGATCTTCTTTTTATATGTCCAAACAATCTTAAACGATATTCTCTCATTTTATCCTCTATTGGTGCCACTCCTAATTTGTTTCTAATAACCTCATTATTTATACGGTCTTTTCTTGTATGACCACTCATCCATCTCAACATCTTCATTTCTGTCACAGACATCTTTTGTACATGTTGATGATTAACTGCCCAATACTCAGGACCATAAAATATGGTAGGCCTAATTGCTGCTCTATAATATTTATCTTTTAACTTTAATGGTATCTTCTTATCACAAAGAATACATGATGCTCCTCTCCATTTTAACCAACCAGCATTAATTTTATGCGTTAATATGCGTAACATCTACATCAATTCTTCTATCATTCTGAAAAATTGACCCTAGGTATTTAAAACTTTTCTTTTGGGGAATGCAATATGTGCCAATTTTAATTTTTATGTCCTCTGAGGTAAGCAAATGATCAAACTTACATTTCATATATTTTGTCTTTGTTCTATTAAGTCGGAGGCCTTTGCTTTCTAATGTTTCTCTCCATAGTTCCAATTTTCTATTAACTTTTTTCTTAGACTCCTCCACTAATACAATGTCATCTGCAAATAACATACACCAAGGTACTTCATCTTGAATATGTTTTGTTAACTCATCAATCACCATTATAAATTAGTATGGACTTAAAGTTGATCCTTGATGTAACCCAATATTAACTTCAAAGAAATTTGTCATTCCTTCATAAGTTCTCACACATGTTTTTGCACCATCATACATGTCTCTTATAAGGTTAATGTATGTCAATGGGATACCTCTTTTTCCAAAGTTCTCCAAAGAACCTCCCTCGGTACTCTATCATAAGCTTTTTCTAGATCAATAAATATCATGTGAAGGTCTTTCTTTTTTGCTCTAAAATGTTCCATAAGACGTCTCAAAAGGTGAATCGCTTCAACAATAGATCTGTCAGGCATGAATCCAAATTGGTTCTCTATTGTGCTTGATACTTGTCTTAACCTACGTTCGATAATTCTTTCCCACAATTTCATAGTATGGCTCATTAACTTGATACCTCGTTAATTCACACAATTTTGAATGTCTCCCTTGTTCTTATATATGGGTATAAGTGTACTTGCTCTCCATTCCTCGAGCATCTTTTGATTTTTTCATATTTCATTAAATAGTCTTGTGAGCCAAGTGATTCCTATTTCTCCTAGTATTTTCCAAACTTCTATAAGAATATTATATGGTCCCACTGATTTACCACCCTTCATATGTATAAGAGCCTCTTTGACTTCATTATTTTAAATACGTCGGTAGAAATTGTGGTTTATATACTTTTCTGATTTGGCTAACTCTCCTAAGTTAATACTAACATCTTTATTTTCATTAAAAAGCTTATAAAAATAGTTTTTCCATCTATTTCTTTCATTTGCTACTAAATTTTTTTCATCCTCATCCTTGATGGATCTAACATAATTAAGATCTTTAGTTTTCTTATCTCTAGCCCTAGCTATCTTAAAAATATATCTTTCACCCTCTTTTGAGTTGAGTTTTTTATATAAATCCTCACAAATTTTAGCTTTTGCTTCACTCACGGCTTTTTTCGCTTCTTTCTTTGTTTTCTTATAAGCCTCTAAAGTTTCACTAGTTTTCTTAGCATAATGTAATTTGTAACATGCTCTCTTTGCCTTGATTTTATTTTGTACTACTTCACTCCACCACCAAGCTTCTTTTTGTATCGGTACACCTCCCTTAGATACACCTAACACATCTTTCACCACTTTCCTAATATGTATAGCCATATTGTTCTACATATCACAAGGTGTACCAACATAATTCCAAACATCTCCTTGAAGGACTTTCTGTTTAAATATATCTTCTTTTGAGGTTCCACCATTTAGTCCGAATAATTCGATGCACTCTTTTCTTCTTTGTCTATTTTTTTTATTTGTAAATACATAACTAAAAGTCGATGTTGGGTGGTTAAGCTTTCTCCTAGAATTACCTTGCAATCTTTACAACACGCTCTATCTTTTTTTCTACAAATAAAGTAATCAATTTGTGTTTGTGATAAGTCACTCTTATAAGTAATTAAATGTTTATCTCATTTTTTGAAGATTGTATTGACTATAAAGAGATCAAATGCCATAGCAAAAATTAAAATCTCCCTACCTTACTCATTTATATCCCCAAAACCAAAGTTTCCATGAATACCTTGATATCCTAATGCCTCTTTATCAACATGTCCATTTAAGTCTCCTTCTAAACAAATCATCTCCCTTTGTGGAATCTTTTGAATCACCTTATCTACCTCTTCCCAAAAAGCTATCTTTCTACTATCTTCTAGTCCTACTTTGGGTGCATAAGCACAAACTATATTCAAAACCTCTACTCCTAACACTAATTTCAACGTCATGATTCGGTCATCATATCGTTGTATGTATACTACACTATCCTTTAAATCTTTATTTATGATAATACCAACTCCATTTCGAGCTTTTTCTTTACTTGAGTACCATAATTTAAAACCTGTATCCTCTATCTTTTTTGCTTTTTCTCCAACTCATTTTGTCTCTTGTAAACATAAAATATGAATCTTTCTCCGAGTCATAATATCTACCACCTCCATTAGCTTACCGAATAATGTTTCGATATTTCAAGAACCAATACGAATCTTATTATCTAGGACTAACTTCCTTACCCCCCGCATCCGTCCATATTCAAAATGTGGATACCCTCTCTGAAAATTATTTACTACATTTGGGCGGCAATGTAGCGGGACTAACTTCTTTACCCACACCCGTCCATGATGTGGGAACCCACTCTACAATTGATTTACTAAATTTGAGCGAAAATGTAGTGGCCCTTGCTTACTTATTACTGCATTCGGGCTCTGCGGTATGTCGTTAAGCGGGGATGCCCTAAAGTAATGCTCATAATTTTTGTAATTCATGTTATAAAATACGATGAAGTTTTACACTGGTTGTCGAAAGCCTAACACAACCCTCTTCCTTTATCCGGGCTTGGGACCGGCAATGCAAGGGTGATCCCTTATATGGGCGGAGTTACATCCACAGTTGGCGTAACACCTTTAAAATAGCAAGCTTCCTCCTGTAATAGGCAAAATTCAGCACCCAACAACAAATACTCTCGAATATACCACTTGTGAAGAAAGTCCAATTAGCAAGGTAAAAGAAGAGCTTGAAAAATATTACACATATGAGAGAACAAGAAACGAAACTAATGAAAGTGAGTCCATTTACCTACGACTGATTGTGCGGAGTCCCATGTGAAGAAACACAAGAAGCTCATCGACTTCACCAAATATATCATGTGCTTCTTGCAACGCAAAAGATAAGACTCTCTGGACGAAGCTTAAAGCCCTTTTCTTTCTGTACTTCCTAAAAGAACAACAAAATGGAAGAATTATAGAAAATGTACGACATAAATATGTCCTTAAATTCAAATGATAACACGGGTGAGATACCGAACATGTAGAATAGGAAATGCTATCCTTTACTCAAAACATGTAACATATATATTATGAAAAGCATGCATACATTTACTGCAAACGTGTTGTTTTGCTGCTGTCAACAATATAAATTTTGTTGACTTTACCAAAACTAAAATCTTCCTCTTCATCTTCAAGTAAATACTCCTCTTCAACAATGCCCATGGAACCCCAAATGACACAACCCAATTGATCATTTATTATTGTCATCATTAAACAAACTGAAGTGACAATTTAATGCCAAAATCCAAGAATACCAGTTTGAGGTGAGGTAAGAGTTTAATTTATATGTCAGCATACTAGCCTTATCAGCATTAACAAGAGCAGAGAAAAGTGATATGCACTTTTCTGGTGTACAATAACCACACTGAGAAGCATGAAAACCAGCAAATCTTTCATGAATAGAATGGAACCCATCTTTGCAAATTCCAAGGCATGCAGTGGTAGTAACTGAACAACCATCTATACTATGCAGAAGAGTTAAGCATGAACTAATTGCAAAATCTTCTACTTGATTGCTTTTTTTATCGTATTTGGAGAGAAGAACTACACAAGCTCCACAACCACCTGCGAGACAAAAGGAACATTTTTCTTAATCCTTTGTAAGTGCTTAAGAAATGTGCTCGTGTCTGAATATATGAAACTACATCCAACAATGCAAATTATGAAGTTACCAAAGGGAATATATGCATTCACAGTGTTAGAACTATAGAAAGTGCATGTTATGTCACGACCAGATGCAGATCTGGATTCTCCACTGGTTCTGTCAGTCCTTTATGTTTGCTTATAGAAAAATCTAGCATAACTTTCCCAATAATTTACATAGAAGCTAGATTTCAATGCTCTGACACCTTGAAAATACAAGAGGTGAATGTAGAGCTTCAACTTTCACTTCTGGCTCTAGAACAAATTAATGGTAAAGAGTAATATATTATATTCTCTAGACTGATATGAGATATCCAAGAAAACATAACTTTTGAAATAAAGTTGTCCAAACCTACTAATCTATGCAATTAAGTTAATCAATAAGGGACCTCATATATGAATTCATGACAAAAGGTTCAATTGGAAAGTTCTTCTGTAAAATGGGACTCTTGAATATGATCTCGTGGTTGGGAGAAAACTTCATAATATAGCACTCAACATTGCAAGAGGAATTCAATATTGGCACCAGGGTTGTGATAGAAGAATCGTTCACTTTGACATCAAGCCAAATAACATTCTTTTACATCATCATTTAACACCAAAAATTTCCAATTTTGGTTTAGGAAAAATTTTACTCTAAAGATGAATGCATGGTAAAAATTATAGAAGGCAAAGGAACAGTAGTGACATCCCCTGCAGAAATCATATAGTATATTTTTTTATCTGTCAATGCCGATCCACCTCTGGTTTCAAACCTTACAATATGCTTCACTAGCATGGAGGTTGGAGTATCAAACACTTGCTGGAGAGTCGATGATCAGAAAAAGAAAAAACTTGTTTGAGAGTTGGTCACATCATAAAAAGAAAAAACTTGCTTGTTGCGTCTCTCTCTCTCTCTCATTCTCCCCCTACCCGCCTCTCTCCCCCCCTCTCTCCTCGCAGTCTACCACTCTCTCTCATAGCAAACAATGTTGTTGTTGTTGTTGTCTGCCAGTTTTCTCTCGCAAGCACTCTCTCTCAACAAGTTTTCTATCACTCTCTCTAAGCAGCTTACTCAAATAACTTTAAATGTTTTACAATATCATTTCAGTTTTTATATTCAAATCCAGCAATGTAGATGGAAACATAACAAATTTAGCGACACATACACAAACAAACATAAAATATATGAAAAAAAATGCGTGGATGAAATTAGAAGGGTAATACATCCAATTCAATCAATTATGTATAATTCATTTCAGATAAATAATATCAAAAGTAATAAGATAGTTTAAAGACTCATTACTTTGTTGTATGTCTTGGACAATTATATGAGACACTAGTGTTATCTGGTACGGTACGACACAATACGGTCTGGTTGAACAGAAACTCGCATTTTTGTAGGGTTTTTTCTTCTATTTAAGGCTCCCTAAGGTTCCCTTCGGTGGCTCTTCTCCTCCTTGGTGTTGAAGACTCCAAAAAAGAAGCTCTACGTTGTCCATGCAACGCTCCTAACCCGGATTGTGGTATATTTTTTGTATTTTTCGTAATCTTTTCTTTGTATTTATTGTGTTTTAGTGTTATTTTATGTTTGTTTTTAAATGACAAAATATGAAGTTATGAAATTCATGGGTATGATTTTTATTGCATTCGTGAAGTGGGAGACACCCTATTTGAGTATTATGTGAAGATTGGTGATTTTTGAAGTGTTTTTATTTTTAAGTTTTTTATTGGATTGAAGTGTTAAATTGAGATGGTAGGAAGGGGTGCTAGGAACTCTCAATCTCTGCCCGATGATTCGACATGACAATGGGGTACAACAGTTAAGGGAAACACATTGAAAATAAAATGTTTGTTTTGTGAGAAAGTGGTTAGTGGTGGAATTTCACGATTGAAACATCACCTAGCAGGTACTAGGAAAGAAGTTGCTCCTTTCACGAGAAGAGTTAAAAAATTACTAGAAGCCATTTAATGGCAATGTCTATAGATGATTGAGAGCATACATGAGAGAAGACAACAAAATGATGATTTAAAGATATTTGAGAAATATGATGATGATGCTATTGGATTGGGTGATAGTATTTCTTCTCATGGTAGAACGAAGGTTGGCAATAGTAGTTCTCGACTATCAATGAGAGGAAAAAGGGTTGTTAAAGATTTTGTAAGTGAAAGTGGTAGAAGAGAAAGGAGTAGAGGAAGAGGAGGAAGAGGTTCTTCTAGCATATAATCATTTTTCCCTCCTACCACTACACATGATGCTCAACTTGAAATTTGTGTTGATATAACTTAAAAACAACTACATGAGTAGGTAGACCTTGTAGTAGACAGATGATTTTATGATGCATGCATTCCATTTAATACAACAAACAGTTTTATGCAATTACTAATATTGGTGCAGGATATAAGATGCTATCTTATCAAAAGTTTAGAGGAAAACTATTAGATTATATTGTCCTTGAAGTATAAGAATATTATTCAAATTTGAGAGAGTTATAAAAGTTGACAAGATACACTATCATGGAAGACGGATGAACAGATAGGGAAAGAGGGACTTTGTTAAACTTTCTAATCTATTGTTCTAAATGATTGATGTTTTTGAGATCTCTAGACATGTTAGAGGAGCGACATATTATAGAGATCCTAAGGCAAGAGACTGATAAAGTGATATCCGAGGTTGGGTTAGAGAATATAGTCCAATTCATTATAAATAATGCAGCTAACTATAAAGCAGTTGAGAATGAGTTAGTTTATACTTATGGGACTTTCTATTGAACACCAAATGCAACCTATTATTTAAATCTCATCCTTAAGGATATTGGAGATAAATAAGATAAAGGCAAAATTGAGTGTTACCAAAATATCACCAAATTTATCTACAACCATGTCTTTAAACACATCCACACAAAAAAGTACAACAGGTTGGAACATAAGCAGCTTAATGACTTAGTTTTTATCTGTTGTAACATTTGGTTCCGATAGAGGTAATCTTGTATTAGTTACTATTTAAGATTCAATTCAATATTTTGTTTGACTTCAATTGTTAATGTTACTTACTAATTACCTATCTTTATTTCTTATAGGTAATCAAAAAAGTTAAATAGAGAAGAAAACCAATTTGATCCAATAAATGAATAATTTTAATATATTAGAGGAGTGGATTATGAAAGTTAATGAGGCAAATGCACTCCTAACTGAAGAAGATATTACATGGATTAATTTGAAAAGAGCGCAACAACATCATCAAGGAGATGAAGATTTTGATTTTGAAGTAGAAGGTGGTGAGGATCTTGAGCAAGGAGAAGATAAAGATTATTTAGTTGATGATCCTAATTACAATGTGTAAATGTATTTCACTTTTTGCTTCAAAATATATAATTAATTTTTAATTATTAAATGATGAATGATGAATATGTACTAAACTTTTGCATTATATGAATTCTTTGCAATTATCATATTTTTCTTATTTTTTCTTATTTTTTTTAACTTTTACAAATTTTTTAGTACTAAATTATAATACACAACAATATGATACGTATAGTATCATGAACCAAAACGATAAATGATATGATATGCGTCGAACAACACTGCTTGATACACAAAGGTGAAGATCATACAAAGAGAACAAAGAGATGAGGATAGTTAAATCGAGAAAGAGTATGATGTGAGTTATGAAGAAAAAAGCATTACAGTCTCAATCAGCTCCTTGTTCCATCCCTTAGGGTCAAACGAAACAAAATCTAACCTCATAGTCAAGCTTGAAGCTGATAGACAACATCAAACATTGACAAACTAGATTGACTTGTAACACTCCCCTGGAGTTGGGATAAATCATAAGACACAAGTCATTCTTAACCTACTAATGAATTTGTTGTGCATAAATTTTTCTGAATCCTCACTCAATATTTTGCTAGTTGATTCCCAAAAATTTAAATGGAGCTTCCCTTGTGCATGCAGAGAATGTCAAGTATCATTTTTGTATTTTGCTTAATTAAGTGGCAACCAACATCAATGTGTTGATGTAATAGACTTCCAGCATGCACAAACCACCCTTAAAGAATCTTTTGATATTTTGTTGAATGATGTGACAAACAACATGATGTGTTCATATACACTCAAGAAATAAACATTGGCCGATGTAGGTGATGTAGGTATTGGCTCCTTTTGCAGTTAACGCTCAACCAAAGAGCCTTTTGCCCCTTGGCAAGAGGTGATACATTCGTTTCTTGTACAAACAACAAATTAGCAGTGTGAGAGCTTATAGCATGATAAAAAATTAATCAGCTCAATAGGAATCAGACATCCTTAGGGTCACCAACCAAGAAAAATAATAAACATCACAGAAATGTCATTGATGGAAGAACGTAACATGCTCAAACTATCCAGCATTCAATCTGAAGAAAGTGGCTTGAGAGTTCAGAATTATGTGAGTGTTTATTCAAGTGTGCCACAACGTAGTGAAGAAACATAGCAATGCGATTCCATGCCTAGAAACCATCTATGCTCTTTTTGGCTTATAAAAATGCAATATATTATAAATCAAGGAAGAAAAACATATGTTCAAAGAGGTTTGGAGCACATGAGTGTTTATTCTGGCACAAAAGCACTCTCCTCTATATTGTAATCGCATTTGATGGATGTTATGTTTTGGACTTGTTATTTGTTAAGTTGTTAATTGTTATATTTGATGCATGTTAAAGTTGTTACTTCAAAAGTAATATGAATATTTTCGTCATTTGGTAAATGTTATTTTGATTCTTAAACCTATGATTTTTTGGTGAGTGATATTTTCTTGTGGATCTTAAAGATCTTTTAATGTTTTAAGAGTATTTATTTCTCTATCCTAATATTATTATATTCTTATTGTCAGGTAAGTGCAATTTGTTCCATTGCTCAAATTAGATTAGAGTCATTGGACCATAGTCACCATACTTGAAGAGACAAGTATAATATATATTTCAAATTATATGCATATGACACATGAAATTTATTATTTGTCTTCTTAGAATTTGCTTATTCTTAGCATTTGCTTATTTAGTTTGATTCATATTTATGTATTTCTTGATATTTCTTACATATGGTTATCTTGGTTTCCTACATATGCCCTTTCTTATATGTTTACTCAAATATTCATATATACTTTTATGCAAATCACTACAGTTTTATGTACAACAAGAATGTTCTTTTTTCTTGTTGAAGGAGTGTGACTTTGTTGAGAAAAGGTGTCAGAGAACAATGAGACAGATGCGAAAGGAAGAAGTTTTGGATGTGTATCTAATGGCCTTTTAATGGATTCTTCTCTCATTTAATGCTTCTATCAATCTTTTAATCTTTCTTATGTATATATAAACCTCTTCCTTCATGTGAATTGCTCAACAATAATGTTGCTCAATGTTACATACAATTTGTGCTTTGCATGAACAGTGAATCAATATGTCCTTTATCCTTGTTATATGTTTCTCATATATGTAAACAACCGTAGAATGGGGGTGTATAAATACAAATATAGAGAATAGAGACAAATGCATGATAAAAGGTTTCGTTTCTATCTCGTGACAGAATTTTATGTGCTTCTTTGTAAGAGAATAGTGGGAGAACATCAAGGGCATTGCAACGGATCAACAATATAATTGGGCATCTCTAAATTGTCATCAGTTTTAGGAATTGAAAGAGCTTTATTGCTGATTGATTGTCATTCCCTTGCAAAAGCAGTATGCAAGAGAACTGTGACGAAATTGCAATGAGTCACCAACAGTCTTTTAGTATACCGGAATATGCATTGTGACCACCAAATAAATGTTATTCTAACTGTTCACAACATATGCAATATGTAACTAGGTTGAATAGTCATAATTTGGTGTCCAGAAATGAAGAGAGGAATGATTGAAATTCATTTTTTCTGACCGTTTGTTCTCATATTTTGATTTATAGGAATAATCAAAATAGCTAATGATACCAATCTTCTTTTTATTGTTTCGCTCAAAATTTCAAAATTTATACAATAATTTGTATAACTTGGACAAGGATAATATGTAAAAACAATCAATAGAAATTGAATCATTTAAAGGTTTACAAAATGAAAAAAAAGAAAAGTTTGCATATGCACATTACAAAGACAATTCTCAAGACTAACGATTCAACCTATCATTCACGTGATTGGTCTCAAGGCCCTCTATGATTATGTGGTTCTTAAAATCAAAAGAATTAATAAACAAGTAAGTTACTAATAACAAAAGCAAAATACATATAAACATGTTTATAGTACATATATTTGTTGTTAACCAAATACCTACCTTACTAGCTCAACCAAATCCTCAATACAATTCTTCAATCTTGATATCTATAACAATTACACTTTAAAGCTAATTGCGTTAGTAGTATAATCACTAGCAAAAGTCGATAAATATAAAAACTTATCTAGTTTTTCATATTATCAAATTGAGTATGACTGGAAATATATTGATACTCCATGCTGCTTCTCGAAATAGTTTTATTTATCCTCATGGGTACGTTAATACTCAAACCACTCTCATACCTGCTATGATGCTTACTACAAATATGTTTTACTATTTTTTAAAAGAGTAGTGTTAGGTGATGAACTTGATTCATAATAAATATTTTCATATTCATCAAACACTTTATTTTATTCAAGAATAATATTGGATTATACGATAAACTAAAAAAAGTAGAAACATATATACAACAAGAAATTAAAGTAAATACTTACACAAATCCTCTTAGTTTCTTCCTCAAAATAACTGTCCAATCATTTTATCTTGTAGTAGTCTATATAAATAGTTATTTCATCAATCTCCATGCCTAGGTCTGCATTTTCTTATAATAACATTAATTAAAAATGTTATAATTAATTATATATGAGTATTTTATATAAAAAAACTTGATATATTGATAAAAAATAAAAGCATGATACGTTTACTAGATTATAATGATGTATAACTATTGATGTAGCTTCATGGTTATGCCTCTGATCTTGTTTTGTGTGAGTTGCTTCATTTTAAAGCTTTATTTTTTATTTTTCCTTTGTGGAGGACATCGTGAAGATGTGATGCATGGTTTTTAATATATTGGTTTTATATCATTGCAATAATCATTTATGCTTTCTGTAGATTATTTTATAAGACTTTTTAACTGTGCCACTTGAAATTTAAAGTCTTATTATGCGATCTATAAAGTCAAATTTAACCTATAATAACAACAAATTGCATTGTGTTAGATTATACACACATACATATATAATATAATAAATCAACAACGATTCATGTAGGCAGATGTACTAAAAATTATATATTACCTTGAATTCAACTTAAATGCTCTCAAACACTCTTTCTAAATTTCCTTTTTTTCATGTTTCACAAATTTGAGTGCAATAACTTTTTCACATTAGTACTAACAATCTCATAACTACTAACTAAAACTGGTTATCTTTCTTCATTTGGAGGCAAATAATTTTAGAAAAAAGTTTGATGTCTTCCTTATCTCGTACTTCACTTTTCTTTCACAATATTCTCTTGGATAACCTTCATTTCATATTAGAGTTGAGCTTCTTACAATAACACATTTTTCCTTGTAACCTCATCTTCTAGTTTGTGATTGATCAGTGATATTCATACCTAAAAAGTAGTATATGTATATTTGAATTTGATGTACTTGAAAATATAAATTACAAATAATACAATAATAAACAATAAAAATACTCGATGTTCTCTCTTGATTTGATTGTGTTTTGCTATGTCTTTCTCTAGCATATGTATTTGAAAATAATAAAGATTAAGTTATTTAATTAAAATAATTGTGTTACAACTTTTTATTATAAATACACTTTTCATAAATAGTGTCACATACCTTAATGCATGCCACCACTTGACCCATCAACTATGTACCTTTTTTTATGTTGATGTACTTTTAAAGGTATGTTTTCTATGAAAGGCAACAAAAATATGCACATTAACCCAAATTATATACGAAAGCATGATACTATTAATTTCAACAAATGCATACTATTAACATATTGTAATTTTATCTATAATAACATTAATTTCAAGATAAATATATTATGCAAGTTGATATATAAAAAAAATTGACTGCAATAACATAAGAATGTAAAAAAAAATACTATTAATTTCAATAAAAACATACACTACCTCAATCAATTATTAACTGACATTTTTATTGTCCTCTCGTTAAATGTGAATAGCTTTTGTTTGATACGTATGCACCATCATGCAGATATGATCGAATACAAGGAATGATAATATTATTTACAACTTTTATAGGTTGCCAAAGTATCAACGTACCTTCACCTGATAATTCTCTATTGGCAATTTATATATCTCTTAGCCTCCAACAATAAACTACCTTCCAATTTTGTCTAGTTTGATCTCTTGAATATCATACTTTAATTGTTTGCTATGAAAATATATTTGGCTCATCATAATGTTATTGTTTAGATGTATATATTGATGTTAACTTCATTTCATTTACTTTACATTTGACTTTCATATCATACCAAAGACACTTAAACAGAAATATAAAACATTTAAACAAATACCAAAATTTAATAACATCTTTTAAAACTCCACAAGACATACCTCTTGGTCCACCTATTGTTGTAATATCACTTACGAAGTAAAATCATCAATTGTTGGCTTGTCGAAAAACATGAATCTATGCAATGTCTTCATTTATCAACACTTAATATGTCAACCATGCTTTAGAAATTATGTCTTCTTCAAATCTCTCTATCCTATTCAATTTTGTTTCGATTTCTCCATTCAAATATTATGCATGAAAATATGTCATTTATTTTATTATAGATCCTTCAACTATAGATCTTTCGGGTCGACTACTATTATGTACATACTTCTTCAATATAAGTAAGAACCTGTCTATAAGATACATCTATCAATATTGTATTGATCCAACAAGTCATATATATCTTAGTAAATGGAATGCTAAGTACACCATGATATCAAAAAAGCCGGGAAGACATATCATATCTAATTTGCAGTCTTAATGCATTTATCCTTTGAGTATTAATCGTCCTTTAGCATAATTTATGAAAAAACATATACAACCCATTTATGAAAATTGTCACTTCTTTTGGTATATTCTTAGGCATAACCACTAGATTACGATATTGCATCAAAACATGGCAATCATGGCTCTTCAACTCAATAATCTTAAGCTCGCATGCTTGCAATTTTGTAGATATATGTAACAAAAACTCATTGGGTAACTTCATGCACTATAAAATATTTTCGCCACTTAGTGAAATTGGAGTCTCTTTAGATGATGATGTATTGTTTCGCTAAGTATGATTTATAAGTAGGAAACTACGATATCTTATATATACATATTTATATATACTTTTTGGCATGTGGCAAATGAATAAAATAATATTCACATGACAAATTGGATAAACTATATAAACCTTAGTATTTCATCCTCATAACATGTATAAGAAGGAAAGTCATTAATCGTCTACATCACAACTGCATACATTCAAAACATTTTTTGCTTATTTGAATCGTATGTCAAAACTATATCATTCCAATGTGCTTTCAACTCATCAACTAATGTATACAGATATACATTAATATTATGCATTATGACTTTGACACATCTATAAGTATAAGGATGTTATGATAAATGTTTATTTCACCACAATTGAAGGAGGAAAATTATATGACATTAACATAATAGGCCAACAACTTTGGCTAGCTTCAAATGAAATTTTGAATGGATTAAACCATCACTTGCAAGACCAAATTGCACATTTCGGTACTTTGATGAAAATAATGGATATACCTCATTGAAGAATCTTTATGCTTCTAAATAATTAGGATGATTCATGTTATCGAAAGCATTACTTTGAGTTGTGGCATGTCAACTTGTGAACTCTGCAGTCTTGTTTGATCTAAACAACCTCGTAAGCCTTGGTATTCATAAAAAGTGCTAGCCTATCTTAAAAAATATATTTCTCTTTCATATCGTATCATCTATAAATTTTCATCTAGGTAGCGTGCATGCTGGGTTGGGGAACATATTTGTATGCTCATGATTCATATGGTCCGAACCAAAATGAGTTAGTAACTTCCTAACATCATACCAACATTCAGGAACCCTATTACCTTTTGGGGATACGTCCTTAAATATTTCTAATAAGTCATAAATTACCTTATTCAAAATCTTACACATACATATTTTTTTTGAAACAAATAGACCATAAATGATATTAGTGAGTACTTTTTACATCCTAACAATAACGGTTTCATTATATTTTCAAACATTTCTTCAATCTTAGACGATTTCCAATCCACATGTTTCAAGTGGAGCAAAGGCATCTTATACTATGTTTATCATATCATCAATATTATTTTTTACTAAAACATTAGGCTTTTGTTGCTTACAATGAAAGACTCATCTACTGTAGTTTCAAGTAATTCATTTATTATAGTTTCAATTAAAATCATAATGAATAAGATGAAATTTCACATGTCTTTGTCTTTCAAAACCTCTATTTTGATAATTTGAACATGGACAATAGATTCTCTCATAATTTTCAAGTTTAGCATTTGTCATGGCATAGTGGACAAAAGCATTCACTCCCGTGTGATAACCACTATCATAGAAACATTGTCTCCCAGTCATAGGCCTATAAATCTAACTTTTATCTGTCAAATTATCGACATCCATGATATTCACCTATGATATTGACACAATCACAAGAAATTGTGTATGTAAAAATATTAAATCAAGACTTTATTGACACAATCACAAATAATCAAGATTTTATAACATAATATATTAATTCTTGATGTAGGAGATTAGGATAATGATATTAGAGAGAAACTTTGCTTTATTTTTTGAATTAATTATATATCCACAAAAGAGGAAAGGTATCGTATGTACTCTATTGTGGATAATCAAAGGATATATGCTATGAGATATATCTCGTAGAAGGAAATTAGCTTTTTTTATGCTTAGCATAAAGTATTACAATCTATAAACAATAACCGATCTAAGGCCACACAAAGAATATAAGCATGAACTGAAATTAGCAAAAGTATTGAGAAACATATTCACCGTGAAATCTAATCAAACAAAACTATGAAATCAGATAAAGAACATTTGGCAATTCAGCATATGCAAATGAAAAAATCCAACAAAGAAGAAAAATTGATTACATCAATGAGAAAATCAAAACTAGCAAAATCATGAAATAGTACACATAAAACAATTCAAGCATGGCATATGCATGAAATAAAACCATTCAACATAAGATTGATGAGAGAATATACATTAATCGAAGTAAAGGGATATACCTAAGGTAAATCTACTCATGGAAGATGGAGAGAGCAACTCTACGGGTATCGGTAGAAACCACGGCAATAGTAAGGGCAGGAGAGAAAATCGCCGATTGGATTGAATCCAAAGAGAGGTTCGAGGGCGAACGTGGGAGAGACAAATAAAGGAGAAAAATTTTCTCGCGTGGGCTACAAATATTTCTGTTGTTTTACTTAAGTTAATAGTTGGAAGTTGTAACTAGGGCAGTTTTGACTGTTACCAATTTTATTCCGGTTGTTAAACGGCCGGAATATGTCAAATAATCCGACTGTTTCAAACAATTAGACTAGTTTCTGCCAAAAGCCGGAGTAAGTCCATTTTCTAGTATTTGACTGCATCAGGTCCTTTCTATAGTTAGTTGTCCATCAACGATGGTTCTACAATCAACCTATATTAAGTGTTGTACGTGACTCAAAGAACCACGCGAAGGTGAATAATGCCTCTTGTTTGGCATCTGCAATTAGTTCCTTTGGTGATGGCGTAATGATAGAACATTTCAAGCCTCATCATATCCTACCAACCCCAGCCGGATGATCATCAGTTATGCACTAATGATTCCGTCAGAACTGCACCAATATAACTGGTTACTACGACAGAGTAATTACCCAAGGATAGTTCATTAGTCACGTCCACCTAGTTGGTGGTACAAGTTAAATACCAATGCTGCTGCTCGAGGCGGCGTGTTTTAACAGAGGCCTTATTAGAAATTAAAAGGTTGCTCGAAACCTCGGTCCAGGTTTGGTAGAACAAGCTAAAGCTTTAGGTATTATGGTTTCTTAAATTTTAGACTTCACTTTCTCAACATTTGAAGAGAAACATGAGGTTTGAGTATTAATCGATTAAACATCTAAGATATATATGTATATGTATATGTATATATATGTATATGTATATGTATATATATATATATGTATATGTATCATACAACCTCAAATCCGTATTCCATTAATAATGAAAACCTTTCTTCTCTCTTAAAATGATAAGAATTTGAGGTCTTTAAATATAAAATTTGTAAAACCACATGATACTTGTACATTTTTTCAAAAAAATCTAAGCCCCTTCGCATACTACTAGGGTATTATTGGTAAGTGATTGTCCCCATAATCAATTTTATTTGTATAATTAAGGGAACTCCATCCAAGGGGTGTTTATTGTTCCCGCGTGGTTCCGAATTCTTCGACCAAGGCATAGAGAGAGAAAAAGGTTGAATGTAAGACTCTTTCCTTGAAGTGACTACTCTTTTCTGTAGCTTGTCATCTGAAGAACGTTTAAATTAAATATACGATAAATATCTTAGACTAAGACCCTTGCCTTTTCAGCTTGTGTAGAAGAAATTCAGAATGGAACCCCTGACTGCCTGTTCGGCAGCTAAAATACCTTACATTATGCCAAGTCCCCTTGGGACTTCAAGTCATGCTTACTGAATAATTTGCTTAATCCACAAGTCATATAAGTGGTTTGATTTCCGACCAGATATATGCCCAAATCTGGTATTAGGATGTGAGGTGATAAGATCTAGAGTTGGATATGGGTGCATATATTATGTGCTTCTCCTGGGATTTCCTTTTAACGTAGTCACAAATATATATATATATATATATATATATATATATATATATATATATATATATGTGTGTGTGTGTGTGTGTGTGTGTGTGTGTGTGAGAGAGAGTGTAATCAGATGCGTAGGTTTTACGTAGCCCAACCCGACTTCTGCAATAGGTTTCTCCGAGCCACCAGGACCCAAATGGGATCAAGATCTCGGGTCCTGTCTAAAATCACCATCCACCTGCTCGGGTCGCGACCATGACCCGGCCTGAGCCGATGCCACGTGGTTGCTCCTCGTGCGGGCGTGATGGTGAGCAGTAATCAAATACAATACTAATTTAATTTAAACTCAATGAAATAAACATTCATATCAAAGTTCTAAACAATACGCCCAAAATGGTGCGGGTCCCACCTGACAATAACACCGAATAAGAACACTTTCTAAATCGTTCAATACTTATCATACCATCTAAAATAAAGAAAGATCGCTCTATCTAACTCCTACTCTGCTCTGTGTGCCTTGGAAGTACTAGCTTCAGGATGAATTGTAAATAATAGGGTGAGCTCCTACACATAACTCATGTTCATACAACACATGCATAACAAAATATGCTCTTTATCAACCAATGTCATAAACACGTTCTATTTCAAAAGCATATCAAATAACTCATAATTGCAAACATCATATCATCAATATCAATAAAACATTTATCAATCATGCACATTTAAATCTATTTAAAACGAGAAAAATCACTTCTAGCATGGTTCTGCAAAAAAATGTATAACTCTCTACCTAAAGGAGAGCTAAGATCCAATCCCAAACTGCTAGGTCACTCTTATCACCGCCAAATCCTCTAATTTTAATTTCTAAATAATTACAAATAATTAAAATATTAAAATTTATTTACCTATTAATCAAAGATAATGAACTATATCCAAATCAGAACTCAAATGACCCTAAAACCACCCAAAACCCAAGGTGGATCTGTTTAAGCTATCTTGTATCTGAACTGATACTTGAATCCATATACGATTCAAAATGAGAGATACAATAGGTAGCCTGTGTCAACATAAAACCTGCAACTACTGACACGGGTCATGTTTCTGACCCAAAAAGTCATTTCAAGATACGACCCAAACCTAACCCATTTCCAATATAGAACCCAACATAGAACTGGTTCTTAACATGTGATATGAGGACACAACATGAATCCATGTTGATTCATGGCATTTCGGACACGATACGTTATGTAAGACATGACACGACACAAAAATATGGACACATCCAAAAGGGACCGGTTCTCTTGGTTTTCCGGCATCGATTTCACCCGTTTCCGATGATGACTAAGGCTGGTGATGATACCCAATTGACTGCCTGCCCCTCCTCATTCAATCCAACCCATGACTCAGATTTGAGAAAAAAATCATACATTTATACTTGTTTTGAACTAATTTTCACGTATTAAAGCTTATTTTTTAATGTTTTGCATGAATCAAATAAAGCCCTTTGTCTAACTTAGTTTTAGCAACTAAAAATGAAAAAATATACAAAAGCAAAAATTGAGGTTTTCTTACCGGATTTCGGTCGACTTTGACATTTTCTAGCTCTTGCGACTTATCCCGAGGTTGCTCCACAGCAAACTGCCCCCTGCCCTCTTATAGGGCTTGACTAGGATGGTAACCAACCTCAATGGTTGTTACCATCCTTGGCCAACCAAGGACAGCAACGTCGGGCTTTGCATTTCTGCAACGCCCAAATCGGGCATTGATGTAACTTTTTGGAATCAAGTGGGTCTGGATCTAACTGGATTTGAACCCGCATCATCCATACCATTACATTCTATCCCTTTTAAAGAAATTTTGTCATCAAAATTTAGAGTTTACCTTAAGCGATGTGGATACTTCTCTCATATTTCATCATCGAGCTCTCAAGTGGCTTCACTCGGCAAATGATGACTCAAGTGTACTTTCACTGTTCTCAAAACTTGATGATGCAAGATTTGTTTTTTTTTATCTAAGATGACTATGGGTACCTCTTCATACAATAAATCTTCATGTATATGAAGCGGTTCGGCCTCAATGATATGTGAAAGATCAGGAACATACTTCTATAACATAGATACACAAAATACGTTATGCACTCCAATCAATGATGACAGCAATTTCAATTGGTAGGTAACATCTCTAACTCGTTTCACAATTTCATAAGGTCCAATATACTTAGGGCTCAGCTTACCCTTTTCTCCGAAGTGAGTTACTTTTCGAGTTTGAGAGAATTTTAATAATACATAATCGTCAATCATAAACTGTAGATCATGATGACTCTTATCTACGTAGCTCTTCTGTCGGTCTTGAGTTACTTTAATGTGTTGATAAACCAAGTTCATCTTATCTCATGACTATTGAAGTATCTATGGACCTCTTGTACGTTATAGCCTAGGGACATCCCAACATATTGGAGTTCTGCACTTTTTCCCACAAAGCATCTCGTAGGGAGATATCTCAATGCTTGGTTGATAACTATTATTATAGGCAAACTTAATCAAGTGCAACTAGTCATCCCATTTATCCTTATTGTCCAACACACATACTCGAAACATATCTTCTAGAGTCTGAATAATATGTTCAGCTTCTCCATCAGTCTATGGGTAAAAGGTCGTGCTAAACTACAATCTTGTTTATAAAGAATCGTTTAAGCTTTGTCAAAAATAAGAGGTAAAACGAGGATCTCTATCCGAAGTAATAGTCTCTACCACACTATAAAACTTAACGATCTCAACGATATAAATAACAACTAATTTAGATAATGATATATTCTTTTGAATGGGTATAAATAATACAACCTTAGTAAGTCTGTCGACAATTATCCAAATAGCATCGTGCTTGTACGAGGTGAGAGAAAGTCCAATAACAAAATTCATGTTCATATGTTGTCATTTTCTCTTAGGAATAGGTAATGGTTTCAAGGTTCCTGCGGGTTGGTGGTGATCTGCTTTCACTTTCTGACAAGTCATATATCTAGTCATAAATTCATCAATAGCCTTTTTCATTTCAGACCAATGGTAATGTCAGTTTAAGTCCTTATACATCTTTGTGCTATCAGGGTGAATGTTGAAACGACTACGATGCGCTGATTCAAAGATCTCTTTTCGTAGTGACTTATCTTTACGCATACATATGTGTTACTCACATCGTAAGGAATCATCATCCTCGTGTATCTCATATCAGGGTCAACCTCCATTATGAATCTCATTTATAATCATCTTTAACTTAGGATCGTCTCTCTATGCTACAAGTACTCTCAACCAAAGTTTAGGTATTGCTCGCATTAAAGTAGAACAATGAGCTACTGACTCTTTTCCATTCTTACTAAGAGCATATGCGATTACATTAGCTTTTTCCGATGGTATCGGAGTTGAAAATCGTAATCCTCGAGAAACTCCTTGCCATCGTTTTTTGTCTCATATTCAATTCTTTCCGATCAAACAAGTATTTCAAACTTTTGTGATCACTAAAGACATTGAACACGTTCCATATAAATAATGCCCTCTAAGTTCTTTAATGCAAAAACTAACTTTGTTGCTAATTCCAGAGTCATGTGGGTAGGATAGTTTTTCTTCGTGAACCTTCAATTACACAAAACATAAGCAACCACCATTTGCCATTGCATCCAAGACACATCCTAACTTGACTTCTGAAGTGACACAAGATACGCTCAAGAAAGATCTTTAGTAGATGCAGTATTACTAACAATAGGGGCTTAGTTAGTCAATTTCTTCCCTTCAGTTTATTGAAAACCGGCTTCACGCTCTTCTTATGTCCATTCAAAGACTATGACACACTTTTCCGATCAACCTACTAAATGGTGTCGCTATCCGACAATTTTGGAAAGACCCTTCTATGAATCTCCGATAATACCCACTTCCAATCTAAACCCAAAAAGCTCTTAGATATAATGTGTCCCAAAAATTGAACTTCAACTTAACAAAATTTCATATTTGGACAACTTGGCATATAACTTATTCTCCTTGAGAATCTAAAGAACCACTACGAGATGCTTAGCATGTTCCTCACGACTTTGAATAAATCAAAATGTCATCAATAAAGACAACAAATAAACTTATCCAAGTATGAATGGAAAATCCAATTCATAAAGTCCATGAATATCGCGGGTGCATTAGTCACTTAAAATGGCATCACTTGATATTCATAATGCCCATAACGTGTCCTAAAATGAGTTTTGGGAATATCCTCCGCTTTCACATGTATACGGTGATAACCTAAACATAAGTCAATCTTGGAAAATATTACGGCTCCTTCATAATTGGTCCATCAAATCATCGATTCTTGGAAGTGGATATTTATTCTTAATCGTAATCTTGTTCAATTGTCGGTAGTCTACACGCATAGACGAGAAGTCCCATCCTTCTTCTTTACCAACAATATTGGAGCTCCCCCATGGTGATACACTTGGTCTCACAAATTGCTTTTCTAATAAATCCTCTAGTGTTTCTTAAGCTCGCCAACTCTATTGGTGACATCTGTAGGGCCATAGATAGGTATAGCTCCAGGCTACAGTGCAAATCAATAGAAAATTCAATTTCTCTTTCGGTGGTAGTCCGGGTATATCTTCGGGAAATACCTCGGGAAATTCATTAACTATACATGATTCTTAGATAATCAATTGACCAAAACTACATCGTAGTTTAAAATCCCCAACAAAATCAAGTCGACTCTTAGATCATGACCACCTACCATCACAGAATAATCTCGTAAAATCCGATGTGATACAATAACATCACCATTAGAGAAACATTTAGAGAATTTATCTAATAGTTTCGCGTCCAAACCCGTACAACTTACAAAAGTAGGTGAAATAAAATAAAATGTTCCATTAGAGTCAAACAAAACATGTGCAAGCATAATATAAACAGATAAGGTACTGATAACTAAATGAGAGGTATCTTACTCCTGACCCTCTACAACATATACACGTCCTTCGTTAGCTACTTGAGGTTGAGGTAATCGAGGTGGTCTTTGTTGACGAACAGGTACCGTAGGGTGAGATGGTCCCATGATGCTTTCTTGAACTCAGGAAAGAGGATAATACATAGCTCATGGACAATCAACCTTACGATGTCCAAACTCCTTGCATATAAAACAACGCTCCCTCATGTCTTCCTTCTGTACAATATTAAATGTCTAAGTCTGATCTTACTTAATATTTTTCTCTGAATGACAATCTCTAGTTCTATGTCTCGTGCTTCTATAGTTATATCAACTGATCTTACAATTTTGTTGCCTACTCTACTCTTGTGAAGGCCCACCCGTCGCCTACAACTAACTACATTTGTTAGTCCACTGATGAGCTTAGCCTAGTTTACACTTTTTCATGTTTTCATGTGAGCTACCAAATCTTTGTTCTACTAGTATCTTCTTACCCTTATAATATAACATATTTGTTTTTATATAAGTAGTAGCAGCCTGCAACTCGTCAATATTTGTATATATCCTTCCTCTAAGTAACTTACGGATCAAACTAGATAATCCCCAAAAATACTTATTTTCTCGTGCCTCAGGAATTACCATACTAGGGTCAAACTTCGACAACCTTAAGAATTTGTTTATATATTCTCTCACTAATAGACTATTTTGCTGCAACTGATTTAACTCAAAAAAAAAAGTGACTGAAGAATGCCTTCTTAAATGCCTCCCAAGTCTAAGGAATGCAATGTGTCCCTTTCTTTTCTCTCCACCATTGTTTTGCATTTCCTTCGAACAGACTGCACGCCAACTACACACTCCTCTCCTTATCGATATGACCAATAACATCAAAAGCATTCTTCAATTTATTTATCCACTTGTACGGTTCCAATGAATTTGTAACTACTCCCTTAAACTCTTTATACTCATTTTTTATCAAATGTTGAATTGTTATAGTGGATTCTCTCGGTACGTGTTGCAGTAAACTAATCATCTAACAAAGCTATATGGTAGCACCATAGGTCCCTCAGTTATCGCTAATGATGCTTCAACTGTCGCAACAGATCCGTACGACGACATTTCCTCGTTAACGTCACCCATAACGCTTAGAGTTAAATTCAAATCCAATCATCGAGAGTCTTACACATAAATATGATATTATATTTTAACAATTAACTTATTATTAATTATACTTTAATAACCATAGGCTCTTATACAAAGTTGTCACACCAACTCCAATCACGACCACGACCTAACCCGAGTCGATGTCACGTGACCGCTTCTCGCATAGGTGTGATGGTGAGCAATAACCAAATATAATATTAATTTAATTCAAACTCAATGAAATAAATACTAAACAATACGTCAAAAATGGTGCGAGGCCCACTTGACAATAACCCCGAATAACAAGACTTTTTAAATCGTTCAATACTTATCATACCATCTAAAATAAATAAAGGTCGTTCCATCCAACTCCTACTCTGCTCCGTGTGCCTTAAAAATGTTAGCTTCAAGATGAACTATAAAATAATATGATGAAATCTTACAAATAGCTCAGTAGGGAGGTTAAACATCTTTAAATAGAAATCATACTAAAAGCATGCATAATTTCACAATCATTTCATAACAAAGCACAATTTTATCTTTAAATCATGATATCAAATTCATACACACACATTCACACAATTTCATGTTTAAATTAAAGCCCATAATGTGTTTGCCCCAAAGGTAACTCCGTCCACAATGGTAACCACGCCGACTCTCACGGGAGAGTGCTCGAGAATACACCCTATATTTGCCCCAAGCCGGATCGCCCGAGGGACCTACAAATCTCTAGAGACCCTACACAATCCACACAAGTATGACTCGTATATTCATACATCATTCCATTTCTAAAACCAATTATAGTTCATCACATTTACAAATCCTATCCAAATCCACGAATATTGAAATTCACATCCATATCCATACAACATTTAAATTACAATGTTCATACAACAAATGCATAGCAAAACATATTGTTTATCAACCAATATCATAAATACGTTCTATTTCAAAAGCATATCAAATAACCCATAATTACGAACATCATTTCATAAACATCAATAAAATATTTATTAATCATGTACATTTAAATCTATCTAAAAAAAAAAAATCACTTCTACCACTCCTTCAGGTAATTGTTCATATAACAAATGCATAAATTATTCGATGCCTGATTTACCCCTATAAGATATGCTTTTGAAATACCATGAAAAGATTATTTTACCCCTATAGTGTGGAAATGTCTTTCCTACCCTCTGATAGTAAGTAAAACTTTAAAATACCATGTCTTAGTTTTATGATTTTGTCTCTCGTTAATATTCTAATTTATAGGACCCGATATTCAGGTGTTTTTATAGAAAAGTCTTTGATTATTTGTCATATTGTCTATTATGCTACTTCAGAAAACTATATTTTTAACCTTGTACTTTTTGGAAAATACCATGAGTTAGTATTTCACTTTTTTGTCCACAATTTTATGATATTTCTAAAAGGGCATCTGTATGTTAAATAAATTGTTATCTAGTGTGTAGAAATATTTACAGTTTAGTACTTATACATTATGAAAATTGTATTTAAGTGTTTGACTATTTTTTTTATTGTTGATTTGTTAAGAAATATCTTATATCTGTCATCTGACACTTGTTTTGTGTTTTTAATTTAAAATGTACATACTATCTACTTGTTATTTCTGTCAAATCATTAAAAATAACTTTTAGAATCTGTGTTTCTAAATTGGTAAAAACAGAAAAATTAAATGGTCTAAAATTTTCAAACATGAAAGGAGAAAAATCTCAATAACCCTAACTTTAGAGGGAGTTGATTATGTACTTAGGAAAATAATTTTACCCCCTACATAAGTTGTAACAAATGAATGAGAAGGCAAATATAAGACATTTCTAAGGGATGATACTATATCTAAGACTAATGTTAACATATATGGAAGATGACTTGGTTAGAGTCTTTAAAGAGTTTGAGACTGTAAAAGAATTATTTGATTCTTTAACCATAAAATAATGACAAAATATGATACTACAACTAAGTTGCATGTTCAACTACTATTTCAAAAATATAATTCTTATAAAATAAAAGAATGTGATAATATAGTTGACCATGTTAACCAAATGATAGTAATAACTAGGGACTTAGTTGTAGCGAAGCCAATGATCTCTGAACCAATGCAAATATCTATAATTTTGAACAGTCTTCCCCTTCCTATAATATAGTAAACACAACACTTAAACTTTGACCAGATCTTACCCTTGGTAAACTTTTGTTAAAACTAGCAATTGAACAATAACATATGAACAAAAATAAAAGAGAAAGATTTCTAGTTTCTCAAGATGATTTATAGTCAAAAACAAAAAACAACGAGAATAAGAAAAAATCAAATAAGAGACTTGATAAGAATAACAACCAAGGCGATCAAACCTTTAAAAAATCATAAGAATCTACTTCTTGGATAAATTGATTCAATTGTGATAAAATTTGGCACTAAATGGGACTGTCACAACAAGAATAACAACGGTGATAACAACCAACGATGTGGCCCAATAGAGAATCATGTATACAAGGGAAAATGACCAGAAAATCATTTCTCAAACAAATAATTAGGGCAACAACCCTAATAGAGATTATTCACATCGATTTATGTGAACCTTTTAAAGTAAGATCTCATTGTGAGAAGGTATAATATATATATATATATATATATATATATATATATATATATATATATATATATATGCATATAAGTCTGAGGCAGTAGAGGTATTCAAAGAATATAAGCAAGAAGTTAAAAATCAATTAGGAAAGACAATCAAAATCTTAAGGTCATACAAAGGTAGTGATACACCTCTACAAAATTCTTTAAATACTGTAAATACTTTGGTATTACAAAATAAAATATCATGCTTAGAAAACCTCCACAAAATGGTGTAGCAGAGAGATATAACAAGACATTATTAAATATGACTCGGTACATGTCCTTGAGATGTATATTTATTGAATATCCTAAAAGTTCTAAGGGATATCACTTTTATCATAAACATCATGGATTAATAGAAAGCAGAGATGTTGAATTCTTAGAGGCGATTAAGAATGACATCCTTTAGAATGATAGTGAATGCATTAATGATCTAGTAGATATAGATCTATCATCACTTGAACTCATAGATAATGATGATTCTTTTGAACAAACTGAAACTTTAAGTAGACATAAAAGACCTAGGGTCACTCCGTAATACTAAAGAATTATCATACTTACCTTGCAAAGAAAGTGTATAATTTGGTTGATTTAGATGAGATGATTGATAACTTAGTGTATCAACAGACTATTAACTCATCTAAATCATCAAACTAGAAAAAAGTGATGGATGAAGAAATTGAATCCATTGAGGAAAACCAAGTCTATGAACTGACATATCTGCCAAAAAAAAAGAAAAGTCATAAGTTGTAAATTGGTTCTAAAAAAAAGTACAAAGTTGATAGGACTATCAACAAATTTAAGACAAGGTTGGTTGCAAAGGGATTCTTGCAAAAGAGGGGATAGATTATGTTGAGACATATTCACCTGTTGCAAAATTTGCATCCATTATAATTATTTTGGCTAAGTCAACATATTATGATCTGGACTTACATCAGTTAGATGTAAAGACTACCTTTCTGAATAGAAATTTAGAGGAAATCATATATATGCAACAACCGTAAGGGTATGTTATTAAAGGCAAAGAAAATAAAGTGTATAGGTTGAGAAAATCCCTATATGGCCTTAAAGAGTCATCGCCAATGGTATTTGGCTTTTCAAAATACCATTTTAGAACTTGAATTTGTGGCTAATGAACTTTACCACTGTGTATATGTTTGGAACAGTGGGAGCCATGTAGATGACATATTGTTGACTAGGAATGACAATAACATGATTGTCAAAACCACGTCATGGTTAAAGTCAAAGTTCAAAATGAAAGATATGGGAGATGGATCCTATATTCTATGTATAAAGATTTCTCGTGACAAAAATTTAATCTTCTATGTTTGAGTCAAGAGATATATATTGATTATATCATAAAAAGTTTTAAATGGGTGAGTACAAGCTTGCATCTACACCCGTTGCAAAAGGAGTAAAATTAAGTAAGGTTGATTGCTTAGGTAAGGGAGAAAACAAGCCTAATGTTCCTTATGCACAAGCAGTGGGTAGCTTGATGTATGTGATGCTTTGTACCAGACCTGATATCTATTTTGCTATTGGTCTTCTAAGTAGATATCAAAGTGATCCTTGATGGCAATATTGAATAACCTTGAAAAAGATTCTAAGATATCTGAAAGGAACAAAAGACTTAAAATTGTGTTTTGAAGCTGATGAACTGAAAGTGGTAGGATACTTAGATGCTTACTTTGCTAGGAGCAAAGATAGTAACAAGTCAACCTCTGATCAAATATTTTTATTTGGAGGTGGTGGTGTTTCTTAAACTTGCACGAAACAGAGTTGTGTAGCATTGCATACACAAGAAGCTGAGTATATTGCTTGCAGTATGACTGCTACAAGTGTCATTTCTATAAGCCATTTCATACGTGATTTGAAGTTGGATATAACCAACAAGTCAGTTGTTATTTATCGTGACAACAATGCAACAATTACTCTTATTAATAGTAGAGTTGATAGCTCAAGAAGCAAGTATATAATGGTTAAATATCACTACGTTCATGATATGCTTAAAAGAAATGAAATAACTATATCTTATGTGTCAACAACTTATATTTTGGCTGATCCCTTGACAAAAGGCATTTCAAAAGAACTTTTTACAAAATATGTTACGCACATGGGTTTGAGATATGCCTAGAGTATAAGTGTACAAACACACTTGGTTGACAGTTATGCAGGTAAAATATATTAATTATGGGAAACTGTATAACATGTAAAAGTTACAATTTACTTACAAGTAGATAAATGATACAACTTAGTAAATCCCAAAAATAGCGGGAGGTAAAACCAGTGTATGATAGATTGACTCAAGTGGTCAAGTGGGAGATGTGAGTTGTTAGTAGCAACTATCGGTCCTAATAATAACAACAACTATGAAATGTGGGAAGAAATACACTCTTCCTTGATTTCCTGAGTTGAGTTGCTTTTTTATAAAAGATAAGCTTTTTAGAAAACTATTTTACTTTTTGAAAAAGTCATAAGCATCTCCTGAATGAACATGGAAGGCTTTAATGGAAAGCCGAAAGAAGAAAACTCAAAAAAGGAAAAGTAAGCTATTTATATGATGAAATATAGAAATAAAAAAAAAAATCTTCATGATGAAAACCCTCTACGAGTAATCGCTGTTTTTTTTTCCCTTCTTTTCGCTTGCTAGAATACAACTTCCCCTACACTCACTGAAACTGGTGAGGTAGACGTAGCAAGCTCCAATAACAAAGAGATTGAGAGGGAGGTTGATTTAGAGATTGATAGAGTTATGAAAGTTTGAGAGAGAGAAAGAAATAAACTATTTGAAAAAGAGGACAAGATTAAGAGAGTTCGTACGAGAGCGGAGAGAAAGAAATAAAGAGAGAGATTGAATATTTGAAAAAGAGGATAAGATGAAGAGAGTTCGTACGAGAGAGGAGGAGAGGAGCCGGATGTAAAGTGTGATGAAGAGAATGCCCAGACTGGAGTATTTGATGATATTTTAGAAAATAATGGAAAAGAAGGGTGTATAGTTAGTACAAAAGGGGGGGGGGGGGTGGACCACGTGCACTGCACCGAAACGAAAATACATTTTTGTCCAGTTTCGGGAACGAGGATAAGAGACATCAGGTGCCTCCTTTTCTCTTTCACTTGCTTCCTTTTACACCTTCTGGTACGGGGAAAGTTTTGATGACGCGGAGGAAGTAGCTACCGGTAGTAAACGAGTTAGAACTATACGGCTTGTTAAGTCGAAACCATGCCCATCTTCTGCTGGACAGCTTGCTTGACTTAAAACAAACATGAATTAAGCAAGAGAAGAGTCAAACGAGCTCAACATGAGCTGCTCGTTAAATTTAAAATGCGGCATTTCATATATAATTTCACAAAATATTAATTTCCTAACTAAAATTAATTCTGGTTTTTGTTTTTTTGTTTACTTTTTTCTATAAAATTGGAAGTTTTGATTATTTAGTTTATACCCGAACGAATGGTTGATATGGTTTTCTAGCGTGTGTACACAAATTAACTGCATATACTTAACTAAGTCAAACGACACATGCAGTGTTTATCTTCAGCTCCTATTGCTTAACGAGGCAGCTCATTTCCGTTGTTGTGTAGATCATGAACCAGATATGAAAGAGCCCATCACAAACCAATGGAGCCGAGCCATGAACAGCTGGTTCATAATTAACTTACCACATTTTAAACAAATTAATGAGTTGGAATTTCTCCAGTTGAAACTTGTCTAGGTTCATCAACTTAGCATTCATGCTTACGTTGAGACATCCATGTTCTAGTTACTTCCCCCACTTTTTTTTTTCCTACAATCGGGAGGATGGAGGCTATGCACGCCCCAAGTGTCGAACTCATGACCTTTTAGCTTGTGAGCCTATTGCTCTTAATTTTTGCAGTTACTTCTTCCTTTGATATTTTAACGTTTCACCGGACTTCACGGTTCCAGGAATCATGTTGCTCGTACTATAAAATACACACTGTTATTTTTCATTCAGTGGGTCTTTACCAGCAACTGAAGGAAACCAGTGGCCGGAGGCCGAACCTAGATTTCCTTTCAACAAACCCGGAGAATCACAGCCGTTGTTTTCAGTCCGTCCATTATAAATAGCACCTGGCTTCCGCCATTTTCTTCATCCGCACAACGCTTTCTATCCTTACCATTTTATCTCTTCACCCTTGACACCAAACTCCTAGTCTACATCGTTCCCATCAGTTTCAAAACTTGCTATTTTCTGCCTCATCACACCCTGCCAAAGAGACACTAATGGCTTCTCAGTCATCTGTTCGTAACGTGGCTTCCTCTCCACTTGAAATGAGTGGTCTGGGAAATCTTGATCAGAAACTGTCTATGGCGAAACGCTGTGGACATGGTATATACACTCTCTCACTACCGATCTACCTACTTTTGTCTCTTGATATATTTCATAATGGAAATGGTTCGATGCATTTTCATAGCAGTAACATTTATTAATGAAAAGGAAGGGAAACCTAAACATTGGTTTTGGGTGTCATGATCTGCATATTTCCAAGCTGAGAATTATTTCCTTTCACTCAATAACTAATGTGTTCTTTGGTTTGAATCGTGAAGAGGGAGTTATTGCAGGAGCAAGAGCTGCTGTTGTTGCCACTGTTGCTAGTGCAGTCCCCACTGTAACTTTCTCTGTCTCTCTCATCATTTGTTTTATATAATATCATTAATATATCTACCTACCAAGCTAATTTTGGTTTTGTTGCATGTATGAGATGTGCAGTTGGCGAGCGTGAGGATGTTACCATGGGCAAGGCGAAACCTCAACCCCACAGCACAGACACTCATTGTCTCCTTGGGTAAGAAAATAAATAATATGTATTTTATTCCCCGTATTCAACAAGTTTGGTGCCATCTAGCTGGAAGAACAGCTTATGGTTTGGCGCGCGGTGACGACAGCCTTGCTGGTCTTTGTTCGGATCTTTGTGGCCAGTTTTGGATCATATAGTTCTACCTGTTGTTTAAAATTATCAGCCTTTAACAGAGTATATATTCGGACCGAGGGAGATCTCCTTCGCCTCTCAATTATGAACGGGCCACTGTCATAATCTATTTTATATCTCACCTGTTTTTTCTAAATAACTTTGAACTGTTTGTTCTTTCTATATGCTACAACCCACTCCTTTCTTTTCTTCACCACTAAATTAAATCTTGACATCTTGTCTTTTGCGTCACATTCATTAGCAGAATCAATATATACATACATATATATATATATATATATATATATATAGAGAGAGAGAGAGAGAGAGAGAGAAACCGATCCCATCTAATGTCATAAAAGGCTTAGCTGTTTCATGTCTCCTTTATCATATCCTTTTTTATTCTGATGCATGCAGTGGCTGGCTCGGCTTACTTCATTGTTGCTGACAAGACGGTGTTGGCTACCGCGCGGAAGAATTCCCTCAAACACGTGAAATCTTGAGAAAACCATGAGAGGCATCAGTTGTATCATCTTTGTCTCTGTTGAAATTACCAATGTACAGTTTTCCCAAGTTTATAACAAAATACCATCAGTTGCATCGAAATATTTTCCTCTCTTTTTTTTCTGATCTTCCATCTGCTTTTAGTTTTTCATATTGAGATGTGCACGCTGTTGGTATCGAACTGTTGACCTTAACGTAAAGGTCAACCTTTTGAGTCGGCTCATTACCTAGGCTCGAAAGGCTTACAGTTTATTGTCCTTGCAACGAAGTTGAATGAACCAAAGAAGTTGGACTAAAACACGAACATTTTGTTTGAGATAAGTAAAGATTTGCATTTTCACTTGAACATCAACGCTTGCATTTTGTAGGGCGCCAAGGTTGCTGAACAGAGATTCTGTCATTTTGGACGAATACTGATGGATCAGCTCATCTCTTAAAGAGAGCTTTTAAAAAAGGGACGCTGGTTCCAGGGTCGTAACGTCCAAGTTTTATGTTTAATTGTTTGAATGTAATAATATCATATATCTTCCCAAGAGAAATTCCGTTCTACTTGATATCGTATTGCAAAACGAGCAATATATCACCTGCTGAGCCTAGTCCATTCAACCATACTTGACAACGTACTTCTGAGCATAGTCCATGCCTAGACTCTACCGTGCTCAAATCTCCCATCTTAAAAATTTTGAATGGCTAAGATTTTTAAATGAATGTCTTAAGATTTTTTAAAGCAAAATAGTATTAGGTATGTACCCATAAAAAGTATCTTATTTGCTTTTTTAATTTAAATACATACCAGTAAAGAGTATCATATTTACTTTTTTAATTTGAATCTCTACTGTTAGTTCTCATACTTTGAACGATTGAAATGTTTGAAGGGGTGTGTGCATTTTTCACGTTATATATATATTATACATGGATTAATTTCATGAAATATAAGCAATCCAAAACTTTACCTCTCACCATCTCATTTATCAAGACGAACCGGTGGCCTCAACCTGTGGGCAGGATCACCCTTGACGACGAACATCGAAGATAAAAATCCATCTCATGTGCTTCTTGAAGACGACACTTTTAAGATTAAAACAAAACTAATTGATGGAGAGATCGGAATTTTGAGTTTAATTTATTAACAATATAGTTTGCCTAGTGTTATAAGGGTTAATAACACATCATAATCAACTAAACATTGAGGACATTAACCAATGCTTGGTTGGTTCAGCAATTGCTGCCATTAAGGAATGGTCTCAAGTTTCGATCATTGTCCATGCCGAAAACCAGTGCTTGGAGAGCTTTAACACCATAGAGGGCAGACCCAGCTCGAACCGAATTATTCAGTGTCCTTTGGTCTGATGTATACTGGTGGCATACTTTCTTTTTTGTTACAACAGGGAGCACGAAGCAAGTTGTGCACGTCCCAGGAAACGAATTGCTCGCTACCTGAGTCAGAACCCAGAGCCCTGCCAGGTGAGTTAACCCTATGAGAGCATATATCACTTCACCCAAAAAAACTGTCAACTCTCACTCGGTGGCGGTCAGTTTGATTCCCAAGAGCTGCGTGGATGAAGGAAAATAAAATCAAATAAGTTCGAATTCCCAGAAGGCCCACGTGACCTGAGGGGTGGTGACATCTCTAGCAATGAGTGCAGACATTAATTTGACCTCGAAGAGATTCTCGAGAAAAAGGTTCATTTTCTCAGGTAAATTATTTTCACAACTTTTGAGAGAAGAATCAGCTTTCTCAAGTTGACATGGATTTCCAGGTTTCAAGACAAGTGAACAGCTTTCTCGAGTTTGTTTCTTGACTTGGATTCTGAACATCGCGAACCAAGCATACCCTCAACCAAGGGTGTGTTTGCTAAAAGACAAAGTGCCAACCCCACAGTTGTGTATCCTTTCCTATTTTACAAATTAGTGTAAATACCCAATGTTTTTACTGTTGAACCTTTTTCGGTACAAGTAGGAGTTTGAATCCAATGCCCATTGAACTCATGGCCTTTAACTTGTGAGAAGATCTCCTTGTGACAAACCTTCTTTATGGTGAGGTTAAGCATGCTCAAAAATTTTGAAATATAAGTGCACCTCACCAAAAGTATTCTTGAGACCACCACTTATGCTAGACAAGTGAACAATTATATTTAAAATATTTATGATAAACCAATGATTATATTGTAGGATCTGTATACCACAAGAATACATACCTTTTGTGACGGTGATATTTATGAGTCAAGTACTTCTCTATTGGTAGGCATCGATAGATTTTCACTTAAAAGTGTTTTCCTGTCTAAAAAAACTCGAAGTATTTGTATGTAAGTTATTGGTGGTCACTTTCAGCCTCAATAGCAACATCCATGATATTTGGGAAGATACACAGGATCATGGCTTTAACGAAAAGCTTAGAGAGAAAAGTAACAGGAAGTAAAGCCAAAATACATAAATAGACATAAGTTTGTTTATGTGACATATGTGATTCAAAGAAATACAATTTTTCTGTATGAACCCTATAGGAATAGCCATGAACAATGTCTTCTTCTCTAGTTCAAGCTTGATTTCTGCTAAGCATTCGACGATTCGAAGTATGTTGGAGTCCTTCATTGATATCAGAGTCAAATGATACGCGGTTCTGCTCCAAGAGAGAGGAGTTAGAAAAAAGAGAAACAAAGAATTGTTTTTCTTAAAACAATGAAAAAAATGAGAAACAAAAGGGCTTTCGGTTTTTTGTTCTTCTGATGAAATAGAGAAGGGAAAACTGATTGGTTAAGTACTTATTGGCTCAACTTTGTTGAGTTTGAAAGTTTCCGATTGTGTCACGTCCTTCGCTTGTTCTGGTTGGAGTTTGCCTCAAACAAAATAATAAAAAATTTGAAAAGTTAAAGAAACATAAGGAGATAAACGAACAAGAAATACGATAGAGGTGGCCAAAGAGATGATTATGGTTGTTGAGAGATGCCAACAAAAGAGATGATTCGAGCTATTGAGAGATGTTAGCCAAAGAGATGTGTGTGGCTAACGTTAGTCTCTCTCTCTTAGATCAAAGAGACAATCAAGAGGATTCAACCACATGAGAGATAGATGGTCGAGAATGGCCCGACCGGATAGAGCCTCTTCTTCTTCTCTCTCTCTCTCCCTCCCTCTGTCTACCATGATTTTCAAAAAAACCAAAGATGGAGAATCACCCCTACCATGGTTTTCTCCAAAACCGCCTCAAGAAATAGGTCAAAAAGTCTATTTTGAACTTGACAAATGTTAACATTATCATTTGCCATTGAGAAAAATTATGATTTAGTTCATTTTTTGTGAAATGACTATAATACCCTTATGACTTTACAATCTTGTCCTCGTATATCTTGGGAATTTACAAAATCATGTTTATAATGTTTTTACTATTTTGTTTCTATTTGTTTGTTAAATTCACACAACTACCATTTGCCAAAAATACAAAATTGCCTAAAGCAGCAATTCAAAAAGTCTATTTTGCCCTTAATAGATGTAAACATTATCTTTTACCATTGAGCAAAATTACAGTTTAGTTCAGATATTTTTTGTGAAATGACTATAATACCCTTATGAATTTACAAAATTGTTCTCATATATCTTGGGAATTTACAAAATCATGTTTATAATATTTTTACTATTTTATCCCTATTTGTTTGTTAAATTCATATAGCTACCATTTTACAAAAAATTAATTTTTACCCATGAACATTTTACAGAATTACAAAAACATCACAAGGCAAATTTATAATTCTACCTAGATCTATTTATTGAATTTATAGAATAACTAGACACAAAATTTTACTATTCTATCCCTAAGATTTTGATAAAATTATCAAAACATATAGATAGTTAAAGTTACAAATTTGCCCATTTGTTGCGTACAAAATTATACAAATAAACAAATAGGCAATATTACTATAATATCCCTAAACTTATTCTGAAATTGTTGAATTTATCTAAGTTTTGCTTATTTCTAAAATGGTACCTATAGTTTATATGATACTACAAATAGTTGCTTAGAAATATTTGTAGTTAAGTACATGGATATTTCTATTATTGCATTTTAATGTCTAGCTAGATTTTATTAGTTGTTTAATGGAATTAGACTTAATTTTTTTTATTTGTTGCATGTTTAATGTTTCCTATTTAAAATTTATAGACCATTTTGTTGTTATCTTTGCCAAATATTTAAAAATGATAACCAAAATTTGTGCTTCTGAGTTACAAAGACTGAGAAATTAAATGGCATAAGTTTTTAAATATGAAAAAGAAAAAATTCATTGCCCTTGACTCTAGAGGGTGTTGACTATATATTCGAGAAAATAATACTGTCAACTACACCAAATGCAACAAACAAGAAAAAATGTAAAACATTTATAAAGGATGACACAATATCAAATACTGTTATGTTATATAGATAATTATTTGATTAGGGTCTTTGAGGAATATGAAGAGTTGTTTGATCCAATAACAACTAAATATGATACTACAACTAAACTTCATGTTCAACTGCTCTTTAAAAATATAATTATCATAAAATGAAAGAAGGAGACAATATAGTTGAACACATAAACTAAATGTTTGTTAGAGTTAGGGACTTTGGTGTAGTAAAATCACTTATACTTAAACCCATACACATATCCACTATTCTAAATAGTCTTTCTACTTTGTAGAATATGGTGACTATATTCCTTAGACTTATATATGACTTTACCCTTTCTAAACCCCTCTAAAACTTCCAATTGAACAAGAACAAATGAAAAGGATAACAAAGAAAAACTGTTAATTGCTGAGGATAATTTTTGGTCTACCTCCAAGAACAACCAAAATAAAAGAAAGTTAAATAAAAAGTTTGACAAATATAACAAAAAGGGGAGTCAATATTTCAAAAAAATTGAAGGAATCCACTTCTTAGATCAAGTTCTTCAACTTTGGTAAGATAGAGCACTTTAAAATGAACTACTGCAACAAAAGAACAGTAATGTCAATACATTATGGCCCGAAGAAGAAGCATGATATACCTCTAAAACTTACAATTGAACAAGAACAAATGAAAAGGATAACAAAGAAAAACTGTTAATTGCTGAGGATAATTTTTGGTCTACCTCCAAGAACAACCAAAATAAAAGAAAGTTAAATAAAAAGTTTGACAAATATAACAAAAAGGGGAGTCAATATTTCAAAAAAATTGAAGGAATCCACTTCTTAGATCAAGTTCTTCAACTTTGGTAAGATAGAGCACTTTAAAATGAACTACTGCAACAAAAGAACAGTAATGTCAATACATTATGGCCCGAAGAAGAAGCATGATATAATCAGCGTTATTTCTAAGTGCCTATTTTTGGACTGCTCTATGACTAGTTGGTGGATCAATTTTAGAGCAAACCAATGCATCTTAAAGATCAAAGAGAGCTATGGATTTAAAGGAATACAAGTCTGAGAAACATCGAGTCTACATGTAAAATAATTTTTTTGTTGATGTTCTAAGGGTTGGATCATTTAGGATTATTGTAGGAGGTATATCAATTGTACTTACTGATGTATTAATTTTATCTTTTATTAGGTGCAATATTATTTTTGTACCAGTCTTGGTCAAGAAAGCTTTTAAGGTCAGATTTATCCATGAGAAAGTCATTATGGGTAAACATAGACCGATAGTCTTTTCAAGCTTTTTTATTCTAAACATGACTTATTTAAGTTAAATATTAATGAAAATAGGCTTCATCTTCTTCTGCTTATATTGATTGTGCCTTTATTATTGATGTGAATATATGACATAAACGACTAGGACATATAAATGTAAATAAGTTGAGACAATTAGTCAACTTTGACTTATTGCTTAAGTTTTAAGAAAATATTTTTAATAAGTGTGAAGCCTATATAGAAGGGAAAATGACTAGAAGACTATTTTCTAAATAAATAATTAAGGTAATAACCATATTAAGGCAAAATCTCATTAAAGAAAGGTTTATTTTATAACCTTTATAGATGATTATTTGAGATATGAATATTTATATCTTGTAGCAAATAAATTTGAGGTACTAGATATATTTAAAGAATATAAACAACAAGTTGAAAATCAATTAGGGCTAACAATTAAGTTTTAAGATCTAACCGAGGTGGTGAATAAACCTCTACAAAATTCTTAAAATACTATAAAGATTTTGATATTTCAAAACAAAATATCATGCCTAAAACACCTCAACAAAATGATGTAACTGAAATATATAACAATACTTTATTGAATACGATTAGGTGCATTTTAATAGATATTTCTCTTCCTAGGGTATTCTGAGAAAAAGCAATAACTATAATTTGTATATATTAAATAAAATATTATGTATGGTTGTATTTTGTATACCATATGAGATTTGGTTTAGTAGAAAATTAAACTTCATTCATCTCAGGAGGTAGGGATCTATAAGATCTTTGATGAGTCTACAGATAAACTTGATAGCAGGTACTTAAGATGTATTTTATTAGATACCCAAAAGATTTTAAAGGATATAGATTTTATAATAAAAACCATAAACTAATTGAAAATAGGGATGTTGAATTCTCAAAAGATATTAAGAATGACATTTTTGAAAATGATAGTGACAACATTGAGGATCTAGTGAATCTGGATATATCATCATTTGAACCCACAGATAATAGTTCAGATAACCTTTCTTAACAAATTAAAACTTTAGGTAGACATAAAATACCTAGGGTCATACCATCCTAGTTAAAAGATTTTCACACTTATCTTACAAAGTAAGTGTGCAATTTAGTAGATTTAAATGGGTTGATTGATAGCTTGACTTATCAATAAGTTATTAACTCATTTGAATCAACAGACAAGGAAAAAGCGATGTATGAGCAAATTGAATCCATTGAGAAAAATCTAGTTTGAGAATTGACAAATTTGTTAAAGGGAAGAAAAAATGGGTTCTTAAAAAGAAATATAAAGTTGATAGTTTAATAGATAAATTTAAGGTGAGGTTAGTTGGAAAGGGATTTTTGCAAAAAGAGATGATAGATTATGTAAAAACATATTCTCTTGTTGTGAAATTTGCATACATTAGGATTATTCTGATTATTTTTTTATTTTATGATTTAGATGTACATCAACTAGATGTAAAAATTAATTTTCTAATTGGTAATTTAAATGAAATCGTTTATATGCAGCAACTAGAAGGGTATGTTGTTGAAGGTAAATAAGATAAAGTATATAGGTTGAAGAAATCACTATATGACCTACAACAGTCACCTCTAGTGACGGATGTACATGACGGTCTAAGGAGGTGACCGTCCCCTTAGGAATTTTAGAAAGTTCGGATATCATATGCAATTTCAAAAAAAATTGAAAATCGCCCGATCAATTTTTTTTAAAGAAAAGTGTTAATCTACAAAATATGAAAAATGTAACCATCCTCTTGAAAAAACTTAAAATTTATACACTGTATTGATATTTTATAACGGGTTTGAATTGAATTTTAAGAAATTCAAAACTGATTCATCTAAACAAGTTCCTCTTTCTCACACTCACATATTGGGAACGATTGAATGATATTACCCTCCGACATCCACTAAAGACTCAACTACTCTTGGTCCGCTGCGGCACTGCCACCATCGGTCCACCACCTCCTCGTGACCTAGTCCAATCCTGCACTCACTACCACTTGTATGGTAATAACCGTTGTCTCGTTGATCGCAATATTTTTCCAATAAATTTTTAGGCTGCCCTCTGCTTTCATTGAACTCTTATTTGATCCTTCACCCTCTCAATATTAGTGAACTCGTGATGTCACCAAGGGTTGGTCCATATTGTTCCATATAGTGTAATATGAATAAATGGGAGGAGAATTATATACATACAAAGAGACCTACAATTTACATGTTCATTTGGTGAAGATCTAATAAAACTGAAAATTTCAAGCTTAGGAATCGGGTATGAGAATGAAAAGTGAAAATTGTGTTGTACCGAAGCACCCTTCTACTTAGAAACAAGGCTGTAAGTACATACCTGGTCCTAAAGCCTCGACAAAGGAAAGGAGGGTTTCTTTAGGTAGCGAACAGTGAGCATAGATCACTAAACTGTATTTAGTTAAGTATTACTTTTCTAGGAATTAATGCATAAAACTCTAAAGTTAACTGTGCTTGGACGGTGGACCTCATGGTTGGATGCTTTTTGTTTGTTTTGTAATTTGTATCTAAATCTAATGGAACATTGGAACCTTCATTCTTTTCATTTGTTTTGAATCTAATCATTGTTGGCCTTTGCTTAAGCCTTATACCATGATCTAAGGTGATTAAATAAGGATAGTTTAGGTGCTTCTAAAGAGAATTTTGCAACCTAAGAGAGTAGACTATTACATTAGTAGATTGAAGATGAACATCGTTTTAGTAAAATGTTACATACACTTCTAAATTTCTAATAGGGTGTTGTTGTTGCATCCATTTGAGAGACTACAACACAACATTCATTACCTGCAATTTCATGATTAGACTCGCCACTGATTATTTTAGATATACTTTTAACTAAATTTTTAATTTAGAGATGATTTGATACTACCCTTGATAGATTATTAACCAAATATTTATGACTATTATAGCTTGTGAGAATTGAGCTTTTCTTTGAATATTCATTGGTCACTTGTATATTATATTATGTGTATGTTAGGTGTGTTCTTTTCATGGCTTGCATATATTTTGATGGAATGAATACCAGGAAAGGAAAAAGGAGTAGACTGAGGACAAAACTTGTCTTATATATTTTGATGGAATACATATATTATTTTTATTTTCTTCCTCAAACTTAATTCTCTAATATGATTAGATTTTTTTTGTTACATATTGAAAAAGTATTTTAAAAGAAAATATCTTGAAGATCTGCCTTGACACCATCAATTCCAATTTCATAAGTATGAAAAATTAAAGTAAGAGTAATGGAGAGATCTTAGATGAAAATAGAAATCTAAAAAAGTAATTTTTAATGAAATGTACAAGATTTACTTGCTCATCTTGGATTGACAATGCCTATGTCAAGTTATAATATTAATGATCAAGAGAGAGTTCAACGTGCATATTTACAAAAATGTCCATTCCAACTAAAAGAGCATTACTTTTCATACATTAAGGAAGAAAACAAAAAGTGTTGTTTCATTCATAGTTGGTTTAATGAGTATGATTGGTTGAAGTATAGTATAATAAAAAATACAACATATTATTTGTTCTACTATCTTTTTCCAGATGTTAATAGTGAATCGGCATTTATTTTGGATGGATTTAAACGGTTTAAGAAAAAACAAAGACTTCATGGATATGACACTAGTAGTATACACAATGATGCTGGAATGAAAAGTGTAGCCTTGATGAATGAGAAACAGTCTATCAATACTTGTTTTGTTAGGCAATCAGAAGAAGAAAAAAGGAATTATGAAGTTCGTCTTGGCGCTTCAATTAATATAATAAGATTTTTACTAAAACAAGGTCTTGCATTTCATGGCCAGTATGAGTCTGATGAGAGTCCGAATAAAGGAATTTTTTTTGAGCTTTTATCCTTTGTTGCTGACTATAATGAGGAGACTCATGGTGTTGTATTATAGAATGCACCTCAAAATTTAAAACTAATAGCACATTCAATTCAAAGGGATATTATAAGTGCTATTGTAAGTGAGACCGTCAAAAGAATTGTCAAAGAGGAACATGATGATGTATTTACTATTTTAATACCTAATCTTGTGATCTATCTTGATCCACTTCTAATCCAAAATGGACAAAACAGTAGGTGTTATGTGTTCCTATGTCAACGTAGAACCTTACCCGAACTTGAAATTGCTTTAAAAAGTTATGTTTCTGACTCAAAACATGTTTTAAGACCCAACCAAAACCTAACATATTTTCTACAAGAAACATAACCTAGAATTTATTGTTGGCCTACCTAGAACCTACTCACACATAAAACCACTGCTATAACACAAGACTTCATGACACGACACATGCAGTGTCGGATATGTCCAAACCCTAGTCGAACCTTGTCCTATTCCAACAACAATTTCACCATTTCTCAACAACAACTAAGGTCGATTGTGGTCCCTAACCAACCACCTACCTACCCTCTTTTGGCCAAAGCCCAACATCGGCAAACGATTTTGGTTGAAAAACACAAATGGAATTAGAGAGAACCTTAGCAACTTGGTAGAAGAAGATAGTGATTCCATTCATTTTCCAACACCCGCCACCTCACCTAGAATCGATCCGGCTAGTGGGAAAGACCAAAACCCCTCTAACCTAAACCTAAACGAGTTTTGATGTTTAAAGGACGAAACCCCTCTAACCTAAACAAGTTTTGATACCCAAAAGCATCAATTTCACCGAAAATCATTAACAAACACTCATGAGTTTGTTTTTACGAAAATCTAGCAAATGAGCTCCATTTCTGATCGGTTTGATGCTAATCGTGACTAGTACTATTTCATGCCTCTAAAACTCATTCAATCCTAACGACCCAAAACGAAATCAACAGCCAACAAACAACATATTTTTCACCCAAAATTGAAAGAAAATGCAAGGATGTTACCGGATTATGACCACTTCACACGATTTGTTGCTCGATCGAGTTCTCCTAATGTTGAAATCTACAAAGATGCCTTGTTAGGTTTAAAATGAAGAAGATTTACCATGAAATATGGCGTTGTCGTTCTTGCCTCTTTTGGGCGGGTTTGAATCCAGTCTGCCCTACTCTGTTAGGGTTGGAGTAAACTCAACAAGAAGGAATTAAGTCCTATTGAAGAGGCGGCTTGCAGATTAATGTACAGAATTTACTCGATGAGCTCAACCCATGATTAAATTCTAATCACCGAATAAACATCCGTCAGGTTAGGATCTGATGTATTAGTTGACAAGAAGTAAGTCGAGTGAGTTGTGGTAAGTTTCAACAATAAGATGCTAGGGTTGCATAGATGATTCTCCAGGAAAAGCATGGCAGGAGACAGGGGAAGGCTTATCGTTGAGAGGGACTATTCCCAGAAAAACCCATCAATTTTGAACGGGTTTTCATTAATACAATGCTCATTTCCCGTTGTGTATTTCTCTCTGTCATAAAATGTCGGAAATAAAAAATATCGAAAAATATTACAGATTCATTATATTTTTGAATATTTTATACATTAAATGAAGAAATGGATATTTTACAATGATAGAGACCATGCGCATAACTCCGCCCATGTAAGGGATCACCCTTGCATTGCCGGTCCCAAGCCCGGATAAAGGAGGAGGGTTGTGTTAGGCTTCCGACAGCCAGCGTAAAACTTCGTCGGATTTCTACAACATGGATTACAAAAATTATGAGCATTGCTTTGGGGCGTTCCCGCCTAGCGACGTGCTGCAGAGCCCGAATGCAGTAAGAAGTAAGCAAGGGCCACTACATTTTCGCCCGAATGTAGTGAATCAATTGCAGAGAGGGTTCCCACATCATGGACGGGTGTGGGTAAAGAAGTTAGTCCCGCTACATTGCCGCCCGAATGTAGTGAAAAATTTTCAGAGAGGGTCTCCGCATTTTGATTATGGACAGATGCGGGGGGTAAGGAAGCTAGTCCTAGATAATAAGATTCGTATTGGTTCTTGGAATATCGGAACATTATCGGGTAAGCTAATGGAGGTGGTAGATACTATGATTCGGAGAAAGATTCATATTCTATGTTTACAAGAGACAAAATGGGTTGGAGAAAAAGCAAAGGAGATAGAGGATACAGGTTTTAAATTATGGTACTCAGGTAAAGAAAAGGCCCGAAACGGAGTTGGTATTATCATAAATAAAGATTTAAAGGAGAGTGTAGTAGACATACAACGATATGGTGACTGAATCATGACATTGAAATTAGTGTTAGGAGTAGAGGTTTTGAATATAGTTTGTGCTTACGCACCCCAAGTAGGACTAGAAGATAGTATAAAGACAGTTTTTTGGGAAGAGTTAGATAAGGTGTTTCAAAAGATTCCACAAAGGGAGATGATTTGTTTAGGAGGAGATTTAAATGGACATGTCGGTAAAGAGGCATTAGGATATCAAGGGATTCATGGAAACTTTGGTTATGGGGATATAAACGAGGAAGGTAGGGAGATTTTAAATTTTGCTATGTCATTTGATCTCTTTATAGTCAATACAATCTTCAAAAAACGAGATGAACATTTAATTACTTATAAGAGTGGCTTATCACAAACACAAATTGATTACTTTATTTGTAGAAAAAAAGATAGAGCGTATTGTAAAGATTGTAAGGTAATTCCAGGAGAAAGCTTAACCACCCAACATCGACTTTTAGTTATGGATTTACAAATAAAAAAATGGACAAAGAAGAAAAGAGTGCATCGAGCTATTCGGACTAAATGGTGGAACCTCAAAAGTGAGAAAGAAGATATATTTAAACAAAAAGTCCTTCAAGGAGATGTTTGGAATTATGTTGTTACACCCTCTGATATGTGGAACAATATGGCTATACATATTAGGAAAGTGGCGAAAGATGTGTTAGGGGTATCTAAGGGAGGTGTACCGGCACAAAAAGAAGCTTGGTGGTGGAGTGAAGTAGTACAAAACAAAATCAAGGCAAAGAGGGCATGTTACAAATTACATTATGCTAAGAAAACTAGTGAAACTTTAGAAGCTTATAAGAAAGCAAAGAAGGAAGCAAAAAAGGCCGTTAGTGAAGCAAAAGCTAAGATTTGGGAGGACTTATATAAAAAACTCAACTCAAAAGAGGGTGAAAGAGACATTTTTAGGATAGCTAGGGCTAGAGATAAGAAAACTAAAGATCTTAATTATGTTAGATGCATAAAAGACGAGGATGAAAAAATTCTAGTGGCAAATGATGATATAAGAAATAGATGGAAAAACTATTTTTATAATCTTTTTAATGAAAATAAAGATGTTAGTATTAGTTTAGGAGATTTAGCCAAGTCAGAAAAGTATATAAACCACAATTTCTACCGACGTATTCAAAAGAATGAAGTCAAAGAGGCTCTTAAACATATGAAGAGTGGTAAATCGGTAGGACCAGATAATATTCCTATAGAAGTTTGGAAAATACTAGGAGAAATAGGAATCACTTGGCTCACAAGACTATTTAATGAAATATGGAAAAACCAAAAGATGCCCGAGGAATGGAGAGCAAGTACACTTATACCCGTATATAAGAACAAGGGAGACATTCAAAATTGTGCGAATTATCGAGGTATCAAGTTAATGAGTCATACTATGGAATTATAGGAAAGAATTATTGAACGTAGGTTAAGACAAGTATCAAGTACAACAGAGAACCAATTTTGATTTATGCCAGGTAGATCTACTATTGAAGCGATTCACCTTTTGAGACGTCTTATGGAACATTTTAGAGCAAAAAAGAAAGACCTTCACATGATATTTATTGATCTAGAAAAAGCTTATGATAGGGTACCGAGGGAGGTTCTTTGGAGAACTTTGGAAAAAAGAGGTATCCCATTGACATATATTAACCTTATAAGAGACATGTATGATGGTGCAAAAACATGTGTGAGGACTCATGAAGGAATGACAGACTTCTTTGAAGTTAATATTGGGTTACATCAAGGATCAACTTTAAGTCCATACTTATTTATAATGGTGATGGATGAGTTAACAAAACATATTCAAGATGAAGTACCTTGGTGTATGTTATTTGCAGATGACATTGTATTAGTGGAGGAGTCTAAGGAAAAAGTTAATAGAAAATTGGAACTATGGAGAGAAACATTAGAAAACAAAGGCCTCCGACTTAGTAGAACAAAGACAGAATATATGGAATGTAAGTTTGATCATTTGGCTACTTCAGAGGACATAGAAATTAAAATTGGCACACATTGCATTCCCAAAAGGAAAGTTTTAAATACCTAGGGTCAATTTTTCAAAGTGATGGAAGAATTGATGGAGATGTTACACATAGAATTAATGTGGTTGGTTAAAATGGAGAGGAGCATCAGGTATTCTTTGTGATAAGAAGATACCATTAAAATTAAAAGGTAAATATTATAGAGCAGCAGTTAGGCCTGCCATGTTTTATGGTTCTGAGTGTTGGGCAGTTAATCATCAACATGTACAAAAGATGTCTGTGACAGAAATGAAGATGTTGAGATGGATGAGTGGTTATACAAGAAAAGACCGTATACATAATGAGGTTATTAGAAACAAATTAGGAGTGGCACCAATAGAGAATAAAATGAGAGAACATCGTTTAAGATGGTTTGGACATATAGAAAGAAGATCAAAAGAAGAACCTTTAAGAAGGTTAGAAAACCTAAATTTGGAAAGTATTAAAAGAGGTTGAGGACGACCATAAAAGTGTTGGAAAGAAACAATAAAGAATGATCTAGCTTATTGGGAGTTAACTGCTAACATGGCACATGATAGAGATCTGTGGAAACAAAGAATCCATGTAGCCGACCCCGTCTAGTATGGGAAAAGGCTTAGTTGTTGTTTGTTGTTGTAGAGACCATGCGCATGAAACAATAAAAGGAACTTTAGATGGGTTCGCCCACAGTAATAAAAGAAACAAATACATAGATTACAATGATCAAAATAACCTTCACGTCAATAGTAGAGTGCACATCTAGGTAGGGGTTTGCCTAAAAGCAGCTTGTGGATAAGAAAAACAGAAAGGGAAGAAAAGATTTCGATGCAACAACCCTGCTAAAGCGTGAAAGAGACTCGGTTAGGATGGTTCGAAAGTGCACCACTGAAGAAGATGCATGCTCTCTGTAACAATTAACTAAGAACATTTAAGAGAAAGATGGTATTTTATCATAAACTTGGGGAAATTGTACATTGGTAAATTCAACAGCAGACAACCCAATTAAGAGGCAAATATGATGTACAACTAGTGCCTCCAATGGTTTTCTCATGCTTTCACGTGCTTGAGAGAATTCTTCCGCGCGGTAGCCAACACCGTCTTGTCACCAACAATAAAGTATGCCGAGCCAGCCACTGCATGCATCAGGATAAACAAGGATATCATGAAGGATACATGCAACAACTAAAAGGCCTTTCTCTCTATATATATGTATATTCTCTCTCTCTCTATATATATATATATATATGTACTATGTATATATTGGTTCTGCTAATGAACGTGACGCAAACGACAAGATGTCCAGATTTAATTTAGTGGTAAAGAAAAGAAAGGAGTCGGTGGGACCATATAGAAAGAACAAACAATTCAAAGTTATTTAGAAAAAACAGGTGAGATATAAAATAGATTATGACAGTGGCCCGTTAATAATTGAGAGGCGAAGGAGATCTCCCTCGGTCCGAATATATACTCTGTTAAAGGCTGGTAATTTTAAACCACAAAGGTAGAACTATATGATCCAAAATTGGCCACAAAGATCCGAACAAAGACCAGCAAGGCTGTCGTCACCGCGCGCCAAACCATAAGCTGTTCTTCCAGCTAGATGGCACCAAACTTGTTGAATACGGGGAATAAAATACATATTATTTATTTTCTTACCCAAGGAGACAATGAGGGTCTGTGCTGTGGGGTTGAGGTTTCGCCTTGCCCATGGTAACATCCTCACGCTCGCCAACTGCACATCTCATACATGCAACAAAACCAAAATTAGCTTGGTAGGTAGATATATTAATGATATTATATAAAACAAATGATGAGAGAGACAGAGAGAGTTACAGTGGGGACTGCACTAGCAACAGTGGCAACAACAGCAGCTCTTGCTCCTGCAATAACTCCCTCTTCACGATTCAAATCAAAGAACACATTAGTTATTTAGTGAAAGGAAATTATTCTCAAACCAAAGAACACATTGGTTATTGAGTGAAAGGAAATTATTCTCAGCTTGGAAATATGCAGATCATGACACCGAAAACCAATGTTTAGGTTTCCCTTCCTTTTCATTAATAAATGTCACTGCTTTCAGGAATGCATCGAACCATTTCCATTATGAAATATATCAAGAGACATAAGTAGGTAGATCGGTAGTGAGAGAGTGTATATACCATGTCCACAGCGTTTCGCCATAGACAGTTTCTGATCAAGATTTCCCAGACCACTCATTTCAAGTGGAGAGGAAGCCACGTTACGAACAGATGACTGAGAAGCCATTAGTGTCTCTTTGGCAGGGTGTGATGAGGCAGAAAATAGCAAGTTTTGAAACTGATGGGAACGATGAAGACTATAGGAGTTTGGTGTCAAGGGTAAGGAGCGAAAATGGTAAGGATAGAAAGCGTTGTGTGGATGAAGAAGATGGTGGAAGCCAGGTGCTATTTATAATGGACGGATCGAAAAGCAACGGCTGTGATTCTCCGGGTTTGTTGAAAGGAAATCTAGGTTCGGCCTCCGGCCACTGGTTTCCTTCATTTGCTGGTAAAGACCCACTGAATGAAAAATAACAGTGTATTTTATATTACGGGCATCATGATTCCTACGTTAAAATATGAAACGAAGAAGTAACTGCAAAAATTAAGAGCAATAGGCTCATCCTGTAGGCTCACAAGCTAAAAGGTCATGAGTTCGACACTTGGGGCGTGCATAGGCTCCGTCCTCCCGATTGTAGGAAAAAAAAGTGGGGGAAGTAACTGGAAGATGGCTGTCTCAACGTAAGCATGAATGCTAAGTTGATGAACCTAGACAAGTTTCAACAGGGCTTGAACTCGTTTACAGCCCATAGTTAGCCATCCTAGACGAGATCATCAAGTACATTCCTCTGGCCCCGCCTTCACAACCGCGTCTGGCCAAGCCGCTAAACCAAGCCAGCTCAGCCAGAGCCCGCCCATCCATGTCTCTGACCACAGGCCGGCCACTTCGGCCCTGGACTTCGACATCCGTGTCATGCCGGACCAGGTGTCCTTGGTCTCGATCCGGGTTCGAGTCAACCGAGTAAATGAGTCGCTGACCAACGCGAAGGGCTTGGTGCAGCCCATATTGCTCTCGGACATTCTTGATCAGCTACAGGCTCACCATCTTGAGCTGATCCGCTCAACCCATTGCTGGGATGGCTCCAGGCTTATTCACCAGAACAAGGTACGTTCGAGTTGACATATTTCAAGTTCTTCGCTGACTATTCATTATTAACGTAATTATGCGTCTCCCAAAATAATTAACACAGTAATTACGAGCAATGGCTCACCTGGCTAGTCTTTGAGTCAACTCACAAGCTGAAGGTCACTAGTTCAGTATCCGGGAGCGTGCGTCTGGCTTTGGCATCCCCATTATAAGAAAAAATGAAATAATTATGTTAATTATCAAGCATAATGGCAACTAAAGTTTCATGTATGCGACCCGACTTAGGTTTGGAAAAAATATGATTTTGGCTTTAATTCGACTACGTGCTACTACATCAGCTAGAGGTAGCAACATGTTTTGATCGAGCCAAGCAGATTGAACTAGATCGAACAACCTCTAGAAATGGAACAAGAGGAACATGAAGAACTGGAAACCAAGGTTTGGTTCTCGTTTCACTTTTTGGGGAACTGAACAACCGGAACCAGAACTCTTTTCATGAAAGAATTACTACATGCAGGAACTCAACAAGAATACAAAATGAAGTTTTAAAGATGCGGGTGGATGGTGAAAGAATGCGTTGATGAACCAACTGAAAAACGGCTAAAGCAACATAACTGATTCCTTATTCAGCATATGGACTTCTTGGGTTTAAGTTCCCATAGATACATACAACTCTTAGTTTTTCTTATCCAAGCTTGGCTACATGGGTTATGGACCTTGGACCAAACCGCTGGATGGAATCCAACTCCAAATTAACACTAAACCATTTTGTTCGGAATATATTTTGTATCCATAATTTTTAATGCGATTACCTCATCATTGTTTACGTGGTTCATTTGTTTTCCATGAAAAATGTATCAAGACTGTATAATATATATATATATATAGAGAGAGAGAGAGAGGGGTGGGGGAGGGGAAGATATTCAATACTCAATCATGTTCAATTCCTTGTTTTACATGGTTCCACTGATTAAACAATTATTGACCACCACTTTTCATCACCTTTCACAGTTCTTTCACAAACCCAAACTCTTCTCCATCGGTCAAAACCACCACTACAACCACCAAACCTACCTCAAAAGCCCATATATATATATATTGGTGGTTTTGTGATTTTTTTGTAGTTTTGGTAATGGCTACTATAGTTTTGATAAGTGAGGGCTGTTTTGAGCAGTGAAGAAGCAGTAGAAGGTGGTAAAAGGCGGAGGTCAATAGTTGAATCCCATTTCACTCAATAATCAGCTCATGAGAAAGGATGTGCGTGAAAATGAAATGGATTGGTAAATAAGACCAAAGTGGCCCCCTTCTGAAACTTTGGTGAATAACACTATCCTTGGGCCAACCCAACAGATCCATTCCAATCCACCTTCAGCGAATAGATTTACATATGTAATTGTGTTGGAAAGAAATAATAATTGAAGAATCATGAGTGGATTTCATTGAGGAATAGGTGCATGTCGCCATTAATTAATCTTCACCTCTATTAACTGGTACATTATAATTAAAACATGGATCCGAATTCTTCCCTCAAAAGCCAATGACTCCTCAAATGATTTCATATCCTCAAATTAGTTTTCATCATAAAGAGAAATATATGCCCCCCAAGTAATCAAATATTGATAAAACCACATTAACGATTTGGTATTACATTTAATTTCCTATCCCTTTAAGATATAAACCAAAAAGCCTGCTCGTTTTGAGAATGAAGTTTTCATATATTTGCGCCAAAGGTGTTTGCCCAGCTGACAGGCTCTCGACTCCACCAGGTGCAGGGTGTGAGTTCGATTTCGGGGGCATGCTTAAGAGGCTTCAGTCTCCACGTTGTAACAAAAATAATATTTTCATATATTTGTTAAGAAATTCTCATAAGTTTTATCAATTTATACTCACAATGATAGCAATCAGTTAACTTTTTTGAAATTCTCATAAGTTTTATCAATTTATACACACACACACACACACACACACACACACACATATATATATATATATAAACCCTTCGGAAAAAATGCATCTATGATCGTGTTGTAAAAAGTTCGTGTAGTTGATGACGCAATGAATTGTATACCCACGTAATATTTTAGTTGCCGAACAGGCAGTCAGGGGTTCAATTCTCAACTTCTCCTACACAAGATGAAAAGGCAAGGGTCTTATTCTAAGAGATTGCCGTATACTTAATCTAAACGTCCTTCAGATAACAAACTATAGAAAAGAGTTATTACTTGAAGGAAACATAGTCTTACTTCAACTTCTTTCTTTCTGTCTATGTCTCGGTCAATGGATTCGGAACCACGTGGAAACAATCAAAAAGGAGTTTCCCATGTTATACAAATAAAATCGATTATGGGAACAATCACTTTTCAGTAATACCATGTGGCTTTACAAATTTTATACTTAAAGACTTTAAATTCTTAATATTTTATAAGAGATATTGTTAATGGAATAAGGCGTTAAGATTTTACAATGTGTATGCAAAAAATAACATCGGTACGATTGAAATATCAGGTCTTTAATTGATTAAATTTGAAAACCTCATGTTCTTAAAATATTGAGAAATTGAAGTCTTACATTATAGAATTTGAGAAACTGCAATACTTGATGCCGAACCCCGGCCAAGGTTTTGAAAAACCATTTCGTTTCTCAAGCCGATTCAGTATATTAACTTGTACCAACCACTAGGTGGACCTAACTAACGAACCATCATCCATGGGCAATTACTCTGTCGTAGTAACCCGTTATGTTTGGTGCAATGCCGATGCGATCATTATTGCATAACTGAAGATAACCCGGCTGGGGTTGGTAGGATTAGAGATGTCAATAGGACCAGGCCCTAGCCCTGATGGGCCGACAAAAATTTGGACCGGGGCGGGCTCAACCCATATAAATAAATATAGAAATAATTAAATAATAATAATAATTATATATATATATAGTTTTTTATTACATGTATATATACATATACATATATATATATATGTATTATATAGACATATGCATATATAGCTTTTTCAATTACACATACATGTATATATGTATATATAGATATGAATGTATATGGATACGCATATATAAAGTGTTTTATATATATATATATATAGTGTATATATCTAACAGACCTTTAGCCCTGCTTTTAATATCGGTCGAGACTTACTGGCACTACCATGCATTTTTCCAGTGTCGAGCCGGGCCGAGCTCCGGGCCTGGCCCATTTTCACATCTCTAGGTAGGATACAGTGAAACTTGAAATATTCTATCATTACGTAATCGCGAAAGGATCAAAGCGCAGATGCCAAACAAAGGGCATTATTCCAGCAGACCTTCCGCATGGTTCTTAGAGTATTTCTCATTTCCCGTAGCGTATTGTTCAAGCCCAGTTATGTATATTGTTCTTGCTCATTTCCCGTTGTGTATTGCTCTATATCAGAAAATTACAAAATATTGAGCAATATTACTGCCAAATTAATGCTGGTTGGTTAAAATGGAGAGGAGCATCAGGTATTCTTTGCGATAAGAAGATACCATTAAAGTTAAAAAGGTAAATATTATTGAGTGGCAATTAAACCTGCGATGTTTTATGGTTATGAGTGTTGAGCAGTTAATCATCAACATGTAAAAAAAAATGTTTGTGACAGAAATGAAGATGTTGAGATGATGAGTGATCATACAAGAAAAGACTGTATACATAATGAGGTTATTAGAAACAAATTAGGAGTGACACTAATAGAGGATAAAATAAGAGAATATCGTTTAAGATGGTTTGAACATATAGAAAGATCAAAAGAAGAACCTATAAGAAGGTAAAAAAACTAAATTTGGAAAGTATTAAAAGAGATAGAGGATGGCCACAAAAGTGTTGGAAAGAAACAATAAAGAATGATCTAGCTTATTGTGAGTTAACTCCTAACATGACACATGATAGGGCTCTCTGAAAATAAATAATTCATGTACCGATCCCGTCTAGTATCACAAAAAGCTTAATTGTTGTTGTATTAGTGCTTCTTTATATTTTTTGGTCCTTTTATTACAGATTAATTTATATATTAAATGAAGAAATAGATATTTTACAATGATTGAGATGACGCACACTGAAACAATAAAAGGAAACTGTTCGACCACAGTATCCAAAAAAATGCATATATGACAGTGGAAATTAATTCTAATAATACCCTAGTAACAGGTCAGATATCGGTACATTTGAATGGCTAGGTTCAGATGTCTCTCTCACACACACACACACGCTCACACGCACAAGCAAAAAAAAAGGCATTAGTGACTGTACTAAAAGATTTTAGACGGTCATGTCTCAGAGACCACCAGCAACCAACAATTTTCTAGATAAGCTGATCAAAATAAGACATATAGACTTTTTCGCTATTTGAGATTCCGCAAATGAAACTAATTAATAGTTTAGTTTTTTCTGTTGTAAAAAATTAAGTTGATGGTTCGGGTCGTGATCAGGACAAAAGTAGCTTGCTTTACGCGTCTTTTCTTGAGATCTATTTCTTCAAACCCAGACATGATCTGGTCAGGTTCAGGTCGTTTATCAGGATCATGTTGACACTTAATGTAATTCAATTTTTATAATAGATTTTAAAAAGTATGAAAATTATTTTTATTGTACTCATGTCACCTAAAAAGAAATGTGTTAAAACAAGTGAGAAGTGAGCATGTCACAGGATCCAATGGCTATCACTCACTCTCTCTCTCTCTCTCTCTCTCTCTCTCTCTCTCTCTATATATATATATATATATATATATATATATATATATAATATGTACGAATGTATGTGTATGTGGTTGGGTTCCATCACACATTTGCAAAAAAATTATCGTCGAACTCACGACCGCCCCACTTCTAGAAATAAAATGGGCAACCGAAACAGAAGATACAGAAAATTTGCGCAATTTGATCACATCTTCAACAAACCTTTTCGCATATATTGATTCTTATGCAAAGATTTGCTCACAAAAGTTCGAAGCAACCTTATATTATATTACGAAAATATTATACTAATCACACTTGCAAATAAACTAACTTAATCCTCAAGCTAATTAAAAAAAGCAACAATGAAGTAGGCAAGACCGTCTTGTCAACAACAATGAAGTAGGCAGATCCAGCCACTGCAATAATTTCTCATTAACATCAATTTACAACCATACATATATGTGTAAGCTAGAAGGTTTGGTCCTTCTATTGTTTTTGGTTGAAATTTAGGGTCCAGATCCAACTCTAAGTTTCATCTTAGGGTTAGCCCAATCAATTTACATTGAAGATGATGAAATTATAATTAAACTCTTCGAGGGGCGCGCTGGCTCTTACCTTCTGAGAGCAACAGACCATATATTTTTTTCGCAGTACCGACCACTTTTGTTTTTAAGCTTATTTCATATGAGCAGAAAATAAAGTTTTTGGAAGATGCAAGGAAAATAGATAATACTTTTATTTGTTTACCTAACGAGGCAATGAATGCCTGTGCTGTGGGGTTGAGGTTTCGCCTTGCCCACGGCAGCACAAGATGAGAAAGATACATTAATTATTATATCAGATAAGGAATCTCGTATAATAATTATACATAGAACAAGTACTACCAGAGCAATTATGCGAGAGAGAGAGAGGTAGATCAGTCGTTGAGTAAAAATAAAACATTCAGCGGGAAAGATGCGGATGACATTAAAAGAAGCATTCAGGTTTTCCTTTACATTGTTCATGTTGCTCAGAAAAAAAGATACACAAAAGATAGATGCTTATAGGAAACCACAAACCGCTGAAAGTTCCGATGAGAATAACAATCAAAGGAAAAGAAAACATGGGTTCCCTTAAGAGAAGATGAGCTGCAGCTTTGAATTAGTGCATCAAACCCGCTCGCTGATGAAATCTACAGGGATAAAGGTTGTTAGCGAGAGCGTATATACAAAAATGCCCACAGCGCTTCGCCATAGACAGTTTCTGATCAAGATTTCCCAATCCACTCTTCTCAAGTGGAGAAGAAACAACATTACGAGCAGATGACTCACAAGGCGCCATTAGTGTCTCTTATATCTGAGGAATGTGATGGGCCAGAAAACAAGCAAAGTTGGAAGTTCAAAGCGATGATAGTGAAGAGTTGAGGGTTTTTATCAAAGGGAGATCTACAGAAGTTGCATCGACTTGCTTAGACGAACAAAATGGCGGAGGGTAGAGAGCCCTTTATAGGCAAAGCAACGGTTGTGTGTGAAAGGAAATCTACGTCCGGCCTCCGGCCGGTGGTTTTCTCGAGTTGCCGATTGTTTTATATCATGGACAAGATGAAACCCTGAACTTCAAAAAATGAACGCAATAAGGTACCAAGAACGAGAAGTGGGGTTTGTAAATGATACCTGAAACTTATCAAAATCAATTCTGTGTCCGTTTTGTTCCTTGTTACTGGCATGATGAACATCGTCATCTTCATGTATGCTAAAATAATGCATTCGACTTGGTAAACCAAGTATTCCTATTGGTCTATAACGATAAGTTAATAAACTAATCCATTAGGAACTCATCTCGTTTAGATAAGTACTGATTTATCCCGCGTGAACACCAAACCTCAAAACAAAGATATTTTCTTCATCTCATCTTAGAAGAAAGTTACTGCTATGTGAGATTAGATGTTTTCTATGCTTATCTGCTAAAGATAACCATATATACATGTAATTTAGTATATGGTAATCTTCATTAGCTTAATGGGTCAATTATGTGATAGAGTTACTGATTTTCGGCTGACCATTACCGACATTAAATTTTTTGTATGTTTAAATTTTTCCCCTCCATCCACTAATACAATGTTATGCGCGAATAACATACAATAAAGAACTTTATCTTGACTATGTTTTGTTAGCTCGTAAATGGTCGATACAAATAAATATGGGCTTAAAGTTGATCCTTCATGTAATCTAATATTAACCTCAAAGAAATCTTTTCATCATCGGTCCTCACACATATTTATTCACCATCATACATGTATCTTATAAAATTGATTTATAAGGTTCTTCAAAGAATAACTCTTGCAATGATATCATAAGTTTTTTTTATATTAAAAGTATAGTGTAAAGGGTTTTTTTCTCAGAAATTTTTCATAAGATATCTGAATAGGTGAATACCCCTAACGGTAGATCTCCTTGACATAAGTCTACATTCAATAATTCTGTCTCATAATTTCATACTATCACTTGTCAACTTGATACTCTACTACTTTGCACAATTTTGAAGGTTTTCATTGTTCTTGTATATAATTATATTTATCCTCCATTCATTAGACATCTTTCGACTTTCATATTTCATTAAATAATATTGTATCTCAAAGGATTTTCTATACTTCTATTGTAATATATGTAGATTGATCCTAGAGATTTACCAAGCTTACATGTAAACATGACTATATATACACTCACATACTATACTCTACTAGATGATCAATGTGGTTCGTGCGATTGCATGGATGATGTAAATTGAGTCGTCTATCAATATTGACACAAGGATCAATTTCATTTAGTGGATATGAATGCATTAAATGCAATATGAAATATGTGACTTGATCATTTTTGTTTGATTGATTGTACGGATAGTAGTGATGATCAAGCAATGTAAGTATGAGAGATTGTCTAACAACTCTCACTCTTTCTATTTATTTCGAAAAGTATTTGAGTGTCTTTTAAGAATAAAAAAGACAAAACGCACAAGTGAGAGTTAAACTCTCCATTTGGGTCTAGTAGCTATGGTGATCTACCTTTGAGATAATCATTTGTGATGTGAAAGTTCTCACAAATTATATATAAACAAAAAAAATTGGTGGTTTGGTATTGCTCATTCAAGTTTTAGTTTTGGGCCGGTTCCCGTTAATGGTTTCCTGATTGGTTAAATTTTAGTTCAAATCATTGGGCTTATGAGATTGAATCTTATACTTCATGTCTACTATTGTTTTTGGGTGATATGGGTACAATAATAAATATTTTTTAAATTTTTTTATCTTTCAAATTTTTTAAATTATACTCGTAACACCTAAAAGAAATGAATGAATAGGTTCGGGTTTGCATATATATATATATTGATGTTAGCTTTTAAGTTGGTTCACTCTAAAAGAAACTGAGGGTTTTTAATTGCCTTGTAAGTGGGAGTCGAGCTTGCCCTCTGCAACACTCAAGTCGATAGCCGTGTCAGGTTGGCTAACGCGCTGCTTCACATTTCTAATGAAAAAGCATGACATTAGTTTAAGAACCGACTATTACACGATCAGACGTATGCACGTTTTTTTTATTTCCTTTGAATACTTTTTTCACTTTTCTCACCCTTCATGTAGTAAAAGGTTAAAACTTTAAATAAATAAACAAACGAAACAAATACAAACCTTCGAGCTACTGTTATTGTCAGCACACTGGGTAGGTGTAGGTGGTTGGGACAGAATTATTTACCATATTTGCTGCATCGTCTAGGGGAGCAGGTTCAGGTTCAAGATAAGGTGACATGCTCATCTGATTCCTTTACGGAATTGATATGTGCAAACACCTTTTATTATACAGACACTTTTTTATTTTCTTAAAATATTCTTGGTTATTTTAAGTAATTATGAAAATACCCTTCAATCATAAAACATAACCTTTTTCTCCTCATGTATGGATATGCTTGCAACCCTTATTTCCGACCTTTTTCCCTTTCATTCTTCACTCCCCAATGTATTTCAACCACCTATTACTTGATCTATAATTATTTTTACAAAAAAAATAGATCAAAAACTATAAAAAAAGAAAAAAACGAAAGAAAGAAAAGAAGAAAAAAAAAGAGGATAAAAAATGTTTATTCAAAGGGGATTCGTCGATTTAATTATTTATGATTTTTATTTTATTTTATTTTTTCTGTTTTTTAGTTATTTTGATTGATTTTTATACTTAAATTGAAAATAAAAAAACTTGGGCATCTTGACAGAAAAAAAGTGTCATACCTTTATCTCTCTCAATGGAAGAGACATGGGTCTGGAACGTCTCTTCCATTGCCCTAGTTTTATTTTCAATTTTTTGTATGGTTCTTGATTTTCTTTTTATTGTTATTTTGTTCTTGATTCTCATGGTTGTTGTTTTCGTATTATTGAGTCACACCTCTTATTATTATTGATTTCGTTTTTAGTTTAAATTTTTGTCGTTTTTTATTTTTTTCTTCTTTGTGCTATCTTTTTTCAATGAGATTCATAAAAATATGTATTGCGCCGCAAAGAAGACAACATTCATAAGTGAAACCTCTATCATTGAGGGTAAAAGATTCAACCACATAACTTTTGCTGGAATTGGGTGAGAGAAGAGAGAGAAATGTTGAAACCTAACATGAGAGAAAGTAGTATTTATATAAAAGATAATTTTAGTATTTAATAAAATGGGTGTATAGGTAGTAAAAAGGGTGTGCAAATAACAAGCCCCTTCTTTTTTTCTTTAGACATAGAGAAAACCCCAAGGATCTTTTACAAGCCCTATTGCCAGCTAAAATGGTTTGAGTTTTTTTTCTTTCCAAAGGTTGAAGCCTAACAGCACACATGCATGCACGCTTGGGAGTCGAGCTCGCCACCTGTGATTGGGGGGTGGGGGTTATCAATTCATTAATACTAAATTTAATAAATATTAGTATTAAATTCATATAGGTATGCCATTAGATGCTCCATGTCGATTTCCACTCTTAAGAAATTCACCTGGCATGTGTTCTAGTTAACCACGTCGAACGGCGTTGCCTTGTTGACTAAATTGAAAATGGCAAAAAACCAAACGCCAAGTAAATCTGAAAGGAAGACGGTAATAATTAAGTTGCCAAATAGTCAAACCAAAGGTACTTTTCTAAAGTTTTGTTAATATTCTTTTTGTTCCAGCCTGGAAGATTGAACCAGATCAAACTGCCTCCAGAACTGGAACCAGAGGAATATGAAGAATCGGAATCCATGGTTTGATTCTCGTTCCACTTTCTGGAGAACCGAACAACCACAACCGAAACTTTTGCTTGCAAGAATTACTACATGCAGGGACACAATATGAACACAGATTGAAGTTTTGAGGAAGCGAGTAGATGGTGAAGGAAGAAAATAGCAACACAATTGATTCTTCATTCGGCATGCAGACTACTTGGATTCAAGTTCCCGTAGATACATACGTACAATTCTTAGTTTTTCTTACCAAAACCTGACTACAAGATGGCATATATATATATATATATATATATATATATATATATATATATATATATATATATATATATATATATAGAGAGAGAGAGAGAGAGAGAGAGAGAGAGAGAGAGAGAGAGATGCTACCCAATACGGAATCATGTTCAATTCCTTGTTTTGCATGATTCTACTGATTCAATCATTAGCCACCGCTTTTCATTACCTTCCACTACTCATGTGTGCTACCCAAAATCGTTGTCTATTGATTAAAACCACCGCCACCACTTTAAAGCCTATATATAAATGGTTTTATGATTTTTTTGTGGTTTTGATGGTGGTAGTAACAATTTTGATGAATGAAAGGCAATTTGAGCAGTAAAGCAGCAGTACAAGGCAGCGGTCGATGGTTAAATCAGTAGAATGATGTTAAGAACCCCATTTCACTCAATAATCAGCCCATGGGAAAGGGTGTGTAAGTGAAAATGGAATGGGTGGGTAAATAAGACCAAAGGACCTCTTCTAAAATTTTGGGCAATAACACTATCCCTTGGCCCAACCTGGCGCATCCATTCCAAACCACCTTCACGAAATAAATTTACATATGTAATTATGCAGGAAAGAAATAATATTTGAAGAATCATAACTGGACTTGTGAACTTCATTAAGGAATGGGTGCATGTCGCTTAATTAATCTTCACCTCTATTAACTTGTAAATTATAATTAAAGCATGGGTCCGAATTCTTCCTTCAAAAGCAAATGATTCCTCGAATGATTTCACATCATGAGATTAGTTTTCATCATAAAGAGAAATATACCCCCCCACCAAAGTAAATATAATATTGATAAAAGAAAATTAACAATTTGGTATTACATTTAATTTCCTATCCCTTTAAGATATAAACCAAACAGCCTGCTGGTTTTCAGAATAAAGTTTTCATATATTTGCACTCAAGGTGTTTACGTTTACCCATCGCCAGAGGAAGTAAGTGCAAATGTCGAACAAGAAGCATTTTCAGAATAAACGGCATTACTAGATCAGGGGAGGAATTTGGGTTGATGGTTCGAGGTCCTGATCAGGTTAAAAGTAGCTTGTTTTACCTGTTTTTTTTCTATTTCTTCAAAGTCAGAGCTGACCTGGTCAGGTTCAGGTCGCTTCGGCTATCAGGATCATGTTGGTACTGATGGTTAATATATAAAATATGAAAACTGAATCCTGCTTACATCGATATGCTGACTCATGCTGGTCTATTGTTTTCGGATGACATGAATATAATTTATAATTTTTTAAAGGATTTTGAAAAATATAAAAAAATTAGTATTATTATATTCATGACACCTAAAAATAATATATATATATATATGTGTGTGTGTGTGTGTGTGTGCATAGGGTTGTGTTCCCTCAGAATATTTGGAGAATAACTATCTTCAAACTCACGGCTAAACACACTTCTAGGAATAAAACGCACAACCGAGACAGAAGATACAGAAATTTTGTGCAGAAACTTTCCGCAAATTGATCACATCTTCAACTGACCATTTCGCATTATATATTGATGTCTTGTACAAAGAATTGCACACAAAAGTTCAAAAAGCTCATATTATATCGCGAAAATATTACACTAATCACACTTGCAAATAAACCAATTTAATTGGCAAACTAATAAAAAATGGCTGATTCTATTTCTCATTCTTGGATGTGTTTGAAGGAATTCTTGCGGGCGGTAGCCAAGACCGTCTTAGCGGCAACAAGTACTACAAGAGCAATTATGAGAGAGAAAGGTTTACCGTAGGAACTACACTAGCAATAGTGGCAACAACAGTTATCCTTGCTCCTGCCGTCACTCCCTCTTCACATTCAAAATCAAAGTATAGATGAGTGGTTGAGTAAAACAAGCAAAGTTGGAAGTTCAAAGCATAGTAGTGTAAGTTGTTGGCCGCCACTATCGACCCCAATAACAACAACCATTAAACGTTGGAAGGAGGCTCTTCTTTCCTAATTTCATGAGTTGCTTTATAAAAGATAAAGTATATAGAGAAAAAATGTTTTTGCTTTTTCAAACAGATATAAGCATATCTCGGATAAATATAAAACGGTTTTAATGGAAAGCTCAGAGAAAAAATTATGAGAAGTGGAAAAATCAGTTATATATACATGAAAAAGAAACAAAGAAAAGTGTGAATACACAAAAATAGGTTCCCTGTGAAAACCTTCTACGGGTAACCATGCGCTTCATCTTTTTCGTCATCCGCTCTTCACTTCTTCTCTCCTTCTCCCTCTACGAGCATTTTTGCTTTCATATGCCTTACGACTCCTTTGCGATCTGATTACACTGTTAGCTTCAACATTGGTATCAGAGTCGGGTTCACAAGTCTTTACAAGAAAAATAGGTATGCAGTTAATGTACAGATATGAGGAGAAAAGAGGGAAGACACCAAAAAAAAATTCTAGCATAAGAAATCTTTTTCTAAAATTGTTTTTAGATCCAAAAGGTGGACGCCAAAAGGCTTAGTGCAAGTTAGAAAGCCAGAAGTGGCGAAGCCCAAAATAATGAGTGCATGGCAGAAAGCCAGAAAAGGCGAAGGCCAAAGGCTGAGAGCATGCTAGAAAGTCAAAAGAGGCAAAGATTGAAAGCTGAGGGCATGCCAAAAAGCCAGAAAAGGTGGAGGTCAAAGGCTGAGTACATGCCAGAAGAGGCAACGGCTGAAAGGATAAGTGTAGGCCAAAAAGACAAAAAAGGCGAAGACAAAAGGCTGAGCACACACCAAGAAGCTAGAAAGACAGAGGCACAGCGAGGCAAATGCTGAGTGAAGGCTTGAAAGCCAAAAAGATGTTGGCCAAGAGATGTCGATAGAAGGCTATAGGCCGAGAGAGTCGTTCCCTCCCTCCCTCCCACTCTACAAATGTCTCTCTCTCCTTCTCTCTCTTTGCAGACATCTCTCTCCTTCTCCCTATAGATGTCTCTCTCCCTCTCTCTACAAATCTCTCTCCTCCGTTTATATCCACCACGATTTTGTAAAACAACAAATGGTAAACCGTTAAGAGCAACTATTTTATGGAAACCGCTTGGGGTAACAGACTAAAAAATTCATTTTGACCTCAGTTATTTGATTAAATTATAATTTATCATTGGTTGAAATTATCAAAAAGTTAAGATATTTTAAAGTCAAAAGATAGATTTGCCCTGAATGGATGAAAGGACAATTATGTCCTCCTATAGTTTGTGGACATTATCAAATATTGGCCTACTTAATTACGCAATTATCCTTTAATGTGCGAAAATTAACATGTTTGACATTGAGTCAAAAGATATTTATGCCCTCTATCTTTAGGCAAAATTAAATATTCTGACTGAGGGGCAAAATTATCGTTTTGTCCCCAATCAGTTTCAGAAATATCTAAAAAACTAAGCGGTAATTGTACTGATCTAACCTTAATCTGTTTAGAAAATTACTAATAGACCAAACACAATCTTTTATAGTTTTGTCCCTGGTGTTTTGGGATAATTACCAGAATGAACAAAAGACAAAATTACTAGTTCATCCTTTACTTGTAAAGAAATTCCAAAAGTATATAGAAAATAAATTTACTATTCTATCCTTAGATTTGTCCTAAAATTACAAAAACTATCAGAATCTTGTATATTTCTGTAATAGTACCCATAAGTTACTTCAAATTATTGTTTAGTGCCTCAAATAGTTTACAGTTTAATATTTGGATTTTATGGATACTGCAGTTTAGTGCCTTGCTATATATTCTTTTTGGCTTCTTAGAAAATGTCTTATGTTAAATTATTTATTCCTTAATTTTTGTTTCTCATTTAAACTGTATAGACCCTCTATTTGTTGTTTCTGTCAAACTATTAAAAATGACTTCAAGAATTTTCGTTCCTAAATTGGCAAAAACTGAAAAGTTAAACGGCTTGAATTTTCAAACATGGAAAAGAAGAATCTTATTGGCATTAACTTTAGAAGGTGTTGATCATGTACCTAAAAAAACCATTTTACCCCTTACCCCAATTACAACACATGAGTAAAAAGAAAAATATAATATATTTTTAAAGGATGACACTATAGTGGGGACTATCATGTTAACATAGTTTTTGACTTGATTCAAGTTTGAAGAATTCGAGACCATTGAAGAGTTATTTAACTCTTTAACTACCAAATATGATACTACAGTCAAACTGCATATCAAACTACTCCTTCAAAAATATAATTCTTGTAAAATGAAAGAAAGTGATAATATAGTTAAACATGTTAACCAAATTTTGGTAATGGCTAGAGATTTAGTTGTAGTGAAATTAGTTATTCTTGAACTAATGCAGATATTCATAATTCTAAACAGTCTTCGTCCTCCTACAACATGGTAACTACAACTCTTAGACTTTGACTAGATTTTATCCTTTTAGAACTCCCGTTAAAACTAACTATTGAACAAGAACATATGAATAAAAATAAAAGAGAAAAACTGATAGTTGCTCGGATGATTTAGGGTCAAGCTCTGAAAACAACTAGAATAAGAAAAAACCAGATAAGAGATTTGGTTCAATTTTTTAAGAAATTACAAAAATCATTTCTCGGATAAAGTGTTTTAAATGGGCAAATTGGAGAACTATAAATGAGATTGTCATAACAACAAGAACAACAGTGGGAACAACCAACAACATAACGTAACAAAGAAGCATAATATAATCTACATCATTTCTTAGTGCTTGCTTCTACATAGATCGCTCGGTGACTGGTTGGTGGATTGACTTTCAAACGACCCAACACATCTCAAAGAGAGCGATAGATCTAAAGGAATACAATCATGGAGAGCATCGGGTTTATATGGGCAATAATACTTTTTTAATGTTTTGAAGTTAGGTCCTGCAGGATTTTTGTACAAGGCATATCAATTGTCCTTGCTCATGTACTAATTGTGCCCTCTATTAGGTCCAATTTTATGTCGTCTCTCCCTTAGTAAAGAAAGGGTTTGAGGTCAGGTTTATCCATAGTAAAGTCACTGCGAAAAAATATAACAGAATAACTTTTTTAGGTTTATTTGATGTTGAGCATGGTTTGTTTAAACTTAATATAAATGAAAATGAAAGTTCTTCTTCTACTTATATTGATTGTATTTATGTAATTAATATAAATGTATGATATAAACGTTTGGAGCATATAAGTTTAAACAAGTTGAGAAAATTAACCAACTTTAACTTATTGCCTAATTTTCATGAAAATAGTTTTAATAAGTGTGAGGCCAGTATACAAGAGAAAATGACCAAAATATCATTTCTTAAAAAAATAATTAAGACAAGAACCCTATTAAAGATTATTCACATTGATTTATGTAGACTCTTTAGGGTAAGATCTTATCGTGAGAAGGTATATTTTATAACATTTATCGATGATTATTCAAGATACTTTTAGCACATAAGTTTGAGACACTTGATGTATTCAAAGAATATAAGTAAAAAGTTGAGAATCAATTAGGGCAGACAATCAAAGTCTTAAGGTTAGACCGAAGTGGTGAATACACCTTTATAAAAAATTTGGAATTCTGTAAAGACTTTGGTATTTCAAAACAAAATACCATGCCTAGAACCCCTCAACAAAATGGTGTAGCAAAGAGATATAACAAGACCTTTTTTAATATGATTAGGTCCATGTTGATAGATCATTTACTTTTCAAGATATTTTGGGGAGTAGTTTTTACAACCTTATATATTCTAAATAGAGTACCATATAAGGTTGTATTGTCTATACCATATGAGATGTGGTTTGGAAAAAAACCATACTTGTGTTATCTCAAAGGGTGAGGATTTATGGTACATGTAAAGATCCTTAATTAGTCTAGAGATAAACTAGACAACATATCCTTAAGATATATTTTTTATTGGATATCCCAAAGGTTCTAAAGGATATCAATTTTATCATAAGTACCATAGTTTAATAGAAATTATGGATGTTGAATTATTAAAGGAATCTAAGAATGACATTCTTAAATAACGATGAATGTATTCATGATCTAGTAGATCTGAAACGTTATCATTTGAATCCATAGATAATGATGATCTTCCTAATCAAACCAAAACTTTATTACATTTATCCTACAAAAGAAGTGTGCAATTCTTTGGTTTAGATTACCTGACTGATAATCTGATATATCAATAGTCTATTGACTCATCTGAATCGTTAGATTGAGAAAGAGCCATGTATGAAGAAATTGAATCCATTGATAAAAACAAAGTTTGAGAATTTATTGATTTGCCAAAATAAAAGAAAGTCATAAGTTATAAATGGGTTTTCAAAAAGAAATATAAAATAGATGGACTTATTTAAAAGTTTAAGACGAGGTTGGTTGTAAAGAAATTCTCGTAAAAAGAGGTGATAGATTATGTTGAGATATATTCTCTAGTTATGAAATTTGCATCCATAAGGATAATCTCGATAATTTCTACATATTATGATTTGGATTTACATTAGTTATATGTAAAAACCGTTTTTCTAAATAGAGATTTAGATTAAATCATCTATATGTAGTAGTTATAAGGGTATGTTATTAAAGGGCAAGAAGATAAAGTATATAGATTGAAAAAATCCCTATATTGGCTTAAACAACTACATCATCAATGGTATTTGACTTTTCAAAATGTCATTCTAGAACTTGAGTTTGTGAGTAATAATCTTGACTACTATGTGTATGTATGGAACAATGGGAGTAACTTTGTCATTTTATTGTTATATGTAGATGACATATTGTTGATTAAGAATAATAATGAAATGATTGTCAAAACCAAGTCATGGTTAAACTAAATGTTCGAAATGAAGGATATGGGAGAGACATCCTATATAAATTTCTCGTAATGGAGAATCTAATCTCTTATGTTTCAGTCAAGAGAGATATATTGATTATATCATCAAGAAGTTTAAAATGGGTGAGTGCAATCCTACAACTACACGCATTGTTAAAAGGGTTAAATTGAGTAAGGTTGATTGTCTCAGTGAGGGAAAGAATAAACCTAATATTTCTTACGCACAAGCTGTGGGTAGCTTGATGTATGTGATCTTATATACAAGACCTTATGTGAGCTTTGTTATTGGTTTTATAAGTAGATATCAAAGTGATCATCGTTGACAATATTGGATAGTTGTGAAAAGGATTCTAAGATATCTTAAAGGAACAAAAGACTTGAAACTATGTTTTGAAGCAAATAAACTGAAAGTAGTAGGATACTCGAATGTTGATTTTGCTGGAAGCAAAGATGACAACAAGTCAACCTCCAATCAAATATTTTTATTTGGAGGTGGTGGTGTTTCTTAGGCTTGTAAGAAACAAGATTATGTAGTGTTGCATACACAAGAAGTTAAGTATGTTGATTGTAGTATGACTATTGCGAGTATAATTTAGATAAGCCACTTCATACATAATCTGAAGTTGGACATAGCCAATGAGTTAGTTGTCATTTCTTGTGATAATATACAGCAATTGGTCTTATTAAGAGAGGAGTTGATAGCTTAAGAAGCAAGCATATAATAGTTAAATATCACTACGTTCATGATATGTTTAAAAGAAATGAAATAATTATATCTTATATGTCAACAAATAATATGTTGGCTTACCCCTTCACTAAAGGCATCTCAGAATAACATTTTACTAAACATGTTACGCATATGGGTTTGAGATATGCCTAGAGTATGAGTGTAGAAATATACTTTGTTGATGGTTATGCAGGTAAAATATATTGGTTATAGAAAACCACATATAACATATAAAGTTGCAATTTACTTATAACTAAAAAATGATACGACTTGGTAAAACCCCAAAATAGTGGGAGGAAAAACACAGTGTATCATAAATTGACTGAAGTGGCCAAGTGGGAGATGTAAGTTGTTGGTGGCCACTATCGGCTCCAATAATAACAACAACCATGAAATGTGGGAAGAAGGGTCATCTTTCCGAATTTCATGAGTTGCTTTATAAAAGATTAAGTTTACAAAGCGAAACTGTTTTCGTTTTTTGAAAACGATACAAGCATCTCTCGGATAAACATAAAATCGCTTTAACCAAAAGCCCAGTGAGGAAATCACAAGAAGTGGAAAAGTCAGTTATATATACATTAAAAAGAAACAAAGAGAAATGCAAATACACAAAAACAGACTTCCTGTAAAAACCATCTGTGAATAACTGTGCGCCTCCTCTTCTTCTTCCTCTACTCTTCACTTCCTCTCTCCTTCTCCCTCTGAGAGTATTTTTTGCTTCCCCATCGTTTATGGCTCCTTTGTGATCCAACTGCACTCCTAGCTCTAACATATACTGAAAAGTTTAGGGTTTTTATCAAAGGGAAGAACTCCATAAATTGCATCCACTTGCTTAGGCAAAGCAACTGTTGTGTTACTGATTAAGATGAAACCCTGAACTTCAAAAAATGAATGCAATAAGGTAGGTGAAAGAACGAGAAGTGAGGTTTGTAAATAATACCGGAAACTTATCAAAATCAAGTCTGTGTTCGTCTTGTTCCTTGTTACTGACATGATGAACATCATCTTCATGTATGCTAAAATAGTGCATTCGACTTGGTAAACCAAGTATTCCTATTGGTTTATAACGTTAAGCTAATAAACTAATCCATGAGGAACTCATCTCGTTTAGATAAGTACTGATTTATCCCGCGTGAACACCAAACCCCAAAAGGAAGATATTTTCTTCATCTCATCTTAGAAGAAAGCTACTGCTATGTGAGATTAGATGCTTTCTATGCTTATCTGCTAAAGATAACCATATATACATGTAATTTAGTATACGGTAATCTTCATTAGTTTAATGGGTCGATTATGTGATAGAGTTATTTATTTTCCGCTGACCATTACCGACATTAATTTTTTTGTATGTTTAAATTTTGCCCCTCCTCCGTGGGGTCAACCCCATGCCAGCTCCCACGACTCCAACTCTAGTACACACATAAGCACACAATACATACTTATATATAGAGAAAGATCGTGGTGGGTGCTCAAACCTATCCACACTGAAACCTACTTAAACATTTTGATGGTCCAAATACCTAATGATACTATTGAGCTCTTAAATTCAAATTTCTATTGTTCGATCTACGCGATCAAATAATAGAGGTTTGTATTTTAAAAACGAGTTGTATCCTTTGCACTTTTCATACTTTCCAACTGATACATAATACTATTTACTTTTAAATTCAAATATCAATCATTGATCACGTTGATAAGTTGATAAAAAAGTTTGAATATATTTAAGCATAAATTGGTTTGGGTATATATCCCCTCTCTCTTTATATATATATATATATATATATATATATATATATATATATATAGATAGATATAGATATGAGAGTGATGTTAATCCTTATCATAATTTAAGGATTAGCTTCATTAATGAAATTTATTCAATTCTAATCTTTTAATAGTAGTGGCTTTGGCACCTAGAGAAAATAAATCAATAAATAAATATGGCCGGCCCATGGAATTGGAATCTACACTTCAAGGGCAATGATGCTCTCTAGTCAATGATTGTCCGATGAACAGTCAGAGAAACCCCTGGTTTTCTCATATGTAGACCACTAACGGCTTCTGACCCCTGGTTTTATGAGCCACTTGTTCATATTATATTGTTTATTTCCCACTGACAGGGCAATTAAAAACGCAAAGTTTCTTTTAGCATGAACTCGTTTGAGGAATCAATCCTAGTACCGTACTGAATATATAAAAGCTAACGTCAATGTGAGGAATTTCATGACTGATTTTTTGGGTAGATCCCTACCAGATATGCATAACAAAGTCTAGAGTGTGGATTAAGACCCGTTGTAGGTTGAACACACACACACACACACACACACACACATATATATATATATATATATATATATATATAGAGAGAGAGAGAGAGAGAAAGAAAGATTAAGGGAAACTTAAACTCATAAAGGCTTTTTCTTGTAAATCAATTAACCCACAAATTTCACTGGTTAGTTTCATAGTGCCAAACAGTGTGGTGTAATTATTTAAATCCTTACTGTCATCCAACTTTGATGAACATGTTGGTTAGTACTAACATTATATTCAAAGTCCATCGTTCTAGCTTCTGCATGACATTTTTCAAACTCAAGCTATGAGTTGTATTAAAAAATTAAACACATTTTGTAAACCCAAGCACAGAAATTTAGTAGGAAGATGATTCCCATGAGTGATTCAACAGCAGTTGAGGCCTGCTGGAATCTGGATCTTACTTAAAGATCTAGATGAGATTTAAAGAACCGAAGATCCTATTCTGGTCTAAATCCATATTCAATATCCAAAGTTGAATGCAGACCCAAAATTCAATTACTAAGATGTTAAGCCTTTTCATATTACCTTAACTCATTTCCTAAATCATGATACAAAAATGTTATATGGACTCGACAGTTCAAACCGTGCCGAAATCCTCTTAACGACCATAGTCCATTTTGAGCCTATTGAGATCCATTTGAGGGATTCGATTTCATTTACTACACACTTGAGCTGGACATATTCTGAACCTAACCCGGATCCAAATCCATGTTACCATCAAGACATGACACTACCCTGACAGACCGTCGTTCTTCATTGTTTCTGCCCCCAATCCATCGTGTTTTGGCATTCACCCAGTAAGCCAAGCACCCTCTCTCTCTCTCTCAGGTAGCCATTTTGCCTAAAAAATCTGTCATTGTTCGATAGCGATTTCGTAGAAAGATGGAACGGAAACACTAGAGAAACCACCGAAAAACTCCGTTTCTCCCATAGATCATGTGGTAAATGGCACCAAATGGCAGATCAAACCGATCTGTCCTTTCTACGTCTCTCTTTGGGTTCAATGTTACCGCCGGTCATTAGAGTTTTTGGTCTAAAAATGAAAGTGAACAAGATGGAGTTCTTTACCTAAAAAATCCGGCAAGAGGTTCTTCTGTTTTTTCGGCTGCAAGTGATCGAACAAGAGGGTGGTAGCCCTCTATAATGCAGGTCCTGGCTCCATATCGAACCTGATTTGGGTCGAACCCACCCGGATATCTAAGTTCACCACCATGAGGCTTCTAATAGATGAAGGTAGTATGTTGGCCAGTTTTATTATGGTCAAGCCGGCTCGCTAAATAAGCCTCTAGTCAGAAGCCAGAATTGTCGGTGTAAAAGATTTTGCCTCGTTATTTATTCACATGATCATTTTTCTTAGTGTATTAATTCTAAAAAGAATAAATTTTTTACCTTGTCCAAAGGGAAAAACAACGAACCTCACTCTCTTTATAATCTAAAATACTGCTCTATCGACATGGTATATTATGCTTTACTGGAGTCTTTACCAGCAGCTGGAGGAAAACCAGTGGCCGGTGGCCGAACCTAGATTTCCGTTCACAAACCAGGATAATCACAGCCGTTGCTTTCCTATCCGTCCAATATAAATATATCTCCGCTATCCACCGTTTCCTTCATCCATACTGCACAAGCAATCTCCATTGCTTTCCCTTGATACCAACCTCTTAGTCTCCACCATTATTCCTTTCAGCTTCCAGCTCTTCATATTTTCTGCCCCGTCACAGTCATCAAAGCTAGGAGACGTTAATGGCGCCTTGTGAGTCATCTGTTGCTCGTAGCGTAGTTTCTTCTCCACTTGAGATGAGTGGTCTGGGAAATCTTGACCAGAAACTTTCTGTGGCTAAACGCTGTGGACATGGTACATATACACTCTCTACATTTCTGATCGCCATACTTAAATTCCTCCCTTGTTTTCTTGTCCATTGATTGATATTATCATCAGAATCTTCAGCACTTTATACAAGCATGTATTACTTTGCGTGTGTCATCTGGGAGTAATTTCGAAGCGATTAAAACGAAAGAAAACCTAAACATTGGTTTTAAATATCAGGATCTGCATCTTTTCAATCTGAATGATTTCCGTTCACTCAATAACTGATTTGTTCTTTGGTTTGAATTGTGAAGAGGGAGTTATTGCAGGAGCAAGGGCTGCGGTTGTTGCCACTGTAGCTAGCGCAGTTCCTACTGTAAGCCTCTCTCATGCATAATTGCTCTTGTACTTATTCTATGTACAATTATGAGACAAGATTCCTTATTTCATACAAATTTACCTACCGATCTCATTTTGGCATTGCGTGTATATATATGTGCAGATGGCTACCGTGAGGATGTTACCTTGGGCAAGGCGAAACCTCAACCCCACGGCGCAGGCACTCATTGTCTCCTTAGGTAAAAGATAAAAAGTATATTCTATTCGCCATGCATCTTCCAAAAACTTGCCTTCCATGTGAAGTAAAATAATTAAAAATAAACAGGTCGATTTCCCCAGGCCACGCTCAAGTTCCATGTAGCCTTTCCTCGGGCCTCGGCGATATAAGTTAATAAATATACTTATAAAGAAAATATTTACATTTACATTGAGCTGGTTGTAGCAACCCCAAAAGTTTAAATTTACATGGAGTTTTCTACTCTAAACTACGTTTAAGCGACTTGAAGCTCGGCTGCTTGAGTGTGGGGTGGACCTTTCTGAAACGTGAGCTGAATCTGAGGTTAATTTGAAGCAGGCACAACTTAGAAGCTCATTAAAAGAGGCAGATGAACATCAACAAACAACAAACATAATCTTGTTTGTTGATATAACCAAACATTGTTGGCATATATAGCCAATAATTCTTAATGGGTCGGAAGGACCACAACTCCTACTCTACGTTTAGATATGCTTATATATATGTGTGTGTGTGTGTGTGCGCACGTGCATACATACAACCGGTACTTGCATATATTTGTAAGTGGTAGATTGTGAGCTAATCAGGAAAATGATCGCATTGCAGTGGCTGGATCCGCCTTCTTCATTGTTGCTGACAAGACCGTCTTGGCTACCGCGCGTAAGAATTCGTTCAAGCACATCCGAGCATGAGAACTAAGACAAAGTAGCATCTACTTATGTACATTTTTCCCTTTACGTTTGCCTCTTGGTAGTTGAGTTGCTGGCGACCGTGTGGTAAATGTAAATATGGTTTCTACGACATAATATAAAGTTGCTGGTAGAACTTTTGTAAAATGTCTGTAGAGAGCGTGCACACACACATATACATACATAAATACATGAGTGCATGCATGCATACATACATATATATATATATATATATATATATATATATATATATATATATATATATATATATATATATATCCATTTCAAGGGTTAGAGATTTTTCATTAGCCATTGATAAGGATAAAATGGACAATCAAGAAAGGTTCCTTGGCTTTCTTCATTTCAAGGGTTCCCTAAATCTAGATTCTGTGTGTGTGTGTCTGCGTGTATGCCGCTCTTATAGCTCTGCCATGAGACAGACAGCAGTGTTTCATTTCACTGGTGTCCATTTTTCGTCAGCAGAACTTTTCGTGCGCACATAGCGCCACAAAGGGCGCCAGAGTATTTCGCCACAAATTAGACGACCCTGTACACCGTAGAGAAAAACTTTTGTGACGCGTGGAGAGAATCACAGATTAAACGTTTCAAAGATGGCCACGTTGTGAATGTCGCAGTAGATGCTATTCAGACCATCGATTCCTAAACCAAACATCTATGTGTAACATAGTCAATTCACATATGAAAGCATATTTGATATGCAATTAAATTACATTCCATCCTCAAAAGTTACTGATCTTATAATTCACATATGCAATCAAATTACAGAAATATTTTAACGTCAACAAATACTACAAGCATATTCCTTTAAATGCTGGCAGTGGTACTCATTGTCACCTTGTTCGACAAAAAAGAGCGGGCATCTGATTGTATACTATGGAGAAGATGATGCCACTGGCCCAGATGGGAAGAATCTGGATGATGGACTTGTACCTCTACATAGCTTCCATGGGTTAGATTCACCTTTGATTAGATCATGTTCTCTCTTAACAGTTGCTCTATTAAAAAGTTGCATGAAAATACTGTAAGGTTGTCAAGGTCAGATTCAAAGAGAAAAACATGCACAGATTGCAGCTTAGTTAGTACTGTTCTAGTCATTAATTAAAAGGTAATGCTATCTGCATTGTTTTCTCAGTACAACAACAACAACAACTAAGCCTTTTACATAGATTCTTTGTTCCACAGATCCCTATCGTGTGTACATTGTTTTCTTAGTAAATAAAAGAAATTGTGGCAGAATCATTCTGTCATGTCCTTGTATTAATCTGAAATGAGCTGACTGTCCAAAAGCCTCGCCGGTCCAAACGACTCTCCCAAGAGAATGTGGAACCAGAGGTTGCTACAATTCCTCAACCACTTCCTGTTATCTTCACTGCTTAAGACGCACAAACTAAAGCAACAAGTCAAAGTCTCCCATTTCAAAGAAAGAGGAAGGGTGGGCCAGCTGTAAGACTCAACAAAGGCTAGCATCAACCGCTCAATACACCCCTGGATACTTCTCATGCTAAAGGCTCTCGAAAGAATTCATGCATCAAGGTCGTGCCCCAAACTAATAGCGCTTGGAGAAACGAGGAAGCCATGGAATCTACTCGGGTAGAAAGGGGTCATGAGTAGATCAGTCCTACCATCCATCTAAGATATCTTGTGGCCAATTCCATAGAGAACGAGCACTTCATTTCAGAGAGGCTCTCGCTCAGTGCGACTTATTGGACTTGGAAACTATTGGTTTGTCCTTCACTTGGCACCGCTGAGCGGGGCACTCAATTCAGGCTAAGAAGTTGGTTAGGGCAGTGGCAACTTAGTTTTGAGGGTAGGATTGTGGAAAATCTGCCTCGGCTGCATTCTGGTCACTCACCGCTATTACTTCGATGTATGCGAGTACGAAAAGGCCGAAGACCCCTCCGATTTTAGGCTGCATGAACCACACACATTACGCTTATGAAGATCGTGTTTGGGCAACTTAGAATCTCACGCCCCACGGTGTGCCAAACAGGATGAAAACAGTAAAAGAAGAATCAATTAAGTTTAATAGTGAAGTACAACAACACCTAAGCCTTTTTCTCGGGGTCCATTACATGAATTCTTTGTTTTCACATAGCCTATCATGTGCTATGTTAGCAGTTAACTCACAATAAGTAAAATTATTATTTATTGTTTCTTTCCAACACTTTTGTGGTCGGTTTAATGCTTTCGAAATCTAGTAATTTATCTTAAATGATATTCTCTCATTTTATCCTCCATTGGTGTCACTCCTAATTTATTTCTAATAACCTCATTACGTATATGGTCTTTTCTTGTATGACCACTTGTTCATCTCAACATCTTTTGTACTTGTTTATGATTAACTGCCCAACACTCATAACCATAAAACATGGAGGGTATAATTGTTGGTCTATAATATTTACCTTTTAAATTTAATAGTATCTTTTTATCACAAAGAATACCTTATGCTTCTCTCCATTTTAACCAACAAGCATTAATTCTACGTGTAACATATCTATCAATTCTTTATCACTATAAAAAATTGACCCTAAGTATTTAGTGAAGTATTTGAAAATATACTTTGTAAGAAATGACTACTCGAACATATTAGAGGGATTCAAAAACGATTGGACTGTGGTAACTTTTTGGTTCTAATCCAACTTCAAGCTTGTCTTTAGGAAGAATATAATGAAGTCTTGTTAGAAGAATACCTATCGTGTGTCATATTAGTTCTTCTTTTGATCTTCTTTCTATATGTCCAAATCATCTTAAATGATGTTCTCTCATTTTATCCTCTATTGGTGCCACTCCTAATTTGTTTCTAATAACCTCATTATGTATACGGTCTTTTCTTGTATGACCACTCATCCATCTCGACATCTTCATTTCTGTCACAGACATCTTTTGTACTTGTTCATGATTAACTGCCCAACACTCAGAACCATAAAACATGGTGGGTCTAATTGTTGGTCTATAATATTTACCTTTTAACTTTAATAGTATCTTTTTATCACAAAGAAACATGGCGGGTCTAATTGTTGGTCCTAATACCTTATGCTTCTCTCCATTTTAACCAACAAGCATTAATTCTATGTGTAACATATCTATCAATTCTTTATCACTATAAAAAATTGACCCTAGGTATTTAGTGAAGTATTTGAAAATATACTTTGTAAGAAATGACTACTCGAACATATTAGAGGGATTCAAAAACGATTGGAATGTGGTAACTTTCTGGTTCTAATCCAACTTCAAGCTTGTCTTTAGGAAGAATATAATGAAGTCTTGTTAGAAGAATACCTATGATATCAAAAATCATGAAAGAAATGGGTGGCATTTGGTGATAGGAACACAAAAATTATGATGAGATGCACCCGAAATACTATTCATGCCTTGCAATTAGATGACGGCACATGGTGTGACGATGAAGATATTTTAAGAGCAACAGCCTTGAAGTTTATAAGAATTTATTTAGTCATGATGACGCATTTCGCCCAAAAACCATCCATCTCCACAAAAGCCCAACTCTCAACTATTTTGCCTGTGCCTCCTTGACAACCCCTGTCATAATGGACGAGGTGCAAAATGTGGTTACGAATATGAAACCCTTCAGTGCACTAGGTATAGATGAGTTTCCAACATTCTTCTTTAAGAAATATTGGAGTATTGTTGATGAATAAATATACAAATTGGTCAAACATAATTTTGAATCTAGGAAAATTGAGGAAACATGGGTTGAGACTCTTTTGGTTCTGGTTCTTGAGGAAAAACACCCGAAGATTATGAGACATTTCCGACCTATTAGCTTGTGTCTGGTGATCTACAAAATCATTATGAAAGTTTTTCTTTTAAAATCATTATGAAAGTTTTTCTTTTAAGACTAAGGCTTTATCGTATTGAGCTCATTGGACCACTTCAAAATAGCTTCACACTAGGCAGGACAACAATAGATAAGATAATGCCATTGTGGGTCAAGAAGTTTATCCATTACATACACTATATGGAAGGTAAGAAGTCTTTGTCGGCCTTTAAAATTGACCTTGTGAAAGCCTTTGATCGTGTTGATTGCCCTTTTCTAGAGTAAACCTTGCACAAGTTTGACTTCCCTCATATCAACATTGTTCTTATCATGAGCTGTGTCACATCTTCTATTCATGTATTATGGAATGGCAACATGCTTGAGAACTTCAAACCTAGTCGAGAATTTCAGCAAAGGGATCCGATGTCTCCATACCTATTTATTATTTGTATGGAGAGGATTTCTTTGCTCATTCAACAGTAGATCAACAGCAAGAAATGGGAACCTATTCACCTCTCTAGACCGGGACCCTCGCTTTCTTATTTGTTCTTTGCAGATGATGTTATACATTTTTTGCCGAGATAAAAGTTATCAAGTACACATGGTAATGAACACTGTGGATGTTTTTTGCAAAGCGTCTGGAATGAAGGTAAATTTCCACAAATCACGAGCTATGTGTTCCTAATCCGTTCTAAACCGGAAGAACCACTATCTAGTTTGCGAGAGACCTGGGGAAATATCTTGGGTTTCAACTTATGCAAGGATGAATGACTAAGGCTTGCTTTAAAGATATTTTGGAAAGGTTGCACTCCCGTCTAGCCAATTGAAAAGGAAAACTCCTTAATTGAGTACTCAACTCAAGCAAGGCTTCACATTTTAGGTATGCAAAGGTGACATCTCATTTTGGTATGATACATGGCTTGGACTGTTAGGTTGTGGCCATTCTCGTCAACCCAGCACAGGCCATCCAGTCTATTACCTGTATCTCGGGTTGAAGATACAGCGACCATAACAATGGGACGGTTACCGGAAATTTTGGTAACGGTCTCGATAAGAACGCTCAAGATGAGGGAAGCCCAATAGGATAATCGGGAAAGGGGGAGCACGCGCTGCTCTGTATTTTGCTCTATAAATACAGAGCAGCTCATACTCAATAAAAATGATGGAAAAATATACAGTAGAAAGAAACACACCTTTCCCCGAAAAACTCCACTGCGAGGAAACCTCGAACAATCAGACACTCACATTTTATTCTGTTGCAGGCGTACTTGGGAGAAACCGAAGGAAGACAACATAACGCTCGGAAGTAGCCGGAATCAGGTGACAAAACCCAACATCTGGTATTAGAGCCACGGTTTGACCCTGCAAAAAAGTACGTATTATTGTTTTGAGAAAAAAAAAAGGGAAACGAGTGAGAGAAGGAAAGGTTGAAAAAGCGATAAGGCAGCAGAAAGCTGCAGTCGGTAGAAGGCCGAAAGGTCAGAACTAAAGCTGCCCACAAACGACCGAAGGCTGAAAGGTCAAAACTAAAGCTGCAGACGATCGAAAGCTGAAAGACCAGACTCAAGCCACAGACTGCCAAAGGTAAGAACCAAAGTCGCAGACGGCCAAAGGCTGAAAGGTCATAAACAAAGCCGCAAACGGCCGAAGGCCGAAAGGCCAAGAAAAGGAAAGGAAGCAGCCGGCCGCTAGCTAGGAAAAGAAACAACAAGACGTCGGTCGCCATGCAGGGCGAAAAAAATAAGTCGTCGGCTGCCATACACGGCAAAAAATAAGTTGTCGGCCGCCACAAAGAGCCGCAGGCCAAACCCTCTGTCTCTCTTCGTTGTTTAATCATACCCGAAAACCTTCAGGCAGTTTTTAGAAAACTGTGGGCCGGTTTTCATATATTACCAAACTGACCCTGGAAAATTATGAAAATATACAAATATTTTTGGATAAAAAGATTGTTTTGCCCTTATTAAGCGAAAAATTTGTTTTACCCTCTAGCAGTTTATGAAAATTATGAAATATCGAGCTGTTATTTTACGTTATTGCCCTTCTTGATTTAAATTATTACTTTTCTGTCATTGTATCAAAAGACAGATTTATCCCTATACTTTTGAGAAAATTACAAATTCGAACTAAGGGTTAAAATTACATATTTAACCCTGATCAATTACGAATTTTAGAAAAATACCAAGAATAATTTTATGAGTCTGTCCTTGAGCATTTCAGAAAATTACAAAAGTAGACAAATAGTTAAAATTATAGTTTTACCCCTGATATTTTTTGAAAAATGTTAAAGGTAGAAATTTTTGGGAAAATTATGAATTTATCCTGAGCTGCTTATGAGTTATTTTTAGCTCATTTTTCTCATATTATGCATCATTCTAACAAGATTCCTACTATATGTGTTTGTTCCTTATTTTTGTTTCTTTATTAGAATATGTGTCAGAATTGGCAAGAACCGAAAAATTGAACGGTATGAACTTTCAAACATGGAAGAAGAGAATCTCACTTGCTCTAACACTGGAAGGTGTTGAGTATGTATTAAAAGAAATCATGCATCCGCAACCACCAGACGCAACTGAGCAACAGATAGAAATGTATAAAATATTTCTAAAAGATGACACAATAGCAAGGATAGTCATGTTGACATACTTGGAGGATAACTTGATAAGGGTCTTCGAACAATACGAGACCGCAAAAGAGTTGTTTGATTCTATAACAACTAAGTATGACACAACTGCCAAACTATATGTGCAGTTGCTACTACAGAAGTAAAACTCCTTTAAAATGAGAGAAAGAGATAATATAGTAGAACATGTAAATCATATGTTAGTAATGGGTAGGGACCTAGTTGTGGCAAAGTCAGTCATTTCAGAACCGATACAAATATCAATAATCCTGAACAGTCTACTCCCATTATGGAACATAGTCACCACTGCCCTCAGGTTAGGGCCAGAGATTAATCTTTCGAAATTGCTCCTGAAACTAGCAATAGAGCAAGAACATATGAACAAAAATAAGAAAGAAAAATTGCTAGTGGTATAAGATGAGATAGGATCTAGCTTCAAACCCAATGAGAAGAAAAATAAACCAAACAAGAGGTTTGGCAATAATAACAAGAAGGGCGGTCAAAATTTTAAGAAATCATAGAAAACCGCTTCTCAGGTCAAGTGTTTCAATTATGGAAAGATAAGACACTTCAAGAGGGATTGTCGCAACAAGAAAGGTAGATGAAACAACCCACAACGCGAATAATTAGAGAAGTAGGATATAATCTGCATGATATCAGAATATTTGTACATGGACTACCTAATGACAAGTTGGTGGATAGACTATGGAGATACCAGACACATCTCAAAAACCAATGAAGGGACAATAGATCTGAAGGAATACAAACCATGTGAACATCGAGTGTACATGGGTAACAACACCTTCTCGGATGTTTTGGGTACTAGGTCCTTTAGAATCTTTGTACAAGGTAAACCAATTGTATTAACTGATGTATTAATTGTGTCATATATAAGGCGCAATCTGGTCTCGGTCCCTACCTTTGTAAAGAAAAGTTTTGATGCAAGGTTTATTCTTAGCAAGGTGACTTTGGAGAAACATGGGATAATATTATTGTCTGAAGAATTTGATGTGGAGCATGGACTGTTTAAGTTAAGTAATAATGAAATTGGTAGTTCTTCTACTTATATTGAGTGTGCCTTTAATGTTGATGTGAATATATGGCATAAACTCCTTGGGTATATAAGTTTGGAAAAGTTAAGGAAATTATTCAACTTCGACTTACTACCTGAATTTGAGGAAAATATTTTCAACAAGTGTGAACCTTATATAAAAAAAAAATGACAAGAAAAGTTATCAACAAGGGAAACAATCCCATTGGAGGTAATTCACACGGATTTATGTGGACGATTTAGAGTAAGGTCACATCGTGGAAAGGTTTACTTTATAACCTTGATCGATAATTACTCTAGATATACTTATTTATATCTTTTGACACATAAATTTGAGGCACTATAAGCTTTTAAAGAATATAAGCAGGAAGTAGAAAACCAACTGGGACATTCAATCAAAGGGCTAAGATCAGATAGAGCTGGTGAATATACCTCTGCAGAATTTCTTCAATTCTGTAAAGATTTTGGTATTGTAAAGCAAAATACAATGCCTAAGATACTTCAACAAAATGGTGTAGCTGAAAGATATAACAGAACCTTATTGAAAATAACAAGGTCAATGTTGATCGATGCCTCTCTATCAAGGATATTTTGGAAGAAGCAGTAAGTACAACGGTTTACATACTAAATAGAGTACTATATAAAGTTTTATTCACTGTACCATATGAGATGTGGTTTGGAAGAAAACCCAACCTAGGTCATCTCAGGAGGTGGAGATCTATTGCATATGTAAAGATCCTTGATCAGTCTAGAGACAATCTAAACAGTAGATCCTTAAAATGTATATTTATTGGATATCCAAAATGTTCAAAGGGATATCGATTTTATCATAAGGACCACAGATTAATTAAAACTAGAGATGTTGAATTCTTAGAATATACTAAGAATGACATCTTGGAAAACAATAATGAATGTATTGATGATTTAGTAGACCTAGATCAATCATCATTACAACTCATAGAAGATCTTCTTGAAACAACCGAAACCTTAAGTGGATATAAAAGGCCTAGGACCACTTCGTCCTACTTAAAGGATTATCACACTTATCTTGTAGAAGAAGTGTATAATTCGGTGGATTTAGATGAGTTCACTGATAACTTAACTTATCAGCAAGCTATGAACTCATCGGAAGCAACAGACTGGAGAAAAGCCATGGATGAGGAAATTGAATCTATTAAGAAAAACCAAGTATGAGAATTGGCTGATTTGCCAAAAGGAAGGAAAGTCATAGGCTGTAAATGAGTTCTGAAAAAGAAATACAAGGTTGATGGTTCAATCGATAAGTTTAAAGTGAGGTTTGTTGCAAAGGGTTTTTCGCAAAAAGTGGGGATAGATTATGTTGAGACATATTCTCCAGTTGCAAAATTTGCATCCATAAGAATAATCTTGGTAATATCTGCATATTATGATTTGGACTTAAATCAGTTAGATGTAAAGACAATATTTCTAAATGGAGATTTAACTAAAATCATATACATGCAGTAGCCCGAAGGATTTGTGGTTGAAAGCCAAGAAGATAAAGTATATAGGTTGAGAAAATCCCTATATGGCCTGAAATAGTCACCTCGTCAATAGTATTTGACTTTTCAAAATACCATTATAGAACTTTGGTTTGTGGCTAATAAACTTAATCACTGTGTATATGTCTGGAACAATGGGAGTCACTTTGTCATCCTGTCATTATATATAGATGACATATTGTTGACTAGGAACGATAACGAGATGATTGTCAAAACCAAGTCATGGTTAAACTCAAAGTTCGAAATGAAGGATATGGGGGAAGCATCCTATATCTTGAGTATAAAGATCTCTCGAGATAGAGAATCTAAACTCTTATTCTTGAGTCAAGAGAGATATATTGATTATATCCTTAAGAAGTTCAAAATGGGTGAATGCAAGTCTGCTGATATACCTGTTGCAAAATGGGTTAAACTAAGTAAGGCTAATTATCCCGGTGAAGGAGACGATAAGCCTAATGTTCCTTATGCACAAGTTGTTGGTAGCTTAATGTATGCTCTGTTGTGTAAAAGACCTTATATCAGCTTTGTTGTTGGTCTTGTAAGTAGATATCAAAATAATCCTGGATGGCAGCACTAGATAGTTGTAAAAAGGATTTTAAGATATCTGAAAGAAATAAGAGACTTGAAATTGTGTTTTCAAGCAGATGAACTGAAAGTGGTAGGATACTCAGATGTTGACTTTGCTATAAGTAAAGATAATAGCAAATCAACCTCGGGTCAAATATTCTTATTTGGAGGTGGTGTTGTTTCTTGGGTATATAAGAAATAGGGTTGTGTAGCATTGCATACATAGGAAGTTGTGTATGTGGCTTGCTGTATGGTTGCAACGAGTATTGTTTAGATAAGTCGCTTCATACGTGATTTGAAGTTGAAAATAACCGACGAGCTAATTGTCATTTACTGTGATAACAACGCAGCAATTACTCTTATCAAGAATGGAGTTATTGCTCAAAAAGCAAGCACATAATGGTTAAATACCACTATGTTCATGATATGGTTATGAGAAAGGAAATAGCCATCTCATACATGCCAACAAATGATATGTTGGCAGACCCCTTGACTAAAGGCATAACCGAGAAACTTTTCTCAAAACATATTACAAACATGAGTTTGAACAATGTTTGATTGTTGTATAGGAAAATAACCACACAATGGGTATTGATTGCAATAGCAATCATGAAAGGACATTACTAGGTAAACCCTACAAAAGTGGGAGAAAAATCAGTATGTGAGTACACTTAACTCGAATGGCCAAGTCGGAGATATTAGGTTGTGGCTATTCTCGTCAACCCAGCATAGGTAATGGTTGGATTGGTCATCTAGTCTGTTATCTATATCTCGAGTTGAAGATACAGCGGCCATAACAACGGGACGGTTACCGGAAATTTCGGTAATGATCCAGATAAGAACGCTCCAGATGAGGGAAGCCCAATAGAATAACCGAAAAAGGGGAGCAAGCACTGCTCTATAAATACAGCGCAGCGCATACTCAATAAAATGATGGAAAAATATACAGCAGAAAGAAACACACCTTTCCCCGTAAAACTCTCCGAGGAAACCTAGAACAATCAAGACACTCACCTTTTGTTTCACTGTAGGCGTACCTCGGAGAGCCCGAAGGAAGACAACCTAATGCTCGGAAGTAGTCAGAATCAGGCGACGAAACCCAACATGGACACGGCCCTAACAGTGAGAGATATGTGGCAAGATAATTGATGGAACTATGTATCTCTGCCACACGATCATCCCTACAACTATTCACGATCAAATTTTACTCGGATGCAGCTCCCCACTAATACCTTAATGGACTGTCATTGGATATGAAAACACTCCAAAACCTCAGAATACTCAGTTAATAGTGCTTATGCATGGCTTAGCTCAACTGGAAACCTTGAGCCTCCTTTCAACGAAAACTTGAGGTGGATATGGCGTACAAGACTACCGGAGAAAGTAAGGCTCTTGCTATGACTTATCTTCAATGATGCCCTCCCAACAAATCACCTCAGATATAGCAGAGGCCTCAGTCAATTGGCAAGATGCAATCGTTGAGAGCAGGATGAAGATATAACTCATTGCTTGCGGGATTGCCCATATGTTAAACAGGTTTGGCATGAACTAGGCTTCTCTTTTCCTAATTGTTTCTTTACCTGCCTTCATTGATTGTAGCATATATGTACATTTTTGTCTGCTAAACCAAAGAAAAAAGACATGCGTGCACGTATGAGTGATGGGTTTGCTGAAATCCTTTTTCTTTTATTGAGACTAACTGCAATTAGTCTGATTGCTTGTTCACTAGTAGAAACTAGCCTTTTTTTGTTGCCTCAGGAATAGGACAGGAAAATGAACCGAGGCCCTCGTACTCCAGCTTGGTTCTGCCAGTTTCTACCTCTTCGTGTTTAAGGTATTAAATGTAAATGAAGGGTTATTTTACTAAAACTTATTAAAAAGGAGATTTTGTATAAACGAAGGGTCATTATGAAAGATGTCTAAGGAACTTTCTCAATCAGCAGATAGCTAGCTGATCAGAGCATAAAAGGATAATGAACTGTTCGTGGACGTTCGCAATGAAGTTGTTTGGCTAGCACGCGGCTAGCTTGATCATTAGTAAAGAAGATGAGCCAAGTAAAGAAGAAGGATTGTTCGGTTTGTTCTTGAAATTGCCTGAAAATCATGCTTGCCGGATGTTTTTGATCGCCACACGATTCTTGGCATTATAATAGGAGGTGGCTAGATTTAAAGTTGAATACACATAAGCCACATGCTTATATGTATATTAGGATATGAGTCGTATGCTGTTGGATAATTTGATCAAGTACGCGAATATTTGCATGATATATCTTAATTATATGTATGCACACATATAATTCATAAATATCATATAATTCATGGCCGAGAATTATTATTCATCTTTAACATCAGATTGTTCTTATGTTGTTGCCTAATACGATTCATGAAATTCATATCTATAGTTCTGCTGTTGCACGGTGGGATCCTCTTCATCACAAGATCGTAATTAAGGATCCCAAGACGGAGAGTGAGATCTAACGAAGATCAAGCACAATGGGATCCTTCGTTTGAAATTGAACAATTTCAGCCTTTACAGAACTATAAGACCCTAGAGCCCTAGGATCCAACTTGTTGTCTTGACAAATTAATGGACTTGAGTACAATTTGCTGTTGCGAAAAGCTGCAACAAACAGTTTATTTTTTAAAAACCTTATATTGAATGTTTACATATTATATTTTGATAAGTAGTTGGGTTTTATGAGGACTTAAAATTAATAATTATCACTTAGCCATTTCAAATTCATCTATATATGCATTAAACAAGGCTGGACCATGTTGATATATATATATATGTGTGTGTGTGTGTGTGTGTGTGTGTGTGTGTATAATATGATATAATATATATATATATATAGTTGGTTTTCCCAAAGAAGAAAATGAAACAGATATATAGAATTGGAGTGCATTATGGTTCCTTTATCTACATATTCATCTCATTTGTTGGCATTGAAATGGATAAACAAAAGCCAGTTGTTGGTAGAGCTATGTGGGAAATGAGATGATTGGGTTGTTTGGGTACCGCTCCCTTGGGGTTGGGGGCCAAAATAGCTCAACCCTGGCCTGAACCATTTTTTTCTTTAGGTCATTTTTTTTAACCCAGAAGCGACCTGATCGGGTTCAGGTCGACCCAATCATGATCCCTGCAGTATATAACATTCATAATATATATATACCTGTGTGTGTGCCTATCTACAATTGGGTCAGGTCAGCCGGGACCTAACCTGACCTTTTGCCTGGTTGCTTTGGGCGGACACAGTGACAGATCTAGAAACTCTTTTGAGGTGGGGTGAATATCTCCTAATGGTTTTGGGTGGGGCGAACTATGTATTATATAGCACATAGATCCCACCATGGGCTAAAGACTTTAAGTTGATTTTCTATTATTTATATTAACAACTACTTTGGGAGGAATGTTTTTATGTGGTACTAACGATTTAATAACTATCTTTGTAGCTCCGGAATGTTTACAATGTGAGGCCGAAGTCCCACACATGCATATGCACCCACTCGTCACCAGTGAGTGGGCATCAGAGAACCCCACCTGGTGTTCTAGCACTGGGTGCACTAGTAGTTGCTTCTCTCTCTCTCTCTCTCTCTCTCTCTCTCTCTCTCTCTCTCTCTCTCTCTCTCTCTCTATATATATATATATATATATATATATATATATATATGTATGTATATATATATATGTATGTATATATATATATGTATGTATATATATATATGTATGTATATATATATATGTATGTATATATATGTATATGTATATGTATATCTATATATATGTATGTATGTATATGTATATATATGTATGTATGTATATATATATGTATATATGTATATATGTGTATATATATATATATATATGTATATATGTATATGTATATGTATATATATGTATGTATGTATATATGTATGTATGTTTATATGTATATATATGTATGTATGTATATATGTATATATATGTATATATATGTATGTATATATGTATATATATATATATATGTATATGTATATGTATATGTATATGTATATGTATATGTATATATATGTATATGTATATGTATATATATATGTATATGTATATGTATATGTATATGTATATGTATATGTATATATATGTATATGTATATGTATATGTATATGTATATATATGTATGTATGTTTATATGTATATATATGTATGTATGTATATATGTATATATATGTATGTATATATATATATGTATATATGTATATATATATATATATATATATATATGTATGTATATATATATGTATGTATATATGTATGTGTATATGTATATATATATATGTATGTATGTATATATGTATGTATATATGTATGTATGTATATATGTATGTATATATATGTATATATGTATGTATATATGTATGTATGTATATATGTATGTATATATATGTATATATGTATGTATATATATATGTATATGTATATGTATATATATGTATATGTATATGTATGTATATATATATATATATGTATGTATATATATATATATGTATGTATATATATATATATGTATATATATATATGTATGTATGTATATATAACTCTCTAGGAACAAGTTAGCTGATATCACCATCATAAGAAATGACTAGACATGGCCGATTCCCAACCGGCCCAGCAGTTCTAACACGAATTGGATTGGGCTAGGAACTGGCTGAATTCAGAACTAGAACCAAACCAAAACCGGTGGTTTCAAACTGTCGGTTCCAGTATTTTTTAATTTTCTGAAATTTTTCAATAAAAGTAACGGTTTTGAGTGGTTTCAGACTCAAACTGGAACCGCTTAAAACCAGCCTCCTGTTTACAGTTTCAAGTTCCGAGCTAACTGGACCGGACATGTTTAGATATGACAGTCAAATATGATAAAAAAAAAAAAAAGCATATTTGGTTTTGTTAGATCTAACAGGTTGGAAGTAGCTAAATCTGAGCTAACTAGCTGCTTCCACTTGGAAGAATGTAGCTTGCTAGCTTGCTAGCCTGGAGTTAGTTATAGGAAACTGTTCAAAACAAGTTATTGACAGTTGGGACCGAAATGCGTTTACAATGTTTACCACAATATATGGTTTAAGCCATTTGACAGTTTAAGCTCACATATAAACCACAGAATGGCTTTAAAACCATGAAAAATAGACCTAAAACCTATTTTTACGGTCTAAGTAACTACAGATGTCACCGGAACTCGGTTGGTTCGAGTGGTTCGGCACTTGATCTTCAATCATGCTTGATACAATGTTCTAAGGGAACTGAACTTCGAATTTTTTATGCTCGTAGTAACAAGTTTTGTTATGTGTCAAATGTGGAAACCATCGCTGATGCGGAACTGTGATTTCATATACGTAATTTGAGTACAAATCGTCAGCACGGGGGGCAATGGGTCATAGAAACTGAACCAAGCTTTGCATGAAAATTCAAGCACTTCTTTTTTTCTCATGTTGGTACCCCATTTCACATAAAATCCCAAGCATCAATACCACTCACAAATCAAATACAAGACATGGTTCCATGAAACAATGGTGGCAAGGTCACGTAAATTTAGGCCTACAATTTAATACCAAGGGCCTAACACCATAAATCAAACACACCCTTAAGACCCGAAAATAGTGGGCCGATCCTGGATTAGTTTGGGTTGTTATAGGCTTCCGTATATCGTTGTTCAGACCCCAAAAAAAAAAGTTGATAAGAATAGTGTTTTACATGTCAAAATAAACCATGCAATTGGTAGCAAACGTCTGAACCTAGATGGCCATAACCTTGAAAAGATAGGCGGTAATGTGGAAATGTTTAGCAGTCTAGGCGGTAGTCCATTAATTTACCATAAGTTAGATGATTAAATTAAAAAATCAAAATATGCCCTTTACATATAATATTCATAATTGGAGCAGGTAAAACAAGATCTTGCAATTGTCATCGTAAAACCTGACAAAATTCGATTGCTTTTGCTCCTCAGACTCATACCTATGGGTCCTGCTTATGCTTATCCTTCATAAAAGGTGTTTACCTGCTCCACTGTTTATATATAAATAAATAAAATAACAGGAGCATTTTGTATGTGTGTGTGTGTATATATATATATAAAGTATGTCGTCACCATGGAAAACCAAAATCAGGTACAGATATTGGTACGGGGACCTAGGAAACATGAAGGCGTAAGCAAGGGATTAAAAAACTTAGTTGGGATACATTTTTTATGTCAAATAGGTCTCCGAAACATTTTTCTCAGTGTATTGGCATGGGTTTCTATATAATTCGTATGAAGTATCTAATTCATAAACAAATATTTGAATTTAAATGAGTTCAAAAATATATTCTTTCACTTATGAGTCTTATGATATTTTATAGCACATAGCATTCAATTTAGCTTATCTTAATATAGCACAAGATCGCTCGATGTCATCAAAGCCAACCCTACCTACCGTGGGATAAGGCTACGTTGTGGTTGTGGGAGCGTTCAATTTAACCTATCTTAAACTATCAAATGCTAACTTTCAGCCATTATATATATATATATATATATATATATAGTAATTAGGTCCTATCTACCATTGATGATGCTCAACTATTGATTTTTGAATAACAATATTCTTTATATTTTTTAAAACTCTTTTAAAAAATTTAAATTATACACGTGTCACTAAAAAGCAATGAGTGAGAGTAAGTGGGTAGGATTTGGTTTATATATATATACATGCTCACACTAATACCTGTTCACCCATTGCTTTTAAGTAGCATAAGTATAATTTCAAAATTTTTAAAAAGCTCTAAAAAAAGATGAAAGATATTTTTATTATACTCGAGTCACCAAAAGCAATTGGTAGTCATGAGCACGATCCAATCTCTCTCTCTCTCTATATATATATATATATATGTATATATGTATATATATATATGTATATATGTATATATATATGTGTGTGTGTGTGTGTGTAATTCAGTTGAATGTCAAGGTCAGTAGATTTACATCCAGTTAGTACAACTGCCTTTTATGTTTTGTTTTGAAAACTCGTATTGTTTAGTGGATGTTTCTGCAAAGGCAATACAAAAAGTGGGGATGGTTTTTAGATTAGCCAAATTAAGAGAAGAGCGCACTTGGGAAAAGCTGAGAAGGGAGTTCTGGATTTCGGAAGAAGCCCTTGGATGGATTTCACGAGTTCTTTTGTTTTATGGAGTTATTATCATATTAGCACAAGGATAAACACAAATCTATAAGCTCTTATGGCAAAGTGAGTTGCTTAGGGTTGCAAAAATCTTTAGAGGTAGTGGTAAATGAATAATAATCTTATATGGACATATTTATTGTTCAATTGGTATGATCAATTATGTAGACTTGAATTAAAAAGGTATCATTGTACTTTTTACTTTACATTTATCCACTATACTTCTTGTTTTATTACTTCAACATTTCATTTCAAAGATCGAACGGTGAAGATATTTATACAAGATTATACAATAAAGAAAACACACACATATATAATATATCAAAAGTGATAAATGCATATTATTACATAAACATCTCTAATGTTTGATCTTTGAGATCAACCGTAGATATTTGAATTGAAAGTAATATTATATTTTATACTTTGGATTTTATTAAATATAAAGTGATTCAAATCTCTATGTTAATCTCAAAATCATAAGATGAAGATGTTTTAGTAAAATCATATAATTTAAACATTATGTAGCTACTACTCCCTTTTTATATTTATGTATTTTGAAAATTTCAAGCTGCTGGTATTGATTTTGAGGAATTTTTCCGGTTTGAGTAGGTCCGCCACCGTGGGCTGTTGAAGAGAAGCCGAGTAGTGAGTGAAGGGTTATCCGACTCCTGCTTGCAAGCACGGACACTAAGGACACGGAAACTTTATCCATGACAAGTGCGTCCCGAATCTGAACCACATACTGTGATGATGGCGCATGGCCATGATACAGTAACCGTACAAATACGTAGTGTTTTGGGATGGGTAATTTGGTCATTAGGAAAAGTTGCATCATGCATGCTTACGCCTTTACATATTGGCAAATTATGACGCCTCTTTCCACGGCACGCCTGCTCACAAGGAACTGAAGACCCCGACATGATTGACCCACGTGATCAAGGATGACCACGTTACCCTCAGCCATTGGCATCATATACATATGACAGCACTAAACCGAAACCTAAACTGTATTATATATAGAGAGAGAGATGCGCAGACAGGTTCACACAAACCAAGCCGTCTTGTGCAATGACATTTTAAGTGCAATAAAGATGTGATCTGCATGCGCAAAAGGTTTAAAAATAACTATTTGCGATAAAACATTAGCTTACTTGTAAAATCTTTTTATGAAAAATTTGTGTAAATGGTATAAGGCTTTTCGACACTTCAAGTGCAATTCACCGTAAGAACCTTTTAAATAATACTTATTCACTCGTAAGTAAATGATGGACATGAATATACATGTTTGAAAAGTTGTTGGACTATTATATATATATATATATATATATATATATATATATATATATATGTCATATGACAACATTTTCTTGGACCCTAATTCTCCCATCACTTTATATGTAGATCATGGACAGTTTCAATAAAACATTGTCTTTATCACATGAGGAGTCATTCTAGTAGTCTTTTAGGAGTATATATTTTTGGAGGATTCTATCTTTCACATATATATATATATAGTGTATCATATATAGCAACATTACATGATATTATATTCAAATAAATCTCAATCATCTAATTTAAATGATATATAGTTGAGATTTAATTTTAAAAAGCAAAAGTTGATTTTTAAATTAATATATTTATAAAAAGTACAAGTGTACTTTATCCTCTATCATTGAATGGCTGAAATTTATTTGAATATATTGGCATGTAATACTTATAGCATATACTAATATATATAGAGAGAGGGGGGGGGGAAGCTTAGTATATGTTAAAAAATTCAAACAAATTTTAACCACTCAAAGCTGATGATTGATTTTGAATTTTAAAAGTAAAAATTATACTTTTTCTTTTTGCAAGTATAATTAATTCAAAAAATAATTATTTGCTTTTAAATGTAAATTTCAACCATCATCCTTCAAATTGAATGGTTAAAATTTGTTTAAATTTACTAGCATGTAACATTCTTAGCATATATCCTATAATTTGTGTGTGCAAATCTAGTCCTCAACAGTTGAGGTCTACCTTACGAATAATTACCATCTACATCTTTCTAAGAGTTTCAAGTGAGGCCATTCATATGGTTATTGAAAAGTATGGACCACCCGAGTAGATTTTGGGTGAGGTGGCCGCCTCACGTAGCCTAACCAATAGGTCCGCCACTGCCATGATGATGAGTCACGGAATTGGCCAATTCATAGAACGGGAGCGGCTTATTCGCGCTAGTGGACAGAGCCAGGTCAGTTCATTTGCTAGTAAGCTGAGTCATATGTGGTCCAACAAGTAAAGCTGCTTCTTGTAAAGTTGTAAACACAAAGTTCTTGAATCATGTCAGATCTTAGCCGTCCAATGGGATGATGCACCTGAACCGTTAGAATCCAAATGGTCACGAACAAACGAAGAATGAATGCCAGACATCATACGTGAGATGATACGATTCCATCTCTGCCCAGTAGACCGCAACCTTTGACTGCTAGGTGGTGATGAACCCGAGGAGGGAAGGCCCGAAATGAAATAGCGTGCGTGTTTTGTTTAGATCTTTTTCCAAGCTTTTACTTTTTTGTTTAAAGTTGTAGACGTAGAATTTCCAAATATTATAGTTGATAAAAGCTTTTACTTTGGAAAACTATTATATCATTTTTATGAATGATTGGAGATAATATTTTATTTATGTTATCATAAGACATGAATTTTTATTATCCATAAAAAGCGCTTAGATAAAAGAGTATATATTCTTGAAATACTTTATAATTATATATATACTACTTCTCTACCTAAGAGCAGGATTTAGACCCTGTAAAGGGAAGAGGACTAAGGGAGTTGAGGTCTTCATCGGCCGGGGGAGGAATGTCACGAGACGTAGACCGTGCCGGACCATCCACGCGCGCCACATGACGCCAAGCGCCATCCTTCCTAGCCTAGCGCCCGCGCCACGCGCCAGCTCCTAGCGCCGCTCGCCTATAACCGGGTGCTCCTTCAGTCTTATGTACATAAGTGAGTCATCTAAGTGAGTCATCTAAGTTGGGCCCTTGTGTTGAACACGAGTTGTACCGCCCCGTGGGTGAGAGTGTGTACAAGGCCTACCCGGACCCTCATCTATAAATAGGGGGGTGCCTAATCTTTCTTCTCTCTCTCTTGTATTCTCTAGAAGCCACATTGGTTGGCCAGTACTGTCTCTATCTAGAGAGAGATTGACAGGCCTAATAAACCAGAAGAACTCATGCCTTTTGATCTCAACAGAACCCATGCAGCTTCCAATTCTCTTATTCGGATTCTTCACTAAGAGCTTGCTTATAAGGTCTTGAACTTTCACCATCTCTTCAAACTCCTTGCTGTTGCTAACTGCTATTCTAGGGAAAGCCAATGGCTGCTTCAGGATGTTTACGAGGTTTTCTCATTATTTTCACCTTTGAAGGGTGTTATTCCGTATAACATTTCATACAAGAACACCCCAAATGTCCACCAATCCACTGCACTCCTACTCCAAAGCCAACAAGACCTCTGCTGCATAGAACCTGCTTTATGATTGGCAAAACAAGAAGCAATAGTTAGAGTTTAGTTTTTGTTGAAAGGAAACAATAAAATATGATATTATTTTTTAGAAATATATATGTCTATATCGATTGAAAATTCTGTTTTTTTATCAGATGACTAAATAGCTAATTAATATACAAATTAATTCTCCTACTTTTATGAAAATGTAGAGCAGTGTGATCATCTTAAAGATTTTTTTTGCGATGCTGAACTGTCTTTTTATCACTAAATATATTCTTTTTATTTTATAAGCTCGAGCTAGGTGTCTTTTCACCCGACAATGGCAAGGAAGAGGTTTAACAAGAGTGAGATTAACTTAAATATACACTAATGTTATCAAATGCAAGTTATTTGTATGAAGCACAACTGTAGTTTGGCCATTAAATATGACTCGTTTTGTTTGTCATTTCGTCTCTTTGAAGATTTGGCCTTTTCGCCGATGCTAATAAGAAAGGGGTTTATAATTTGAAGTGTCTTACAAGTGTGGGATTAATTTATTTAAGTTACTTAACTAAAGATAATTAGAATATCTCATACGTGGATTTTAACACTAACAAACCGACGTAATTCTAAGATAATTTAGTTAGTGTGTACACACAGTTCAAGATCAAGACTGAGTCACCTCATGACAACTCTTTTATGTTACAAAAGGAGGGTGCCACATGCAACTGCTGGGAGTCGAACTCCCCATCATGTTATTGAAACTTTAAAAGAAACCGAGGAAGACAATAACATCTCTAATAGTAAGGCACGGTATCAAACATGGCTTCTGGTTTTCTGCTTTTTCTTTTGGGTTTTTCTCATGAGAGTGTCATCAAAAGACGAGTTTTCTCAGGAAAACCTTTAGTTGCTTTGAATTTTGGTCATATATAAGATACAGAATAATGCGTTTTAGTATATTTTCCTTATGAAAATACAATAAAAACTCATATAGAAGGGAATTTCAGAAAGAAACCAAAACCTAAAAAAGAGAAAATTGTGCTGAACAGCGCTCAAAACAATATAAAGAACTTGTAACTCTGATTTTATCGTGGAAAATGAAATTTGGGCAAAGCTTTTAAATACTTGCAAGACTTTATTTAAATATTGTTAAAGATTAAACCCGTACTGTTTCTATGTCCTGATAAACCTGACTATGGCTCCAACTGCATATAATCCTTCTGGTTCGATCAACTTTACTCTGTTTTAGGCGTAGCTGTCTAGCAAGCTTCACGTGAAGCAGTACTGCAGGTGCCATTAGTTAGTTGTGAACTCACTGAGATCACACTTTATATATATATATATATATATATATATATATATATATATAGAGAGAGAGAGAGAGAGAGAGAGAGAGAGACCTATCAGATAAGCATAAGGAAAAGCCTTTCCATTGACCTTATATATGTCATATATATATATATATGCACATTTCTTTTATCGAATTCATAGATAGGGAGCATGTGATTCTTGAATTCGATTTTCAACATGTTTTGACTTGCTGTGATTCTTCTAATTAACCTCTTGAGATAATACAACCCTTCTACTAAACTTGTAATCCTATATTAATTGAGGAACAGCAAGACAAGAACCCTTATGTTAAAACCCTTCGCCCCTCACCAAGAGCATTAGCTTAACGGCAGGGAGCTCTAGCACCGTTGATGTTGGTGGGAGTTCGACTTCCTGAGGGTGCATGTGTGGGTAGGGTGTATATGTGAGCGTGTTTTAGGCTTCGCCCTGCTCTTGTGTGGTGGGTAGGGTGGATGGTAGGGATCGGCTTTCAGAAAATAAACTAATTAGTTCAGAAGATGAAGAGCATTCGGAGTGTTTGCGGAACTTACCTTGCGGAGGAGATGGTGAACCTTCTATGTGACTGCCTCTGGCGAACTGCATGCAGATCACCGCCGGGGCAGTACTCCATCACCAAGCAAGAGTAGTGAGATGTGTCGAAATGCGCGTAAAGCGTCGGGAGGAACGGATGGTCGAGCATCGCCAGGATCTCCTTCTCCATCTCCGCCCTCTGCAGCTTGTTCCTGTGAGCCAGTGCCTCCCGATCCACCACCTTCATGGCGTAGAGGCAACTTGAAGACACGGCAGTTACCGGGTAACGCAGCCGGCACAGGTATACGCTACCGATGTCGCCGCTGCCGACTCGCCGGAGAAGATGGAAATGATCGAGACCGACCCCACAACCTCCGCCGGGGTTGGACGTGAGACGCTTCATAGCCTCCCACGCTGCTTGGTTCGCCTTGTGGGGCTTGTTGGTGGTAGTGATATGATCGGGACCACAAATTGTTTCCGATGGTGGTGAAGAGTTTCTGCCGGCACTGGCGCCGGAGCTCGCTTCGCTCATGCTGCAGCTGTTGCTGGAGTTCAACACTGTGGTAGATGACGACCCACTGCTGTCACACTCACAGCCTTCTGCTGTTGATCTTCCCATCTCTCTCTCTCTCTCTCTGAGTGAATATAACTTGAATGGTGATTGATTCTGTGAAATGATAAGAGGGAAATATGTAATCAATCTCTTTCTTTCTGTTGTTAATGGGAAAGCTAGATAGACAAAACCGTCTCTCTCTCTGAGTGAATATAGCCTGGCCGATGATTGGATCTATGAGATGAGGCGAAAATATGTAATCTGTTTCTTTGTGCTGCTAACGAGAAAGCAAGACAGATAAAACCTCTCTCTCTCTATTTATCTATCTACGGTGAATAAAGCTCGAGTGGTGATTGGTTCTATGAAATGATGAGGGGAAAATGTGTAATCTGTTTTCTTTTGTTGCTAATGAGAAACCCAGGTAGATGAAACCCCGTTTGTTCTTCCTTCGGTGTGGGGTGCATCATGTGAGGAAAAAAAGTTAGTAGAGAGTGGAAAGAGAAGAGAGAGAATGCATATCCTCTCTTGCTTTGACGAAAACGATGGCTGAGTCGCTTGATCAGTCTTTTTTGTTTTATTTTTGGTTGAAACAATGGCGGGGGTGGCGAGAAAAGTTTCGATCCCATGCAATGCCCGTGCATCATTCATGACAGCCTTTAGTGGGTAGTGAACCCCTCGTCCCCTGTGACAACCAGTCAGAACTGCTCTGGCGACCCACTTCCTGCTGTGGGGGTCTCTCTTCGGCGACTCTCAATCAGGAGCTGCCATCTAGTGGGGAATCCTTGCCTTGGTCACGTCTTGTAATGAGTGAAGTGAACCTTCTTAAGAACTGATATACGATATACGATCTGGCACTCGACGACCGGGGTTGCCAGCAGGGCGACACAACAGGGTCGCCGGAACATTGATTTCTCATATGTTTTCTTTTTGTGTTACAGGAGAAGGCCGAAGCCTACACACATCCACACATGCATCTTTTGGGAGTCGAACTCCCCGATTGTACTAAAGCGTCTCGCCCTTGAGCTAACACTCTCAGTACAGTCAACTCAAGTGGAAATACAGCTTTTTAATGTTTCCGGATTACTTTAACAACTGCAAGGATGTAAATTAACTATTAATATGAGATCTATTTCATTCCTTTCTCTTAAATCTATACATGACTAATGATCAAGTTTTATGCTCGTTATTGCCACCTACAACAACCACAACAACAACAACTAAGCCTTTTCTCATACTGATGGGGGTCGACTACATGGATTCTTTGTTTCGAGGGAGCTCTATCATGTGCCATGTTAGCAGTTAACTCACAACTGCATCTTTTATGCTCGTTGTTGCCACCTACTTTAACATAGATCTTTGGAAGGATGAAACCATAGATCCTAAGTTCAATTATTGAAAGAAGGTTGAGGCAAGTGTCTAGTGCAATAAAATACTAATTTTGATTGATTTTAGAAAGATTAGACTTGTTTATTTATTCAAACGTTCATGGAACACTTCAAACTCACGATAAACCTAAACATAATGCTTCTTGCTTTAGAAAAAACCTATGATACGGTACAAGTAAACATTTTTTTAAAGCTTTAGAAAAAGAAAAATGTTTTTTACATACATCAACTTTATAAAACATATACAACAGAGGAGCAACCTGTGTACCGATTTCACCTTTTATAAAACCAGAATCGATGATTCCAAAAGGCTTATTATTTCATCGAGTGGCTTCACCCTTTACGATCGAAATATTTTTTTTCCTTCTTTAAAAAGGATCCTATCATGAGACCGCTTATTATTTCACCGAGTGGCTTCACCCTTCATATTTCGTCATGTGATGGTTTGTAAGAATCCTAATGCAATCATTCCCTTAGAATGGATTCAGTATAATATCTCAGTAAAGAAAAACCCAAAACCATTTTTCACAATAAAATAATCGGATTCTTAAACCCCATTTCTTTTCAAACGCACCGTGCCCAAGTTTGATTTCGATCAAATTGATCGTGTTTGAATCTATGACATGTACGGTTAAATCGCTGACTGCATCATGATGAATGAGAAGGGTCTCATGATGAGTCTTACAGCAGTTCTCGATTGAGACGATCGTTTACTGTATTTATATGCTAAGAGGGAGAGTGGTGTGTGTGTGTGTGTGACCACGTGCTTCGTGTGTGTGTGTCTTGGGAGAGGAGGCGTTCCCGTGGGAGACAACTCTGCCATGTATGTCCATTACTTTGCTGTCTTTCTTACTTAGAACAGATTCTATTTAAGCTAAACTAATATTATATGTGCAAATTGAAAGAAAAAGGCTGGTATGAGGTTTAGGGGTTTAACTTACTACAAGTATTCTGCTGCCACAATGTTAAACTTTATTTGCGCTCAATATATCAGTAATTGTAACCTATATGCCTTGTCCTTGGTATTTTTTTTCTTGGGTACAATGAGAAGGAGGCTGAAGCAAAGATGCATGGCCAGGGCACCGAACCGGTGACAATCAACTTGTAAGTCTACGTGAGCTATTGTGGTCCGTGCTTGTCTTTAATTGTTAGCATGGCATATGATCCGGCTCCATGGAAACAAATAATCAATGTATCCGACCCCAACTAGTATGGGAAAAGGCTTAGTTGGTGGTGTCGTCATCAATTAAACTTTAACTTCTATACACTTCATATAAAAAAGAAAGATTAGGTCGTTTAAATCACATTATGTCCACCCAATTAAATCTGAAAACTGGGTATTCTAGTATGTACGTACAAGAAAACTGTATGTACCTTAGCTAAACAATATCATACAAGCCAAGCTAAACCGATCGAACCATATCCGCGCTCAGCTCATAAAGCTTAAAAAGAGAGTCATGCTTGACTCATACACACGGAGGATGCCGGAAGGCAAGCAACTATTTTAAGAGGCAAAATAAAACTCAACAGGACTTCATTAATGTCTTGAAAGGTTAGGCATCCAATTTGTAATGCTAACTACTTGATGAATTGTTTATATCATGGCCGCATAATTTATGGTAAGTCTTAATCATGTGTTGCTGTTTGAGAGAAAGAATCTTAGCTAAGTTTTAGAGAAACTACTTGATAGCTTTCTTTCTCACCTTCAATTGTGACTTTAGGCAATTTTGTGTTTTGGGTCGTGTTCATGTCATTCCAGCTTGTGTTGTGTTTACTTTGAAAGCAGGTCAACTTCACGAACGTGATCCAACTTCTAAATTATTACTTCAGGTGGAGACACACAGTCTTTGACTTGGTTTTTGTTTCACCCGAGAAACCAGAATTTCGTGTTTTATGCCATCATTATTTTATGTTCGTGTCCAAACATGTCAATCCAAATGTTTGATGTTTCTTGTTTCACTTTGGATGGACAAACACAAAAAGGAACTGTAAAAAAGTTAATCAAGAAGAATCTTAATGGATTTCTTTAAGCAGAGTAGATTTTGGAAACTGTAGCCCAATATGTAAAAGGTCGAACTTTCTCTAGTATTTCGAAACTGAAGCTCCTCCCAGACCCTTAGAAACTGTTCAGACCATTCCAAGTGCCCATTAAACGAGAGAGAGAGAGAGAGAGAGAGAGAGAGAGAGAGAGAGAGAGAGAGAGAGAGAGAGAGAGAGAGAGAGAGAGAGAGAGAGAGAGAGAGAGAGATTAATCCTTTCTTATGTAAGGATTTATCAGTAGAATGCATGACAATTATGCAAAGTGAGAAAATCAATTACCACAAAGACAACCCTCAGAAGTGATCAAAATCCAAAATCTTCATGATTGAGTGTCACTCGATTTAGTGATTTCTCGTGAGAGTTTGCACCAAGAACATTAGCTCAAAGGCAGGGCGCTCTAGCACCGTTGCTGCTGGTGGGGAGTTCGACTCCCAGGGGGTGCATGTGTATGTGTTAGACTTCGCCCCCTCTTGCAACAAAAAAAAATTGACTTGCCACTAAAATGCAAGGTTATGCCATCAACTGCAATAAAGCATAAGATTCGCTTTGAAGGACTCCAAACCTCGACTTGGACTCGAAAGAAAATCTAAAATCCTTCTAGTTGAGTTATATACAATGTAACAATTTCTTTAAAAGTGAGTTCACTTAGATTTTATTTGTCAATGGTCACTAAGGAAAAAGGTACGAATCAACTTTCACCTCCAATAGTGTCATCTGTTGACCGATTCCACTCATGATCCGTAGAAAGACCATACCACTCTCCTTCAACTTCACATAATCCAAAAAGAGTTCAAACTGAATAAGGGACAAGACAAGTTCCAAGGGATCAACCAGGGTCTCTTCTACAGTTACACCTCCGTCATTTCTATTCCCCTGGTTCCTACTCAGTCAAAGCTAGCATCCTCAATGACACTCACCAATAAAATAATAAAACCAATCAAGACATCACATAGAACACTTTGAAGGACTTGAAATAGGGACTTTGAACATCAATTTCATAAAATGCTGCAAGTTCTCACGAGATCACTAGAGGCATGACATGGTTTGCAGAAGCAATGGGATCGTTAAAGAAGCACGAATGACGACTCGGAAGAACACAAAATCTAGAACCTTTGAAATTGGATTTCCATGATGTAGCTATTTCTCGCCAAATGTTGCACCAACGATTTGATTCAACATTAGAATATGCATCCTTTTATGCAGACTAATGCAATCAGTTGCAACATAGCAAAACATTCTCACCTACATGCACCGAAGGCAATCACAAGGATTCTAGATTTAGCATGTTTTCGCTACTATAAATTAAAAATTAAAAAGAAAATAAACATGACGAACAACACACATTTGGCATTTAATAATGTTAAAGATATTTTACGTTACAAAATGATTTCCTTGTACCCTACTCTTCATGAAAGTAATACAGTTTTGTCTCGGAAATTTATTGCATGTTCATCCTCAAAACCATGTAAAACACTTAAAGGACTTCCTTCTAAATGATCGAATCCCCCAATCCATTTGAGAATATTTTTGGATACAAAACCTCCGAACATGATCATATTTCATGTGCTTGCTCTGCATTGATCTCTCACGTGGGTAGGTAATGAAATGTCATCAATATGGGGTTAGGATTTGCGGCTTGTTAAGGTATTCCAAACGCCACGTGGAACCTCTCTCTCTCTCCACACACACACACGCACATAATCCACTGCAACATGAACATCAGTTTGATCATCAAAATGAGCAAGTGCTAGAAGAGCATTTCATTATCTTGGTAGATTTCCCTAGGAGAAATAAAGTTTAGTTCTTTGAATATATGTGCTTTAAGCACTGCTCCAAGTTCTAAACTTCCTTTTCGGGATCAGCTGGCACTTTGAGATCTTTAAGCTTTTCCTTCAACTCACCAGACTGTATAATTTGAATAAGAAATTAAATAAAGAGGAAGTTTAAGGGTTCCACACCAAGTTAGTTCCATACAAAAGAAATACTTATCAGGTAATGCAACTTTCAATGCGGACAAGGTATTGCTGCGAACCTAAAAGTGCAGAAGCATTTAGGCACTGTTTCGGAATGCAGAAACATGGAAACAATGTTTTCAACCTTAAATGGCTGTTCAAAAATAACTTCTGTTATTTAAAAAGTAGTGTACAGAGTGATTCCGGAGTGCCACTTTTCATAAGCTTGCTTCCAAGTGCATCAGCCGTGCACTCGAATCCTTTTGTTAGTAAAAACTACAATTCCTCTATCGACCACAATCTCTAAACATAGATATTTATAGCTGTAGACGTTTCCTTGTCTCAGCGTTCCTAAACAGACCCTTAAGAAATCATGAGCATTGAGTAGAATAATCAACACAAAGGTGTAAATTTAGACAATGGACGATGCCAGGGTGGAGATAACATAGAAATCCTAATGGCAGCAAAAACAGCAGCATCTTAGACACTGCTAGGTAACAACCAACTTTCATTAGAGTCGGCACTGAAGAGTTTCTAAAACTTTCAGCAGTCCTATATGTTTGGCGCATGACAATTTATTGCAGGTTTCACTAGTTATTAATCGCTCTCCCTCATTCCCTCACTCATGCACACAACAGGCACCATAAAGTTTGATGAAGCACATACTTCACTTCTCATACATTAGAATCAGTGCATCGGACCTTCCACTTGATATTTTCCCTTCTAAACAGCTGATACCTATTATTGATGGTTCCATAAATAGCAAACGCATCTATCTGCTCAAAGTATATGTATATACTAAGAAAGATTAAGATGCATGATTCAATGTTAACCTCAACAATAGTAGCATTCTAAAAACAAAAGATTAAACCATGTTTTCCATTCAAGAGAAACCATTCACCTGATGCATGTTAAGGATTATGTCTGATCCACCAATAAATTCCCCCTTTATAAATATTTGTGGAAAAGTTGGCCAATTGCTGCAATAGGATGAAATATTAAAGTTGTAGACTTATCAGATCTCCTGTTATGAGGCTTGAATATAACATTCAAAGTTCAATCGAATTCAATTACTCACTAGAACAAGATGAACAAGTAGTTTCCACAACAAACAAATTAAAATATGGTATGGTTTCACTTTCACATGAGCATACGATACATGTTCAGCCGTTTGCATCCACTTCACATGTTCGTATAACAGAACTTTACAAATACGAGGTCTAAAAACAGATAAACTTATTTGAACTAGATAAAACCATCAGTTTAGGAATTCAATTTGGCATAGAACCGCTTCAGGCTAGACCTTCGACCCTCATACCCCACTTTCTTCCAGGAAACCGGAAAGGCCAGAAACTAAGCATTCAGATAAAATATGGGGATATATCATACATATACTTCCTAGGTTCCACGAATTCATTGCAACCTATGGACACAGTTGCTGGTATTCACTATGAAGCTAATACGCATGTAAAGTAGAAAATCTAAAAGGAAGGAAAAGAAGAAAAAAAGAGGGAGGTGTAGTTCCACCTCTTCATCTAATCTGCTCCTCCGTCTATTCCTGCCAGTTGTAGGATTGGGCAGCAATCAAGAACAAAGAAAAGGCAGGACCAAAAAGAAGAGAAAGAGTGAAAAGAAGAGGGAGAGGAGGAAAGTAAGAGAATTAGCTACAAGGTTCACTAAAGTCCAATGTTCGGTTGTAGCCGAACTAGAGCTAAGAAGGCCAGAAGCCAAAAATTCCCATCTTCACTGCAGTGCCTTGGAAAGGTAAGATCATAACTGCTTTGTCTTAAATACACATCATCATTCTGCCCTGGAGATTGAAGGGACCAAAACAGTCATTGGAAAACATCTAAACAAGTGCTGCACTAAAACGGCGTTATGGCCAATGCCATGCTTCTGGCATGTTCCTTGATTAGCTAGGGTTCCGTTCTAGAATTAGCACTTTTGGGGCAATTTAGTTCTGGTTCGGGAAGTTGTTAAGCTCTTGGCAAAACATCTTGACCAACCCAAACATTAAAGGAAGATTAAAAAGGCATAAGATAAAATTCAAGAAACTTGATTCTTTGGTTGTTTTTGTCTTTTGCAACACAAAATTTGAGTTCGGTCAATCAAGTGCTTGACCTTGCCAAGAAGGTCAAAGCATGTTCCCTTTGCTCTTTCTCTTCTTGTTCCTTCACGTTGTATGTTGTGGGGCATGCCATTTGATGGTGTTGAAGGTTCAACAACAAAAATAATCAAATGACACAGAGAACATCATTTCTACTCTTCAGTGAGGTTTAGGAACCTTAATCTTTGTCAAATATACAGTTAAGCTATCAATGGATAGGCATAAAGAAAGTGTACAAGTAGCACCTAAGTTTGAAAACTTAATTTCAGTTTGAGAGATTGGACTAAATATGGTGAGAGATTGGCCAAGGCCTCATAGCGATTTCACAGCTTGGTTAAAGGACAAGATTCGAGTTGAGGTTCAAGATGCTCAGCCACACACTCTTTCTAAGTTGTTTTCATGATGCTCTCCCTGATTGAAGGAAATTCTAAAAGAAGACAAGACAATCACAAAGACTTCGAGTAGTCAGAAATTCCAACTGAAAGGCTCATACAGGTTCTATAGATCAACCAAGTCATAAAGGAGAAGAACGAGAAGGCAAGGGTTCATCAGCAGGTGAAGTGTTCCTCGAAAAGCTCACACCATACTGCATATAGGAAAATGCGTAATGGTTTTATTTTCTCAATAAAGAGGTAGAGGACGACCACAAAAGTGTTGGAAAGAAACAATAAAGAATGATCTAGCTTATTGTGAGTTAACTGCTAACATGACACATGATAGAGCTCTGTGGAAACAAAGAATCCATGTAGCCGACACCGTCTAGTATGAGAAAAGGCTTAGTTGTTGTTGTTGTTTTATTTTCTCAATAATAAACTTTCCCAGAAATTGTTTCTTATAATTAGATGTGTGGACTAGTTTTCCTTTGGTTTTCATCTTAATTACAACTGCTTTTTTTCTCGTACTTGTTGGAAAGCAAACCGTTAGAGCTTCCAATGGCTAGCAAGACCTAATGATTAGAAGATCCTAATAAGGTGGCTCCCTTCTCCTTCCTCTTTATGAAAGTAAGAGTCTAATACCTTATTGCTTCTAGGCTTCTACCCTCTTGATGTGATTTACATATATGTTTTTAAATGAATAAAGATAATTTTTGTTAAGGTCTTGTCTTGATGTGTGAGTGAAACTGGATTATTTTGGGAACCACATCCATATATTGTTTGACATTTGATGTCGATGCCTAAACCCAGCATAGCGCCTGTGATGAAATAGCATTCCATGCCTAAGCATATAAGGAAACATCATATTATCAAATATATGCCCATATGATCTGCCATCCACTGTTACTGTTACTGTTCATGGAAATGTTATAACTTCAGACACATAAAAGGCCAAAGCTTGCAAATAGAGTCCACTACTGATACCAAAAGTCCAAGAAATAAACGTCAGAAAAAAGGAAGATCCAAGCAAAATCTAGACACTTAATACCCTAGTGAAAGACTTCGCAGTTTCGACATGGGGGAACCAGCAAACAGCAAACTCTTGGTAAATCGGAGGAACTCCAAATTCTCAAGATGTTTCCCTATCTTATTTTCTCGATTGATTAAAAACCAAGAGTAACTAATGTGGTAAACAAGAAATGGGAGAACTGAATGTGCCTGCTATAAGGGAGGAGAACTGAATGTGCCTGCTATAAGGGAGCCATCTGTATGAAGTTAACTAGATCTTGTAAATCAGTGGTGTTAGGCTTAAATTGCAACTGAGTTACTTATAGTTTGCAGAAAATTATAAACAAGAAAGTAAATTACAAAGAAGCATGAATGCAAATAACTTGTCAAAACAATATATAAGATCGCATAATCACCAAGAAAAGAACATGTTTTGTATGTAAATCGTAATATAGATTGTTTGAAGGACAAAACAGACATTCCAGTTCCATAGGCATAAACAAGATGATTGCAAATCACTCACTACACAAAATAAAGATCACGAAAACATCAACACAACAACAATGATAAGCAAATTCACCTGAAAGCTTTTACACTATTTTTGAGTTCAGGATCTTCCAAAATGTTTCTGGCACTTAAAGGAACACCTGTGGAGCATTCATTCAAGCAAAGGAATAATGTGAGTTCACAAAAATGATAACATAGCTCCAAGAAAGCCGAGCAAATGATGTTAAAGTGTAATAGGAAACGGGCCACTAGGGCCCGTTGATGGATCTCATTCCCCTGGCCTGGCATAGGGGGGCCAGGCCAAGGGACTAGTCAAGAGAGTCGTTGGAAGTTCAAAGGCTCTTCTCTTCTCTCTCTTACTTCTTCCACTTAGTTGCTGTAAATTTTATTGTGTGCTCTATAAATAGAGCCTCAAACTTCATTAATAAACATCCTTATTTTGAGGACATCACCTTGGCTATTTGTTTGATTCATTGGTTCTTTGTTTGACTTGATTTGTGTGTATGAACACCAAGTGTTTGGTGTATTCGGCATATTAATCATTTCGAGATTCTTGGATTGTGATTTGGCATAAACTCTTCAAGTAAAATGAAGAATTAATTCTTATATGATATTAGAGCCTAATCGATTGAGGCAAGTTTGAAATTGTTTGGCCTAATCGATTTTATTCGATGTATTAATTCTTACTTAGAAAACCTGTCGACTTGAAGCAAGTTTGAAAAAATTGTGCCTTGTTGTTTTCATTATTCCAAGGTTAAGGTAACTCTTAAAAACTTACTTTTTTAACAATGAAAATAAAAATGAAGCGTTTCGTTGTTTGCTTAATCCAAATTGTTATCAAAGTTGAGCCCGAACGGTGAAAAGCTATTTTTTATTCAAAGATTATTGGGATTATGTTGATGGTTCGATTCAAGAACCTAGTTTGCTTTTTGATGAGCTTGATGGAAAAATACAAACAAGATATAAATATATGGGAAAAAAAGAATGCAAAAATTTTGATCATTTACCAAAATATAGATGAAAAACTTATAAATAGAATCAATATCTTTGAAAATGCTTTTGAAACATGAGAATATTTAAAAAAATGCATTCCCAAGATGAATTTGTTTTCCAAATCAATCTAATGGAAAAAATGATAATGCTCAAGAAAGTTAACTTCGAAGTTTTGACAAATTTGGAAAACTACAAAAATGAATGAATTTCAAGAATATTTAGATAATCAATATTTCTTTTTATGAGGGTCTTAGACGAAACTAGATCGAAAGTACAAAAGATACAAATGAGGGTCTTAGAAGTATTCTTTGTGATAAGAAGATACCATTAAAGTTAAAAGGTAAATATTATAGAGCAACAATTAGACCTGCCATGTTTTATGGTTCTGAGTGTTGGGAAGTTAATCATCAACATGTACAAAAGATGTCTGTGATAGAAATGAAGATGTTGAGATGGATGAGTGGTCATACAAGAAAAGACGGTATACATAATGAGGTTATTAGAAATAAATTATGTGTAGCACCAATAGAGGATAAAATGAGAGAATATCATTTAAGGTGGTTTAGACATATAGAAAGAAGATCAAAAGAAGAACCTATAAGAAGGTATGAAAAACTAGATTTTGAAAGTATTAAAAGAGGTAGAGGACGACCACAAAAGTGTTGGAAGGAAACAATAAAGAATGATCTAGCTTATTGTGAGTTAACTGCTAACACAACACATGATAGGGCTCTGTGGAAACAAAGAATCCATGTAGATGACTCCGTCTAGTATGGGAAAAGGCTTAGTTGTTGTTATTGAAATTATACATAGTGATAGAGGATATTTTATGTCTCAAACAAAATTTGCAAGTAATATTATTAACAATTGAGGACTAACCGATGAGAAGAAGGTAGATACACCAGAAATACTTAGAACAAAATTGAGACTAATGAAAGGAGATAAACTACAAGATCCAACATCATCCAGGCAACTGATAGGGGCATTGACTTAACTATCACTCTCTCCAACATATCGCATGTTGTTAACACTGCCAGCCAGTTTCAGCAAGCTCCTACTAGTGCTTATATGACTGCGATCATGAAAATCATCAGATACATTAAGCATGCTTTGGATAAGGAGATGTTTTAAACTTCTTCATCGTCTCTTTACTTGATTGTATATACTAATGTTCACTGGGGTGGAGATGTCAACCATCAATACTCCACCACCGATTTTTGTGTATTTCTAGGTAAGTTTTTTATCTCTTAGAGATATAAGAAGCAACATAAGGAGTCTCTATCTTCCACAGAAGCAAAATATCGTGCAATGGCAACTGTTACTGTTGAGATTTCATGGATTGCAGAGGTGCTGAGAGACATGAGAGTCATTATCGAACAACCCTCTATTATGTTTTATGACAAGAGTGTCATGTACATAGCATTTAATAACACCTTTCATGAAAGAACCAAGAACATCAAGATAGATTGTCACTTTGTTAGAGAGAAGTGTTTCAAGAAAAAGTTGACTTTATACTATGTGCCTTCGGAACTTCAACTTAAAGATTTCTTTATCAGTCATTGTCACCTCCTAGATTTAATTTTTTGTTAGACAAACTTTTAGAATACACATTGTAAGTTTGAGGGGTGTTAAAGTATAATAGGAAACATGCCACTAGGGCCCGTTGATGGATCTCAGTCCCCTGGCCCGGGCTAGGGGGCTAGGCCAAGGGACTAGCCGTTGGGGGGCAACAATTGACCCCCCAAACGGCTAGTCAAGAGAGCCGTTGAAGTCCAAAACACCTTCACTTTATTGATAAAGAAGAGCACTTACATCATGTGTTGAAGATAGGGGTTGGTCGGCTCCATGCTGCCGCCAGATCCCATTCACGTTTTCTTTCTTAACTACTAACCCTAATGACTCACTAAACATTTATACTAATGATCTAACTTGAAAGACCTAAATACCCCTACTTAGTAACTAATAGGACTCAGTTCCTAATGGATCACAGACCCACATTACACCTACCTAAATATAAATATAACGATTCTACAAAAACAAAACACACCATGTACATATACAATTAAATTACTAAGCTTGATAATCAAGATTCAACTTGATCTCTAACACGCCCCCTCAAGTTGAATCTTGATTATCAAGCTTAGTAATTTAATTGTATATGTACATGGTGTGTGTGTTTTTGTAGAATCGTTATATTTATATTTAGGTAGGTGTAACGCGGGTGTGATCCATTAGGAACTGAGTCATATTAGTTACTAAGTACATATACAATTAAATTACTAAGCTTGATAATCAAGATTCGACTTGATCTCCAACACGCCCCTTCAAGTTGAATCTTGAAAATTTGTAATTATCAATTGATGAAGAGTTTTATGGAATCCTCCTACTATTGTATTGATGTAGGTTTTGTGAAGATATCTACTAGTTAGCCTTCAGAGCATACATGAATCAGATTGAAAATACCTAGTGAAATCTTTTCTCTAATAAAATGACAATCTATTTCAATATGCTTGGTTCATTCATGAAAAACTGGATTTAGAGCAATCTGAAGAGATGTTTTGCTATCGGTATAAAAGGGAATTGGAGTATTCACTTTGAAACCCAGTTATGCCAAGAGTGATAAAACCCATAGTCCTTCACATATGCCCAAGGCAATTGCACGATATTCTGCCTCTTCACTCGATCTGGATACTACAGATTGCTTCTTGCTTTTCCATGATATAATGTTGCCTCCTAAACATACCACATAACCAGAGGTTGATTTTCTATCTGTCTTCGAACCTGCCCAATCAGCATCTGAGTATATCTTTAGGTCCAATGATGAATTTGAAGTGTATAACAAACCATATGTTATTGTAGACTTCAAGTATCTGATGATACAAAATAACGTACTCATGTGATGTTTGGAAGGATTGTGCATCCATCTACTAACATAACCAACTACAAAACTGATATCAGGACATGTAATAGTAACGTATATTAACTTTCCCACTAATTTCTGGTACCTTTCAATATCCTCATATGGTTCTGCACTCTTGTTATCATCCTCCTTGGGTATCTCCATCGGAGTTGAGCATACACGACAATCTTCCATTTTTGTCTCCTTCAATAAGTCCATAATATATTTCCTTTGACATAAGAATAAAGCATCATTTCTATGAATAACCTCTATACCAAGAAAATAATTTAGTCTTCCCAGATCTTAACATATTGAGTCTCTTCTTTAGGTCAATAATACCTGCAGTATCATCTCCTGTAATAATAATATCATTATACCAGTAACATGATATTTTTCTGACCTTGCTTAATAAATAGAGTATAGTCGTTGATACATTGTTTAAAACCAAAGGTTCGAACTCCATCACTAAATTTTTCAAACTATGCCCGTGGAGATTGCTTCAACCCATAAATTGATTTTTTTAATTTACATACCCATAAATTACTTTAAGTCCAAACTTATTTATAATGGTGATGGATGAGTTAACAAAACATATTCAAGATGAAGTACCTTGGTGTATGTTATTTGCAGATGACATTGTATTAGTAGAGGAGTCTAAGGAAAAAGTTAATAGAAAATTGGAACTACGGAGAGAAACATTAGAAAGCAAAGGCCTCCGACTTAGTAGAACAAAGACAAAATATATGGAATGTAAGTTTGATCATTTGGCTACTTCAGAGGACATAGAAATTAAAATTGGCACACATTGCATTCCCCAAAAGGAAAGTTTTAAATACCTAGGGTCAATTTTTCAAAGTGATGGAAGAATTGATGGAGATGTTACACATAGAATTAATGCTGGTTGGTTAAAATGGAGAGGAGCATCATGTATTCTTTGTGATAAGAAGATACCATTAAAATTGAAAGGTAAATATTATAGAGCAACAATTAGGCATGCCATGCTTTATGGTTCTGAGTGTTGGGCAGTTAATCATCAACATATACAAAAGATGTCTGTGACAGAAATGAAGATGTTGAGATGGATGAGTGGTCATACAAGAAAAGACCGTATATATAATGAGGTTATTAGAAATAAATTAGGAGTAGCACCAATAGAGGATAAAATGAGAGAACATCGTTTAAGATGGTTTGGACATATAGAAAGAAGATCAAAAGAAGAACGTGTAAGAAGGTTAGAAAAACTAAATTTGGAAAGTGTTAAAAGAGGTAGAGAACGACCACAAAAGTGTTGGAAAGAAACAATAAAGAATGATCTAGCTTATTGGGAGTTAACTGCTAACATGGCACACGATAGGGATCTGTGGAAATAAAGAATCCATGTAGCCGACCCTGTCTAGTATGAGAAAAGGCATAGTTGTCGTTGTTGTAGTTGTTGTACCTTTTCTTGTTCGTGCCCGTAAAGATATCCAAGTGGTAAATCCATATAAATATCTTCTATAAGATCACTTTGAAGGAATGCATTCTTCACATCCAGCTACCATAATTCCCATCCCTTATTGATTGCCAGACTCAACAGAATTCTGATGGTATTCATCTTGGCCATAGGAGCAAACGTTTCTGTGTAATCTATGTCATACGATTGACTATATCCTTTGGCTACTAATCTGGCTTTATATCTTTCTATGTTTCCATCAACCTTAAAGAATACCCACTTACATCCCACAGTTTTTCTTCCTAATGGTAGGTATGTCAATTCCTAAGTTTTATTGCGCACTAGAGCTGAAATTTTCTCTTCCATAGCTGCCTTCCATCCTGGATGTTGTTTCGCTTCTTCATATGTTCTTGGTACAAAGGTATTCTCTGCATTCATCACAAACAACTGATATTCTCTAAGACAATTAGAGTATGATACCATTCCTTCCAATACATATTTTGTTGTTATACGTTTTCCTTTTTGATAGCAATAGGGCGATCATCCAACTCAATATCTGGATTATGAGAAGTTACTTGAGAATGAGGTAAATCTGATTCTCGCTGGGAATTTTCATCAACAGTCTGATGCGGAAAAGTATTCCTTTGGCTACCTCTATTATATACTTGTCATTCCCTCTCTTCAGGAGGAATCATGTCAGTCTCTGTATTTTCATGAATAGATGTAATTTCAGTCGGAGGGAGTGGTATAACCTGAGTAGACTGTATATGTGATATAGGATCTTCTTGCACTTTATAAAACGATGTGTCTTCATCAAAGGTAACATCCATTGTAACATAAAATTTTCTTTTTGAAGGATCATAGCGCTTATATCCTTTTTGGGTAGTTGAATATCCCAAAAAAATACACTTAATTGATCGAGCATCTAGTTTATCTCTGGCACCTTGATAAATATGAACAAAGCACGTACAGCCAAAAACTCTCGGTAATAAGTGAAATTGTTTCTGGGAAGGACATAAAGAATGAAAAGGAGTATTTCCGTTCAGAACCTTGCTTGGCATGCAGTTTATAAGAAATACTGATGTCAGAACTGCTTCACCCCAAAAATTAAGAGTGTCCTTGCCACTTCTAAGATATGTCGATTATTCCTTTCGGCAACACCATTTTATTGAGGGGAGTGAGAACATGAGGTCTGATGTAACATTCCGTGCTGTAGAAAGTATGAGTGAAGAGATAGAGACATAAACTCTCCCCCATTATCACTGCGAAGAACTTTTATAGTGCTCTTAAATTGAGTCTGTACAAACTGACAGTATACCAGAAGAATGTCCTTCACTTCATCTTTAGTCTTCATAAGGTAAATCATAGTAAATCTAGTACAATCATCAATAAACGACACAAAGTACTTATAACCATGCACAAAAGTCGTAGAACACGAGCCCCAAATATCTGAAAGTACAATATCAAATGGAACAGAAGATCTTTCTTCATTTAAAGGAAAGGAAATACCATGGTGTTTTGCCTTCTAGCAAGTTTCACAATTCAAGTTCAAGTCATTACAATCACTAAATTCTGGTAATAACAACTTTATTTTAGAAAACGGTAAATGGCCTAGTCGTTTGTGCCATCGAGGTATATCCTCCTTCTGTTTTTCTGTAACAATAGTTGATTGTAATGCAACTCCTATATTGTCCTCACAAAAGTAGAGGCCTCTCCTCACATTACCCCGACCACAGATCTTCCCGTCTTCATTTCCTGAAATACACATCCAGTGGAATCAAATGTTATACTACATTTCAAATCCTAAGTCATAGCAAATACAGATAATAAGTTTAATGATATGTTGAGGACATGTAAAACATTTTTCAAAGTGCCAAAGGATGTAATAACACTTCCTTTTCCCACTATTGGAGTAAGAGAGCAATCTGCCAATTTGATATTGATGTTCGCCTGTGTCAATTTATAAGTATCAAAGAAATCTCTTCTGTTGACCATGTGATTTGTGGCTCCATAATCAATAATCCATATTCTTGAATAGGAAGAGTTTATATTACCCTGAGTAAGAAATGAGAAGGGATAGGCAATGGTTGCATGTGAGTCACTGTGAGAGGATCCAGATGGCAATTGTGAATCCGTCAGACGGGCTTTTAACAACTCAATCTCCTTTTTTATATCAGCCAACGACGTTATATTGTCTTCAGTCTTTTGTTTGTTATTGTGATCACTGCTGAAGTATGCCTTGTTAGGTTTATTCTGAAAGTAGGCAGGTTTTCCAACTAGGTCCCAACACGTTTCCTTGGTATGTCATGGTTTACCACAATGAGAACAAATTATTTTTTCATTTTCTTCATGTGTCAGTCCAGATCTACCTTTGCCTCTACCTTTGCCATAACTTCCTCTTCCTCGAGCAAAGGGTGGAACATAAGTATTCTTTCCTACGAATGCTAAAGTTTCAGAATTGATTTTAGTTTTCTTTTCCAAATGTTTCCAGTCTTCTTCCCTGAGAAGGAGTGAGTATATGGTACTCAAGGAAGGAATTTCTTCTCTGCTAAGGATATTATTCTTTACGGCCTCATACTCTCATGATATGCCCCATAGAAGATCAAACACTTTACGTTCTTCAAAATCCTCGTTCCGTTCTTGTGTGAAGTCTGACATTTTGTCTTAAAATAAAGATGTAGTTCTTCCCACAGGCCTCTGAGTTTTGCGTAGTATTTACTTACTGATCTACCCCCTTGTCTGCACTTTCTGATCTTCTCAATAATATCATATTTTTTTGCTATATTCTTCTGCTGGGCATATGCTTCTTGAACCACTAGCAAAATATCTTTTGCTGAGTCTAAAAACATAAACGTATTGCCAATCGAATGTATCATAGATTGTATTAGCCAAGCACTGACAAGTGCATTTTCTCTACTCCATCGAGAATACAAAAGATCTGTTATAAGTGGTATGGGAATTTCACTTGTAAGGTAATCCCATCGCCCCCTTGCCATGACCGTGAGTTCCATGGATCTGGCCCATTGAAGATTGTTCTTTCCATCTAGCTTCAGATTAGTGATTTGAAAAGCTTCGCCCTTGTCCAACAAATTGTCACCACCTTCTGTAATTTTGTTCCTGTCCATTTTTCTCCCCCCTTTTTTTTCGTTTCTTGCTATCCTTAAGACATTCATATGTATCAATTTCACAGAAAACGTTACCCACAAATAAAAATACCTAGATCTTAATCAAGAGGAGAATATCGGCCAACAATGTCTCTTGATCTTAGTTAGCAATACATGGATATCATTATGAAGATGTCGGCCAGCAACATATGATTAAATCGGCCAATATCAACTGATCTGTCAAGAACCATATACTCATGTTGTGAAGAGGCCAACAACAAATGATGTTTACGCAACCAATAATGAACCATATACTGAATGACCCTTGAACCGTGATTTTCACTAATCACGTTGTGAAATATATCATGTACTCCAACCAATAATAAAATCTCAATAAGATTGTCACACAACAATATGATATTTCCTAAGATTTATGCAACCAGATTCACTGAACACCTTAGAACATAGCCTGTCAGAACAAAAAAAAAAATTCTGCACCTTTCAATACCGATTTTCCTGGACTGCTTTCCACAAGTCACTGCTGATTTTTTTCTCCGAATAAGCTCTGATACCATGTAGAATTTAAACATGAAACACCTTCACTTTATTGATAAAGAAGAGCACTTACATCATGTGTTGAAGATAGGGTTGGTCGGCTCCCTGCTGCCGCCAGATCCCATTCACATTTTCTTTCTTAACTCCTAACCCTAATGACTCACTAAACATTTATATTAATTATCTAACTTGAAAGACCTAAATACCCCTACTTAGTAGATCCATTAGGACCCGCATTACACCTACCTAAATATAAATATAATGATTCTACAAAAAAAAACACCATGTACATATACAATTAAATTACTAAGCATGATAATTAAGATTCAACTTGATCTCCAACAGACTCTTCTCTTCTCTCTCTCTTACTTCTTCCACTTAGTTTTAAATTCTATTGTTTGCTCTATAAATAGAGCCTCAAACTTCATTAATAAACATCCTTGTTTTGAGGACATCACCTTGGTTATTTGTTTGATTCATTGGTTCTTTGTTTGACTTGATTTATGTGTTTGAACATTTCATGTATTCAGCGTATTAATCATTTGGCGATTCTTAGATTGTGATTTGGCATAGACTCTTCAAGTAAATTGAAGAGTTAATTCTTACAAATGACACTTGAAAGATAGAATGAAACATAAACTATATGGAAAATACCAAAGCCACATACTAACAAAGTTAAATCTAACCAGTTCCTGTGTGAAAATTACCTGTAAGAGACCTAGAAAAAGCTAATTGTGACAGCATAACATAAGTATCTTATGCTTCATCAGGAATCAATGATACATATCAAAAACAGGAGATGAAGAAAGAAATGGGACGCCTGCAAAGTTGCACTATTTGCCCTTCTCTGCAAAGTTGTAGTATTTGCCCAAGAAAATGAGACATTCTCATCCATTAGGAAGAGTAGATTGCTTTGGATGGTACACCATGAAAGGCATATAATTATGTTTGTTTATCACGAGATCAACAAGAAACTTCTAAAATTAGTGCCCCAGCCAATAATTTCACCTTCCAAGAGAAAAGCTAGATTTATTGTTAAGCTTCAAGATTGAGATCACAACTACAGAAGTTCGGGGAGCAAAGGCAACAAAATTATACCAACTACCAAAAAGATGAAGCTATTCTTTCCATCAAGAAACTTCTTAAAAGATTAAACTCAATGGACTTTCCAGAAGATAATTAATAAGTGTTTCTCTTGCAGCTCTTAGGGTGAGTGTGAGCTATCTTGCAAGAGAAATACTTCCAGAATCATAAGGCTGAATATGGAGCCTGCAATGTTGGTCATATGAATGACACTGCTCTATAAAATCAATATTCTAACAGCTGGAGCTAGTACAGTAGCGAAAATGAACTTAGAGGATATTGCGAGCAAAGAATCACAAGTATGCAAGCCTTACAACTTTTGCAGATTCACATGTATACCAGGAAGAGGAAGAGGTTTTAGCAAATCAGGAACCTAGAAAACTGTCTCTTCCAATTTATCAGATGTTATTTTACATATGTCCTTGTATATCCATCAATTATTTTAGCTACTGAAGATTTGGAAACTGCCCTAAAAGTGTAAATCAAAATAAAGGTCAGAATCCCTTCCATGAAGATGCAGAAGTTTACCATATTCTTTCAGAACCCTAACAGCAAGAGCGCTGAAACCACAACGTGGTGCATCAGGAACCCCTTTCATATAGATCATCACAGGATTTTCTTTAACATCCTACAGACAAAATATGAGAAATGTATGAGATGCCAACAGCTCCTCAGTGAGACTATCCTTGTTACAATGGTGAAATATGACAACATAGCACATGTTACACATTTACCTGCTCAACAATATCCTTTTCTGAAGCAGATTCTGGAATCTTCTTTATTCGGTGAAAATCTTCATGGGAATCAGTATCATCAGATATTGAAGCATAACATTTTCTGCTGTATTGAGTGACAATCCTAGCTTGTGCCTGTTAATGCACCTAAGTGGTCTGAGACTCCAAGTTATTTAACTAAATAAATGCATGTAATATCAATAGCTAGAAGAGTAAGATGAAAAGGGAAGATGGAATGAACCTATGGCTGTGTGAATATTAAAATATCCGTGGCTGGTTTTTTGTAATAATACATCGTGGTAAATGTGGATTGTGAATATGAAAAGGGAAGAAAAACCAGCCACGGGTTGAATAATGTACAAAGGCATTAGCTTTTTGTAATAATATTTTATGTATTGTCTGAGAATATGGATTGTGTGAAGGAGCAAATAAAGGTACATAAATATTTCAAAGTTATGTATTGTTATTTGTTAATATTTACTTCTTAATCTTATAATAACATTTATCTTGTTTTATAGATTAACTTAAAGAACAAAGAAGAACAATATGCTTTTATTTGGGAGATCATAGACAAAAAATGGGATAAGCAAATGCATAAGCCATTGCATGTTGTTGCATTGTATCTGAATCCAAGGTTGTATTATGATTATGATGGGAAAGAATCTAATGCTCACATTATAAAGGTGGTTTGTTTCAAGTTATAGCTATACTTATACGAAGTAAGGAAAAATAACAACAAATCACTCAACAACTTATGAGTTATCGAAATGACTCAAGTGGTTTTGGATTGGAATCAGCTATAAGTTCGAGGAAAGCATATGCACTACGTAATTAATTCAAGCAATTTTGCTTTCTTTTATTATTAAGATATGACTTAGGGTTTTTAATATGATTAATTTATTATTTATACATGGTTTTTGTAATAGTTGAATAGTGGATGACCTTTGGCTATGGATGCCCTGAATTGCAAAATTTTGCTATACGGGTTTTGAGTCTTACTTGTAGTGTCATTCCATGTGAACACAACTTGAATACCTTTGAAATGGTAAGAATTATACTTTTCATTTACACTGTAATTAAATTAAAGTTTTTTATTGAGTTAACGACTTACCTAAATTCTTTCTCTTATCTTATATTCATACAAAAAAACAGAATATATTATTTCATCAAAAGCTTAACAACTTAGCTTTTGTACATTATAACAAAAAGCTAAGAAAAAATATACGAAGAGAGGAAAGCTAACGGAGCAAATTTCGATCCCATCATGTTGGCATCGGTTGAAGATTACAATGAATATCCTACTGATGATGAGTTCATTGGTGGTGATGATTCACTTACATGGCGAAATATCGACCAAAGCATCAAGAGGGAGAGTTGTTTATACAAGGTTAAGGACATGAAAGCGACAAAGAAGGCTAAGCAAATAAGATGCCAATTGAAGATGAAGGAGAAGAATTTAATTTTAAAGAAACAGATGCAGAGGAAGAGGAACTAGAAGAACAAGGATTTTCGTCTGAAAACGAGTGAACATGACAATTAAGTATATATTAAATAATTAAGTGTGATTGTAATTGAACTTTGATGGATGTTATGTAACTTATTCTTCCATCTAATGGGTTCAAGAATCTGATTGCTTCTCTTGTCTTTGTGAATCTTCTCCATGGATTACTATGTAACTTACTCTTCTATTTAATGTACTTGTTCCTACATGTGCTTCTACATATGTACCTTAACCTTTTTCTTTGTGACAACATGATTACTGATTAGTACATTTGAACTATTTTTTCATGTTCAGTGGTGGTTGTGGACAATCCTAGAGTAAAATATGAGCAGATAAGTAATTATATATTTGATTCTTTTAATTCCTTTCCTTAATGCTTAGAATAGCTTTGTTATATTTATGTTTTTGTTTTCTAATTTAAGATTAACAATTCAATATGCATGTGCCACATGAAATTTATTGTTTGTTTCCTTAGAAGTTAGAACTTAGAAGTGAAATTTGTTTATTTAGTTTGGTTCATATTCATGAAAGAAGTGGTTGTGTTTCTTGATATTTCTTAGAAATTAGATAATCTATTATATATATAATTTTTTAATCATAAATAAAAGTGTACCACAAAATCCACTATATCCTCGCTACGGCTATATCAGACCGCTATTGATAACATAGGAATGAACAGTATTATTTTGAAACAGCATCCTAAAGTAAGGGTGACAAGGTCTAGAAAATCAAAGAAATGACCCCTGTGAACAACAAAAGTAACACGACCTTTATTGAGGTCCATAAAAGTCTGGTGAGGACATCACTTACATTCTGAAGAATTGACGATACAATAAACCTTATAGATAACTTCTAACTGTCTATAGACATACAAGTCAGGCATCTACATATACCCCGTTGTTCCTTGATAACTCATGCTAGAGCAGTCATTTGTTAACGGATTAGTCCTAGGTTTGGATCCTACCTGGAGAGAAACCAAGGGGCTTGATTTGGCCATTAGGAGTTGGTAATGTTTCCAAGTACATCAATGTCCTGCGTCTTATGTACAGGCCATGAATAGATTACCACTCATAAACATGAAATAACCTATTCATTAAGCATGATAAAAGATCAACTTTACTTTCTCCCAATTTCCTAGCCAACAATTACGTTGACATTGACCTTAACCAAGCATTTCCCGCACTACCTGGGCTCATCTAGATGGTGCAAAAAGGACTTCATAGGTCACCAATCCCAGTACTGGTTTCACCAGAGCACACACTCGCAGAGTTCATACGGGCTTCACATTAGTGCAGTAAACAATGCACCTCAGTATATATCAAACAAAGTTGCTGTCAGTAACACCAGATTTTGGCATTCAAAAAATTTTGTTCTAAAGTTTCACAAGCAAGAACCTTGAAAGAAGCTGAAACTTTTGTTCTAAGGATAAGCATCAGCACTTATTTGTTGTACATATTGTAAAGCCTTTGTTAGCTGCGGAGTTATAAAATGGCAGTTGCATTACTAACAATGGTGCCCTAAAATGTTTATGGTCATGATCTTGCTCTATTGTTGTACTGTGTTGTCTGACATGAATGAATGCAAAAAAAAGAAAGAAAAAAGTGACTGGACAAGACAGGTTATATTTAGATAAATTTTGAGACGCAACATACTACCATTGTGACCAATGTTATTAAAATCATATCGTACAATACAATTTTATTCTGTATCATATAAGAATATGACATATGTATCGCATTGTGTGACTTATCGTGTTGTATCGTACGAGTAGATGCCAAATTTTTTTGGTATAAAAACCTAGTATCCGAGTTCCCATTAATTTTTTCATCCCAAACCCTATTTCTGTCCAATCATTTGTTCTCAAACCCTTTCTCCATTATTGCTTTTATTGATTTTGTGGAGAAATCACAAGATTATCGAGTTTTTTTCTATTTGTAAGGTTTTTGTCAAATTTGTGACATAATCTCTTTTTTGTCGTTCCACTCGATTTTTCACCTGAATAATTTGGGGTCTTCACATATTTTGTGATTCTTGACCTTTCAAAGGCTTTTTTCTTCTTATTGTTTATCTCCTCTATATTTAATGGCTTCTGATCAAGTCAATCCAGTATGAAAGTATTGCACTCTAGTGTACGAAGATAATAGGTTAGTGAATAAGTGTATTTTTTTAATGAAGTTACGCATAAAAGTGTTTCTCGTATGAAGCACTATCTTGTAAGAACCAAGAAGGATGCTAGTGTTTGTATTCGGGTGTCCGAAACAGTAAAGTATAAAATTAGAGAAAAAATCATGGTTGCAAGAAAGGGTTGAGATAGGCCGTTGGGATATGTCACAAGACTCAAGAATTTGAAGATGATGCTAGAGAGATGGATGGTACAGAATTTCATGGTGCTTTCGAAGAGGAAGAAAAGTTAACAGAGGAGGTAAGAAGGCAAACTAAGGGAAAGAGTGTAGGTTCTGGGAGTAGTAATAGTGGAGTTGGTTTTTGTAACACTGCAAGAGTTCCTACTCGTCCAATGACTACGAGGGGTAGTAGAGGAGGTAGATAGTGGGATGCATTCATTTTTTGACTTTATATGACTGACAAAACAACAACAACTACTTATCACATTGCCCCTACCCATTTTAACCACAAAACAACAACTACTACAACAACTAAGCCTTTTACCATACTAGACGGGGTCAGCTACATGGATTCTTTGTTTCCACAAAGCCCTATCATGTGTCATGTTAACAGTTAACTCACAATAAGCTAGATCATTCTTTATTGTTTCTTTCCAACACTTTTGCGGTCATCCTTTAGCTCTTTTAATACTTTCCAAATTTAGTTTTTCATACCTTCTTACACGTTCTTCTTTTGATCTTCTTTCTATATGTCCAAACCATCTTAAACGATATTCTCTCATTTTATCCTCTATTGGTGTCACTCCTAATTTGTTTCTAATAACCTCATTATGTATACGGTCTTTTCTTATATGACCACTCATCCATCTCAACATCTTCATTTATGTCATAAACATCTTTTACATGATGATTAACTGCCCAACACTCAGAACCATAAAACATGGTTGGCCTAATTGTTGCTCTATAATATTTACCTTTTAACTTTAATGGTATCTTCTTATCACAAAGAATACCTGATGCTCCTCTCCATTTTAACCAACCAGCATTAATTCTATGCGTAACATCTCCATCAATTCTTCCATCACTCAGAAAAATTGACCCTAGGTATTTAAAACTTTCCTTTTGGGGAATGCAATGTGTGCCAATTTTAATTTCTATGTCCTCTGAAGTAACCAAATGATCAAACTTACATTCCATATATTTTGTCTTTGTTCTACTATGTCGGAGGCCTTTGCTTTCTAATGTTTCTCTCTATAGTTCCAATTTTCTATTAACTTTTTCCTTAGACTCTTCCACTAATACAATGTCATATGCAAATAGCATACACAAGGTACTTCATCTTGAATATGTTTTGTTAACTCATCAATCACCATTATAAATAAGTATGAGCGTAAAGTTGATCCTTGATGTAACTCAATATTAACTTCAAAGAAATGTGTCATTCCTTCATGAGTCCTCACACATGTTTTTGCACCATCATACATCTCTCTTATAAGGCTTATGTATGTTAATGGGATACCTCTTTTTTCCAAGGTTCTCCAAACAACCTCCCTCTGTACCCTATCGTAAGCTTTTTTTAGATCAATAAATATAATGTGAAGGTCTTTCTTTTTTGCTCTAAATGTTCCATAAGACGTCTCAAAAGGTGAATCGCTTCAATTGTAGATCTGCCTGACATGAATCCAAATTGATTCTTTGTTGTACTTGATATTTGTCTTAACCTACGTTCGATAATTCTTTCCCACAATTTCATAGTATGACTCATTAACTTGATACCCTGATAATTCACACAATTCTGAATGTCTCCCTTGTTCTTATATATGGGTATAAGTGTACTCGCTCTCCATTCTTTGGGCATCTTTTAGTTTCTCCATATTTCATTAAATAGTCTTATGAGCCAAGTGATTCCTATTTCTCTTCTATAGGAATATTGTCCGGTCCTACCGATTTACCACCCTTCATATGTTTAAGAGCCTCTTTGACTTCATTCTTTTGAATACGTCGGTAGAAATTGTGGTTTATATATTCTTCTGATTTGGCTAACTCTTCTAAGCTAACACTAACATCTTTATTTTCATTAAAAAGCTTATAAAAATAGTTTTTCCATCTATTTCTTATATCATTATTTGCCACGAATTTTTTCATCCTCGTCTTTGATGCATATAACAGAATTAAGATCTTTAGTTTTCTTATCTCTAGTCCTAGCTATCCTAAAAATATCTCTTTCACCCTTTTTTGAGTTGAGTTTTTTTATTTAAATCGTCCCAAATTTTAGTTTTTGCTTCACTGACGACATTTTTTGCTTTCTTCTTTGCTTTCTTATAAGCTTCTAAAGTTTTACTACTTTTCTTAGCATAATGTAATTTTTAACATACCCTCTTTGCCTTGATTTTATTTTGCACTACTTCTCTCCACCACCAAGCTTCTTTTTGTACCGGTGCACCTCCCTTAGATTCACCTAACACATTACAAGCATCTCCTTGAAGGACTTCCTGTTTAAATATATCTTCTTTCTCGCTTTTGAGGTTCCACCATTTAGTCTGAATAGCTCGATGCACTCTTTCTTGTTTGTCTATTTTCTTATTTGTAAATCCATAACTAAAAGTCGATGTTGGGTGGTTAAGCTTTCTCCTGGAATTACCTTGCAATCTTTACAACATGCTCTATCTTTTTTTTCTACAAATAAAGTAATCAATTTGTGTTTGTGATAAGACACTCTTATAAGTAATTAAATTTTAACCAACCGACATTAATTCTATGCGTAATATCTCCATAAATAACTCTGCCCATGTAAGGGATCACCCTTGCATTGCCGGTCCCAAGCCCGAATAAAGGAGGAGGGTTGTGTTAGGCTTCCGACAGCCGACGTAAAACTTCGTCGGATTTTTACAACATGGATTACAAAAATTATGAGCATTGCTTTGGGGCGTCACCGCCTAGCGACGTGCTGCAGAGCCCGAATACAGTAAGAAGTAAGCAAGAGCCACTACATTTTCGCTCAAATGTAGTGAATCAATTGCAGAGAGGGTGCTCACATCATGGACGGGTGTGGGTAAAGAATTTAGTCCCGCTACATTGCGGCCCGAATGTAGTGAAAAATTTTCAGAGAGAGTCTCCGCATTTTTATTATGGACGGATACGGGGGGTAAGGAAGCTAGTCCTAGATAATAAGATTCGTATTGATTCTTGCAATATTAGAACATTATCGGGTAAGCTAATGGAGGTGGTAGATACTATGATTCGGAGAAAGATTGATATTCTATGTTTACAAGAGACAAAATGGGTTGGAGAAAAAGCAAAGGAGATAGAGGATACAGGTTTTAAATTATGGTACTCAAGTAAAGAAAAGGCTCGAAACGGAGTTGGTATTATCATAAATAAAGATTTAAAGGAGAGTGTAGTAGACATACAATGATATGGTGACCGAATCATGACGTTGAAATTAGTGCTAGGAGCAGAGGTTTTGAATATAGTTTGTGCTTACGCACCCCAAGTAGGACTAGAAGATAGTATAAAGACAGTTTTTTGGGAAGAGTTAGATAAGGTGTTTCAAAAGATTCCACAAAGGGAGATGATTTGTTTAGGAGGAGATTTAAATGGACATGTCGGTAAAGAGGCATTAGGATATCAAGGGATTCATGAAAACTTTGGTTTTGGGGATATAAACGAGGAAGGTAGGGAGATTTTAAATTTTACTATCATTTGATCTCTTTATAGTCAATACAATCTTCAAAAAACGAGATGAACATTTAATTACTTATAAGAGTGGCTTATCACAAACACAAATTGATTACTTTATTTATAGAAAAAAAGATAGAGCGTGTTGTAAAGATTATAAGGTAATTCCAGGAGAAAGATTAACCACCCAACATCGACTTTTAGTTATGGATTAACAAATAAAAAAATGGACAAATAAGAAAAGAGTGCATCGAGCTATTCGGACTAAATGGTGGAACCTTAAAAGCGAGAAAGAATATATATTTAAATAGAAAGTACTTCAAGGAGATGTTTGGAATTATGTTGGCACACCCTGTGATATGTGGAACAATATGGCTATACATATTAGGAAAGTGGCAAAAGATGTGTTAGGGGTATCTAAGGGAGGTGTACCGGCACAAAAAGAAGCTTGGTGGTGGAGTGAAGTAGTACAAAATAAAATCAAGGCAAAGAGGGCATGTTACAAATTACATTATGCTAAGAAAACTAGTGAAACTTTATAAGCTTATAAGAAAGCAAAGAAGGAAGCGAAAAAGGCCGTTAGTGAAGCAAAAGCTAAGATTTGGGATGACTTATATAAAAACCTCAACTCAAAAGAGGGTGAAAGAGATATTTTTAGGATAGCTAGGGCTAGAGATAAGAAAACTAAAGATCTTAATTATGTTAGATGCATAAAAGACGAGGATGAAAAAATTCTAGTGGCAAATGATGATATAAGAAATAGATGGAAAAACTATTTTTATAATCTTTTTAACGAAAATAAAGATGTTAGTATTAGTCTAGGAGATTTAGCCAAGTCAGAAAAGTATATAAACCATAATTTCTACCGACGTATTCAAAAGAATGAAGTCAAAGAGGCTCTTAAACATATGAAGAGTGGTAAATCGGTAGGACCAGATAATATTCCTATAGAAGTTTGGAAAATACTAGGAGAAATAGGAATCACTTGGCTCACAAGACTATTTAATGAAATATGGAAAAACAAAAAGATGCCCAAGGAATGGAGAACAAGTACACTTATACCCATATATAAGAACAAGGGAGACATTCAAAATTGTGCGAATTATCGAGGTATCAAGTTAATGAGTCATACTATGAAATTATGGGAAAGAATTATCGAACGTAGGTTAAGACAAGTATCAAGTACAACAGAGAACCAATTTGAATTTATGCCAACCAGATCTACTATTGAAGCGATTCACCTTTTGAGACGTCTTATGGAACATTTTAGAGCAAAAAAGAAAGACCTTCACATTATATTTATTGATCTATAAAAAGCTTATGATAGGGTACCGAGGGAGGTTCTTTGGAGAACTTTGAAAAAAAGAGGTATCCCATTGACATATATTAACCTTATAAGAGACATGTATGATGGTGCAAAAACATGTGTGAGGACTCATGAAGGAATGACAGACTTCTTTGAAGTTAATATTGGGTTACATCAAGGATCAGCTTTAAGTCCATACTTATTTATAATGGTGATGGATAGAGTTAACAAAACATATTCAAGATGAAGTACCTTGGTGTATGTTATTTGCAGATGACATTGTATTAGTAGAGGAGTCTAAGGAAAAAGTTAATAGAAAATTGGAACTATGGAGAGAAACATTAGAAAGCAAAGGCCTCCAACTTAGTAGAACAAAGACAGAATATATGGAATGTAAGTTTGACCATTTGGCTACTTCAGAGTACATAGAAATTAAAATTGGCACACATTGCATTCCCCAAAAGGAAAGTTTTAAATACCTAGGGTCAATTTTTCAAAGTGATGAAGAATTGATGGAGATGTTACACATAGAATTAATGCTGGTTGGTTAAAATGGAGAGGAGCATCAGGTATTCTTTGTGATAAGAAGACACCATTAAAATTAAAAGGTAAATATTATAGAGCAGCAATTAGGCCTGCCATGTTTTATGGTTCTGAGTGTTGGGCAGTTAATCATCAACATGTACAAAAGATGTCTGTGACAGAAATGAAGATGTTGAGATGGATGAGTGGTCATACAAGAAAAGACCGTATACATAATGAGGTTATTAGAAACAAATTAGGAGTGGCACCAATAGAGGATAAAATGAGAGAACATCGTTTAAGATGGTTTGGACATATAGAAAGAAGATCAAAAGAAGAACCTATAAGAAGGTTAGAAAAACTAAATTTGGAAAGTATTAAAAGAGGTAGAGGACGACCACAAAAGTATTGGAAAGAAACAATAAAGAATGATCTAGCTTATTGGGAGTTAACTGCTAACATGGCACCCAATAGGGATCTGTGGAAACAAAGAATCCATGTAGCCGACCCCGTCTAGTATGAGACAAGGCTTAGTTGTTGTTGTTGTAATATCTCCATAAATTTTTCCGTCACTTTCAAAAATTGGCCCTATGTATTTATAACTTTTCTTGTGAGGGATGCAATGTGTGTCAATTTTAATTTCAATGTCATCTAAAGTACCCAAATGATCAAACTTACATTCCATATATTTTGTCTTTGTTCTACTAAGTCGGAAGCCTTTGCTTTCTGACGTTGCTCTCCTCAGTTCCAATTTCCCATTAACTTTCTCTTTAGTCTCATCCACTAACACAATGTCATCTGCAAATAACATACACCGAGGTACTTCATCTTGAATATGTTTTGTTAACTCATCAATGATCAATATAAATAAATATAGACTTAAAGTTGATCCTTGATGTAACCCAATATTAACTTCAAAAGCGTTTGTCATTCCTTCCCGAGTCTTCACACACGTTTTTGCACCATCCTACATTCTTTTAAGATTTATGTATGTTAATGGGATACCTCTATTTTTCAAGGTTCTTGAAGAACATCTCTTCACATCCTATCATAAGCTTTTTCTAAATCAATAAATATCACGTGAACGTTCTTTTTTACAAGTGTGCGAGCCGACAAGAGTTTTTAGGTTGACAGATTTTTCGAAGCTCAAGGTAAACTCCACTTATCGTACTTCCGCGAGGCTTTAATAGAGGCAAGTTGATGACAAGAGGTGAAAATCCAACAAAAATTCTAGAGGAGTTACATAAAGCTAGCGATTCCAAGCAGACCTGCATGAGGTAAGTGGAGTTTACCTTATCTGTGTGTGATCTATTAAGGAGTGATAGATCGAGACTATGCTCAACACGATCTAGAGCAGATTGTGCTGCCGAAGCCCATCGTTCTTGAGGAACAATCCTGAAAAGTGCAGAAATCGGGACAGATTTCCTGAAAAGTGGTAGACCTTTGTACTGAAGGATCACGAAGCATAAATATTTCCAAATGTTACATGTTAAGGAACATTCTACAATTTGAGGAGGCATGCTAAGAAGATACTTGAGATGTCTCATGCGTATTTGCATGACTCTCAAGAAGAATAAAAGCACTCCTTTCCTTTGAGTTTTACAATATCAGCGTATTGATGCAATTGATAGTTATGGCGCAATTTATCATTTCCCACAGCAATTTGTTAAGCTGACCTATTAAAAAAATTCCAATAAACAAAACTTGTTGGAGCCTGGGAGCCCACCCTTGTCTAAGAGATGACAATGTGAAATTGCGTGTGTTGCTACCTCTGCAAAAGAGACCAGGATTCACAAAAAAGTACCCATGGGCATCCTAGATAGTGTAGAATATTAGTCTTTTAAAGTTAAAATTATCATATTTTGTTTCAGGCCATATGCAGGTTAGCTTTTGACAATATTTCATCAACAAAAACATTGGTTAGACTTCTTTGGTTTCTACTAACATCTTTAGGTCCAAACTATCTAGTTGTGACATTTGATTTAAAAGACAAAATATGTTAAGAAAGCCGGCGCTTCTGTCAAATGCATCAAATTTATCTCTAAGAATAAAAACAATTAAACCTGAAACGTATAAAAGTAATAAATACAAAATAGTCGCAAGTCCAACTTTATGAGCAAAGACATTAAAAAAAGGATATCCAAGCACAATAAGACTTTTTCTTTTTAAGAAAGCGGTATCCATACATCCCCAAATACCATGCCGCAACCGCAGCACATGCAGAGCATCATACTTTATCTTGAGAATGTACCAGTTTTTTCAGGAAATGGGTTTCCGAATGGCTTATGGCCCCCTTCAAAACAAACTTTGATAGCAATCGCGCCATTCTGCAAGACGGTGATGATAACCCTCTTGCAGCCACTCAATCACAGTAGGACAGCACTAATATTAGTGAGAGTTTCGCTGCATGTACCAAAAGAAAATTGCTTCAGCAACAAAAACCTGCTAAGAAAATACAAATTTATCTCCAATATGGCATACATGCAGGTTCTTCCACTAAAATTTGAAAACTTTAAATCCACTTCCATTAGTCATCATTGCTGTCAAAAAGCGTAATTCGGAATTGGAACCACAGACAGTGGCCACAGATATGAGCAGGAAAAGATGTAGCTGATGCAATATTTTGACCCAGAGCCAACGATAATAACGAAAAAGTTTACGATTCATTGTCAGAAATTGTACGAGCTAAATTATTTCGGAACATTCCCCACTTTTTTCACGCCCTGCGGCAATCGCCTCGCTTGATACTTATGATTTACAGAGAGAAAGAAAGGGGACGGGCGAGATAACATGGAATACTTGCCGGAGAAACAGCGTTGCTGGCGATTTCCCGCGCACACAAATAGTACGGGAGAAAGGACAGAGGGGGAACCCTGTCTGAGTGCGTGCGGTCGATCTCCAGGAGAGGAGGATGACTAAAAGGGAGAGGTGGAAGCGGCGGAGCCGAACCCTTTTTTATGGTATTTTTCCAAATCAGTTTCTGATTTCTACAATATTTCTAGAACATGAACATTTTTTGGTTAATATCAGAAAGCACCATATCCTGGCCAGGGTTACCCACTTTCGCTGCTTATGCAGATCTAACTCTGTTCTTTGGAATATTAAAAGGGTCACATAAATGCCTTTTCTTTTACGAAGTTAGATACTAATATGACACAAGGTTTGTTTTATGGTGGGTGACTAAGAATGGAAGTATCAGAACACCCTAACTCGTTTGAATATTAAAAGGGTCATATAATACTTTTCTTTTAGCTAGAACGAGCTTATAGAAGATCCTGAGATTTCTCGATGCTCTACTAGAAAGCCTTATTGAGGACCCCGGAGTAAAGCAAACAGATTGCGCTTCGTGATTATGATAGCTACAAACAATTGAATTTGCATCTCGCTCTAGAGCTTTTAAAAGGGAAAATATAAAATGTAAGATAACATCACTTCTAGTATCATTCATTTGTATTCTTTCCTTGAGTTCCCCTTCATTAGGGTTGATCAAATCACTCATCATGGTTTCCACTGAACACAATCAGTTTGTTCCATTTGATGGAATGTAATAGGCCAATTATTTCATTGGCAATATTTTGGTTCACCAGGAGACATCAGGCAAAAAGATAGTTTATACAATTGTTCTTAGCAGTTGGCACTTTCCATTCTTGTTTTGGTGAATAGCAGGCTTGAAGTTAGGTCAGATATAGGATCGGTATATATAACTTTTCATAAATGATCGTTAGGCCTACATATTAATCGGGTCAAAATGGGGTCCGAACCAAATAAACAAATGGATGTATTTAGTTATTACCAGGCCCCGGACACCTCTGTTAGTAACTCAAACAGAGCTTTTTTAGCCTTTTAGGTGTATCATGAAATATAAGGCGGTTAAATGTAATATCTAAAAGTAATGAGTGGGAATAGTTATAAGTTGTGCGTGTTATGTAAAATTTTCTTCATATGTAATTCCCTTAAATCTGTTGCCTACCGGCCAGTGAGTGACGTTCGTTAACGCGAATGGCGGCACCTCCTTTGCTCGCCGACTGCAAACCTCTCCTCTCTTCTAGTGCTTATGTTCCTTATCTTCGGCAGCTTCCAGCAAGCAGAAGAGCTCAACCAGCGTCCTCTGCATCGTCGTATTCCAGCCTCGTGTCTCTCACAAGGCCCTTCTCTCGTCTCTGCGTCTACTCTTCTCGCAAGAATGCTGGATTCTCTCGCAATACCGCTCACAGACGTAAGCTAAAGGGTACTATCTTACCCTACTCGACGTAATTTTCTGTTGCTATCCGCTTTATTTTAGAATTAGTCTCCGGCAGGAACACAAGAAACTTGGAAACGGCGTTGCAGCAATGCGTTGTTGTGCTGGGGAGAAGTTTATTGAAAAGGGTTCACAGAAACCGCGAATGGGGGGGGGGGGGGGGGGTGGAGGGGGTATATTCAAGATTTCAGCCCTATCAATAAAGGGTTTTTTTACCAAAAGAGGTATTCGGGTGCACAACTGGTCCACTTGGGCACGAACTGATGAAAGGGTGGTGTTCCATGCTAAGATGACACCCCAAGCATATCCTAGTTTTGTGATGGTAGTAAAAAAGTAAAACCTTTTTCATGTTTATTCTTTTTGTAGAAAGAAGGAGATGCGCCTTCCTTCCTTTCTTTTATACATGTTGCTGGGTATATGGCAGTTTATCTTCAATGTTTCAGTATCAGCGTGTGTTACAGCTTTGCTTTTTTAAGGTGAATGATCTTGATTGATGCCGGGATTTGATGGCTGTCATATAGAACTTGAAGCGAAACCCCTTAACTGGTGGGACGAGTGCATGAATCGATAGTAGCATTTTTGTGAAACATAAGTGTATTATTTGATGTTTTTGTGATGGCATTGTTTCTTGTCAATAATTGCATTCTATTTTGTTTGCTAGAGCGTGACTGTGGAAGGTCATGTTCTTATCCTTTTCTGCGAACATTTGGACAAAGATATGATACTATGATCGTATTAGAGAAACACTGTTAGCAAAATACTACATCTTTTATGAGCGCTATGGGTTAAAGGAGTGTATAGGGAGCCAGAGCAGCCCGAACAAGATCGCCTCAGAGGTGTGGTTAGCTTAAAGAGCAGTTTGAATGAGTCCAAGATCGCCTCAGAGGTGTGGTTCTTTAATTGACAAAAAAAATGAATTATTAGTTGTTTTTGGTCCTGAAGACGAAAAAGTGAGCGAAAGATTATTGGTCGAAATGTGGATGAAAAACTTCGTAGTAGAATTAATATATTTGATAATATTTATGAGACTTGGAAAACTCATTCACAAGATGATTTAAAAGATGATAATGCTCAAATAAGGTTTCATTGTTTGAGCATTGAGAAATATTACAATGAGCTTTTCGATCTATAGAATCAACTTAGGAGTTTTGATAAATTCATAAAACTTCAAAGTATGGATGAGTTTGAAGAATATCTTAACAAATAATATTTCTTCTCATTTATACAGGGATTATGAGATGAATTTAACAATATAAGATCCAATTTGATATATAGAGCTATGAGATATTGGCTTATTTAGTTATGAAATAAACTAGATCGAGAAATTTAAGAGACAACAAGGAAGCGGTTCTTGCCACATCTAGACCCGAAAAGTATTTAAAGATATACAAACCTCCACACTCCAAAAATAGTGAAGGAAATAGACAATTAAAGGGTAATGTAATGCCTTGGTCAAACAAGAGTACGATTTGTCATTATTATAAAGAGAGTGGACATATCAAGACCATGTGTCCTCTTTTCTTGAGGAGGTTTTATCAAGTGGTTGTCATTGACAACAAGGAAAAAGTGCTACCTTCGAGAAACAAGGCCTACATTGAAGAAATATTCAAAGAGAACGCAAGCATCTCCGGATCGACGTTATCAACTTCTTTAAAAAATCAAGGTATGTCATGGTTTTTATATTTCGATGCTTCTTTTCATATGATACATGAATATAAATTATTAGACAAATGCACACAAGTTAGAGCAAGTGTTTACGATTGATGGAATTAAGCTTGATGTTAAAGAAATTGGTAATTTAGAAAATAATTCTTTTAGAATACTTTAAGTATGTTTTATACCAAAATTGAATCTTTATCTTTGGGTTTCTCAGATTTGTGATAATGGTTGCATTATTACTTTTTCACCAAATGAATGTATAGTATCGAAGAAGGTGATAGGGCAAGGACATAGAAAAGGTAGTCTCTATAGATATGTTAAATTTTGAAACATATGGAATTGAGTGTAATGAGTTTGGTCTTTTGCACAAAATATTGGGACATCTTGATGTAAGTAAAATGAATAATTATCTATGGAAAGAGACTAATTAAAATAATGATTTCACTTGTAAAGATTGTATATTTGGCAAAACACATCATGCAACATTTGGTGAAAGAACTCATATCACAAAAAAGGATTTCGGATTAGTGCACTCCGATGTTTGGGGACCCGCTCTAACCTCAAAAGGAGGAGTGACCTATTATTTTATTTTTGTAGATGATTTTACTAGACACATTTGGATATATTTTTTGAAACACAAATCAGAAGTTTTTAAAAGCTTTTTAACCTTTTATAATATGATCAAGACTCAATTTAAAACTAATATAAAAATTTTAAGAACCGATTTTGATGGTAAATATCTCTCAAATGACTTTAAAAACTATTTTGAAGAACATGAAATTTGGCATAAAAATTATGTACAAAAACTCTCCAACAAAATGGTTTAGCCGAAAGAAAACATATACATATTATTGAAACTACTAAAACCTTGTTGATAGCGAGTAAAGTTCATAAATACTTATGGGCCAAAGCCCCTTTAACATCTGTTTACTTGATAAAATAGGATACAACAATAACTAATCCTTTTTTCATAGTACATGAAGTCAGCTATATGAATTCTTTCTTTCCACAGAGCTCTTTGTTTCCATAGAGCCCTATCATGTGCCATGCTAGCAATTAACTCACTATAAACTAGATCATTCTTTTTTTTTTCTAACACTTTTGTGGTCGTCCTCTCCCTCTTTTAACATTTTCACAATTTAGTTTTTCACATCTTTTTTTGGGAGCATCCTTATGTTGTCTTCCTACGTGTCCAAACCATCTTAAACGATTTTTTTCATGTTATTCTTTATTTATGCTACTCCCAATTTGCTTCTAATAACCTCATTATGTATACGGTCTTTCCTTGTATGACCACTCATCAATCTCATCTTTATTTATGCTACAGACATCTTTTGTACATGTTAATGATTAACTTTTACCTTTCAACTTAAATGATATCTTCTTATCACATTAAATACTTGATGCCCTCTCTATTTTAACTAACCGGCATTAATTCTACGCGTAACATCTTCATAAATTTGTTCATTGCTTTGAAAAATTGATCCTAGATATTTAAAACTTTCCTTGTGAGGGATCCAATGTGTGTCAATCTTAATTTGTATGTTCTCTAAAGTACCCAAATGATCAAACTTACATTTTAAATATTATGTCTTTGTTTTACTAAGTCGCAAGCCTTTGCTTTCTAATGTTGCTCTGTATAGTTCCAATTTCCTATTAACTTTTTCTTTAGACCTTAGTTATCAATAGCGGTTAGCGGGTTGTTAGCGGTTAACCCTAATATAGCGGTAGCGGGGATATAGCGGATTTAGCGGTATACTTTTATTTATGATTAAAAAATTATATATATATATAATAGGTTTTCTAACTTCTAAGAAATATCAAGAAACATAACCAGTTCTTTAATAAATGAATGAGCAAAACACTCACTAATGAATAGGAAAAAGTAGTAAACATATCTTTTAGCCCATATTATTTATAGTATGCCTTATCTCCAGCCAAAGTGCATGAAAGTTAAGACATTAAAGTAAAAAAGAAAGGCAAAAAATCAGAAACTCCTATCACCAACATGTTCAATAGGTAAAACTTCAAATAATGAGATATTAATACAATAGCACTTGCATGGACATATCAAAGGCACATGAGATTTCCTAATGTTCCTGAATTTGCTGGATAGCATATAAAATGCACTCTATCGATGTATCTAGTAAATTCATGAACATTTGGAAATCTCGTGTGCTTTTGATATATCCATCCAAGTGCTATTGCCTTAATATCTCATTATTTGAAGTTTGAATTGTTGAACATGTTGGTGATAGGAGTTCATGATCTTCTTTTGCCTTTCTTTTTATCTTTAATGTCTAAACTTTATATTAACCATGTCCACTTGATGATCACCTACATCACAAGATAACGAATGTGTCATCAATTTATAAACAACACGATAACTGTAGATAACATATTACATTACTTTGATCATATTTACCCACTAATCAAAGACAATGACAATTTCATTGAACAATAATTTGCAATAAAGCAGGGAAGGTAGCCTTAGAAAGCATATTTAAAGATTAAACATAATGTTATGCATCCATCAAAAGTACATAAAGGCCAATAAGCTAATTCAAAAAGTACATAACATCCATCAAAATTCAATTACAAATTTACAATCACACTTAATTGTTTAGGTCATGTTCACTCATTTTTAGAAAAAGATCTGTATTCTTTTATTTCCTCTTCCTCTTTATCTGTTTTTTCAAAATTAAATTCTTCTTCATCTTCCATAGGCATCTTATATTTCTCTTTGCTTTGCCTTCTTTGTCGCTTTTGTATCCTCGACCTTGTATAAACAGCAGTAGCACCTGCTCTTATGCTTCGGATGCCATATTGATATTTTGTCAAGTAAGAGAATCATCGTCACCAACGAACTTATCATCAGTAGGATATTCATCATGATCTTCAACCGATGCCAACATGATAGGGTCAAAATTTGCTCAATTAGATTTCCTCTCTTCGTACCTTCTTTTGAGCTTTTTATTATATTGCACAAAAGCTAAATCGTTAAGTTTTTTATGCAATAATCTATTCATTTTCTTCATATGAATCTAAGATAAGAGAAAGAATTTAGGTAAGTTGTTAACTCAATAAAAAAACTTGTATTTATTTATAATGTAAATAAAAAGCATAATTCTTAATTTCTTACCATTTCAAAGGTACTCCAGTTGCGCTCACATGGGGTAGCACTACAAGTAAGGCTCAAAACCTGTATAACAAAACTTTGCAATTCAGAGCATCCATAACCAAATGTCATCCACCATTCAGCTATTACAAAAAGTTAAAAATCATGTGTAAACAATAAGTTAATCATATTTAAAAACCTTAAATCATATCTTAATAATGAAATAATTAAGAAAGCAAAGTTGCTTGAATTAATTACCTGGTGCACATGTTTTCCTCGAACTTATAGCTAATTCTAGTCCAAAACAACTTGATGCACTTCGATAACTTATAAGTTGATGACTCACTTATTGTTGTTCTTCCTTACTTCGTACAAGTATAGTTATAATCTGCAACAAACCACCTTTAATCTCAACATTAGATTTTATCCCATCATAATCATAATACAACCTTGGATTCAGATACAATGCAGCAGCATGTAATGGCTTATGCATTAGCCTGTCCCATCTTTTGTCTACGATCTCCCAAATAAAAGCACACTGCTCTTCTTTGTTTTTCATATTAACCTATAAAACAAAAAGTAAAATGTTATTAATTTATAAGATTAATAAGTAAAGATTAACAAATAACACATAAAATTGAAATATTTACGCACCTTTATTTGTTCCTTTACACGATCCATCTTCTCATAGATGTAGTTCATGGCTGGTTTCTCATCACTATCGACCATACGTAAAACATCTACCAAATGACCCATTGCTCTAAGTAAAAAACTAATACCTTTCCAAAATCTAAGTTGCAAAATTATTGCCTTAGATTGCTTTCCTTTAATACTATCTGATAAAGGGCATTTCTCCCATTGTTCAGAAATAACTATCGATCTTAGAGCTTCTTTTGACTGACACAAACTGTTTAGAGTTAAGAATCTAGCAACAAAACGGGTCACAGCCGGTCTATGTATGTCTTTTTCTCCTATAAAATGTCTCATCATAGGCAATATCTGACCATGAGCATATATAAATGTCACTAGCTTCTTTGCCCTGTTGAAGATGCCTTTTAGTCTTTTTGTCTCTCCAATATCTTCAAGCATCAAATCTATAAAGTGTGCAGTACATGGTGTCCAAAACAAATAATTAAATTCAACCATCAACTACCAATTGCAACATAATTTGTTGCATTATCTGTAACCACCTACATAACATTCTTCTCTCCAACCTCTAAGATTACTTCTTTTAACAATGTATACAATTTATTTGCATCCTTTACTTCATGGGATGCATCAATGGACTTAAGAAAAACTGTACCTTGAGAACAATGCACTAAAAAATTTATTAGTGTTCTCTGTTTTCTATTTGTCCATCCATCTGACATAATAGAACATTCATAAGTAGCCCAATGCTTTCTAAATCCATTTGTAAACTCTCTTACTCTTCCTACTTCCTTCTCCAAGAATGATTCCCTTACTTCATGGTATGATAAAACCTTCATTCCAGGTCCAAACTGCCCTATATCATTTATCATCGCTTTAAAGCTAAGGGATCTCACAGCATTAAAAGGGATTCCATTTTGATACATCCACCTGCTAATGGATATGCATACTCGTTCTCTTTGTTCTTTCTTATATCGATTTTCTAATATAGCTTGTCGTAGTGAGTCTGGCGATGAACGCACAAATGAATCCATGGATCCCTTCGAAAGCGGTGGTCATGAGCCAAATGATGATGAAGATGATGAACATTGGGTGCTTGTCACTATGTTACCTTCCATACTAGAAACTTCTGCTCGATATGGAAATGAAATCTTTTCAGCCTTCTTCTTAGATGTATTGTGCACATAATCATAAATTGTTTTCTTTATTTCTTCGGTTGCTTCTTGCAAGCTGCCATATTTCTGCTTCTTTCCATTAAATGATCCTTATATCTTATTATTCCACTGGTAGAAACATGACCACATAATATACAAAATACTGACATATTATCTATCTTAGATTTTGTCAAACCCCAATTCCATCTTGGATCCTTAGAAGTTGGGGGTATGTAGTTGTATGTTGGACTAGAAAACCGATTACCAATTGCATTATTAGTGACGGTGCCATAACTGCCACTGCTACTTAGAGGACAAGCAGTTGCACTTGTTGATGATTTCATACTCACTATAAAAAATAAGAATAACTACTCAGCTTGAGTTTTCAAACCTTATAGAAGAAATAGAACATTAAATAAGTAACACTAAGCTGAAGTGAATATATTGTTGAACTTTCTACATCATAAGATAGAAAGAGCAAATTCTACACGTGAAACCCATAAAACAAATGGTGATGGATCTCTAAATCGTTATAAAGCAGGCAATCGAACAGCTTCAAAGGAGACCTGATTTTGGAGAGATGGTGAACTATCAAAATGCAGAACAAAGCAGACAACCGAGCAGTTGTACAAGCGAGTGGATGGTGCTTGGATTGAAGTTGAAGCTACTGCAACGAAGGTGAGATGCTAGAAGTCATTTCATCAAGAGTATGTTGCTCGGACTGAAGCTAAATCAAGTGGATGGTGCTTGATGTTGGTTCTTTTTAGTTGCCATTTTTAGGAGAGAAATAGATGTGGTTGACAGCATGCCATAATCATTATCTTATTTGACCTCCTTTGATTTTTATATGTTTATGTAAGATTAACTACAAATTAGGGTTATGATATAACATTCCATTATTCTGAGATTCACTTTTCTTGTTCTATTTTATTCTTTAGGTTTCGACAAGTGTAAAAGAGAAGATCTCAACCTCTAAGGAAGAGGTGTCCTTTATAATTTGACTGTGCAATTGATAGAGCGGGGTTTTGCAAGTTGGCTATTGTGTTGTCATTCATCATGTGAAGTAGGTCAAGGAAACATTTGGATTTGGAAAGGAAGAAGAAAGTTGTACTTCAAATAAACCAAATTCCACTACAGATGATAGTAGCATTGTAGCATTTGGAAACGAGCAACATTCAAGTCCCGAGGCCAACTCTAATTAAGGAGCAGCTGGTACCTCAAAGACATTCTTTACTAAGTTAAAGCAGAATGTTTTCTCTGCATCACCCAAGGTTACAGTTGCCATTGGAAAGCTGAGGGAAGCCAAATTCGTGGACTTGGCAAAAAAGGGATACGAGGTCATAAAAGATGAGCTGAAGGGTAGCCCAAGCAAAAGAAAATGTATGCAACATGCAGCTACTTCATCATTGAATGTGGAAAAGAGCGACAAAATGGACATTGTAGTTGTACCCGTGAAACGGATTCAAGAAGAGCAAGAAGTGGGAGGACTTAAAGAATAAGGTGGTTGGTTTATTTAAAGGGATACTGATCTGTTTATGTAGGTGCAAAATCATCCCATTTACAGACGTGTTAGTGGATCGAGTGAACCTGTGGTAACCAAGAGTCAAGAGGTATGTTGCAATGAAGCATCATTTAGTGATATTATCACACATTTAAAGGGATACCGATCTGTCCCGCCCCATAGTGGGAGGGCGGGACAGGGGGGAGATGGTGGCGGGAAAGGGAGGGGTGGGAAAGGGAGAGGCACACGCGGGAGCGGCTCGGAGAGGGAGAGGGAGGGGTGTACCTGAAGGCGGTGGCGACGACAGGTGGGAGCGGCCCGATGAGGATGGAGAGGGGGAGGCGCATGCGGGAGCGACCCGAAGAGGATGGAGAGAGGCGAGAGATGCAGGGAGTCAGGGACGAACGAGAAACCCTTGTTCGTCCCTTTATATCATTTGGGTCGAGTCGATCTGGATCGACCCAACCCAAACTGATTTGAAAGCGTCCGCTATAGCACTGCTTGCGGCGCTAATTGCGTTTTGGCGGGTCGCCCGCTAAGGGCTACCCGCTATAGCGGTTTTAGCTCTGTTAAAACGCTATAGCACGCTATTGATAACATAGCTTTAGATTCATCCACTAACACAATATCATTTGTAAATAACATACACCAAGGTACTTCCATCTTGAATATGATTTGTTAAAATATAAATAAATATGGACTTAAAGTTGATTCGTGATATAACCCAATCTTAACTTCAAAGGAGTTTGTCATTTCATCATGAGTCATCACACATGTTTTTGCACCATCGTCCATATCTCTTATAAGATTTATGTATGTCATTGGGATAACTTTCTTTTCTAAGGTTTTTCAAAGAACATCTCTTGGCATCCTATTGTTAGCTTTTTCTAGATCAATAAATATCATGTGAAGATTTTTCTTTTTTGCTCTAAAATATTTCATAAGACGTACCAATAGGTGATCCGCTTTAATAGTATATCTACCGGATATGAATTCAAATTGGTTCTTTGTTGTACTCGATACTTGTCTTAACCTATGTTCGATAATTATTTCCCATAATTTCATAGTATGGCTCATTAACTTGATACCTCGATAATTCTCATAAATCTGAATGTCTCTCTTGTTCTTATATATGGGTATAAGTGTACTCGCTCTTTATTCCTCAGGCATCTTTTGGGTTCTCGATATTTCATTAAATAATCTTCTAAGCCAAGTGAGTCTCATGTCTCTTAGAATTTTTCATACTTCTATAGGAATATTGTTTGGTCTTACATATTCACCAACCTTCATATATATAAGAGCTTTTTTTACTCTATTCTTTTGAATATGTTGATAGAAATCATAGTTTATATACTTTTCTTATTTGGCTAATTCTCTTAAGCTAATACTACCGTTTGTATTTTCATTAAAAAGCTTATAAAAATAATTTTTGAATATATTTTTTATATCACAATTTGCCACTAGAATATTCTCCTTCATCTTTGATGCATCTAACAAAAGTAGGATCCTTAGTTTTCTTATCTCTAGGTTTAGCTATTTTAAAAATATTTCTGTCACCTTCTTTTGAGTTAAGATTTTTATATAAATCCTCTCAAATTTTAACTTTTGCTTCACTAAAAAAAATTTGCTTTGTTTTGCTTTCTTATAAGTGTTCCAAGTTTCACTAGTCTTCTTCGCATAATGCAATTTGTAACATGCATTCTTTGTCTTGATTTTATTTTGCACCACTTCACTACACTAAGTTTTTTTTTTACCAGTATAACCATATTGTTCCACATATTAGAAGGGCAATCTCCTTTGAGTGCATAACTAGACATCCTATTTATTAGATAGACACCAGTAAGGACAACTTCCCCAATAAATTGTTGGTATATTATGTTGAATAAGAAGTATCTTTACTACCTCTAAGATATGTCGATTATTTCTTTCAGCTATTCCATTTTATTGAGGCGTATATGAGCAAGATGTTTGATGAAGTATACCATGTGCATGTAGGTATTCTTGCAACTATCAACTTATGTAACTTATGAACAATAGGAAAGATAGTTGCAACCTCAATTTTTTATTTTATTAGGTAAACAATTATAAGACGCATACAATCATCAATAAAGGGATGTAACAGGGTTGGGACCCCATATATCTAAATGAAAGAGTTTAAAAGGTTGGGATCTTCTAGGCTCACTCGAAGGATAAGTTGTTTGTTGGTGTTTCCCAAGTTTGCACACTTCACATTCAAGGTGGAATTTATTTGACTCAACCTTAAGGTGTGGTAAAACATAGTAGAGCTTAGCCAGAGGAAGATGACCTAAGTGATAATGACAAAGTTGGATCTCCGCGTCTTGAGCAATTGCACCAGAAGTACCATAAGAAGTAGTATGTTGGAAATTGTCTTCTAGAATATATAATCTCTTTTGTATACTATCATGACCAAAGATTTTCTCCATCTTCAGATCCTGAAAAACATAACCAGTGGGATGAAATGTTATGTTACAATTCAATATACGTGTCAAAAAACTAACTGAAAGAAGATTTATTGGAAAATTGGGAATACGATAGACTGTTTTTAAATATGTAAAGCATGTGGGTATACTTCCCTCATGTAAGAGTATGAGCCATCAGCCAACTTGATTGGCTCTTTTTTCGAAAAGGGTTGGTATTCTGAAAAATATGAAGGCTCTCCTACCATGTGATCCATAGCACCATAATCAATAATCTAGGTTTTAGGATGAGAGGAAGAAAATTTGTTACCCTTCACAGTGTGTAGCATGTGCTAGTGTAGCATGATTTGTAGAGGGTTGATGATTTTGAGATAATCTGGTTTCCAGTTCTTTTATCCTCTTTATAAGTTAAATGCCATCTGCACTAGACGTTGAACTTTGAGCAACATGGGCAGAATTGTTGCATGGTCTATAAAATTCTAGTCGACAATGTAATTCTCAGCAATTTTCTCTTGAATGTCTTGGCTTCCCAATGTAAGAACACACGATTTTATCCTTTTCATCGAAATACAAACGACCATGTTGTCCACCTCTTCCATGATAATGTGAATTGTCTATCCTAGTTTGAAGTGCATGTTGTTAGTGTTGTCCTCAAGATTTATGCGATCTTTTTCTCGAATTAATAAAAAATAGATTGTGTCAAGTAAAGGAAGATATCATATTACTTTGCTATATTTTTTTCTGAAATATGTTTAAGAGACTGCACACCAAATGTCGAGCGGATTTAAAAAACATAAAGGTTTTTGCTATAGATGGAATCATCCCTTCTCCAATTAAAATATTGAGAGTCGTGTATAGTTGGGCACGGAATTTGACCCATTAGGTGTGCCCATTTCCCTCTTGTTAGTTCCACTTGTTGAAAAACATGGGTAGTGCAACGTAAGATCAAATATCACACACGAGAAGAAGAGAAAAATGTTGAGATTGAAGGAGGAGGGCAGGTGCTCCAATGGAACCCCCCCTCTCTCTTTCTTAATTTCAGTCTCTTAACCCTAATATATCATGTTCAACCCTTATATAATAGGTTGTTAGACACAAAATACTCTTAGTACTATGGGCAATTACAATAATACCCAAATATTAGAAATTACAAAATTAACACAAAAAAGCATATTCTTCAACGCTCTCCCTCAAGTTGAGAATGGGATGCTTTGAACTCCAAACTTACCAAATAAATTATTCTTTCTTCATTTTTTTTTATTTTTCAACCCTCTTGGATGTCCATTTTTCAGCAACCTTTCTTGCTCCAACACTCTTCATCAACCTTCATGGCTACACCAATCTTAAGCAATTTTTTGGCTGCAACAACTTCAACTCAGCCTTTATGGTAGATCATTTTCATCAGCTACTTGACTGTAACATTTTAAGCAGCTTATTTGGCTGCAACATCTTCAACTCAGCCTTCATGGCTAGTCATTTTCATCAACTACTTGGCTGCAACATTTTCATTAGCTTTTTTTGTTGCAATATCTTCAATTGAGCCTTTATGATTGGTCATTTTATCAGCTTCTTTAACTACAAATTTCAGCAACCTCACGGCTGCAAAACACATTTCAGCAGTTCTCATGGCTTCAATCTTACCTTTAAAAAAAATAGCAACTCTCTTAATTGCACAATTTCAACAGTTTTCTCTTATAATTATGTAGATACATCATCAACAAATTCACAACTTCCTCCATCTTCCAGCTTGGGCCCATAAGGCTTGGATACATGGATTTTTTTTTCGAGTCATCTATAGCTTCTGCTTCTGCACTCGAACTAGAATCCCCACAAGTTTGCAGCCAACTTGTTGCATGCTGTTTCAACATACTGAAAGCAGATCACCTTCATTCACAGTATCACTTTCTTTCCCAGTCTCATCTTTTGGCACTAATAATACCATTGATTCTGCACCTGATTGACCAGCCTGCGTTACTTCTATCTCCACATATTGCATTCCTCCACCATCAAGATCATTGTTCTTCATTGCACTCAACCTAACAATTTGCTTTCCTTTAAGACGTGTGTTCTATAAACAATTACTATTGCATCTAATACCGTTACTATTGCATCCAACACCACAAAACTCGCAATAGATTGCATACTTGATCACCTTGGTCTCTTGCTTTATTGTTGCCCACGTGGTAGCACTGGGCTTCACCTTCTTCTTATGACCTGATTTTCTTTACAGTCCACTGCTTTTTCTAGCACCAGCGCTACTATTCGGACCATCATTCGGCACACAAACTACATTATATCACCACCTCAACATACAAGAGTCACACAGATCAAAACTTTTAGGGTATTCCCACTCCTGCAGCTTGACTAAGAGGCATCTGCATCGATGCTCATTCTGTATTCCATCTTCACATCCTTGTTATAAGAGTGACACAGATCAAAACTTTCTAGTGCCTTCTTTATATCAAGCTCCGCCAGGTCAAGGTCGACCATGTTGATATAAGCTTATGCTCTTCGATAGAGAGCCTTCACATTCCTGCTCTCAACTTCTAAGACCTTGGTGCACTGCTTCTCCGTTTGCTTATAATCCTTGAGCTTGAGATTGCACACAGCATCGTTGAGATTGCATGAGACCTTCAAAACCTTGCCCTTGTTTTTCTCTTCCTCGCTGAATGAGGAATCATACTCTATGTACTTGATAGCCTTATCGTATTTCTTGGACGCCCTCAGGTATTTTCCCTGCTTGAACAGTATGTCGCCTTCTTCCTTCTTCTTTCCTACAGCTTCAATCTTCTCTGGTGTTTTCAAATCTCACGATTCCTTTTCCTTAACAAAGGAGACGGGTTCCACTTCATAATACAATGTGTAGGTTGCAGGCACAGTGAATAATTCTTGGCATGGTTCTGAACCAAAACCATATTCAAGAGGAATCGTTACTAAACCAACTTCTCCCTTCATCTTCATCACAGCTGTCCAAACCCTCTATGACTTGCTCTTGTCATGAACTCAAAGAGCTCTTCATCATGTCCTTTCTTAAGGAACATGGTCATGTCGAACAGCTTTCCTGTTAGCCTTACCTTTACAGCTGCACCTTCATTTGGTTTTCCATAACCTTCCCCTTCTTTGACAATCTTCTTCAGTGCTTTCTTGTCTTTTGTAACCTCGGTCACTGTCTTCCATGAAATCAATTTGAGTTCAATGTTCAAAGTTGTTTTGGGTGGAACAACACCTTCCCCACTAGCAGCAGGCTTGCCCTTCTCCCCAAACGCATATTGAGGCTTGACAATTAGCAACACCTTTTCTCCCTTCTTTGTTGTCTTCACAGCCCTGGCCTATGCCGGACATAAATACCCCTCTTTAACAGTAAATTCAACTCCATCATATCTCGATACAATAGTTTCATCTTCGAGTCTGGATTCATATTTCACAATGACTTCGTTTGCATATTTTGGATTCTCCCATTTCTCTCCCTCCTTGAGGATCTTCTTGAAGATACCGCCATCCTTGCATGTCTTTAACACTGGTCCATTGCAGGCTAGATGAGACAATTGCGGCTCTCAATGTACATTTCATCAAACAGTTGGTCTTCGTGGGTCACACATTAGCAACAGATCTTCTGGAACATGCTATCTAACCCCTTCGCTCACTGAAACTTTGATCTCTATCTAGCACTTCTAACAATTTACCAACACCCTCAGTCTCCATCCCCTATTGGTCCCTTTGTGGATCTCCAAAGGCTAAAGGTAGTGATGGCCATGCAACAATACCAGAGGCCACAGCAGCAACTGAACTGTCATAACTCCAAAACCTCAAGTGGTTTCCAACTAAAGACTTTGAAGCAATGCCGACTACAGATGCTAGTGTTGCAAATATGAGGAAGAATATGGTCGCACCGTTCCCAGCAACACAAAGATGGTGAGTCTGTCCATTGATGTACTTGTTGAGATTCCAACTAGCGAAGCTCATGACGACAACATACATGGCGAAGTTGAGGAAGAGTAGAGGAACGGCCATGTTCTTAGACCAATCATGATAGATAAATCCAATAAAGATTTACACTCTTCCTCTTTAATCTAGGCTTAGACCGGTCATGCAAGTCTAATCTCTTACATGAACAGAGTTATGACTCGAAAACAAGAAGAGAAAAAAAGGTCACCGTAGGTGTGGGTTGTGATAGATAAACTATGTTTTGCTATTATCAAATATGTATGCAGTTATTAACTTTGCATCGTTTTCTTATGATGCGATTAGGTGCGGGTTGTGATAGATAAACTGAGTTTTGCTGTTATCAAATCTGTATGCAGTTGTTAACTTTGCATCGTTTTCTTATGATGCGATTGTGAATCCAACAAATTTATAATAACTATCAAGCTTAATTTAATAATAAAAATTTATGCTGAGCCAGAAAGGAGATAATAGCGTTGTAGATATGCTTGTTGGAGATATATATGGGGGAATGGATTACTCAAAGGTATGATCTTTTAGCTGCAGTTCACTTTTGTATATTAATTGAAGAATCGACCATCTGCATCAATAGTTGTTATTGTGTTCTTGTATAATGGATTATGATGGACTTTGATGGATTTTAGCATGTTAATAATACGCTTCCTTAAACAGATTCTAAAGTTCTATTTTGTTCCTCAAGTTCGAGGAATATCCCTTGAGAATTTACCAAAACACTTCATTGTGCAGGACTGTTACCAGAATATCTCGTGAAATTTCAAACATTTTTCATCTATAATGTATTTCCTCAAGTTTTTCGTCACTTACCAAATGAGCAAGGGCAAGATGCGTGCCAATTCCTTTTGCAGTGTACTCATTGCATAGCTTGAAACGTTTACAATGTTGCGGCAAAGAATATTCATTATGAACTTGGAAATTTGGATCTGCCATATGCATTTGACAGTCGGTGGCACTTTTTGTTTATGATTGTACTATTTTGAAGTTTCGCAAGTTTCTCACCCTTTTATTGTTTATCTGAGAATTACGTCTATGATGCCTCTGAAGTCAGCTTTTGTGAGAGCAAACTAAGACTAACAATAAATAACAATAAAGATACAAAACTTGACTAGTAGAATGACTCAAAAAAAATGCTCCGGCTTATAAGAAAATGCAGCATATGCATGATGATTATGACTCAGGGTATATACGTCCCACATATCATATATGATCCTGAGTGAGGATGGGAAGGGTAGTGCCCTGTATCAATATAGTTTGGTATAAGCCAAAAGAAGAAGAACACATCTAGACAGCAAAACAAGAAAAAGATCAGATCAGCTTTTGCATTGACACCTTCAAATGAAATCTAGTTGAACAAAGCATTTTCACTTAAGCCTCTCTGCCTCAAAGTATTAATAGAGAAAACGGATAATGCTAATTTTTATTTTTATGATCAAAATCTCGATTTTTAAAACATGAAAAACAACCATATAGTGACCCAAATGGGTTAGAAATTCCTGACTCCAAGTAAGGCAAAGATAAACAACACAACTTACTCGGTCCCTTCAGAAGTGTCCCGAGCATACAAAAGATAAGACTCTTGAAAGAGATAATACTTCACTCTGATTTTCTCGAATTTCCTCTTTCTTTTCTAGCGTCTGTCGGTAACCAATCATCGTCGTCGCCCCTCTCCCTCACAACGTCCCTCTCTCTTTGCTCCACACAGAGAGGGCCCTCTCTCTGCTCACGTAGATAGGCGAAACCCCCACTCTCTCTCCGCCCTCTCTCTCTTATTCTTCGTTGAGGGTAGAGAGTTGTGTGTCTCTCTCTCTCTACGTGTGCGTGTACCTCGAAGGAGGTGAGAGAGAGAGAAGCCTCTTGCCACCTTTGAACCCAACTCAGCTGCCTCACCGCCATCGCCCCAAGTCTCCCTCAGATTTCCCCCATGTCATTGAGTTTGATTGTGCCCTAACCTTATTTAACTCAAACCGGATCCGATTCACTCAAACGAATCCGCTCTAGCCCATTTGACCCGAACAGGTCCAATCTCCCCTTTGGTTCTGATCCACCCCATTTGACCCCACTTCAATTCCATTTGAACCAGAGCACCCTCCACCCTTGTCTGATCCGGACCCGACCCGAGAATGCTCATGTGAATTGGATTCCTTTTCATCCATATCCTTAGGCCTCACTTCAGTTCTTTTTCTTTTTCCTTTTCCTCTTCAAAACAAAACACCCTCTTTGTTTGTTCGATTCGACCCATTCCAGTTCAACCCCAAAACCCTAACTTCATTCGTAGCCATACCAAGGCTATAACCCAAGCTCGTTCTATACATGATCCGGCTTCATCCCATAATCCAAAATGAGATTTTGAATCAGATCCCGGTGAACCAAACCCAATCCAAGCCTCACTTGTCTACCTAATCTAGTCCAAACTCATTCTCATGTGATGCTCACTAGATATTCAAAGGATTCGGATTTACTCGAGCAAGTAGTTTTGGTAGCTTAAAAGCTTGACGGTTATCAGGTATTCCACTTTTCAGGTTTACCCTTTAATTACTTCTCCTGTCCTTTTTCTTATTAAGAGGATCATATTGTGGGATGTATGTCCTACAGCCAAAAAAATTTACGTACAATGAGGAATTAGTTTTAGCTTGCATTGGCTTCACATCACAATTCATCGATGGTTTGTAAAACCAATATTGGTCATTGGATACGGCGAAAACGAACCCATCGTAAGATAAGTTTGTGAGGAAGATGTAAATGGAAGCAATTTGGCCTGCAATTGGTGCTTTTCTCCATGGTGAGCTGACCCTCTAGACTGGTGAGCTCATTGTGTAAACACATTTAAATGTTTATTTCACAACCAACATCCTCTACACCCATAGCATTAGCTCAATGACAGGCATCGTTGCTGCTGGTGGTGAGTTCGAGTCTCAGAGGGTGCATATTCTAGGCTTTGGCCTTCTATTGTAAGCAGGAAAAAAAAAATCGTCTTGATAGGTGGAAAATAAATGTAAGAGAGCAGTGGTGGATCTATTTTTTTAGGAGAAAAGAACAACAGCTCACAATGTGGTTATACCTGAGCTCTTTATTGTAGTAGGCTATTAAGATGGTTGGCCACATTCTTCTCTTCATCTTTTCGGGCTCTTTGATTAGGTCAACTTCTCGCTAACCTGAACGAGGAGACAAGCATAGGAGTCCCTTATTCGGAACCATTGGAGGTCAATGAAGATGCCCATTCCGGTGCGGGTATTGGTGGTCAATTCCTTTTCTCTTTGGCACAATAGGTTGGCTGAAGTAGGGCTGCAGGTGAGCCGAGTTATTACTGAGCTACTAGAGATCAACTCAGTAATAACTCGAGCTCAGTGTTACTCGACTAAAAGTACTCTTGAATCTAATCAAAATATATATATATATAATGTCAAAAATATAGGGTTCTTCAAGAATAAGAATTATATTTACATCTTTTGATCGGCGATCAAAGACAATGCGAACAAGGTGCCACTTTGATTGCCCATCAAAAACGATCAAATGGTTAGACCTGAGGAATGCATATTTATAAAAAATACAGTTCATGCACACACTCATCAATGCTAAAATCTCCTTAAATATATCAATTGTTTGCTTTTTAAGATTAATAATTGAGATGTTTAAAGCAAAAAACAAAATAGTAACACATATATCTAATATACCTACAAAAAGTATCATATATTATTTTTTGACTTTTTAAATTTGAACCGTTGATCTCATCAATTAAACCGTTGAAGTCTTTATTATTTTTTAAATTTAAACCGCCGATCTCATCAATTAAACGATTGAGATCTTTAAAAATGTTTGAGCATGAATAACATTTACATTTATCATATTTTGAAACTCTCTCTATATATATTGAATTAAATAACGATATTTAGTCCCATAATAAAGAAACCAAGTAAAGCTCAAACATCACAAGTTGTTTGAGCCCAGCTCGAGCAAGATTGACAGTTAATCAAGCTTACCTTGGGTAGAATGATACTCGACACTACTCAACTTGATTGCACATCTAATCCGAAACAAGATGGACACCCCGAGTATCAAATTCATGACCTTCAACTTGTGAGTCGACCCTGTATCCAGGAGAGCTAATGCTCGTTGTCGATTGCTCTTGATCGTGAAAAGGTAAGGGTCTCTTGACAGGGTTAGAGTGAGGTCTAACTCGTCGAAACGTTTCCGAACCGAATCCTTTACCAGGTGGGCCATGTCCCACGGGCGCTTGGCATGGTCCATGGGGTCTCACCCTTTTGTCATGCAACCTACCGCGCTGCCGCCCCAAAGCTGGCAATCCACGTGGCACCTGCCCCGACGGTAAGCGAATATGTCCTTTTCTGCGTGCTGCTTCTCTTCGCCCGCGGTAGCTGTTGCCCTCGTGTCGTCGTCGGTGGAGTGGAGGGGGTGCCGTACCTACACTTCCATGGCTTCGAGTAAGTGAAAAGTAGGATGCTTTCAGTAGTTTCCTTTGTTCTACGAACATTAAATTTGTGTATGTCGCGTCTCTTTGTTGATGGCTACGTGATATTGCTTGAATACGGTGAAGTTGGTTCTCGGTCTTTTTGTTGTTTGTGTACTGGAAAGTGGAAACCATGTGGAGGGTGTTGGAGTCTTGTTGGTTTCAGGCGTTGTGTTCTTTAATGCATCTATGGCTTGTAAAATTGCTTGAATTTGGCGAAGTGGGTTGTTGGTCTTCTTAAGTGCTTTTCTACGGGAAGCTGTGAAGCTCGACGGGGATGGTGGTTTTCTTATTTCCTAGTAGCCTTTGTGTTCTTTGTTCAATTATGTTATGTCAAAATCAGAAAGTTTTGAGCCTTTTTCTGGCAACATCATACCGGTCAGGCGTGGATAGCTTGCTCATTTTAACGGATGCGTGAAATTTCATTTGTGTCCGTTGCTTTTGTAGAGCAGAAAAAGGAAAATTTAGGAGCTGGACGTTTTGCGTGCTCGTTCCTTGCTTTGTTGCTTTTCATAGATTTATGGGGTAACTCATGCTGTCGTCAAAAGAGAAGAAAGAAAGATGGCAACTCATACTTGAGCGTTTCTAGTTCTTCGGGGAGATTGCTGTTTCAGTTCTTCCTTCAGTGTTTTATTGTAGTAACGGATCTAGTATGTCATCCATCGTCATGTTCATGCTTATGCCCTTTTCTACTTTTCCTCCATGTTTTTGCTCTCACTGGTTCTATTTGCCTTCATTGGAGGAACTAAAATATCGGGGGCGCTCTTTTGTAAGGTGCAGTCAGCAAACGTTTGCAGTGAGATGTCTTTATCCTGGCCAATTTCTTTTTCGATTGTCAACGTGGGGAACAATCCTTGCGGACTCCAACCTGAAATGCTGGCACATTGAGAAGTTCTAATTGCTGGATTCCGTATAAATCAGTGAAAAAGAATGAGATTGGTAGCCCTTGATTTAGATGTTACGTTGACAGTGGGTTCTGAACATGCTGAGGAAATCCCGAAAAGGAGAGCTTTGCATACGCAACAAAATGTTTCCCATCGCTCCCTCCTTCTTTGCCTATTAATTCATCCCCTTTGTCCTTTTGTCCAGATTTTCTCCTATAGGCAACCTATATATTGCATGTTTGTGAAATATCTATGCACATGTACGTTATGTCCAATTGGTATAGCATCCAACGGAAATGGAAAAAGTGTGCAGTACTTATTGCCAAGTGCTAGGGTTCTGTGTGGTTCATCTTACACCTGAATGTCTGTATAGGGAAATGTGGCCTTACTAGGAGATCAAAATAAAACACTGCCTTGAAATTCTTAAAATTTGTTAGCGGCATGAGTTGGTGAAGTTGATCTTTTGGACAAGTGTAGGTCACAACCACTTAGCATTGCATATACCGCTTGTAGGTGCAAATTGATCTAGTTCTTGGTCTATGCACACTTAATGGGTTCATGGTTGGATATAATCAGTGGGATATAATCAGTGTGTGCGTTAGACCAAATTAACATGGTGGTCGGTGGGATGAAAACATTTTCCATGAAGTTGGTAGAGAATTTTGTAGAATGTGTTAAAGGTCTTCCAACTCAAACTCTTTGATGATCAAGGCAGAGACTGGGTCAACCTATTATCGTTCCATACTATATGGGTCAACTATGGATTCTTTGTTTCCATAGAGCCCTATCATGTGCCATGTTAGCCATGAACTCAATATAAACTAGATCATTCTTTATTGTTTCTTTCCAACACTTTTGTGGTCGTCCTCTTTTTTTTTAACATTTTCACAACCTAGTGTTTCATATCTTCTTACGGGAGTGTCCTTGGGTCGTATTTCTACATGTCCAAACCATCTTAAACTATTTTTCCTCATTTTATCCTCTATTGGTACTACTCCCAATTTGTTTCTAATAACCTCATTATGTATATGGTCTTTCCTTGTGTGACCCCTCATCCATCTCAACATCTTCATTTATGCTACGGACATCTTTTACACATGTTGATGATTAACTGCCTAATAATCTGAAGTCAGAACCATAAAACATAATAGGTCTAATTGATGCTTTATAATTTTAACTTTCAACTTCAATGGTATCTTCTTATCACATAGAATACCTGATGCCCCTCTCCATTTTAACCAACCAACATTAATTCTATGCGTAACATCTCCATAAACTTTTCCATCACTTTGAAAAATTGACCCTATGTATCTAAAATTTTCCTTTTGAGGGATGCAATTTATGCCAATCTTAATTTATATGTCCTCTGAAGTACCCAAATGATCAAACTTACATTCCATATATTTTGTCTTTGTTCTACTAAGTCAGAAGTCTTTACTTTCTAACATTTCTCTCGATAGTTTCAAATTCTTATTAACTTTTTCCTTAGATTCATCCACTAACACAATGTCATCTCCAAATAACATACACCAAGGTATGTTATCTAGAATATGTTTTGTTAATTCATCAATACAACAATAAATAAGCCTTTTCCCATACTAGATGGGGTTGACTACATGGATTCTTTGTTTCCATATAGCCCTATCATAATTTGTAAAATCCATGGTAAATAAGTCTGACAAAGTTTTACGCTGGCTATCGAAATCCTAACACAACCCTCCTCCTTTATTCAGGCTTGGGACCAACCATGCAAGGGTGATCCCTTACATGTGCAGAGTTGTTAATTCATGAATGACCAATATAAATAAATATGGACTTAAAGTTGATCCCTAATGTAACCCAATATTGTCATTCCTTCATGAATCCTCACACATGTTTTTGCACCATTATACATTTCTCTTATAAGATTTATATATGTCGATGGGATACCTCTATTTTTCAAGGTTTTCTAAAGAACATCTCTTGGCACCTTATCGGAAGCTTTTTATAGAACAATAAATATCATGTTAAGGTTTTTTTTTTTGACGTCTCAACTCTCAATAGGTGAATCGCTTCAATAGTAGATCTTTCGGGCATGAATCATAATTGATTCTCTGTTGTACTCGATACTTTTCTAAGTTTTCTTAACCAATGTTCGATAATTCTTTCCCATAATTTCAAAGTATGACTCATTAACTTGATACCTCAATAATTTACATAATTTGGAATGTCCTTTTTATTATATATGAGTGTAAGTCTACTCACTCTCCATTCATCAGGCATCTTTTGGGTTCTCCATATTTCATTAAATAATCTTGTAAGCCAAGTGAGCCCTATTTCTCCTAGGATTTTCATACTTCTATAGGAATATTGTTTGATTATACAGGTTTACCAACTAATATTATAAATATCATATCATACGATATAATACAGGTATATCAATACCTGAACTGATACGATTCTGGTACATGTATCGCAATAGACATGTATCGCATGCGTATCACAATGTATCATACGATACACTGTGATACAGGTATTGTATCGTACGATACATCCCATATCACACGATATGGGGTATTACAATACATGATTTTTTTATAATGTTCTATGATTTTATGATTTTTAATAATTTTATGATTTTTTAATAATTTAATATATCGTACTATGGTACAATACAATACTATTATTGTGTATCAGTACTCTATACGATACAGATACCGATAAACTAATTACAACATTGTTACCAACCTTCATATATTTAAGAGCCTGTTTGACTTCATTCTTTTAAATACACCGATAGAAATTACGGTTTATATACTTTTGTGATTTGGCTAAATCTCCTAACCTAATACTACCATATGTATTTTTATTAAAAAGCTTATAGAAATAATTTTTCATCTATTTTTGATATCATCATTCGCCTTACTCTATTTTTGATTTGGCTAACTCTCCTAAGCTAATACTAGAATACTAGAATCTTCTCATCCTGCATCTAAAAGAAGTAAGATCCTTAGTTTTCTTATCTCTAGCGTTATCTATACTAAAAATATCTCTTTCAACATCTTTTGAGTTAAACTTTTTATGTAAATCCTCCTAAATTTTGGCTTTTGCTTCACTAACGGCCTTTTTCACTTCTTTGTTTGCTTTCTTATAAGCCTCTCAAGTTTCACTAGTTTTCTTGGCATAATGCAATTTGTAACATGCCTTCTTTGCCTTGATTTTATCTTGCCCCACTTCACTCCTTCAATAAACTTCTTTTTATGCCAATACGCCTCCCTTAGATTCGTCTAAGACATCTTTTGTCACTTCTCTAATATGTATAGCTATATTGTTTCACATATTAGAAGATGTACCTACATAGTTTCATGCATCTCTTTGAAGAACTTTCTGTTCAAATATATATTCTTTTTCACATTTGAGGTTCCACCATCTAGTCTGAATAACTCTATGTACTCTATTCTTCTTTGTCAACTTTTTACCTTCAAATCCATTATTAAAAGTCGATGTTGAGTAGGTAAGCTTTTTCCTGAAATTACCTTAAAATCTTTACAACACTATCTATCTTTTTTCCTTAAACAAAATAATCAAATCAATTTTTGTTTGTGACAAACCACTCTTATAAGTAATTAAATGTTCATCTCATTTTTTGAAAATTGTATTGGCTATAAAAAGATAAAAAGCTATAGCAAAATTTAAAATCTTCTTGCACTCCTCATTTATGTCCCCAAAACCATAGTTTTCACGAATACCTTGATATCCTAATGCAACTTTACCGATATGTCCATTTAAGTCTCCTCCCAAACAAATCATCTCCCTTTGTGGAATTATTTGAATTACGTTGTCTAATTACTCCTCAAAAGCCTTCTTTATACTATCTTCTAATCTTACTTAGGGTGCATAAGCACAAACTATATTCAAAACCTCTACTCGTAACACTAATTTCACTATCATAATTCAATCACCATATCGTTATGTGTGCTACACTATCCTTTAAATGTTTATTTATAATAATACCAACTCCATTTCGAGCCTTTTTTTTCTTGAGTAACATAATTTAAATATCATAATTTAAAACTTGTATTCTCAATCTCCTTTGCTTTTTCTCCAACCCACTTTGTCTCTTGTAAACATAAAATGTGAATCTTTCTTCGAATCATAGTATCAACCACTTCCATTGACTTGCTGGTCAATATTCCGATATTCTAAGTACCATTATTAATTTTATTATCTAGGACTAACTTCCTTATCCCCGCATCCACCTATGTTTAAAATGCGGAGACCCTCGCTGTAACTTATTCATTACATTCGAGCGAAATGTAACGAGACTAACTTATTTACCCACACCCGTCCATGATATGGGAACCCTCTCTTCAATTGATTCACTACGTTCGGGCAAAGATGTAGAGGCTCTTGCTTACTTTTCACTGCATTCATGTTCTGTAGTATGTCGCTAAGAGAGAACGCCCCAATGCAATGCTCATCATTTGTATAATTCATTGCATATAAGTCCGACAAAGTTTTACGATGACTGTCGATAGCCTAACACAACTCTCCTTTATTCGGGCTTGAGACTGACCATTCAAGGGTAATATCTCTTATATGAGCATAGTTAACCTATTATCCATCCATGAACTTTAAAAATGTATTTTGGCGCATTTATATAGTTGGACCCAACATTGCAAATTGATAGGATATGATGTCTATTGCAAGTTTCATACTTTTATTAGAAACTAAAAGATCTTAAAAGTCACAAAAATCCCAAAAGAATATCAAAACCCGAGAATGCACATTATTTAACAATTAACCATAGAAAGCACCCATAATATCATAATATGATGGATGATACGTTAAAGGCTTATATATAAGTTGATTCAAGTTAATTTGATAAATGACAACTAATAGTAAAACCATGAAAAGGATCTTTAATGAAACAACAATAAGGTAATACTTCATTAAAAGAAACTTCTAAAAGTTCCAAACTTTGATATATGACATCATATGGAAACACCACAATGAAATTTAAATTATAATATTTAACATCAAGTTATCATCGGAAACAATATATTCCTCCTCCTCTCCTAGTTCCTGAATAAACTCTCTCCAAACCTTGAGCCCCGATATACAAATCTTTAACCACACATGGACATGTCACTGAATTTAAACCCATCTTTGCAAGATAATCCTTCAGAGGAGAGATTCCAGTATGGAGAACACAGTCACAAAATTGACGTACCAAGATCAATTTATCTCATTGTGTTTCAAAATTTAATTGGAAAAACTGAAACTATACAACAACAACTACAACAACAACTAAGTCTTTTCCCATACTAGACAGGGTCGACTATATGGATTCTTTGTTTCCACAGATCCCTATTGTGTGCCATGTTAGCAGTTAACTCACATTAAGCTAGATCATTCTTTATTGTTTCTTTCCAACACTTTTGTGGTCATCCTATACCTCTTTTAATACTTTCCAAATTTAGTTTCTCATACCTTTTTACAGGTTCTTTTCATCTTCTTTCTATATGTCCAAACCATCTTAAATGATATTCTCTCATTTTATCCTCTATTGGTGCCACTTCTAATTTGTTTCTAATAACCTCATTATGTATACGGTCTTTTCGTGTATAACCACTCATCCATCTCAACATCTTGATTTCTGTCACATACATCTTTTGTACATGTTGATGGTTAACTGTCCAACACTTAGAACCATAAAACATGGCAGGTTTAATTATTGTTCTATAATATTTACCTTTTAACTTTAATGGTATCTTCTTATCACAAAGAATACCTGATGCTCCTCTCCATTTTAACCAACCAACATTAATTCTATGCGTAACATCTCCATCAATTCTTTCATCACTTTGAAAAAGTGACCGTAGGTATTTAAAACTTTCCTTTTGGGGGATGCAATGTGTGCCAATTTTAATTTCTATGTCCTCTGAAGTAACCAAATGATCAAACTTACATTCCATATATTTTGTCTTTGTTCTACTAAGTCGGAGGCCTTTGCTTTCTAATGCTTCTCTCCGTAGTTCCAATTTTCTATTACCTTTTTCCTTAGACTCTTCCACTAACACAATGTCATCTGCAAATAACATACACCAAGGTACTTCATCTTGAATATCTTTTGTTAACTCATTAATCACCATTATAAATAAGTATGGACTTAAAATTGATACTTGATGTAACCCAATATTAACTTCAAAGAAGTATGTCATTCATTCATTAGTCCTCACACATGTTTTTGCACCATCGTACATGTCTCTTATAAGGTTAATCTATGTTAAAGGGATACCTCTGTTTTTCAAGGTTCTCCAAAGAACCTCCCTCAGTACCCTATCGTAAGCTTTTTTTTAGATCAATAAATATCATGTGAAGGTCTTTCTTTTTTGCTCTAAAATATTCCATAAGACGTCTCAAAAGATGAATCGCTTCAAAAATAGATCTGCCTGACATGAATCCAAATTGGTTCTCTGTTGTACTTGATACTTGTCTTAACCTACGCTCAATAATTCTTTCTCATAATTTTATAGTATCGCTCATTAACTTGATACCTCGATAATTCGCACAATTCTGAATGTCTCTCTTGTTCTTATATATGTCTATAAGTGTACCCGCTCTCCATTCCTCGGGCATCTTTTGGTTTCTTCATATTTCATTAAATAGTCTTGTAAGCCAAGTGATACCTATTTCTCCTAGTATTTTCCAAACTTCTATAGGAATATTGTCCGGTCCTACCGATTTACCACCCTTCATATGTTTAAGAGCCTCTTTGACATCATTCTTTTAAATACGTTGGTAGAAATTGTGGTTTATATACTTTTCTGATTTGGCTAACTCTCCTAAGTTAATACTAAGATCTTTATTTTCATTAAAAAGCTTATAAAAATAGTTTTTCCATCTATTTCTTATATCATCATTTGCCACTAGAATTTTTTGATCCTCATCTTTGATGCATGTAACAACATTAAGATCTTTAGTTTTCTTATCTCTTGCCCTTCTTTGCTTTCTTATAAGCCTCTAAAATTTTACTAGTTTTCTTAGCATAATGTAATTTGTAACATGGGCTCTTTGCCTTGATTTTATTTTGCACTACTTCACTCCACCACCAAGCTCCCACATATCACAAGGTGTACCAACATAATTCCAAGCATCTCCTTGAAGGATTTTCTATTTAAATATATCTTCTTTCTCGCTTTTGAGGTTCCACCATTTAGTCCAAATAGCTCGATGCACATTTTTATTCTTTATCAATTTTTTTATTTGTAAATCCATAACTAAAAGTCGATGTTGGGTGGTTAAGCTTTCTCCTGAAATTACCTTACAATCTTTATGACACGCTCTATCTTTTTTTCTACAAATAAAGTAATCAATTTGTGTTTGTGATAAGCCACTCTTATAAGTAATTAAATGTTCATCTCGTTTTTTGAAGATTGTATTGACTATAAAGAGATCAAATGCCATAGCAAAATTTAAAATCTCCCTACCCTCCTCATTTATATCCCCAAAACCAAAGTTTTCATGAATACCTTGATATCCTAATGCCTCTTTTCTGACATGTCCATTTAAGTCTCCTCCTAAACAAATCATCTCCCTTTGTGGAATCCTTTGAATCACCTTATCTAACTCTTTTCAAAAAGCTGGTTTTATATTATCTTTTAGTCCTACTTGGGGTGCGTAAGCACCAACTATATTCAAAACCTCTGCTCCTAACACTAATTTCAACATCATGATTCGGTCATCATATCGTTGTATGTGTACTACACTATCCTTTAAATCTTTATTTATGATAATACCAACTCCGTTTCGAGCCTTTTCCTTACTTGAGTACCATAATTTAAAACCTATGTCCTCTATCTCCTTTGCTTTTTCTCCAACCCACTTTGTCTCTTGTAAACATAGAATTTGAATCTTTGTCCGACTCATAGTATCTACCACCTCCATTAGCTTACCGGATAATGTTCCGATATTCCAAGAACCAATACTAATCTTATATCATATCATATCATATCTAAAACTAAAATGCGTCCCAACTGAACACTTGAATCCAAGAAAGTGATGGTTGATACCTCAGAAGTGAAATAAGCAAGTGAAAACTTGCTTGCCTTTTGACGAAAATGCTGGAGTGTGAGGGAAGAAGAAAATCCTCAAAAGACAGTGTCACTGGGGATTCAGGTCCAGAGGGGCTGTATCATATGATACTACTCTATAGCATACAGTATAATCAGCAGATTTCTATGTCATCTATAATGCTCTTTCATATCATATCTATTCATCCATAAGATACGACTCAATATGTGTTGCACTATAGATGAAGAAAGAATGTAAGAAGAAAGAGCCAAAGCTCTTAGAATGTAATGGAAACCAATTAAAATCATTTCAGGTGGAGCCATGGCCTTTGAGAAAGAATCCATGCTTTGAGAATGTAAGCAGAGTGAGGTACTGGCTATAGGTAAAGAAAAATGGGCCAAATACTTTTTTCTGTTTCTGGCCAATTGAAAATCATCCTTAATATGGAAATGATCTACATGTGAGAAGACTAAGAAACCATCCAAGCTACAAAGGTAACCCAAGATGTCTAAAGTGGGCCACCATTGTGACAGGCCTCACTTATTCCTACTCCAGCAATGTTTCCTTGCCATGCCATCATCACCCATCACCACATCATCACCAATTAATTGCCACCTATGTTGCATGGATACGGGTACGGTTTACGCAATTTTTTAAAAAACTAAGGTACGGGCATGCCACTATTAAAAAACATAATAAAAAAATAAATTTACATAAATAGATAGCATTCTATATTTTAAAGAGCATTCTAGTGTTTGAGAATACTGAATAATTCTATTCTAACTATGAGAATGCCATTTATATTCTTCTTCAAAGTAAGAACAATTAAACAGCAAAGCAAACACATACCAAGTCTTCAAAGCAGGTGCTTCTACTTAGAGGTTGCTTCTCCAGTACCTCAGTTCCTGCAATGCCCATAGCTAGGCCAATATTTGATTCATGCAAAGCAGGTGCATCATTAGTTCCATCTCCAGTCACCGCAACATATCTCTATGTACATTTCTAAGTTCTGTGACAAGCTTATCCTCCAAAGGTATAATGATTTCACATAGACTTAATAAACCCCCACATCTAAGAAATTGATTCGAACAACCAAGGAGGCGTAAAGGAAGATGGCGAGGAAGTAACTGATCCTAGAGAAGTCATCAAACTCTCCGTAGATAGCCTCCCAAGCAATGCTTGCAGTGCATGGCGTGGCGATGAACATGGAGTAGGCCGGGTGGAGCTCCTTTGGCAGTGCCTAGCTCGTAGGGAGCCTTTGGTACAGCGTCACGAATGCCACCAAGTAGCGCACGATTCCCACAGACCAGAAGAACTTCTCGGTCTCCTTCCTTCCGACCTTCGCAGCCAGCATCTCCCCCATGAAGTTCCCGATCACTGACAGGTGCGACGACGGTTGACCACCTTGCAGAGTCTCCTCTTCCCGTCGGACAGCCACTGGCCGTAGATCTTGAGCTCAAGGGCCAGAATGGGTGCCATGAACGCACACCAGAGGCCCAGGGGGATGCTAGAGAAGAGAGCAGGAGGCGCACCGATGGTGAGGAACATGCAGATGATCCAGGGGGCGAAGAAGAAGTTGATATGGACCGGGTGGTCGAACTCCCAGCGAACAGCCTCGAAGAAGAAGACGCACTTGAGTGCGTAGATGGAGATGAGGAGGAGGAGGGAGAGGGCGGCGAGGAACCAGAGAGTGAGGTTGATGAAAGGGGTGGCGTGGAGGAAAGTGGTATGGGTACGTACCAGATGTACCCATACGCGTACCCATACTGGATACGGGTACGGGGCCCAAAAGGGCGTACCCGTGCAACATAGATTGCCACATCATTGTCATGTTATCACTACATCATTATCATGTTACCATGTTCGTCAACTTTGTTCATCATGTCAACTTACGATCTCATAACACTTGAATTGAGTGTCAATTTTACTGCGTGGGCTCACAGTCACCTAGTCTATGTGGTGACATTGACACTTGGTGCATGGGCAGATGCTTGGCATCCAAGAGCACAGTTTACGATGATTTCCTTGATTCCTTGGCATATCTTACACTTGCTGCTTGGGTGTGTCAGAGACAGTAATAGAGCTTTTTTTGTTGCAGGCACGTTGGAAATTCTTTCTGGTGTTAAACTCTCAAGTATTTACCATGCTGACTGCAGAACTTCTAATAATTATGGACCGGCAATATTGATTACAAGGAACTTGATGAAACCTAGATTTCTATGTTTGGCAGGTGCGATATTTTGACTCACGGTGCTTATAAATTGACGTGCCTTCTGCTTAGTTTATGTTATTTTTCTTTTCTTCTCTGTCAATTGCGTGTCATTTTCTTATGAGCTTTTAAGTGGGCAAAGCCTCCTAAAATTCAGCTTTAAATGCCAGAGTTGTGTTTATGTACGGGATTGTGTTTTTCGTTAGAGGAAGCAGCACTAGGTTGTGCTGATAGTGGCAGGCTTACAATTTTTCACCAGATGCAGCAGCACTAGGCTGATGAGCATTTGATATGAACAATTGGGTCTTTATCAGTGCATTGGTTTTATGATAATGAATGTGAAGCTTTGTAAGTTCATTGGATCAACATCTTTTGAAGCATTAACATGAAAAAGTCTATGTAACACTCCTCTTTGAACTCCCATCCTAACTATTCTTAATACCGTGAAGCCTTCTACAGAAGCTTCCAACTCAGATCTGGTTCAAATCTTTCAGTCACTGAGAATGAAAATAATGACCAGAAGGAGGATGCTAACGGGAAGATATGGCATTAATTGTTTCTTCTTAACTTTTAGGATTTGGCATAACAAAACTTATTGCATTAGGTGCATAGCATGCCGTTATCTATGATCCACCCCACACAAGCTAGAGTCGGCACTGATATGTGACCATACCTGTTGTGTGTCAACAAGGAATAAGCCACCTAATATGTAAGTTGTCACCCCACAATATGTATGCATGGTTGGACTCGGCTGCTCATATATGCTAAACCAAAACTGGTAATCACCCAAGTACATCAAACTACATCCAGCTTCAAACTAGATGCTCTAACTTGTCCAGATAAAGAATGCCTTGAATCTATGGATTTTCATGGTCCTGGTTGGTTAGGTTCTAGCCTCAGCCTTGAATCAGACCAATATAATGGGTTCATAATATTTAGGTAACTGAATCAATCCGTTTAATCCATATAACCAAACCAAACAAAACCCGGTTTCATTTGGTTTAGTCCCTGGTTCTATACATTTTACATCACGGTAATATGTGCCAATTGTGTTGTAACAAATAAATAATCAATATTAAGCAACAATATATCCAAATCATGTTATAACATAAACTTGGAAAGTTATAGCATACCAACGAAAACTAAGCCTTTTTCTCATACTAGATGGGGTTGGCTACCATTAAAGTGAAATGGGAAACATGTCACTAGGGCCCGTTGATCTTGTTGAATTCCGATCTAAATTAGTTGTAATTGAAGTTTGCTGTATTTTTTTTTGCTTTTAATGGTCCTTTGTATTAGAGTTACTTAGTAGGGGTATAATGGTTATTCAAGTTATTTTCTCTATATAACCTAATGGGCAGTCTTCCATTAGGTATCGTGAAATAAAAAACAAGAGAGAGAGGGAGAGCAACGGCAGGTCAAGGAGGCAACCGACTGTACCTAGATCTCATATTCTATAGTTGTTTCAAATCTTTATAGTTTATTGAATATTGAACATAGTATCATCGATTTCTAGGCCGTGGGAAGCGCACGAGTCTAGGAAAAAATTATTTTGTGTTTGTGTTTGGGTATAAACCGGAATCGGCTTTAAAAGATGAGAAAATCCTCTACAAATCAATACTTCACACAGTACTCAGCAAACCTATCAGCCTCCTCTGCAAGGGTGAGGTATAAGCAGTGTTATCCGTATTGCACCGTATCGTATGATACTGTGCGATACATATCGTATCGTGGGAAGCCGCGATACGACCCGTATTGATACGGGCGATACACAAAAAAAAAAAATTCAATTTTTTTTTTCAATTTTTTTTTTTAGTTTTCCGGCCTCTCTTCACTTTCCTATGCTTGTAATTTGGGTTTATAATTTTATTTATTGAATAAGAATAATTTATGAATAAATAAAAATTGTGACAAAATCATTTTCCTTTCTGTTACCAACTTTTAGGTATATTTCTGCTAGCAGTTTCTAATTTCATGAGATCGCAAACAATTAAAAACATTTGGTTGTCTCGGTTCATTGAGTGGGCATTTCACAACTTCACTATTTTAGGGTTCACCTTCCGTGACTTCCATTGAGTTGAACATGATCAACGTGTGTGAGGCTTAACTCAGTCTGCGAAGTGAGAAATGAAGCTCAAGCATTAGTTAAAAAGCTAGTCTCTAGTAAGAGAAAAAGGGATATTATCAAGTAATAATATCACATCACTGAGGTGTCATAGAGTCAATAATCAAAGAAATTGAGCTCATTGTTTTGCTCATATATGAAAATTAGCAAATATGACAACTACATGTACAAAGATAGCAGTTTGTTAATTTTGATATATTAGATGAGTGGATTATGGAAGATAACGAAGAAAATGCACTCCTAACCGAAGAAGACATTGCATGAATTAATTTGAAGTGCAACAACATCACGAAGGAGATGAAGATTTTCATTTTAAAGGAGAAGGTGATGAGAAACTTTGATTCTTTATCAAGTAGAGGATGAAGATTATTTAGTTACAATATGTAAAATGTAAATGTATTTCATTTTTTGCTTCAAAATATGTAATTTTGGATGCAATTGTTCAATGTTGAATGTTCAATCTGTGCTAAACTTTGCATTATATGGATTTAAAGCAATTATCAAAATCTTTCAGATTTTTACTAATTTTCTTAATTTTTTAAATAATTTTTGTATTATTTTAATATTAAAGTACGATACGATACACCCGTATCGTGGAGCCCTGCGATATGGGATACGATACGTGTCAGACAACACTGGGTATGACACAAATCTCAAGATAGGGACTGTGGTGCGTGCATCGTGAGGCAGTCAACACAAATCCCGAGACAAACAAATGGTTGGAAAAGGTGAAGTTTATAGTGATCCTAGTCGTTACGTGAAAGAAAACGTTGACAACAACAAAATAAATTCATTAAAAATTACTTTCATCAAGTTCGATGGAAAGAACTACAAAGTGTGGTCTAAGGCATTAGAATTTTTCCTCATTGCAATAGGAAAATGAGAGTTTATTACGGGAGAAACTTTCCAACCACATCTATCATGTCCTAGGTATTCAAAGTGGAGAAGGGACAATTCCGTAGTTGTCTCTTGGCTGATTAATTTCGAGTATTGACAACACTTTTATGTACTTAAATATAGCTTGTGAAATCTGGTCTGCAATCACTGATGCATATTGAAGGAAAATTAACATTGCTAAGAAATATGAGATATAAACAAAGATTAGGAAATGTAGTCATGAAAGCATATCTATCAACGAGTACCATGCAAAGCTCAAAAGTTTCTGGAAAGAACTTAAATAGTACACCCAAGGAGAATACTCTCACTATGTCAAAAACAAGAATGTTGAATTAAAAAAGAAGAAGGTATTTGATTTACTGTGGGGTGTATCGAGTGAATTTGTGAATGTTAAAGCAAACATTCTTAGCAATGAAACATTACCATCTTTGGGGGTATTATATTCCCTACTTATAAGAAGTTCATATATGCGATAAATCTTCATTTGTTAGTCTGAGACAAAAAGAAAGCAATCATGGTAGAGGTGGTACATGATCTAGTGGCCATAGATGTGGGCATGGATATTCACGCTCAGATGAGAAGGACAAGCTAAAGTGCTCACACTGTGGAAAGCCAAGGCATACTAAGGAGCATTGTTGGGATTTAATTGGTAAGCCAACATATCTAAAGAAAAAGGCATACCAAGCGAGTTCCTCATATATAATGTTTCTGAGATACTGAAGCGACTAGAAGATATGGGTAAATCTACAAAGAGTTATAATTCTACCTCATACCTGCAAGTCTCCTTGGTTCATGCATGTGGCTTTAATGCCATAAACTCTACTGGTTTGTCTTCATGTACTTCTTGGGTTATTGATTCAGGGATTACCCATCATATGGCTGGTAACAAAAATATCTTAACTCATATGAATGTATGAAAATGGGTAGTAGTGTAAAACTTGTAGATGACTCTCATATATATATATATATATATATATATATATATATCTAAGAGAAAGGGATTGGGAGAACGTTAATTGACAATCTACCTCCAGTTTTATATAATTCTAAATTCCTGATTAATCTCATATTTGTTCTTTTTAAAAAATCGAAGAACAGGAAGGACTCTTGGGCATGATGTTGAAGAATATGCTTTTAGTGTCAGTTTTAGTAAATTTGATGTTTTTAGGTATTATTGTAATTGCTCGTAGTACTAAGGGTATTTTGATAATTTTCTATTTTACAACCCATTATATAAGGGGTGAACGTTTTGTATTAGGGTTAAGAGGTTGATAGTAAGAAAGAGAGAAAGGAAGGGGGGGGGGCGGCTTCCATTGGAGTTCTGCCCCCTCTTTCGATCTCTCATGTTTTTCCTCTTAAATGTTCTTAATCTTGATGTTTTATCTTTCGCTACGTTTCTCCCGAATTCCAACATGGTATCAGAGCGTTTGATCGATGGAGGAGCGGACACATCCTCAATCTAAGGAGATTTACGGAATGTTGAATGAAATGAAATGATTGCACGGGTAAAGTTGGCTGGCTACATACCGGACACCAAGGAAGTGTTGGAATTCGGGAGAAGCATAGTGGAAGATAAAACATCAAAGATTAAGAACATTGAAGAGGAAAAACATGGGAGATCGAAGGAGGGGACAAATCTTCATGGAGGTCGCCCCCCCTTCCTCTCTCTCTTTCTTACTATCAACCTCTTAACCCTAGTACAAAACGTCCAACCCTTATATAATGGGGTGTAAAACAGAAAATTACAAAAATGCTCTTAGTACTACGGGCAATTACAATAATACCTAAAAACATCAAATTTACTAAAACTGACACTAAAAGCATATTCTTTAACACCCAAGAGTAAGATTGAATTCGATGTCAAACTAACGACAATAGTGATTGACATGCAGTGTAAATGTGGATGCTTGGAGAAAGCATTTGAAGTTTTCAATGGATTGCATAGCAAAGGCCTTTCTTCATGGAATTGCATGATTTTAAGGGTTGCAACTCATGGGCCAGGCCAAATGGCGATTGATCTTTTCATTGAGATGGAGAAAGAGATGGTAACTCCAGATGAGATTACCTTTGTAGCCGTGCTTAATGCATGTGCTCATTGTGGTTTGGCTCAAGAAGGGCGCTACTATTTTGATTATATGACCAAGGTCTACAGTATTAAGCCTAAGATGGAACACTACGGCTGCATGGTTGATCTGCTTGGAAGAGCAGGTCTACTTGAGGAAGCGACTCTTCAGCATGATCAATTATCTGCCTACTGTCTTTGAAGTTCTGTTAGAAACAAAGCTTGTGTGGAAAAGCGTTGGGTAGATGAATGATGCACATCAAGTGGTTGATGAAATGCCCAAGAGAAATATTTGTGTGCATATCAAGTGTTTGCTTAAATGCTTAAGAGGGTTAAAAAATTCAAGAAAAAAAAATGCAGAAGAATGAGAGTGGATGGATTGTCATACTAATGAGTTAAGCAAGAAAGAGAGGTAGCCGTGTGGGGGCGCCAAAGTAGAGTTGTGGGTAGATTGGATGGAATGTCTCCAATCTGTCGATTCTTGTAAAGATTGTAGTCATGGGGACTGTTAAAATAGGTTTTGCAGCCATGAGGTTGCTGGAATTTACAATCAAAGAAGCTGTTGAAAATGTTGCAGCCAAAGAAGTTGCTGAAAATGTTGTAGCCAAAGAAGCTGCTGAAAATGTTGCAGCTAAAGAAATTACCGAAAATATTAGCCAGGAAGGCTGAGTTGAAGATGTTGCAGCCAAAGAAGCTGCTGAAGATGACCACCCATGAAGGTTGAGTTGAAGATGTTGCAACCAAAGAAGCTACTGAAGATGACCAGCTATGAAGGCTGAGTTGAAGATGTTGCAGCCAAAGAAGCTGCTGAAGATGACCAGCTGTGAAGGCTAAGTTGAAGTTGTTGCAACCAAGAAGCTGCTCAAGATTGGTGCAGCTATGAAGTTATGAATAAAAGCCATGAAGGCTGATGAAGAATGTTGTGGTCAGGAATGTTGCTGAAAAGCAAACAACTAAGAGGGATGGGAAAATCGAAAAAAAAAGTTTTTTGACAAGTTTGGAGTTCGAAGTATCTCACTCCCAACTTGAGGGGGGTGTTGAAGAATATGCTTTTAGTGTCAGTTTTAGTAAATTTGATGTTTTTAGGTATTATTGAATTGCTCGTAGTACTAAGGGCATTTTGGTAATTTTCTATTTTACAACCCATTATATAAGGGTTAGACGTTTTGTATTAGGGTTAAGAGGTTGATAGCAGTGTTATCCGTATCGTGGAAGCCACGATACGATACTGTATCGTATGATACAGCTCGTATCGTACAATACGGGCGATACGCCCAAAAAAAAATTTCAATTTTTTTTTTCAGGTTTATGGCCTCTCTTCACTTCCCTATGCTTGTAATTTGGGTTTATAATTTTATTTATTAAATAAGAATAATTTATGAATAAATAAAAATTGTGACAAAATCATTTTCCTTTCTGTTGCCAACTTTTAGGTATATTTTTGCTAGCAGTTTCTAATTTCATGAGATCGCAAACAATTAAAAATATTTGGTTGTCTCGGTTCATTGAGTGGGCATTTCACAACTTCACTATTTTAGGGTTCACCTTACGTGACTTCCATTGAGTTAAACATGATTAACGTGTGTGAGGCTTAACTCAGTCTGCGAAGTGAGAAATGAAGCTCAAGCATTAGTTAAAAAGTTAGTCTCCAGTAAGAGAAAAAGGGATATCATCAAGTAATAATATCACATCACTGAGGTGTCATAGAGTCAATAATCAAAGAAATTGAGCTCATTGTTTTGCTCACATATGAAAATTAGCAAATATGATAACTACATGTACAAAATAGCAGTTTGTTAATTTTGATATATTAGATGAGTGGATTATGGAAGATAACGAAGAAAATGCACTCCTAACTGAAGAAGACATTGCATGAATTAATTTGAAGTGCAACAACATCACGAAGGAGATTGAAGATTTTCATTTTAAAGGAGAAGGTGACGAGAAACTTTGAATCTTTATCAAGTAGAATGAAGATTATTTAGTTAATGATCCTGATACAAATTTTTATTTTTTGCTTCAAAATATGTAATTTTGGATGCAATTGTTCAATGTTTAATGTTTAATCTATGCTAAACTTTGCATTATATGAATTTAAAGCAATTATCAGATTTTTCCAGATTTTTTTTCTTTAAATTTTTACTAATTTTCTTGATTTTTAAAATAATTTTTATATTATTTTAATATTAAAGTATGATACGATACGATACGCCCGTATCGTGGAGGTCAGCGATACGCGTCAGACAACACTGGTTGATAGTAAACTAGATAGTAAGAAAGAGAGAGAGGAAGGGGGGCCCTCCATTGGAGGTCTAGCTCCTCCTTCGATATCTCATGTTTTTCCTCTTCAATGTTCTTAATCTTTGATGTTTTATCTTCCGCTACGCTTCTCTCGAATTCCAATACATGATAGAGTCAGAGGTGTGTTATATTTGTTGGATGGAGTACATTCAAGAGTGACAACAAATAAAGGGATTTTGGATGCAAGTGTAAAGGAAATCAACGAATTGAAGAGTATGGTCCCTGAGTCGAGTTTAGATGTGGTTAATCATGTTGATTTGATGAAGATTGAAGAACAAAATAAGGCGAAGAATGATAGAAGATGGTAATCGGGTGTGCATACCCTTTTTGAGCTATCGCTCTTTCTCTTTCTGATTATTTACTTCTCTCATACGTCTAATATAGGCTGGTAGGATTTTTCCTCTTATAACGAGCATTACAACAAGATTAATTACATAGTTACCATTAATGAAGTTCAATTTAAAGGCACCTTTAAAAATAAACAACTAAGAACAAAAATAAGAAAAGAGGAATAAGACAAGAACTGCACTATAAGGCCACTATAAATTTGATCTTTCGACACTCTCCTCAAGTTGGTTGTAAATATTGTTGTTAACTTATTATACCCAACTTGTCACATAATCTGCTTAATATATTTCTGCCAATTGTTTTAGTTTGCATATTTACACATTGATTTTCTGATCTCATGTGCTCCACCTTGAATTCATTGGTGCTCTTATTGTCCCTAATAAAGTGAGAATCAATCTCTATATGCTTGATCCTAAAATATGCATGTCAACTGAGGATTGTGAGCAATGCGAATGGTTGGCTAACTTGTTATCACAAAACAAGCTTCATTGGAGACTTCATACTTAATGTCGAGATCATCAAGAATGATTTTCATCCATAACAATCTTCACAAACCTCGAGCCATACAGCCTGCTATTTTTGTTTCTCGCAGACTTGATTCAAGCAACTACAGACTCCGCTTTTTTACTTCCTATGCCTACAAGACTTCCTCCAAGAAACATGTAGTAGCCGCTTGTCGACTTCACAAGAACCGACGGCTAATACAGGCTCAAAGATCGAGATAGACCTCCATCGATAGATTTGTACCCATTTTAAACAACAATCCTTTCCTTCCCGAGGTTTCCTTCAAATTTTGTAAAATACGATCAATGCAACTTCGCATGTTTTTCTTCTTGGGTCATGTATGAATTTGCTTACTCATGCTCACGTAGATAGGCTAAATCTGTCCGTACATGTATGATATATCAACTTTTCCTACCAACCATCGATACCGAACTTTATCCACTTTGACTTTTCTTTTTCCTCATTACTCCATCTTCTAAGGATTTTGCTCAATAAAAATTCGTAAGTGGTTTACATTATCAAGCTTCCTGGGCCTTCCTTGAGAATGTCAAGGACAGATTTCCATACAGAAATGAAGATACCTTTCGCTTAGAAATGGCAGTAACTTCAATTCCAAGAAAGTACTTTTAGGTCTCCGCAAGTTCCTTCATTTCTCAAATTCAGAGCGCTTCAAATATCATTGTAGTGCTAAGATCTCAACAATGATAATCTCCTATCATAATGATATCATCTACATACACAAGTAGGACAGTCAATTTCCACTGTGTGAGTGTTCGATAAAGAGAAAGATGATCACTCAGACTATTTCATATCCCAATTCAATAATACTCATGCATGAATTTTTCAAACCATGCACGAGGTGATTGCTTCAATCCATATATTGCCTTTTTTAACCTGCAAACTTTCTTTGTTGAATTTGTATATCTTAGTGGTAGTTCCATATAAACTTCTTTTTTAAGCTCCTATTATCGGAAGACATTCTTCACATCCAATTGTCACATTGTCCATTTTCTTTGGCAACAATACCGATTATAACTCTTATAGATGTGAGTTTAGCAACTGGTACAAACATCTCATCATAATCAATCCCCATAAGATTGACTATATCCTCTTGCTACTAGCCGGGCTTTATATCTTTTAAATATTCCATCTGCTTTGAATTTAATAATTTACATCCACTTATATCCCGCTTTTCTTCCAAATGAAAGATCATTTACTTCTCATGTTTGATTTTTCTCCAGTGCATTCAATATTGCATAGCTTCTACCTAATGTGGCGACTTAGAGGCTTCCCTAAAATCTTTTAGAATCTGATATGCTTCAGCATTCAACATAAAGTTATGATAACTTGGAGATAAATGATCATATAACATAAATTGAGTGATAGGATATTTACCACATAATTTTCTCCATTTTTTGAGAGCAATAGGAACATCTAAATTTAACTCATCATTACCTTTTCCTTCCAAAATCTCACCATTTTGATATGAGGAAGAGTCTTTCCCTTGGTCCATAGTGTCTTAGGAATTGAGCATAAATATCTTCCTATCTCCCATTGTGTAGACTTTCAACTTCTTTTCTTTCTGTTGCACATCCTTCTTCTTTATTAGTTGATCATCATAATTTTCATGTGGTATTGATAAGCAACACCTTCTCATCCATGATAGGACTTGACGACATAGTTTTATTTGGAAAATATGAAGTGGTTTCAAAACAAGTGACATCCATATACATATATCTCTTTTGTGTTTTTGGATTATAACATACATATTCCTTTTTTTCCAATTGAATAACCAAGGAGCACACATCTAACACCTCTAGGATGTAACTTATCCCGAAATAGGTCATAAATAAACACAAAACAAAAACACCCGAATACTCGTGGTGTTAAATGAAATGGAGTATTCCCAGGTTTTATTATTTGGAAGAGAGTTTTTCGAGAAAGAATAGCAGATGATAGTCTATTAATAAGGTGAGAATAGCTTTCGGCTAAAATAATTTAGGGACATTACCCTCCAACAATAGGGTCCTTCATGACAGCAACAACTTCAACTCAACCTTCATGGTTGTTCATCTTTAGCAACTTAATGGCTGCAACAAATTTTCAAGAGCTTCTCAACAGCAACAACTCTTCAATTTAACCAGCAACTTCATGACTGCAATAATTTTTCAATAGCTTTCATAGTTGCAAATTTCTACGACCTCATTGGTTGTAACTAAAAATATTTCTGCAGTCCTCATGACTGCAGTCTTAACATCCTTTTCTTGTTCTATTCCTTCATCTCATTGGTTGTAACTAAAAATATTTCTGCAGTCCTCATGACTGCAGTCTTAAACATCCTTTTCTTGTTCTATTCCTTCACCTTGTCATTCAAGGTTATGTATTCCAGCTTCACACCCCTGTTATGAGGATCTATTTCTAGTGCCTTCTTTATATCAAGCTCTGTCAAGTCATGGTTAGTCATGTTAATGTAAGCTTGCCCACTTTGATAGAGAGCCTTCACATCCTTCTCTTCACTCACAGGAACAGTTTTGGAAACCTTGGCCCCACTTTTCTTGTCTTTGTTCACATAATAATTCCCTTCCTTCGTGTCCTTGACTCTCATCCTTTAATACACTACTTTCTGCTTTAACATTTTCAGATTGCCCAATGGCATCAAGGCCCATTATTATTCCTTTTTTGGTTACAGGAGAACTGCCATCATCTGGCTTATCGGGGTTTAAATTCCCTTTAGGATCATTCTTTTTTCTAGAAGTAGTATTTTCCCTTTTTAAACCAAGTTGTTCCATCTTTAGCTTGGCCTCCTTTTCAGCAAGCCATTGACTTTGCCAGACGTCAAGAGTTGGGAGACAATCTGGCAAGTTTAGAATGAAATATACTGATATTGGACAGCAATCTCAAAATATTGTTATAGTGGGGAGGCTCCTCTCTGAAGCTTTTATTAGAGGATAAATCCTCAAAAGCATCACTACTTATTCCATGCTAAAACACTAGAAACACCTTTTTTCTGCATCAACTTTCTTTATGCATATTATGAGCAACAATTAACGATTTTCTTTCCTAAAATGATGGGGATAATGCTTCTCTTTTTATCTTATCATTTCCACCAAATTAGGAAGGTGATCTTCCATAACTACTTTTCAGGTTTGCTTTTCTACAAAATGAGGAAAATAACTTTTCATAACTACCTTTCTAGTTTGGTTTCTCACAAAATGAGTAAAAGTAATTTGTTACTTACTTTTCCAGCATTCGATATTCAAAAAATGAAATTATCTTTTTAAAAAAGTTGATCTTTCTTTTCAGTCGTCACTTTTGGCAAGAAGGTGATCTTCCAATACATAGTTTTTTTTAAAAAAAATTCAAAATTTGAAAAAATTCAAAAATTAAAATTAATGAACAAAACATGAATAATACAATGAAGAAGCATTCATACTATAACAAAAACATCTCCATAACAAAGCTACAAGCATCCATATTCCATAAATAATATAATTTCATATTCCATGAATCCATGATTCCATATTCCATAATCCATAATCATCAAGGCCATAATCAACAAAAACATTATAATCAACGTAGTGAGGATCACCACCATCACCATCATCATCTCCTCCCTCTTCTTTCTCCATAATAGGATCTACCCATCCAACACCTTCGGCTTCATTTTCATCGTCTCCAACTCCAAGTTCTGCTTCGGCTTGGAGTGTCCTCCAATTTTCATCCTCTAAAATGATAGGGGGTTCCTCCTCTTCGACCCAATCGTCAAGAATATCAACATTTTCGTAACTCAACAGGTCATATGGCACCTTCCTTGCCCTTCTTGCATCCTTTTGCATTTGCTTGTAAAAAAAGAATATTCAAATTATAAAGAATATCAAATGTAATATAGTCACATCAAGCATTCATTATTAATAAGATTAAGAAAGAAGTCAAGAACTAGGCAATAACAAATAATATATATTTTCTAATTATTACCTTTGCCTTAACTTCATGTTATAGGCAACGTATACCAAATCACGCAGTCGAGCATGCTCCAGTCTGTTTCGCTTTTTCGTGTGAATGCCTTCGAAAAAGCTCCAATTCCTCTCGCACCCACTCAAATTACATGTTTGGCTCAATATACGTTGAGCAAACCTTGCCAAATTCAATGCATCTACACCAAAACGAGCCCACCATTTAAACATAAAGTCCTTCAAGGAAATGTTTGGAATTATATTGGTACACCCTGTGATATGTGGAACAATATGGCTATATATATTAGGAAAGTGGCGAAAGATGTGTTAGGGGTATCTAAGGGAGGTGTACCTGCACAAAAAGAAGCTTGGTGGTGGAGTGAAGTAGTATAAAATAAAATCAAGTTAAAGAGGGCATGTTACAAATTACATTATGCTAGTGATACTTTAGAGGTTTATAAGAAAGCAAAGAAGGAAGCGAAAAAGGCTGTGAGTGAAGCAAAAGCTAAAATTTAGGAAGACTTATATAAAAAACTCAACTCAAAAGAGGGTGAAAGAGATATTTTTAGGATAGCTAGGGCTAGAGATAAGAAAACTAAAGATCTTAATTATGTTAGATGCATAAAAGACGAGGATGAAAAAATTCTAGTGGCAAATGATGATATAAGAAATAGATGGAAAAACTATTTTTATAATCTTTTTAACGAAAATAAAGATGTTAGTATTAGTCTAGGAGATTTAGCCAAGTCAGAAAAGTATATAAACCATAATTTCTACCGACGTATTCAAAAGAATGAAGTCAAAGAGGCTCTTAAACATATGAAGAGTGGTAAATCGGTAGGACCAGATAATATTCCTATAGAAGTTTGGAAAATACTAGGAGAAATAGGAATCACTTGGCTCACAAGACTATTTAATGAAATATGGAAAAACAAAAAGATGCCCAAGGAATGGAGAACAAGTACACTTATACCCATATATAAGAACAAGGGAGACATTCAAAATTGTGCGAATTATCGAGGTATCAAGTTAATGAGTCATACTATGAAATTATGGGAAAGAATTATCGAACGTAGGTTAAGACAAGTATCAAGTACAACAGAGAACCAATTTGAATTTATGCCAACCAGATCTACTATTGAAGCGATTCACCTTTTGAGACGTCTTATGGAACATTTTAGAGCAAAAAAGAAAGACCTTCACATTATATTTATTGATCTATAAAAAGCTTATGATAGGGTACCGAGGGAGGTTCTTTGGAGAACTTTGAAAAAAAGAGGTATCCCATTGACATATATTAACCTTATAAGAGACATGTATGATGGTGCAAAAACATGTGTGAGGACTCATGAAGGAATGACAGACTTCTTTGAAGTTAATATTGGGTTACATCAAGGATCAGCTTTAAGTCCATACTGATGAAGTACCTTGGTGTATGTTATTTGCAGATGACATAATATTTGTGGAGGAGTCTAAGGAAAAAGTTAATAGAAAAATGGAACTTTGGAGAGAAACGTTAGAAAGTAAAAGCCTCTGACTTAGTAGAACAAAAACAAAATATATGGAATGTAAGTTTGATCATTTGGTTACTTCAGAGGACATAGAAATTTGGTTAAAATAGATAGGAGCATCAGGTATTCTTTGTGATAAGAAGATACCATTAAAGTTAAAAGGTAAATATTATAGAGCAACAATTAGGCCTGCCATGTTTTATGGTTTTGAGTGTTGGGCAGTTAATCATAACATGTACAAAAGATGTCTATGACAGAAATGAAGATGTTGAGATGGATGAGTGGTCTTACAAGAAAAGACCGTATACATAATGAGGTTATTAGAAACAAATTAGGAGTGACACCAATAGAGGATAAAATGAGAGAATATCGTTTAAGATGGTTTTAACATATAGAAAGAAGATCAAAAGAACCTGTAAGAAGGTTATAAAAACTAAACTTGGAAAGTATTAAAAGAGTTAGAGGATGACCACAAAAGTGTTGGAAAGAAACAATAAAGAATGATCTAGGTTATTGTGAGTCAACTGCTAACATGGCACCCGATAGGGATCTGTGGAAACAAAGAATCCATGTAGCCGACCCCATCTAGTATGGGAAAAGGCTTAGTTGTTGTTGAATGATTAATAAGAAACACATGAAGTCAATCAATTAATAACTTAAATGAATATTAATAAAAACACAATACCTGGTCACATCTGGGAGCAGAGTTGGATTGCAATTGGCCTTTCAAAATCTCCAACACTCTGTATATATTTGCTTAACTCTAAATGAATATTACAACGAGTAGATGAATCTTCAATATGGTCAATTACATTTAAGATATCATTTTTCACTTCTTCATCCTCCACAAAGTTAGGAGGAAATCAAATAAAAGGGTTAAGGAAATATGTAGCAGCATGCAATTCATGATGCATTTGGTGGTTCCAACATGCATCAATTATCTTCCAAACTTTCTTTAGAAGTGACCACTTGCAGTCAAGGTTTGCTTCTATTTCGAATTTGGACTTATCCATAGCATCATATATATAAGGCATAGTAGGTCTATCTTCTCTGTCCACCATACTCATTACCTTAACTAAAGGTACTATCATCCTAAAAAATTTGCTGCAACTTTCCCAAAAATCAGCATTGAAAACAATATCTACCACACCAATCCCCTTCCTCTTTCTAGACCAACTAATAGAGTCCCATTAATCAGATGCCAACAATTTTTTCAATACATTTTTATGTATGACAAGACTTTGCACAATAATGACATTTGTAGCAAATCTTGTCAATAAAGGCCTAATCAATTTCCTTCTAATTGTATGAATTTGCATCAAATGCAATACAGAAGAATGCTTATAAATAAACTTTGTAATATTTCTGCATGCATCTATAGCTATAGTCCCTCTTATTTCATTCATTGCACTCAAATCTTCATGCATTAAGTCTATGTAGTGTGCAACACATGGAGTCCATACTAAGGATGGATGGTTTGCCTCAAGCATCTTACCAATTGCTCTAATATTTGCAGCATTACGAATAATGAATTGAATAACATTTAAAACATCGACTTCCTCAATAACTTCCTAAAAAATAGGGAGTAAATTATCTGCAGTTTTATCAATATGGGACAAGTCATATGATTTCAAAAATAATGTACCTTTGCGACAATAGACTGAGAAGTTACCAAAGACCTACGCTGACCATCTGTCTAACCATCAGTCATAACAAAACATCCTGTATCCTTCCATAACACCCTAAATTCAGAACTCCATGCATTAATAATATCAAGCCATTTATGTAATAATGTGCCCCTCAAAGCATGATAAGTAGAGACTCTATACCCCGATCTCACACTTGCAATAGCATCCACCATACTTTGAAAAGAAAACGAGTTTGCAACATTTCGAGGGAGATAATTTTCATAAAAAAATTCAGCACACTTTAAATCTACTTTCTCAATTACCTCCTTTGAAGCTATAACTGATCTAATGCCTAGCTAAGCTCTAGGAGTCGTACGTGGGAGAAAAAATGAAGGAACAAGAGCCAACTCTACTGCTACTACCACCAAAATCTACACTTTTTTTCTTTTCTCGTCTTCTCCTCCCCTTTTCAGCCACCTGTTCTTCCATCTCAATTGCATCATAGAATTCATCACCACCATGACCATAGTCATCGTACATCCCCTGAGCAGTAGTATCTTCAAATGGTTGAGACATATCCCAACCACCTATTTTTGTCCTCTCTCTCTCTCTCTTAATTTCTTCTTCTCCTTCGAAGCCTCTAATACCTGCAATCTCATACTTCATTGTTTCGGGAAACTGAGAACATGCACTAGCATCCTTCTTGGTTCCCGTAGGGTGATGTTTCATACGAGACCATGTTTTACAAAACATGTACTTGTTTACAAGCCTATTGCCTTTATACACAAGAGTGCAATATTTCTAAGCCCGATCGACTTGATCGGAAGCCATTAAGATAAGAGTGGACAATCATTAAGAAGAAAAAGGCTTTTTAGAGGTTAAGAATCACGGAATCTGCAAGTTGTAGTTCAGTGTTGCAATATTTTGCTTTTGTGGATGACAACGATACATTCTGTTGCTTTTTGCATTTCCAAGATATCATGGATTCACCTGAAGATATACAAAAAACGGTGGTGGAGTGTCGATTGTTGACATCTCCACCCCAATCTGCATCAGTATATGTAGTCAAATTAAGAGAAGAGGAAGAAGTCAGGAATACCCCCTTATCCACAAGGTAAAAACTTTTTAGTTTCTAATAGCACTTAGCAACCGGAGCAAGGGTTTCCTCATAGTCTATTCCGTATTCTTCAGTATATTCTTTAGCTACTAATCTAGTTTTATATCTTTCTATTCTATCATCACTATTGTGTTTTTATTTTATATACCCATCTACATCCAATAAGTTTTTTATCCTTGAGTTTCGGTATTTAGGTATAATATCCCAAGTTTAAGTTTTATCTAAGGCCTTTAATTCTTCTTGCATAACATTTTTCCATTCCACTATACCTTTGACTTTAGAAGTTGCATTCTTTTATTTGTAAAATGGAAGCAATAAGATTTTTTCTTTACGGTTCAAAGGTTTTATAAGACACAAAGCTTTGTGGGAGTCTTGGAATTCTAGGAGGTAGTCCAATATTTTCTTGTTCTCTAGATCTTCTAGTATAGTGTAAAGGAAAATGTTCTATAATATTTTGAGATTCATTTTCTCTCATTTTCATATCCGTGTGTTAATCTTGTTGCCTTGAATCAATGGTTTCTTCCCTATCACTATCTTCATTCTCACTATCTTCTAAATTCACACAGTCAAAGGTATATTTTCTTTATGTTCAATGTTAGAGCTATAGTAATAGTTGTTTTCCAAAAATCTCACTCTCTTGATACATAATTTATCATTTTTATCCATATGGACAAAACATTTACAACAAAAAACTCTTAATCTTTAATCATATGTGGCAAGTCTAAACAATTTTTCCAACAGAAAAATGTTACAAGTTGAGAAGGCATTCTATTTATTAGATAGACGGCGGTTAGGGTAGCTTCCGCAAGAGTTTTGGTACCTTACTAGCAATCAAGAGAGTTATAGTGGTTTCTATAATGTGTCTATATTTTTCTTCGGCTAAACCATTTCGTTGTGGGGTTTTCGTATAAGATTTTTGGTGTAGAATTCCATGTGTTTCCAAATAGTTTTGAAATTCTTTAGACATATATTTTTCCTCAAAATGTGTTCTCAAGATTTTAAGAGTTGTGTCAAATTGGTTTTTAATCATACTATGAAATGTCAAAAAACTTTTAAACACTTTAGACCTATGTTTTAAGAGAAATATCCAAGTATATCTACTAAAATCATCTATATAAGTCACATAGTATTGAACTCTTCCTTTATAAACAATAAGAGCGGGTCCCCAAATATCGGAATGAACCAATTCAAAGGGTTTAGTTGCAATAAAATTTCTCTCAGCGAAAGACATATGATGTAATTTTCCAAGAATACATTCTTCACAAACAAAATCTTTGTCTTTATTACTTTTCAATAATACATGATTACATAACTTGTTTATATTCAAGTGACCCAATCTTTTTATCAAAGAGTTGTGTAATGTATTACACTATAATATTCAAAATTTGGTATATGCAAATCATTTTGTATAGCCCACTTTCTCTATGGCCTTGTCCAATCACCTTCTTCGATAGGTGATCGATCCTACACCACACAAATTTTGGATGAGAAAGTGATTATACAACCATTGTCACAAATTTACAAATTTGAGCAACGGAAAATAAATTTAGATTGAGTTTTGGTACAAGGCTTACATTGGGTACTTTGAAACCTTGGTTTTCTAAATTTCCAATTTCATTTACTTAGAGTTAAAAACTCTTTCTATGTGTCACGTGAAAAGATGTACCCGAATCTAAAAGCCAAGACATACCTTGAGAATTTGTGGAGAGTGCATTCTCAGATATGCTAGCTTTCTTTTTAAATATTTCTTCAATATAAGCTTTGATGTTTTGGAGGTAGTGCTCCTCCCTCCTCTTCCAAGACGGTCACATTGTTGATTTTTTTCATCAAAATGAGACAATAAGACTTGATGTGCCCATTCTCCTTGCAATAGTGACAAATAATATTCTTTTTAGGTCATGGAGTCGTGGGCTTCACGATTGTCTTACTTGTCCTTCAAAATTCTTCATATGTGTTAGTTTGTGTGTCCTTAGATCTGCTCCCAGTTTAGAGGTAATAAGAACCTTCTCCTTGGAAGCATTAAGGTTTCTCAATCTAGTTTCTTCGATAACTAGATTGGCAAGAATCATGTCTTGGTTTTCTATGAATTAAAGTGTATCTTATATTTTAAAATTTTCTCTTAAACCCCTCATAAACAAAAAGAAGTATTTATTGTCAAGGTATTTTTGAAATTCATTTATTTTTGAAGGTTTATAAATTTGTCAAAACTTCGTAGTTGACTCCATAATTCCGAAAAGTCATTGTGATAATCTCTAATGCGTAAGTTACCTTGCTTAAACATTATCATTTTTTCCATTAAGTCAATTTGGAAAACAGAGTTATCTTGATAATGGATTTTCTTTAAGTATTCCCATGTTTCAAATGCATTTTCAAAATTATTAACTCTATTGCGAAGTTTTTCATATACATTTTGACAAATAATTCAAGTAATTTTTGCATTCATTTTTCTCACATTTTCAAATTTTGTTTATAATTTTCTTGGGCCTTAATTATATCATCTTCATCAAGCCCATCAATTTTCAAAATTGGTTCTTGGATAGTATAATCCCCGTAATCCCAATAATCTTTTAACAAGAAATACTTTTTCATTATTCTTGCCTAAGTTTGATAGTTATTTGGGTCAAGCAAGTAACAAAACACCTTATTTTTCTCACACATTTCTCACAAAGATAAGTTTTTGAGGATTACTTTAACCTTGAAATATCAAAAGTACGAACACAAAACTTGCTTTAAGTTGGACATGCTTCCAATGTAACTGTGTCCGATGGTATTCTTGTGAGTAGGCTCTTATAATACGTAAGAATAGCTCTTTAACTTGCTTGAAGAGCTTTCGCCAAATCACAAATCAATAATCGCCAAGAGATCAATGCTCCAAATACACCAAACGCTTAGTTGGTGCTAAAACCCACAAATCGGGTCAAAAGAAGAGCCAACGAAACAAACCAAATATCAAAGAGTGTAAAACATCTTATTTATTAAGGAACGAATAAGCTCTATTTATAAAGCAAAGGTGAAAGCAAAATACAATAATTTAAAGTGGATAAGAGAGAGATGTACCAACGGCTATTGGGAGCTGGATGATCAGCCCCCAACGGCTAGTTGGGGGCCTTAAGGCCCTGGCCCTGGCCCTATTAGCCCGGCTAAGTCAAGGTACCACGGGCCCTAATGGCCCATGTCTATTACATGTTTTAACGCCTTGTAAATCTATTTTTTTCTTATAGGCAAAATAATCAATTTGTATCTTTAACAAATCACTCAAATAAGTAATTAAGTGTTAATCTCGTTTTCTAAAAATTGTATTAGGTATAAAGAGATCATATGTCAACAAAATTTGAAAATTTTGTCTCATTTAAATCCCTACAAGCATATTTTTCATGAATACATTGATATCATAATGGCTCTCTATCCACATGTCCATTTAGATTTCCTCCCAAACAAATCATCTATTTTTATGGTATTCTTTGAATTACCTTATTTAACTTCTCCCAAAATGTCTTCTTTATGCTATCTTTTAGTCCTACTTGTGGTGCATAATTCGGTCACTACATCTATTAAACTATTCTTTAAATCCTTATTTACAATAATACCAACTTCATTCTGAGCCTTTTCTTTTCCAGAGTACCATAATTTAAAATCTGGTTTTCAGTCTTCTTAGCTTTTTTTTTATCTCACTTTGTCTCTTGCAAACATAGAATGTGAATATTTCTCCTTGGCGTATTAGTCACCACTTCCGTTAGTTGTTCTTGTGACCAATATGAATCTTAATATAATAGTAGCCACTACCTTCTAATCATAGTTGTGGAACCTGAAAAAGTTTTAAAGTTTGGTAAAAAAACACAAGATTATGGGCGATCAAATGATTCAAATCTAGGGTAAGGATTTTATGAGAATCGATATGTATATCAAGTTCTAAATTGTTGAGGAATATGCATATTTGTTGTTCTTAGTGTTAATTTTGTAATTTATGATATTTTGGTATTATTGTAATTGCCTAGTGTACTAAGGGTATTTTGGTTATTTTATGTTTTACAACCCATTATATAAGGGCTGAACATTTTGTATTAGGGTTAAGAGTTTGATTAATAGAAAGAGAGTAAGAGAGGGGGGCGGCCTCTATTGTTGGTCTGCCCCCTCCTTCAAACTCTGATATTTTACTCTTCAATTTCAATGTCCTTAATCGTTATTACATTTAATCGTCCGTTGCACTACTTAAGAATTCTAACATGGTATCAGAGCCTATAAAACTGTTAGATCAAGTTTTTTTAAAGAAAAGATCATGTTGTTGTTGCTGTCGTATGGCGGCAGAGATGCACCGACTGGTTGCTATCGATGTTTCTGTGATGCTGTTTTCATCTGACAGTGCTGCTGAGAGGAGCAATCGACCCTGGGTGTTGTTGTGTACTACCTGTTGTTGTCCCATTAAGGAGTTGAACATCATTATCGTTGCTGCCAGCCGACGAAGGGTAGAGGATAGTTGTTATTGCGTGATGTGCAGGTCGGGCTGCAAGGGTGCAATCCTGTTCGTTGGAAACGAGAGGAAGAGAAGGTTATTCGTCCGTCTATGATTGAACATGCCTTGGTGGGAAGAAGATCGCTAGCTGTTGCTGTGTTGATTAGCGTTGTTGCATTGATGCAGAGAAGAACAACACTCGTTGAGTGCTGCGATGCTATGAAGAACATCACTAGATAGTTGTTGTTTCGTTGAGAAGAAGAATAATTCACTCTTGTTCGTGTGCTACGAAGAATCCTGTTGAAGGATGAGAACAAGAGATACCATAGTCCAGTTGCGGGCTGTTTGACGACTCTGATCGAAGTGGATTGCTGCGACTCACATTTTTCATAAGCAGATAATCATCGTCAATTGTCTACTATTCTCTTTTATTTCGACATCTAGAGGCATCATAATGCATTTGCTGGAGAAGAAACTATCAAGTCCTGCAAAATCGCCTGATAAGCTGAAAAAAGGAGGTTCTTAAGGAAGAAGAAGAAAACAAAAAAGGAAGGTGTTGGTTGCCAAAAGTGACGATGGTGGCAGACACATTCTTTCCAGATTTTCCAAAAGCGGTTCCACAAAATCCTAAAAATGAAGATTTGAATTTTTTGAGAAAGGTAATTTCATTTCTTTTAAATATCAAATGCTGGAAAAGTAAGTTACAGATTATTTTCCTGAATTTGTGGGCAAAAAAACCAGAAAAATAATTATGGAAAGTTACTTTCCTGATTTTGTGGGGAAGAAAACCAGAAAATAGTTATGAAAGATCATCTTCCTGATTTGATGGAAATGATAAGATAAAAAGGAAAGGATTATCCCTACGATTTTAGGAAAGGAAATTGTTAATTATTGCCCATCATAAACAAAAAGAAAGTGGTTTCATAGAAAGGATGGATGGAAAAAGAAGGTGGTTAGTTGCCTAGTGGGCTCATCATTCCCAAATATTGTGTAATATGCTGAAAAAGAAAGGTGAAAAAAAGATTGATCGGACCTTCGTCAATGAGAGACGAGAGAAGAGTCATGTCAATGATTTGTATGGTATCTAAATGTTTAAAGGTTGCATACCATGGAGTGTAGAGTGTATTTGAAGTCTTGAATTTTATACTTCTAGCTGAAGGCGAGACCTCATGGGTGGTCAGTGTAAACTTTGATATCCTCTTTTACTTGTATCTGGAAGGCAAACTATGTGCTGGATACCTTGTAGATTTTTTTTCAGAAGTGCAGCAACGATGAACATGTGCTCAAAATGTCGTTGAAACAGGAGCAGGCCCAGTTGGCTGTGTCCTCCATTGGTAGTATTGTGAATGACAAATGTGGGGATCGTTTTTGTGCATCTCACTGCCACATCCTCTCCAGAAGTGCGGGCTGCCTCAGTTTTCCTTCTTAGTTTGTTGTGCTTTATTAATCAGGATGACTAGCACAAGGATTGAATGCCTTAGTGAGAAGATGTATGTGTTGTTGATGCTACTCGTATGTGATCAAACAAAAGTAGGATATTGCTGAAGGAAAATAGCTGCCACAAATGAATCATGTTGCAGTGTTGCTGAGAAAGGCACTCAAGGACTTCAGAAGATTAGTGCCAAGAAAGAGATGGTTGCATTATGGAGATGCATAAAAACACAACTGACTCAGTTGAAAAAGGAAATGGCCACCAGAAGGGACGTACTTCTAGTTTATGGTTTGATGTAGTGAACCGTTTTCCATAATGATGAAGGCATAGTGTTGATTGCAAGATTAATTATGCTATTTGCGAGAACTATCTTCTGTGTTGGTTAGGGTTGGAAGCTAGGCAGGAACTAGTTGACACCCTCTATACTTGGAAGGGTTGTAGAAGAATGCCACTACAACACTAAATATTTATCAACCGTGGACGGTAAAGGGAAAGTGCCCCAAAGGAACAGTCCCCATTGTAAGGGCACCCAAGGATAAAAGTCTCATATCCAAAACTCATGGAGGTGTTCCCAGCTACCACTATTCCACGGAAGGACATGAGTATGTTGAGATGTCCCAAAATATAGAGAATTACGGAAATCATGGAGTTCAGAGTGTAGCATCATGTGGGATACATTCTGCGACATAGATCATTTATGCATCGTCAACATTGTGAAGATTTTGATGGTTCTGGTCCTCATTTATCTTATCATGCTATTCATCAAAAGTAAAAATATTTTTTTAGAGAAAGTTGTTACTCTCTACAGTAAGAGGGTTGCTAAGGTTGTTAAAGATTGCAGACACAAGTTCTGAAAAAAGTTTTTTTTTATTTGCAGCCAGTGGGGTTGCAGGAATTTGCAGTAAAGAAAGTTGCTTTAAAAACAACCATGAAGGCTGATAAACGTTTGTCGTAGCCATGAAACTGCTGAAGATAAACAGCCATAAAGGCTGAGTTGAAAAATGTTGCAACCAAGAAGGTTGCTTGAAAATGGACAGCTAAGAGGGCTGTAAAATTCAAAAAAGATACAAAAAATATGAAGTCGTACGTAGTGAGTGTTTTCTTATTTGGTAAAACAGCAGAAATGCAAATAGAAGAAAAAGACTATGCAGAAAATCTGTTTTCTTGTCACCACATGTGCTAAAAATCAACTAAGAGAAGAGGCAGATGCATTGTTTCTTATAGAATGTGGCAATATCACCAAGAAGCATAAGGATTAAGACCTTGAGTTGCTGAATTAAACAGTCAGGAGGGCTGAAAAAGCAGTTGTAGTCACCATGTGAAGGGTTGCAGACCGACTAGTACGAGTAGAAGTGTGTATTCTGCTATTTAAGTGGTGGAGAGAGGACACCCAACCAACACACTGGCTGCAGCCACCATGTGAAGGGGCACAAGAAAAGCCGTGTGAAGTGTGTATAGTGGAGATAGTACCTCCTATCATAAAAGATAAGCTTTCTAAGAGTAAAAAAACATTACTTTTAAGTGTAGTTGTCTAATCATTTCATGGAGAAGAAAGAAGAGAGGGAGCCACCAACACTTATAGAAGGGTCGTGTACTACCCATGTGTTTGATTGTTAAGTTGATTTAAAGAAGCCTCGTAGAGATCATTGGTGCACTAGTGGTGAAGAAAGAACCAGTTTTTCGACAAGTTTGGAGTTCGAAGTATCTCACTCTCAACTTTAGGGGGGGTGTTGAAGAATATGCATATTTGTTGTTCTTAGTGTTAATTTTGCAATTTCTGATATTTGAGTATTATTGTAATTGCCCGGAGTACTAAGGGCATTTTGGTCATTTTATGTTTTAACATTTTGTATTAGGGTTAAGAGTTTTAATTAATAGAAAGATAGTAAGAGAGGGGGGCGGCCTCCATTGTTGGTTTGCCCCCTCCTCCGAACTCTCATCTTTTACTCTTCAATGTCCTTAATCGTTCTTACATTTGATCGTCCGCTGCACTACCCAAGAATTCTAACATAAACTATATATATACATACATACACTATATATATATAAGAGAAAGATCGGTTATACATGTGGTACTCAATTGTCATCCAAAGTTGAAAAATCATGAGCCCTCTGTAAATATTCGTCGATAGTTGAAGATTGACGAATCGAATCCAACAAGTCGCCAAGAATCAAACGGAATCCAAGTATGGATGTCCAACTTCAAGCAGTGTTGTCTGACGCGTATCGTATCGTGTATCGCTGGGCTCCACGATACGGGTGTATCGTATCATATTGTATCGTACTTTAATATTAAAATAATACAAAAATTAATTAAAAATCAATAAAAATTAGTAAAAATAAAAAAAAATCGAAAAAAATTAGTAAAAATCAGGAAAAATCTGGTAATTATTTTAAATTCATATACTGTAAGTTTAGTACAGATTGAACATTCGACATTGAACAATTGCATCCAAATTTACATATTTTGAATCCAAAAAATAAAATACAGATTACAGACACAGTTACATTTTACAAATTGTAATCAGGATCATCAACTAAATAATCTTTATCTTCTCCTTATTGCAGATCCTCTTCATCATCATCAACGACACCTTCTTCTTGGAAATCAAATTCTTCATCTCCTTGATATTGTTGTTGCGCTCCTTCCAAATTAATCCAAGCAACGTCTTCTTCAGCTAGGAGGGCATTTTCTTTAGTGTCTTCCATAACCCAATCTTCTAATATATCAAAATTATCCAAACTTATTGGATTGAACTGACTTTCTTCTCTATTTACTTTTTTTAATTGCCTACGACATTAATAAATAATATTAACAATTGAAGACTGAAGTTAAATAATATTGAATTGAAAATTTGAAAGTAATACAATATTACCTTTCATGAAGGAGCATGTTACAACGAATATAAACTAAATCATTTAATCTTTTGTGTTCCAACCTGTTGCGCTTTTTTGTATGGATGTGTTCAAAAACACTCCAATTTCTTTTACAACCTGTTACACTACAGGTTTGGCTTAAGACTCTCACTGCAAAATCTTTAAGGTTTGAACAATCAGTTCCAAACCTGTTCCACCAAACATCTATAGAAAAAGACAAACATTATAGACATAATCTACAGTAATGTAAGATGAAACTTAAATATGAAAATAAATAATTTACCTGGATGCATCGTAGTGCAGTTGCGAATTGCAACAGGCAAACCCATCAAGTGAAGAGCATTATCATATATCTCCATCTCTCGATGTATCACATCTGCTATGCTCTCATCAGGGACTAATTTGTCAATACATTCAATGATTCCTCGATTAACCTCACTGTCCCTTTTGAAGGTTGCTGAGTACTTGAATGATGGGTTTAGATAGTAGGCTGCTGCATGAATAGGCTGATGCTTTCATGCTGATGCAATTGTTTATTCCATCTACTATTAATTATTTTCCACACGGGCACATAATCTCTCTTTTTTCTATTAAAGTTATTTCTGATCGCTTCTTTTGCCCTGTCCATGGCTTCATAAAGGTAGCCCATAGATGGTTTCTCCTCGCTGTCAGCCAATCTCAAAACTTTCACTAAATGATAGGTAATTTTTAATAATCTAACACATGCATTCCAAAATAAACTTCTAAAAACTGTTTCTGCAATCTCATTCAACTTTCTATTCATTCTGTTTTGAGGCAATTCTGCAAATTGTTGCCACTCATCTGAGAAGTTTAAAGCTTGCTTCTGTCTCACAATACTATGTACAGATAAGAAGTTTGTTGCGAACAGAGTTACAGCTGTGCGAAGAAGCTCTGCACCTTCTGTGTATCTCCTCATCATACACAAAACAAATGCATGGTTGTAAATGAATTTTGTAATATCTTGGCAACACTCAGTTGCTGCCTTTATTTAATCCATCTCACCAATGTCCTCGAGGATGAGATCTAAACAATTGGTTGCACATGGTGTCTAGTAGAAAGTCCCATAAATATCAGCTAACTCCTTCCTAGCTGCTTTGTAGTTAGCTGCATTATCTGTAATCAATTGGACTACATTTTCTAGCCCAACCTCCTGTATAACCTTATCAAATTCCTGTCGTAGGATCTCTGCAGTGTGCCTCTCCTATGACATATCTAGAGATCTCAAAAACATGAGTCCTTTAGGACAATATACAAGAAAGTTTAGCAATGTCCTTCCTTGCCTATCGGTCCATTCATCTGCCATGATAGTGCATTCCGTTTCCTTTCATGACTGTCTCAAAGTCGAACAATATTGCTACACTTCAATGACGATATGATCTAATATCTTTCCTCTCAACTTCTGATAAGAGGGCATCCTTTATCCTCGACCAATGTTAGCAATTGCATCTGCCATTGCTTGAAAATGAAAATTGTTTGCTGCATTAAATGGAATGCATGCATCATAAAACCATCTACCCGCTGCAAGGTCTGCCTGATCATGCAGTTGTTCTGAAGCCATAGCAACACGAATTCGAGGTTGAGCACCAGGTGTAAAAAAGGAGGAAAGAACAAATGTATGGTAGAAGAAGTTCTTCCTCTACTCCTTCCTGAACTTCCTCTTCTGCCACCTCTAAAGTCTTCAGCTGCAACCCTCTTTCCCCTGCTAGGTGCTCGCGAACTGCTACTACCAATCTCTGTTCTAGCATCTGAAGGCAAACTATCAGTGAATCCAACTCCAGTGGCAGTAGCATCATCAACTTCTTCACACATATGGAAATCATCCTTTTGTTGTCTCCTTTCCTGTATGCTCTCAATCATCTGCAAGCATTGCCATTTAATACCTTCTGGCACACTTCTAACTCTGCTTGTGCATGGAGCAACTTCTTTCCTGGTTCCTGCTAGGTGGTGTTTCAACCTTGAAATTCCACCACCTTTTCACAAAATAAGCATCTAATCTTTAACCTGAAACCCTCAAATACCCCACTGCCATGCCGGATCATCAGATCGATAATGGGAGTCTCTACCACCCCTTCCAGCCATCTCAATCGAGTACTTTAATTCAAGCAAAAACCTAGAAATAAAAGCACTTCGTAAATCCCCAATCTTCAAATAACACTCAAATCGAGTGTCTCCCACTTCATGAATGCAATAAAAATCGTATACACACACTTAATAACTTCATATTTTGTCATTAAAAAAACAAAATAACACAAAAAACAACAAATATAAAGGAAAAAAATGGAAAAACCATTAAAAATATACCTAAATTCGAGTTTGGAGGCTTGCACGGACACCGTAGGGCACGATTTTTGAGCTTTGAACACTAAAGAAGCAAAAACCGTCTCTTAAGGAGCTTGAAAAACCCAAGAGGAGAGAGGAAACCCACTTGAAAACACAAGTTTCGTGCGGCCGGAGACCCTTTTATAAGGGTCCCAGGGCGTATCGTGCGATACAGCCCGTATCGCACGATACGGTGCGATATGCGATATGGATAACACTGACTTCAAGAATATCAAATAAGAGAGCGGAAGCATACAAAACCAAGTCAAAAGCTGTGTCAAGACAACATACTTTTATTGATGATAGATTCATGTATTTATAGGCTTTACAAGGAGTGCATGTAACATAAAATGAGAGAGAGAGCAGCCCTTGAAGAAGGGCTGCTGGCTGCTGTGCTGTGCACAGCATAGTACCGGCTACTAACTATCCGTTGGAGGCCAGTTGCCTCCAACGGCTAGTTGACTGGCCCAAGGCCCTAGTGGCCTGGCCCAGTCCTATTACAATTAACACCCTCTACAATAAATACAATGGGAACACCACTTTATAGCCTTTGTTTGTAGTGTGGTTTGATTTTTTTACATAGTGAGTGTCAATTGAGTACTATATACTCAGTTCCCATATATATATATATATAATATGGTTCAGTTATGTTCTCATGGTTTGTGTTCCAGCCTTGGAACCACAAACCAAACCATGAGATTTTTTTCCTCCTAGAGCTGAGCCAAACCAAACCAAACCACTTAACATTTGGAAATGAACCAAACCGCCGATTTGGTTGAATTCTAGAGGCTTTGTGTAGTTTCATCAGTTCGTTGAAATCCCTGCTTGAATCTGCATTCAAGCACGGTGTCTCTGTCTATGAGGAGAGTATTAGTAAGTAATCTTTTGACACAGAGCAGTGTCATAAAATGAAAATAGTATCTTTCTATAGTGAATCTAAACATATTTTCAGTCGAAACCTGTAAATAATCGTTGATAATTGAATGTTGAATTGGTCAACTCACAAAGTGTCAAGGTGTTGATCGAGTCGCCGAGAATGCAACAATAGTCAAGAACAACATAGTCAAAATACAAATCAAAGGTTGTTCAAGACAGCTTGTTATTGAAGTATGTTACAGCTCTATTTATAGAGCAATGGAAGCAGTAAAATATACAGCACTCAGTAAGAGAGGAAGTAAGAGAGGAAGAGGAGTCAACTAGCCGTTGGAGGCAGCTAGCCTCCAACGGCTAGTTACTGCCTTACTGTCTCCTGAATAGCCGTTGGAAGCTGGGAGCTCCCAACGGCTATGGCCACAGGCCCTAGTGGCCTGGGCCAGTCCCAATCCAAGAGACACGGGCCCTAATGGCCCATGTACCCATTACATTTAACAAAACCACCAAATAAAGTTCACGTTCTAGGGCACAATCATTCTCTTGTCAAAGAAGACAAGAAAGTGACTCCAAAGTTAATCAAACACAGCATAAAATGTTTTGTTTCAATCTTATAAAACGCATGAAGCCTATGTTTGTGAGAAGCGTTTTCCAAACTAATTGTTGAAATCATAGGGTACAAAGGCGACTTGTCAATTATATATACAATAAATAGAAAATAAAAATCTTGCGGTAGCCTAACAGCTAAAATTTGTGAGTGACTTCACAGCATCGCAAAAAGAAACCTGAAGCAAATAAAATAAAATATAACAATATAGCTTTTCTTAACATAAATATAAAAATCATCAAGAGTATGGTTTTGGCTCACGTGCAATGGAAGTTAACCTTTTATATGTAAAATGAATGGAGAAGAACCGGCAGCTCAACTAGCTGCCAGGAAGAGCTAACAACTAAGCTCTCTACCATAAGAACAATCATAAAAAAAACTGCATTTTCTTAGCTAACACTTGATTTTGACTTAGCTTTTCTCACTTCCATGCCCTTTCAATTATGATAGAACTATTAAGCGTGTGCAAATGATTTTATAGTTGAAACACTGTATAATAATATATGCATGATTGACCAATTCAAAGACATCCCTGCACTAATGGAAGACGGAACAAATCATGAAAAACAAATATGAAGTGAAAAGTGGAATGGTAGTCCAAAGGAGAAAGTGATTTTCCCTTGTGATATTATTTCTCTGATGTTTACAATCAGTGAAGTGTATGATGCAGTCAGAGGAGGGAGGGTCCAAACTCTGTCATTTCATCGAGTTAAGGAACTTTCAATGGCAAAAATAGCCTAATAGAACATTCACTCCAGCATAATCCTGACGTAATGAAAAAGGGTGCAGCAAGCTCCTGACAAAGCAAAAGGTGGTGTAATACTGCTGGATATTCATATATGAAAATAAATTAGAAAATTTTAGATTCCAGCTACCTGGAATGATTAAGACTTGTAGCTTTGGATGGTTTGCTATTTTCAGATGGTCCTTTGTGATTTCTTTCTTTCTCTTCTCTTGCACAGTTTCTTCTTTCCCTCAGAAAAATATATTCTCCTTGTTTGTTATTGGAGGAAATATTTGGTGTTTATTGCACTGGTTTCTAGACATAACGTTGTGTAAACTCTGGGTTGAGTCATCAAATCTTGAAGAAGTTTCACTGTGTAGGATTCTTAAGGTACGGTAGATGTTTCCATTAAGGGTTCTCAAATTTGTCTCTTTGGTTTCTATGCCTGCATGCATCTATAGTAATATATTTGAGTGTAACATGTAGCTGCAAATCCATATGATAACGGAATGGAGATAGAGGCTAATAAAAAGAAAAGGGCAGCAATTCCAAATTCAGTACAGGTATATGACATTTTTTGTTTCTTTCTTACTATTCCATTTGCTGAAAGTCTTTGTGGAACACTCGTACAAAACGGTAGGCTGAGATTGGACAAGCATGCCTTAGGATGTTATCTCTAAATAGATAAAATAAATGGCATTAGAAAAGGACAACAAAATGTTAAACAAGATGAGACTACAAGGTAATCATCTAGCGTTCTGTCTGGTCAGCTAGCCCAGTCACCAAAATGACAACAAAGGAGATGGTTTTTGTTGATCTCTGATCATAATGGGCATAAACTTAGTGCTAATGGGTTTCATATTAATTGTTTCACATTACTAAGATGCTTTTTGATGGAATCACAACAACATGACTTTTTATTTCCTTCAATGAGTTTTAAAATGAAAAGTTTCCATGAAGTTCTGGATTTTCTGTGGATCTGTAGATATAGTCAGTATGGAAATCTGGAAAAGTTATACTTTATTTAAAAAATTATGATCTTCATGAAAAACATAATTGTGGTGTTAGCATAAGGACCACAATGCAAATTCCAATGAGGATGTATATAATGTGCCCAAGTATCATTGGGTTTGAACATAATATATCATTTTGGTTCAACTGGAGATGAAAAACTTTCTTCATTTTCTTCATTTTCAAGTTATAGTCCTAAGGAATTCATAAATCCACTGGTTTTAGCAAGGTTGAATTGCAAGTCATGCCAGAACAAGGTTGGAATATGGCGAGATGACGTTGCTGTGTCCAACAATTCTTAGGGAAAAGGCAGGTGGTATTAGCTTGCAACACCCAAAATGGCCAAGTTATAATTTGGTATATCAATAAGTACACAATATCCTGCATGCTATTAAAATATAACTAAAACAATGGGAAAGTAAAGGGGCATCTTTCTATAATTTATCTCTTGACTTCGTATATGCCAAAGAGAAACATACCACTTTAAGTTCATGTATCTTAACTTGTCCTAGCTTCACTTGAGATATTCTTGTCTTGGACTTGATAAGCCTTGAGAAGGATGTCAATAACTTGTTACATGGACTTACAAATCTGCTTCAAATTAGTTTAATAATGTTATTCTCTTATGTCCATATACGAGAAGTTATTGACATACAACGATATGGTACTCAGGTAAGGAAAAGGCTCGAAACGGAGTTAGTATTATAATAAATAAAGATTTAAAGGATAGTGTAGTAGACATACAACGATATGGTGACCGAATCATGACGTTAAAATTAGTGTTTGGAGTAGAGGTTTTGAGTATAATTTGTGCTTATGCACCCCAAGTAGGAGTAGAAGATAGTATAAAAATGGTTTTTTGAGAGGAGTTAGATAAGGTGATTCAAAGAATTCTATAAAGGGAGATGATTTATTTAGGAGGAGACTTAAATGGACATATCACTAAAGAGGCATTAGGATATGAAGGTATTCATGAAAATTTTGGTTTTAGGGATATAAATGAGGAAGGTAGGATATTTTAAATTTTGCTATGGCATTTGATCTCTTTATAGTCAATACAATCTTCAAAAAATGAGATGAACATTTAATTACTTATAAGATTTATCATAAACACAAATTGATTATTTTATTTGTAGGAAAGAAGATAGAGCGTGTTGTAAAGATTGCAAGGTAATTCCAAGAAAAAGCTTAACCACCCAACATCGACTTTTAGTTATGGATTTATAGGTAAAAAAGTGGACAAAGAAGAAAAGAGTGCATCGAGCTATTCAGACTAAATGGTGGAACCTCAAAAGCGAGAAAAAAGGTATATTTAAACAAAAAGTCCTTCAAGGAGATGCTTGGAATTATGTTGGTACACCTTGTGATATGTGAAACAATATGGCTATACATATTAGGAAAGTAGCAAAATATGTGTTAGGTGAATCTAAGGGAGGTGTACCGGCACAAAAAGAAGCTTAGTAGCGGAGTGAAGTAGTGCAAAATAAAATCAAGGCAAAGAGAGCCTATTGTAAATTACATTATGCTAAGAAAACTAGTGAAACTTTAGAGGCTTATAAGAAAGTAAAGAAAGAAGCGAAAAATGCCGCAAGTGAAGCAAAAGCTAAAATTTGAGAGGATTTATATAAAAAAACTCAACTCAAAAGAGGGTGAAAGAGATATTTTTAAGATAGCTAGGGTTAGAGATAAGAAAACTAAGGATCTTAATTTTGTTAGATTCATCAAAGATGAGGATGAGAAAATTATAGTGGCAAATAATGATATAAAAAATAGATGAAAAAACTATTTTTATAAGCTTTTTAGTGAAAAGAAAGATGTTTGTATTAGCTTAGGAGAGTTAGCCAAATCAGAAAAGTATATCAAACACAATTTCTACCAACGTATTCAAAAGAATGAAGTTAAATTAAAGATGCTCTTAAACATATAAAGGGTGGTAAATCAGTAGGACCAAACAATATCCCTATAGAAGTTTGAAAAATCCTAGGAGAAACAGGAATCACTTCGCTCACAAGACTATTTAATGAAATATGGAGAAACCAAAAGATGCCCGAGGAATGGAGAGCGAGTACACTTATACCCATATACAAGAACAATGGAGACATTCAAAATTGTGTGAATTATCGGGGTATGAAGTTAACGAGTCATACTATGAAATTATTGGGAAAGAATTATCGAACGTAGGTTAAGACAAGTATCGAGTACAACAAATAACTAATTTGGATTCATGTCAGACATATCTATTGTTGAAGCGATTTACCTTTTAAGACGTCTTATGAAACATTTTAGAGCGAAAAAGAAAGACCTTCACATGATATTTATTGATCTAAAAAAAGCTTACAATAGGGTACCAAGAGAGGTTCTTTTGAGAACCTTAGAAAAAAGAGGTATCCCATTGACATACATTAACCTTATAAGAGACATGTACGATGGTGCAAAAACATGTGTAAGGACTCATGAAGGAATGACAGACTTCTTTGAAGTTAATATTGGGTTACATCAAGGATCAACTTTAAGTCAACACTTATTTATAATGGTGATTGATGAGTTAACAAAACATATTCAAGATGAAGTACCTTGGTGTATGTTATTTGCAGATGACATTGTGTTAGTGGAGAGTCTAAAAGTTAATAGAAAATTGGAACTATGGAGAGAAACATTAGAAAGCAAAGGCCTCTAACTTAGTAAAACAAAGACAAAATATATTGAATATAAGTTTGATCATTTGGTTACTTTAGAGGACATAGAAATTAAAATTGGCACACTTTGTATCCCCCAAAAGGACAGTTAAAGAAAATTTTAAATACTTAGGGTCAATTTTCTAGAGTTATGGAAGAATTGATGGAGATGTTACACATAGAATTAATGTTGGTTGGTTAAAATGGAGAGGAGCATGAGGTATTTTTTGTGATAAGAAAATACCATTAAAGTTAAAAGGTAAATATTATAGAGCAACAATTAGACTTGCCTTGTTTTATGGTTCTGAGTGTTGGGCAGTTAATAATCAATATGTACAAAAGATGTCTGTGACAGAAATGAAGATGTTGAGATGGATGAGTGTTCATATAAGAAAAGACCGTATACATAATGAGGTTATTAGAAACAAATTAGGAGTGACACCAATAGAGGATAAAATGAGAGAATATCATTTAAGATTGTTTGAACATATAGAAAGAAGATCAAAAGAAGAACCTGGAAGAAATGAAAAACTAGATTTTGAAAGTTTTAAAAGAGGTAGAGGACGACCACAAAAGTGTTGGAAAGAAATAATAAAGAATGATCTAGCTTATTGTGAGTTAACTGCTAACATGGCACATGATAGGGACAAAGAATCCATGTAGCCGACCCCGTCTAGTATGGGAAAGGGCTTAGTTGTTGTTGTTGTATAAATCTTTTAGATGCACTATATGCATACTGTAGCAAGTTCTATAAACCAGTTCAGTGACCCATGGCTTTCCTGTTTAGGGGGTTGACTTGAAAGAACCATTAAGTTGAAGGTTATAGTTGATAATATGAGGTTTTGCGTGTCCGGTAAGAGATTCTGCCTACCTTTGTTCACCAATCAAAAAAGAAAAGAATGATGCATACTCCACCAAAGATGATCAGGAAATATGCACCGCTCATCCTCACAATGGTATGATCTTGTGAAGCTCCTGTCTACATCCTTTGAGACAAATTTTGAGGGAACCATCTTGTCCATGTAATGGGGTATGCGTTTGTCTGCAAGAAGTGTAACCAAGCTTTTCCAACGTGTATGGTCTACATTTATTCTGGCATATTGATCTGGTTATCTTATGTCATGTCTTCAAATGGTAATGATAATTGCGTTGTTGAAACAAAAAAGGCTCACCAGATTCGTGGTGCAAACTATTAAAGGACACTTGAGTGAGAGGTGAACAGAACTTGCCACTTCAATTGTTTCATCTATTAAAACCTTCACATCGCTTATTTGAAAGCCCGTCTAGATTTTTATTCATGTAGTATTCACTTTCGAAAACTACTTTGCTTTTTTCCACTGGTTTTACCATTAAGTCAGCCAATTTTGAATCCAATACTTATATATTCTCATATTTGTTCCTGCTTACCTGTACGCTACTCTTAGTCCCACCAGTTCTGTCAAGCTTGGCACTTAGGAAAAAAACCAGAGAACTTTTAACGTGTTCACCATTCTTTTCTAGAGAAGGACAAGCACTTAGGCCTTAGGTAGTAACTGTTCAAGGCTAAGGACACCTTAAAACTCCAAGATATGAGTTTACCACACCAAAGGAGATAGGAAGCTGTGTTAAGGGTTGACAATTGAAAGAAATCTAGAAGATCCACAAATCTGTGGTCACTGACTCATAACTGAATGATTCTTAACCCGTCTAACAAATCATTCAAACTACTCATAATCTGATCGCAAAGGCAAAGAGCTTCTTTATGCGCCTGGTACACCTTGGGCATTACCTAGGAGCAAATGTCTTTAACTTTCCATCTAGACCGTAGAGAAAACAGAAGACTAGTTGAGAGAGTGCGTAACTAGAATTATCAGGGAACTTCTTTCCTACTTATTTGTCGCTTCTTCAAAGAAATAACTTTAGATGAAACGCTCTACAGCAATGGAAACTACATGCACGTACATAAAGCAAAAAGGGATAAATATAACTTGGACCCTGACTGTATTTTAGTGCTTTAACTGACTGGTGGCAGTTTTTTTAATGTACAACTGTCGTATCAATCATTTCAGATATCGATTGGATGACATGCCTTGATTTTTTTGGCAGATGCAGTCTTTAGTCTCAGAAATTTGTTCGACATCTATAGCAGAATTTGAGCTAAAAGTAAGTCAAGGTCATCTATGTTGATTACTGTACCTTTTATTAAATTTTACACATTTGTTGCTCTCCGACGTTTGCTGACAGTGATATGTTAAGTAGATTCATGGGTTCAGGTTGTATATTGCACGAGATACTAGTGGAAATGGTAAGCCTTCTCCTTCAGTTGCTACTCCTGATGTTTCAGTCAACAGAAGCTCAGCCGGAAGCCTTGATTCCAATGGAGCTGCTGCCTCAACTGCATTGGCCATCTCTAACCCAGAACTGCCTCTTGGAAGTATACCAAGACTAGTGGAAAGGGCTGCAGACGAGGGTTTAATTTTGCTGAAATCACCAAAGGTACTTATGCGACGACTTTTGTATTATGTCCATTCTATAATCATTACTGACAGCAAATGGCAGGTAGGTTATTTCAGAAGATCGCGGACTATCAAAGGAAAACGAGCACCTCCAGCCTGTAAAGAGGCATGTCATGTATTTCATGTTACATAGTTGAATTTCATGGTCCTTAGTTGATGTTTAGTCAATCATCTAGAAGTGTGTCTATGAGCTGAGATACTATGCTACCAAAAGGCTTATAAGCGAGAAACTTCTTGCGTTGATCTTATTATTGATGCAATGCTTCTTTGCTGGACTGTGCAACTTCTTATTGTGTCTTTCAATGTCTTTTTTTTTAAACAGAAACAAGTTGTGAAGGATGGTCAGGTTGTTTGCTTTGTGGAGCAGCTTGGTGGTGAAATACCAGTTGAAGTATCTCTCTGAATTTAGTTGCATCTTTTGGTTCTTTATGATATGGCTCTTTTGATCATCTGCCTGCCTTTTTGCAGTCGGAAGTTGCTGGGGAAATCACCAAGATATTGAAAGAAGATGGTGGTATATGCTCTGAACTAGATGTTGAATTTAGTATTCTTGACAGCCTTTTGAGGTCGCCTCATTCTTGCGTCTTTATGTGCATGAAACAGAACCAGTAGGATACGGTGACCCGCTTATTGTCATACTCCCATCTTTCCCTGGGATCAAAAAGCTGCAGTAGATATCGACGACGACCGGAGACTTCTGGGTTATCTTGCTTTGCATTACATCCTTGCTTAGATTTATTTCTTATTTTTCTTTCTTCAGAGAAGCAAGATTTAGTGAGCTGGTCAACTTCTATACTATTTACACAGGTGCAAATCTTGTATAAGAGTCAGACATTAAGATAAAGGTGAGCTATAATTTGAAATTGTCTTGCAGAACTAAGTTGTGGACATGCATAGTTTAAGTAGATCTTTACACAACCGCAGGATCTGGGCTTCCAAACATGCTTCTTAACAGGCCTCGCCCTTGTTTTCTGTATAAACAGCAGAGCTAATCACATTCCATCTGCTATCCTAATTTTCTCGCCAAAACAGGCAAAAGCCTGCCCCAGCTCTCTTTCGAAAGGCAGCTCATACTTTGTTTTTTCTTGGAAAACAACATTGCTGTTTACAGACAAGACCTGCTGGTCTAGAACCGTGGTTTCACAATTTTTTCAACGTAGCGTACTAAACTAGCATAGGCTAGCGATCTGGCTCGAGTACTCGACTCTTCAAAGAAAGGATGTTGAAAGATAAATCACGTGATTCTGATTGGCTGGTAGGATGTGAATCGATGGCCTACTACTAATCAAGGGCATCCAGTCTTCAGGTTTTGATCCTCAAGCTCAAGCCAACAATGGACCCTAACAAGAGAAAGGGCGCTCCCCCCACTCTAAAGGTGGAAATAAAAGGGTAGGTTTGACGTGAATGTATTCTCCTTACCTTTGGAATAAGGGAGAGAGATTCCCCACCGTTGCCTTCTTCTTACCTCTTCTTTCACCGTGTGTGTGGGTTGAGATGAACTCGTTGGGCTAGAGAGAAAGAGCCAAGGAGTGGGGAATCAAGTGTAGGTGGATCCACAGACTGCAACTCAGCCGGTGGAACAGAAAGAGGTTTCTCGTTGCCATCACTGCTGGCATCCGAAAGAGATACAGTGAGTTCCCCAAACACCTTGTAACATTCCACAGTTTGAAGATCCAACCAAAACCGTTTCTTCCACAGTAGATGAATCTAAACATTGAGGAATTTGTACGAAGCAGTGGTGGATTCGTTGGTAAGCAAGGTGCATGACCCAGGTATTGAACACATGATTTGCGTCTTGTGAGTTCGCCTTAGCCAGTTGAACGATTGCTCTTTCTGCAAAATGGTGGTGATTTTGAATAAATAAATCATGCGCATGCTTTACTCCGATTTGTTTACTATATAAACAGCTTTTGGTTAGTTATTTTCGTACTGTCTCTTGACAAAGGTCAACCTCTAGGCCTACAGATGACATTCTTCTATAATTTTGTATTAATAATTTACAGTAATCAGCTGGTGGGTCTGACAATCGAAGTTCCAAATTGAAAATGCCAATAAATAAGTCAAGCTTGTAATCAATAATATCTTTCAAATAATCTAGGTTATTCCTAGCATGATTTTAGAAAGCTTAAACTTCATCTTCTTCATCCTCAAAGCTGATGTAGAGATCTTGCAAGTAAACTCCATGGATCATCTTTACCACCAAAGGATGCTTGCCCTGTCCTTGAAACGGATTCCGTAAATATTAGACTTAGAATGAGGGAGTATTGGTTCTTGTATATTGTACACATTTGGAAGGCTATTCTACCCATCCTAGGGCAAGAAGGTAAGAATCACCTGTTTCTTCATTGCATGCCTCAGGTGTCAATTTCGTGTTGTGATATGTCATTTCCATAATCGTATCGAAGTATCGAAAACACGCTAACCCAATGCTCGTTTTATAGCATGTTACGTTGGGTCAAGAAGAAGACAATCTTTTCGGGTTTTGTTCTGGGATGAGTGTTATATTACCAGCAATTTCAGGTTTCATATCATGTCATTTTGTGTTTGTGCCGAAAACACAGGTCAACCTGAACACGGCCTTGATTGTATTTTGTGTTACTTCTTGGGTGGACACGTGACATGGAATGCTTGGGATGTGCTTGTGTTGGGGTTTTCGTATCGTAATCAACCCTACTCTTGATGCACACTATAAATTATAATGCTTTATGAACAAAATAAAATAGAAAGTAAATGAAATCTTAGTTAGCATCACCTAACTACTCAAAATATTTGTGCATTGTCTAAATCATATTTGAATTAGATCATTTACCAAAAGATATTCAAAGCCGAATCATCGACAAATTTCATGTTACCTGGTTTAAAACTATGAAAATTAGCAAAGAACAAAGATGTACTTGACACGATCCCCTAAAACTCATTGGACCTACTTATTCAAATCAGACTATGAACAGGTTGTATTTGTTTGTTAGGATACAATAAGCAAAACTTGGAGTAGAACTGAAAAAGCAAGTTTTGCACGGAAAGCTGGCTTCAAAACAAACTATGCATTTTCTATTTTACTTTTTGACATAACAAACTATGTACCTTTGAACTATAATCATAATAAGAACGCTCCCCAATATATAGGATTCTTTACCTAGGGTGCAGATAATTTATTTTGCTTGAATCAAAGTGGAGATGCCTTGTATCGGAAACAATGTTTCTCCTTTAAGCGGTAGACCTAGGAATTTTTAAGGTGATGCAATATATATATATATATATACTAGGAGTTGCTAGATACTCTCTCATACTATACTCTACTAAAGGATTTGTACCGTACACATCAAGTCGCATGTCAACATATTGCACATGAGTGTATTAGATGCGATGGGAGATGAGTGTCTTATCACTACTGTTTGATTTTATCACAGAGATGAAGCAATGTCTCGCATGAGAAATTGTCTAGCAACTCCCACTTTCTCTCTCTCTCTCCATATATATATATATATATATATATGTGTGTGTGTGTGTGTGTGTGTCTGTGTGTGTGTGTGTGCATATACTTGAAAATTCAAACTACTTTGTTGCTTCTTTTCACTACAACAAAAGTGAGGAACTGTGATGCTCTTGTGGTGGAATGTAATACGTTACTCGAATGCTTGATTGTGATTGGGTATTGTGTGGAGATGTAAATTGACCATATAGTTACTCTCTCTTCTTGTAGTGTTCTTTATTTTTTCAGATTTCGGGTGAAAGGGCACTCACGTCGCCTGCAATACCTGCTGCTCTACTCAAATAGAATCATATATGGTTTGCTTCCCCAACTTGGTAATCAACAGCAAAAAAACACCTATATATATATATATATATATATATATATATATATATATATATATATCCATGTATACACCGATACATGTGTATGTGTATACATGCATGTGTGAGAGAGGGAGCAATTTGTGACTGAATATGGTTTCCCAGCTTACTTTCATTTTACTTATTTCAACATGCGACTAATATGGTGATTACATACATACATTCAATCAATCAACTCTACTTTTGGATACATTGATACGTCTAGACTTACTACATTAATGTGATGTGGTCATGTAACTTTTTAAGGTGAGACGGACTATGTATTATACACATAGATTCAACTGTAAGATATGGTTTTTTCATTCAATTTCAAATTTTGGGTCTTAGTGTGGATCCACCACTGATCCCTAAGCTTTACTACACCTCCTTATAGTATGAGTCTCTTTTGAGTCCCTTGTGTTGGCTTAGTGATACCCATTGGGCAGGCTGAATGGCTTTACATCCCACTATAACTTATTGCAATAAAAGAGGAAAGCATTAGAACCCACCTTAAAATGTTTCTTGCCTTATATATATATATATATATATATATATATATATATATATATATATATATATATATATATATATATATATATATATATATATATATATATATATCCCTTGTATCACTTTTTCATATAATGTTTCTCAAATACATATTTATAAAGACTATCTCCATACTTTCTCTTGTCAAGAAGACGAGACTATTGTGTCTACGATCCCAAGCAATTTTATATCAAAGAGTTTGAAGCCGCTGAACAAAATGAGGTTGTCCTTTGCAATAGTGAATACCCGAAACCATCTTCACCACACACCTTGATTGAACTCTCTTTTGCATGGTTTTCTAAGTATTGATTGTGGAACCTCACCAAATAAAACCTATAAGAGTAACATCGGCCTACTCCACACTTCCGACGACTTGTGTATAGCTGTTGGCCTGCAAGTTGAATCAAACTATTTGGACACCCCACATATCTATGAAATTTTTCTCGAGAAATAGTGAGACCATTCCATTTCATCAAAAGACTTAAACCCGAGTTTGAGTTCCATGCTTTGTATCCGTTATCCCGATCACGTAATAGAGGAAAGGAAGAGGTCTTTCTCTTTGAGGCTGGTTGTGAGCAAGGAGGGATTCAAACTCGCGAAGCTGTGTTTGTAGCCACGTGCTTTATACAGTGACAGACCTTTTCCAAATGTTTTAGTTGCAAAATTTTCATCATTTTTATTTTTACAAATAAGCATAAGAAAAGGTGTACTTGAGATTTATTTTACTATCTCACTCTCGTTTCATTGTTTGATTTTGCTTTTTATATTATTTATATATTAGAAGTGGAGCTTGGTATATGCTAGCACACTTAAGTGCTAGTATATCTAAATAAATCTCAATAATCCAATCTCTTAGATAAACTTTTGAGATTTAAGGTAAAAAATTACTTTTTAAGTAAATATTCTTATAAAAAGTATAAGTATATATCTTGCTTTTCTATTTTAAATCTCAACCACTCGTCTAAGAGATTAGATTATTAGAATTTATTTGGATATGTTAGCATATACCAAGCTCTCATAATTAAAGAGCATTAGAACTAACGAGTACTTCACTTTACTGCTTGTGCCAATATTATATATATGTTCATTTATATGGGGAAGTGACTTTGTTAACGGTGGTGGTGTGGTGCCTTACATATATTTTTGTGTGTCTGGGGATTAGATCCTACCATTGACACATTCATATTTGTGACAGAGAAAGTTTACCAACAAAAATTAAAGGTTGGACATAAGTATGTATTTATTGATTAAATATAATGGTTTCATATATTGATACTTTTTACTTTTTTAATTTAGATCATGTTAATCAAACTGTGAAAATGATAAAGTGGGTTTGAGCCTGAACGGGTGTGCATATAGACTATGCATAAATAAATATAAATATATATTGTGGTAAATGTATAATATTATTCGATGTATAATCTTGTATAAATATTTTCACTCATCAATGATTGAGATGATAAAACAATTTTTTTTATGTAAGATTATGCATTTACCACACTCTATAATTTAAATTTAAATAAAAAAATATTGAGATTGATTAGGATTTACTGACACTCAAGTGTGCTAACATATACCATGTTTTCTCTCTTTCTCTCTCTCCATATAATGACTCTCTTTCTCCCTCTCCATATAATGACAGATCTAGAAACTCTTTTAGAATGGAGCGAGTTATCCCTCAAATGGTTAGTATGGGGCTATGTATTATATATATATATGTATATATGTCCATCACTATATATATGTATATATGTCCATCACTATATATATGTATATGTATATACATACATATATATATATATATACATACATATATATATACATACATATATATATACATATATACATATATATATACGGTGGCTTGTGGCACCGCCAAATGAGTAGAGGAAGTTGGCGAGTGGTGACAAAGGCCCAATTGGCTGAAGGTGGCGAAAATGAAGGCCCACTGCGCACAATTGACATCTCATCCCTGGCAGGCTTGTGGACTGAGGCAAACCCGGGGAGCGTTAGTCCTGACCAGAACACGGATTTTTCAAGCCAACTCCAGATTGGGTTATCGAGGTAAATCCAAAATTGCCACGCCAATGCTTTGCTTTGGTCCACATTTTGAACCCTCTGTCGCCTGGATGCTTTATCCTCTACGGTGTCCCGTTCTCCTCTCGCGTCTGACTACTCCATTTTATTTTGTTTCGTGGGACACGTATCTCGTGTCACTTTCATATGGACAGAACTCGACTCGTTTTGGGTTTCGCAGGATCCGATCGGAGTGAACCAGCACGAATCCCAAATCCCTAGGGTTTTGCGACTTTTGGTGGTTATTCTGTTAGTTAGGCAAGCACCGAAATATTGCCTTGCCTTCCTAGGGTTTCAGACGTCTCTCCTATAAATCCCTCCACCTTCTCTTTCCTCTGCAATCAATCAACGGAAATTGAATCCTTCCTTTCTTCCTTTCTTGTTCTTGCATCACTTGGTCCGTAGTCCGTCATCTTTTCCGCCTCTCTCTCTTTCTCTGAAGAAGCCATGAGCACTCCCCTTCCGCCGCTTCCTCCCTCCCTTCCACCCCTTCTCCCCTCCACCTCTCCCGCCAGCCTTTGGCCGGAATCCATCCCAAACCACCACTACCACCATATTCCGCAAAACTCCGCTGCGGGAGATTCCGTGTACGGGACTGCTTTTCCCCCTTATGAGCACGGCCACAAACGTCCTAGGATCTCCCCTGACCCAACGACGGTTTCTGTTGATAGGCCTGTCCCTCCCCCTGCCAAGATCCCGATCTCAGACTCCGATTCTCCGTCAAATAATCTTGCGGGAACCAATGGCAATGGCCTTATTGGGATCAGCAGGATCTTCTTCAAGACCAAGCTCTGCTGCAAGTTCAGGATGGGTACTTGTCCGTATAGCTCTAATTGCAATTTCGCCCATGGGAACGAGGAGCTCCGGAAGCCTCCGCCGAATTGGCAGGAGATTGTTGCCAATGCCTCATCGGCTGCGGCTGGAAACGCTCCACGAGATGATGACTTTCGGGGTAGCAGTGGTGGTTCTGGCGGGTGGGGAGATGCGCAGAAGATCAATAGGTTTAAGATCTGCAAGAAGTTCTATAGTGGGGAAGGGTGCCCGTACGGGGAGAGGTGTAATTTCCTGCACGAGGATCCGAGTAGATCGCGCGAGAGCGTTACCATCAATGTCGGGTTGATGTGTGAGACCGGCCAGGAGGTTGGAGAATGCGGCGTCGATGGGCTGAATCAGAAGCCAGCTTATTGGAAAACGAGGATATGCAACAAGTGGGAGATAACGGGAACCTGCCCTTTCGGCGATAAGTGCCACTTTGCCCACGGGATCGCTGGTACTTACCATCATCTAAATCTTTCGTGTTTGGTTTCGTTTACAGTTTCTTGTATTTCCATACTTTAATTCATGATATCCTAGGGCATAACGGATGTTAATTGTATATGCTTTCTGCACTATCATGATTCCTTTTGGTGGTTAGATATTAACTGTATATATTAATTGTATATGCTTTCTGCACTATCATGATTCCTTTTGGTGGTTAGATATTAACTGTATATATGCCTCTCATGGAGCTTTCATTTTCCATAATGTGACGAAGCTATTGAACAAGCCTGGCTTGTCACGGGAGATCTTGCCTCTAAATTATGCAGTATGTCCTTGTAAATTTTTGCTTGAGTAATTCTCCTCGGTCTGATGGCTGGTCGATTGAGCGAAAGGAAGGTCGTTCTCCTTTTCCTCTTGCTGCTATGGTTATGCTTGTGAAGTTCTTGTTTCCCTTTCGATAAACATAGATCATAATAGAGTTTAAGTTAGTTAACTTGGCAGAATATGGTGCTGTTCTACCTGGTATGCACTAAAAGTTCTCTTCTCTGACGTGGTGCTACGCTTACTAGTATTGATAATCTCTTGATAGTGAATGCGACAAAAAATGATGGTCTACTGCACGAATTAGAAGAATTTTGGTTTGTCTTGGGAGCACAAAAGCTATCGATACTATCTGTTGGAAAAAATAATAGCTATCTTTACTGTATTTCCAAGCTTTGCAAGTAGGTCTTGCTCCTTGGCACGAGCTTAATTTACATTCTATATAACGTCAGGCAGCCATTATTACAATATCCTGTCTTATTGTAGATAAATCTGTCGGTTTGACTTGTCTACCTTTGCCTTGAAAGGTGATTTCCATTTCCCTATCATGGATGCAAAACCTTGAATTGTTCTCACAAGCATCTCCGAATATAATCTTTATGCCCCAAATCTTATATGAGAGCAGAGTTAGATGTTAACTTCTGTGGTGCAGAGCTGCAAAAATATGGGGGTGGATGCACAGATGCGGAGACTGGTACTTCTGGTGTTGCCGTGGCTCCAAAGCTTGCAAACCCTTCTGATGATGCATTAAACCCCAAGAGCCAGTCGCATATTCATGCACGTTTGGCGAAGTGGAAACGGCCAGAGAAGATCAATCGTATCTACGCGGATTGGATCGATGACAATGAGTGAAACAGTTGCAGTTGCTAATAGTTCCCATAGTAAATTGAAGGCTGTGGAGGTGGACAAAAGATTATTGACTACTGCAAAACTGGTTGCAACAATTACAAGATTTTTGGCAGCGTAGGATTCCTAGTGTGCAAGAGGCTGGGTAAGCTTTTGTTTTTTCCTGATGAGAAAGGGGTATGGTTTTTGTTTGGTCTATATTGTCCTAAATTCTTTCACGGGGTCAATTCGTGTTGGATTGTTCATTGAAGAAAGCAGCTCTGTCAGATATTATTAGTTGGCAGAGTGCTTAATATAGGAAATTCTTCAGCGAGAAATCTTTGCCTTTTGCTTCTGTTTTGTAGTGTAGAAGGAAACGTTTGTGAAGTTGAGATGATAATCGACGCTAGGAAGAGCAGCGCAACTTTTCTGTTTACAGTGTGGATCTGAAGTAAGCGAGGGATGGATATAGAGCTGATCTTTTCCCTAATTTCTCGCATTCAACCTAAATAGTCGAGATAACTATTGTTCCTCTAGCCAAACCGGGTCTCTCTCTCTCCCTCCCTCTCTCTCTCTCTCTCTTGTGTGTGTGTGGGCGCACGTGTTTGTGTTGTATATGTGGAGTGCAAGTCTCTTTGTGTGTATATACATGTGATGCAATAATGACCTACCTATTTTTATATAAATCCAAAGGTACATTTATATTATATAACAACAACAACAACAACGTTGATTGGTTGAGGTTGTTTAAAGATAGAGAGACATGCCAACAAAGGTAAACAGTTAACAGCTGTTTCTCTCTTTCAGCTTCGGATATCCTCTTGCTGAGTTATGGTGGAATTTATACTTCATATATCATTTATCATTTTTCTTAAATTTTCAGGCTACCATCAACCTTTTTCTTTTCTGGTTACATTTATATTATATAACAACAACAACGTTGATTGGTTGAGGTTGTTTAAAGATAGAGAGACATGCCAACAAAGGTAAACAGTTAACAGCTGTTTCTCTCTTTCAGCTTCGGATATCGTCTTGCTGAGTTATGGTGGAATTTATACTTCATATATCATTTATCATTTTTCTTAAATTTTCAGGCTACCATCAACCTTTTTCTTTTCTGGTTACAACACCCCTGGGTGTTGAACGCATGATCTTCATCATGTGAATTGAAATCCTCGGTTCTTGAATTCACAACCTTAGTCATGTGAGTCCAATCCCCTGCACGTTGAGCGAACACTCTTAGTGCAGCATCAACCTTTCTTGATATGTCTGCTGAGGACACACCATGACCTCTCATTGACTTTGGTGGCTGAACCTCACCATCCAGTTTAAGAGTGACCACTTACCATTCCTTGGTTTCCTTTAGTTTCGTGTTTGCAAGGGTAGCAATGCGTTGTAAGACGTTAATTGCAGGATTTGAAACGTACCACAGTTTGAATCCTACATTACCAATTTTAACTTCGAAATGACACGAAAGAGTGACTGCATGTACAACCTTCCAGGTGCATAGGATCATTGGTTTTTCTTTTAGGGGTTACAAGAGGAGGCCGAAGCCTACCCACACGTGCACCCTCTGGAGTCGAACTCCCCTACCAGCAGCATCGGCAATAGAGTGCCCTCCCGTTGAGCTAACATTGGTTTTGATCAAGGTAAATGGTACATCTTTGAGTACTTTTTCTACTAAAAGTGCTTCAAAGAGGCCTAGCCCGGCTCATAGGAGATCCCTCTCCCCCAATAAAGTCCCAGATAATTTTCAAAATAGATGGTTTCAGTTATGGAATTGTGAGTTATTTTTCGAAGTAAATGCTTGTCCATATTGCCATGAAATGTAAATAATTTGCAGTTATAGGTAATAATTAATTGATTGTCATGTATAATAGCTATTGGAAAAGAGAAAACGGCCATTATGGCAAAACGTGAAAGGAGTTATAGCCGTAAATACCCATAATGGTTATAGGACCTCAATTAATGTAAATAACATGTATAATTAATTTATGGCTTTTATGTCGATTGGTTATAGGACCTCAAGGATAAAGGCGAGACCTATAAAGAGGTATACCCATAATGAACGGATATCTCAAAAGAAAATACCTAGTGCTTTGAAAACCTAGTCTTTTCTCGATAAGCGTCTTTTCTTACTAAATTTTTTACTCAATTTGAAGATACTAGAGTCCATTGCATCGATAATTGATCAATAGCAGTAAATAAACCTAATATTAGAGTTTGCAGCACTTCAAAGAATAGTGTTATCCTTATTCTGTTCCTTTCATGGTGATGAAACCAAGTTAATTGAGACTTGCTAACATTTTTTCAGAAAAAAACGTTTTGCCAATTACTAATTGCTGTTTGTCATTTACCCATTACAGAAAAAAACGATTGCCGATATCTCTTAAGGAGCTGATCCATCTCTAACAGAAGCCACCACCAACATAAAGAACATTAACTTAGTCCTCGGTGATAATTCAACTATCGAGGGATGTGCACTCAGGTTCACCATCTCCTGTATGGAGAGACGTTCAATAAAGAATGGGTTGCATATTTGGCTTTTGCAACTATAAAAATAGCAGATGAACTAACCTTTTGAAAGATTGATCTGATCAGAGCATTGGTGGGCTTTCTAAGGTTATTCCGGAGCTTCACCATATACTGATCTGCATCAGAATTTCTTCGTACCACCTTCATAAATCTGCTGACCATTAAATGTAAATAAGAAAACCGTCCTTGGTTCATCTCACATAACTGCAGAAAGTGTTGGGATACCTGAGTCATGTACTGGGCACCATAATCCACCCGATACCAAACCAAACACAAACTCAGACAACCAAGTCTTTTCCCGTACTAGATGGGGTGAGTTCATGATGGATTCTTTGTTCCCATATAACTCGATCATACGTGATGCAATTTATCCACAGTAGAAATTCCGACAAAGTTTTATACAGACTGTCGAAAGCCTAAGGCATTCTCCTTTCACATCTGGGTCTGGGATGGGGCATGACAGAATTATTGACTACATCTATTAAAAATTTAAAAACAAAAATATTTGAAAAGAATACAATGCACGCACTGAATTCCAATACATTGGTTCTAAAAATGTTACTGATAATGCACAAGCGCCGCTGAACATGGCATATGCAAATAACAAATATTACGGAACGAAGCATAAGATTATGGCACATAAATACAGCAGGTATTTCAACAGGAATTTTTCTGCCTTCAGCTGCTTTCTTGTGAATAAGCCCATTTTATTGTTGCCCTAGCCAAGGCATCCGTTGGATCAACACATTTCTTCAGGAGCGGATCATCGTGAGGTAATATTTGTCGCAGATCGTCTGAAGCAAGAATAATAGTGTTGACAGCTCTTAACAAGAGGGACTGCAATGCAATTCTCAAGAGGTTCCTAGCACCTTCCATATCCTTCCTGCTTAAAGCCTCCATGGCAGGAAGTACCGTGTGCTCCACGGTTGCTTTGTCAGGCAGTATTACTTCGAAGCCCTGTTCATGCAATAAGGTGGCATTTCACGATTGCAATAGCTTTGGCAATTGAAAGAGAAAAGACATTTCAAGTCAGAAGAAGGTTGAAGACAATAAGGACTTTGTAAGATAACGACTGCGAGAAGGGACTAATGGCAGGGATAGAAATTTCATATTCAGTTGTGTGATCACAAACTTGGCCCTGGTGAGGTATCACCCTTGAATGGCCATTCCAAGCCCGGATAAAGGAGGATCACGTTAAGCAGCCTATGGCCATATGCATTACATCTAGCATTGATATACTGGATCCCATCAGTGTGAAGTTGTGCATGCTTGTGCGAGGTCAATATTAGGTGGATGGCCTAAGAATTTGTCCTGTTGCACTCTCGCAGACCCCATCTAGTCTGAGTAAAGGCTTAGTTAAGAGAGTTTGGTGATCACAACTGCCTCCATTTACTGCAGTTAAAGTTAGCAGAACATGTCACAGCCATGAGTACAAGATTTGTCCAAAAACTTTCGAATGATTTATAATTCATATAACTGGCATGTGTTTGTTGCAAACGAAAGATAATGCAGTCTCATACAAGAAAATGGAGAAAGCCCAGCTAGCTGATGCTACAATTCTCTGAACCTTTACCTAGAATTCTGTCCGAGTTGACCAGTTTTTGTTTTCTTCTTGATCTGTTCTCTACCACTTCTATCATCTTTAACCTTGCCATCATAAATTAGACTTGCTCCTTTTTTAGGGCGTTGTGATTATGTTTACGCCCTTCACATTGCTTTATTTGTGCCTTCTGTTACCCACCATTTCTCCATCTAACTGTTCACCGGCATTGGGATAATTTGATTTTACCGTTTCATCAATCTGATCTACATTGTTAATTATTCCACCTTACACTGCAACGGAGCAAAGTCCAGAGTTTGAGTTTACCTCACAACTTGATCTAAAGGAACAACCTAGTGACCAGAACGGCAAAGCTACTTTTCTTGCTGAAAGTGATTATCTAATTCAACATGTTTCATTCTCAAACAGAAATGTGGTCAAGTCCTCATATACGAAGCAAACAAATTTTCACTAAGGAAGCAAGGTTATAGAGATGAACCTCAATGTCCAATATAAGGAACTCCAAATCAGTTATGCAACTGCGGATGCCATAACATCAGAACAAGGTCATACTGGCTTTCAAAGCATCAAATGATCTAGACAGTAAATCAAGCATGGGCAGAAAATGCTACCAATTTGCAAACAGATTGATCTGAAGGGCCAGTTCTATGTCACATGGGTGCAGGTACAGGGGTAGACACAGATGTGGTTTAAGGACAAGACAATTTCCAAAAGTCATGGATGTGGAGACGGCTATATATAAATAATAATTATTTATTGTTATCTATAGTTGATAATATCTCATAAAATTATTGATGACTATCAAATAAATCTACATGAATCAAGCTATACTGTTTTCATAAATTAGCTCTAATTAAGTAAAATTGATCAATATTCATGAAGTGTCTTAGTGACATAACATCAAAAGCTACTTAAAATAGATAGTGCCAAGTTGGATAGGAGAAGTGAGGGTGTCAAGCGTCCGAGTATCCAATGACAAGGGGTTCAACACCCTGGTAAAAGTATCTATGTGGCAACATTGCTGTAGATGATAATTGGCTCCAGAATACATGGTACAACAACAACAACTAAGCCTTTTCTCATACTAGACAGGGTCGGCTACATGGATTCTTTGTTTCCACATAGCTCTATCACGTGCCATGTCAGCAGTTAACTCACAATAAGCTAGATCATTCTTTATTGCTTCTTTCCCACACTTTTGTGGTCGTCCTCTACCTCTTTTAATACTTTTCAAATTTAGTTTTTCATTACTTCTTATGGGTTATTCTTCTAATCTTCTTTCTATATATCCAAACCATCTTAAACGATATTCTCTCATTTTATCCTCTATTGGTGCCACTGCTAATTTGTTTCTAATAACCTCATTATGTATACGGTCTTTTCTTGTATGATCACTCATCCATCTCAACATCTTCATTTTTGTCACAAACATCTTTTGTACATGTTGATGGTTAACTGCACACTCAGAACCATAAAACATGGCAGGTCTAATTGCTACTCTATAATATTTGTGCAAACAATATCAAATCAAATAAACAAATAATAATGGTGACTTAGTTGAGAAGATGGAGGTGCGGTCTGTGCAGTCGCCGCCCTCTAATTACTTTCTTTTCTCTGCAAAAATACAATCGGCTGATAGGGTTTGAACCCTTAAATATAGCTGTACAAAGATTCTCTAAATTACAAGAATGCCATTAATGAGGCTTATTTAAAGCTAACTTTAAAAACAAAGAAAGAAAGACAGATAAAATGATAAGAATGACTATATCGGCTGCTGATATCTCTTCTGTTTTGCAGAATTCTTTAACACTTGGGTGAAAGATGGATGTTACACCCAACTTGCTACATAATCTCATCAAAAAGTTTCTGTTAAGTGCTTTAGTAAGAATATCAGCACACTGACTTCCTGACCTCACATGTTCTAATTGAAATTCCTTAGTGTGTATGCTGTCTCATATAAAATGGCAATCAATTTCAATATGTTTTGTCCTCTCATGATAGACTGGATTAGAGGCTATCTGTATTGCTGCTTTACTATCACAAAATATAGGTATAGGTTCATCTGAATATAGGCTTATCTCTGTCAGTAAGGAACACAACCATTTTCCTTCACATATGCTTGATGCAATTGCTCTATATTGAGCTTCTACCATTGATTTTGCTACCACTGATTGTTTCTTGTTTTTTCATGAAACTATATTGCCTCCAACCAAGGTTATATATCTTGTAGTTGACTTTCTATCATCTGCAGAACCTGCCCAATCAGCATCTATATAAACTTCAATTTTGTTGTGACCATTGTTTTTATATAGAACTCCTTGTCTCGGTGTAGCTTTTAAGTATCTTAAGATATGAAAGACAGCATCCATATGGGATTTTGACGGTGATTGCATGAATCTACTAACAATACTTACTGCATATACAATATCTAGGCGTGTAATGGTCAAATATATAAGTTTTCCAACAAGTTCTTGATACCGAGTTGTATCCACCTTATCATCACTATCATCTATTCGAAGTTTATGATTGACATCCATAAGAGTATATATTGCCTTGCAATTTTCCAATTTAACCTCTTGTAATAGGTCCAATGTATATTTCTTCTGATTCAGAAAGACGTTAGTACCTGAGTAGGCCACCTCAATACCCAGAAAATAATGTAATCTTCCCAAATCCTTGATATCAAACAGTCGATGTAGATCCAGTTTCAATTTATGAATTTCTTCACTATCATCTCCTATCACAATAACGTATACTAGTAATCCTGTCAGTTTTTTTCCTTTTTTGAAAAATAATGTGTGATCACTCACACTCTTCTGATATCCAAGACTAATAATGCTCTTACTGAATTTTTCAAACCATGCTCTAGAAAACTGTTTTAGTCCATAAATTGCCTTCTTTAACCTGCAGACCGTATTAGTAGAATTTGCATATCCGGGTGGTAACTCCATATACACTTCTTTGAGTTCTCCCTGCAAAAATGCATTCTTTACATCAAGCTGTCATATGGTCCAATTCTTTTATGCTACAATGCTGATAATGACTCGTATAGATATGAGTTTTGCTACATGTGTGAATGTTTCTTCATAGTCAATTCCATATGATTGACTATAGCCACGAGCCACTAGTCTTGCCTTATATCTTTCTAACGATCCATCAACTTTAAATTTTACTGCTTTCCTTCCTAGTGGTAATTCACTGACTTCCCATGTCTGATTTTTTTCAAGTGCTTGGAGTTCAGATTTCATGGCTTCAACCCAATGTTTATGTTGAGAAGCTTCATTAAAGTTCTTTGGAATAAGATATAATTCAGCCTTTAATACAAAATTATGATAACTGAAAGATAATTGATCATAAGAAATGAATTGTGAAATTGGATACTTACCACATTATCTCCTTCCTTTTCTGTGAACTATTGGAACATTCAAATCATCTACTTCAAATGGAATAGTCTCTGAGAGATCGGAGGAATCTGAGGTAGGTACTCCCCCTTGGTTCATGGTGTCTGTAAGATTGGGCATAATTATATTCCTCTTTCCCTTTTGATACACTTGAGTCTCTTTTTCTTCCTGTCGTTGATTATCTTCATTAACAATATGTTCTTCATCTGTCTCATCACCAATAATATTTATCGGAAGCACAATATCTTCAATAGTAGAGTCTGACTCATCAGTAGGATTGCCAAAGAAGGGAGTATTTTCAAAGAATGTTACATCCATGGAAATGTATTTCCTATGTGAATTTGGATCATAACAAACATATCCCTTTTTTTCAACAGAATACCCAATAAAAACACATTTGACAGCTCTTGGATCAAGTTTGTCCCTAAACTGATTGTGAATATGAACATAACATACACATCCAAACACTCTAGGAATAAGATGAAATGGATTTGTATTAGGTTTAATCATGTAAAATGGAGATTTTCCACCAAGAACAACAGAGGGAAGTCTGTTCATGAGATACACAGCTGTAAGAATTGCATCTGGCTAAAAATACTTTGAAACTTTATGTTCAAGCAAGAGAGTTCGAGCAATTTTCAAAATATGTCTATTTTTTCTTTCAGCAACTCCATTTTGTTGAGGGGTGTACACACAAGAAGTTTGATGAAGAATCCCATGACTTTGAAGATATGATTCCAAAACAGAATTACAAAATTCACCACCATTATCAGATCGAAGAATCTTAATTGCATGTCCAAACTGAGTCTTAATTAGATTGTGAACTATATAGAAAATATATGGTATTTTGGTCTTTGATTTCATAAGGTAAACAAACGTGAGTCTGAAATAGTCATCAATGAAAGAAACAAAGTACTTAAAATTACCCAAAGAAGGTGTCAAACATGGACTCCATACATTAGAATGTATTAACTCAAATGGAACTGACGACTTAGAGTTACTACTAGGAAATGATGCTCTATGGTGTTTAGCTCTCTGACATACATCACATTGAATAATGTCTTTTGGAATTACAAAAGGAACAAACTCATGAATCTTAGAAACAGGTAGGTGTCCTAATCTATTATGCCAAAGTCTTATTTCTTCTTCTGCTAGAGTAATTGCCAATGCTCTTCTCTGTATCGTAGGATGTGGATCAGGAAGTAAGTATAGCCCATTTTTCAATTCACCACGTCCAAAGGTTCTTCCCGTCCTCAAATCCTGAAACACACAACCAGATGGAGAAAATGTGATTGAACAATTCATGTCTTTAACCAAAGAGCTTACAAAAAATAAATTTACTAGAAATTTGGGAATGTATATCACTGAATTAAATTTAAAGTTCTTCCCTTCAATTTCTCTTGTTCCTTCCATTGGAATTAAGGAGTCATTGACCATCTTTACATATTAAGGTGTAGAAGTAACTTTATATTCTTTAAAACCATATTTATCTCCTACCATATGATCTGTAGCTCCTGAGTCAATCACCCAATAATTTGAATTTTCCCCAGAAAAATTACCACTTATACTATAGGAAGTGGGTTGGTTCGTCTCAGACTTTGAAGATGATGTTAAAGGATGATCACAAAGACAACTTTCTATATCTGCAAGTTGTTTATTTAGTTCAGCCATTTCATCTATAGAATTTGGTTCAATTTTTTCTTTTTCAGATGTAGCAACCACATGACTACCATAATTTTTGTACTCTTTAGGTTTTCCGATAATTTCCAAGCAATGTTCTTTAGTATGTCTTCGTTTCTCACAATGCGTACATTGAAGCTTATTCCTATCTTCATAATTCTGTGATCTTCCTCTTCCATGGCCTCTTCCTGAATGTCTACCTCTCTGATAGCTTATATTGTCTCTACCAACAAAAGCAGATTTTTCAGTTTGAGTATGTTCTCCCTTTTCCAGATTTTTTCTATCTTCTTCTCTTAGTAAGAGTGAGTATACCGTCCCCAATGATGGCAGGTCTTCTTTACTGAGAATATTCAGCTTGATTGAGTCATATTTTGGCGAAACTCCCTAAAGCAAATCAAATACTTTCCGAATTTAACTTTCGGTTGTTCTTTCTTTCACATAATGGCTGCATTTATTTTCCATAAAATATCTCTGTTCATTCCATAATTCTCTTAATTCTCCATAATACTCATTGACTGATCTAGTACCTTGTCGACACCTCCTTATTTTATCAATAATCTCATATTCTTTTTCTATATTACTTTGTCTTGAAAATGCTTCTTCAACTGCTCCCCAAATCTCTGCAGCTGATTTTAAATACATGAATGTTTTACTGATAGACTGATTCATTGATTGAAGAAACCATGAGCTTACTAATGCATCATCTTTGAACCATCTGTCAAGGTTGTGGCTGGCTTGGTTTAATCATTGATAATTTCCTACCTTTTAACTTTAATGGTATCTTCTTATCACAAAAAATACCTTATGCTCCTCTCCATTTTAACTAACCAGCATTAATTCTATGCGTAACATCTCCATAAATTCTTCCATCACTCTGAAAAATTGACCCTAGGTATTTAAAACTTTCCTTTCGGGAGATGCAATGTGTGCAAATTTTAATTTCTATGTCCTTTGAAGTAACAAAATGATCAAACTTACATTCCATATATTCTGTCTTTGTTCTACTAAGTCGGAGGCCTTTGCTTTTTAATGCTTCTCTCCACAGTTCCAATTTTCTATTAACTTTTTCCTTAGACTCTTCCACTAGCACAATTTTATCAGCAAATAACATACACCAAGGCACTTCATCTTGAATATGTTTTGTTAACCCATCAATCACAATGATAAATAAGTATGGACTAAAAGTTGATCCTTGATGTAACCCAATATTAACTTCAAAGAAGTCTGTCATTCCTTCATGAGTCCTCACACATGTATTTACACCATTGTACATGTCTCTTATAAGGTTTATGTATGTCAATGGGATACCTCTTTTTTCCAAGGTTCTCCAAAGAACCTCCCTCGGTACCCTATCGTAAGCTTTTTCTAGATCAATAAATATCATGTGAAGGTCTTTCTTTTTTGCTCTAGAATGTTCCATAAGACGTCTCAAAAGGTGAATCGCTTCAACAGTAGATCTGCCTGACATGAATCCAAATTGGTTCTCTATTGTACTCGATACCTGTCTTAACCTCCGTTCGATAATTCTTTCCCACAATTTCATAGTATGGCTCATTAACTTGATATCTCGATAATTCACACAATTTTTAATGTCTCTCTTGTTCTTATATATGGGTATAAGTGTACTCGCTCTCCATTCCTCAAGCATCTTTTGATTTCTCCATGATTCCTATTTCTCCTAGTATTTTTCAAACTTTTATAGGAATATTGTCTGGTCCTACCGATTCACCACCCTTCATATGTTTAAGAGCCTCTTTGACTTCATTCTTTTGAATACGTCGGTAGAAATTGTGGTTTATATACCTTTATGATTTGGCTAACTCTCCTAAGCTAATACTAGCATCTTTAATTTCATTAAAAAGCTTAGAAAAATAGTTTTTCCATCTATTTTTTATATCATCATTTGCCACTAGAATTTTTTCATCCTCGTCTTTGATGCATCTAACAAAATTAAGATCTTTAGTTTTTTTATCTCTAGTCTTAGCTATCTTAAAAATATATCTTTCACCCTCTTTTGAGTTGAGTTTTTTATATAAATGCTTCTAAATTTTAACTTTTACTTCACTGACACCCTTTTTTGCTTCCTTCTTTGCTTTCTTATATGCCTCTAAAGTCTCACTAGTTTTCTTAGCATAATGTAATTTGTAACATGCCCTCTTTGCTTTGATTTCACCAAGCTTCTTTTTGTGCCGGTACACCTCCCTTAGATTCACATAACACATCTTTCACCACTTTCCTAATATGTACAACCATATTGTTCCACATATTATAAGGTGTACCAACATAATTCCAAGCATCTCCTTGAAGGACTTTCTGTTTAAATATATCTTCTTTCTCGCTTTTGAGGTTCCATCATTTAGTCTGAATAGCTCGATGCACTCTTTTATTCTTTGCTTGATTTAAATACATGATGAAAGAACAAAATTATGATATGCAGTGTGGATTGAGTATTGAGATGAATATAGTGTACCATACAAGGACAAACTCCACTTGGCATTACTAAAGAAGAAGAATTAAGTACAAGCCTTTCTTTTAGTCACAAGTAATCCATACTTTTGGATGAAAAATAACCCATTATTAACATGTAAGGGATCACCCTTGTATGGCCAGTCTCAAGCCCGGATAAAGGAGGAGGGTTGTATTAGGCTTCTGATAACCAGCATAAAACTTTGTCGGACTTAACATAGATTCTACAAAAAACAAAGAATCTATATACCTGACCCCATCTAGTATAGGAAAAGGCTTAGTTGTAGTTGTAGTTGTAGTATTAACATGTATCTTGGCACAGATGTAAGTCTCTGAATGTCAGATATGTTAGTGACAAGGCCCAACACTAAATCATCATGCTATTGGTATTCTAAAGGCAACCATAGCAACACAATCTTCATCATAGCAATTATACTCCCCAAAGGTACGGTGGAATGTATGGCCAACTGATGCCTATTGAACCATGAGAACTTTAATTTTCTACGATTGGATGATAGTAAGAGGTCTCTGTTATAGAATTGGTGTTGTATCGGTGCCCGTATCGCACGGGGCACTGATACGGTTGTATCATACCGTATCACAGTTTTTTTTTTAAATTCAAAAAATTCAAAAATTAAAATTAATGAACAAAACATGTATAACACAATGAAAAGGCATTCATACTATAACAAAAATATCTCCATAACAAGGCTACAAGCATCCATATTCAATAAATATAATTTCATATTCTATGAATCCATAATCCATGATTCCATATATTCCATAATCCATAGAATCCATATCATTAGTCATTAACTATTAGGATCATAATCATCAAAGTTACAACTTACAATCATCAAAGATGAGAAAGTTATAAAGTTACAAATAAAAGTTAAAACAAATTACAGTCATCCACAATGTGGATCATAATCAACAAAAGCATTATAATCAATGTAGTCATGACCACCATCATCATCTCCTCCCTCTTCTTCCTCCATAATAGGATCTGCCCATCCAATACCTTCAGCTTCATTTTCATCGTCTCCAACTCTAGTTCTGCTTCGGCTTGAAGTATCCTCCAATTTTAATCCTCTAAAATGATAGAAAACTCCTCTTTGACCCAATCATCAAGAATATCAACATTTTCGTAACTCAATGGGTCATATGACACCTTTCTTGTCCTTCTTGCATCCTTTTGCATTTGCCTATAAAGAAAGAATATTCAAATTATCTTTCGGTTAAGGTTTGCTTTTATTTCCAATTTGGACTTATCCATAGTATCATATATATATATATATATATATTATATATATATATATAAAGCATAGCAGGTCTATCTTCACTGTTCACCATCATCATTACCTTAACTAAAGGTACAATCATCCTAAAAAAATTATTATAACTTTCCCAAAAATCAGCATTGAAAACAACATCTTCCACAACAATCCCCTCTCTCTTTCTATAACAACTAATAGAGCCACATTCATCATATGCAAACAAATTTTTCAATGCATTTTTATGTATGACAAAACTTTGCACAGTAATGACATTTATAGCAAATCTTGTTAATGAAGGCCTAATCAATTCCCTTCTGTCAATGTCAATGAAAGCCCTTCCAGCTGTATGAATTCGCATCAAATGCAATACAGAAGAATGGTTATAAATAAACTTTGTAATATTTCTGCATGCATCTATAGTCCCTCTTATTTCATCGATGGTTTGCCTCAAGCATTTTACCAACAACTCTAAAATTTGTAGCATTATCAGTAATGAATTTAACAATATTTGAAACACCGACTTCGTCAATAACTTCCTCAAAAATATGGAGTAATTTATCTGTAGTTTTATCAATATGAGACAAGTCATATGATTTCAAAAATAATATACCTTTGAGACAATAGACTAAAAAGTTTACCAAAAGCCTACACTGATCATCTGTCCAACCATCAGCCATAACAGAACATCTTGTATCCTTTCATGACACCCTAAATTCAGAACTCCATGCATTAATAATATCAAGCCATTTATGTAATAATGTGCCCATCAAAGCATGATAAGTAAGAACTCTATACCCCGATCCCACACTGGCAATAGCATCTGCCATACTTTGAAAAGAAAATGAGTTTGCAACATTGAAAGGGAGACAATTTTCATAAAAAAATTCAGCACACTTTAAATCTACTTTTTTAATTACCTCCTTTGAAGCTATAACTGATCTAATGCCTAACTAAGCTCCAAGAGTCGTATGTGGGAGAAAAAAAGAAGGCATCCCACTAGGACCACTACCTACTCTAGCTCCTCCTCTAGTACCCCTCATAGGCATAGGGTCAGTAGGAGCTCTTTCAGTAGAACAAAAGCCAACACTACTGCTACGACCACCAAAACCTACACTTTTTTCCTTTTCTCACATTCTCCTCCCCTCTTCAACCATCTCTTCTTCCATCTCAGTTGCATCATGGAATTCATCACCACCATGACCTATGTTGCATGAGTACACCAGTTTTGGCATCGTATCCGTATCCGATACATATCAGATACGAGTACGCATATATATGGGTATGTCTAGTACATACCCATACACTGAATGGCTTACCAGTACGTATTTGTGTATACTGGTATGCGTACCCAAATTTGGGTATGCCACATATCGGTACCCGATACTTCATAGATCGGATTGACCCATTCAGATATGGGTAAACCCGATTCATAACTGAATAAGTAGCCCTAATCCCCAATCCTCTTATGTTTCATCCTCTTCTGTTTTGTGAATCTCCACTCTTCATACTCTTAGTCTAACCTTCGTCTCGTGGATCCTCTCCTCCGTCTCAGACTCTCTTGATAGAATCACGACTGACCGACGGCGGACCTACAGGCTCTCAACTCTCATAGTTGGGAGTGTGACCGGTGGTTGGCCTACTGGACTTCCTCTCATCCTTTCCTCATTCTGTCTCAGATTTTCGTGGTCTCTTATGTTAGCCTTCGCCCTTCGGGCCTATTGTTTATCACAACTTCACGTTGTTGGATTTCCTCGTTATCCTTCGGCCACCTTATTCCATTATATTTGCCATTACCATTAGACTTCACGTTGTTGGTCCACAACACATCAATCGATATTTGCCTATATTAGACTTCTAATATGATAGTTCATATTTTTCCAACCACTTGAAGCATCACGCGCATTTGTATCCAGGCTTCTAAAGTGTGTTGGAAGTAAATGAAGCAGTGTTGTGTGACGCGTATCGTATCGCATATCGCTGGGCTCCACGATACGGGTGTATCATATCGTATCGCCCGTATCATACTTTAATATTAAAAAATAAAAAATAAAAAATTTAAAAAATCAAGAAAAATTAGTAAAAATCCGGAAAAAAAAATCAGAAAAAATCTAGTAATTTCTTTAAATTCATATAATGTAAAGTTTAGTACAGATTGAGCATTCAACATTTAACAATTGTATCCAAATTTACATATTTTGAATAAAAAATGAAATAAATTTACATTTTACAAATTGTAATCAAGATCATCAACTAAATAATCTTCATCTTCTCCTTGCTGAAGATCCTCATCATCATTATCAGCAACACCTTCTGCCTGGAAATCAAATTCTTCATCTTCTTGATACCGTTGTTGCGCTCCTTCCAAATTAATCCATGCAATGTCTTATTTAGTTAGGAGGGCATTTTCTTCACTGTCTTCTATAATCCAATCTTCTAATATATCAAAATTATCCAAACTTATTGGATCAAATTGGCTTTCTTGTCTATTTACTTTTTTAATTACCTACAACAAAGAAAGATAAGAAATTAGTAAATAATATTAACAATTGAAATCAAACAATTTATTGAATTGAACATTTAAGTACTAAGTAATACAACATTACCTTTCACGAAGGCGCATGTTACAACGAATAAAAACTAAATCATTCAGTCGCTTATGTTCCAACCTGTTGCGCTTTTTTGTATGGATGTGTTCAAAGACACTCCAATTCCTTTCACAACCAGTTGCACTACAGGTTTGACTCAAAACTTTGACTGCAAAATCCTTAAGGTTCGGGCAATCAGTTTCAAACCTATTCCACCAAACATCTATAGAAAAAGACAAACATTATAGACATTATCCATAATAATATAAGACAAATTTATTTAAGAAACTTAAATATGAAGATAAAAATTTACCTGAACGCATAGTAGTGCGGTTGCGAATTGCTACAGGTAAACTCATCAAGTGAAGAGCATTATCATAGATCTCCATCTCTCGATGTATAGCATCTGCTATGCTCTCATCAGGGACTAATCTATCTATATAATCAATGATGTCTCGATTAACCTCATTGTCCCTTTTGAAGCTTGCTGAGTACCTGAATGATGGGTTTAGATAATATGTTGATGCAATTGCTTATTCCATCTATTATCAATAATTTTCCACACAAGCATATAATCTCTTTTTTCTATTAAAATTATTTCTAATGGCTTCTTTCGTCCTATCCATGGCTTCATAAAGGTAGCCCATAGATGGTTTCTCTTCGATATCAGTCAATCTCAAAATCTTCACTAATGGATATGTAATCCTCAACAGTCTAACACATGCATTCCAAAATGTACTCCTGAAGACTGATTCAAAAATCTCATTCAACTTTTGGTTTCTTCTGTTCTGAGGCAACTCTGGAAATTGTTGCCACTCATCTAAGGAGAACATTCTCTTCAATGCTTGCTTTTGTCTTATAATACTCTGTACAGATAAGAAGTTTGTTGTAAACCGAGTTACAGTTGTTCGAAGAAGCTTTGTACCTTCTCTATATATCTCCTCATCATACACAAAATAAATGTATGGTTGTAAATGAATTTTGTGATATCTTGACAAAACACTCAGTTGCTGCCTTTATCTCATCTATCTCACCAATATCCTCAAGGATGAGATCTAAACAATGGGTTATACATGGTGTCAAGTAGAAAGTCCCATAAGTATCAGCTAACTCCTTCTCAGCTGCTTTATAGTTAGTTGCATTATCTGTAATCAATTGGACTACATTCTCTAGCCCAACCTCGCATATCACCTTATCAAATTCTTGCCGTAGGATCTCTGCAGTGTGTCTCTCCTCTGACATGTCTAGAGATATCAAAAACATAAGTCCTTTAGGACAGTAGACAAGAAAGTTTAACAAGGTCCTTCCTCGCCTATCTGTCCATCCATCTGTCATGATAGTACAACATGTCTCCTTCCATGACTCTCTCAAAGTCGAACAATATTCTTGCACTTTAATGACGGTCTTATTTAAGATATTTCCTTTTAACTTGTGATAGGAGGACATCTTGTATCCTAGACCAATGTTAGCAATTGCATCTGCCATTGCTTGAAAATGAAAATTGTTTACTACATTGAATGGAATGCATGCATCATAAAACCATCTGTCCACTGCAAGGTCTACCTAATCATGCAGTTGTTCTTAAGTTTTAGCAGTACGAATTCCAGGTTAAGCACCAGGTGTAGTGGTAGGAGTTAAAAATGAATGTATGCTAGACGCAACTCTTCCTCTACTCTTTCCTGAACTTCCTCTTTTACCACCTCCAAAGTCTTCAGCAACCCTCTTTCTCGTGCTAGGTGATCGTGAACTGCTACTACCCATCTCTGTTCTGACATATGAAGGCAAACTATCAGTGAATTTAAATCCAATATCATCATGTTCTTCTTCAAACCTCTCCAAATCATCCTTTTGTTGTCTCCTCTCTTGTATACTCTTAATCATCTGAAGACATTACCATTTAATGCCTTCTGGCAAACTTCTAACTCTGCCTGTGCAAGGAGCAACTTCTTTCCTAGTCCCTGTGCTATATGGTGTTTCAATCGTGAAATTTCACCACTAACCACCCTCTCACAAAATAAACATCTGATCTTTAATCTGGAACCCTCAATTGGTGTACCCCACTACTATGCCGGATCATCAGATTTAGAATGGAAGTCTCTAACACCCCTTCCTACCACCTCAAGCACTTTAATTCAATAAAAAACCTGAAAATAAAAGAACTTCGTAAATCCCTAATCTTCAAATAACACTCAAATAGAGTGTCTCCCACTTCATGAATGCAATAAAAATCATATCCACACACTTAAAAATACAAATAACACAAAAAAAAACAATAAATATAAATGAAAAAATAAAAAAATATTACAAAATATACCAAAATCCGAGTTAGGAGGCTTGCACGGACACGGTAGAGGTCGTTTTTGGAGCCTTGAACACAAAGAAAGGGAAAAACCACCGAAAGAAGGCTTAGAGAGTTCTGAAGAAACCAAGAAAACCCGCATTTTTGCGGGTTTCCGTTCGGCCAGTAAGGGTCCCTGGCCGTATCGATACGGATCGATAAGTTCGCATTTGCGATACTATAAGGTGTATCATATTGTGTACGTATACGATGCGATATGGATAACACTGGAATGAAGCCTTATCCCTGTTCCTAAGAAAGCTTATTTGGTTAATTTTGATGTTATCATAGAGAGATGTGCTAAAATTTAGGTTATTGTTTTTGTAAAATATATAAGCAAGAGATGTTTTTACCAAATTTTGTTTGTCATTGTGTTTATTTGGAAAAGCTATTTATTCAATAGAATTTTAGAAGGAATTGTTATCTGACGAAAGCAATTCTTAACTTGTGCCTTTTTTAGTTTTTCCAAACAATTTACAAGATACAAAGAAGAGCATCCCTTTGCACATTCCTAAATGTACTGACTTGCTCTTTTCCCTTTGTATATAGATTTAATATTCATCTCATATGTTGGCACCTTTATTGCCTCTGTGCGTCCTTCCAGCGACATTGATATGAAGTACTATCTATTTTGCTGGTTTCAAAGAATTTCTTAAATAGGAGAAAGCAACACAATGGGAAAATGGAAATGTTCCTATCAAGGTTGTTGAAACAAAATGTATTTAGATTCAAAGATATTGTGTTTAGAATATGAATTTTGATATGCATTGTAACTTTTTTGTGTTGATATGAATACGTAATATTCTGTTGAAATGATATTGTTTCATAATTCATTGTATCTAAGTTTGTGTTTGGTGAACTATGTAATACGAGTTTGTTGTGAGTTTATGTAATATGTAGGAAGACTGCATTGCGAAGTATGTATTGGTCAACTATGTAATACGAGTTTAATACAGGTGCATATCATAATCACTTTCATTTTATTATACCTTTTTCATTGATTTTGAGCTAACTTCATGAAAATCTTTCATATATTAAGATGGATGTGCGAGACATGCATAGTTTTGAATCTGGTTCATTTGTTGTTGTGATTGACAAAGCTCTCTATCTCATCGTTACTTCTTTTTGCATATGTTGGTCTTGCTTATATGTTGTTGTGACTTCATTATTCTAATTTATGATATTCTTGAAATGATGCTTCTTCAGGAACTCTTGATTCTCTTATGGTAAGCACTCCAATGATGGGGATCACCTTTTATGTTGGTTTTAGATCTTTCCCTACAAATTCAATTGACGACTTCTGGTATGTGTTTGTTGTTTAATTGTTCTTACTTTAAAAAAGAATATAAATGACATTCTCATAGTTAGAATAAAATTATTATATAGAATGCTCTATATAATTATTGTATATATATATATATATTTATGTATTTTTTAATAGTGGCATATCCGTACCTTAGTTTTTTATAAAATTGCGTACTCTGTACCCATACCCGTACTCGTACGGGTATCGTACCCGTATCCATGCAACATAGACCATGACCATAGTCACCGTTCATCCCCTAAGCAGTAGCATCTTCAAATGGTTGAGACATATCCCTACCACCTATTTCTACTCTCTCTCTCACCCTTAATCTCTTCTTCTTATTCGAAGTCTCCAATACCTGCTCAATCTCATACTTCACTGTTTCGAGCACCTGAGTACATGCACTAGCATCCTTCTTGGTTCCCGCAAGGTGATTTTTATACGAGAAATACACGATGTTTTACAACATTGCAAAACATACACTTTTTCACAAGCCTATTCCCTTTATACACTGAAGTGCAATATTTCCAAGCCGAATCGACTCGATTGGAAGCCATTAAGATAAGAGTGAACAATCAATAAGAAGGAAAAGGCTTTTTAGAGGTTAAGAATCACAGAATTTGCAAAACCTCCAAATTTTTCAAGTGAAAAATCAGGTAGAATGCCAAAGAAAAGAGGTATGACAAAGATTTGACAAAAACCCTAGAGATGGGGAGTTGGATGGGGTGAAATACTTGAGAATCTTGTAAATAAACCACAAAATCAACAAGAACAAGGTAAGAAGAGGATTTGAAAGCAAAGAAATGACGTGAAAAAGGGTTTGAAAATGAACAGTAATGAAATCCGCAAGTTTCGAATTTCTAAAATTTATAACAGGAAAATCGACATCGACTCGTATGATACAGAGTATATAGTATGATACGGTACGATACGATACACCCTGATTATACTATACGACATGATAAATCGCGATAAGCGATACGTGCCCCTTTATCGTACCGTATCTTCATACGATACGCGATAAAATCATATCATATCATACTATATGATTTTTATAATATTGGTTGATTCTGTTAATATCTGGGCTAAAGAGAGCCTTTTTCTTTTAAATCAAAATTTTACTTATGTGCTGAAGTCCTCGGAGTGCTGGTTGATATTAGAAATTTTGCTATTAGAAAGGTCAGTTTTTTAAAGTTGGTTTGGACATGAAAAAAGTGTACCTAATGAAGCTCCCTAAGAAGGTACGAGAAACTACAAGTAAGGAGAAAAAGATCGTCAAAAGTGTTTGAGGGAAACTTTTAAGCATGACACGGCCTTTTTGAAATTAAATGCTAATATGGCACAAGATTTAGCTCTATGGCATGAAAAAATCCAAGTGTAGGAAAATACTTGGTTGTAGTTGTAAAAGATCGGCTTTCAATATGAACTGCATATTATATGCTTCTAAGCAAAAGAATTCGCCTAAACGGAAACTTCTAAGCAAAAGGCTAATAAACAGGTGAAATGTTCAACACCCATTTTCTGTAGCAGTCATTGAGGGCAAGAAAACACACAAAAGCTACTACAAAGCACCAATATTCACAATTAAAACCAAAAGCGAGTCTTTTATCACGCTAAGTAAGTTTTAGCATCTAATCACCTTTGTGATCTGTCTTAACAGAAACCACAAAGAAGAAACAAGGTTACGCCTTACAGTCCCCTTCCCAACAATTTTAATCATGCTTTATAGTCTCCTCCTCAATTTTAAGGCCTTCCTCAGCCTTTGGAGTTTCTCCCACCTTTAAACTGGAGTGTCATTTCACTTCTTTCCTCCACTTTAATCGCATTCTCTCATTTGATCTGTTATTTGCATTGCACCAACTCTCTTCTTAACAAACTCTCCAGGAATCACCAGCTTCTTCTCTCACAGTCCTAAAGAATAAGCAAAAACATAAAACCAAAAGGATCATGCGGCGGCAGAGCTGAAGGCAAACCTGATTACGCAGCTTCTCTTGATAGATCTCAGCCTTGAATGTAGCCTCAGCCGCAAGAATACCGATCTTGCAATTGCTGCCGGCCTCCACGGGCTTCAAATTTGCTTCCTTGAGGTCTTTCGCCACGCACTCGCCCACGTGGAACACAGGAACAGAGCATCCCTCAGAGATCTTCTCGTACCACAAATTATGGATATGGAAGGGCGTGACTATGCACCCAGCGCCCGCTCGCTGCAAAAAATCCCTCTTTCTGATCAGTTTCAACAACACAACATCGTATTCCGGCAGAAAAAAAGACTTCCCGGGATTCCTTTCCCAACCACATAGCTCCCTGTTCAACTCCGGATCGTTGCATACAATGAAAGGAAGACTCTCTCGCCCGTCTCGCGAGCTCCAATCGATAAGCTTCTTCAAGAAATTCAGTGTAGAAACTGCCGATACCCCGCCGATGATTCCCACAGCATTTGCATGAGAGATTACCGAGGGGGAAGCTGAACCACCGTTACACCTTGACAGATAAAATCTCTCTGATTCCTTCACCTTGCCATCTTCATCTCTTTGGAGAAGAATCGATGATCTAACAGCAAAAAAGGGTTTTGAGAATATGGGTTTTAGGTGGGTTGTTTGTCTTTTCAAGCCACCAACAAGATTCGATGGGCAGCTGAGAGTGCAAGAGTGCATCTTCATACTTCCATAAAACCTTGGAAAGTTAAAACCCACTTTGCTAAAGATTAAAACACCTCATTTCCGGACACACCCTTCATAAGAATCTGATGAAACACCACAAAAGCCGAGAAGACAATCCCATCAAGCATGGGATGCATTGAGTTAGAACCAAACAAAAAGGGGAACAGAAACATCGTTATCAGCGAAGTTTCCGCGGTGGTTTAAGTGCTTGCAAATTGGAGGTATAGCGCAATCAAGAAAATTGGTCTCCTAAAATGATACGCCACCATCACACTATCAAGGCGTGGAGACATTGCCATTATTGAAAATCACTGTCTCGGTAAGTGAACAGACGGACAGGAGAGAGTCGAGGTGAAACCGAGTGACAGTAGGAGAGACTTCTTACCGCTTCTCCTCGGCTACATGGTGACAACCGAAGTGAAATCAACGAAAGAATTTTGTACGTCTACCGTCCGTTCAGCTGCCACGCTGAGTTGAGTGAGCAAGACCTTGCAGTGGTGGGAATCTTGGTAATTTTTGGTGTTTCACGATGACAATGACGCGTTAGAAGGACGCGAGTCACCTTATTTTGTTCAACCTTACATAAGAGGTGAAACCGGGTTAGGATTGTTCAGGAAACCGTATAAATAGACACACGGTGAGTTTGAAACCGGCCCGACGATTCCAATGAGAATCGAATCGGGTGAGAAACCGATTGGAATTAGAACCGATAAAACCGAACCCAAATCCAAAGACTACCCGGTTCGGTTTTGGTTTTGCTTTCACTTTTCATGAATCAGCTCAAAACCAGAACTGTCGATTTTAGAGTTTCTTTTTATAATTTTGATGTTTTTGAGGAATTTAGGATTCAAAGCAGAATTGTCCCCGATCGACCTTTTATGGTTTACCTTGACGTACGAGTGGCAGTTTTGGATTTATGTGGAGAACCCGACCCAGATAGGGTTCCAAGCATAATCTGGGCTTAGACACCACTGGCCGGATCTGGATCGGCTCAAGGCAACCCAACAAAGGTATACTTTGTCCAGACAAACCCAAAACCTACCCAATTATATACATGTTCGTGTCACAGTTCAATCTAGTTGGTTTGACACGAAACTACCAGGTGATGTCTAAAATGACCTAAGAGTTCCGGTCCCAGTTCATAACCATTTGTTTTTGGTTTAAATAAAAAATCTGAAAAACAAAAGAATGTAATTTGAAAAAAAAATTATAAAGAGAAACTGAAATTAAACCAATGGTTCCCATTTCATAGAGAGAGAAACAATAAATCAAAAATAGGAAGTGCTCAATCGAAACATGAAGACGCGACACAGGACTTATGGCTACTTCACCAGCTCAATCAATTATCCAAAATTTGCGATGACCTTCTAACGCACAGGCGGCAGCCTCAACAACCGGCCACCCACTATCACTAAAGGGGTGAGGGTGGTGGTTGGTTGCAAAAAAGCACTCACATTCAACCTTATAAGGTAATAGTTGATAAGTTTTTCCCAACTCTATTTCTACCTGGTACCCACTACCTACTACCTGCTTCTGGGTCAGGTTTTACCGGTTTTGAAGGCCGGTTCAGTTTGTAATAGTTGATAAGCTTTACGTCTACCTGCGATCCGTTTCTGGGTCCGGTTTCAAGACAGGTTCAGTTTCGGCTCGGCTGGCCTGTTCCAAACGGGGTGTCATCGGCTTTTTTACAGCAAATCTGAACCGTGCAAATAACTGGGACAGAAGCTTCACAGCCAGGAGATGTCGAAATGATTGACGAAGGAATTATTGGTGCTACCTACTTATAGCCTCTCCACTTGTATATAGGTGTTGCCTGGAATTTTATTATCATCTACTTACTTTTTACTGTTTAATTCACTCCATGTATGTTTTCAGTAGCCTCCATCTCTATTCTCTGTTACAACTCTAAAAAGAGTTCATCCAAAGGCTTCTTATTCTAAAATTATTCTAAAAATATAACAGGCCACAGTTTGAAAGAAAAAGATCTTACATCTGACTAAACTTTGAAGAAATTAGGTTTATCCACTTAAACATTGTATATTGCCACCTTCAATGAATCTTCGTTTGTTTCATTTCAGTCCTGCACAATTGAATTCAAGATCATAATCCTAGCAACAGAAACAAATCCCTATCCTGATCCAGATATCAGAACTTTGTCTATTTTTCTCTTTTGGTAATATGATGAGGCCAAAACCATATGCGTGACACAGTCATCGAACTGATGACCTTCAACTTGCGAGTTGACCTCCTAGCCTAGCCAGGTGAGCTATTGCTCGTTGTCTAACTCTGTTTTTTAATCAAAAGTCTGGCTCTGTCACGGACCCAAGCCCATGGAGTGCGCGCCCGTGCGCCACCCGCCTGAGTCGATGGCGCGTGCCCGCGCGCCACCCTTCATCCGGGAGCTTCACAGCACGCACCATGTAAACCCCTCTTGTACATGTGTGTCTCATGTTTATGTGTTTATGTTCGGTCCCTTGTAAGCTCAAGTATGTGTGTGTAAACTTGAGCGAGTCAAGTCTTGAAACTAGGCATGGGTTGTGCCTTGAATCAGTCACGTCATAGGTTAGTTGGAGTCGGTTAGGGTCAGATCAACTCCATCCGGTTGCTGGCCAGGTGAAGACATAACTGAAGGTGCATGGTAGGACGGTTACACCAGCCAGGGGTGTTGCGGTTACAGCAAGACCCAACTGTGTAGGCTGCGGTTACATGGTAGAAGCCGAAGGGACAAGGCAATTTCACGTTGGAGCTGAGGTGCGACTGGAGTTGGAAGCCAAGGAGGCACCCCTTTGGACAAAGCTGCGGCAGGTGCTTTGGAAGCCGAAGACGAAGGACCATCGGGTGGAGCTGAAGGACTGCCGAAGCCATGGGTTGCTGCAGGCGTTACCCACTGTGCCAGCCGGTTCATCCTTTGGGAGATGTGGTCAAGATCGAGAGTGTGTGTACAGTCCAGTGCAACCGTGTAACCTCAAGTGTTCGGTTTGCTTCAAGTGGTGAATGGAAAAGTGTTAGCCGATTCTGAATTCCATGCCATTTGATCCGTTAAATCGATCAAACACGCGTTTGAAATCGAATCGTAAGTGGACAGAAAATTCTGTTGAAAAATTTTTCTGCAGATTTTCTAATTCGATTGCGGACTGTAAAAGTTGATTGAAACGAAGGGAAACTATTTCAAATCAATGTGATTCTATCAAAGTATGGTAGAACACACTCAGTTTAAGAAAATCACAGGAGGATCTGTTCGGAAACTGCAACGAAAGTGGACAAAAAAACTAGAAATTCAAAACTGAACTTTTGTTGTAAATCCGTGAAGAACTGAACTTTTTTGGTGAATTCTTGGACTAATAATTTGCTTTTTAGTGACAAGACATCAAGAGCAAGTTCAGGGGGACACAGAACAGCCATGCATTGCTAGAAATTTGGAGAAATTTCGCTAGAAAACCAACGACCAATAGTTGATACAGTCTGTTATACAAAATTGTGATGTGGATTTTGGAGTAGTTAATTTGATAGGGCAAAACTGGTTGGAATTGGCAAAAAATTGGTGTGCACATTTTTTGTATATCAGACAAGTTCACAGTGATTTTGAATTTTGTAATCGGTGTTCGTAAGTGCTTGATTTCGGATCTGTAACTTAGCCAAAAATCAGTTGTGCAGAAGTACAGTTTTCTGCAAAAAGTCTGCTTGCATATGTAATTGTGTTTTAGTTCGGGTCAGTTGGTTCCGAACTCTGTGCCAGTCCCTTGTAACAAGTCTGAACAAGATAATGATGGGGAAGACAAGGAGAGGAGCAGGGGAAGACATCGATTCTTCCCACCGAACAGAAATAGACGACGTATTGGTGCAGATTTTGCAGAGACTGGATTCCATGCAAGTGATGCAGGCTGAACTTAAACTCAATCAAGACTCAATGAAAGAAAGCCAGGCCCAGCTTGCCATGCAAGTAGCTTGACTGCAGAAGCAACCAATACAGACTTTCATCGAACCGGAGGTTCGACATCAGGAACATAACCCGAGTTCTTCAGTGGGCTTATGTGAAATGTCACGCGACTCTAACCTTGCTTGCTCGAAACTCAAAATTCCCGAACCAGCACCATTTGGAGGGGTTCAAGATAGAAAATCCCTAAAGAACTTTCTATGGGATTTGGAAAGATACTTGAGTGTATCCCAAGTAGCCGAACATAACAGAGTGCTAATAGCTACTTTGTTTTTGAGGGACGATGCAAAGGTATGGTGGTGCTAGTGGTGGTGCCACTCTTCCTTCGACTTGGGAAGAATTCTGCAATGAGCTTCATAATCAGTTCACACCTACAAACAATAGTCACAAGACTCGAGAACTTCTCATGAAGCTTAAGTGCATGGGTACCCTCCATGAGTATGTACAACGCTTCAGCTCTTTGCTTTTGGACGTTCAAGACATGACCAAAGTAGACAAGTTATTCTACTTTGAGTATGGACTTAGCCTTGGGCTTAAGTCGAGCTTAGACGAAGGTGTCCTTCAACCATATTAGAAGCTATTTCAGCCATGGAGAGCTTTGTAGACCTTCGATCTATAAAGAGTGACGATAATTCTAAGAAAAAGGATAAGAAAACTGAATCGGGAAAAGGCAAAAACAAGAGATGAAAAAAGAAGAAAAAGGGTTTAGCAGAGGGTTCGAAAGAAGGGTCGGGTGGATCCAAGAAAAGTAAGGATGGTCCACGTAAAGAGGCTAAACCATAGGGCACTTGCTTTATATGCCAAGGGCCTCACCTTATGAATTTTTTCCCTAAAAAGGCGAAAATGGTGCCATAATTACCGAAGAAGAGACGGTGGGTGCTAACACTAGCACCAGTAACCAGGCCGCATCATTCCAACTCTTGGGAGCAGCTTGTGTGCTAGATGAACCGCGTCGAAGCTTGATTTTCGTCGAGGCATGCATAGGCGACGTCGTTGTTCGCGCCCTAGCAGATACAGGTGCATCCCATTCGATTATCTCTGCGACACTAGCCATACAATGGGGTTTGATGCTAGAGCAATCTGAACAGAGGTTGAAGATGGTCAACACGAATACAAGCAGGGTAGTTGGGATAGCTAGGGCTTGCCGTGTCTAAATTGGGTGTTAGAACAGTAGCCTAGATTTCATAGTAAGCACGATGGATGATTTTGAAGTTGTGCTTGGCTGTGATTTCTTTCGTGCAACCAAAATGATGGCCACACCACACCTTGGAGGATTGTTGTGGGTGGATCCCACATAATCGGGGTCCGTACCTCAATGTGACCTAGGTAAGGCTTCCAACCTTCCGACCTGCGGAGCGATTTACTTATCGACTGTGCAGCTCAAAACTGGTCTTCGTAAAGGACACCCCACATTACTTGCTATTTTGAGAGAGGATGAGATGGATTTGGGGAGAAGAGGGTTCCATAAGAGATAGAGCAGGTGTTGATCACCTTCCAGGATGTTATGCCACCAGAACTCCCTAGAAGTTTGCCACCTAGGCGAAGTATCGACCATGAGATCGTGTTGGAACTGGGGGTGAGAGCGTCATCCTGAGTCGCTTATAGGATGAGTCCTCAGGAGTTAGAGGAGCTCAGGAAACAGTTGGGGGAGCTCCTAGAAGCGGGGATGATACAACCGTAAAAGTCACCCTTTGGTTCACCAATGCTTTTCCAAAAGAAGTCAGATGGTTTACTACGAATGTGCGTAGATTACCAAGCACTAAACAAGGTAATGATGAAAGATCGTTACCCAATCCCATTAGTAGCTGACCTATATGATCGTCTCGGAGGAGCGAGGTGGTTCACGGAGTTGGAACTTAGATCGGGCTATTGGCAGGTGAGGATAGCACCTGAGGATGAGGCCAAGATGGCAATGGTGACGCGATATGGGGCGTACGAGTTCCTTGTGACGCCTTTCGGCTCACAAACGTGCCTGCAACCTTCTGTAGACTTATGAACAAAGTATTGGCAAGGTTTGTCAATGAGTTTGTGGTTGTATACCTCGATGATATCGTGATCTATAGTCAGAGCTTAGAGGAGCATGTCCGACATCTCACTGCAGTGTTTGAGAGACTTAGATCACACTCTCTCTATGTGAAAAGAGAGAAAAATGAGTTTACCAGGAACACTATCACTTTTCTTGAGCACATTATTAGCGGAGGTGAGATTCACATGGACTCCAAGAAAGTCCATGCTATTGAGGGGTGAGAAACTCCGAGAGATGTTGGTGAGTTATGGAGTTTTCTTGGTCTAGCAAACTATTACCAAAAGTTCATTCGAGACTTTTCAAAGATTGTTGCACCTTTAATCGAGCTATTGAAGAAAGGGAGAGCTTGGGATTGGATGCCCAAATGCACAGAGTCCTTCGAGGCCCTCAAAGCCTTGATTTATCAGGAGCCCGTGCTATGTCTTCCAAACTTCAGTAGGCCCTTCGAATTACACACGGATGCGAGTGACCGAGCACTCGATGCTCCAACCTCTTCCGATTCCAGAGAGACCGTGGAAGTTTGTTTCTATGGACTTCATTTCAGGCTTACCTCGAGTAGACGACTTTGAGATGATTCTCATTGTGGTGGATCGATTCTCGAAGTATGCCATCCTCATGCCCGCACCACGGGAGTGCAATGCGAAAGAGACCGCATGCCTGTTCTTTAGAAATATGGTTAAAATTTCTGAGTGCCGAAAGAAATAGTAAGTGATCACGATGCTCACTTTACGAGTCGGTTTTGGATCGAGTTGTTTAGACTGATAGCAACACGTCTCCTATTCTCATCAGCACAACATCCACAAACCGATGGACAGACGGAAAGACTCAACACGATGCTTGAAGAATACCTACGCCACTATATTTCAATGAGTCAGAGAAACTGGGTGTTACTCTTAGAAGTGGCGTAGTACAACTATAATTCCCATAAGAGTTCAGTCACTGGGAAGCGTCCCTTTAAGCTTACATTGGGATGGCAGCCATTAGGCCCTTAGAGTTGGTAGTGGGGGATGGGACAAGGAATTGTCCAACAGCCATGCGTGAGGTATGCGATAGGCTATATAAAGAAGTGAAGTCTTCACTTGAGAGAGCGAGGGACCGAATGGTGAGACAAGCAAATAAGCATCGGTGTGATGTTGAGTTTGAGATTGGAGACCAGGTTTGGCTTTGGATACTTGAGTATATCCAGAAGCAAGTGTACAAAGGTAGTCACATGGGGTTGAAGTCGAAGTACGACGGACCATTCAGAGTGATACAGCGGGTAGGTAAGGTTGCTTATCGATTGGAGTTGCTGGATCGACTGAAGATTTATCCAGTTATCCATGTATCCCAACTGAAGAAGTACTTTGAGGATCCACAGAGGCTTGATCGCAGACCACCACTATTGGTGAGACAAGATATTCCAGCTGTCGAGGCAGTGATCGCGCATAGAGTGCAGGGCATAGGACCGCGATGACAGACACAATACCTTGTACGGTGGAAAGGTAAGAGCATTGACGACGACTCGTGGGTGCCATGCGCACAACTTTGGCAGTACGAGCAGATGCTACGCGATTACCATGCGGCCTCGGGGACGAGTACGGATTCTGTTGGGGGAGAGTTGTCACGGACCCAAGCCCATGGAGTGTGCACCACACGCCTGAGTCCATGGCGCGCCCGCCCGCGTGCCACCCTTCATCCGGGAGCTTCACAACATGCACCATGTAAACCCCTCTTGTACATGTGTGTCTCATGTTTATGTGTTTATGTTCGATCCCTTGTAAGCCCGAGTATGTGTGTGTAAACTTGGGCGAGTCAAGTCTTGAAACTAGGCATGGGTTTTGCCTTGAGTCAGTCACGTCATAGGTTAGTTGGAGTCGGTTAGGGTCAAGTCAACTCCATCTAGTTGCTGGCCAGGTGCAGACGTAACCGAAGGTGCATGATAGGACGATTACACCAACCAGGGGTGTTGCGGTTACATCAAGCTCCAACCTTGTAGGTTGCGGTTACATGGTAGAAGCCGAAGGGACAAGGCGGTTTCACGTTGGAGCTGAGGTGTGACTGGAGTTGGAAGCTAAGGAGGCACCCCTTTGGACAAAGCTGCGACAGGTGCTTTGGAAGCCGAAGAGGAAGGGCCATCGGGTGGAGCTGAAGGACTGCCGAAGCCATGGGCTGCTGCAGGCGTTACTCACTATGCCAGTCGGTTCATCCTTTGGGAGATGAAGATCTAGTCGAACATTATAAATGGCCGTGCCATCCACTTGGGAGGGGTTGGTTCCCTTGCGAGTGTCTTGTGAGTCCTTCACCGTGAGGCTAGGCGAGTGTGTCTCTGCTTGGTTCTTGAGAAGAACCGTAACTAGCTGGGGTGAGTGGGTGTGGTCAAGATCGAGAGTGTGTGTGTAGTCCAGTGGAGTCGTGTAACCTCAAGTGTTTGGTTTGCTTCAAGTGGTGAATGGAAAAGTGTTAGCCGATTCTTCTCTTCATGATACGTCTACTATTACTTGTTCTTAACCCGAGCTTGATCGAGTGAAGAGGGTAGGTGTGTGTGAAGGAGTTCCGCAAAGAAGAAGGTGTGCCGCTAAAGCAAAACTGCAAAGTTAGCTCAGCAACCACGTGCGTAGAAATAGGGGCTGAAAGAATCAAGAGTTGATTCTTGCCATCACAAGTAACTGATTTTGAAAGATTTAGTTTTGAAATTCGACCCGTGACAGTTTGGTATAAGAGCCTAATCGCTTGATTCCACACCATTTGATCCGCTAAATCGATTAAACACTCGTTTGAAATCGAATCGTAAGTGGAGAGAAAATTCTGCTGAAATTTTTTTCTGCCGATTTTATGATTCGATTGCGGATTGTAAAAGTTTATTGAAACGAAGGAAAACTATTTCAAATCAACGTGATTCTATCAAAGTGTGATAGAACACACTCGATTTGAGAAAATCACAGGATGATCTATCCAGAAACTGCAGTGAAAGTGGATCGAAAAACCAGAAATTCAAAACTGAACTTCTGTTGTAAATCCGTGAAGAACTGAACGTTTTTGGTGAATTCTTGGACTAACGATTTGCTTTTTAGTGACAAGACATCAAGAGCAGGTTCAGGAGGACATGAGACAACAAGGAGTTTGGTATATAATTCTCGACTTGGAGATTTGAAGGCCGGCCCTCAGCTAATTGACGATCCTACATCATCATAAGTAAGAAATGTGTTTGACTCAAGTATAGCTCTTCTAGCATCTTGTAAGCACGAAAATTCTCACTCCTAGCTTGTGAGGCATGAAATGGACCTTTTCGAGTTTACGTTGCTTTTAAGGGTGTGCCAGCTAGCTTGCTCAAGCTAGCGAAGTTTTTCAAACTATTTGACGTTTTGAAAGGCAATTGTGAACAAGCGGGATCTTTTCGCTTTGAAACCTTCTTGAACCGGTGCTCAAGGGTCAGTTTCAGCGCTTTAGAAAACCTTTGATCTAAACAAACATATACTTTTGAAAGAAAGTAAGTATTTCGATGATTTGTATGCCTAAATTACAGTTTTTATTACGGGGGTTGACGATTTCAAGTCTTTGAGCTTTTAAGCTACTTTAGGCCGGATGTATGTGCTTTGAGTGGCCTAAATTCAGCGAGTTTGAGCATAGATTCGGGGTTTCCTTTTGAAAATATGCGAATGCAAGTATACACCAATATTTTTTGGGTTTGATATGATGATGCGAGCTGGACTCAAATTGAAAGCAACTCACACACACGACTTAATGTAAATGCCCGAATGAAAGTGCAACTCATACAACTTAAGGGAAATACCCGAACTTTAAAGTAACTCACACGACTTGAATGTAAATTGCAGAATTGAAATATACTTATATATTTAAGAGCGGAAAGGCTCAATGCACACATGTGTGTAGTGTAAAATTTAAATGACAAACTCACACGACTTGAATTGAACTTGCCGAAATTGAAATATAAGTATATAGTAAGAGCGAAAAGGCTCAATTGTGAGTGAGTGCTCTTAGTGTGTAAATGGAAAGACAACTCACACAGCTAGAATTAAACCACCCGAAAATGTAAGTGCATACACGACTTGAATGTAAAACTCACGCAGTTAGAAAATATAGAAATATGCTATATCTTATGAGCAACAAAGGCTCAAAAGGTGCGTGAGAGTGTGGAGCAAACGCTCAAGTGCTTTTGTGTGTAAGTGTGGAAACTTAAATGACAAACTCACATAGCTTTAATGTAAAACCCACGTAGCTTGAAAGTATATAGATATGCTATATCTTATGAGCAACAAAGGCCCAAAATGTGCGTGAAGGTGTAGAGCAAGTGCTCGAGTACTTCTTGGGTGCGAGTATGAAATTTAAAGGACAAACTCACACAACATGAATGTAACAACCCAAATTGAATTGTAACTCACACAGCTTTTACTAAAGTCTTTAGCTTAAGAGCGAAGGCTCAATGTGTGTGCAATTAAGAGCGGAAAGGCTTAAGTGCACGTGGGTGTCTTGTGTACGTTTAAGAGCAATATGGCTCAAGTGTACATGTGTGCTTCATGTATCAAGCACCAATATTACATTTCGGGGGAAGACTACGCTCCATTATTACAACCCCGTATCAAATTGAATTGAATTTAAAAGGAGTAAGGTAAAAACCGAATTTAAACACTTACAAGTGGACGACTTTTCCTCTCACTTGTGCTTGGGCTTTTGTCTACCTTAGCAGCCAAGAGATGGGTCTCTCTAGGTGGGCCTTTTGACGTGAGTTTTGACTTGGGGGAGGCTTGGGTGTTTAGAGCTTGGAAGAGCTTTGGTTCGGCTAGATATAGGGCTGGTATGTCACGGCAAGGGTGAGTCAAGGCCTAAGGTGTGGGTATGGCCCTAAGGAAAAAGGGTGCAGCTAGGTTAGGTTACGGGCTGGTTAAGGCGAGTCACGGCCTAATGGGAAAGGGCTGCAACTGGGTTAGGTTGCGGGCTGGCTAAGGCGAGTCACACCCTAATGGAAAAGGGCTGCAGCTGGGAGGTATGGTAGGCAGGCGGGTGTTGCAGGTCGGCTCTAGGACAGGGCACTAGGGAGTGGGGTGCTAGGCTTGCGGCAGGCAGCAGTTGCAGGTGCATGTGCTAGGAGATGGCAGGCGCGGCAGGAGAAAGGCGCTAGGTGCGCTTGGTGCTTGGGGGGGGGGGGTTCAGTTGGATAGTGGGGCGCTAGGTGGTAAGGTGATGGGAGATGGTGTTAGGATGGGTCACAACAGGCGGATGGTGTTGTTCGGGAGGTAGTGGAGTGGGGCTGATGGTGGCCGGGAGGTAGTGGAGTGGGGTGCTAGGGGTGCCGAGAAATGGGAGCCGGTGGGTGACTAGGGGGAGTATAGGAGTGGGTTCAAATCGAGTGCAGCTGCACTCTGTTGGGGTTAGGTCTAGGTAGATTAGGGGGGAGTTTGGGTCGGTCTAGGTGAAAGGGGCTAGGTTTAGGCTAGGTTAGGTTTAGTGTGGTGGGTTAGGTGGTTTAGGCTAGTTTAGGGTTAGGTTTAGAGACCTACCTCTTGCACCCGGTCCACCATGCTTCACCCATGCTTCCACGCCCTTGATCAAGCCCTTCTTCAAGTTGGTGCAGTCCCTTGGTTTGAGCCTAGGTCCATACAAGGTTGGAACTCATGCCCTTGATTAAGCCCACAAGGCTAGCCCACTATTTCTCTCACCTACTTTATGCAATCTCTCTGTAAGCCTCCTTGAGTTTCACGTGAACTTGTGGGCACCCCCTCACCTCTATTTATAGGCAAATGAGGTGGGTCTTGGATATGGGTCTAAGTCCAATCTAAATTCTTGTTTCTTCAGTCCTTCTTGGTGTTTCGAGATGGATGCTTTGTATGGGCCCTAGCTTTATCAGTGCTCCGTCTTGTGCTGGGTTTTCCCCAACTTTATCGTCCGAGCTCCTTCTCACCTTTCTGGACTCTATTTAAGTTCATTTTTGTCGTTTCCAGCTTGGATTTCTGCTGTTCTGGTGAATGCTCTTGGCTTGGTGTTTGATGCTCCGGGCTTGCAGTATGCTTCTGGCCTGGGCTTTTCTTTTGCCTTTTTATCCTGCTTTTGTCAGGCCAGGGCACTTTCTAGGCTCTTGAACCTATTTCTGAGGCTGTTTTTTATCAGGTTCTACCTGTTGGATTTTGGGCTTTTACAAAATTGGGACTTGGCCCATGTTTGAAAAATTTGTATTTTGAAACGGGGTTTGAAACAAAAGTTTAAAGCTTTTGCAACTCCTGGGTTTTCGAAAACTCTAGAATCTGGTTTTGAAATGGATTTTCAAACCAGGTATTTGTTTTTTGAAATTCGTTTGATTTTGGGGTGTTTACACATCCCATTACCTAAAACTTCCCCTAAAAACTATGAGGATGACCTAGTGGTTTTGAAAAATAAAATAAGAGAATTGCAACTTGTCAACAAGATCATATTATTAAAAAAAGAGCGAAAGATCAAAAGAGTAGCAAAGCTAGGGGAGAAGATGATGATCATAGATCTCTTCAAAAAAGCATAGCAAAATACAAACAAGAGTTGGAGATCGAACCTAAGAAAAGGAGAATGGTAAAATTCAAGGAGATGACATATGACAAGAAGGAACCAAAGCAAATCGAAGAAAACTTAAAAAAAAAGTAAAAAAAATGTGTCAAAAGAATTTGAGAAAAGAAAATGAGGACAAATGAAGGCACTATGTGTAGGATTTTCTATCATCATACTATAAGACCGACAATGACGATGAGATCTTACAATTTTACTAATTTAATGGTTACAAAGATCCTAACTCACACCTCCAACTATTCACCAAGAGAGTTATGAAAAAGCGGAAGGATAATACCAAGTGGATAAATATTAGTTCCTTCATAGTCTAAAAGGTGAGACAGCTAAGTGGATGACCAACCAACATCTTAGTCACTTTTGGACCTTTGAAAATCTAGAGACATCTTTTATGAAAAGATTTGACTACAATATACAAGTTGCTCCCACCCTAAGTATCATGAGAGATGATACGAAACAATATAAGGGTGAGGACGCACACACCTTCATAAACCGATGGAGAATCATCTTCGGATGTTTCAAGTAACCCCCTAGTGAGATATGCACAATTATGCTCATTATCAAAAATTTTTACTTAAACCTTCGAGTCATGTTAGCCTTGCATGAGATTTCTTCCTTTGAGAAACTCATCAAAGAAACTACCTTGTTCGAGTCCAACCTTTAGGAAGTGTGTCTATGATGATTTTATTAAGTTCAAATCTAACAAGAACCGATTTAAGATCTATATCACCAACTAAAATAAAGTCAAAGACCAATCATTTAGGTTCGGTTATAAACCAAAGGACCCCTCCACTTCAAGCTCCCAACCTTCAAGATTTGAATCAAGAGTTATCCATAAGTTTGAGCCCAAATTTCATGACAAAAGGAAATCAGAGACAAGGTTGTTCCCGAATACCATATAGACCCCAAATCAAAAAATCATTCTTATATGACAACCTCTTATGGAAGTTGTAGACTTTCTCTTAGAACGGAAATTGCTAATAGTTCTATTTGTTTTCTCTAATCTCGTTTTGAAAGGATGATACCCAAACTAATATTGTTAGTTTTATAGGCTCGTAGGACACGATACAAATGAATACATATTCCTTAAACATTGAGTCAAAAACATGATTCGACAATAGCAATAACTAAGCCTTTTCCCATACGAGATGGGGGTCCAAGGCTTGATTGATCAAGAAAAACTTGAGCTTTCAAATGAGGCTCAACCCAAAGAAGGAAACAAAGATCAAAGGGTATTCAAGAACCCTTTTCCTTAATACCATAGGACCTAAGTTACCATATGTCATTCTAAAAGTTTAAATATGAAAAAGTCCAAATGAGATGAGTCCGGATCTTCTAATTTACTTCAATCTTCACCTTCACCACTACACCCAGGCTTTCACCCCTCAGATCACTGAAGTACACTCCGATAACTCTCCTTGCTTCTCTGAATTACACTCCGACAACACCTCATAGTTCCCCAAAGTTCATCTTGGAATCTCCTATGACCTTCCTAGATCATGTCTCAGAGACCTCATTATACCTGGGTTACTTTGATCCTGTTACCCACCACTTCTCCTTCTAGTTCACTATCAATCCTCTACTTCGCACTATGATTTTGGCTCGAGTCCATCTGATTCAGACTCATGGTCCTCTTTCATACTTGGGGTGATCACGTTCAAACCACACGAGTTGGGGCTACTACTTATAAACTCACTAGGAGGCAAGACCGAGCAATCGTCAAAAACCCTAGAAGTTTCCTACAATTTTCACTTTTGGGTTATATGAGTCGAGATCATTTCTCCCTTATATACTCGCTAAGAGTAGAGATGTCAAAATAGACCTGACCCTACAAGCTAGAGATTTCTGGCCCATATTTGAAGTAGGGCCGGGTCAAGCTGGCTCGTAGGGCCATAGGCTCATTGGATATTGGATTGTCTATAAGACCCACTCCAAATTTGTTTGAAATTCAAATCCAACCTTAATATTTCAAGTTTCAACAAGACATATACACATGTAATAAAAGAATTATATCTATATCTATATATGTATATGTATATATATGCATGCATATATGTAATAAAATTATATATATGCATGTATGTATACATTTAATGTAAAAGTAAACATATATATGTAGTATGTATGTACATGTATATATAGTATATATATATACATGTAATTGAAAAACTATATATATATATATATATATGTATGTATGTATACATTTAATGAAAAAACTAAACATATATATGTACTATATATACATATATATATGCATGTATATATAATTGAGAAACTATACATGTATATATATATAGACACACTAAGAAACTATACCTGTAACAAAAAAACTTTACATATATAAATAAATGTAATAAAAAAACTATACATACATATAGTATATATATATGTAATCGAAAAACTATATAATATTTATATAAAATATATATTTTTATATGCGGGCCAGCTTGGGCCAGGCCAACACTTTAGTGTAACACATAAAATGTAGGTCAGCCCAATCCAACCCACATTTTTGCAGCCCTACAAGGGCTATGGCCAGGCCAGCCCAACTGGCCCATATTGACATCTCTAACAAGGAGGTTAGACCAAGCAACTATCCAAGACCCTAAAGTTCTCCTACTCAGGGACCTGATAGTCCCATTGCATACTATGAGGAACAACTCTTAAAAGTTAGGACTCCTCATCATTCTCACATGGATGAAATCATAAGATTTGAGAGGATCTACCAACCTGAATATCTTAGGAATCTTCTTAAACCGGTTAGACAAGAGCCTATCAGAATCTGAGATAGACACAAGTCCACATTTCCATCCTTCAACTGATAAGGTCCTCACCCATACACTTAAAGGTAATGGAATATATACTTTAAAAGGTCAAGGTCCCAAAAACCACTTTCTCAAAATCCTTGGCCATTCTAGTGTCACCCATTCTGACATAGGCACCTCTGACTTTCTCACATAATGATTTGTCTAGACCAATACTCCCACATGACCAAGTCCTATACATTGGTTTGAAGGTTAATGACATGCCCATTTTTAAGTATCTTATAGACAAAGGCAGAGGCCTCAAAATCCTCTCCTTTCGAGTTGCCCTCCATATGGGAATTTCAAAAGAAATACTCACTCCCACTGATATCCAAATTATAGGATACGATAGTCACACTTCCACTCTTGAGGGTACTATCATCCTCGCCATTAAGATATATCTTATCATTCATCAAGCCACGTTTCACGTTATGGACCTAAACTCCACATACAACCATCTCTTACGTCGTTCTTGCATTCATGACCTAAAAGCCGTACCATTCACTTACCATTGATGCATGAAAATCCGATGACATGGTTAAACTGTGGTAGTCATAATAGAAGATAGTACAATTCATTTCATGGAGCATGAGGTCCTAACTTTGACCTCTCGTTTTTTGTCTCACCCCACAAACTGGCCCATCCACTTTGATTTCTCTATCCGTAGACTCGGTTAAACTTCTTATGGTTCCCTCCTCCCAAGTCCTCATCATAGATCACACAGACGGGCCAAATGTCTTCAACTTAAGAATACAGGTTGATGACTCACTATTATGGTCTTATCATGAATACTCGACCTTTGCTCGTTTTGAGAAGGCTTGAAGAATGCTTATCTCCATAAGGAATTCTTTCTTTCAAGGTCTTGGTACTCACTCACATGATCCTTCCACACTTGTGGAATCTAGAGTATGTCACAATCGATACAGGTTATATTATGACCTTCACTCTTAACCAAGACCTCATAAGAGAGCTTCCTCAGTGACTTGATACGGACTTGCTCGTGAGGCACCACCAAGTGCATCCTCTCACTCTACTTGGATATATTCATTTCAAAAATTTAAAAAAAAATCAAAAATTAAAAATCAAGAAAAACAAATATCTTAAAAACCTTAGAAAAGCTAAAAATAAAAGATATGAAAAATACAAAAACAAGCTTTCAACAATTTTGTTTGATACTTAGCCCTTTTGCTTTATACGTGAGCATGTCTTTTCTTTCATATATATTATTGTGCCTATTCCTATTTATGTCACATCCATCACAACACATTTACATTATTTTACCATACCATACACAACCATTTTCAACCTCGAATATCACCTTATAGCCTCCCCTTATCATTTGTAATTGCAAGTTGGGAGAGAACTCGAACATTGATGATATAACATCTGAGTTTATAGATGACAATGATGAGATTGTTGTTCCTCCCCGAGGAGGAGACTTCATCGAAGTCAACCTCGAGTTTGAGTCTGACCCCAACATGGTCAACATAGATGCTTGCCTAACTAAACTTGAGAAAAAGGTACTTACCAAGTTTATATGGAGGAACAAGGATGTGTTTGGATGAGTATTTTCAAACATGCCTAGGTTAGACCTAGAAGTCATAAAAAATTATCTCATTTTAGAAAACTTAGAAAGATTTACGCTGAGGTTGAACTTCAAATTAAGGAGAGTCTTGAAAAATGCTTAAAATTGGGTTTATTCGGACAATAACCTCTTTTGATTGGTTGTCCAACATTGTTATAGTTAAAAAGTCCAATGAAAAAGTTAGAGTCTACATTAACTTTAAAAACTTAAACAAAGTCACTCCTAAGGACGACTTTCTTGTACCGAATACTTACTTGATCATTGATAGTACAACATGCCATAAAATATTCTCTTTTATGAATGGTTACTGAGGATACAATCAAATCAAGTTGCATATGAAGGACCAATATAAGATTGTGTTCATGACTCCTTGAGAAACCTATCATTACATAGTGATGTCCTTCAGACTTAGACTGAAGAATGCTGGAGTGACATAACAACAAGTTATGATAATGATCTTTTATTACCAGATTGATAATCTCATTGAGGTTTACGTGGATGATATATTAGTGAAATCTAAAAAAAGAGCCTCACACTTAGAGCCATTGTCATAGGTGTTTGATAATTTACGTCAATACAACCTGAAGTTGACCCCCTAAAGTGTGTCTTTGGTATCGAATAAGGAAAATTCTTAGGTTTTTATGGTTAGTCAAAAGCGCATAAAGATCAACCCCTGTAAGATCTAAGCCATCATCGATATGTCACAACCCTCCAACGTGTCGCAACTTACAAGCTATATGAAGGTTTATCTCTAACTTAGCCACAAAATATGAATCATTCAATTGATTACTTCACAAGAACATTCACTTTAAGTGGGACCATGAGTGTCAAAGGTCCTTTGACCGATTAAAGGAGTACTTGTCAAGTCTCCCTATCCTTTGACTCCTGCTCCTATACCTATTCGTTCATGAGCCAATCTTTGGAGTCCTCCTCGCATAATACGAGGATGATGAAAAAATTGAATCTATCATATACTATATCTCAAAAATCTTGATTAGGTATGAGTAGAAGTACAACTGATTAGAGAAAACATGTCTAGCTTTACTATGGGCAACTCAAAAGTTGCGTTACTACATGCGGTCTTGTGAGGCTCAAGTTGTCTCCAACTTAGACCATATTAGGCATCTTTTTAAAAAGCCTATCCTCATAGGTAGGTTGGATAAATGATAGTTACTCCTCATGGATTATCACCTTCGGTACTAGTCCTACAAATTCATCAAGGGGTAAGCCATTGTTGACCATTTAGAGTGTCTATCCCTATAATTAAGTCCCAACACCTAACGCTTTTCCTAACAAACATATCCTTTCAATAACCGAATTTTGATGTGTTCGACAGTTTTCTCTTATCCATAAATCAAGTCATCAGAGTTTGGTAGGTAAAACATTACTATTTAGCCCTTTACAACATGTTACACAAAACCTAGTTCAATAATTTGAATATTGCTCCTTCACACGCATAGGATGAGAAGACAACTTGTTCACTGACAATTTATCCTTCCATGTTTCGTCCCTTGTGTTATGATTGAGTTTATGTATTAGACCTGTAGAGGTTTAAAAGCTTGCTCAATCGACTTATGAGCTTCTTTCCACCGAGTTTACCATATGTAGAGTCGAGCCTACTAATGATGGTCTACCATAGTTTCCTCCCTACACCACCCATAGAGATAGGAAGGCCATTAAGAAACTATTCACCCGACACCACCTTCTTAGGGATGGTCTCTATATGAAGGAGTTCTCTAATGTCCTACTCTGATATGTTGACCGAGATGAGGTCGAGATCATTATGGGAGAATGTTACGAGGGAGATTATGGCGATCATGTTGGCACTTAATGACAAAGAAGATCCTTAGAGTAGGGTATTATTGATCTACATTGAGTAATGATTGTTACTTATTAAACATTGTCAGATTCACGATCATGCCATACATATACCTGCATCCGAATTGCATTCATTAATCAACCCTTGACCATTTTTCATATGGGCATTCGATGTGATTGGTCTTATATTTCTTTATGAATCTAATGATCATCGGTTCATCTTAGTCGCCATAGAATACTTTGCAAATGACTCAAAGCCACTTCCTTATCTAGAGTTTTAGGTCAACATGTAGCTTCATTAATTAAGTAAAGCATCGTATGTCACTTCAGTGTCCTAGAAACATCGTTTGTGACAATACGACTCATTTGAAGAATAAACATGTCGATAGGATGTGTTGTTCCCTTGATATTACTCAACATTTCTTCTCATGTTATTATCCTCAATGGAATGGACACATAAAGGCAACTAACAAGACCATCATTGATATTATTAAAAACCCATTAGTCAGAGTAGAACTTAGCATGAAAAACTCTATGTTACACTTTAGGAATATAGGACCTTCATCAAGTCTCCTACCAATGCTACACTATTTGAGTTAGTCTATGGTACATAAGCCATACTATCCATCCAAGTTCAATTGCCTTCCCTTCACATGGCTACTCTTCTCGAGATGCCATCTGTAGCAAGAGGCCCGATTGGTCAAGTTAGGTCTTTTGGATGAGAGGCAACTATTAGCTACTAAATATACACATTCATATAGGCATCAAGTCGCTCAAGAGTATGTCAAACACGTTCATATACGAAAATTTTGAATAGGTGATCTCATTATTAAACTAATACATCATAGAGGTCCTCATCCTTTAGGAAAATGCTATCCCAACTGGGAGGAAACTTATGTTGTAAAAAGCGTTACATTTGGTAATTCCTATTGGCTCAATGATGCTGAGGGTAGAGACTTGTGAGATCCAATAAATATACAATACTTAAAGAAATATTATCCTTGATGCATGTTGAATCTTGACCTACATTATATAGTTGATTTTGTGTAGATGACAAAAGAGAATTCCTTAAAAATAATTTGAAAGTAAGGATCTGTGCAATAATATTCATGTTATGCACCCATTACTTGATCTTTTGAGTTGTTGCCTTCATGATCGGGAGTATCACTTTTAGATTCTAATTTTGGCATTCTGATGTACTTGTGTTGTTTTCATTCATTTGCACATTTTAATTTGGTTTCAAAAATTTTGGTTCTTTCGTACTACTTCAAATTAAATCTTTCCGAACAAATTATCTCACTTGATTTTCAGCCTATGAAAAGTTTAGGAAGTCATCAATGCTTACATTTTGGTGACATTATCTTGATTTTTAAAATACTGAAATGATTTATGTTTAAGATATCTTAGCTTGTGAATCAGATAGTATCTCCATTCCTTATTGTGTACTGTGGTGTCTATACTTGATGTGACAGATTTCTTGAGTTTGCCCTTGTGTTGCTTCAATGATATATCCAAAGAATATTTTCTCATATACTAAAAGGTCCAAAACGTTCTATGCAAAAAAAAAAGAAAATAAAAAGCAAAGATTTATCTTATTTAAGTTCTTATTCTTTTGGGTACTTGGGATGTTTCAGAAGGGATCAAGTAATTTTTGATTGTCTATCTGTCTTTGATGTCGCGTGGTTAGTCTTGAGAGTCTATCACATTTGACAAAGGATTCATGCTCCATTGGGAATTAGGAAGTTCTAGTGTGTTCATATGTTTTATAGGTCACTAGATGGTTGTTTCTCATATTTTAAAGTTTGAGATTTTGATTGCTAAGATTGACATTGTCTATTTCCTTCATTAGTACTTTGAGATAGAAAATTTAAGTGAAAATGCTTTGTTCAACTAGATTTCATTTGAAGTTGTCTATATAAAGAGAGGTTGCTTTTTGAAAACATCTTTATGATTTCAAGTCAAATGTTTCTATAATATTTGAGACATGATCACCTATAAAAAATGGACTTAAATTTTTGTTCTTATTCTAGTGCCTAGATGTGTTATTTCCTTTCCTTTTCTTTAGTTTGTACTAAAATACATACCCTTCATCATGATATTTTGGTAGGGGCACCATCTGTCCCACTAGCACATGAATCACAAGTCATACTTTATACCATGCATATCTTGAGTATGTCTATGATGCATTTCATGATATAGATGCATTTTCTTACTAGATGAGACATTTTTCTTTTCTTTGGAATCATCGTAGGAGTCAAGTCAATCCCTTTAGCATTAGAGTTCAAGTATCTTCTTGTATTAACTAAGATATTTTCCTTAACTCTTTTTTAGCCTTTTAATTCAAAGAGGTTCCTCTGAGTCCACTATGTGTTCTCTCCACTTGAGGCATGTTCTGCTACATTAACTTCAACACTCATACGTGACATCATATTTGCATTTTATGTTTGGTTTATCTTGGATTTTAATATTTGTCTCTATTACTTTCTTTTCCATGACTAGGATGCACTCACTTGATCTTATCGAAGGTTTGATACATTTCATATCTGCAGGTTTGTTGAGCTAGTAGCATGTCATATTTCAACCCGATAAAGCTTAGTATTCGAAGGCAACCTCCCATGTTCTTTCATCCCACTTTATGGCTTAACCAAGATATTGTTACCTTAATCGTTTTACTACTATAACTCCAATTTTGTCCTACTAGGTGACTATTTTGGAAGTTATAGTACCACATACAAGGTAATCTTGCATGGCATCATCATTGTCATTCTAAGCCTCAAAGAACCATTATGAAATGTTTTTTCCTTGCAAAATTCTTCCCATGCTATGGGAACTCGTTTATGATAATCTCATTAGACTTGCTTGCAAGTTGTGTGCATGCTTCACCTTTTTATCAAAATTGTTATCTTTCATCACCTATTGTTTTAAGCCTCATAGGACTCTCTCTCCATGGTATCACACCGGTACACTTCTTGGTATATACCAATTAGCTTGTCATCCTATTGCATAATGTTTATACTATTAAATCATTCCATCACAAAGACAAATGAAGGATGAGTCTATGGAATAAGAGAAACTCGAAGGGTAGCTTGGGAACATTTCAAAAAGGTATCAAGTGACTTACAAATGTGTTTTAAGGATACTTTAAGAAGGAATGCATGAACAAACCAATATAGACCCAAACTCGAGCCACTACAGGTAAAAAGAAAGAAAAAAATAGCACTGACACCAAGGTCTTCTAAATTTCAAGAACAAAAGTTTAAGCGACCAATCTCATAATGTTTTCGAATTGAATATTTTAAAAATTTGTTTCACGATTCATTCTTTTAAGAAACCCAAAGTTATATCTCTTTTGCAAAGTCTCAAAAGAACTTTAGAAGAATGTTTGCTACCCTTCTCTATAAAAGAAGTGTTTAAAAAAAATAAGATTAATGATTTAGATTAGGTTTTTTAAGACGACTTGAGTCTCTTTATGAAATCAATCATCTTTTGTCACAAAAGTCTATCTCTTTCATCTTGATATTTTCTCTCAAACACCACATTTTTAAATAGGTTTTCTTAAAAGGATTTCAAATTGTTCGAAGTTGATTTTCTACCAAATCTCATTTTAGCCACTCAAAGTTTGATGTTTATTTCTTTTGACATCAACAAGTGTTCTATCTTGATTGATCTTAAAAAAGGGTGTTTGTAAACACTCAAATTTTCCACGTGAAACAAAAATACTAATCTAAGTAATTAAAATTTGAAAATATATGAAGTGGAAAGATCAAATGAGACAAGAATCAAGAAGCAAAGAAATAAGCAATTTATTAAAATCTATTTAAGAATTACAAGAGAGATTGTTAGAATCCAATAATGTAATTCAAAACAGCAAATGTACAGCTACATGTACATCAGTTATGGTAGCCCACGTACAGAGAGAGACAAGTCGGCATCGTAGCCCACGCTACAGCCACTCTTCAGCCCACACATAGCTCACATACAGAGGGAGAAGCAGCCACCCTATTGCGTAATTCTTCCAACGAAAAGAAATCCGAAATCGGCTAAAACAACTATAAAAGGAAGAGCCTCCCTCATTAACGACATCAATTGATCCTAAACAATCTTGAAATCTATGAACTGTTCGGCATATCTCCATCTGTGTATTTCCTGCAAATTCAAAATAGAAGAAAACGAATCTCTCTCTCCCATTTGCTGGAGCCAAGCCCCATTCTCTCTCTCTACCGATTGAGTAGAGCCGGTCCCTCTCTCTTACACGCAGAATCGCATTCCTCTCTCTCTCTCACTCTTTGCCGATTGAGCAGAGCCGATCCCTCTCTCACACACATAATCGCATCTCTCTCTCTCTCTCTCTCTCTCTCTCTCTCTCTCTCTCTCTCTCTCTCTCTCTCTCTCTCTCTCTCTCTCTCTTTGCCAATCTACCGGCCACCATAGCCGACTGCCTCCCCTTGCGTCTCCTAGTCGTCTTCGATGCAGCCCATTGCCACCGACCACCGGTCGGACCTCCATCGCCTCTTCCTCAGCCGCTCCTTGCCATCAGCAACCACCATAAAAAAAAGTACTCACCGTCGGAACCACCGAAGCCAGCTGATACCTCCGTCGGAACCCCTTACGTCTCCCAGACGCTATCGCCACCGCCTCCATCGCACGGTTGCCATCCATATCAACTTCGCCTTCCACCAGCACCATACCGCCTCACCCTATTGTGTTAGCCTTGGTTGGACCAAAATGGGTCCAGCTAATGAGACCCGATCCGCTTCATTAAACCACTTGATCGAAGAACATTTCGCCCAAGACTCCAACCCAACCCAACCCAATCCAAAGTTCATAACCCAAATCCATCCCAAATTAGAACCTACCCGATTTAAAATTAGATCCAATTGAATCCGATAAAACTCAAATTTCAATCCATTTTGAAGTTTGTAACCCAACACCCCTTTTAATTGGATTCAATTTGATTTCATTACATTTAGTTGAACCCAATCCATTCCCAATCTAATTTAGGCCGAAACCCATTGCTAAAACCAAAACGTAATGTACACTCACTCACATCCGCATCGACTGAGGTATATCATTGTCTGAAGTGGTCCGTTCGTGGATATCTTAAAGCTTACCCAAAAAACCTTAAGGAATTCATATTTCTCCATAAACCCAACTTTAAGGACCTTCGCCGAAAAAAACTGTATGGACTCGTGGGCCCACGTCGCATGTCAAGAACAGGAGATCGTTGGGAGGATCTTCTTTCCTTTCTCTTATTAAGGGAATAAGATCTCGGATCTAGGTCCTGCCAGACCAACTGGAATTTTGCACGGATAATTTCTCCCTTTGGAAAACAAGATACTTATTAGATCTATCACAAGTACATTAATCAAACAGTGAGCACTAATAGGATCCATAAGAAGGCATCCAAGTAGGAAGGCCCCAGGGCTAGTTGCACCCACCAGAGATGCTTTGCATAAACTTACAGTAGTGGGAAAATAAGTACAATTACAGTAACGAAGTAAAAGAATGGATTTGATCTCCATGCAAAAGACAGTTGCGATAGAAGAAAATAATACAGTGTGATCTACAGGTTTGACGTACCACATGAACGCCATGGAGGAAATCCAGCACTACCAACAGCACCATTATTCGCCCAACAAGATATCAAATGGTGAGCAATGGCGTATGGCCCTGGAACGAACATTGGAGCGAGCTCTCCACTCTCTATGTTGTAATCAGTAGAGGAGATCCGACCTTTCTCAACACCCATACAGAGGTTGCCTACTTTGACAGCCGTTGATCTCTGTGCTTTTCTGTATTCAGCAAATGTCAAAGCTTTCTGAACATCTTCTCTACTGTGCCATTGGGCATCTGCAAGGAGGATATTAAGAATGTCGCGTTATAAATCATAACACTGGAACAGATAGAGTTCCTATTACTGATTGCAGTCCAAGAAAGGTTCAGAGCATGAGCTTAGCACACAAATACAGCAGCATTCCTGAAAATGTAAGTTACCAGGCTCAAAAAGTTTTACAAGTGTGCCTTTTCCTTTTTGATTCATTTGAAAGAAAATAAGCTACATACTCACCCTTATAAGGTCACTTGTTTCTGTTCATGATCATCAGTTAACAAAATCACAATATTAACATGATACACAGCCATATCATCTTGACACAAGCACATATTACGCAATGCATGATGACATAGAATTTCATAAGATATAGATACTATAGGAAGAACTTAGTGTTTCAAAGTTTGAAAGGGTGTCTAGTTATTGGTTAAAACATGCTACTTAAGCCATCACAAATCACACAATCTATGCCATCGCGAGATTTGAAATGGTGAACTGTGAGGCCAACATGTCACGCAGCTTCGGTTTCAACATGGTGTCTCGGTACAGAAAGGCAAAGTTCAAAACGTGTCACTTTCTTTTAAGCCTTTGAAAACTTGAATTAGAATGATGTCAAATGATCCAACACAGCAATGTAAGCATCTATATTCAAGAGTGAGGACCACTGGAAATACAATACAAAATTTCTAAGAAAACGTTTCCATGAGGTAGTCTTGGTCGTGCATTATTAAATGGAAGAACACCAAAAACATTGTAAGCGTAAATTAAAAGGGGAAGGACCTACTGGAAGCCACAAAGTGGAAGTGCCAAGAAATGTTTAAGGAATTAAGGATGAAGACTGAAGCAAAGGGCATGATGGAGGTTGACATTGGACACCCATAACGTTGTGAAAATGACCTAACAGAACCAAGCCTTTTGTGAAGTGGGATCCTGCACAGGATTCCTTGTCGCCATTATCCTCTATCTTGCATCAGAGCCTTCTAAGAATGACGACTATTGTTTTTTGTGACGATAAAGCCCCGCTTACTTTTGTCAGGATACCCTTGGTATAACATCAGAAGTTATCAAATATAGGGCCACACGGAAAAACCTTGCATCAATTCCATGTAACTCCTTTTCTAGATCTCCATCTGAAAATGCACTGTTCACGTCCAATTGCCATACATCACACGATTTATTGCTGCAACAGATAGAAGTGTTCTGAAGGTGGTCAGAGTAACTGGTACAAACGTTTTGCATAACCAGTATCAAATTATTGGTTACAGCACCCTTTTCTACCAATCACACCTCTTATCTTTCAACGAATCCAACTGTTCTTGTTTTGATCTTATTAGCTCATGAAAATCCAACTACATTCTTAATCTTTGGTAGTGGAACCAGATCCTAGATGTTTCTTTCTAATGCATCTAGTTTCACTTCCAAATTCCAATGCCAAACCTCTTTACATGGAGCTTTGCTTCATCAATTGTGAAAGTGGAGGTGAGAAAAAGTGAAGTCGAGATATTCAAGTATTCTAATGTCATGATGAATTGGGAAAAGCAAGGAATCATGATTTGTTACATCAGAATCAGCTACAGAAGAATCAGGAATCGGTTTAAAAGAAGGTTCTTATCTTGAACAGGTTCAGGAGAAGGTTCATGTCCACGTTGGTGAATAAAGGGAATGGGTTGTCCGGCTATTCTCTCATGGCCTGAACATTTTGTACTTGGTTCCCAAAGGAAAAGAAACAAAGAATGACTCAGATGACTCAATCTTTTGCTTCATAATCATTTGATGGTATATACTCTGCAAGTATATCTACATCTTTTTCTTTACAGGATTATAACGTTATCCATTTTATCCACAATAACTGAAAACAACACTTGGGTAGTCCGGGGGACAACTTATCTGTCTGTCCTTGTGGAACCAATACGAAAATGTGTATCCAAACACCATGAACAACAGAGAACTGATGGACAGACAAGTCTCTTGAATGCCAATTAGGCAAAACCTTATGCAAAAAAGAGTCTCATGTGACTGGAGCACTTTAGATGTGCAAAGATGACTGTGCCCTTTATAATAGTACACTTAGCATAGATTAACAAGAGTCCTAAAAGGAACAAAATCACAATACAAGCACACTCATGTACATGCATAAACATAAAAACACACAACACACATATCAGACACACACATACACAGAGTCTGGTACAAGCAACCAAGTACCTTCTAGTTCTTCCTTGTCCACATTTATCTTGAACGACTTGGCATATGCAAAAAAGCCTACCATGAGCTGGCATGGCATGCTGTTTGGCCCAACTGCAAATAACAGCACAAGCATATAGCAATATTAACCGCATAGCAGTTGTTGCACAATTATCACAAAACAGTGAATTCAGAATATTCTATGCAGGAACAGAGACCCAGTTATTGATTTCAGCAGGTTTAGGCATGGAACAATTTCTCAAACAATGAGATGACATGGCTGCCCAATGCCTAAGGCCACACTCTGACAAAAAATCATGTCTAACTTTCATGTGCACTATTCTGTTCATATTAAAATCCACACACTCAATTTCACTCAAATCTTCATATGTAACAATTTTTTTGTGGAAACTGTAAAGAGCAGTAAAAAGTATTCCGTGTGAAATCAAAGTTACAGAAGTAGAAGAAAAGAAATGTTCATCTGATGAAATAGCAAACAGATGCAGACCAATACGAAAAGAATGATCACATGATTCATTTAAACTATTACAGCAAGTTTCCATTAAGCTTTATAGATTGGTAATTCTGAATTTCTTCATAAGCAACATAAAAGGTCTGTACCATATCTTTTATGCTCACATGAGTTCTCTCCAATACTTAATTTTTTGAATTGTTATGTTACATGGAATCTTCTAATAGGACACTCTACTCTATGACTTACTGAGCCCAGGTATTTTCTTCGTGTCAACTAGGTATCAAGTACATTGCAGATTTTCTGAACAATATTAACCTCGAGTTAGTCATATGCAGACTTTATGATGCTATAATACCGAAATATCTGTTTTTAAAGTTTGGTTCCTTTACCTATTTTTTCAGCAAAAGTACAAAGCTGTTTCCTACATCCATGGCTTTGAAGTTGTAGTACACTCTGTACCCCCACCAATACGACCCAGATTGATCTTTTCAACAGTTTTGTTCATTGAGAAGGGGCACATTTGCTAGACAATTCTATTCAGCAATTTTTTTCTTTTATGTGTAGAGGCTTGCATTTAATATTATTAATTGAAGAATGCGCTATGGGACCTTTTATAGGCATGAAATGCTATCCCTTGTTTAGTGATCTTCAACGTAAGACTAATATTAGTCCCTCCCCTATCATCCCTTCTACTCCTACGTATCCAATTGGCAGGGTTTCCTGCTCCCTCAAGGTCGATTAGTGAATAAAGCTAATTTAGGCCATGGCTGAGAACTGTGATATACAACTTCTCCCACTTCAATACCAGTCTCCTCCATGTTTCTCTTCTCACAGCTTCTTCCAAACTTTCTCCTGGCTAAATCATGCATAATCTTAAAAAAGATCAGTCAAGCATTTGAATATATCATGAATGGAAGATAAAAAAATCTTCCTCCCAGGCATGATGTGGAGGATTTTACTATGCTTCCAGAATGTTATTGTTTGTTTTTGGAGCTTTTGCCATTTTTTTTGTCATCTGGTCTGCGGCAAGGAGAAGTAAAGAGGGGGGAGAAGACAGGGAAATGCCTACACTAAACAAACAAAAAAGAGGTAAGGAGAGAGGAAAGGGGTGAAAATGATAAGGGACAAAATCAGATAGCTAGGACACCTGTCCTCATTCTCTTAAGAGTTGACATGAGAAACTGATCCTTTTTTTACAAGTACTCAAAAAAGTCAAAAAAGAGGAGTCGATAACTTTTGGGCACAGTCACCTGAAGAATAATTGTGTCGCCCTCAAAAAGTCTTGTTTTTCTCAACAACCCAGATGCTATTGATGGTTAATAGAAGATGCAGTCAGAGACTTAATTCCAGGTCTAGAAAGGCAGGTTTAGATCATTAAGAAGTTCACAATTTAGCACTATTTTAAAGCTTGGCATCTTTCTGTGGTGCTCAAGAAAATAGAACCAGCTTCATCTTTTAATTTTGTCCTGTTGATTGTGATCGTCCCATAAAATCATTTATGAAGGATATAAGGTACTTGCACCATACACAACTAAGGTAGAGCCAGTACATAACGCATACTGAAGACTCAACCAATAGACATCGAGGATAGGAATATCCTATCTAATCATCCATGCAAGTAGACGTAAAAGATGCAGCATCGCCTTTACTGCTTATGCAAATGCAGATTTAACCCAACTGTACCTCAAGAAAACCAGCAAGGCAACTCCACATACGAGGCACATATCTGGATTGGCGGCCCAAGAGTGCACGATCATTTTCCTTGTCAATGACTAACATAATCACAACCTGGCCAATATCATGAACAGATTCAGACAATCCACCAGGAACCAAAATGTTTGCATCCCTACAAAAGGAACCATGCATGCAAAAGGATATTAGTGTTTCACATACAGGATCAACACGAGGATATACTCTCTTCTTGCACGATTCATTTAAGCACTCTTTCCTTCGTCCAGCATCAATTGGTACTGTCCCGGATCCACAATGGCCACAAAAACGTGACGTGTTATGCCATTCCAGCAATGCCTTCGCCTGAGAGAGAGAGAGAGAGAGAGAGAGAGAGAGAGAGAGAGAGAGAGAGAGAGAGAGAGAGAGAGAGAGGAGAGAGAAAGACTTGTAAGTTAAAATATATCCATATGTATATAGTCATGTATGAAGGTGACAAAATAGGCAAACCATCATTTGAAAGAGTAGTAAAAGGTCCCAAACATCAGAATAGACGACACAGTTAAAGGCTCAATATTCATAAAAACAAAGGGATAAAAAAGCATGACATACCACCGTCAGTAGCAAAGAGATGAACCAGAAAAGTATCAAATTCCACCAAAATGCAACACGGGTTGAGTGTTCAGAAGAACTCAATCCTCACTCTGATCGGCAATCCAATCAATCCTCTTCGGCCATCAACATTTCTAGAAATCAGTAAAAAAAAAAGTTGGGCATTATACCCTTTGGACGAAGGAGATGTCCCTGCAACCCACCCGCATGGTACAAGATACCGAATCTGGTTGTCCCTGAAACCTTAGAATTCAGCAAAAATATTTTTTACGAAGCATTTGGCACCTACTAAGAATCTAACATTTTCCTTGCATATCAAGCAGACAGACACATTCAAATCTCGGTCACCATAAATTCCAACGTGACACAAGCCTTTTAACCGCTAGGTCAGGTCGACAAATTAGATTCATAGGCGTCATTCTCATCTATCTCGTGTCATAACCACGTTGATTTTTTACTGATTTTCACGGTCGGTTAATGGATTCTGAGTGAATATTCCGAACAAACGATGAAATCGATCATTCTAATCAAATCATAAGAGAAAAAGAGCCGAAGCCAAAAACTGGAATCGTTGCATTACATGAAGTAAACTCAAAATCGATTGTAGTTGAAAAGGAGAAGGAGAAGAACATACATGACCCGCAATTGCCAATTCCCCCATAGCATCCGATTCCGCCCAATCCGTCGCGACCATCAACGTCCTGAGCTCGACATACGCCGCGTGCTCAGTAGCAGGCTCGAACCCAAAATTCTCAATGTGGCTGACATCCATAGCCCAGTACAAGGACCCTCCCTTGCTCCCCAAATAAATCAACGGATCCTGATTCAGCTCGGCCTCGCCCCCACATCGATCCCTACAATCGGAGAGGCTTCTCCATCCGATCCTCCACGCGGGAGAAGAGTTCTCGGAGTTCCCCAATTCGGAAAAAGCGAGCGGCTTACCTCTCTTGAACAACAACACCTTGAATTCTTCGCTGCGTTGAAAGTCTTGGCTGTCATTGGTGGTGAAGGCGCTCTTTAGAGCCGAAATCGCTGAATTGAGAGACGAAGAATCGACGGTATCGTAGGTGAGGGACCTCAGCGGATTGCCGGCGAATGCATGCGCTAGCATGGTGATGGACGATGGGAGATGCAGATTCCTCACCGATCGACAAGGGCCGTTCCTGGCTCGTCTATAAACCTCGTAATCCGGTCTATAAACCTCGTAATATACGTGATAATGGCTCGAGTTCAGAAATTCTCTTGCTTTCCTTTTTCCTCGTGCCGAAGAAAGAAGAAGACAGAGAATATCTCGATAGAGATCTCCTACGTACATAAAATGGTAAACTAAAGAATCAACCAATTGCACAGAGCGTTAGCTGAATGATAGGGTGCTTTAGCGCCGTGGTTTTCGGTGAGGGAGTTGGAAGAGTGCCAGTTGCTGGTGGAGAGTTCGACTCTCCAAGGGTGCATGTATGCTCCTCTTGTCACCAACAAAAATCAACAATTATGTTTAAGATACTCATTTTAAACTGCAGCTTTTATTAGAAAATTTGTTTTCAAGACAAAAATAAATCAGTAATTATGTGTATATATATGGATATATTCTCTTTTAAGTTAAAAGGTTTGACAATTTAATTGCGTCACAGCCACCAAATTAATTTGGTGAGGATGATTTTATAGCATATATATTATATTACGTGTATATGTATACTACGTGTTCAGTTTGTTTTTGTTACAAAAGAAGGCCGAATCCTAACACCCACTCACGCATGCACCTTTTGGGAGTCGAACTCTCCACCAGGGACAACAACGCTAGAGTGTCGTACGGTTGAGTTAATGCTCTCGGTGCATGAGTTTAGGGTTAACCCCAAAGAATCTTTAAGCTGAGCTCGCAAGTTCGATATAGCATGCTTAACTTATAACTCCAGCTTAAACATAAAATTTACGTGAAAGTGTCCGATTTGCAAGAAAAATGTGAAAGCAATGCCAGCAAATGTGGGAGGAGCTGCCAGAGAATGAGCACCTAGAAGAGTGATGGTGTCATTCCGATCGAATCCCTCTTCTTTGAAGGCAGAAATGGTTTGAGTCTCGACTCTGCGTCAGCTTCCATGCCTCTCGGCGCCGTGCTGTCCATCCGGCCAGTGATGGCGACGGATCTAGGCAGCCACAACAACTTTGACATGCATCCACTTCTTTAAGAATGTCATATTAGCTATAGTCTGTTGAATGCCTATGATCAACAGCTCATGTATCGCTTGAACACCAGAAGCTTGGTCCTTGATTTGTTTCATTGAGACTTCACCACAGCCATGGGAAACTGGGCGCCGTTGGCGCACTGACCTGGTCACCCGGCAAGGTTCGCGACTATCGCTTGACGCCCCTGTCGCGGTATCCTCTAATGTATGTTATAACAGTATCCTATTCAAGCAAAGCATAACAAATTATAAGCTTTCAAATTAAATTCGTTTGAAATGTCATAACAAGCTTTAACACCAAAGTGAAAATCAGATTTTTTCTTTATAGAATCATCTCTCAATTGCCTCATCAAATCTTAATAAACATAATTAAATGCTCTAATCAAGTTTTTTTTTTAACATTTTGTTCATATTTACTCTTATTGGTGTTGAATTGCAGGTATCCCTTCCAGGAGTAAACTGAGTGTAAGTTCATGCCGTTTTGTTCTTACATGCATCAAGTAATTTTTCATTGCCACGTTCATAATCAGACCTTAGTTGGTAATTGTTGCAACAATCGATCGACTAACTATCGAACTCAACCATTCCTTAGACAAGCAAATAAAATTTTCTTTCTTTCTTTTTCTCCAATCAATGTACATTTAGAAATAATTGATTGGTTATGAGTATTGACATCATGAGGAGCAAATGATACTAAATATTTATTTTTATTTTCACATACTATATCATCCACCCAAAATAATTTAATTCAATTTCACAATTACTTTCCAACTAACTCTCTCTCTCTCGTGCACACGCGCGGTTTTTGGAGATACCATAAACCTGTTATGCTCCTAACTGAATTAAACGTTTCCAATATCACATCAATAATTTGAGATGCATTTAATTTATAATTAAGTTTTTTTTATGTGAACTTCTAACATTCTTAACTTTTCTTTCATTTCTTAAAACCCTTGCTTGCTATAATCCTAATATAGTAAGCTCTATGTTATAAAGTATGTTTGCATCGATCAAGGCCCTCATCTTTGCACATAGTTTTTGTCAAATTGCACACAATAACATTCAGATTAATGTGACCAGTGATCATGAGTGATATGTGTTTGTGGTGTGGGTGTGTGCGTGTGGAGAATGAGCTTTAGGGAATTATACTAACTTAACATGAGCTTCTCATTAAAGTTAAAATATACTTTTAAATATAGTTCTCACTAAAAAAATTAGTTTGTGGGTTTGGGTGGAGAATGAGCAGTTCATTTTCATTATCCATTAGAGAATTATATTAACTGACCATGAGCTTCTCACTAAAGTTAAATTATACTTTTAATATATAATTCCATTAAAAAAATTAGTTTTCTCATAACGTAAGTTACAGCTCTCGTGGCTAGGGGGTCGACTCAAATGAACCTTCAAGTGGTAGAGATCTGCCCACTTGGTGCATCTGGTAGAGATCTGCCCAACCCCAGGTTGCATATAAAAAATAAAAGCCAGAAATTTTTCTATTTATGCAAAAAATAAAGGATTTGATCATTTGGCTAAATATATACCATCCCAAATTGGTCTCACCACAAAAACATATCCAAATAACAGTTTATAGTTATATACTTAACAGAGCATCACGAAGAAGCTTAACTCAACAATATGGTGACCACGTTTAAGCTAATATAGCTTTATTAGATTGCTCACTTTCAGGTCATGTAGATCATGAACCGAACACGAATGAGATTGGCGTGAACTGAACCGAGACCAACCATGTTCAGCTCGGTTTACTTTACCAAGCCTGGTCATATGGCATCAATGGACGAAACAAAGATTATCCATAAAAGAAAAAAGAAAAATTGGAAGAGGGGGAAGAAGAAGATACTGGTCCATTTGCTTTGTTTTTACAGGAAATGTACACAAAATGAAACTTCAACGTAATTTTTGGCCTAAGAAACCGTAAATACAAAGATGGCATCATAGGGGAATTGAGCAGTCCTTACGAACCTCGCCGAGTAACCCAGTCATTGCACCAACTTCACTCAATTTCACCATTGCTCTGGCGAACTCTCGCCGGAACAAGTCCGGTTTGGCTGCATAATCGACGACCAAGCTCGCTGTGCTCGGGCTGGCCATGAGCTGCTGATCGGCGTAGAGCACACCGTAACCAGCAACAATATTCTTGTAGAAGTGATTATCAAAGTTGTTGTGGCTGCCTAAATCCATCGGCACCTTAATGCCACCGAAGTCTTCTTCATCCTCACAGATCACCCTCAAGCTCTCTGTAAGTGTCGAGTTCATGGTAGGATCCGGCACGCCATCACCAGAGAAATTGGATAGCCGGGACTGAAAAAATCGGCAATGCGTGTGCCCAATTGTATGTCCACCTGTTGTGTTCAATAAACGCGATCGATAAAAGTGTTCTTTAAAAGAGGCTGATAAGATTTACGTTAAGATCATGAGTTCAACATCTGGGGCGCGTAAATCTAATTATAAATAGTTAATGTGAAAGGAAAGGAATCTTATGGAAGTTTTGCATGAAAAAAGCCAAAGGCAATGCAAGAAAATGTGATGGAATGGATACCAAGAAGAGTAATGGTCTCATTTTGATCGAACCCTCTCTCTCTGAAGGCAGAAAGAATGGCGTCAAGTGTAGCGAATGGTGAAGGAAGTTGAGCCTCAGCTGTGATGGCCCTCGACACAGTGCTGTCTCGCCTGCCCGTCCTCAGAGGATAGAACGGCCCTCCGATCTATATATGCACCAAAACATCACAAGCTCATTAATCAAACAATCCCAGTTACCCGAGGAACACACACACAGAGACTGACAAAGAAAATGGCGTCACGGGCAGCGAGGGCGACGATGTCTGCACAAGAGACGACGAGTGGGCACACCTCCTCCACTCTCGCCTTGATGGTATCGATGGCGTCGAACCCTCTCAAAGAGTTCTTGTTGGCCCGCGCCTCTTTCTCCGACGGAACGCCATCCCTCGAGTCCAGCAGCACCGACCCGTCGCAACCCTGCAACCGAACTGACAATCAATTAAACGGGAAGATCGTTTTTGGAAATAGATAACAAAGCAGGCACTGGTTTAAGAAAACAAAGAAGCGAAGAAAGAAAGCGAGAACTAGATCTAGCAACCTTGGATCCGAACCGGTAACCCGACCCCAAAAATCTGAAACTGTGTCAGGCCTAAATTAATTCGGATCATAGAAAACCCGACCCTTTAAATGACTGTGTCGACCCGAACCTGACCAACTTGTGTCCAGGTTCAAAAGTATGAGCCGAACAAAAATCGGATCGGGTTCGAGTCATTCCATTTTGACCCGAACCTGACCCAATTCCCCAGGTCTAACGCGGGCCAAGGAAGGACTTACTTGAAAATTTATACAAAAATGGGGCCCAATTTATTGAAGCTCCAAGAAAGCAAGAACGAGATCGAGTAAGCAAGAAAAGTGGGACAGTATCTAAAAACAACTAGAAAATGAAAGACCGATTTGGAAGGAAAAAGAAAGCAAGAAGGAGATGAAAAACACAGCAGGTGACCAATTAAGGAAAAGGGAGACCTGATTTAGGAATATTTAGTAAATCAAGAGGATAATAAGATTGAATTTTTAAACAAGATAAACCGTGCACCAAGCTAATTTAAATGAATAGTAGAAATAAAAGAAACAAAGGGACGACCATTTAGGTATGGTCATGGCACTATTTTGAAATTGCTATTTTGAAGGATGGGTTTATAGAAAATTCAAGAAAGAAAGAAAGAAAGAACCAGATCAATGAAGAGAAAGAGAGGATCCGATATGAAAATAACTAAAAAATAAAAGACGGTTTTGAAGAAAACCCAAGAGAAGAAACGGAGGCCAATCCGCTGAGCAAGAAGAGACTGCGAGGGTCTGGTCTGTAAATTGCTAGAAAGAGAGACGGATTTGTAAAGAACGGAAGAAAACGCGTTGCCTGAACGAAGCAGTCATGGAAGAAGAGCCGAAGTAGCGCCGGAGCGACGTCGGAGCTGTTGGAGACGAGTTCCTTGACGGTGTCTCGAATGATGAACTCGGCGAAGGGGCAGGTTTCTCCGTAGAACTCATATTGAAGGCGCGGTTGTTCAGGCTCCTCCATGGCGCAGGCTTTGCTGCCACCGGCATTATCCCTCGCGAAGAGAAGGTGTTGGACGTAAGAGCCGTCCTTTCGGCGATCAGAAGAGTATTGAACAGCGAAGAAGAGCGTGACGAAGACGCCAACCACCATTATCTTGCTGAGAGCCCTCATCTTCTCCAATTCTTGCGTTTCTTTTAGAGAGAGAGTCTTGCTTTGCTACAAACACAAGGAACGATCATGATACTTATATATAAGTGATTGGATACTCATGTATGATTATCGTTTTTCGAGAGCATAACTATAATAATAATATCTTTATTTTTTAAGTGTCATACTTCACCCTATACCCGTTCTTATCTTTAATTGGACTCTTATTATCAAAGAAAATGTACCCTCCAAATTTATTCAGTTGAAGGGTCTGAATTTGATGTAAGCTGACAAATATATCTAGTGTTATGGTGATCTTGTACGTCACCAAGAATAATATATCGATATCAAGAATATTATTCTTGGTGACTGTAAACACCCGAAATTTTCAAAGTTTTTCAAAAGTCCTGAGTTTCCAAAAATCAGTTTAAAACCTTTATGAACATTTAAATTCAAAAACACCCTAGATTTTAAAGTTTAAACATTCAGGGAGATACTTTAAGGTTTTAAATTCAAGTTAAAAAGCCTCTGAAGTTCGAAGCGGGTAAGATCCAATCCAAGCCCAGAAGTATGGATCGAATGCAGCTCTCCCATATGAGTCGTGTCAAGGCCTACCTTGTCAAGTGAATCATGTTTGAAATATGTTGAGTAAAGCGGCACCGAAAGCTCATCACATCAAGACAAGCCTAAAGGATGCGACCAACCAAGAACACGAAGCACCAACTCGATGTGGTTTAAGGCATGATCATCAAGCTCAAGCCCAAATAGACGGGCCCAAATCAAATGGGATCGTGTAAAGAACTAAAGCCAAAGATCAAGCCGTGTCTGTGTGGAGTTCAAATCAAGGTGGGAGTCGAATTAAAGAAAGAAGCGAATTCAAGTGGGTCGAAGTTTAAAGAAATCAGCCCAAACGAAACATGTTACACATTGTAAGGTTGTTTAAAACCAACCGCATGCTCTAGGGCTACACCAAGCCATGGCACCTAGACCAGCCCACATGGGCTGGTCCAAATCGACTCAATGAGAAACTACAAGAAGTCAGGTTGGAGCGGATCAAATCCATCAAGCAAAAGCTCCAACCCGCCCCACAAGAAACCCCTAGAACCAACCCCCCCTTGGCCTATAAAAAGGCCCAAGAGGGGGGACGGGTTCCATAACTTTTGATATTGAAAAGAGAGGAGAGAGAAGCTCTAGACCTTGGGTGGTGTGTGCTAGACTAGGTGCAGGAATTTCCAACAAGGAGGGACGTCCTCTAGTGTGGGAAGAAGGGGAAGCTAGGTGAGAACTTGTGGGAGTTAAGAAGGAAGGCCATCAGGAGGAAGGTCGGTTTCAACATTGAAACCCGGTCCTTCACACTCCAAAACTCGTGTAAGACCTTTCTTAATCTAAGTTTCATTCTCTTCCATTCAATTCATTAAATGGGGTTGTATTAATGGAGTTTCATCTCCCCCTGAGTTGTAATAATCTAGCTTTGCTGCAATTTCAATTTCGTGGATGAAACACTATACACCCACATGCACGCTAAGTGTTTGCTTTAATGCTTCTTTCTTCCTATATGCTATATACCCTCTATACTTCTAACTTCCTCTATGTCTAAGCTATAAAGTACTTTCCATTCATTTACATTCAGCAAATTTGCTTTGAGGGTTGTTGCACTTTAATTTCGGGTGGGTTACGCATCATTACATTCATAAAATAGAAAACCAGATTTCTGCATCTTTGCATATATCTGTTTCTGTAATTTTAATTTTGTGATGCTTGCTTCGATTATCTCAAAATTTGGTACACTGGTTCAACACACATTTGGACACTTTGTACAAAATTGGCAAGATTTTAGGACAACTCAGCCACGTAATAAAAGCGAATTAAGAACGACCAAATTTCTGCACCACTGTCTGCACAGTCAGATTTCCTGAAATAGAGGTTGGGTAAAAGTCTCATATCTCTGTCCACAGGAGTCCAAATTAATTGATTTTTAATTCATTGGAAAGATAACATCTATATCTTTCCATAAACATCAAAATCAGAGTTCTGAACAGAGAGATACATAGTCATGTTTGTGTTTCTATATTTCTGAAACAAAACTGTTCCGAGTCAGTGAGTTGGTCTGAGTCAATTATTTGTTTCTGATTCAATACTGCTCCAAATTCAGATTTGAAAAAGGCTACAGTCTCTCCCACTACCAGCTTCGTTTGGTAAAATTTTGATAATTTTTGAATGTCTGTGATGCCTTCAAATCTCCCTTAGAAAACAACTCAGAAAATAGAATTCTCTGTTTTCAGTAGCTTGTGTTTTTCCAAGTATTGAATCCGAGTGCACAAGTTCAACAATTCTTTCAAAGACACTTGTTTATGTAAAAGGGAGTCATGTTTGCTGTAAAAATGAAATTCCTAAGCGCTCAACACTGACCCTTAAGCATCGGCTCAAGAAGGTGTGAGTGAAAAGATCCCGCTTGCACACAATCGCCTAGAAGTCTTACATTTTTCAAACATTTGCTAGTTTTGAACTAGCTGGCACGCTCGCACAAGCGTAGGTGTGGAAAGTTTCATTTCAAGTTTGTCTCATAAACTTTGAAATGAGAATTTTCATGTCTACAATGACGTATAAGATCACCGTAACACTAGAGATAATTGTCAGCTTACATCAAACCCTATACTTTAGATAGTATGTGTATCTATAATATAGGGAAAACTTCATATTGGTACACTGTTGTATACCAAAAATCTACTTGAGTATCATGAATTTTACTTCTTCAAATTTAAAAGACTTAAGTTTGAAAAATTCCTTGTTTTGGTATCTCGGAGCTCACACCATTAGCGACCATATGAAATGATAGATGGGACCACATGCATGTTAATGACATCTACATCAACCAAATAAATGGTTTGTGACTGTTTTAGATTCAATATATGATATTCATAGTTTCTTTGATATTCAATCAAAGATCCAATTGATTTACATATTCACTCAAACTCTCGATCCCTAATCCCTAATTTCTTTATCCCCCAATCCCTCTATCTCACATAGGCTTCGTCTTCTGCGTATTCATCTTTATCTTCTGTGTATTCGTTTGATTTGAAGTTTCATTAATAAAGGTAAGGATATTTGTATATTGATCTTTTGCGTATTCATCTTCTTCTTGCGTATCTTCTATTGAGTTGGAGTTTCATTAACAAAGGTACATACATTTGTGTAAAAGTTTACAGTTTCTTTCGTGTTCTACATCTTCCATCGATTTGTATATTCATCTTTTGCATATTTGTCACTTTAGTACTATGTATTTTGTTATCATGTTAGTATCTCATGGTCACGTTAGTACCTTGTGTATATATGATTTGATTTTTCTTGTTTTCTTTGTTGAAAATAGTCTATTATTTAATGTTCTTCCTTCTTACTCTTTGACATATAAGATGATATTACTATCTTTTACTTTAGTTGACATGGACATTCGTTTCTATTCACTTGTTACGTAGGTCATGAAGCTCATCACTCTTCTGTTACATTATGGTAGCAAACGGGAGTACGAGCTAGAGATCATTTATACTAGTGGATTGACATCAACATTTCAAATTGACGGTTATCATGTCAAACAAGAAGAATGTTGTACTATAACAATTAGTGTATTTACTTATATTTATCCTTCTCATCTTATTTTATTTTATAAATTATCATATCTTTTATGTGATCCTCACTTTTCTTATGAGTTATAAGAATTGCAAGAGGCAATGCAATAGGTTATGCCTAGGATGGATCGTTACATATGACTCAATCACTCGTGGGTAAATCTGAAGACCAAGTGGAAGAGAAAGGGGCCTGAGTATAAGAGGAAATTATGTAACATTGCAACCATATGCTTGATAAATGAAAAAGAATTTCATATGAAGAAGTTGAGAACAATGCGCTATTTATATATAGTTGATGAAAAATGAGTCTAGCACATGGTGTAGATCATACTTCTCAAAGTATGTAAGATAGATTTACTAGTAAACAATATATGTAAGTCATTCAATGCTTTTATCTTATCAGCAAGAGCCCAACGTATCTTGACCATATTGGAGACAATTAGGAGGTTGTTGATGACTAGGTATTATGATTATCGTTGTTGTTTTTTTAGTTTTTCATGAATTTATGAATGGTCTCTCTTATATCTATTTTATCCTTTGACAATGTTATTCATGTTAGGTATTGTGAATGCTTTGAGAACATGCTTAAATGTGATACTCCTTTGGGTCCTATGGTACAATCAAAATTGGAGGGATCAAGGTGTGAAAAAAAAATTGTATGGCCCAATAAGTTGGACATGATATTTATGAAGTTATGTTCTTCGATAAAAAGTATTCAATAGATCTACCTAAGCATGAACATGGGTGTAGAAAGTGGCAATAGAGTGATCTTTCATGCGAGCATGTTATAGCTATCATATGTGCCCATAGAGGAGTGCTTGAGGATTATGTCCATAAATTGTATAAGTGGGAGATCTACCTTGCTACATATAATGAAGTGATTCATCTCATTCCTAGTCATAACCAGTGGATCCAAACTAACCAATAAGATGTATGGCCTCCAATTATTAGAAAACAAACAACATACCTAAAAAATTGAGGAGGAGAACAGATGAACCACTACCTATTGATAAGGTATTAATAATCGATAGTATAATAAGATGTAGACACTACAAATAACCTAGGCACAATTCTAAGAGGTGTAAGGCGGGTTAGACACGAGAGAGTCCATATCACAGTAGGATGAGGAGCATGAAGGGAATGCATCTTCCTCTACTTCACAGGTTTTAGATTTTTTTTGTTTTGGTTGATACATATGATATTATTACAATATTTTCTACTTATTTTTAATATAGTTATGCTCATAATGTTCTTTCTTACATTGTAATCTATAGGTCCATAGGGGCAAAAGATGTAAGAGGCCGAGGGTTAATCGTATTTGTCTACTGCAAAAAAATATTTTATTATAGACATCCACTACACGAGTAACATCAGTTGCTCCACCCCATCCATAGGTAAAGGGTGAAGGAGAAATAAGCACACCAACTCTAGAGGATGAGGCAAAGAAGAAAACTCATCAAGAAAAGATCTACAACAACCATCGTAGAAGTTGTGATATAGAATTTTTTTATTTGTTTGGTCTATAATGGACTATGTTATCATTTTATACATGGCCGAATAATGATATCATTTATTTGAACTTATACTTCTAGGGGATATTATCATACTTCTATTTGAAATCAAACTTCTACAGTTTTCCTATAATGGCTAAATAAAGTTAATTCTCATCATATCATATGTCATTATTTGATGTCATCTGATAAAGTGTACATATCATATTGATATGGTACCCTGTGTTTAATATTGTTGGAGATGTATAGTATTTTATATTGTTGTGGGATATATGATGTTTTATATTGTTGTGAGATTTATGGTATTTGATAGAAGTAAAATGCTCCCTGTGTTTGATGTGGGACATATGGGTTTAATATTGTTGTTGGAAATGTAAGCAGGAGTAATAATTGAAATGCTAGTGTGATAAGTGAATGCTTACAAGTGTGATAATTGTAATGGAGGTATTATAAGTGAAATGCTCTCTTTGTTTGATGCACTATTGTAGGTCTGATTTAGGACTTGTGGTGTTTGATATTACTATTAGAAATGTACATAAGAGTGATAATTGAAATGTTAGTGTGATAAGTGAATGTTTTCAAGTGTGATGACTGCAATAGGGTGTCACAAGTGAAATGCTTCATGAGATTGATATATCCTTTGTACTATAATAGACTATATTTAATGATCTACAATGTTCAACGTTTTCATCATAGTTAATATATTCTTATATGTGACTATAGACATAAAATTTTTCACTTCGAAGTTTATGAAAACTTGAAATGAAACTTTCCGTATCTGAGCTTGCGTGAGCGTGCCAGCTAGTTTACAAAACTAGCAAATGTTTTTGAAAAGTTTTAGACTTCTTTAGCTATTGTAGGCAAACGAACTCTTTTCACTTAAACCTTCTTGAACCGATGCTCAAGAGTCAGTTTAAGCGCTTAAAAACTTTAATTTTAAAACAAGTATAACTCCATTTCACGTGAATAACAAGTGTTTGAAAGGATTTGTGCACTTTGATTCAATACTCGAAATGAATGAGTCCTGAAAAACAGAGTATTCTATTTTCAAGGATTGTTTCTAAAATGAATCTGGAAGTGCTACAGGTCTCCAAAATTATCAAACTTTTAACAGACCAAACTAGTAGTGTGCCTGTGACTTTTTACAGATATGAATTTGGAAAGGTATTGAATCAAAATTAAATGTTTGAAAAAGACTTACTCACTAACTCAGAAGAGTTCTGTCTTAGAAATACAAAGACTCAAAGATGAGCTTGTATCTCAGCAACCAGAACTCTGATTTTGACGATTTTGATGTTGTTGGAAAGCTATGGATGTTAGCTTTTCAATTCATCAAAAATAAAGTAATTTGGATGTCTTTAGAGAGAGTTATGGGATAAAAACCCAGCCTCTATTAAAGAGAAAACTACTGTACAAACAGTGAACAATTTTTTTATCCGATCTTTATCCAACTTTATTACGGGGTTGCACGGTCCTCAAATTCTTGAGAATTTTATTTCTAAGACCCTTGTGTGTGCAGATATTGATCCTAAAATTTCATCACATTTATATCTTGGAGTGAGAAATTAAAAATACAGAAATAAGAGATGCAAAGGTAGAAAACGGGTTTCAGCTTTTGTAGAGAATATGTACAAATGAAAAATTCACACCAAAGCAAATTGCAACAACTCTACTCCGAATTTAAATTGCTGAAATGTAAAGGAATTGAAAGTATTTTATAGCTTAAGCATAGAAGGGATTAGAAGTATAGAGTGATTATAGAATATATTGGAGAAGAGGCACATAAACAAACATATAGAGTGTGTGTGTGTGCAATAGTGAACATTTATCAAATGAAATGGAAGAAATTGAATCTAAGCACTATTACAATATGGGGGGAGGCTAAGCTCCATTATTACAACCCCAATTTAATTGAATTTAAAGAAAGAAGATGAATTAGAATTGAATTGACAGCATACTTACACGAGTTTGCACAATAGACTGGGGATTCAAGAATGAATTCCGACCCCTTTTGTCTCCTTCTTCTTCCCCAAACTCCTTAGTATTCACCTATCTGTCCTCTTTTTCACCCACACTTGGAAGTGCACATCCCTCCTTGCTGGCTTTCTTCTCTCCCCTAACTAGCACACAACCCCTTGTAACAACCTCTCTCTTCCACTCTTTCAAGATGATCTTCACGCCCCCCTCTTGGCCCCTTTTATAGGCAAAGAGGGGTTGTGTTTAGGTGTTTCCATGGGGCATGTTGGAGCAGGTTTTTGGTGGGTTTGATCCACTCCAATCCAGCCTTTTACGGTCCCCCTTGAGTCAACATAGGCCAGCCCATGTGTAGGGGCAACCTTCTTGAACCTTGGTGCAACTGACTTTAGCTACTTGGGTGCATTCAGTTTTGAGTCTTGGTGCAACCTTAATTGAACCTTGGCTCCTTTCGTAGTGACTTGGGACATGGCTAAACTTTGAAGGTGGCCATTTCAATTCGTTGTAATCGGCCCTTCCATTGAGTTTACATTAACCGGCCAAGGCTTGCCTTGGTTACTTGATGCTTAACTTGATTAACTCGGCCTTGTTTTGAATTTGCATTTGGTGAAGTAGACTCCATACATTCAGTCCTTGACTTGAATTTGCATTTGATGAAGTCGACCCTATGCTTTGAAGTGAGCATTGATTTCATCCGGTCCTTGACTTGAACTTGCAAGCCTTAATATCATGTCCTTTGTAGCATGTGCTTCATCCCGCTAGGTATGGGATTTGAACCTTGTTCCAAGTCGAGTGGTACTTGCTGCGTTTGAACTCCTTCATATGATGGTATTTAGGCTGGGTTGATTTCGGTTTTGAAAAGAGACTTTAGTTCAAACATAGGATTTTGAATTGATTTAAACTTGTAAGTTTTGAAACTTTTTTTAAACAAGTTAAATTCCACATTTTGAACTTTTGAAAAGATCTTTATGAATTGAACTTAAAGCTTGATGAATTTTTCTAAAACCTTTTCTTGAGATATTTCAAAAACATTTTTATTTTTGGGTGTTTATAGATGCCCCTCTTTGGCATTAATCCAACTGTATTTGGATAATGTCAAAGAAGAAAACACCCTTTTGTTTTTCTTCATGAACCTTTCTCGAGAGTATGGATCATCCAAGTTCCTAAAACCCTTTTCTTTATGATAGGTAAAAGGGGATTTGGAGCCAAAGGGGTCTTATCTTGTTATGGCCCTCGTCCTAATTGAGATCATGTACTCAACGGTTTTACATGCATGCATGGGCATGTGTGAATGACATGAGTGATATACATATGAATTTTTTTAAAGACCTAAACATACCATGATCGAACTTGGGAGGCTCATGAAGGCCGGTTGCCCCAAGTGAGTATGGTCTTATGTTGCTTGATGTTTATGGTGTTCAAAGTTTTCAAAAAGAAGGGGGAAATCCTTTTAGCTTCAATCACAAGGATTTCTAGCTTCCTGTGTTTCCCTTTACAAGTCATAATACCTACTACTTGATAGAGGTTTTATATGAAAACTCAAGAAATATTGCAAAAATTTTCAACTTACACAATAAAGTCTAATTCTCAAACAAAATAATATTCAAATAAGTAAATCTTATTTCTACTTTAAGATTTTCCTAGACAAACCTTTCTTCATTGAGATAAGTCATAGGGATAGGAAAAGAATTACCATGGTCCCTTATGAAGCGTCCCGTGGTTTAAGGCCAAGAGGTAGAAAATTTGCTCTCCTTTTTTTTTTTTTAGATTTTGACAATTTCTTTTCTTTCAGAGAGGGCCTCCCATTTTCCTTTTCGAGGATTTTTCTTTTTCTTTTGCTTTTCCTCTTTTCTTTTTTCAATCAAAGAACTCTTTTGCTTTGTTTTTTCTTTTCTTTTGAAGACAAATTTTGGAGGGATTTTTATATCCTCTTTTTCTATTTTTGCCAAATTTTCCTTTTTAGGAAGGAGAAGTGAAATGGGGAGAGACTTATCCCAATGGTTTACTCGATTCACCTAAGATCACCCTATTTCGAAATAGCATATACCGCTTGAAAATATTTTGCTATTTTGAACCAGGCTCGATTTTGTAAGATGGAAATTTTTGAAATGTAGCCCATGGGTTTCAAAAACTCTACCTTTCATAAGGCCTTAATTCCCTTGTTTAGGGTCACACGATCCACCTTGATCCTTCTTCAAGAAGCTCAAAGGAGATTCCATTTAAAACATTTTCAAAAAGATTATACCCTATACATGATATTTTTTCAAATATTGAGCATTTATAGGGTCTACCAAGTTCCTACCCTCAACATCAATTAACCAATAAACATTGTTAGTGGTGGTTCCACGTACAACATAAGGATCATCCCACTTGGGCCGCTACTTTCCAAGGGGGTGGGGGCCTCGGTGGTGAATGGTCTTGAGCACTAGGTCTTTCACTTTGAAGTTGCGAGCCTTCATGTGCTTATCATAGTGTCGGGCTATTCTTTGCCTATATGCATGTGCATGATCCATAGCAATGAGTCTTTTTTCATCTAACAAGTCAAGTTCGATCATTCTAGTATGTTGTAGGGTTTCTAATGGAATATCTAATACAAGTGATGTATGGAATGAATGAAGCTTGGTATGAATGGGGAGTATGACATTCGTGCCATAGACCAACTCGAATGGGGGTTCGGATGGAAGTTCTATAAGCCCACAAGGCTTCATCGAGCTTCTCAAGCCATGTCCTATCCTTTTCTATGGTTTTCTCAATGATACTTATGAGGGTTTTGTTTGTGGCTTCGGCTTGGCCGTTGCCTTGAGGGTAGTAGGGCGATGAGAAGTGTTGAGTCATGCCATATGTAACACACAACTTTTCCATCTTCTCATTCTTGAATGGGGTGCCATTATCGGACACTAGGTCTTTTGGAACTCCAAATCGGGCCAAGATATTTTTCGTAATGAATGCCACTACATGTTGTCCTTGGACATTAGCCAAGGATGTAGCTTTAACCCATTTAGAGAAATATTCGGTGGCTGCTAGGATGAACCTATGTCCATTGGATGCATTCGGGGATATGTGTCCTATGATATCAAATGCCCACATGGCAAAAGGCCATGGGCTTATGATGGAATGTAAAGTGGACGATGGAGTATGGATGACATGCCCATGCACTTGACATTGATGACATTTTCTAACATGATCATGGCAATCTTGCTTTAGGGTGGACAAAAAATAACCGGCCCTAAGTATCTTCATGGCCATCATATTTGCATTGACATGACCTCCACACTCTACATCGTGGAACTCATGCATTATGGTCCTAGCCTCTTCAAGGTCTATGCATCGCAACAAGATGCCCGTAAAACTTTTCTTGTAAAGCACCCCTCCCAAAATTACATACCGGGTTGAAAATTTTCTAATGGAAGCTTGATCTTTTGAAGAAGCATATTCGAGGAATCCTCCATTTTCTAAAAAGTTTTTAATGTCATAAAACCAAGGTTTGTCATTTGAATTTTGGTCATTTTGACAAATCTCTAAATCATGGGTGGATAGAATGGGTGAGTGCCATATCTCTAAGGATCGGGTTCCCAAGGTGGGATCGACCCTTAAAGCAGATCCTAAGGAGGAGAGGGCATCTGCTATGGTGTTATCCTCTCTTACTACGTGAGTGACTGTGCATGACTTGAAAGAATCGACCAACTTGGTGGCCAACTCGTGGTATGGAATGAGTTTTTCATTTTTGACTTGCCAAATTTTTAAAACTTGGTTCACAACCAGTAAAGAGTCTCCAAAGACTTCAATGCATGATGCCCCTAGATTTTTCAAAATTCTTAGGCCTTGTATGAGAGCCTCATATTCGACCACATTATTTGAACACTCAAAATCTAGACGAATTGCAATGGGGATCTCTCCCTTTTCGGGGGATATGAGGATGACTCCAACACCTACCCCTTGTTGGTTACGTGCCCCATCAAAGTACATTTTCATACTTGGTTTTTATTAAAACAGTTTGCTAAAACATGGTTTTGAAAATCATTTGCAAATATGCTCTCATCGGGTATTTCATCAAGTATGGGATATGTTTCTTCCAAGGAGAACTCGACCACATGATCAGCTAGGGCTTGTCCCTTAATGGAGGTTTGGTGATGATATTTCAAGTCATACTCCATTAAGAGGAGCTGCCATTTACCAAGCCTACCTGTTAGGATAGGTTTTTCAAACAAGTGCTTGATCGGATCAAGCTTAGATACTATCCATATCTCATGATCTAGGAAATAGTGTCTAAACTTTTGACAAGCCCACACCAATGCCAAGCACGTTTTCTCCATGGCTTGATAATTCCTTTCATATACCAATAGAGTTTTCGAAATGTAATAAATGGCATACTCTTTGTGGCTATCATCCTTGTATTGAGCTAACAAAGCACCCAATGCATTTGTATGTATGGAAATGTAAAGTAGTAAAGGTTTTCCTTGCTTTGGAGGTTTCAAAATTGGAGGATTCACCAAATAAGTTTTCAATCTTTCGAAAGCCTTTTGACACTCATCATCCCACAAAAATTTTACCCCTTTTCGCAAAAGCTTGTTGAAAGGTTCACATCTTGTTGCTAAGTTTGAAATGAACCTCCTAATGGCTTGGAGGCGACCTTGGAGGCTTCGGATTTGGGTCAAATTGGATGGTGGAGGCATGTCTATGATGGCTCGACACTTAGAGGGGTCTACTTCAATGCCCCTTTGGCTCACCATAAAGCCTAAAAGCTTACCTGATTCTATCCCGAATACACATTTTAGAGGGTTTAGTTTCACTTTGTAAAGCCTAAGTCTTTCGAAAACTTTTTGCAAAGACTCAATGTGAGTAAATCAGGTTCTTGATTTTACCAAAAGATCATCCATATATACTTCCAAGAGCTAATGAATTTGATCATGAAAGATAGTAGTCATAGCTCTTTGGTATGTGGCATCGGTGTTTTTCAAACCAAATGGCATAACCGTGTAATAGTATGTGCCCCAAGGTGTAGTAAAAGTAGTTTTTGCCTGAACTTTTGGTGCTAAATTAATTTGATTATAACCCAAATAGCCATCCATAAAAGAAAACATTTCATGATTTGCAGTGCTATCCACTATCAAATCAATGTTTGGTAAAGGAAAATTGTCTTTTGGAGTGACTTTGTTCAAATTTCTAAAATCAATGCAAATCTGAATTTTCTCATTGGATTTTTGAACTACAACAATATTTGAAAGCCATTCATAGTACGCAATGGGTTTTAGAAATCCGACTTTTAAAAGGTCTTCAAACCCTCTTTTACTTGTGTGTGCACATCGGGGTGAATCTTTCTAAGCTTTTGCTTTATGGGTTTAGCATTCGATTCTAGGGAAGACGATGCTCTACTATCTTTGGGTCTAGACCCGGCATGTCTTCGTAGGTCCATGCAAACATGTCTACATATGACTTGAAAAATGCAATGAATGATGTCTTTTCATGCTCATGCAAACATGCACCTATTTTAACATGCTTGGGATTAGACTTACTCCCTAGATTGATTTCTATAAAATCCCCTCCTACGGAATTTGAAGGTTTTTCCAAGTCAAGGATTTTATGAAACTCAGGAAGCTCAGAGGTTTGATCTTCCTCATAGATGAGGGGATCTTCCTCCTTGCTTTGATTACTCTTGAGAATTTTAGGTTCTATAGAAGTGTTAGGCAAAGCACATGATTTTGGACTATTTACAATTTTTAAATGACTAGGGCTTTTCACAAAGACAATATTTTTGGGTTTTTCGAATTTTTCATTTTTTTTGAGTTTTTCGAAATTGACCTTTAGAGATGGAATGTACAAAACTTTGTTTTTGGTATTTTGAGGCTTTTCAATTTTTTTGGCTTTTTGTAAACACAAGGAAGGAATAAAACACACATTCTTTTTTGAATTTTCAAAATTTTCATTTTTTTTTAGCTTTTTGCAAAGAAATGGAAGGAGGGGAAATGCAAATCACATTCTTTTTGGGATTTTCAAAATTTTTTATGGTCACCCTTGACTCAAGTGGTCATGGGTGGTGGTTCGGGTGGTATGGATGGGGCGTAGCCTACCCCATACCGGTTTGGGTTTGACACTATGGGTTCTAGACGACCTTGGTTTTGGTTCCCTAGGACTTGATAAGGCATGTAACCCATGTTTAACATCATGTTCCAAGGCTTCTTTAATTTTAAAAACGTTTTGTAAAGTGGATAGCCTTGAAACTTGGTGTCATCCATGTCATGCTCAAACATTTTTTTGTTTAGGGACTTAGGGAGGATTTTGGATTTAGTCTTTTCTAGGGTTGACATGGTCTTGGGCGGGCAAGCCTTGGGTTGCCCCTTTATGCACACGACACACTTAGGTTTTAGGATGAGCTTGGGAGGGTCGACCAAGGGTTTTCGTAGGTTTGACTCATAGGTTTGGTGACGTGATAAGCACGGGAAGTTTTGAACTCCCCTAAGCTGAGGATGATTTTCTCCTAGAATTACCACGATTTGACTTTCGAGAGGAATCTTAACACACCTATGGAAGATGGATGGCACGACCCGAAGGCTATGTATCCATGGTCTTCCTAGGAGTAGGTTGTAATGGGGGTGTATGTCTAAGACATGGAACACCCCTATGTGGTTTATACTCCCTACCTCCATAGGTAACTCTATAGCTCCTAAAGGCTTGGATGCATTTCTATCGTACCCCATGATCACAATAGAACTTGGACTCAGGGACATTAAGGTGACTCCGATTTTGTAGGCTATGTGTAATGGAAGTATGTTTAGACCTCCCCCCATCAACCAAATACTTATCTAGAGGATGGTGATTCAATACCACCTCTACATGCAAGGCTTGGTTATGGGTTTGGTATGGTTGTTCTAGCTCATCTTCCGAGAATACAATAGGGGCCTTAGCACAAATGGGTGAGACTAGGAAGGATAGGAACGCAGGAGTTATGGTTGAATTAACCTTTGCCCTTTCTAAGATTTTTTCGAAGACTTGTCTATGCCTAGAGGATGTTTGGATGAGTTCTAGGATAGACATGTTTATGGGAATCTTAGCAAGGTGATTTTCGAAATCATATGGGGTTAACACATTGTTTTTACCCATGAGATGCGATGCTTTGGGAATGCATGATTTTGAAGGGCTAGGGACAATGATCACTTCCTTGCTAGCATCTTTTATTAAGTGTGGGGGTTGGTAGATCCTTTCGGACCTAGTCACCTCATCCACACCCTCCCTATGGCTCATTCCTAGGTGGGCTCTAGCTTGGTGCTTCGAAGCACTCCAAATCTCTAATAAGGCTCTAGTCGGGGACGGGACTCTAAGCGCTCCCCAAATCACTATTTGTTTGACTTTTTTTATTACGAGAGGTGGTGTGTGGTAAGTAGTGAAATCCGTATGATATGAATGATCCAATCCATATGAATGAGTTGAGAGATCACGTACCTCCTTGTCCTTCCCACTGATACTCATGTGGTTGGGGAAGGATTCCTTGAGAATTGCTTGGGCGAGCTCCGGTTCCTCGGTGACATGGAGTCTGTCCTGCTCGATCAAGTCCTCGATTTTGTTTAAAAGTGTGTAACATTTATTTGTATCATGACCCTTAAGCCTATGATACTTACAAAACTTATTTAAAAATTTTCCTTTTGGGAGTGCCCCCTCGGGAATGTTGGGGAGTGTGACCATGCCTTGAGTTAGCAAGAGGTCGAGGACTTTTGAGATAGGTTGTCCTAATGGAGTAAACTCCCTTTTTTCAAAAGACTTTTGAACCTTTTTGTCATGCTTCGGTTCAGATTTTTTAGAAGTGTCGGCTAGGCTTGTTTCTACTCGAACATTTGCAATCTTTTGGGGTTTCACCCCATTGTCCGTAGTAGGTGGCCCGTAAGTCCCGAGTTTTTCAAATCGTGCTTTTGAAAAATATTTCCCTTTTCACAAGTCATCCTAACCCCCTTTTTCAAGTTTGCTTCGAAGAGGGAAGCCTTCTTGATCAGTTTGTGGAAGGTTGAAATTTCATGTAATAAAAGAAGCGCTTTCAATTCAATTTTGAGATTTTCAAGGATGAGCATTATTGCGCATCCTTCAGAAATAGGCTCTCTTACTTGCCCGAGGAGGGACCTCCATCGAACGATGAATGCATGAGCATCTTCGTTCGATGCTTACTTGGTATTCCTAAGGGTGTTCAAAGTTGGTGTTACTTCTACATTGTGGGAAAATCATTGCATGAAACAATTTGCTAACTCCTTAAAAGTCGCGAATTGGCTTAAGTCATACGATGCCAATAACTTTGAAGCAGCTCCCTTAAGGGAGAGGGAGAACCAGTAGATCCATTTGGCAGAATCTTTCTTTCTCTTATATGCTCTGCGGGAAAAGAGTTGGAGGTGGGATCTAGGATCCCTGTCCCATCATACCGGTAGAAATTCGGTATGTCATCATCGCTATCCGTTTGATAATCGGAAGGAAGAAAGTTGGATAGGGCGTATGATCTCTTTTCCTTTGCTTGGCCTCTTAGCAATTGTTGAAGGGCCTTGCGATCTTTCAAAGTATAAGACTCATACTCTTTATTCCCCTCTACGATTGAGGTTTCCTTAGGCTTTTTAGACTTACTCGACTTCTTTCAAGACCTCGCTTGTTTTCTGTGAGACGAGCATGATTCGATCGCCTCGGCCTCTTGGCTAAACGCGGCAATTCTTGCTTCGAACTCCTTTCTCAAATCTTCAAGCGACTCTTTCTTACTTTTGAAATTCACTTTCAAAAATCTTTTGAAAAATGGACTTGACGAGCACGAAGCCCGACTCGACACTTCATAGGAATTGTTTGAGCTTGACATGATTTATAAACTTTGAAAACCATACCTGTGCACAAATTTAGCAAAGTTAAACACATTTTTGAAAGCTTTCTTGGAGTTCACTTATTTGAAATGAAGTTCCTCAAGACCCGAGTCCCACCAGGCGTGCCAATTCTGTACACATGAAAATTTTCACTCCGAAGTTTATGAAAACTTGAAATGAAATTTTCTGTATCTACGCTTGCGCGAGCGTGCCGGCTAGTCGGCTAGTTTACAAAACTAGCAAATATTTTTGAAAAGTTTTAGACTTCTTTAGCTATTGTAGGCAAACAGACTCTTTTCACTTAAACCTTCTTGAATCGATGCTCAATGGTCAGTTTAAGCGCTTAAAAATTTTAATTTTAAAACAAGTATAACTCCATTTCATGTGAATAACAAGTGTTTGAAAGGATTTGTGCACTTTGATTCAATACTCGAAATGAACGAGTCCTGAAAAACAGAGTATTCTATTTTCAGGGCTTGTTTCTAAAATAAATCTAGAAGTGCTATAGGTCTCCAAAAATTATCAAACTTTTAACAAACCAAACTAGTAGTGTGAAAAACCTGTGGCTTTTTACAGATATGAATTTGGAAAGGTATTGAATCAAAATTAAATGTTTGAAAAAGACTTACTCACTAACTCAGAAGAGTTCCGTCTTAGAAATACAAAGACTCAAAGATGAGCCTGTATCTCAGCAACCTGAACTCCGATTTTGATGATTTTAATGTTGTTGGAAAGTATGGATGTTAGCTTTCCAATTCATCAAAAATCAAGCAATTTGGATGTTTTTAGAGAGAGTTATGGGATAAAAACACAGCCTCTATTAAAGAGAAAACTACTGTACAAACAGTGAATAATTTTTTTATCCGATCTTTATCCAACTTTATTACAGGGTTGCACGGTCGTAAAATTCTTGAGAATTTTATTTCTAAGACCCTTGTGTGTATAGATATTGTTCATAAAATTTCAGCACATTTGTATCTAGGAGTAAGAAATTAAAAATACGGCAATCAGAGATACAAATACAGAAAACGGGTTTCAGCTTTTGTAGAGAATACGTACAAATGCAAAACTCACACCAAAGCAAATTGCAACAACTCTACTCCGAATTTAAATTACTGAAATGTAAAGGAATTGAAAGTATTTTATAGCTTAAGCATAGAATGGATTAGAAGTATAGAGTGATTATAGAATATATTGGGAAAGAGGCGCATAAATAAACATATAGAGTGTGTGTGTGTGCAATAGTGAACATTCATCAAATGAAATGGAAGAAATTGAATCTAAGCACTATTACAACGTGGGGGGAGGCTGAGCTCCATTATTACAACCCCAATTTAATTGAATTTAAAGAAAGAAGATGAATTGGAATAGAATTGACAACATACTTACACGAGTTTGCACAATAGACTGGGGATTCAAGAATGAATTCCGACCCCTTTTGGCTCCTTCTTCTTCCCCAAACTCCTTAGCACTCACCTATCTGCCCTCTTCTTCACCCACACTTGGAAGTGCACATCCCTCCTTGCTGGCTTTCTTCTCTCCCCTAACTAGCACACAACCCCTTGTAGCAGCCTCTCTCTTCCACTCTTTCAAGATGATCTTCACGGCCCCCCCTCTTGGCCCCTTTTATAGGCAAAGAGGGGCTGCCTCTAGGTGTTTCCATGGGGCACGTTGGAGCAGGTTTTTGGTGGGTTTGATCCACTCCAATCCAGCCTTTTGCGGTCCCCCTTGAGTCAACATAGGCCAGCCCATGTGTAGGGGCAGCCTTCTTGAACCTTGGTGCAACCGACTTTAGCTACTTGGGTGCATTCAATTTTGAGTCTTGGTGCAGCCTTAATTGAACCTTGGCTCCTTCCGTAGTGACTTTGGCCATGACTGAACTTTGAAGGTGGCCATTTCAATTCGTTGTAATCGGCCCTTCCATTGAGTTTACATTAACTGGCCAAGGCTTGCCTTGGTTACTTGATGCTTAACTTAATGAACTCGGCCTTGTTTTGAATTTGCATTTGGTGAAGTAGTCTCCATACGTTCGGTCCTTGACTTGAATTTGCATTTGATGAAGTCGACCCTATGCTTTGAAGTGAGCATTGATTTCATCCGGTCCTTGACTTGAACTTGCAAGCCTTAATATCATGTCCTTTGTAGCATGTGCTTCATCCCGGCTAGGTATGGGACTTGAACCTTATTCCAAGTCGAGTGGTACTTGCTACATTTGAACTCCTTCATTTGATGGTATTTAGGCTGGGTTGATTTCGGTTTTGAAAAGGGACTTTAGTTCAAACATAGGATTTTGAATTGATTTAAACTTGTAAGTTTTGAAACTTTTTTTAAACAAGTTAAATTCCATGTTTTGAACTTTTGAAAAGATCTTTATGAATTGAACTTAAAGCTTTATGAATTTTTCTAAAACCTTTTCTTGAGATATTTCAAAAACATTTTTATTTTTGGGTGTTTACAGAGAGACATTTCTCTATTTTAAGATCTCACTCCATCGTCATTTTCTAAACTTCTATCTCAAGTTTAGCACATCTTTTCTACTTTTGATCTTCAAGAGAGTTTGTTGTTATGGAAACATCTTTAATTTGACTTACATGAGACTCGTTGATGCTTTTTAAACCAGTCGCCCATATTATATACCTCCAATCCTGAAATAAGAAGATACAAATGTACAACTCAATACATAATATTTTAAACTAAATGTAATAAGGCATAAAAATTTGTTTCACTAATATTGTTTTGATAATGAAAGAAATGGTATTTGATTGTCTCTAGACATTTAGAAATTTGGATGTCCATTGAGCTTTGATATTTGGTGCAAACTTATATAGAAAATTTATCACACCATAGCCTTTCTTCAATGAATCTTGTAAATGCAACCTTCATTGCATCTTCATATTGAAATGAACAATACACAACTTCTCTATACTTTCTTATTTGACTTTGATAATATTTCTAACAATTGTATATGTTTGGAACCCTCCAACAAATACACAATATGTCTTCTGCATTTCTCCTATCCAACACCATCATAGAAACATCATAGGGACAAACTAGTACATATAGCTAATGTGACCACGATGTACTAATATGACAACAAAATATAGGGTACTAAAGTGAAAACTATTATTCCATGGGCTAGCATAACAAGCATTTTATTATTTCATACTCAGAAAATGAAAGAAACTACAAACTCTTATACAAATGAGCATACCTCTCTTAATATCTCTATTTAATAAACTTTAAATCGATAAAAGATACAAAACATGAAAGAAATCATAAACTTTTACACAAATGAGCGTATCTCTGTTAATGAAACTCCAAATCAATGGAAAACATAGAATACGAAGATGAATACACAAATGTCCTTACCTCTCTTAACGAAACTCCAAATCCAATGAATACGTAAAGGATGAAGACGAATACAAAAATAAGTGTACCTCTAATAGGGATTGGAGAGGAGGAAGTTAAGCGTTGAGGGAAAATGAATATGCATAAGATGAAGCATGAGATAGAGGGATTGGGGGAGAAGGAAATTAAAGATTATGGATAGTGGAGGAGAATGAATACATAGATCAATTGGATCTCTGATTGAATATCCAATAAAATATGGATATTGGATACTGAATTTGAAATAGATTATAATTCATTTATCTAGTTGATGTAGACATTGAGTCAATAATATACACACACTCCCGTCTACCATGTCAGGCGGTGGCTATTGGCTTGAGTTTTGGGTACCAAAATAAGGAGTTTTTCAAACCGAAGTCCTTTAAGTTTGAGAAAGTAAAATTCAAGGTATTGAAGTGGATTTTGAGTATCAGTGGGTACCAATATAAAGTTTTTCTCTATAATATATACACACTAAGCTACCTAATATTCTCAACATTTAGAAATTTGGATGTCCATTGAGCTTTGATATTTGGTGCAAACTTATATAAAAAATTTGTCACACCATAACCTTTCTTCAATGAATCTTGTAAATGCAACCTTCATTGCATCTTCATATTACACAACTTCTCTAACTTTCTTATTTGATTTTGATAATATTTTTACCAATTTTATATGTTTGGAACCCTCCAACAAATACACAATATGTCTTCTTCATTTCTCCTAGCCAACACCATCATGGGACAAACTAGTATATAAACAAATGTGACCACGATGTACTAATATGACATTAAAATACAGGGTACTAAAGCGAAAACCGTTATTCCATGGGATAGCATAACAAGCATTTTATTGTTTCACACTAAGAAAATGCAAGAAACTACAAACTCTTATACAAATGAGCATACCTCTCTTAATATCTCTATTAATAAAACTTTAAATCGATGAAAGACGCAAAACATGAAAGAAATCATAAACTTTTACACAAATAATCGTATCTCTGTTAATGAAACTCCAAATCAATGGAAAACATAGAATACGAAGATTAATACACAAATGTCCTTACCTCTCTTAATGAAACTCTAAATCCAATGAATACGTAAAAGATGAAGATGAATATAAAAATAAGTGTATCTCTAATAGGGATTGAAGAGAAGGAAATTAGGCGTTGAGGGATAATGAATATGCATAAGATGAAGTAGGCATGAGATAGAGGGATTGGGGAAGAAGGAAATTAAAGATTATGGATAGGCTAGGAGAATGAATACGTAGATCAATTGGATCTCTGTTTGAATATCCAATAAAATATAGATATCGGCTACTGAATTTGAAATAGATTATAATTCATTTATCTAGTTGATGTAGACATTGAGTCAATAATATACACGCACTCCCGTCTACTATGTCAGGCGGTGGCTATTGGCTTGAGTTTTGGATACCAAAACAAGGAGTTTTTTAAACCTAAGTCCTTCAAGTTTGAGGAAGTAAAATTCAGGGTATTGAAGTGTATTTTCAGTATCACAGGGTACCAATATGAAGTTTTTCTCTATAATATATACACACTAAGATACCTAATATATTCTAGTTTCTTACCTTTAATTATAGTAAAGTTAGATCAAGTTGGCTGGAGCAAAATTAATCATTTAGAGGATGTTTTCTCCGGTGACCATGCCAAACTCGATAGCACAAGGCCATTGCATCACGACCCTGAGGTTGGCATGAAATGGTAGCACAATGCCATTTTTGTAGTTTCAACCCACACTTACACCCCTTGAGGTTGTGTCCAATGACCTAGAAATATGAATAGGGTTTGGGTTAACCTGTTTTTCGCCTGAACCTAGAGCGACACCATTCTCATGTATCAAGAGCTATTTTCATTGTGATCAATAGTTTCCCCTATCATCAACTAATGTTTCTTACTCTATGTTATTGCATCATGCAATAGATCCTTCACGCATAATCCCACCAACACTTATACATGGCACTTGTATAGGTAGAGTCAATTGGATCATGTTCAAGATCCAATCTAGAGTCATTTGAGTCGTATTATATGTAGTGGCTTTGGATTTAGATCCTTGTGTATGAGCCGAATTAGTATTATGATGTCTTAGTGAGTGTCAACATGTCATCTAATGGTATCATTATTTATTAGTATCATGTCATAATGTTATAGTGATTAGGTCTTTATGCATTAGGACCCCTAGCATATAAGTGTCTTGCTCCCTACAATAGAGACTAATATGTTATAATCAAAATACACAGAATTGACAGTTCTTCTATATTCTATTGAGTTGCTTGGAGAGGGGGTAGAGGGGAATTAGCCGTAAGGGAAGCCTAGTTGGTGCATACGAAGGAGACAAGTTTTGGGGTTGGTTGTTCAACACCAATGTTATCATAAGATGGACTCAATGTTGTTGGGGATGTTCATGGAACCAGAATCCTCCACTCTCCTCCCCCCCCTCTCTCTCTATATATACATATATATAGTTTTGGGTTGCATTGAACTCAAATGACCCTAGTGATTTGAGTTCAAGTTGTTTGAACACTGAACTTAAGCTCAAGATAGAGCATTTAACTAATGAGTCAATTTTTCAAGAGTGCTTAGCACAATTAGGCCTCTAAATGAGAAATGTCAGTCACATGGCAAGATTTTTTCTTGTCAAAATTGTAACTGGGTGACCAACAAAAGTTAAGGGGATTGTTATTTGCACATCTCTTTACTATCCACACACCCCAAGTTTCAAAAATACTGAAATTATCCTCAAATAGTTTCTCTCTCCTCACCATACCCAATTATGACGTCCTCTTCTCTTTACTCTTGTGATTGATATTTTGTTTATTTTTGAATATTATTGCTTTCTTCACAACCGGAGAACACACAAGTATATTTTTATGAACTTCACCGAAGAAAAATAGAAAAGAAACACAAAAGAAGAAAAAGAAGAGGAGGAAGATTGAAGAAGAAGAATATGGTATAGGAGGTTGATTTTCTATACTATTTTGTGATATTTGAAGGTTTATGTTACTTTTATGCATTGCTTTTCAGTTTCCACAATCTTTCATAGTTTTGGATAGAAAAAATGATTTATTGGATTTTCAAGAAGATAGAGATACAATTCCCATGTCTCTTATTTGGGAGAGACACAATGCAACCATGTCTCACCCAAGAGAGAGATGCAGTTGAGTTGTATTTCTCTCCAAGGAATGATGTGGTTGGATCATGTCTCTCTAAAATGTGAGATGTACTTGAGTGATGTCTCTATCAAACGAGAGATGCGTTTAGACTGTGTTTCTCATGTTATATGTGTATATATGGTTCAAACCTTACATCCCTCTATGTATTATATAATGCTAAACAACTCTAACAACAACACTTATAGTGGACTAAATTATGAAAAAACAATGACTAATAAAAATATTTGTTATACCGTATATAAGAAGGCTGAAATTGATTGTGTTGTACTAGATGATGTACTTTTTGCTTATTGAGTATGTAAAAAATATTGGGAGGAAGCAAAATATTATTATTATTATTATTTGTTCGAAGAGTAAAGACATAATAAGCAATGTATGACTTGGGGTGAAAGGAGTGACAAATATAATGTGAGTAAAACTATTGATGTTCAAAATAGTAGGAAAACGGGCACTAAGAAGGTAGAGTACCCATTTTATTGATATGAGAGGGTACAATTGATACTTATTGGAAATTGAATGCAGTGAATGAGACACATAACCACCCACAAGGCTTGTATCTTAAAGGACATACCTTTATAGGTAGATTGAGTGAATTCAAGTATAGTATGACAAAAGATCTTACAAAAAGTCAAAGCAAACCCAAACATATTTTGAGGCATTTGAAGTGGGTTGATGAGTCAAGTGTTAGTATGACAATGCATATTTAAAATGTAAGAATTAAAATTAGGAAAAAAGACAGGGGTTCTTGAAGTGTTCTGTAACAATTATTATATGACCTAAACTCTCACCAATATCACACATGATATCATAAGATATCTGATACGGATATTGTCAACGATATTATCTTTACACATCCTCCTTGAGTGCAATTATTATATTATATTTTCATGGGTATTAATGCATATGTATATCATTTGTGATTTTTGAATATATAATGATTGTTTTGCAATAGTGGATGGAGAGTACACTTGAAATATCGAAAGCCTTCCTTGGTAGCTCAATCGGGAGATTCAATATAATTTGAAGACTCATACATTTGTTGATCAAGTTATGGATTATAGAATTGAAGAAGTCCTTTGAGTAACCAGAAACCATTACTAGGCATTACATTGACATGATATTGTAAACACCCAAAATTTAAAATATTTTCAAAACTCCTAAATTTCGAAATTGAGAACTCAGATCACCGAGATATAGGCTCATCTTTGAGTCTCTGTATTTCTGCGATAGGACAATTCTGGGTACTTGAGTAGAGATATTTCATTGATTTAATTATGCTTCAATATAACTCTGAATTAAGAGTTGTAAAGTGTTACAGATCTTCCATATCACAGGCTAAGTCTTCTAAAAATTTGGTAATTTTTGGAGGTCTGTAAGACATTGAGTTGGATTCGGGAAGCAAGGCTTGAAAACAGAACATTCTGTTTTTCAGGACTTGTTCATTTCAAAGCCTTAATTCAAAGTGCACACATTCCTTCTTTGAAAAACACCACACCTTCACGAGAATTGGAGTCTTTTACCTATACTTTTGAAATTTCTAAGCGCTTAGGCTGACCCTTGAATGCCGGTTCAAGAAGGCCTAGAGCGAAAAGAGCCCGCTTAGCTACAATTGCCAAAAAGTCAGATTTTATTAAAACTTTGCTAGTTTTTGCAAACTAGCTGGCACGCTCGTGCATCGTGTAGATAAGAAATTATCATTTCAAGTCTCTACATAGGCTTGGAGTGAAAAATTTCGTGTCTACAGATACAAGATATTGTAACAAACCTAGAGAGAAGAGTATCTTGAGATAATCTTAACTTGATTATAAGGGAGTATAATCATATTGAAATAGTAGGTTCATATCAAGCCACATGCCGGTGTATATTGCAACATTCATATGAGTTATCATGTGCTCACAAGATCAACCTTTTCCTCATATATGGTGAATTGATACGACTGTCAACAGTTGATCTATTTTGGAGGAAGATATGGAGGTAAACATGCCCCACACCTCTGATGGCATAAGAGAGGATATAGAAATATCTATGATGGAGATTGTTTGAGAAAAGATAAAGAACCATCCAAACTGAGACAAATTTGTTAAAATATTGGATGAACAGTTGACACTGAAGTACATCACCCTAAAGGAGGAAGGCATGCATGTGGTCAAGGGCATGAGGCCTTTTCGAGAGTTGTGTCATTCTTTATGAGGAAGTTATGATCCTCTTTCAAATATTGACTTTCCTAGTTCTCGTATTAGGTTTCTTATTAAAAAGAAAACTTCAGGAAATTAGATTTTGGACCATCATATGAGACAATGATATCATGTTTTATGGGTATATTTATGAATAATTAGGTGAATGTTGTTTGAGATAGAAACTGAGTATCTAGTCATAGGTGTACTTTTGGAATGGAGGGAGGAGTGATAGTGTGAAACTCACAGAGGTGCTTGAAGGAAATGGTATATTGGCGTTACCTATACTCAGAGTTTTTATGAAAGAGGGTAGTGTTGATGTTGCTATTCATCGTATTACATACATGAAGGATGACTCTTGCCCAACTAACTATTGATTGTTAAAGCTAGACATGGGTTTAGTCATCACTATGTAAAGGATGACCCTTGTTCCCATTGCCATTAGTTTTGAAAGGTGAGCATACAATTATAAGGGATTTGTGGTACACATGATATTTTCTATCGGTAACAACAATATCTTTGTATTGCATAGATGTTATTTAAGTATTTAGTATATTCAATTTTCTTACTAATCTTCTCGTATATTCTATGTTCTTGCAAATGCATATGGCTGATGACTCTCTGCTGCCTTCTATCTTTTCATGTTGACAGTGATACCATCATAAAAGTATTGAAAATTGGGATCAACCATTCCACGCACGTATTGAGATGTACATATAGATGAGATGACTAAGAGACAACATCGTGTACAATGAGGATGATGATTAGATGTTTTTATTTTATTTTGTAATTGTACTTATTTTGAACTCATTATTTTAATCAAGTTGTATCCAATTATGCATTAGTTGGTGACTATATCTACCATAAAAAATGAGAAAGAAAAATGTCATTCATTATAAATATCATATGCATATATGCATAATGAAAAATATAGAAAGCAAATCCCAAACCCCAAAATACAATACATGAACACAATACATGGATCCCCAAGCTCATGCATCCTTACTATCTACTGGCGTCTCATCAAATATCATCAAGCAATGTGTTTGTTGGCAATATTGCTCATATGTATCTATCAACTCAAGTAATACAGGGTCACCTAGCAAAGATCATGGTTTGCACTCCGAGTGTTGTAAAGTTGGTGCTAGTGTGTCACGTACGACGGTAAGATGTTGGTAAAAAAATTTAATTACAAGTAACATTAGCATTATCATAAAATAAACACTAAGATAAATAAATATTTATCTACACGAAGAATGATGTATCATATTGCCTAGATAGAGGAGGATGAACTTGATGCAAATGACTAATGAAAACTCTCAAAATAAATCAATGCATTTGAGGCATATACTGTTCCATGTAGAACTCATTATACTCATGAGGATATGTTGCTGGGATGCCAAAATACTCAAGGTCAAAATAGTTCGAGTGTTGTGCCTCCTAAGTGGTGTTACATGAATCTTATTGTACCTTATACACATGGGCTTTGCTGGTCTATTTGAAATATACAACCTTACTAACATAATTGGGATGCCTTGATAGTGACAAAACTGTTGAACTACTCGATCTTCCATAATATCTAAACACAAAATGCAACCATGGTATCTTAACAACTTATATGTATTATTGTCCAAGTACTTCGCATAACCATGTAGTTGTCAGTCAATCTGCATAGCATAAAAAGCAAAGATAAAAATGTATAACATCTAAACCTTAGTATAATATAAAAATAAAAGAGGTAGTTGGAGTATGATAACTTACCTATTCTATTGTCATCAAATCCAATTGCTTACGGTAGATAATAAGCCAATCGATAGGAGCATGCTTGTGACAGACACTCTCTATCCACTGACCATCTTGTGGTTCTCTATCAACCTATTTTGGTCTCATGCTAACTCTAAGGGTTGATAAATATTCATAAATTCATACCTATGATTACAACATATAACTTAGTTGTTAAATTATCATAACTAATTATATGAAACTATTTTATAAGCTAACAAGAATACAAATTATTACTTAGAGCAAAATACTATACCCACTAAGTTGTTGTGCCTCAATTTGAAATATCTTTTTTAACTGTTTGTAAAAGTATGTTAATGTTGTACTCCAAGTATGACTATCAACTCCCCAAATATTATGAGCCAATAGCTGTACAATCATTATTGGTACTTCCTTTCTAGACTTATTTAGATATAATATAAAATAAAGCAGACACAACAAATAAATTAACCTTTTCTTCTCATTTGTGAGTGTCCTTTTAAAATTGGTTACGAGCACCTCAAACTTAATGGTTCTAAACTTAATCTCCAAAATTGTTTTCATTGATACTCATGGCAAATATATCACTCAAAATATCTTCCTTGCTTCTAGCAATCATCGCTCGTATCAAAGATACAATCTTTTTGTCAATCGGAAGACCAAGAATCTCATGGACATTATCAAAGAGACATCTCACCCTATGGAATGTGGAAGTTGTTCGTGACTCGTCGTCAATACTTGGTAAAAGTACTCAACAATGCATGATCCATAAGTTCGTACAACAAATCTCTTTAGTAATTCAACTCACTCATATCTTTAATATCAACTCAATTACCAGGCCTTACATGTATTTGCTTTACTAACCATACTTGGTCCATAATATATCGTGTGTGAGTTGTTACCACCTTTTGGAATGCCTACATATTTACATTATATAGTAAGTTTGAATCCTCAGTATTGAACTATAAATTTAGAATTTCATTAAAGTTCAAAATTACATGGTCCTACCAAATTTTATAGGCGATATGACATTTGAAACTAGGGAGTAACCCTAGCATATGAAGAACTTTCTCACTATCGCTATCTGTATTGTTCATCTCAGTCTTTGAAGTATCTATATCGTCCTCATATTGTGAAGGCCCAACTTCATCAACATGTGTATGGCCATCTTTTCATTTAACCCTTCTTGTCATTTTTGTGGTCATCTTCTATATGCTATGGCACTACATCTCCTACATAATATAGTGACATTACACCCTAGTACTTGTGTCCTATGAGACATATATGCTTATGAAAAAGAATAATGAATAAGTGAAATATGTGTGAGTGCATCTTATACAACAAAAAATCATCATGAAAATACAGCACAACCACATCACCCAAAATAGGAGAGACTCAACTTAATCTCCCACATCGGGGATTGACGGATAAGTTGTGTCCCTAAATACAATATAGATGTAGCCAAGGTGCATTCTCACCAAGAAAGAAATGTGGCACAGGCACTCTCCCCTACGGGAGAGACACTCCTATGCCACATCTTGAGCTGAAAACTCTATGAGAATTTTTGCCAAGATTCCGACTAAAAACAAACCCAATCAAGCAAAAACAAGTAAAAATTAAACCAAATCAACACAAACCTCTTCAAATCGGCCTCTTATTTCTTCTTTCTCTTCTCCTTTCTTTTCGATCGATTTTGATGAGTTGTTTAGCTACAAGCATATATAGATCGATCAATGGAAGTCTTTCAACTCGCCAATGGTGGTTGTTTGGGATGAACAAATGATAGCCGATGGTTCACACGTAAGGGGAGAGAGAGTGTGTTCACATGACTTCAGGGCATCATGGTAAATACTCGATTTATGTAGGGCAATTTTGGAATCACAGGAAAATGGGTTTTGGTGTGCGTGTATCAATCCTTAAAGTTAATTGTTAGGCCCTTCTTAAGGAACTTAGGGTCTAAAATAAAAGTTAGTACTTGAGTCAAAGTTCTTACGCTCGTGAGCGATTTTATCTTCTTCTCACTGAATGTACATAATTTATATTACATAAAACAACTTTTATGTCTAAAATAATTTGGGAACCAAATGAAATTTGTATTCTATATTCTCAATTAGGGTTGCCAAATTTCTTAGTCAGAATTAGGCTCAGTTTGTTAATAATTTAATCTGGATCGAAATCCTTGATAGGCAAGCTGGGGTTTAACAAACAGTTATGCATGCCCTGGTGTATCGAACTCATGACCTTCAAGCAGTTATGCATGTTATCCCTTACTATGGGTGTTCATCGTCGAATTTGGTTCTGTTCTAGGCTCAACCTTGAACCAAATCAATATAATTGGTTCCCAATTTTTGGAAAACCAACACAACCCATTAGCTCTGGTTCAGCTCCAGCCCTAAGGCTATATTGTATAAGAAATAATCGATATGAATCAACATTATATTCAAATCATGTTATGATAGATAAAGTTATAACATGTGCTAATAGAATATATATACTGGAATAGGAAGAGAGGAGGCGACTAGTTTGAAAAAGAAACTGGAAAGATCTTTAGGATTTGGCAAAGAAAAACATAAAGGATTATGGGCTATTTGATGATTCAGATTTAGGGTCCAGATTTTATCAGGATTTGTATTCAGTGATTTAGTTTGGTTTCAACTTCGGAACCACAAACCAAACCGCGAGACTTTTTCTTAGTAGAACAAAACCAAACCAAATTGTTTAACATTTAAAATCAAACCATTGGTTTGGTTTGGTTTGGTTTGATTATATTCGCTCCTTAAACACCTCTATCCCCTACTAGATAAATATACACAACCCTCGGTATTAATCTCGAGACCTTCAAGTTGAAGGTTCTTTTGAGTTTATCCCACTCTAAATCCAAATCCTTTTATGAAGAATTCGAGTATATATATATATATATAGGGAGAGAGAGAGAGAGAGAGAGAGACTCTTGGACAAGCCAATGCCAAAATAAGCCTGGAATAAGGGTTCAAGTAGGGCTGACACATGAAAACTGACACAATGCACAACCCAAAAGTGGATGCTACGGCGAAAAGTAACACAACAAATAAAAAACATAATTGATATGCGCACACCTTTTTTACTGTTCATGCAGACCTTTTTTGCTACCACCCACGTAACATGCTCCTTCTAAAATCCAAAAATTATGGTCCCAATACAAATTTGGTATCGTTAGATCAAGCTCCGAGCATCAATTTCATTGTGGGTTGCTTTCAACTCGTGTGAATGTTAGTTCCCATGATCAAGGCTTTGAACCTCAGCAACACGGTATGATTTGTCACCTATGAACCAATCACTACTTCCTTCTCTCGCACAACTAGTCTCTTTTAAATGGTCGTAACTCGGCACACCAAGTTACTGGCATATTCCTTTACTTATGACTCTTGATTCACCCTCCTCTCACATTGCACATGCTTCCGAACTCAAAGCAAAAAAGAAAAAAAAGAAAGCGGTTTCAGAATTTTTATTGGATGATTGATTCCTCCCTATTACAAAAACTTAAAACAACTTAAATACTCAATCATACCAAATGAAAATGGATCCTAGTAAGTTGTGTCAGATTCAAACCAAATGACAACCAAATCATTCAAAAGTAGACTCAAATGAACATAATTAGGATCTTAGTGATTCATTTCTTATACAGACTTCTCAAACCCACATATCACATATCATCGTTTATTATATTTTAAAGCAAATAACAAAAGATCATAAATGATTAAGCAAAGGGATGCTAATAACTTCCCACGGGACCCTTCCCGTACATTCGAGGATGGGGGATTTGGGAAAATTCTGGCGAGGATTTTGGTGGAAACGAGAGCCTGTTGTTCCCATTCCACGAACCTGTGAATCTGCTAAGATCAACCCTGATTGATTGAGGATGTTAACTGAAGGATAATTTTAAGTTTTTTTTCATTCTCTAACAATTAAGAATTGACAAGAGAAAGAGACACATAATATAGGCTTTTAAGATTTCTTCTCCATCTACTGGAATGAGATCAGGCTACATTCGAACTTTATAAATGGTCTTGAAGAAGTTCCTTAACTTCGTTTGAAGAGATAGGACCCGCGAAGATCCGCGGAACTGGAGTGGAAATGGAGAGTGGTTCTTAAACGGGGTTGGGGTTGGGGATCTTGAGCCCCGACCCTCTCTCCCGCTCCGCTTCTCTAGCGGCAGCTCGCGAATATGAACCTCCCGGAATTTGCACTGTAACAGTGAAGGCGGTTCGTCTTACTGATCAATAAAGGTCATTGCGTGTTTCCTTCAAATCTTTCGCCTTCCAATTCCCACTCAGCTCCTCAAGAACACGCTCCCGACTAAAGGGAGTCTTTTACTGAAGCACGCAGAGGGAGTGCAGCACTGAGATGGTGCGATTAATCCTAAGCGCCGTTCCCGCTTCTCGTTTCCAGCCCACTGTTATTGTCGGTAACAAAGGAGTAGGAGGACGTCCTGGCTTCCCCTTCAGACGGGCCAACAAGAGCTTCACCATCGACCACCACCACCACTACGGCAACCATTACCACAACCATAACTACAACGCCTTATACATCAGCCGTGAGGCACCGCCACCACCACCACCACCACCACCACCACCATCTCCTCCTTTGGGCTTCATTGTCACACAAGAGAGGACGATAAACATGAGGCGTTCCATGACAGTTCCTCATGAATGAGCCGTGTACATGATTCTCCTTCTTCTTGTCGGGAACCGGTGATGGCCTCTGTGATTTGCAGGTACGCTGACGAGGACACGAGGTTCCCACAAAAGGGTTCCCACAAACTAACTAATACTCCTTTGTATATGTTTTTCACTTTATTTTTGTTATGTATGTGCCTGCCTCCTCCTTCGTCGTGCTGGCTTCTCTTGTCTAGAGGTGTAACGGATGACGCTTGTTCATTACCAAATTTGGGTCGATATTCACGTAGGATCAGTCAGTCCAGCCGTTACGTGAGCCGAGAATGGCCACGTACTGTGACATCTCCCACTTGCTATTCGAGCTAAGTGTATCGAAATACTGGTTTTCCTCCCACTTTCTAAGGGTTTTTCCTAATTATATCGATTCCTGATTACTATTGCAATCAGGATTATTTTTCTACACAATAAATTATCCGTTGCATGGTTATTTACCTATACAACAATGTATATCAGTCGAATGGTTATTTACCTATACAACAATCAAACATATCTCAAACCCATGTTTCTTATATGTTTATCGGTCTAAAAAGGAAACCAAAACAAAGGCACACATAGTAAGAGACATGTAAAAGTGATGCAGAATATGTAGCAAATAATTTTTTGAAAAAAAAAAAATTCACCGGGTTTTTTTGCCTCTTAACCCCTAAAAGGATACCAAGGGATAAAACTGTAAAATCATGAGGACAAACTTGTAAAATCACTATTTGGTATTGCTGTAAAATTCTTAACTGATCGGGGTTAAAATTGTAATTTTAACTCTTAAGGCGAATCTATAATTTTTCCAAAAGAACAAGGGTAAACTATTCTTTTGGCTGAGTGGCAGAACTGAAATTATTCAACTCGGGTTGGATAAAACAATAAAATGGCAGCTCCTGGTTTTTCAATAAATTTCATAACCAACCAAAGGGTAAAATTGTCTTTTTACCATGATAATCGTGTAATATCTTAAAACGGACAGGAGCAGTTTTGTCTTTTTGTCACAAACCCGAAGAGGTTTTCGAAAACCACTAGTGGTTTCTGAAAACCATGAGCAGTTTTGGAAAACCGCTGGTTTTTCTGTCGCGGTTTTTCAAAACCGCTAATTTTGATTTTTTTTTTTAATACAAAAACACTTTAACGACGTTTTACACGAAGAGAGAGAGAGGGAGAGAGAGAGACTCTTTGGAAGGTTCAGAGATAGAGAGAGAAAACAGAGGGAGGGGGTCGAAGAGAGGGGGCCGGAGGGGATTCTCTGGCCGATCGTCGGTTGTCGGTGGTTTTTTGGCTTCTTTTCTTGCTGGCCTGCCTTTACTTCGGCTCTTATTGGTCTTCCTTTGTCTTCGGGCTTTTGCCGGCTTGCCTTTGCCTTCGGACTTTTGCCGGGCTACTTTTGCCTTTGGGCTTTTGCCGGCCTACCTTTACCTTCGGGTTTTTGCAATCTGCCTCTAGGTTTGCCTTCGATTTTTGTCGGCCTGTCTCTGGCCTTGTGACTTCTCTGCCTTTGTCGACTGCCGCCTTCTCTCTTTCATTTTTTTTTCTTTGTTTGGTCTCTTTTTTTTTTTTTTGCTAACTCTCTCACTCCTCTTTGTAGGGAACCAGGCTCTGATACCACTGATGAATGAATTGTGTACCTAATTCTCTTTCTTGTTGCTGAGAACCGGTGATAGCCTTCTCTGATTTGCAACCCACTGAAGATGCAGCGGAATGGTATGCGGGTGAAGACACGAGGTTCCCACACTGGGGCTCGCACAGACGAATACTCCTTTTGTGTATATTTCACTGTATTTTTGTTCTGTATGTGCTTGTCTTTTATAGGTAGGGGCTCCCCTTTCGTCGTGCTTATCCGCCTGTGGCTTCTCTCGTTTGAGAGCTATAACGGATGACCGTTACCAAATCTGAGCCTATCTTCAGGTAACGGACTGGATGGCCAGTGCAACCGTTACCTTAGCCGAGAATGGTCACATACTGTATCCTTCGGGGACGAAATGGTTCCTAGGATCGGGCAGGAGCTCCACGAGCCTGCGGGCAAGGTCGAAGTGAGGGACATCCCTTCGGAATGTATTCAGAAAGTAGTCGACGATATGGCGGGGGTGATGAGGAAGGGCCCCGGAGTCGGCCTTGCTGCTCCCCAGATTGGGATTCCTCTCCGGATACGCTTTCTTTTACTCTCATACAACTCCTCAGAAACGCTTGACTCTTACTTTGGTAGACCATAAAATCATTCCATGAGAATTTCTGGATCTTATTGCTTTCAGTGGATAAGTTGTCGTTTTAGACTTACAATTGCTCTTTGAAACCATGCTGTCAATGGAGTAACTCATCTCTACTTCCTGCGCGTTTAAATTCCTATCGCAGTCTAGCTTGGGGAAGACTTTTTGCAATTCTTCACAAAACGGATCTCTTGTCTTCTTGGAGGCTAGGGTGGTATCTTTTCCCCTTTTCTTTTCTTCGTTAGGAGAACAATAATTAGTACTTGGACGGTTTATAACTATAAGGGCCACTAAGAATCCCTTCGCAAAGGCACCTTATTGTGCCAACTGATGGAATGGGTTAGTGGTAGGGCGTTCTACTTTGTAACAACAGGTCTGGGGTTCAATTGCAGATTGGCTTGTTTTAACTGGTAGGTGTCTTCCTAGCTCCAGCTTGCCTTAGAAGGACAATGCAGATAGTATAAAAGGATATTTCTTTTTTTGTTCATTTTCTGTTTGCTACACTAAAAGTCGGAGGATATGTTTCTAATGCTGATGTGGTTCATGAGTTTTCCTAACGATCGCAACTAAGATGGCTGCGAGTTTATTTGCCTGCTTCATGACTGTCTGATTTAGTAACTTGTTCACTTGATTATGGAAGTCAGAGTTTCGTTCCCTCCAAATCTTTTTCTCTTTTGATTCATGTCAAAGAAGGCAGAGAAAAAAAGCCAAAGAGCAAATCTTTAGTGCTTTGATATCGTCATCAGCAAAGCTCGCATTGCACTCGCATTCTAACTACTTACTATAGATAGTGGTACATCAAAGCACTAGCCAGTAGAGGGTTTCATAAGCCATATGGAGCAATCGAGTTTTTGTGGATAGTGGAGCTTCTATCAACGTAATGACAACTGATGCTTTAAGTAAGCTATCAAAGTCTAGAAGTGATCTCATCACCACTGACATGAGAATGACTGGGTTCACGGGTATGGTCTCCACCCGTTAGGGGAGTTTTGATAGTCAATACCACAGGTGGCTCCAAGAAGCGGCCTACAGGGTTTTGTTTATTGTGATTGACCAAAAGACCTACATGAGTAAGCAGATGCATTCCTACTGACTCTGTGAGAAAATACAGATAGAGGTCCAATAAATGCTATAATAGCATGCACACAGACATGTGTTTGATAAATGCTGTGTCCCGTATATTTGAAACCCCTGACAAATGTCACACCTACGTCATGCCATATTAGCACTACAGATTCGAATATAACTTGACTCAGTCAGTTATATCTATATAAATAGTTGAAATATTCATGAGTGCCTATTCAACTGCGTGCGTTGATCATCCTGTGTTAGGACACGCTTTTGCTGTTAGTTTGTAATGACAATCTTACCCTTGTCTTGGAAACCCTTGAGATGCGTGACTGGTCAGCTTCAGTGTGACTTTGCTTTCTAAGAAGAATAATATACCTGACATCTATTTGTTGAGAAGTAACATAATTGTGAAATTTTGCATCTCTTATATATATATGATATTACTTATCTCTTGCTTTTTGCTTTCTTCAGGTTAGCTTTAGATATTTCAAGAGTTTGATGAGCTTCTTGCCGATCAACATCACTACCGTTCTTCACATTATTTACTAATATGGTGATTTCATTTATTGTTTATTATCGTTAAACAACGCCCTCCCTACCCCAGTCCCACCAATTGTTAAACGTTGTTGGCCAAGGTGAATTCTTAAAATGCCAATACATGTGGCTGTGGACATGTTTGGATTAAATAAGTATGATAATGCCGGTTTCTTGTTGCCACATGGTAAATGCCATGTAATGCGTTGATAATTTTAGATTCTGTATCTAATAAGTGCATCAGTGGAATATATACATATGGTGGGGTGGGGGGAAGGGTGCATAGACGTGTATGTTCATTCAAGTGTCTCTATCTCTTAGTTTTCACCCAGTGATTGTGTAAATAGGTTTCTTCCTATGCAAATAATCTCATACAAGCACGTAATCTGCTGATTCTCTGATATCAATAATGGTTATTTGCCATGTGATTCAAATTCTGTGTCATCCTATGCAGATAATTGTCTTGGAGGATACAGAAACTTATATAAGTTATGTTTCAAAAGCAGAAATTAAAGCCCAGGACAGAAAGAAAGCCCTTCAAACTTATGGTAAACTTTGCGGGCCAATCCTTATAAAGACCCTTGAACTTCATGTGGTTTGTTTCTGATTACGTGTTATCATTCTTGTGAAGGTACTCATAAACCCAAAACTCACAATGAAAGGTGACAAAACTGCCCTGTTTTCTTTAGGCTGCTTAAGGTAAGGATAATGTTGCAGTTTGCGCTTCTGATTTACTGTGAATCTCATCGCCGGTACTTGTTTCTTGTATTGTCAAGGATCTGAACCTTCTCATTCTCGTTGTTTATCCTATTAGGCCAACAGATAAATTTTTATCCAACTACCTCAGCTGACCAACGAACCCTGCTTATATGCATTGGTTAGAATTTGCAGGTTAAGATCAAATCTGTCAGCTATATCTTGTTGCCTCGATCAGTCCTTGTGCAGAATGGTATTATGCATGTTGATCTTTTTTGTTTGTGGAAATCATTTCTCATCTGTATTTTGTAGAACCACTGGTTTATATAATTCATTTATGAAAGTTGGTTGGTAGCTTTCTCTAAGCCTAATAAGATGTCAAAATTTGACTTGAACTTAGGTAAATACTATACTGGGAGACCCTAGCGTTTGATAGGGACATGGAGATTTTATCCTATTCAGCTACTTAATTAAGCTCTGATTTCCCTACGTGAGTTTGATTGTGTGCTGTTCTTCGTCTGTTATTCAGAAGATTCAACATTTCATGTAATATATTAACATCCCACAATTTTATCTTACCAAAAGTATGCAACTAGAAGCGTCTTAGCATTTAGAAGCCTCATGCATTTCGTACCTCCACGGTTGCAGTATGTGGTTTTATCTTTGTTCATATTGGTATTGCCTCTTCTTGCACAAATATTACCCTGTATAGAATGATGAGTGATGATTCATCTAAATTTGCAGTGTTGATGGATATAGGGCACTTGTCGAGCGTCACCTTGAGGTTGAAGTAACAGGCTTTGGGCGTGATGGACAACCAGTTAAAGTATAACATGTTGGCTAGAAGGCTCGTATACTACAACATGAATGCGATCATCTTGATGGTACAATTTATGTAGATAAAATGGTTCCGAGGACATTCAGAACCATTGAAAATCTGAATTTACCCTTGCCAACTGGATGCTCAAGTCTAGCTCTTGGGTAATTTATCTGCAAGATAATGCAATTTCATTAATTATTTATCTTATGCGAATAATTCTTCTGGCTGACCAATGTGCCAAGCTGGAAATCGTGTAACTATTGCGAGGAACAGTGATACAACAGGCTAAATTTTCTGGTGCAGTTTGGTAGTCGATTCTTAATATGATTATTGATGCATTTGCATCTGTAAGATGGAACAAAGAGTGATAAATGACCAACTAAAGGATCGGTTATGTTGAAAAGTTTGTGTTGATTTAAGAGTTCACCTGGATATCACTCGGTCTGCAGTTGAAATGTTTGGATTCGCTCTCCCTTCATCCCAATTCAAATCAAGAGGACTGGATTCACACCAATGAAAACCCCGGTAAAATGGCTCTCGCTGCTGATAGTATTCTCAATCAAAAAGGTCAAAATGTAACGTGTTCATGTAACTATTGATTAAAAAGCATCTTCCTTGACTCGGGTAATGACTTCTTTCCAGGAACATGGAGCTGTGATACACTATTTTAGCAGCTGAAATGCTGAATTCACTGGCTAGGTAAACAATACCTCACCCTTGATATGAGCGTCACCCCAAATTGTGAGTGCCTAAAACGAAGATGAATAATTTTCTTGAGGGCGGTTAATGTTTTTGGCCTGGACTTGGTAGGCATCAGTTGCTGCATGAAGGGCATTTTCATTTCAAGGTGGTGTTAAATGCTTTTGTGGATGTAATGGTTTTTCCGTTTTATGATCGATTGAGCTCCCGTACGTTTTGGGTCAGTCATTGTGTTTTTATTTTGGGGGTACTATGAGGATGTATGATGGTGAAAGTAGAAACGTTAAGTCAATTCTAACTGCCTAGAACTCCGACGACAATGCCATTGGGAAGTATTAATCCCTTGGTACAAGAAAAACTCCCAACTTATTTTCCTTTAAAAAGTACCTTTCAATAAAATGTCTGAACATTGGTTTTAAGTGAGAAATAGAGCTACTGGTGTTCAAGTCGCTGACGAAGGTTCCAAATGTTAAACTGTTTAGTTTGGTCTTCAACCTTTTTTAATTACTTTTTGTATTAGCACATGTAACTTTCTAAATGTATCTATTTTGATATGGTGTTGTTTAGTATTGATTATTTGTTTATACAATGCAACCATCACATATTAGCATACCATAAAATGTATAGAACCGTAGTTTGGATCCAAACCGAACTGGTGATGATGGTTTCATTTGGCTCAATTTTGTGGACTAGATGGTTTGGTTCGATTCTCCGAAAAATGGCAATCAATTATATTGGTCTGTTTCGAGGTTGAAAGAAGCTAGACTCGAGCCAAATTGGAACTCCGTCGAGATACAGAAATAGACCTTTGCTTTGTTTCATCTTTTCCTGTCAAGATTCTGAAGAAAATGGAGAAAGGGTTTGCAAAAGCTTTCTAAAACACATAAATGCCAGGTGAATCAGTTAAATGGTTTAAGCAGCAACACGTTTATTTATAAGAGGATAAGCGAATGAACAGAACCTTCTTTTACGAAATAGTAGTTGCTTTCATACAAAGATGGAGACTGCAGAAAAGCAACCGTTCATAAGTTGGATGATCTGATGCTAATGGAGGAAGCCATGAGATAGACCAACCAACAAAAAGGAAATTTTCATATTAGGATGGAAAATTGGCGAGGAACCAACCTCTGTATTGATTCATCGGCAGCTCTTCCCTTTCTGCATTCCCATCAAATTTTCCAAGGAACAAAATCTTATCCCAATCGTTTCAAGGTAGTAAGATGCAAACATTATTTTAACAATTCAAAACCTGGAAGAAATGAATCTGAAAGAATGAGAAAGTTATGTAACGTAATCAGTCCCAGAAGACGTGCACTGATCCTTGCTAATGTCAAAAGCAACACCTTACATAGGCAGTTAATAGTCGACGAACAGTTGATCTGCTTTGGTTACACTGCTTATAGAGTTGCCTACGTCAATTGGACCGATATAAAACAAATCCTCAAGTCTAACACAGATAGGATGTTTGGTTTTGCCCAAAGTTTTCATTCAAAGATTGGTAAAAATCAACCCTATAAGAACGCACACACTAACATAGACGCACACATGAGTTAAAATTTGCATACAGTACCATGTACGTGAATTCAAACAATGTAAGTCTGAGAAGTTCTTAAGTATAAACTTTAACCAAACTATAAAAGAAATTGTGTGGGATAGCTGCGAAGAAGTTTTCGTCTACAAAAGTAAGGCCTAAGAGCATGGTCAACTAAATGGTAAGAAACCATGTGGTCAATATGTAAGTGTGTTGGACATCCGCACAATAGGACTGACAAACTAAGGTCAACTAAAGGTATTAATGGGAAGACGAAAGAAGATTATTATGCCTTCAATCACATTCGGAATTCATGAAACACGATTTACCTATAATTTTGAAGTATATGAATTTTGCAAAACAGTCGAATCTTTATTCTCTTTGTTTCGTTCTCCAGCAAATCTGGATACGAATAAAAAAGGTCAAGAAACTTATGAAAGAATATTGTTATGCCCAATGTTGTAAAAAGCGTATCAGTATCCATATAGCACTGAGCACCGATATGCCTGTATCATACCATATAGTATGGTGTAATTTTTTATTTCTTTATAAAAAAATTTAAAAATACAAAAATTGAAATTAATGAAAAAACATATATAACACAATCAACATTAAATAAAATAGATCCAAAACCTTGATTTGAAGCAGATAATTCTTAATAAATGGCTATGACTCTAAAAATAGTTAGAGAGATTGTGAGAAGAGAATAAGAAAGTTAAAAAACATCTTATAATGATCAAGCATCCATACCATAACGTGAATACGGAATACTTTTAATTAATAAACAACAAAGTTAAAAAGTTATAACTTATAATCATCAAGACCATAATGTTACAAAGTTACAAATTAAAAGTTAAAACAATCATTCACATGGATCATAATCAACAAAAGCATTGTAATCGATATAGTCAGGATCACCATCATCATCATCATCACCATATCCTCCCTCTTTCTCCTCCACAATTGGATCCACCCATCCAACACATTCATCTTCATTATCATCTCCAACTCCAAGTTCTGATTCGGCTTGGAGTGCTCTCTAGTTTTCATCGTCTAAATTGGTGGGAGACTCCTCTTCAACCCAATTATCAAGAATATCAACATTTTTATAGCTCAAAGGATCATATGGCACCTTCCTTGCACTTATTGTATCCTCTTGCATTTATTTGTAAAGAAATAATATCAAATTATAAAGAATATCAAATGCAATATAGTCACATTAATCATTAATTATTAATAAGAAAGATGTAGGCAGCAACGATACATATTTTTAAAATTGTTACCTTTGTATTAACTCCATATTATATATAATATATACTAAATCATGCAGTCGAGTATGTTCCAGTCTATTTTTCTTTTCAAGTGAATATGTTCGAAAATGCTCTAATTTCTCTTACACCCACTTGAACTGCATGTTTGGCTCAATATACATTAAGCAAACCTTTTGGTGCATCTCCTAAAAAATTTGCTGTAATTTTTTAAAAAATCAGCATTCAAAGCAACATCTACCACATCAATGTCCTCACTCTTTCTGGATCAACTAATAAAGTCTCATTCATCATATACAAATATTTTTTCAAATGCATTTTATGTATGACAAGACTTTGCATAGTAATGACATTTATAGCAAATCTTATCAATGAAGGCTTAATCAAGTCCCTTCCACCTATATGGATTCACATCAAATGCAATACAAAAGAATAATTATAAATAAACTTTGTGACATTTTTACATGTATTTATAGTCTCTCCTATTTTATCTATATTGCACTCAGATCTTGAAGCATTCAGTCTATATAATATGCAATACATGGAGTTCATACTAAGGATGGATGGTTTGCCTCAAGCATCTTACCAACTACTCTAAAATATACAACATTATCAGTAATAAATTGAACACTATTTGAAACACCTATGTCCTCTACAACTTCATCAAAAATAGGGAGTAAATAATTTGTAGTTTTATTAATATGGGACAAGACATTTGATTTCAAAAATAGTGGCTCCTTGAGACAAAAGACCAAAAAGTTTACCAAAGACCTACATTGACCATCTGTTCAACCATCAACCATAATAGAACATCTTGTGCCCTTTCATTACTTCTTAAATTCAAAACTTCATTCATTAATAATATCAATACATTTTTAGAATAATATGCCCCTCAAAGCATGATAAGTATGGACTCTATAACCCCATCCCACACTAGCAATAGCATTCGCCAAACTTTGAAAAGAAAATGAGTTTGCTTCAGGCTAGTAGGAGCTCTTGTAGTGAAATAAGAGTTGACAAGAGTGGTTGAGACATATCCCCTCTTCAATTATCTCTTCTTCCATCTCAGTTCCACCTTGAATTTCATCACCATATATCCCTTCAAAAGCATCTTCAAATGGTTGAGACATATTTCAACCACCTATTTCTAATCTCTCTCTCACCCTTAATCTCCTATTCTCCTTCGAAGCCTTCAATATTTGCTAAATCTCGTACTTCACTCTTTCGAGAACCCGAGGACAAGCACTAGCATCCTTCTTGGTTCTCGTAAGATAGTGTTTCATATGAGAAATACCATAATGATTTACTGCATTGTAAACATGCACTTGTTCACAAACCTATTGCCTTCGTACACCGGGATACAATATTTTCATGCTAGATCAACCCGATCAAAAGCCATTAAGATGAGGGTGGACGATCAATAAGAAGAAAAATGCATTTTAGAGGTTAAGAATCACGAAATCTGTAAAACGCCTAAATTTTTTAAGTAAAAAATCAGATAAAATGTAAAAAGAAAGGAGTATGCCACAAATTTGACAAAAGCCATAGAGATGGGGAGTTGGATTGGGTGAAACACTTGAGAATCTTGTAAATAAACTACGAAATCAATAATATCAATGATGAAAAAAGTATTTGGGAGCAAGAGAATGACATGAAAAGGGTTTGAGAAGAAGCAAAAATAATTTTCGTAACTTCAGATTCTCATAATTTATACCCAAAAAAATTAGTATCGACTCGTATGATTTGGGTTATTGTATCATACGATACAATATGATATGGCATGATAAATCGTTTATTGCGATACTTGTACCTATATTATACCATATACTCATACGATACACGATAAAATCATATCATATCGTATGATACGATACAATTTTAATAACATTGGTTATGCCTTTAATCACATTTGGAATTCATGAAACACAAAGTACCTATAGATTTAAAGTATATGAATTATGCAAAACAGTCAAATCTTTATTCTCCTTGTTTCTTTCTCTAGTAAAATCAAAGAACCTTCACATTCTTCACTTACACCACCTCAAGGTTTTGCTTAAACAAGTATTTTATCCTATGTTACATAGGTACATCAATTTGGTTGACATACCCGTATCCAAGACATACTCGATATGGGTATGCATATAAGTACGTGTGATACGTATTGATACTACATACAACATACCGGTATGTGTAGACGTGTACCGGTATGCATACCTAATATGGGTACATCAAGTACCCATGTCAGGTATGTACTAGATTCAGGTCGACCCATACTCGATCCAAAAAACACGTATAAAAATGTTTTTAACCCTATTCTCAGTCGTCTCTCTCTATTCTACCCCATTCCCAGCGTAGCAACATCTCTCCCTCCCTGCGATATAACCATTCTCAGTCGTCTCTCTCTGCTCTACCCTATTCTCAGTGTGATAGTGTCTCTCCCTCTTTGTGATACACTCATTCTCAGTCATCTCTCTGCTCTACCACATTCCCAGGTACGTTGCTCCGATTCTACCAGTCGTTTAAAGGTGTGATGTCACACGGGGCAGAACAATCATATCACAAGAATACTATGTGCACCATATTCACTGCTCCACTATCATTTCTCTCTAAGTCAATCTTTCATCCAAAACATATAAATAAAGCGGGTTAGAGGTTGAACTATGCACACCATATATTTCCTACAATGACTAGAAGGATTTGTACAAGGTCTTATATTGGTCGTCAATTCTTCAAAGAGACCTTTAACAACCCTTTCCCTTGAAGCTCCCACTTCCATTAAGTTTTAACTTTTAAGCTTATAGTTCTCCATATGGTAGTGATAGGGTCGACAATTTCCTTCTTATCTGATATAGTTTGTCTAAGTCACCTCTGTTTCCAATGAAAAGCTCTAGTTAGGTGTGAAATAGTTCACTTAGATTTGTTTAATCTTCATAAACGAATAAACTGAACTGAAAGTTTTTGAAGAATTGAAGCTAGTCACCTCTTGTGGTTTTATGCTTCAGAAGATTGTTGAAGTTTGCAATGATCTTTCGTGAATGCATTAATTTCATTTAGATGATTACCAACTCGACTAGTAAAAGTGACACCACATCACAGTAGCAATATGTGATATAATCCAAGAAAATGATCATAAAATAGTACCATCCTTCCCATTACCAAATTCCACGAGACATCGTGGGCTATGATTAAAATCAACTACTAGTGGTAGTACTTCCCATGAATGTGATTGTGAATGTGATCATTGTTTTCCTTTATTTCTTTGATAGCAATTAGCAAGTCATGAATCATGCAATATTTTTGCATAATACTTGTGAATCTATTTTTTTTATTGATAGTTAAATATTGTTTATTTTCATATGTCTAATATGTATGGTAGTGATAGTACTTCGTTTGCTTCTATCACTAGTAAATTTACATTTGAAAGACTCGAAAAAGGTCTCGCTTTGGGCATATATATCCTTGTTACAATATAAAAAGACAAGAGGTGGAAATGCAAGTTGACGGTATAACTATTGTGGTTTAAGTTACAAATATTCTTATTTTAGAGTGAAGTATGACTTATGAAAGGAAAAAGGAAATGACATAGTTATTTGTTCTGCTGTTACTAATCAATATCTTTCAGGGATGAGATGAATTGAGAGAGAAGCATATAAAAAAGTTAGACAATTGCAAGTTCCCTTACCTATTGGAACTATAAGTTTGAATCCACCTACACGTGAGTCATTTGATAGAAGTAAGAGAAAAAGAAGTGGTGAAAGCCAATTGATAAAAGCATTTAACAATGAAGCAAGGGATCTATTTTACTCTGTAGGTTTGCCTTTTAATGTAGTTAGAAACCCTTACTATGTTACTGTATTAAAATTTGCTTCTAACACCTTAATTTCGAGTTTTGCTCCACCTAGTTATAATGCTACTAGGACTACACTATTGCAGAAATAGAAAGCTCATTTAATGAGATAGCTTTAACCTATCAAAGATATTTGGCTAGAAAAGGAAGTAAACATAGTTATAAATAGATAGACTGATGTACAAAGAATACCTTTGATTAACTTTATAGCTATCACAGATGTAGGACCTATGTTTTTAAGGTCTATTGATTGATTTGGTGAGGTGAAAGATGAGAACTTTATTGCGGGTAAAATTATGAAAGTTATTAATGAGATTGGATCTCAAAATATTATGCAAGTTATAATAGATAATGCATCTGTTTGTAGAGCAGCTGGGATGATTATTGAATAAGTTTATCCTAATGTTTTTTGGACACCATGTGTAGTGCATATATTAAACCTTGTTTTAAAAAATATTTGTTAGCCTAAGAACTTTATAAATAATGAAGTTTCTTATAACGAGTGTGTGGATGTGAAAATTTTACTTCAAAGCCTATGTAGAGACTAGAAGTAATTTTTCAAATTACTTCGCTTTACGTGAGTGTGCCAGCTAGTTTCACTTAAACTAGCAAGGTTGTGTTTTCTGACTTCATGGAGCAATTGTGGAGAAGCGGGATCTTTTCATCTTAGGCCTTCTTAAAACGGTACTCAAGGGTCAGCCTAGATGCTTTAAGGATTAATTTGAGCAGGGTGTGTATTTCCAAAATTTACTTTAAAGCCAATTTGAATCAAACAAGTCTTGCACTTGTCTATGAAATAAAAACTTTTCAAGTTCTAAAAAATAGAAACTGGTTCTATTTTCAGAGCTTGTTTCCAAATTTTTTTAAATAACTTAGATATCTTTAAAATTCACAAAAATTTTATACTATGTAGAGAAGAATGTCTAAATCCTAATACTATTTTTATTTTATTTTTTTATTTGTAATTTTACATAATTAAATCTGAGAAATATCTCTACTTAGGTATTCAAAATGTTCTATTATAAAAATACAGAGGTCTAAAGAAACTTCTATATTTCAGTGTAAAGAGTTCCGATTTTTATGAATTTAGTCTTGTTGGAAATTTATGAATGTTAGCTTTCCAATAAGACTATTTTCAATAGATTTGACTCACTACAGACAAAGTTATGAGAAAATTACCCAACTTCTATTGCAAAAAACACAGACTGGACAAACTTGACTCTGAATTTGTTTAATCTTCCTCTATTTTATTTATGATGATACACAACACTAAAATTCTTAAAAACTTTATCATATATGGGCCTATGTGTGAGGATTCTATGTACAAAATTTTAGTTTATTTGGAGTATAGGTTCAGAAATGAAAAATACAATACCAGACATATGTGGGATGCTGAAAACAAAATTTCAGTTTTTAAAGTATACGTGAATGCATCCATCCGAAATTAAAAGCTAATCATAGCTAATTCAAAGTAAATAACTGAAGGGAAATGAATTGAAATATATTTATAGCTTAAGCATAGAGAGGATTAAGAGATATAAGAGGATATATCTTATTGAGAGGTAGAGAAACTTGAAATCAGATAAGTAAAATACATAAATATAAAAGGAATGAAACAGGCAGCATTTCTACTCTATTACATCATGAGGGGAGACTAATGTTTCATTAAAACAACCCCTTTTGAATTGAAAAAGAAGAATGAGAGATTTAGATCAGCAAAGAAGAATGATCAAACTTACAATGGCCTCCAATGGACGATGGCTAAAGGAAGGGGTCGATTTCCTTCTTCCCCTCTTCTCTCACTCTCTCTCTTTTTCTCTCCTCCTCTCTCTCTTGTTACAACACTCCCTCTCTCTCTTGGGCTCCCTCTACATGTCCTTTTTATAAGCCTCAAGGGGGGAGGCCTAGAGGCTTTCACGATGTGGATTGGGCCAAGCTTTTTGACCCAATCTCTTGCTCCAATTCCATGGTTGCCCCATGTGCTCACGTGGGCCTTATGCTAGTCCCCTTTGTGTTCACATAGGTTAGCCAAGATTGGTTGAGTCTAGGTGACTTGGTTAGGCCAAGGTCAAAGGTGACTTGATCAAGACGGGTTTAGCTAAGGGAGTTCGGTCAAGGCTTGGTCAAGCAAAACCGAGGTAGCTCAATCAAGGTTGGCCAAGGGGTTTTGGTCAAGGTGGCTTGGTCAAACAAAGCCAAGGTGGTGTGGTCAAGCAAAGCTAAGGTGAGTTTGATCAAGAAGTGTTCGGCCAAAGAGGTTCATTCAATCAAGTGGGCTCAGTTGGACTTGATATGGTGGTTAGTTGGATGTACTTTGATATGGCCTGGCCAAGTTCGACTTGGGGGAGCTTTGTGCCATGCTTGATGAAGTCTTGGCTTAGTTTGCTCCATGTCTTTGATATCGATTGATCTATAGCTTGGTTCACACGAGCTTGGTCCCGACTTGATGCGGGCTTTACTCGACCCTTGCCTTGATCTTTGCTCTCATCCTGATTTGTACTTATCTTTTTTTGACCTAGCTTTCATCCCTTTTCCAATTTCCAAATTTGATTCCTTGATTTTGAGAAACACTTGATTTCGAAATCTTTGTTTTAATGATTTTATGGAATTCACGGTTTTCATTTAAATCAAGGATAAGCCTATTTTCAAAATTTCGAGAGCATGCTTGGATATTTTTATCCTCTTTTGATTTGATTCGCATCTTTGTCCCTAAATCGGACTTGAATCCTGCGCTTGATTTCAGATTAATGGTTTCAAATATTTCTTTTGATTATTTAAAACCATTTTGTTTGAGATATATTTGAAAACAAATTAGTTTCATTCCCAGTGTTTGTTTGCACGGGCGACTTGCTTTCACTTCATGAGTTAGTCTTTACCGTTTTAACCACTTTAACCCTTTGTTGGTTGTAGGGTATCGAACCACTTTAACCCTTTTGATGGGTGTAGGGTTTCAAACCTCATTAACCCTTTAATGGGTGTAGGGTTTCGGACCGCTTTAACCCTTTGATGGGTGTAGGGTTTCGGACCGTTTTAACCCTTTGATGGGTGTAGGGTCCCAGAGTAGGACTATTCTCAATCGGGTGAGTTTTTAAGGCTTAATTTGTATTTCAAAGGTTTTTACAAATTTGATATTTTGCAAATAATTTTGGTTTTAGTTCCCAATGTCTCATTCTCATTTGTTTCTTTGAAGAAAATTGTTTGAAACCATCATTTCTTTGAAGGAAATCATTTGAAAAGACAGAATCCTGCCAATTTAAGTCGAAGGGTAAAGCAGACATTTTTTGGCTCTTTGTCAAAATTAGATTTTTTTGAGAGGGGTGCAATTTACCCTTATTTTGAGGCTGTCACAAAATTTTGGTGTGGAAATGAGTTCGTTTAAGTATCTTTATTTTAAAACCCTTAAAATACCCAAAACCGTAATTTTTTCTTAAAAAGGCAAAATTTCAAAAAGATCAAATCTTTTGAGAAAATTTTATAGAGTATTATTAGATAACAGATATTGTTGATGATGTCATTGTTATTAAAAACTTTGTTATAAATCATTCTATGAGGTTAGCAATGTATAACCAATTTGTGTATTTAAAGTTACTTGTTACTTAAACAAGATTTTCTTCGACTACTATTATATTAAAAAGGATAAAAACCATCAAGCATGGTCTTTAAAGAATGGTTATCAATGACTAGTGATCTCATTATAGAGATGATGATGTTCTAAAGGTTGCAGTTGTGAAAGATATGATTTTGAATGATATTTGGTGGGATAAGATTGATTATATTTTAAATTTCACAAAGTCTATTTATGATATACTTCGACTATATGATATTGATAAGTCAACCCTTCATTTAGTTTATGAGAAATGGGACTATAATTAAACAAGTAAAGGCAGCTATTTATCAACAAAAAAAGCAAAGAGTTGAATGAATATTTCACTTTCCTCAAAGTAGTGTATGATATTCTCATTCATAGATTGACCAAAAGTTATACACCACTTTATTGTTTGATGCATTCTCTAAATCTGAGGTAAACTCTTTTAAGTTTTACGATTTAAATAACTTTCTTTTTGTTTGATTATTATGTTGATGCTTGATATTTTTGTTTTCTAATTTCTAAGTATTATACAAGGCAATGGATTCAACAAATTCTTAATAGAATTCTCCACACAAAGATAATAAAATTTATGAAGGAAGGAATAAATATCTTCGAAGGTTCTTTTAAGATTCAAAAGAAAGGTTAGAAGTGACAAAAGAATTTGTCAAATTCTCAAGCAATGAAGAAGAACTTGGATAATTCGGTTGCTTGGAAAATAGATGGAGTTTATCTCCAAAGGAATGATGGGTTATTCATGGATCATCAATTATCAAGCTTCAAACGATCGCTTTAAAGCTTCTTTCACAACCATGTTCGTCTTCATGTTGTGAAAGAAATTGGAGTACATTCCTTCATCAATTCTTATACAAGAAATAACTTGAAACCTCAAAGAAGTGAAGATTTTATTTTTGTTCATACAAACCTTCGTCTTCTTTGAAGAAAGAATAAGGATTACGTGTAAGGTGAGACAAAAATGTGGGATGTTGGTGGAGATGATTGGGATCCATTTGAGAGAGCAGGAATTCTTGAAGTTGCATAATTGTCTCTTGATAAACCAAAGATGGAAGCAATCCTTTTTACAAATGATAGTAAAAGAAATATTGAGATCAAGACTATTGGAATTTGAAATTTAATGTATTTAGATTCAAAGATATCGTGTTTAGAATATAAATTTTGATATGAAAGTCATATCATATGTATATACACTATCCATCATATGATTACTGGGTATTCCTTTTCTGCATTCAGTTCAGTATTCTTCTTCGTAACTCTTTTAATGTATTCTGAATTTTGATGGGTTGTACCACGGACAACTTAGTCTAAGTAGCCAAAGTTAAGGATGGGAGGGTGCTAGGTGCACCCAGATCTTGATGAATTTCACTCTATATGTGTATTGCACCAACCTCTATGTGTATTGCATGATTCCGCAATCCAGTACACAAGTACTGGATATCGAGGTAAGTTTGCCTATTATTGATATAAGGTTTGCAGTCAGTTTAAAGCTCACTTTTGTTTTCTGCATCGGTTGAGTACAAAGGTTCTTTGTGTGTGTGTGTTTAGTTGTTGATGCCATGTTTCTATGTGTGTGTGTTTTGTGTGATATTGTTGGTGCAATGATGGGAAGCAGCTGGATCACCTCAGCCTTATTTGTCTGCAGTATAGAAATAGTAAGTACCTGGGACTTCTATTTATTTATTTGTTGCTCTATGACATACAATGCTCATTTTTTTGTTCTATCTTTGCCAGCCGATTGAACAATAACAAGCTCACAGGGCCCATTTTGAGAGAGCTCAAGCTCACCAACCTTTCAAACCTCAAACTTTTGTGAGTTGACTTCCTTGATATATACTTTGTTCTTGTAGTGTCTGAAACCTATGTCCAAGTGTCTTTTCCTATGTTTTTCTCATTAGTGATGTTGCTAAATTTATATAGGAACCAATATTTTTTATTGCATTATTCAGACAATAAGTTCAGTCATTGAGGGACTCCTGGTTTCTGAAATGTATAGAATATTATAATAATATTATTGGTGGTTATATTCTTTTTTGCTACTTTTTATATATTTCCTTTTCTAAGCTGCATAAGGATCTGATTTCTGTTCCATCTTTTGGTTATTTGCATACTCCAAACACAGGACAATAATGTTGTTACAATAATTATCTGACAGTCTACAAAGGTTTAGATATAGACTTCCATAGAATGAATGGCTGAGTAGATTTACTAAGAAGGAATCTTAAGTACCAAGATGTTTTTGGTTTAATTAGTGAGCTGGATTATCTTGTAATATTCACAGAAGATGGTGGCAAGGCATTGGACCGCCTGGGGGTTATCTCTTATTCATGTTGAATCATCTTCTGTATTTTTAAAAGTTGATTTGTATTTAATCTTCGGTGTTGAGCTTGCTTGCACTTAAATTTTTCAGTCTACTACTACATTTCATCTGTCATTCTTCTCTTAGGTCTTGAAATTAACTAAGGGACTCAATACCTTTATTGTTTCCGGAATATGCCTAGCTTTTGTTTTAAATGTGAATCTCTAATGTCTCATTCTAAACCTTATCCGTGATTCTTCATAAGTTAGGAAACTTTTTCTTTCAAGTTAGTGGGCTGGTGTCGCTTAGCTTCAGCAAACCATTTCAAGGTCAGTATATGGAACACTTTTATAGCATAAGTTTTGTCCATTCATCTCTCCTAGGCTGGTGGTATGGCTGGAATATAAAGGTGGTGTGCATGACTGTTAAAGTTGGCTTTAGGCTGTAAGAGGACTTGGAAGAATACTGCCTATGAGTGATAAGAGGAAAATAACATACCCTCTTCTCAAACTCAACTAGTTTTTAATATGACTATCTAAGCTACATCCTACATATTAATGACTACGATTAATCGTGCAATGTATGGCATGGGGCCGATATGGTTATGAAAAACATTTTAATGCACCATATTTGCTATTCCATTCAACATATTGGTTGTCCAATTCATCCACTTTACTACTGCACTTTCGACACACACTAAAAGCAAGTGGGGCAGCTGCAGTGACCCCACAACGAAGGAGATCATCTGCTTCTTTTTTTGGAAGAATGCAAGTAAGATAAAATTGTATACCATTGAAAATGGTTCGTTTTTTAAAGCATTCACGTATAATGTTTGATTTTTTTGAAATGTTTTAGAGTATTCGTAGTTCTCCTCAAAGTGTTGGGCTACCATATGTAGGCAGTCGGATGATCGATGGTCTGAATGACTTGCACCAAGTTGAAGCAAAGTATCCAGCTTTGTTGTTCAAGCAACAATTCGCAGCTTACATGGAAAAGATATATGGGATGATTCGTGGCAATCTCAAGAAAGAAATCTCTCCCATGCTTGCAATGTGTATACAGGTATTCATTGCCTTGGACCTCTAGTCATGCAGTCTTCATGCTTATTTCTATTGCTCATGACAACAGCACCAAGGACATCAAAAGCAATAATCAAAGGTGCTCATTCTCAAGCCAACACATAACTTGAACATGACAACATGACATCAAAAGCAAGATTAATCAAAGGTTCTTTATTTACATTTTTGAATCGTTATGAGTTGTTTATGTATTTCAGCAGTTATTATTCTTTCGTACCTCCATGACTTTGATATTTATTTGTCCAACACATGCTCTTTAAAATATAGAATGCTCTCCATATATAATTGTATATATATACAACAACAACAACTAAGCCTTTTCTCATCCTAGACGGGGTCGGATACATGGATTCTTTGTTTCCACATATCCCTATCGTGTGTCATGTTAGCAGTTAACTCACAATCAGCTATATCATTCTTTATTGTTTTTTTCAACACTTGTGTAGTCGTCCTCTAGCTCTTTTAATACTTTCCAAATTTAGTTTTTCATACTTTCTTAAAGGTTCTTCTTTTGATCTTTTTTCTATATGTCCAAACCATCTTAAATGATATTCTCTCATTTTATCCTCTATTGGTGTCACTCCTATTTTGTTTCTAATAACCTCATTATGTATACGGTCTTTTCTTGTATAACCACTCATCCATCTCAACATCTTCATTTCTGTCACAAACATCTTTTGTACATGATGATTAACTGTCGAACATTCAGAACCATAAAACATGGCAGGCCTAATTGCTGCTCTATAATAATTACCTTTTAACTTTAATGGAATCTTCTTATCAGAAAAAATACGAAATGCTCCTCTCTATTCTAACCAACCAACATTAATTCTATGTGTAACATCTCCATCAATTCTTCTATCACTCTAAAAAATTGATCCTAGGTATTTAAAACTTTCCTTTTGGGGGATGCAATGTGTGTCAATTTTAATTTGTATGTCCCCTGAGGTAACCAAATGATCAAACTTACATTCCATATATTCTATTCCATATATTCTGTCTTTGTTCTACTAAGTCAGATGCCTTTGCTTTCTAATGTTTCTCTCCATAGTTCCAATTTTCTATTAACTTTTTTCTTAGACTCTTCCACTAATACAATGTCATCTGCAAATAACATACATCAAGGTACTTCATCTTGAATATGTTTTGTTAACTCATCAATCACCATTATAAATAAGTATGGACTTAAAGTTGATCCTTGACGTAACCCAATATTAACTTCAAAGAAGTTTGTCATTCCTTTATGAGTCCTCACACATGTTTTTGCAACATCATACATGTCTCTTATAAGGTTAATGTATGTCAATGGGATACCTTTTTTTCCCAAAGTTCTCCAAAGAACCTCCCTCAGTACCCTATCATAAGCTTTTTCTAGATCAATAAATATCATGTGAAAGTCTTTCTTTTTTGCTATAAAATATTTCATAAGACGTCTCAAAAGGTGAATCGTTTCTACAGTAGATCTGCCTGGCATAAATCCAAATTGGTTCTCTATTGTACTTGATACTTGTCTTAACCTACGTTCGATAATTCTTTCCCACAATTTCATAGTATGGCTCATTAACTCGATACCTCGATAATTCGCACAAATCTGAATGTCTCTTTTGTTCTTATATATAGATATAAGTGTACTCGCTCTCAATTGCTCGAGTATCTTTTGGTTTTTCCATATTTCATTAAATAGTCTTGTGAGCTAAGTGATTCTTATTTCTCTTAATATTTTCCAAACTTCTATAGGAATATTATCTGGTCCTACCGATTAACCACCCTTCATATGTTTAAGAGCCTCTTTGACTTCATTCTTTTGAATACGTCGGTAGAAATTGTGGTTTATATACATTTTTTGATTTGGCTAACTCTCCTGAGCTAATACTAACATCTTTATTTTCATTAAAAAGCTTATAAAAATAGTTTTTTCATCTATTTCTTATATCATCATTTGCCACTAGAATTTTTTCATCTTCATCCTTATGCATCTAACATAATTAAGATCTTTAGTTTTCTTATCTCTAGCCCTAGTTATCCTAAAAATATCTCTTTCACCCTCTTTTGAGTTGAGTTTTTTATATAAATCCTCTCAAATTTTAGCTTTTGTTTCACTCACGATATTTTTCGCTTCCTTCTTTGCTTTCTTATAAGTCTCTAAAGTTTCACTAGTTTTCTTAGCATAATTAATTGTATATATATATATATATGTAAATTTATTTTTTTGTTATATTTTTTAATAGTGGTTTACCCGTACCTTAGTTTTTTTAAAATTACATATCCCGTACCCATACCAGATATCGGTACCGTACTCATGTCCATACCGGGTACCGGTACCATACCCGTATCCATGCAACATAGATTTTATCAGAAAATTCCATCAGAAATAAGCACATTCATCTGGTTGTCCAACTTTTAACAACAGACGTTAAACTGTAGTTCCTGGGATCAATCACATGACCTAATCATGAAAGAGGATGTGACAGAATTAAATTCTTAGCCATCATCGCTCATGCATAATATACGACAAAAGTGCAGCAACCGATTATGCTTTTCTCAGTCCTTTTTTATCACTTGCACCAAGGGAGATACCTATAAAACAGAGTAGCATTCAGTCCATACTGCATCAATGATTGAGATAAGGTATGATCACCACGATACGGAAGACCAAGTAATCAAGTCTCAAAGTATTTCAACTTGTTGTTTAGTGATTGAGATAAGTGCCAGCATTTTGCAAGATTAGCTTCTGCTTTCAGGACAACAAGAAAAATTTCCCATTGTGTTCCATCTTCGGAAACAGATGGAACATACTAATGTTCCGTATGGCGCTATCAATTAGTGAGAAGCAGATCGCTACCAATGCATTTCCAACGACCAGACAGTTCCTGCAATGTGCAAACTCAGTGACCATTCTATTGTCCCTTGTCCTTAACGTGATACATTCTTCATATTGATTTCCTTATTTAATTTGCAAAACAAAAAGCTTTTATGGATTCTCTGTGTTGCTCAGTGCACATAGAGAATCCCCAAGCTTTTGATGCAATAAATTAATGCATGTTTCAAGAATCGCATCACATATCAAAGACAGAGAAAGCCTTAAACAATCTAATTCATCCCGCAAAGCAAATCTCAAATCTGCTAAAGAACACATATAAGCAAACAAGCCAAGGATTGTTCTAAAATACATGCGAACGGGGGACTTATAACTCTCGCTCAAAAGAGACAGCTTCTGACTAAATTCAGCTGATTCCGGAGATCAGATGAGCACAAGCTTCTTCCTTAGCACGTCCATCACAGAACCAAAATCAGCCTTCACATTAACAGGTGGGTTCGCAAACCTGCAGGTCATGTCCTGAATCTCCTTTGAATGGTAGGCGATCTTCGACTGCGTGAACTTTAATCCGTGCGCTGTGCTAACCACGACCGTCCGGTCCGTTGGCCCAATGACCCCACTCCTCCTAAGCTTGACCAATGCAGACAAAGCCACGCCGGTGTGAGGGCAGATGAACATGCCTGCGAGATCGGCTTCGGTCATGGCATCCATCAATTCCTCTTCGGTCGCTTCCTCCACAATGCCATTAGAATTCTGAAGCGCATAGACCGCCCTGTCGATCGAAACGGGGTCACCGATCTGAATTGCCGACGCAAACGTCTCACCAGCTTTGACGGCCTTGAAGTCCGTCCATCCCGACTTGTAATGAAGGTAAAGAGGATTGGCATAGGCTGCCTGCGCACAAACAAGGCGAGGAATGCTGTCGACGAGGCCGAGTTCCTTACACATCTGAAATCCCTTATAGAAAGCATAGATATTGCCGAGATTCCCTCCGGGGACGATGACCCAATCCGGCACCTCCCAGTCGAATTGTTGCAAAATCTCGATCGCCGCCGTCTTCTGCCCCTCGAGTCGCAAACTGTTGAGCGAATTCGCCAAGTAAATAGGAAGCTCAGCCGTGACTTCGCGGATCAAACGCATACAACCATCGAAGTCGGTGTCGAGGCTGAGAACGAAGGCTCCATTAGCGATCGGTTGGACGAGTTGCGCGATCGAGATCCGATTCGCGGGGAGGAAGACAATGGAGGGGATTCCAGCTGAAGCGCAGTATGCAGAGAGGGCCGCAGAAGTGTCGCCGGTGGACGCGCAGCCGACGCCGACGAGGGGACGATTGAGCTTCCTCAATCGATTGACCTGAGAGACGAGTACCGTCATACCCAGATCCTTGAAACTACCGGTGTGGCTGATCCCGCAGTGCTTCACCCACAGATCGTTCATACCTAAAACTTCTTTGCCGTATCTTTCGGCCCAGAAGAGGTTCGAGTTGCCCTCGAAGACGCTAACGATATGGTCGCTGTCGATCTCCGGGAGCACCCACTCTTTCTTGCTCCAGACGCCGGAGCCGTATGGCCAGGTCGTTTTTCCGACCCTCGAGTCGAAGAGGTTCTTCCAGTACTCTCCGTCGAACTTCTTGAGTGCGTCCATGTCGTGTCGGACGTCGAGCAGAGAGCCACACCGGCTACGATAGACGATCTCGTCGAGGGAGTATTCCTCATCGGAGTCGGTAGGGGAGTTGAAGGGGACGTATTTCGCGGAGAAGCCGTGGTTGTCGCCGCCGCTCCCCTGGAGCTTCCGGGCGGCCTCCTGCCGGATGCTCTCCTCCGCAGGCCTCCGCTGCTTCGGCTGCAGGGGCGAGGACGCAGACGAGGTGGTGGCTATTGTCTTTCTTCTGTAGAGAGAAGGGGAGGGAACCCACCGGCGGCTAATGGTGGGTTCACCTCTTCTTAGTCCAGAAGAGGAAGGAAACGGAGAGGGGGTGGTAAAGGAGCGGTGGAGCACGACGGAGAAGGATCCGGTTGCCATGACAGTAGAGCCACCCGCAGCCGCTGCCGCTGCCCGTAGCTCACACGAAGTCCCTGATGCGCCGACGGCACCTTTTTTGGGGGCTGCTTTCTTAGGGAACGACTCTCACGCAGGTGCAGTACAGCAACATGGAGAGAGCTGTATGTTCCTGTTTCGGGTCGTATCATTTCATATTTTTATCAGCTAAATTGTAAGATCCGTTTTTGTATCCCTGTTCCACTGTGTCGAACCCAAACACAACCTGATTTCCTTCTGAACCACTCTGGAAGGAGACGGGTACTTAGTTCTCAGGTCCAAGATTATGTTTGGGTCATATTTCGTGTCATTTCCTCTCAAGTTAGATGTTTTGGATTCTCTGTGTTACGTCGCTTTGTTACCCGACTTTCGGGTGTCTACCCAAAGCCAATTCCTTCTGAACTATTCTGGATAGAGACAGGTATGCAGTTCTCAGGTCCAAGATTATGTTTGGGTCATATTTCGTGTCATTTCTTCGCAAGTTGATATTTCCGATCCTCTGTTATTATGTCACCGTGTTACCCGGTTTTCTGGAGTCGACCGACCCAAAGCCGACTTTTCCGATCACGCTTATGTCAAAAACAGGTCAAAAGACAACCTGATCTTATTCGTGTAACTTTGAGAGGACAGGTACTTTTCGAGTCCGAGTTCATGTTACTTGGGCTCTCATACCATGCCAATGGTTAGAAACTTCGTTCATACAGTCATGTCAAAAACTGGCCAAGTTGAACCCAAGTTTTTTTTCATGCGACTTGGGTACGAAATCCCAATTCTAAGGTTACGTTTGTATCGGGTTTTCGTGTCGTGTTGCAAATTGTGACCCAAATTGCGACGTGGAAGACTAAAACTAGGGTTATCAGACGCGCAATTTATTTTGGCAGTTTCCTTGTTTCTTTTCACAAGTAGACTATTTGCTTAGTGCCAAGGCCAATTTTCTTTTCCTCATTTGCAACTAGAGACCCAGCCTCTGAAGCCTAAAATGCAAATTCTTTTTTTCTTGGCACATGGCCGGTTTCAAACCGACCCAGCGGTTTTAACTGGAATCAAACCAGGAAGGAAACCAGTTGAAACCGGAACCTGAATCAAAGAACGCCCAATTCACTTTTGGTTTCACCTCTCCTTTCTTTAAACCGAAACTTTCGGTTTCAAACCATCAGTTCTAGAATTATAAAAGAAAATTCATTACATTTTATATTTTTTAATATTTTTTGTCGGTTACTGTAACTCCGCGGGATCACTCTTGCATTGTCGGTCCCAAGCTCAGATAAAGGAGGAGAGTTATGTTAGGCTTTCGACAGTCACCATAAAACTTCGTCGGATTTTATAACATGGATTACAAAAATTATGAGCATTGCTTTAGGGCTTTCTCGCCTAGCGACGTTCTACAGAGCCCGAATGCATTAATAAGTAAGCAAGGGCCACTACATTTTCGCCCGAATGAAGTGAATCAATTGCAGAGAGGGTTCCCACATCACGGACGATTGCGGGTAAAGAAGTTAGTCCCGTTACATTATCGCCCGAATGTAGTTAATAATTTTCATAGAGGGTCTTCACATTTTGAATATGGACGGATATGGGGGGTAAGGAAGCTAGTCCTAGATAATAAGATTCGTATTGGTTCTTGGAATATCAGAACATTATCCGATAAGCTAATGGAGGTGGTAGATACTATGATTCGGAGAAAGATTCATATTCTATGTTTAAAAGAGACAAAATTGGTTGGAGAAAAAGTAAAGGAGATAGAAGATACAGGTTTTAAATTATGGTACTCAGGTAAAGAAAAGACTCGAAACGGAGTTGGTATTATCATAAATAAAGATTTAAAGGATAGTGTAATAGACATACAGCGATATGGTGACCGAATCATGACGTTGAAATTAGTGTTAGGAGCATAGGTTTTGAATATAGTTTGTGCTTACGCACCCCAAGTAGGACTAGAAGATAGTATAAAGACAATTTTTTAGGAAGAGTTAGATAAGGTGATTCAGAAGATTCCACAAATGGAGATGATTTGTTTAGGAGGAAACTTAAATGGACATGTCGGTAAAGAGGTATTAGGATATCAAGGTATTCATGGAAACTTTGGTTTTGGGGATATAAATGAGGAAGATAGGGAGATTTTAAATTTTGCTATGGCATTTGATCTCTTTATAATAAGTACAATCTTCAAAAAATGAGATGAACATTTAATTACTTATAAGAGTGGCTTATCACAAACACAAATTGATTACTTTATTTGTAGAAAAAAAAGATAGAGCGTGTTGTAAAGATTATAAGGTAATTCCTGGAGAAAGCTTAACCACCCAACATCGACTTTTAGTTATGAATTTATAAATAAAAAATGGACAAAGAAGAAAAGAGTGCATCGAGCAATTCAGACTAAATGGTGGAACCTCAAAAGCGAGAAAGAATGTATATTTAAATAGAAAGTCCTTCAAGGAGATGTTTGGAATTATGTTGGTATACCCTGTGATATGTGGAACAATATGGCTATACATATTAGGAAAGTAGCGAAAGATGTGTTAGGTATATCTAAGGGAGGTGTACCGGCATAAAAAGAAGCTTGGTGGTGGAATGAAGTAGTGCAAAATAAAATCAAGGCAAAGAGGATATGTTAGAAATTACATTATGTTAAGAAAACTAATGAAACTTTAGAGGCTTATATGAAAGCAAAGAAGGAAGCGAAAAAGGCCGTGAGTGAAGCAAAAGCTAAAATTTGGGAGGATTTATATAAAAAGCTCAACTCAAAAGAGGGTGAAAGAGATATTTTTAAGATAGCTAGGGATAGAGATAAGAAAACTAAAGATCTTAATTACGTTAGATGCATCAAGGACGAGGATAAAAAAATTCTAGTGACAAATGATGATATAAGAAATAGATGAAAAAACTATTTTTATAAGCTTTTTAATGAAAATAAAGATGTTAGTATCAGCTTAGGAGAGTTAGCCAAATCAGAAAAGTATATAAACCATAATTTCTACCGACATATTCAAAAGAATGAAGTCAAAGAGGCTCTTAAACATATAAAGGGTGGTAAATCGATAGGACCAGATAATATTCCTATAGAAGTTTGGAAAATACTAGGAAAAATAGGAATCACTTGGCTCACAAGACTATTTAATGAAATATGGAAAAACCAAAAGATGCCTAAGGAATGGAGAGCAAGTATACTTATACCCATATATAAGAACAAGGAAGACATTCAAAATTGTACGAATTATCGAGGTATCAAGTTAATGAGCCATACTATGAAATTGTGGGAAAGAATTATCGAATGTAGGTTAAGACAAGTATCAAGAACAACAGAGAACCAATTTGGATTTATGTCAGGCGGATCTAATATTGAAGCGATTTACCTTTTGAGGCATATTATGGAACATTTTAGAGAAAAAAATAAAGACCTTCACATGATATTTATTAATCTAGAAAAAGCTTATGATAGAGTACTAAGAGAGGTTCTTTGGAGAATTTTGGAAAAAAGAAGTATCCCATTGACATACATTAACCTTATAAGAGACATGTATGATGGTGCAAAAACATGTATGAGGACTCATGAAGGAATGACATACTTCTTTGAAGTTAATATTGGGTTACATCAAGGATCAACTTTAAGTCCATACTTATTTATAATGGTGATTGATGAGTTAACAAAATATATTCAAGATGAAGTACCTTGGTGTATGTTATTTGTAGATGACATTGTATTAGTGGAGGAGTCTAAGGAAAAAGTTAATAGAAAATTGGAACAATGGAGAGAAACATTAGAAAGCAAAGGCATCCGACTTAGTAGAACGAAGACAAAATATATGGAATATAAGTTTGATCATTTGGTTACCTCAAAGGACATAGAAATTAAAATTGGCACACATTGATCCCCCAAAAGGAAAGTTTTAAATACTTAGGGTCAATTTTTCAGAGTGATGGAAGAATTGATGGAGATGTTACGCAAAGAATTAATGCTAGTTGGTTAAAATGGAGAGGAGCATTTTGTATTCTTTGTAATAAGAAGATATCATTAAAGTTAAAAGGTAAATATTATAGAGCAGCAATTAAGCCTGCCATGTTTTATGGTTCTGAGTATTGGGCAGTTAATCATCAACATATACAAAAGATGTCTGTGACAGAAATGAAGATGTTGAGATGGATGAGTGGTCATACAAGAAAAGACCATATGCATAATGAGGTTATTAGAAACAAAATAGGAGTGGCACCAATAGAGGATAAAATGAGAGAATATCGTTTAAGATGGTTTGGACATATAGAAAGAAGATCAAAAGAAGAACCTTTAAGAAGGTATGAAAAACTAAATTTGGAAAGTATTAAAAGAGCTAGAGGACGACTACAAAAGTGTTGGAAAGAAACAATAAAGAATGATATAGCTATTTGTGAGTTAACTACTAACATGACACACGATAGGGATCTGTGGAAACAAAGAATCCATGTAGTTGACCCCGTCTAGTATGGGAAAAGGCTTAGTTGTTGTTGTTGTTGGTTAATGTCAATTCGAGAATCAAACCAGAATCACCATGGAACTGACGGTTCCAAAACTGTAGCCAGAACAAGTCCTGGTCTGTTATGGTTCCAGGAACAGGAGGTTTGAAACCACCCTTCTGCTTTACTCGGAACCGGTGATGTCTTCATACCCCTAAAAGGTGCACAACGCAGCAATTGAACTCCTGACCTTCCACTTAAAGGTCCTTTTGGTCGAAGCCCTCAGAGTGTAGCTCTTGTGCAGCTTGAAAGCACTTTTGGTTCATCAACTGCTTCAACTTTTACCTATCTTAAAAAATTTGTGATACCTTTAATTGAATAAAACTTCTAAAGTTGTTGGTACAAGTTATAATATTATATATAAAAGAGACTGAGATTTCAATCATTAATCTTTAAGATTGATTTGTTTGAGATCTTTAAGAAAATTAGAGAAATATGACATGTGCACATGGACTAATTTCTCTCTCTCTCTCTCTCTATATATATATATATGTGAGAGAGAAATATGACATGTGCGCATGAACTAATATATATATATATGTGTGTGTGTGTGTGTGTGTGTGTGTGTGTGTGTGTGTGTGTGTGTGTGTGTATGCCTGTTTGGGACAATGGGGAGGTCTGCCACTTTTTATATTAGGGCATGTGACCCAAGTGCAAGAAAGCGACTAAGATCAATTGAAAGACACTCTTGTAGCATGCAAAGGTTGAGCCGAAAGGGCACCAATGAAGGTCAGTTCAGATACAATTTGTTTTGTGAACTTCGTGCTCAACCCGATCAAAGTTTAATACTTGAATTTTCTCTTCTTTAAGACTGTTTCTCACATGGATATATTCAAACTCAGCACAACGAAGTAATGTAAACTATGTATTCGAATTCTCACATGGATACGTCATATTAAAGTTTATACTTTTATAAAAGTTGACTCATAGGTGACTCAACACAAGTCGAGACCTAAAAAAGCAAAACCTCTCAATGTAAAAGTTTGATTGCAAAACCGGACCAGTATGACTACTAGTCAACCTTGTAATCAAGTAAAAAGCCTCATAATCAAACTCGGGCTACAGTTCCAATTCCCTAGGCTCAAACCTCATAATCAAACACCCTCTAAGGGCCCTACTCACAAGCCACACTTGAGCTGACTCCAGATAAACATAACCAGTTCCTAATCAACTCGGTTGTTTCAACCAGAACCAAATCGGGCCGGGAACCGATTGAACCTGGAACTGGTGAAACCAGAACAGGTCCAAACCGGTTTTAGATTTTTTAAAATTTTCATATAATTTTCAATTTTTTTAATAAGAGTACTTATTACGGTCAGTTCCGAACTCAAATCGGAACCACCCTGAAATCAGAGGTTCCAGAACCGTAATTGTAACCGGTCTGGGGCCAATTCGGTTGCAGTTCGTTCCGGGCTAACCAGAACTGACAATTTAGGTTTACCCGAAACAGGACATGTCTAACTCATAATAAAATGTTATTGTCTGATGCTCATGTTCAGGTTGGATGGGGTTAGCAATATAACACACAACACGATGAACCAACAAGAAACACAACCCGTTCCAGGCTAGCAGCTAACATTCAACGCTCGGGTGAAAGCCTACATCTGGTCTTCTGTCCCCAACCTCGGCACCTACCCTTTCTTTTCATGTCATTCCGTCGGGTTCATCTTGACACAGAGTAAATCAGGTTGTACTTGTTTATGACATGAACACGATCCGACTAAACACGAACGTGATCCACCCAAAAAAAATCACCAACCAGATAGCTTTTTTGGTTGAGATAAATAGAGCAACGACCAAAGATCAAGTGTCTACTTGAGCAGTTGTGCTATATTCAGTCGCATCCTTGTGCATCAATACAACATCCAACTATGAAGGTATGCTTAGCATGCCTTTATCCGAGCTACGTGCCTTGCCAAACTTCACCAATTAGTCGGTAACTAGCGATGTTCATGGGAAATCCCTCCTCCCCACGGACACCCACCTTGGAGAGTGAAAACGGGAGATGGGGACGAGAGTAAGGAAATCCCTGTTGGGGGATCAGGGATGGGACGAAAATAGCAGGTCCCCGCCTCCAACCCCTTCTTTCATTTGTTCTAGATACGTGATCATAAAAAAAAGAGTGTCATCTCTTTTTTGAATTTATGAATTCATCATTATCTCACCTACATTCATTCATAATATTCATAATAGTATGCTGAAATTTGAATGCATTTTTGTATAACTTAGGGTTTATTTTAAATATAAAAGTGGACACCTTTGAGTGTTCCTCTTTCTCTTTATGGGTCCCTGCTCGGAGCTGTGGGAACATGGGAGTAGGGATGGGAACCTTCATGGTCCCAGTCATAGAGATGGGACGGGGGTGGGGTTTTGAAACATGGATGGGAATGGAGACTTTGATCCCCAGCCGTGCTCTGCCTCATGAACATCCTTATCTACAACTCAATCGCTCGTTCAGTGGATGTGTTGAATCTCAATTTCCAATCTCGAGTCGACCAGCTGCGGATATGGGCAGCTAAATGCGTGGCCTCCCGGTTCTTCTTGCTGGCCCGAGCATAGCCTAAAGAGCTTCAAGTGAGTAACTCTAGTTCAATCTGTCTATATCTTGCAGTTCACACCATTTGAAGCCTTGAAAGGGTACCCCACAACTCAGCATTCAACGTTGAGTAGATTCCTAGTGACTTGGCTGGTTGTTCGAGCAATAGCACCTGTGTTGCATGCTCTCCGAATCAACTGGTCATGTCCATCCATTCGATCAAGCAATATGATGGCTTTAATCCTTTGAGGCTGTTCACTTGTTGAGATGTTTAATATGATGGTTTAATTAAGAAGAAATACTTGCATGTGATATTTATCGATTCATAGAAGACTTATGATAGAGTACTAAAAGTTCTTTTAAAAGGTTTTAGCGAAGAAAGGTATCTCTTTGTACATCAAATTTATAATAACATGTCTTAAACTCATGAAGGGATCAGCAATTCATTTAACATTAGATTAGATTAAAGATCAACATTAGGTCCATAGATATTTACTTTGGTTATGGATGAACTAACGAAATACATCTAAGATGAAGTACCTTGATGGGTGTTATTTGTAGATAATATTGTATTGTTAGATGAGTGAAAGGAAGGAGTTAGCACAAAACTTGAGTTGCATGGAGAAAAAACAAAAACAAAGAATTCAAAATTGATAAATGAAGATAGAATATAGAGTGCAAGTTTAGTAATTTTGTTCAAATAGATGACATGAAAGCTAAAATTAGCTGTCATCTAACTACTTAGGACCAATCTTTTAAAGTGAAATTTGATAGATATGTTATACATAAAATGAACACAGGTTGACTAAAATGAGGTGCATAATGTGTTTTATTTGATCAGAAGTACCATTAAAGTTAAGATGAATATTATGAAGTAACCGTTAGACAAATAATGTTATATGATGCTAAGTATTGGGTTGTGTAAAAGATGTCTATGACAAAAATAAAAATGTTGAGGTGGATGTGTGACCACGTTCTTTTAATGCATTCATAATGAAATTGTTTGAGAAAAAGTTTTTGTAACAACGATAAAGATAAGACGAGAGAGACACATTTAAGATGATCTAGATATCATAATTACTATTCGCACATCCAAAATATTAAGGGCACACCCCAAACTCTCCATTCTACCCCTTTCATTTTTGTGAGTTTCCCACTCTACCCCTTATATTTTCTCTCTCTTTTCCTACCCCTTTGCATTCTCCATTTCTCTCCTTGTTGTCCTCCTTTCTCTTATGTTTTTCATCCCTCTTCTCTCCCTTTATTTTCTACCTATGTTGTGTCGTATGTGAAGACCTTCACATTCCTCCCTCCCTTCTCTCACCCTTATCTCTCAACTTCTCCCTTTCTTCACATAGATACATAGAAATGTAGGGCATACCGTGTCTCCCATAAGAAAATATGTGGGCTTGTTGCATCTCCTCTGCGGGGGATGTGATGAGCCCACATCCATTTTGTTATACAGACATAAGCTACTCCAAATCTCTTTGGAGCAAAAAGATTACAAAAAAGGAGGGTGTGCTGTTTTTTGGATTGTCAAGATGAGGTTAGGCAGACCCCTACCAGATAAAATGAAAAACTGTACATCAAGAAAAGGGCTCCTTGATGGTATCTTTTGTATAAAAAGGCAATGGTTTAGGTGCTTTCACATACTACTTACAGTACAAAGAAAGTTACTTATTATAGATAAGAATGGAGAGAGAAGTGGGATAACATCACTAGCATAACATCAACAGGATAACATCTGTATTGAATGCTTAGAACTAACTTTTATTACTCCACTGCAAGGTGACATTGTTGCAAAAATTCAAATGTATTGCGTAAGCTTAAGGAACAGGATTACAAATTCTGGTTGAGTTCTAATTGTTTTTTGTAGTTCAGAATTACCTTGGTATGCAATCTCAAGAACAACGAGATAATATTATGGTTATGCGATTGTTATGCCTTTCTAAGTAATTGTTATTCTTGCGCCATTGATTTCACTTCCTTACCAATAGTAATTGGGATCACAGGTTACTTTACATACTACTTTTTTGCGGAAAATAGCGGATGTGTGATGTGGTAACTTTAGCTGCTAGCTTTGACAGAATATTATCTTCTCTACAATTATCTCAAGGTAGTTGTGCATAGCCCACATCCTCAATGAGACTACACAACATCTTCTTAGGCTCTCTTTTCTTTGATTCAGACAAATTATCTAATTGGTTGTCATAGTTGTCACTGTAATTAGTTTACAGTAACTTACCTGTGCGTTAGTTTATAGAGTCATAATGTTGGCATCCAATTAGGAACTTTTTCCTTCCACTGAAACGAATGGCCCAAAGCTCCCATTCGAGCAAACAACCTGGGGATCTTGTTCCTTTCTATTGGAATCCAATAGGAGAATTGCTTAAAAAATTCTTACACGTTTGCCTCCATATCACCTATTGTGAATCTGGTATTGCTTGATTGATTGAATCTCGTAACAATGTAAATTCTGGAGGGTTCAATAGTGAATCTTACTTCCTCGATATCACTCAAAATTTGCATCCACCAATTCCATTCATTTACATGCCTTTGAACATCATGGGTGATCCAACCTGCCTTGATAAACACACCATCATGAGCATGAAGAATAAACCCTATTTGCCATAGAAAAGCTTCCTTACTATATACCAAAAGTTTGAGTCATCCTAGTTGTGAGGGAAGTCATTGTTCTCTGCATCTTCAGCTAAATATATTCTTTCACTTAATAAAGATACACCCCTCTTGATGGTTGCTATTTGCTCGTCTACTCCATTGTGTAAGATAGTTTTTCTTCTCTCCCATATAAATGTGATTACTAACTGAAAAGAAATTATCAGTCTTTTAACTAACTTATTGTTGATTACTTGATTGTGCATCGACTCCAAGCAAGTAAGGAAGAGTTAAGGTCTCGATGCGGTTTCCACATGAATTTGAATAGATAACGATCTCATTCCAACTGAGCCAAATGATGCGGCATTTGAGGAGAAAATGTGTAATTGATTATGGATATTGTCTATATACATACATACATGATCCCCATTACCAATACCAGTGTATTGTAGTCTAGCCCTTGTAGAGGCCTTGTGTCAACTGTAGCTAGAAGTGTGATAGCTGCACATTGATAATGATACCAAATATATTTTACTAAAGGGAAAGGTTTACCCTTGCATCTAATCTCATTCCATGCAAGAGAGGAGGTGAGTGTATGATGAGTTTGTCATACCAACTGATCTAGGACATGTCCTTTGATTAACAACCAATGTTCTAGGAAATTATTAGGGAGTGTTCTCATAAATTGTTTGAGATATACATCCATGCTTCATCATGTTGTGCATCACTGATTGCAAAATGTTTGGGCTCCTTGTATTGAGATAAGAGAATGTAGCAATCAATAAGACAAGCAAGGAGTTCGTTATTGAACCAGCAGTCAGACCAAAATTTCACTGTTTTGCCATCTCTAATGTCCTAATGCACTTGATTATGCAAAACATTACAACCGAATAGGATTGATTTTCAAGCTCAAGAGGGTTTATGCTCCTTTTAGGAAAACCACAGGTTATTTGTATGCAAGTATTTGACTGTGGTCAATTTAGTCCAATGATCTAAGTTCCTCGATGCAATTTTCCAACTGCTTTTGGCCAAGAGAGCTTGGTTGACTTCTTCTTCACATTGTATATTGAAGCCTCCCTCTGCATGGGGCTTGCATACCTTTTTCCATTCAAGTGAGTGATATATTTACTATTATTTTCTACAAACAACAACAACTAAGCCTTTTCCTATACTAGACAGGGTCGGCTACATGGATTCTTTGTTTCCACAGATCCCTATCGTGTGCCATGTTAGCAGTTAACTCACAATAAGCTAGATCATTCTTTATTATTTCTTTCCAACACTTTTGTGGTCATCCTCTAGCTCTTTTAATACTTTCCAAATTTAGTTTTTCATACCTTCTTATAAGTTCTTCTTTTGATCTTCTTTCTATATATCCAAACCATCTTAAACGATATTCTCTCATTTTATCCTCTATTGGTGTCACTCCTAATTTGTTTCTAATAACCTCATTATGTATATGGTCTTTTCTTGAATGACCAACTCATCCATCTCAACATCTTCATTTCTGTCACAGACATCTTTTGTACATGCTGATGATTAACCGCCCAACACTCAGAACCATAAAACATGGCAGGCCTAATTGCTGCTCTATAATATTTACCTTAAAACTTTAATGGTATCTTCTTATCACAAAGAATACCTGATGCTCCTCTCCATTTTAACTAACCAGCATTAATTCCATGCATAACATCTCCATCAATTCTTCCATCACTCTGAAAAATTGACCCTAGGTGTTTAAAACTTTCCTTTTGGGGGATGCAATATGTGCCAATTTTAATTTCTATGTCCTCTGAGGTAACCAAATGATCAAACTTACATTTCATATATTCTGTCTTTGTTATACTAAGTCGGATGCCTTTGCTTTCTAATGTTTCTCTCCATAGTTCCAATTTTCTATTAACTTTTTCCTTAGACTCGTCCACTAATACAATGTCATCTACAAATAACATACACGAAGGCGGTGTTGTCTGACGCGTATCGTATCGCGTATCGCTGGGCTCCACAATACGGGCGTATCGTATCGTATCGTATCATACTTTAATATTAAAATAATACAAAATTTATTTAAAAAATAAGAAAATTAGTAAAAATCCGAAAAAAAATCTGAAAAAATCTGATAATTGCTTTAAATTTATATAATGCAAAGTTTAGCACAGATTGAACATTCAACATTGAACAATTGCATCCAAAATTACATATTTTGAAGCAAAAAATGAAATACATTTACATTTTACATATTGTAAATTTGTATCAGGATCATTAACTAAATAATCTTCATCTTCTACTTGATAAAGATTCAAAGTTTCTCTTTACCTTTTGCTTTAAAATGAAAATCTTCATCTCCTTCGTGATGTTGTTGCACTTCAAATTAATTCATGCAATGTCTTCTTCAGTTAGGAGTGCATTTTCTTCGTTATCTTCCATAATCCACTCATCTAATATATCAAAATTAACAAACTGCTATCTTTGTACATGTAGTTGTCATATTTGCTAATTTTCATATGTGAGCAAAACAATGAGCTCAATTTCTTTGATTATTGACTCTATGACACCTCAGTGATATGATATTATTACTTGATGATATCCCTTTTTCTCTTACGACTAGCTTTTTAACTAACGCTTGAGCTTCATTTCTCACTTCACAGACTGAGTTAAGCCTCACACACATTGATCATGTTCAACTCAATGGAAGTCACGTAAGGTGAACCCTAAAATAGTGAAGTTGTGAAATGCCCACTCAATGAACCAAGACAACCAAATGTTTTTAATTGTCTCCGATCTCATGAAATTAGAAACTGCTAGCAGAAATATACCTAAAAGTTAGCAACAGAAAGGAAAATGATTTTGTCATAATTTTTATTTGTTTATAAATTATTCTTATTACAACAACAACAACTAAGCCTTTTCCCATACTATACAGGGTCGGCTACATGGATTCTTTGTTTCCACAGATCTCTATCGTGTGCCATGTTAGCAGTTAACTCCCAATAAGCTAGATCATTCTTTATTGTTTCTTTCCAACACTTTTGTGGTCGTCCTCTACCTCTTTTAATACTTTCCAAATTTAGTTTTTCTAACCTTCTTACAGGTTCTTCTTTTGATCTTCTTTCTATATGTCCAAACCATCTTAAACGATGTTCTCTCATTTTATCCTCTATTGGTGCCACTCCTAATTTGTTTCTAATAACCTCATTTTGTATACGGTCTTTTCTTGTATGACCACTCATCCATCTCAACATCTTCATTTCTGTCACAGACATCTTTTGTACATGTTGATGATTAACTGCCCAACACTCAGAACCATAAAACATGGCATGCCTAATTGCTGCTCTATAATATTTACCTTTTAATTTTAATGGTATCTTCTTATCACAAAGAATACCTGATGCTCCTCTCCATTTTAACCAACCAGCATTAATTCTATGTGTAACATCTCCATCAATTCTTCCATCACTTTGAAAAATTGACCCTAGGTATTTAAAACTTTCCTTTTGGGGAATGCAATGTGTGCCAATTTTAATTTCTATGTCCTCTGAAGTAGCCAAATGATCAAACTTACATTCCATATATTCTGTCTTTGTTCTACTAAGTCGGAGGCCTTTGTTTTCTAATGTTTCTCTCCATAGTTCCAATTTTCTATTAACTTTTTCCTTAGACTCCTCCACTAATACAATGTCATCTGCAAATAACATACACCAAGGTACTTCATCTTGAATATGTTTTGTTAACTCATCCATCACCATTATAAATAAGTATGGACTTAAAGTTGATCCTTGATGTAACCCAATATTAACTTCAAAGAAGTCTGTCGTTCCTTCATGAGTCCTCACACATGTTTTTGCACCATCATACATGTCTCTTATAAGGTTAATATATGTCAATGGGATACCTCTTTTTTCCAAAGTTCTCCAAAGAACCTCCCTCGGTACCCTATCATAAGCTTTTTCTAGATCAATAAATATCATGTGAAGGTCTTTCTTTTTTGCTCTAAAATGTTCCATAAGACGTCTCAAAAGGTGAATCGCTTCAATAGTAGATCTACCTGGCATAAATCCAAATTGGTTCTCTGTTGTACTTGATACTTGTCTTAACCTACGTTCGATAATTCTTTCCCATAATTTCATAGTATGACTCATTAACTTGATACCTCGATAATTCGCACAATTTTGAATGTCTCCCTTGTTCTTATATACGGGTATAAGTGTACTTGCTCTCCATTCCTCGGGCATCTTTTGGTTTTTCCATATTTCATTAAATAGTCTTGTAAGCCAAGTGATTCCTATTTCTCCTACTATTTTCCAAACTTCTATAGGAATATTATCTGGTCCTACCGATTTACCACTCTTCATATGTTTAAGAGCCTCTTTGACTTCATTCTTGTGAATACGTCGGTAGAAATTGTGGTTTATATACTTTTCTGACTTGGCTAAATCTCCTAAACTAATACTAACATCTTTATTTTCATTAAAAAGATTATAAAAATAATTTTTTCATCTATTTCTTATATCATCATTTGCCACTAGAATTTTTTCATCCTCGTCTTTTATGCATCTAACATAATTAAGATCTTTAGTTTTCTTATCTCTAGCCCTAGCTATCCTAAAAATATCTCTTTCACCCTCTTTTGAGTTGAGTTTTTTATATAAGTCCTCCCAAATCTTAGCTTTTGCTTCACTAACGGCCTTTTTTTCTTCCTTCTTTGCTTTCTTATAAGCTTCTAAAGTTTCACTAGTTTTCTTAGCATAATGTAATTTGTAACATGCCCTCTTTACCTTGATTTTATTTTGTACTACTTCACTCCACCACCAAGCTTCTTTTTGTGCCGGTACACCTCCCTTAGATACCCCTAACACATCTTTCGCCACTTTCCTAATATGTATAGCCATATTGTTCCACATATCAGAGGGTGTGCCAACATAATTCCAAACATCTCCTTGAAGGACTTTCTGTTTAAATATATCTTCTTTCTCGCTTTTGAGGTTCCACCATTTAGTCCGAATAGCTCGATGCACTCTTTTCTTCTTTGTCCATTTTTTTATTTGTAAATCCATAACTAAAAGTCGATGTTGGGTGGTTAAGCTTTCTCCTGAAATTACCTTACAATCTTTACAACACGCTCTATCTTTTTTCTACAGATAAAGTAATCAATTTGTGTTTGTGATAAGCCACTCTTATAAGTAATTAAATGTTCATCTCGTTTTTTGAAGATTGTATTGACTATAAAGAGATCAAATGACATAGCAAAATTTAAAATCTCCCTACCTTCCTCGTTTATATCCCCATAACCAAAGTTTCCATGAATCCCTTGATATCCTAATGCCTCTTTACCGACATGTCCATTTAAATCTCCTCCTAAACAAATCATCTCCCTTTGTGGAATCTTTTGAAACACCTTATCTAACTCTTCCCAAAAAACTGTCTTTATACTATCTTCTAGTCCTACTTGGGGTGCGTAAGCACAAACTATATTCAAAACCTCTACTCCTAACACTAACTTCAATGTCATGATTCGGTCACCATATCGTTGTATGTCTACTACACTCTCCTTTAAATCTTTATTTATGATAATACCAACTCCGTTTCGGGCCTTTTCTTTACCTGAGTACCATAATTTAAAACCTGTATCCTCTATCTCCTTTGCTTTTTCTCCAACCCATTTTGTCTCTTGTAAACATAGAATATGAATCTTTCTCCGAATCATAGTATCTACCACCTCCATTAGCTTACCCGATAATGTTTCGATATTCCAAGAACCAATACGAATCTTATTATCTAGGACTAGCTTCCTTACCCCCCGCATCCGTCCATAATCAAAATATGGAGACCCTCTCTGAAAATTTTTCACTACATTCGGGCGGCAATGTAGCGGGACTAACTTCTTTACCCACACCCGTCCATGATGTGGGAACCCTCTCTGCAATTGATTTACTACATTCGGGCAAAAATGTAGTGGCCCTTGCTTACTTCTTACTGCATTCGGGCTCTACAGCACGTCGCTAGGCGGGGACGCCCCAAAGCAATGCTCATAATTTTTGTAATCCATGTTGTAGAAATCCGACGAAGTTTTACGCTAGCTGTCGGAAGCCTAACACAACCCTCCTCCTTTATCCGGGCTTGGGACCGGCAATGCAAGGGTGATCCCTTACATGGGTGGAGTTTTATAAATTATTCTTATTCAATAAATAAAATTATAAACTCAAATTACAAGCACGGGAAAGTGAAGAGAGGCAAAGAGAGACTGCAAAAAATAATATTAATAAATTTTGAAAAAAAAATTGAAATTTTTTTTTTGGGCATACGATACGGGCCATATCGTACGATATGGTGCGATACGGATAACACTGCACCAAGGTACTTCATCTTGAATATGTTTTGTTAACTCATCAATCACCATTATAAATAAGTATGGACTTAAAGTTGATCCTTGATGTAACCCAATATTAACTTCAAAGAAGTATGTCATTCCTTCATGAGTCCTCACACATGTTTTTGCACCATCATACATGTCTCTTATAAGGTTAATGTATGTCAATGGGATACCTCTTTTTTCCAAAATTCTCCAAAGAACCTCTCTCGGTACTCTATCATAAGCTTTTTCTAGATCAATAAATATCATGTGAAGGTCTTTCTTTTTTGCTCTAAAATGTTCCATAAGATTTCTGAAAAGGTGAATCGCTTCAACATTAGATCTGCCCGGCATGAATCCAAATTGGTTCTCTGTTGTACTTGATATTTATCTTAATCTACGTTCGATAATTCTTTCCCACAATTTCATAGTATGGCTCATTAACTTGATACCTCGATAATTCACACAATTATGAATGTCTCCCTTGTTCTTATATATGGGTATAAGTGTACTTGCTCTCCATTCCTCGGGCATCTTTTGGTTTTTCTATATTTCATTAAATAGTCTGGTGAGCCAAGTGATTCATATTTCTCCTAGTATTTTCCAAAATTCTATAGGAATATTATCTGGTCCTACCGATTTACCACCCTTCATATGTTTAAGAGCCTCTTTGACTTCGTTCTTTTGAATATGTCGGTAGAAATTGTGGTTTATATACTTTTCTGATTTGGCTAACTCTCCTAAGCTGATACTAACATCTTTATTTTCATTAAAAAGCTTATAAAAATAGTTTTTTCATCTATTTCTTATATCATCATTTGCCACTAGAATTTTTTCATCCTCGTCCTTGATGCATCTAATATAATTAAGATCTTTAGTTTTCTTATCTTTAGCCCTAGCTATCCTAAAAGTATCTCTTTCACCCTCTTTTGAGTTGAGTTTTTTATATAAATCCTCTCAAATTTTAGCTTTTGCTTCACTCACAGCCTTTTTCGCTTCCTTCTTTGCTTTCTTATAAGTGTCTAAAGTTTCACTAGTTTTCTTAGCATAATGTAATTTGTAACATGCCCTCTTTGCCTTGATTTTATTTTGCACTACTTCACTCCACCACCAAGCTTCTTTTTGTGCCGGTACACCTCCCTTAGATACACCTAACACATCTTTCGCCACTTTCCTAATATGTATAGCCATATTGTTCCACATATCACAGGGTGTACCAACATAATTCCAAACATCTCCTTGAAGGACTTTCTGTTTAAATATATCTTCTTTCTCGCTTTTAAGGTTCCACCATTTAGTCTGAATAGCTCGATGCACTCTTTTTTTCTTTGTCCATTTTTTATTTATAAATTCATAACTAAAAGTTGATGTTGGGTGGTTAAGCTTTCTCCTGGAATTACCTTATAATCTTTACAACACGTTCTATCTTTTTTTTCTACAAATAAAGTAATCAATTTGTGTTTGTGATAAGCCACTCTTATAAGTAATTAAATGTTCATCTCATTTTTTGAAGATTGTATTGACTATAAAGAGATCCAATGCCATAGCAAAATTTAAAATCTCCCTACCTTCCTCATTTATATCCCCAAAACCAAAGTTTTCATGAATACCTTGATATCCTAATGCCTCTTTACCGACATGTTCATTTAAGTATCTTCCTAAACAAATCATCTCCCTTTGTGGAATCTTTTGAATCACGTTATCTAACTCTTCCCAAAAAGTTGTCTTTATACTATCTTCTAGTCCTACTTGGGGTGCGTAAGCACAAACTATATTCAAAACCTCTGCTCCTAACACTAATTTCAACGTCATGATTCGGTCACCATATCGTTGTATGTCTACTACACAATCCTTTAAATCTTTATTTATGATAATGCCAACTCCGTTTCGAGCCTTTTCTTTACCGGAGTACCATAATTTAAAACCTGTATCCTTTATCTCCTTTGCTTTTTCTCCAACCCATTTTGTCTCTTGGAAACATAGAATATGAATCTTTTTCCGAATCATAGTATCTACTACCTCCATTAGCTTACGGGATAATGTTCTGATATTCCAAGAACCAATACGAATCTTATTATCTAGGACTAGCTTCCTTACCCCTCGCATCTGTCTATAATCAAAATGTGGAGACCCTCTCTGCAAATTATTCACTACATTCGGGCAGCAATGTAGTGGGACTAACTTCTTTACCCACACCCATCCATGATGTGGGAACCCTCTCTGTAATTGATTCACTTTATTCGGGCAAAAATGTAGTGGTCCTTGCTTACTTATTAGTGCATTCGGGCTCTGCAGCACGTCGCTATGCGGGGACGCCCCAAAGCAATGCTCATAATTTTTGTAATCCATGTTATAAAATCTGATGAAGTTTTATGTTGGCTATCGAAAGCCTAACACAACCCTCCTCCTTTATCTGGGCTTGGGGGAAAAAAAATTTACTATTATTTTCTCCCCACATAAAATGTTTCATCACAGTCTCCATTAGCTTGACACATCCTCTGGGTACTTTGAAGAAGAGCATGCTATAAAAGGGAATTGAGCCTATGATGACTTTAACCATAATAATGTCCCTTGTTAGTGAAAGAGAGGCAATATAAGATAGTGGTTAGTTTGCCAAGGAATAATGGGAAGTCCTAATATTGCATAGGAAGTAGCCTCTCTCTCCAACCACTTATAGCTCTATCTCTCTAACTCGAGAATGGGGTATAAAAAGGGATACCAGCTTGATTTTTGAGGACTGATGCACATAATTGATTGCCTTTCCAATTCTTTGAGTATTTTCAAGAAGTTGCTAAAGGAGTTCTTTTTATCTAGAAGAAAGGAAAAGGCATCCTGTAAATAAAGAATAGCTCAAATTACGGCCTTTGATACTGAATATGACTAGCCTTTTTTCTCTCTTGTGGCTGCAAGTCTCCTGGTGAGCCTTTTCATCATGATAAAAAAGAGATACGAAGAGATGGGATCACCTTGCCTAATACTTCAAGATCTAATAAAGATAATTCTTGCTTCTCCATCGATAAGTAAAATGTAGCTGGCTATGAAAATATATGTCATGAGGAGATCATGCCATCTACCATCAGATCCAAGATGCTTCTAAACATGCCCACTCGACCTGATCATATGCCTTCATTAAATCTATTTTAAACATGGCAGAAGCATTCTTACTGAACTTCACTGAATCAACCATTTCATAAGCAATCAATATGCTTTCGTGAATGGATCGACCTTTGAGGAAAGCTCTTGATTTGAGGAGGTGATTCTGGCAAGAATAGGCCTTATTCTAGTAACCATTATCTTTGCTATAATTTTATAGAGGAAGTCATAAAGACTAATTGGGCGAAATTCAGTACTCTTATTTGCCCCAACACGCTTGGGAGTAAGAATTATGTTAGTTGCATTCGATTCTTTGAGGAGATAGCCTATCTTGAAAATGTTTTTTATGGCCTTACATACATTACTTCGAATGATATGTCAATATTATTGATAAAAAATTCCTAAAAACATGTTCAAACCTAAGGAGTTATACTTCAAAGAGAAAACTACTTGTTCAATTTCCTCATCTAAAACTAGCTCAAGAAGAGTTGCATTATCCTAAGCAAAAACTTTAGGTTCAACCACACCCTCCAATTCTGATCTATCAGGCTCCTCTACGAAAGTAATCAGTAGTTTCTTTGTGAATGCTAGCATGTGTGGTACACTTAGTTTCATCTTCCTTGATTAGGAGCCAGATATTGTTGTGCCCAATATTCTGCTTGAGTCTAGAACGGTAACAGGAGCTATCTACTCTGCCATTTTTTCATCCAAAAACATCCCTTCAGCTCTCTCGGTTCTTATATCCTACCTTGAATAAGTCATTTGGTCCATTGTTGTTGGGTCGCCAACATAAGCTGCATCTTGTAAAGCCTCCAGTTGGTTATGACAATCCTATGCACACTTAGAGATATCACCTACTAAATTGGTGTTATATGCAATAAGATTGGCTTTAATAAAGCATATCTTCTTAACTACTTTGTACATGAGTGACCCATGTATTGGAGTATGCCAAGCTTGTTTGACTTGTTCATACGAAGGAATGAATATCCATATTCTAAAGAGCTTGAAAGGTATTTTGGGGGAAGGAGTCTCATTGTTCACAACCACTAGCATTCTATTATGATCCAATATAGCGTAAGGGAGTACTTTAATCTACGTCTCTGGGTAAGTTTGTATCCACTAGAGATTGGCTAGGCCTCTGTCCAACCAGCTAGCAATGAAACGAGAGCCTTTGTACAGGTTGGACAACATGAATAGGGGCATGAGGTTGGGAGTTCTGACATTATATTTCACAATAAATTCATTAATTCAGCTTCTACCTGAGGATTAACTGTGCCACTTAATCGTTTATCTCGTGTTCTGGTAGAATTCCTCCTATTAGTAATCAGGGATCTAAAATATTGGGTTGCAATAAAACTGTCGAGAGTTCTCTCCTGGCTATATAAAAGTTATGTTTGTAGGTTTTGTTGTCATACTACACCCTTACCATGAGATGTTGATTAGACGTATTGATAGGATGTAAAGAAACCGTTGATCTTCTATTGAGACAAATGGCTTGTGCTAGGGGGAATGTTCAAAATTGCCCTTATCACAAATCTACCCAAATTGGCAAAAACCTGATCTGCTATGTCTTCTCGTGTTCATGAGTCGTGCTAAGACAAATGACTCAAAGAAAAGGTTAGGTCTACCTTACGTTAGAAAAGCATTGTCTTTAATTCGGCATGGGCCCCAGCTCTCTCGTGTTCATAGCTAAGATCTTCATGAAGATTGTGAGAGTAGCACTACTAAGGGGGCATTTAGCCCACCTCTTTCTCTGTACCACTTTGCGACGAAGCGGCTTTGAAAGAGTCGACCAAATCCTTTATTGTGCCCCCTCCTTATCTATATCTTTGCCACCATTAGGTTTGGAAGGGATTATTCCTATGTATTGTTCCTTCATAGGACGACCTTGACTCCTTTGGAGTTGGTGCACATAATATAGAAGATTCTACCAAGGGCGATCTTTTGGAGCTGGTTACATAATAATGAAAATTTTGCCTTATCTTCAAAGATGTTTTGGCTTTCTTTCCATCCATCTAATACTTTTGCCCTTTTTCCCTATGGAGTTAAGCATGTAGAGGAAAAAGGAAGCATTGGGTTTGCATGGTTGCTGAGAGTGGTGGTAATTATTAATGTGAGTTCTGCTCTCGCTTGTACTTTCATTCTATCGATTGGCTCTGTTAGTGATATGTCCATTGATTGCCCATGAGTCTCCATTTCGTAAGGTTGTGTTATCTAAGACATAAGTTTCTCACTGATGCTTTCTGGAATTGATTCCTTGAGATTCTATTAAAGTGATGCCTTATTGGCTATCACTTGGACAAAACTTCCTTAGAGTTGGTTTTAGAGCTTGGTGTGATCCATTGTTGGGATCAACCTGATCCCTCTCCTTTTTCATATCCTGAAGGATTTCAAAGGCATTGGTAGTGCGAGTCTCTGAGTTCACCTTTTTCTTCCTTCAAGCTCTACAAGGTTACCTTGTTGCCACTCACTCTGGGTTGGTTTAGACGAGAGTCTAGAAGAAATACAGTGCTAGTGGTTCTTTGGGCCTAAATGTCCATTCATGTGAAAGGTAGATCCACAATTTTTACAACAGAATATACGAGCTTCCCACTGGATAGACAAATTGCACGTGAGATCAAGGGCTAGAAGAAGAGGAATTATTTTAGTTTGGTCCATCTTGCATGAGACTTATACGCAAATGCAACCAAAGGCCAAACATTTGAGGGAAGAACTTTTAGCGTCTGCCATATTAAATCGACCTCCCAGATAGTTGGTTATTCCTTCAAAGAGCTCTTCTTTTTATAATTCTGGATTCAAATAAAAGATTCTTAGCCAAGCATGGATGGTAGACATGATCTCTAGCTTCTAATCTTTACATGGGTGCCAATGGTTCAACATTAGATTGTGTCCAACTAATTTTCAAGTCTCTTCTTAATAAAGTATTCATATCCTCTTCAAAAGAGAATCATATTAAAAACAATCCATTCTTCCCTAACATGAACTTGATTTCCTTGAAATTGCTCTAGAGTCGACAAAGATTCTCAAATATAAAGTTATACTCCATCCTCTTTCCTCACCGGAAAACCCCTCTATCAAGGTCCATTGCAAAAGTTCAAGCCATTTGTTGTAGGTTGCTCGGAGATGATCAATGCTTTCCAACCATTTGAAATGTCTGTTTAGAGCACCCCCTCCTACTACTTGAGATCAACTGCAGAGGAAGGTCTTTGTGCTGGTTCGAGGTTATTAGCAGTTGTTGGAATAATCCGTCGACCACTTGGTGGGCGATCTTCTTGGAGGGCGCTTATGGGAAAAAGATTACTTGCAAGCGATCATGAACACGTCAACTATTGAAACACAAGTTTTTTCTCTCTCTCTCTCTAGGAGGGTGTGTGCTTAGTAACTAAGATGTTCCTTTAATAAGGACATTACGATAAGCACACCCCTTTTACTATACACACATACTAATTTTCATAAATACTCAAAATACTCCACAATATTTTCTCTCTCCTCTCTACAACAAATTGTGGCGTCTTTTTCTCTCTTGCTCCGGCGATCGATTTTTACTTGATTTTCATCTATAGATACTTGATATAGCTTTATTTGCAACCAGCTATCACCGATTAGTTACTTACAAACTTAGATTGGAATCAAACGAACCAAGAAAGAAGAAAAACAAAAAAATCGAAGAAACAATCTATTTGATTTTTCATTGCTTTACCTGTTTTTTATGGGTTTCTTCATTGTTTGAAGATGATTAATGGGTTTGGATAAAATCTCAATAGTTATTGCACATTGAAACATGGTATAAGTATGTCTCTCTTAAGGAGAAAATGTAGTGAAAACGTGTCTCTCACTTATGAGGAGACATGGACCAAGTGTGTCTCCCCTTAAGTGGAAGACTAAGTGGAAGACGTTCCTTTCCCGTGTCTTCTTTAACCAAATAACAGTTGTTTAGTATGTTATATTTCTACCTTGATATCTATATTATATATTACAAAATGATAAATAACTCAAACAAAAACACTTATAATGAAAGCAATTCAAAGAAGATGATGACTAATCAAAGTACTTATCATATGATGATTAAGAGAGTAAAAGTTATTGTAGTGCACCGGATGATGTATTCGTTAATTGATTTAATAATAAGGTAGATGATCAATTTGTTGATTATGAGGTTGATGGGCTTGACTATTACTCGTGTTTATGACAAATGATGTGTTTAGAAATCATAATAAACTTATTAAGTATGTAAGACTAGTTAAGTGAAATTATAATATTATTATAGCTATTAGTCGTTCAAAGAACAAAGATGTAAAGCAAGGTATGACTTGGGTGTGAAAGGAGTAACAAATATAGGTTCAATAAAAACATTGATGTTGAAAGTATTAGGTGAACGGGTATTGAAAAGGTAGACCATCTATTTTTATTGAGCTGAGAGAGTACAGTGAGTGGTTATTAGAAGTTGAATCTAGTGAATGGGACACATAATCACCTTGTAGGCTTTTATCTCAAAGGATATGCTTTTACAAAGAGATTAAGTAGCTCTAAGTACACTATAACAAAGGACCTCACACAACATTATTACAAACTAAAGCACATTTTAATGTATTTTAAGCGAGTGAATAAGGAAAATATGAGTATGGTAAGACATATTTATAATACAAGAATTAAAATTAGAAATGAAAATAAGGGTAGTTGAAGTGTTATATAACAACTATTATGCAATCTACACAATAACAATTATCATACATCACATTGTAAACTCTAAGATAGGACATATATTTTTTTATATGTCGATATTGTTAGTGATATTGTATTTGTACATCCTTGTTCTATGCATCTACTTTATTTATTTTCATGAGTATTAGAATTTGATATTATATATAAGACAAACATGCAAGTGTTTTACTTTTGTGTAGTAATGTTTATCTTATATTAGTGTATTTAATGGTTATATATTTTTTTATATTTTATAGGTATAAGATTCATTTCCTTGAGGTTTTCGGTTTCATATCAACTTCTAAGAGCTTCTTTGTAACCTTCACTTTTATGAGTATATAAAAGGAAGATAATTATGTTTGGGTGTTGAGGTATGTAAGAGAGTTATACACTCCAAACAAAATTTTATGTGTTATCTCTATTAACTGTGATGTTTTTTTGGTGGATGTCATTCAAATATTTTTACAAATGTGATAGACAATATGTAGTGATGATAGAGATTGTTGATACAAGACCATCTATGATGGAGATCGTTTGGAGAAAGTTAAGGCATTATCTATAACGAGATAGTTTTGTTAAGATGTTAGATGATATACTACCCTAAAGAAACCACTAATTCATCGTCTTAAAGGGGAGAACATCTAACCAATCTACGAGATGAGACTTATCAACTTCAAAGCATGCAAACAAGAATGTCTCGCACAGAGGAAGGCGTGGGTGTACACATGTCAAGGATGTGATACCTCTCTTGGAGTGAGTTGTTACTCTTTAGGGAGTTGTGATCCCCTCGACCATTGAGAAGAATATTTTTAAGCAACTTAACTTTGAGCCGACATATGAGACAGTGATACAATGCTTTATGGGTCTTTTCATAAATGTTTGGTAAATGTTATTCAAGATAAAAATTATGGGTATAGAGTCATTGGTGCACTTTTAAGATAAGGAGAAGAATGGTGGTATAAAGCTTATAGAGAGTGCTTGAAGGAGCTTACACATAGGCGTAATATATATGCACGAGTTTTCATAAATGATGGTGGTATTGATGTTACTATTTCACGTATTACATATATGAGAGATGGACTCTACCCTAGTCAATATTGGATGTCAATGTCAGATATGGGTTCAGTTATCACTATTCAGTATAACATAATGTTGGCACTCTTCTCTACAAGAGAGTCGATGATATTCGCTAATATCGGACACTCAACAATATGTTGTAAGAGATGTATGATATATATGTTATCATCATATTGTACGACATTTTCTAGCGGTAACCATAATACCCACATATTTTATTATATTATTTAGGTATTTTATTGATTGAAGTAGTTGTTAATCCTCTCTTTTGTTTATATTTTTTCATAGATGCATATGATTGATGGGTCTCCGATGCGACAATATTATCGAGATGAAAGTATTGGGAGTTGGTTAGCCTCGTTTCAAAAACGTATCGACTTATATACAAAGAGAGTACCAGAAGATAATGTACACGATATTGAGGTAGATGACTAGGCATTATTGTTAATTTGTATATGTAATTGTACAATTTCTAGATTTTAATGCCATTCATGTATTTATTGATTGAGAGCATAATTTCATTGCAATCATGTATTTAGCAATGAGCAATAAAATAAATAAATTTTTTTATTACAATCATCATTTACATATACAATGTTTGAAAATTACTAAATAACATCCTACATATAACCCAAACAAAAAAGGTCACGCATTGTCACCATCATCGTCATCAAGTGTCAATCGATGGATTCTTTTGTGGCATTGTTTATATGTCTCTATTAAGTCTAACAATATACAGTCACCCGACAATGATCGTGATGTGACACACTCTTAATATACTAAAGTCATTGCAAGTGCCTCATGTATCACAACAAAATAATGGTATAAGAAATTCAACAAAAATTAGTATGCGGGGTTAAAACAAAACAAAGTTGGTAATGCTACTAATATAGATATAATAATTTATTTATCTGCATATAATAATATATCATGTTGCCTAACTCAAGTAGAACGAGTATGGTGTAAGTGAGTGTTGAAATCTCTCAAAATAAATTGATGTGTCTTCTGAATGTACCACTTTGTTTATACATAACCATTACACTCGTACAAGCAAAATAGTACATGTTCTTACCTGGAGCAAAGAAGTACATCCACTAAGTTATGCTTCAATCGATGATGCCTTTCCTAGTTGTTTGTAAAAATAGGCTAATGTTGTGGGACTCCATGCAATTGTCAACCCTCCTAAGATCATGTGCCAACAATCAGATTCATGAGTGTTATTGACACTCTATCTCTAATCTTATCATGATATAACGAACACCCTAGCTGATACAACAAATAACATGAAGTCTTATTTTCGTTATTTGCTCTACTTATTAAAAAATTAGTTATGACCACCTCAAACATAATGATACCGAACTTAATCTCACATACGACTTTATTAATGCTCATCTTCAACATATTACTTAAGATATCTTGTGGACATCGTGAAGTATGATAATCATCTCATCTATGATATATGGAAGTTGTTTATGTCTAGTTGCCAATGCTCGATAAAAACAGGAAGCAACGCATGACCTATCACCTCGTATAGCAAATTTGTTTACCCAATCAACCCACTCTTATGTGTAATCTCAACCTAATTATCGGATCTCACATCCGTCCTCTTTACTAATTAGGTTCTACCAATAATGTAGCATGTGTGGGTTGTTATCACTTTTCATATTATCTATAAATATCCATTTACATAGTCAGTTAGTTAGAACAGAGAGTATTGATATCAAATATAAAATTATACTAAAATAAAAATTACTTGATCCTCTCAGATCTTATTGTTAATGTGATATTCAAAGCTCAAGAGTAATCTCGGTATATCAGGAGATTCATCATCCTCATTGTTTGCAATATCGATCGCAATATCAGAGGTTGATGTATCCTTCTTATAATGTAAATGGTTAGCTTGTTCTGCTCCTTGTTGTTATCTACGAGAGCATCCTCCATTTTGACATAGATTGTATCTCTTGGATGAAGTGGTGACATTAGACATTTTTATTCGTGCTCTATCAATTATATCTTCATAACAAAAAAAGATTTAGCATACCATATACAACAAATTCCAAACGTTAGAGAGGCATGCTTGGTAGAAAACCGTCAAGTTTTTCAATGACAATTTGAGCAAAAATTTTATTTTTTATCTAAAATGATTGAAAAATAAAAAAACACTAAATCAACAACATATCTCGATAAATCAATGGATCCCTCTTTGAATTGGCCCAAGAAATCATATTTTACTTCTTTATCTATGTTCTTCCCAAATCTTATTTTGTTATCCTTTTTTTTATGGATTTCGATTTTTTTTTAAATAGTTATAGATCGAATATTAAGTGGTTGGAACGAGCTTTTGAGCAAACACTCAAGAAAGAATGGCCGAAAATGAGGATCAAAAACAATTTCGCGCAAGGATATTATAATTAATAAAAATGATTAAAAGTATTTTTAAAAAAAAGCAACAAAATAAAAGGTGTCTAGCGCATATCAATCGTGTTTAATAATACAATAATCCCCGATAGAAATAACCAAGGTTGTGTAAGAATGTAGTGGAAAGGAGATTCACATTTTAAAAGAAAGAAAAGAAGATCACAAAGGAAACCATATGATATTTCACTTCCTTTTAAATAAGGACTCACATGGGTCAACGCTCATGCAGCGAGCCGTACAACCCCATCTGTGGCGAGTTCCTCGGTAAGGTGTGAAAACAGTACTTGGGCCAGACCTTTTCCTCTGATATACGAAATACAACCTTAGTTTCTTCATTGTCAGATTGGTAAATTCAACCTTAGTTTCTTCGTTATCAGATTGATCATGGTGTTGGTGACGATGTAGAAAAAACAAATTGAACCCTTAAAACAGAGAAGGGATTTCTGGACAATGCGGTCTTCTTCACCATGTCGATCGCTTGATTACTCAGCAGACACGGCAAAGCAAATTGCTGATTTGCTGGAAAGATCGATCGGCCGGCTCCGAGATCTGAAGCAAATTCACGCCCGTCTCCTAAAATCTGGCCTGGAGACCGACCAACACATTCTTAGTCGTTTGCTCTTTGCCGTGGTATCGTCGGAATCCTCCTCCCTCTGCTATGTTCAGTCCATCTTCAGTTGCACCCGAAGACGAAACCTTTTCATGTGGAATACCCTTGCGAGAGCTTATTCCCAGTCGGACAACCCGCTTCTCGCCATCTATTTTTACGTAGACATGCTGAAAGAAGGGTTTCGTGGGAATAATTTCACTTTTCCGTCGGTGATTAAGGCATGTGCTCTTTGCGATCACACCGGAAAACTCGGCCGTCAAGTTCATGCCCATGTCGTCATTTCCGGCGTCAACAATTCTGATGTTTTTGTCCGGAGTGCTCTCATTCGGATGTACTCGTTAGGAGTTGATATGGCTGCTGCTCGCAAACTGTTTGATGCTAGTCCTCAGAAGGATGTCGTGCTTTGGACCACTATGGTTGATGGTTACTGCAGAAATGACGAGATTTGTACAGCCAGACAGTTGTTTGATGAAATGCCTGAGAGAAACGTTGTCTCGTGGAGTGCAATGATTGCGGGGTATGTGAAGGCAGACATGTTTTTGGAGGCCCTGGGGCTTTTTCAAGAGATGCAGCTTGTAGGTCTTATCCCAAATGAGTCTGTGATCGTGAGTGTGCTCTCTACGTGTGCTCACCTGGGTGCACTAGCTCAAGGTCGCTGGGTCCATTCCTACATTGCAAGTATAAACATGGAACTCAATGTTTTCATTGAAACCGCATTGATTGACATGTATTCCAAGTGCGGATGCATCAACCAGGCACTGCTTGTGTTTGAGGGGATGGCAAACAAAGATGTCAAGTCATGGAATTGCATAATCACAGCACTTGCAACGAATGGAAATGCGCGGCGATCCCTGGAGTTCTTTTGTGATATGCAGAACTCAGGGGTCCAACCCAATGATGTTACATTCATTGCTGTTCTTAGTGGATGTGCTCATGCAGGCCTTGTTCTAGAAGGTTTTCACTGCTTTGATCTTATGGTGTTTGAGTACCACATTGATCCAAAGCCTGAACACTATGCCTGTATGGTTGACCTTCTCGGTAGGGCTGGTCATCTTGATGAAGCAGAGAAATTCGCAGAGGCTTCAGCTCAATCTGAAATCAGTATTTGGGGAGCTTTACTGGGTGCTTGCAGGATATATGGCAATGTTGAGATGGGAGATCGAGTTTGGAAACGGATGATTCAGATGGGAATGAATGACTGCGGATCTCATATACTGTTGTACAACTTGTACAAGGCATCTGGTTGGCTGTCAGATGCTACAATCATTAGGAAGACAGTCAATGATAAGGGCTTGCTTAAGGTGCCAGCCTGCAGTACGATTGAAGTGAATGGGAAAGTTGAAAGTTTTCTCAGTGGAAATTCATCACACCCTCGATTTACAGATATAGAGGAGATGCTTGAAATATTGATAAGAACATTTACGATGGAGGGTAGCCGAACAGCAACTCTACCTGTTCCATAGCACCTATTGTCACCTGAACTCTTCAACTTGCATTTGTCATGCCCCTGTAGGTGCTAATTTATATAGGAAAATGTGCAATAGCAACACATGTATCGAGTCTGACGTCTGTTTTCACATAGCATAACACAAAAAGGGGACGGCAGCTCAAGTGGATCATTGGAAAGGAAAAGGTGTGAAATTTGGATCTCTGCAAAATCAAGTTAGTATTCTTTTTCCTTCTGTAAATATTATTCTGATTTCTTCAAATGATATATAATACCAGGAATTTACATTTAATATGAATAGAAAAGCCGACCCCATCTAATATGGGAAAAGGCTTAGTTGTTGTTGTAGAAAAGTAAACAGATGATTTAATTGAATTCTTTGTCCGTGCCTGTTGAATGACTATATTATGCAGTTCTTGTACCGGAACTAGCATCAATTACACTTGTTTGATGATGAGTAGCAAGCTGCTACTGAATTGAGCAAGCATCGTGTCCGTCTCATTTGTGTACTTATCATGCCACGAATGTCCTAGACTTCACAGGTATCAGACTGGCCGAAGATGGTATAACGATTATTTGCAACTGTGTCGTATATTGAATCTCTGAGGAACCTGGAAGAGATGCAAATCAGATTAGGTAAGGATGCACAACATAAAGAAACCGATGGCCAGAAGCATGTTTATCTATAATCTGCTAAGCTGTATAAAGGTTGTCCAAAACCTTATCTAGTTAATTGATACAAAAAGGTCGTAGCTTACAAAGGTATGAGCTGAATAAAAAGAGCCAGCTGTGGAAAAGGCATGTCCAGATATTCCATGATCTTGAGCACTGCCTCTGATTTAATGAATGATCTGATAAGTCGACATTGGATGTTGTGAGGACAGAGATTGAGGAACCGAAATAGCATAATCATCTAATTATAGAAAAGGTCTCTAGTACATTATTTGCAAATGTCATCACATGATATCAAATAAAGCTTATCTAGGAAGAATCTCACTTGTCCTTCTCAACAAGCACCACACTCGATATATCATCAGGTGACCTGCCTGATCTCTGCAACAGGTTTCTCCCTGCTTCGCTTTGAAGTGCCTCATACCTGATCTTCCTGTTCACAAGAGTGACATCTCTACTTTTTAGTGAATGTTTTCTTCCTTCATGGAATGCACAATGAGGAGGTCCATAAATAGTAGCAAGCTGGTTACAGTGAAACAAATCTGATATCGAAAATATGCAAAGTCAATTAACTATTAATGTGCAGGAAGCAAGTCTTAATGTATCATGCCATATGGCTGCTAAAATAGGTAGGTTCATAGTTGATTGCTTCCTCTTTGTATTTAGAAGAGGAAATTGTATGACAACCATTTTCTTACACGTTTGATGATATTGTCATAATTAGTTTCATATTTACACATTACAAGTTAAGCACGGGGGCCTGCACAAGAAGGGGCTTGCGGCTAAGGAATTGTCTAGAGTTAAAGTGAATAGACAAAGCTTGGTTAGGTTAACTCTTTTGCAGGCATAAAGCAAGCAAAAGAACTTAAAATATCAGGAATTGCTGGTGGTAAGCCTTTTCAGTGACTTGCAACACGACTCCAAGAACATCATGAAGACTTCATGGTGTAGCTAGAAATAAACCTAAAGAAGTAGGTGAAGTTCGTGTAATATCAATCCTTCACTGTGTAATGAAATAAATAAATGTACCATGAATTTATTTTCCTCTTAAAATGTTTAAGAAATTATTGTTGCTTCAGATCATTTTGGTGTCATTTCACTAGCAATCATGTTGGTTACTACAGAAGGCCTCAGAATCATCTGACCTCAGCCAAGCTACTAACTGTAAGACTCGGTGTTGGTAATGCATTGTGTGTGTTCACAAGCATCAACACATACCGTATCGGTAGATTTTTTATACAATACATCCTTGTATCGTAAATGGCCTCTGCATCCTACGACAGGGGACGGGCACACCTTACTCTATCTAAGGTACAAGGTGAATCCTACCCATATCATCGGTCTATTGCTCATTAAATTTTTAAAGGAAAAGGTTATGGTACGTATTGATACATTATCATATCGTTGAGCTTTGTGATACAAGTTGTGTATTGATACTTGCAACACTTATAAGCTTTATTACTGTTTCCTAGAACCACTGAAGCACCCAAAAAGCTGAGTGAAAAAGCAAAGAAAAACTCGTGATTCTACAGCATGAAACTTTTTTGTTGTATTGTTTTGTGCAAATGAGTAAAGATCATAGAAGTTTTCGTCTACCACTTGCAGGACCAGCATCTAAGAGCAAGTCATAAGATCTATGACGGTGATTTGTGTCATGTTTTGTGAAAATTGCAATTACGATACAAGTAAAGTTAAGATTAATCTTTTGTGGCTGTCAAAAAGAGAGACTAACCTTTTGTGATCATTGTCACGAACAAACTTCACACCACCATTGCACAAGTTGCACTTTCCTGAATCAACGAAATGATTGGTTGTTTAGAACCTGATAACCTAAAGAGTTTTACTAATTTAGCGTACTAATGATGAGAATTCACTCTTTCATAGCTGGTATCTAAAAAAAGGACGACGGTTGTGTTAGGTTGCAGATAGCTGGTATAAGATACTAGGGGGTGTGATTCTGATCAAAGCTCCAAAATTAAAGCATGTTACGGTTGGTGAGAATAATACCTGTGTGGTTAAAGCTTGGTTAAGGTTATAAGATTTAGCATGCTGACCGGGAAAAATCTCGAGTTTTGTGAACAGAGAAAATCAGTGCTGGGAGAGCTTTACCCTCATTTAGACACATGTTCGGCGGTTCCGGTTTAACCGGCTACGGGCTGTCAACATCAGTTTAAAAAAACTTTTTTTTTAAATAGAAGGGCACTCAGAGCCCTTTAGGTTCGAACTTGGGGCTCAACCTGCTGTTGAGCACGCGACCAATGTCTTCTCAAAAGATATTTAAACCTGTTTTTTTCAATAAAAAGTTACACTCTACACCCTCTAAGAGTCTAACTCTCCATCAAAAGACACTCATGAAGAGCGCTCTTCAGATGAGATGATGACTTGTTTGTTACCGGTTCCAGTTATCAGCAGTTTCATGGCCGGTTCAGCTTTGAATCAGTCGTCTACTGTCGTTGTGGGCTGATTGGATTCAAACCGGATTGGTCGGGGTCCTGACGGCTTCCGGATTCGATGGTGTACGTCACCAGGAAAAAAATTTAGAAAAAACTTTCTTTTAAGAGAGAATGCATATAAGGTGCATTTGGATAACTTCTGAACAATTCACTTGCAAATGAGAGTTGATTCTAAGAATTTTAAAGGAAATTGACTCCCGTCTTCTGGGTATCAACTAATCCATCTTCTCATACCGGCGACTCGGTGTAGAAAAATCTGGCTTAACGTTTCTCTTAGCTGTGAGAGAGTAGGAAAGAGAGAATCCGAAGGACTGAAGATCCAAATTATCAAAGTTCAAGCGAAATCCTAACGTGAGAGTAAGAGTTGAAAGAGGCAATTAGGAATTCTACCCATAAATTCTCTCGCGTTGAAATCAGAAAAGGAAAATGGACGATAAAACAGGCGGCGAGATATGAAGGTGATGGTCGGTGGTGGATATGTACCGTCGAACAACATGATGGGCCTTGAGTCGTTCACGAAGAAACGGGAGGTCGCTTCTCTCCAATCGACAACAGGAGCTTTTGATGCCGAGCAACACGAAATCACCACCCTAGCAGCAGCCATCTCTCTCTCTCTCTCTCTCTCTCGATATATATATATATATATATATATATATATATATATATATATATATATAAGTGGGCGAAAGGAGTCCACGCAAAAGAAGATAGCAGAGATACCATTGCAATAGGGGATTGATACACGCAAATATCTCTACTCGTTTTAGATATTTACTAAATTATCCTTATAGGAAAATGCATGCTTCTTCTTTCTCCTCTTACATGAACGGATGTTTGTCTCATTGTTACCCGTTTCTCCATCCATTTATCGCTCCTCGAACCATTTCAATCATCTATTACTTAATCTATAGTCATTTCTAGCAAAAGAACTTACTGAAATCTATCAAAAAGAAAGGAAAAAAGGGATAAGAATTGTGAATTCGAAGCAAGGTATGGTATTGATTTGGTTATGTTTTTCTAAAGTTGTTTTAAGGTATTCTTCTACTAATTTCTCGTTGAAAAACTCGATGAGTTTTCAAGTTTGGGATGCGCCTGGGGTGTAGGTCTCTCCTAGTAAAAGACCCGTGTAGGGCGCAAGTCTTTTGTTTCAATTTGTTTGACTAATTTTATTTTTTTGCTATACAAATATGGCTCATAGATCACAAGTAGAAGGTCTTAATATCACCACTTCATTTAAGAGATACAACACTGTATATTACAGAAGACACCTCATAGACGACAACGAGAAGAAGATATTGTGACATAAACTGATCATTCACGTTATAAGGAAGATATATCAACTTCGGAGATTGAGATTAATATTGCATAGAGTGAGGATGAGGGATCTCTTGATATACCGAGATCACTCTCTAACTTTGAAGGTTACATTGCTTATAACATCTACAAGAAACATGTAATTTGTAACTTTAGTAAAATTTTATATTCGATATCAATACTCAATGTTCCAATTGGCTATGTAAATATATATTTACGGACAATAGGAAAAATGGTAACAATCCACACAAAGTATATTGTTGGTAGAATATAGTCATTGAAGAAGACGGATGTGAGACCCGATAATTGGATTGAGATTGCAAATAGGAGGAGGTTGATTGGGCATGCGAGTTTGCTATATAAAGTTATAGATCATACATTGTTAGTTGCTTTTATCGAGCTTTAATAACCGGATACAAACAACTTTCACATGCCATGAGGTGAGATGACTATCACACTTTACAATGTCCATGAGATACTTGGTTTTCCAATAAAGGGACAACTTATTGCAGATGATAGCTATAAGCAATGAAGATATTTTGAGTGATATGTTGGTGATGAGCATTGATGAAGTAGTGCTAGAGATTAATTTATGCAGATAAATGAATAGTTTATACATTAGTAACATTTTAACTTTAATTTGCTTTAATTATAATATTAACTTTTCTCATAATTATTTTTTTATGCAAGTGTCTTTTCGTGGAACGTGGCACACTTACACCAACTTTAGTACTTTATTGTGGGGGATTGTCTGCACTGACTCATGATGATATTGTGGGTGCTAAAGCTCAGGATGATATTGTGGTTGCACTGCTGAAACTCTGATTCATTAGTCCCCATATTCGGTTGGCTAGCTGGTGCATTTTTATATTTGGATTCGATAATTCTTATCCATTCACTTGGTATCGTTTCACTAAGTCCGCTATGAGTATGTTATATTCAGCAACCATTAGATATTCATCAGTTGCAGCATCTTCGTCAATGACATAGGCAATTCCTTTTCCTTTACAATGTCTGGGTTGTTTGAAGATCTTTCTAGATTATCCTGAATCTCAACTTTTTCATAGGATTAATAGATACGTCCAATAACATAGACTCATGTGCTTGCTTTTCTTCAACATGTATAGGCAATTTCACTTCCTTTTCGACATTCGAGTCTTCGTTATCATTGTCGTGTGAGTGGCTTGCCGGATTCTGTTTGGTCGAAAGGTTGTTTTCGAGATAAGTAGGTTCAAAGTCCCATAATGAACCAATACCATCAAGTTGGCCTGCATCTAGATAGTCCACGTATAGATATGGGAGCATCAACTCAATTATAATCATCCTGTAGATAATCAGTTCTCATGTCAAGTTTGGTGCTGAAGAATGCTTTTATTACACTCATGTCATGAGTGAGTTAGATGGCTGATGTCTACTCAACTATCATTTTTCGGAGGTATGAATATAATAGCATTATCTTCATACTTTTTGAAATCTCTCAAAACATTTTAAGTTATACGAATGCCACTGAAAAACAATGGATGAACATGTCACAAGTGGACAAGATCTGATTTCCTTCTTCATGTCTGTGCATACACAAATATATATATATATATATATATATATGTGTGTGTGTGTGTGTGTGTGTGTGTAAATTTCTAAAATGGTCCTATGATTATCCTTAAGATCATAGTGTCATTCAAGTTAACCGACTCCCACAATCTTGGTTCAAACTGGATGGATACTTGTTAGACAGCAGCAGTAGATCCTGAGTTTGAGACAATGCAGTCTGGTATAAGAAGCATCATCCTTGAAACTTTGGCATTGCATATGCACATCCTAGTATACGTGCTATTGTCACTAACTCACAAAAATAGATGATGCTCATATTTTAGAAAAAGCAAATTAAGCAAAATGACAACCAATAAAAATTGTCCACACAATAATAAACCACCTAAGGCAACTTATCAGGTTCGTTGCAAATACATGTCCTTGCTGATGAGGAGGTTCCACAGCCGCACTTCTAGGCATAATAAACCGAGTCACTCAATTGAGACACTCAAAAGACCGATGACCAAGCTTCTTGCACCTAAAGGAACTCCCTTTGAAGTCCTTATTATGTATCAATCAATCTAGCAAAGTGTAACACGTCACGTCATTGAAGGTTGATAGTTTCATATTCTATACTGGAGTTCCTCGATCCTAAATTTGTTGTCTTACATCTCTTCGAGTCATTTTGCCCATTAGTGTTATTATTGAAGCTGTATCAGTGTCTCGGAGAAACTTTTAGTGATAGATGGTTTGAGCTAGCCCAGTGGCGGATTCTGAAGCTTATTTTGGGTGGGGCGGACTTGTTGGGGTGGGGTGGGCTTTAAAAAATTTCAATTATGAATTTCGGGTGGGGTGTTGCAACCCGCACCCTGCCACAATGTGGATCCGCCTTTGAGTTAGCCTATAGATGAATCTCTTCTCCTTAGCTTCAACTTACGGCACTAACTATGCAACAAGGAGATCCTTGTTCAATCATGTAGTACAAAGCAAGGATTTACGTTATGCTTTTATTGGCTCCGTCATCTAATTAGCCATTATCTCAAACAGTTGTTGGAAATGACTTTCTGAATGGTGATTTAAAGGAGTTTGTACGGAGTAGCCTGTCAATTTGTATCATGCATATCCGGAATGCTATATAAATTGAACATATAAAATTATGGTTTCAAGCAAACATGGCATATCCATAATGTTATGTAAATAGAACATGGTTTTAAACAAGATGCAACACCTGTTATCAGAATTATTACTAATGCAATGTCAAAGGACGTTGAAGAGAATGTTGATGATTGTTTATTCGTTTATGATGGTTAAGGTGTTGCTATCGATCTTGTTAGACATTAACAATACCATTGGAAACTAAAAGCAAGGAGGACACCATGGTGCTTCTCATAAAACACATAAGGCAATGATCACGATCCTCAGCCTTTTCCACAGCAGGAGGGTTTGGCTAGAGGGTGCAATACGAGGATTTTTAGGAGGTCACCCATCTCAAACTATTCTCGGCCAAGCATGCATAACTTCATAGTTTGGAGGGAATCCAGTGCATTAATGCTGGAAAACTCACACCCCATAATACTCGATAAAGTTTTATATTAAGGGCCTGATAAAGTTTTATAATGGTTATTACCAACATAACCCAACCCCCCTCCTTTATCAAGGCTTAGGATCAGGAGTGATCTTTTACATGAGGTGGAGTTTGTTTTAAAAAGATAATGACAAGCAATTGAAAATATAGATAGTTAATATAATGAATAATACAAAAGAATATTCAAACACAAAATTTTACCCCAATGCATAGATCATCTACAACACCGAGCTCATGCATCATCACCATCATCCTCATATATAGTCAATAGATGTGGTCATTGGCAATACTTTTCGTATGTTTCTAACAACTCCAGTAATGGAGGTTACCCGACAATGGGCGTGACACATACTTTAAATATAGTAAAGTTGATGCTAGTGTGTGACGTATTGCCTTAGACCGTTTATTGTTTATATATTGTAATACTTAAAGTATAAAAATATGATTTCCATATCTCGTAGCAAATTTCCTTTGATTATCCATAGTGGTTGCTAATAGAGTACATTACCTTACACAATCCCTCTTTGTTGATTATATAATTAGTTGAAAGAATAGAGCAAAGTTTGTCTAACATTATTATCCTAGTCTCCTACGCCAAAAATTAATATATTAAAGGTTTGTATATTTGTGATTGTGTCAGATAGTTGTATTTATGGCCTATGACCTGGAGTCAACGTATCTGTGATAATAGTTATCATATGAATTGCCAACATAGGATATATCATATGAAGGTGTATCAATGTTTGAACAACCCAAAGGAGTAAATAATAGTATCATTCCCCGTATGTAATCAAATTTATATGATGGTACATGCCTATCAACACAAAAGCTATTCACGTTAAAAGAGAGACACACTAAAAATGTCAGGTAACAATCGCTTGAGGAAGTGTATGGTTTTGTTAAAATTATTAGTATTATGCTTTTACATACATATGTTATTATAGTCAAATTTGCTTATATGTCAACTTGCACAATATGCTTATCTTGAAATTAATGTTCCTATGCTTTTAGATGCTTATGTTATTAAACCTTTAAATACTTATATTATAGTATTATTCTATAGCATACATTTGGAGTTAACCACCATGTTTTTGTTGTAAAACATGCCAAATTCAAAACCTAATCTTAGTCTATATGCATAAATATGGATTTTCGGGAAGAATCAAAACTCACAGTTCAAATTCTTTAATTTTACCTAAGGACAACGTAAGATCCGTCCTAATTTTACTTCGTTCAATCTCAGCGTACTAGTGGTATTCTTTGATTAGAGTACTTGTGTGCATTGTATCGTTGTGCAAGTTCCAATGTATGTGTCGAAGATGAAAATTGCAACCAGTGCACCGATTAGGTAAGTCGACTAAGATTGGTTACAGAAATTAGGTTCAGCAGGGACTAAGGGGGGGACTCAAGGCCCTATGTGTAGTGTTTCCAAAGCCAAAGTTGATAAACACAAATATAAAGAAGATAAGATCAAATGTAAATTTAAATAAATCTAAAGTTGAACATGTCTCTCTTCTTCTTGATGAATTTATCTTGAATATGCTCCACGTGAATGGTAAAAATCAATTCTCTCTCTAAAATGTATCTTGGATCTTTATCACTTGATAAATCTGATTTTTCCATTAAATAATTGGATTTTACTGGCTTTCAATTGGATGACAGCCGGACCGGGTTCACATGCGCACTGGCTCATTTGGCATGAACCAAGGCTAGGGCGAAGACTGGACGTGCTCCTCCATCTTGGTACTTATGAATCTTGACTTACACGTATAAATAGGTCAACTGGGTGAAGCTTTTAATTTGGGCTTTGACTCAAAAATTCTAATCTAACATTGGACTAAGTGGGTCGAATCGAGTGGGTTAGGATATTGGGTTGAGTCAAGCCAAGCTAGGTGAACCAACAATTCTCAAATGTATTTAATTACATAAGTATAAAATGCATATAAAACATAAACTAATTTATATAAATTAAACTAAAGATATTTGTTTCCAAAATACATAAAAAAAAAAGTAAAATTTTGAGTTGACCAAGTTTAAAGGATTTAACAGACCATTGCCCACAATTTTAACTAACTCATATGTTTTTCCACTAATAATAAAACTCTAAATGCATAATACATATGAAAAAGGATGCCCATATATAACATACACACACTCACATATATATATATATAAACTAAATGAGAGAATATGTATATTTATTTATCACAAAAGTCTATCTCCCAAAATATATAAACTTAAATATATATGTGTGTGAGTGTGTGCATGTGTGAAATTATCAAAGGTATCAATAAATATGTGTATATTTAGAGTTCGATCTACACATTATGTATCCAATATATAGAATTATCATATTGGAAGCCATATGTATATAGAATTATCATATTGGAAGCCATATATATATTACCTTCAAATTTGTGAGGGTCAGTCATAATAGTCCTTTTCTTTTGTTTTGTTTATAGCGACACTAGTTATAAATTCAAAACCCTAATTATGGAAAGCCAATACTTCATGCAGTCTATGTCAACAACCTTCTTATGAAAAAGTTTGCAAGCATTTTCCCTTTATTACAATCTTCATGCTTTCTCTAGTGTATTTGATTCCTTTTCTTTTCAAGTCTGAAGAAGACTTTGATCAATAATAATGTATTGAGCTTGTCTATTCACTAAAGATATATACCTCTGTCATGAAATCGATGGTGAACTATTCAGTATATCTATCTCTTTGCTTAACGTAGAGTTTGTGTTTTGTATGGTTACAAACTGTGTATTTTTGTGTTGTTACTAGTTAACCGAGTAGTTATTATTATTTTTTATAGTGAGTATGGAATCATCAACAAGTGTAGTTGCTTGTTGTCCAAGTAGCAGTGATAGTGGTAGTTATGGCATTGGTACTAGTAATACAATTGGTATTCGATTTTATAATCCAGCATATAACTATAAACCCCAACTTCTAAGGATCCAGGATAGAATTGGGGTTTGACAAAATCTAGGACAAATAATATGTCAGTGTTTTGTACGTTATGTGACCATGTTTCTACCAATGGAATAATAAGATACAAAGATCATTTAATGAGAAGGAGCAAAAATGTGACAACTTGTAAGAATGCAAACTCAAGAAATAAAAATAATAATTTATAATTATGTGCACAGTACATCGAAGAGGAAGGCTAAAAAGATTTTATTTTCACATGGAGGAGAAGCTTCTAGTATGGAAGCTAATATAGGGAGAGACACCCAATGTTTATCATCTTCATCGTTATTTGGCTCACGACCACCTCTTCCGAAGGGGCCCATGGATTCATTTGCGTTCATCACCAAACTCACTACGATAAGCTATATTAAAAAATCGATATAAGAAAGAAGACAGAGAACGAGTATGTATATCCATTAGAAGGTGGATGTATCAAAATAGAATCCTTTTCAATGTTGTTAGATCCCCTAGCTTTCAAGTGATGATTAGTGATATAGGACAGTTTAGACATGAAATGAAGTCTCCATCGTATCATGAAGTAAGGAAAACATTCTTGGAGAAGGAAGTGGGAAGAGAGAGTTTACAAATGGATTCAAAAAGCACTGGGCTATGTATAGATGCTCTATTATGTCTGATGGATGGACGAATAGAAAATAGAAAACACTAATAATTTTTTTAGTGTATTGTTCTCAAGGTCCAATGTTTTTTAAGTTTATTGATGCATCCCATGAAATAAAGGATGCAAATAAATTGTATACATTGTTAAAAGATGTAATTTTAGAGGTTGGAGAGAAGAATGTTGTGCAGGTGGTCTCAGATAATGTAGCAATTATGTTGTAGCTGGTAGAATGTTGATGGTTGAATTTAATAATTTGTTTAGGACACCATATGTTGCATATTATATAGATTTGATGCTTAAAGATATTGGAGAGAAATAAACTAAAAGGCATCTTTAACTGGGCAAATAAGCTAGTGACATTTCTGTATAGCCATGAATAGATATTGCATATGATGAGACATTTTCAGGAGGAAAAGACATACATAGACTGGTTGTAAACCCGTTTTACTGCTAAATTATTAACCCTGGACAACCTATGGCAATCAAAAGAAGCTCTAAGGTCGATGGTTACTTTTGAACAATGAAAAAAATGTCTTTTATCAAATAGTACCGAAGAAAAGCAATCTAGGGCAATAATTTTGCTAACTCTGATTTTAGAAGGGTATTAGTTTTTCACTTAAAGCAATGAGTCTTTTGGTAGATGTTTTAGGTATGGTGGACAGTGACGAAAAACTAGCCATGAGCTACATGTATGAGAAGATGGATCGTGTGAAGGAGCAAATAAAGGTACATAAATATTTAAAATTTATGTATTGTTATTTGTTCATCTTTACTTCTTAATCTTATAATAACAGTTATTTTGTTTTATAGGTTAATGTAAAGAGTAAAGAAGAGCGGTATGCTTTTCTTTGGGAGATCATAGACAAAAGATGGGACACGCAAATGCATGTCATTGCATGTTGTTGCATTGTATCAGAATCTGGGGTTGTATTAGGATTATGATGGGATAGAATCTAATGTTGAGATTAAAGGTGGTTGGTTTCAAGAACAACAAATCACCCAATAACTTGAGTTGTCGAAATGCCACAAGTGGTTTTGGACTAGAATTATCTATACATTCGAGAAAAGCATATGCACCAGATAATTAATTCAAGCAACTTTGTTTTCTTTTATTATTAAGATATGATTTAGGGTTTTGAGTCTTACTTGTAGTATCACCCCATATGAACGCAACTAGAGTATATTTGAAATGGTAAGAATTATACTTTTTATTCACTATAATTAAATGAAAGTTTTTTTATTGAGTTAATGATTTTCCTAAATTCTTTCTCTTATCTTATATTCATACGAAGAAACAGAATAGATTATTACATCAAAAAGCTTAACGACTTAGATTACATGCAATATAACAAAAAACTAAGAAGATAAAGAGAGGAAAGCTAATGGAGCAAATTTCGACCCCATCATGTAGGCACCGATTAAAGATCACGATGAGTATCCTACTGATGATGAGTTTGTTGGTGGTGATGATTCACTTATATGGTGAAATATCGATATGCCATCCGAAGCATCAAGAGGAGGAGTTGTTTATACAAGGTCAAGGACACGAAAGCAATAAAGAAGGCAAAACAAAGGGAGTGATAAGATGATTATGGAAGATGAAAAAGAAGAATTTAATTTTGAAGAAATAGATGAAGAGGAAGAGGAATTAGAAGAACAAGGATCTTTCACATTAGTGTTTATCACACAATGTCAAAGCATTTCTTTTTCTCTAAGGGATTAAATATGTTGTATTGTCAATTAGTCTGATTTTTGCCTTACACTTTATAGAGAAATGGTTAAAATTTTGCTTGCTACAGGTGTTGATCCAACTGCCCAAGAGACACAACATGGACAAACATCTTTGCATATCGCAACCATGGCTAATGATGTCGAGATAGTTAAGGTATGGTGCAGGTTTCTTTTTCCGCTTGTTTTACTTCTTTATTAGAAATTAGTGCATGTATAAAAATTGTTCCAAACATGTTGAAACCTAAATGCAATCTTAAGCTTTCTTTTTCTCCTGATGGGATCCTTATTTTAATAGATAATTATGGATGATGTAGTTTATGTAAACATTAGGGATGCTCACAATATAATACTCCTTTATGTTGTTTTGGTAAGAGGTATTCTTAAGCTTTCTTTTTCTCATGCATGTGTGCATTCTGTTATTCAGGGTTACAAAGGATTGAATACACTTGGGAAACAATGCTTTTGATTCATAAGCTATGGCATTTACTTTGCATGTTGAATAGGAGATCTCATATACTCTTGGAATTGAAGTCTTTTATTTCCAAGATATCCAATTTTTATGTCACTTATACTAATTATCTTTGTGTTGCTTGAAAGTACTCAATTCTGACTTCGGTTGTATCGTCCTTATGTTTGTATTTTCTTAAAAGTTACAAGTAGAATTTGTTTATTTAGTTTGATTCATATTTATGAAAGAAGTGGTTGTGTTTCTTGATATTTCTTAGAAATTAGAGAACTCATTATATATATATAATTTTTTAATCATAAATAAAAGTGTACCGCTAAATCCGCTGCTAACAACCTGCTAACCGCTATTAACAGCATAGCATGGATGTGTTTGAGATAAGATGGATTCGTCTTGATATTATCATATGTTTCCTTGGGAGGTAGCCAAAAAGAATCGGAATGTGATAGCATTCAAGACGAACCCATTCTGATCTCAAAAAGTTGGTACGCCAAAAGATATCAACAAATGGAGAAAAACAATCAACAGATAGTGCAGATATGGAAAAAAGCAACAGAATAAGAGTTACTCCAGTCACTGACTCTCTGATAGCAAAAAGTTCATACTTACTAACAATATGAAGCTGTCTCACTAAAGTTATGACATACCACACTGATATTTGAAAGAACACAATAACATCATCAAAAACATGAAATAGAACTAATACACCAAAATGTCAAATCACTTAGAGATACCACAAAAAAGGTCCAACTGTGAAGGTTCAACGTTCTTGAAAACAGAAGGTAACAAAAAGCACCCAAAAATGTAATTTTAAAATTTTGAGAGCGATAATGCATAATGAAATTGTTCACTATCATCACAGTTTGGTGCATGGGATGCACAACCAATAGATGTCAGCCTTTTCCATGTCAGATCTAATGCAAAGGTAGAATTCAGGCATGAGCCTCAATTCGTAACTAACATAAAACTATCTTTCTTGTTAAGGTACAACAACAACAACTAAGCCTTTTCTCATACTAGATGGGGTCGGCTACATGGATTCTTTATTTCCACAGAGCCCTAAAGCCCTATCATAATTTGCAGAATTCATGCTAGATAAGTCCAACAGTTTTACGTTAGCTATCGGAAGTCTAACGCATTTATCCAGGCTTGGGACCGGCCATGAAAGGGTGATCCCTTACATGGGTGGAGGCTTTCTTGTTAAAGTGACAATAAAAAATACCCTTGCTTGCATAGAAAGAAAATAAGTGCTTGTTGAAGAGAAAAACAAGACCTAAAAGAACCAACCTTAGTACCAGGAACAATTTCTTCAGTAATTGACAGTATAGGCACATACTGGATGGCAGTTACTTCAGAGTTTTCATCAGTAAGACAACACATCAAAAGCCTTCTGTTGCTTCTTTTACATGAAACTTCAATGTTACTTTGGTAGATGTCCCTAACATACACAACCTGCTTAAAGTAAAAAATACAAAAAGTGTACCACCATTAGTAAGAAACCTGCTTTTAAAGTAATTTCAGTTTGCAACGCAAATACTATAAAAACTTCATTTTAATGTTCTATGATGGCTTGATCACAAACTAGTATTTCAAGTAAATTTTGGTGATATCAGACATAACAATCATTGCTTAAAAAATGCATAGACTAATTAACATGCCATATGATGTGTATAATATTACCACCTTTGGTAGATAAGAAGTCAAAGAGAACAAATTCTTCTTTAAAAGAAAAGATGAGCAAATATCAGTCAAGAGCATGCATGACAAATTAAGACCTTGAGATCAAAAGAACAGTGGTGAAGTAGATGTAGGTGAAGAGAAGAAAGGGAACCAAAAACTTGAGTATAGGAGACTAAAATTATAAGGCATTTTATTCACTACTGATTGTCATACACTGCAAAATTAAGGCCCAAATTATGAAATCTCACTTGTAACAAGCAATTATATGTTTCTGCTTGAGTACCTGGAACATACATGGCTGACAACAGGTGGCCATAGCTAAACTCCAGTCTGAACCACTTTAACACAAAGCCAGTGCCCATCTAGACCTAGGGCTCAATTTGGAGAACAAGGCTAAAAAATGCAAGCTTTGAAAATAACAGGCACTAAATTTTACATAGTATACTTATCTTTCATGGCTTCTTGGTGTAACGCATATGCATGTGTGTGCGTGCCTGTACTCATGCATGGGCATCCGTGAGATCATGCACAACCACTAGTGCAATTTGATAACATGTAAAAAATGTTCTTTATGAGTCCACAACAGTAGACACCATTCGATTAGTATCCTTCCAAGAGAAGAGAAGGTTTTGGTGTCATGCAAGAAATGTTAATCTTATAGTGAATGACATGCACTAACACACACAAAAAACTAAAACAAGCTAATCTTTGATTTGTAAAAATGATGCCAATATCTTGCCAAAGTGATCAACAAACTCAAACACAAGCTATTACGAAAGATATTCAACAAGTTAAATCATCAAATAATCCACCAAACACTTAGTGTATAAGTCAAACCAAATATCGAACAACAAGTCAAGAGAACTTGGAAAGCTCTAATTTATTTATAGCACATGCCCTATATTTATAGAGGCTTTACAACGTAGAGAGAGAGAAGTAGATTACAAGAAGGCAGATGCTGGGAGCAACTACTCCCAACGGCTACATCAACTAGCTCCCAACGGTCAATTGATGTAGCCATTGGGGAGCCTAGGACTTAGTCCCAATAGGCCTAGGTAGACCTGTTGGGTCCTACTGGCTCAATGTTCCTATTACAGTTTAACACCCTCCTCAAACTTACGATTTATATACCGAAAGTTTTTCTAATAGAAACATAAATTCAAGAGTTACAAAGATTGAAGAAATATGTCATCTATAGTTCTGAAGAAACATGTCACAAAGTCAATCTTTTCGTCAAGCATTTCTCATGAATATAGTGACAATCCATCTCAATATGTTTAGTTCTTTCATTAAAAGTATTATTTAAAGCAATGTACTCAGCGCTTTTGTTGTCACAAAGCAATTTTGTCGTCCTCCAGGACAACCTCCATGTCTGTTAGGAGTTTAGTGATCTAAGATATCTCAGCAATTGTGGTGGTCATAATTCTATATTTTGTTGTTGTACACAATAAAGACACCTTCTACTGCTTTTTTCACCTCCAAGAAATTAGAGAATCACCTAAAAACAAAAAAAAAATCCAATGGTAGAATGTCTATCATTAACATACTCATCCCAATCAACATCAGTGTAAGCAGTTAATTTAAAAGAAAATGATAAGGTTATAATGATCCCCTTTCTACCTTATATATCTTACAATCCGTATAACCGCACTCATGTGTATCCTGGTGGGAGCTTGTTGGAACTAACTTGTTACATGTACTGCATGTACTACGTTGTGTGTGTTGTCTAATTAAGTGATGGTAAAATACGTCAAAACTTCTATCATCTGTCTATAGGGAGTGGGATCCTCTAATTTTCACCCATTTATAGTCCTCAACTTGGTTTCCATCACCTTAGGTATGCTTACTTTCTTGTCATCTGTGAATCCTGACCTGTTAACAATATTGCTAACAAACTTTGTTTGTGACATAAAATAGCCTATGTTATTATGGGTTACTTTTATTCCCAAAAATAACTAAAAAGTCCAAGATTTTTCATTTCAAATTCTTTATGCAATTCTCTTTTTATTTATAATATCTCCTTTTTATCACTTTCGGTGATCATATCATCTACATACAGAAGTAGAATCACAATACTTAAACCAATTTTTCTCACAAATAAGGCAGTGTCAATATAATAAGAGTAAAAATTCTTTGCATGCATAAAATTCTCAAATCTATCAAATCAAGCCTTAAGTTCTTGTTTGAGTTCATATAAAGCCTTTTTTAGATTAAGAACACAGTTACTTGGAACAATGAATCCTGGAGAGAGAGCCATATAAATATCTTTGTTAAGATTTTTATTCAAAAGGCATTTTTAACATCCAAATGATATATATCTCATTCTTTAATTGAATGAATAGAAATTAAAATAAGAACAGTAGTCATTCAAGCAATTGGAGCAAATGTTTCCTCATAATCAATCTCATATTCTTGAGAGTACCCTTTAGCCACAAGTCTTGCTGTATACCTTTCAATAAAACCAACGGTATTAGTTTTGACCTTATAGACCATCTACAACAACAACTAAGCCTTTTCCCATACTAGATGGGTTGGCTCCATGGATTCTTTGTTTTCACATAACCCTATCATAATTTGTAGAATCCATGATAAATAAGTCCAACAAAGTTTTACGTTGGTTGTCAGAAGCCTAACCAACCCTCATCCGTTGTTCGGGCTTGGGATCGACCATGCAAGGGAGATCCCTTACCTTATAGACCATCTACAACCAATAATTTTTTTTCTTTGGGTTTTAAAACAATATCCCAAGTACAATTTCTTTTTAGAGCTTCTAATTCAACATTCATAACTTGACATAACTAAGTTATCCATAGCGTAGAAACCTCCTTTTCTATGTTCTTGCCCAATCACCTTCTTCGACGCATGCTTCTTTATCATACATCCATTTGGTGAGAATGTAACAATACAATCAATCATAAATTTGAAAATTTGAGAGAATATTAAGATTTAATTTTGGTATAAAACGTACTTGGGGCATTTTAAAAGAATTACATTATAAATTTTTAATTTTTTAACATTAAGTTTAGTTTCATCGACCGTAAATACTTATGTTCTAGTTTGTATGCATTTGTCTAACAATTTATATTCATTAGTCATATAAAAAGAAGCACCGTAATCTACAAACCAAGGCATTCCTTGACCTTTGGAAGAAGACGATAGTGCGACCCGAAGATGCTTGTCTTTTCTTTGAGCATTTCTTCAATATAGGCATTGATCTTTGATGATAATACTTCTTCCTTCTGATCAATGGCAGCAACATGGGAAATTTCCTCTATAAGAGAGGATACAAAGTCTGGATCTCACCACATTCCTTGGAATAATGGCAAATTGTGATCTTGTTCGACAAGGCACTATATTATTGATTTGTTCATTGCCTTCACTAGCTTTTACATGTGGAGGATTGTAGGTTCTCAAATAATTTTTGGGTCTAGAGGTAGCAAGAACCACTTCTTTTTTATCTCTAATATTCTCAATTCTAGTTTCTTCCATAACTAAATCGACCAAGACCTCATATCTTTTGGGTCTTGGTTTTCTATGAAGTTTAATCTAATATTTTCAAACTCATCTCGCACTCCCCTTATAAACAAGAAAAATTATTGAAAGATACTCTTGAAACTCATCTATACATTAGAGTTTTCCGAATTTGTTAAAGCTCCTAAGTTGATTCCAAAGGCAGGAAACTCATTATAATTTTTCTTGTAAATTTATTTGAAATACAAAATCGTCTTGATGGATTTTTCTAAGGTATTCCTAAGTTTCAAATATCAAACATACTAATTCGCCTACGAAGCTTCTCATCCATATTTTGGTCAATAATAAAAGTGATTTTGGCATTGTACTTTTTTATTTTTCCAATTTTTGTTATATGTCTCTTGTAGTTTGAGAAAATCATCATTATCACATTCTTTCTCTATCCATTTAGGTTCATTGATGGTCCCATCAATATAATCCAATAGTCTTTGAAAATAAAATATGTTTTCATGATTCATGCAGTGTTATCCATATCGCACCATACAATACGGTACGATATGTATCGTATCGTGGAAAGCCACAATACGATACAGGCGATACGCCCAAAAAAAATTTCAAAATATTTTTTTCCTATTTAAAAATTTTTTTTTTTGCATGTTTCTGCCCTCTCTTCTCCTCTCTTCACTTCCCTTCAAGGCATCCTCCGATATTCTTGTAATTTGGGTTTATAAATTCATTTATTGAATAAGAATAATGTATGAACTATGAACAAATAAAAATTATGACAAAATTATTTTCCTTTCTGTTACAACTTTTAGGTATATTTCTGCTACCAGTTTCTAATTTCATGGGATTGCAAACAATTAAAAACATTTGGTTCTCTCGGTTCATTGAATGGGGATTTCACAACTTCACTATTTTAGGGTTCACCTTACATAACTTCTATTGAGTTGAACATAATCAACGTGTGTGAGGCTTAACTCAGTCTGTGAGGTAAGAAATGGATATCAAGCATTAGTTAAAAAGCTAGTCTCCAGTAAGATAAAAGGGGATATCATCAAGTAATAATATCACATCATTGAGGTGTCATAGACTCAATAATCAAATAAATGGAGCTCATTGTTTTGCACACATATGAAAATTAGCAAATATGACAACTACATGTACAAAAATAGCAGTTTGTTAATTTTGATATATTAGATGAGTGGATTATGGAAGATAACAAAGAAAATGTACTCCTAACCGAAGAAGACATTGCATGAATTAATTTGAAGTGCAACAACATCATGAAGGAGATGATGATTTTCATTTTAATGCAGAAGGTGATGAGAAACTTTGAATCTTCATCAAGGAGAAGATTGAAGATTATTTAGTTAATGATTCTGATACAAATTTACAATATATAAAATGTAAATGTATTTCACTTTTTCCTTCAAAATATGTAACTCCGCCCATGTAAGGGATCACCCTTGCATTGTCGGTCCCAAGCCCGGATAAAGGAGGAGGGTTGTGTTAGGATTCTGACAACCAGCATAAAACTTGTCGGATTTTTATAACATAGATTACAAAAATTATGAGCATTGCTTTGGGGTGTCCCCGCCTAGCAACGTGCTACAGAGCCCGAATGCAGTAAGAAATAAGCAAGGGGCACTACATTTTTGCCCGAATGTAGTAAATCAATTGCAGAGAGGGTTCCCACATCATGGACGGGTGTGGGTAAAGAAGTTAGTCCCGCTACATTGCCGCCCGAATGTAGTGAAAATTTTTCAGAGAGGGTCTCCACATTTTGATTATGGACGGATGCGGGGGGTAAGGAAGTTAGTCCTAGATAATAAGATTCGTATTGGTTCTTGGAATATCGGAATATTATCCGGTAAGCTAATGGAGGTGGTAGACACTATGATTCAGAGAAAGATTCATATTCTATGTTTACAAGAGACAAAATGGGTTGGAGAAAAAGCAAAGGAGATAGAGGATACATGTTTTAAATTATAGTACTCAGGTAAAGAAAAGGCTCAATATGGAGTTGGTATTATCATAAATAAAGATTTAAAGGAGAGTGTAGTAGACATACAATGATATGGTGACCGAATCATGACATTGAAATTAGTGTTAGGAGCAGAGGTTTTGAATATAGTTTGTGCTTACGCACCCCAAGTAGGACTAGAAGATAGTATAAAGACAGTTTTTTGGGAAGAGTTAGATAAGGTGTTTCAAAAGATTCCACAAAGGGAGATGATTTGTTTAGGAGGAGATTTAAATGGACATGTCGGTAAAGAGGCATTAGGATATCAAGGGATTCATGGAAACTTTGGTTTTGGAGATATAAATGAGGAAGGTAGGGAGATTTTAAATTTTGCTATGGCATTTGATCTCTTTATAGTCAATACAATCTTCAAAAAACGAGATGAACATTTAATTACTTATAAGAGTGGCTTATCACAAACACAAATTGATTACTTTATTTGTAGAAAAAAGATAGAGCGTGTTGTAAAGATTGTAAGGTAATTCCAGGAGAAAGCCTAACCACCCAACATCAACTTTTAGTTATGGATTTATAAATAAAAAAATAGACAAAGAAGAAAAGAGTGCATCGAGCTATTCTGACTAAATGGTGGAACCTCAAAAGCGAGAAAGAATATATATTTAAACAGAAAGTCCTTCAAGGAGATGTTTGGAATTATGTTGGTACACCCTGTGATATGTGGAACAATATGGCTATACATATTAGGAAAGTGGCGAAAGATGTGTTAGGGGTATCTAAGGGAGGTGTACCGGCACAAAAAGAAGCTTGGTGGTGGAGTGAAGTAGTACAAAATAAAATCAAGGCAAAGAGGGCATGTTACAAATTACATTATGCTAAGAAAACTAGTGAAACTTTAGAAGCTTATAAGAAAGCAAAGAAGGAAGTGAAAAAGGCCGTTAGTGAAGCAAAAACTAAGATTTGGGAGGACTTATATAAAAACTCAACTCAAAAGAGGGTGAAAGAGATATTTTTAGGATAGCTAGGGCTAGAGATAAGAAAACTAAAGATCTTAATTATATTAGATGCATAAAAGACAATGACGAAAAAATTCTAGTGGCAAATGATGATATAAGAAATAGATGAAAAAACTATTTTTATAATCTTTTTAATGAAAATAAAGATGTTAGTATTAGTTTAGGAGATTTAGCCAAGTCAGAAAAGTATATAAACCAAAATTTCTACCAACGTATTCAAAAGAATGAAGTCAAAGAGGCTCTTAAACATATGAAGGGTGGTAAATCGGTAGGACTAGATAATATTCCTATAGAAGTTTGGAAAATACTAGGAGAAATAGGAATCACTTGGCTCACAAGACTATTTAATGAAATATGGAAAAACCAAAAGATGCCTGAGGAATGGAGAGCAAGTACACTTATACCTATATATAAGAACAAGGGAGACATTCAAAATTGTGCGAATTATCGAAGTATCAAGTTAATGAGTCATACTATGAAATTATGGGAAAGAATTATCGAACGTAGGTTAAGACAAGTATCAAGTACAACAGAGAACCAATTTGAATTCATGCCAGACAGATCTACTATAGAAGCGATTCACCTTTTGAGACGTCTTATGGAACATTTTAGAGCAAAAAAGAAAGACCTCCATATGATATTTATTGATCTCGAAAAAGCTTACGATAGGGTACCGAGGGAGGTTCTTTGGAGAACTTTGGAAAAAAGATGTATCCCATTGACATATATTAACCTTATAAGAGACATGTATGATGGTACAAAAACATGTGTGAGGACTCGTGAAGGAATGACGGACTTCTATGAAGTTAATATTGGGTTACATCAAGGATCAACTTTAAGTCCATACTTATTTATAATGGTGATGGATGAGTTAACAAAATATATTCAAGATGAAATACCTTGGTGTATGTTATTTGCAAATGACATTGTATTAGTGGAGGAGTCTAAGGAAAAAGTTAATAGAAAAATGGAACTATGGAGAGAAACATTAGAAAGCAAAGGCTTGCGATTTAGTAGAACAAAGACAGAATATATGGAATGTAAGTTTGATCATTTGGTTACTTCAGAGGACATAGAAATTAAAATTGGCACACATTTCATTCCCCAAAAGGAAAGTTTTAAATACCTAAGGTCAATTTTTCAGAGTGATGGAAGAATTGATGCACATAGAATTAATGCTAGTTGGTTAAAATGGAGAGGAGCATCAGGTATTCTTTGTGATAATAAGATACCATTAAAATTAAAAGCTAAATATTATAGAGGAGCAATTAGGCCTGCCATGTTTTATGGTTCTGAGTGTTGGGCAGTTAATCATCAACATGTATAAAAGATGTCTGTGACAGAAATGAAGATGTTGAGATGGATGAGTGGTCATACAAGAAAAGACCGTATACATAATGAGGTTATTAGAAACAAATTAGGAGTGGCACCAATAGAGGATAAAATGAGAGAACATCGTTTAAGATGGTTTGGACATATAGAAAGAATATCAAAAGAAGAACTGGTAAGAAGGTTAGAAAAACTAAATTTGGAAAATATTAAAAGAGGTAGAGGACAACGACAAAAGTGTTGGAAAGAAACTATAAAGAATGATCTAGGTTATTGGTAGTTAACTGCTAACATGGCACACGATAGAGATATGTGGAAACAAAGAATCCATGTAGCTAACCCCGTCTAGTATGAGGAAAGGCTTAGTTGTTGTTGTAAAATGTAAATGTATTTCACTTTTTCCTTCAAAATATGTAATTTTGGATACAATTGTTCAATGTTGAATGTTTAATCTGTGCTAAACTTTGTATTATATGAATTTAAAGCAATTACCAGAATTTTCTTGATTTGTTTCGAATTTTTACTAATTTTTATTGATTTTTTAAATAATTTTTTAGATTTTTTTAATATTAAAGTATGATACGAGCGATACGATACACTTGTATCGTGAAGCCCAGTGATACGTGTTACAATATGCATTAGACAACACTGGATTCATGCTCAACTTGGATAAGAGTTGGGCAACAACAAGCAACGAAAACTTTCATTTTTTCCTTCATTTTTTTCAATAATCAATAGAAAAGATGAAAAATACCTTGATAAAAATGATTCTCAAATTTTGAGGATCGGCCTAAATCCCAATGCAACCTTAATGAAACTCTTTCGGCTTTGATACCATGTAAAAATGATACCAATATCTTGTCAAAGTGATCCAGAAACTCAGATACAAGCTATTATGAAAGATCTTCAACAAGCCAAATCGCTAAACAATCCACCAAACACTTGGTATACAAGCCAAACCAAATATCGAACAAGTCAAGGGAGCATGAAAAGCTCTAGTTTATTTATAACACATGCCATCGATTTATAGAGGCTTTACAAAGTAAAGAGAGAGGTAGATATAAGAAGGCAGTAGATGGGAGCAGTTGCTCCCAACGACTACATCAATTGGTCGTTGGGAGCATGGGACTGGCCCCAATATGACTAGGTAGACCTGTTGGGCCCTACTAGCCTAGTAAGTGTTATCTGTATCGTACCTTACGTATCGTATCGTGGAGCTCCATGATATGATATATGGTTGTGTATTGCAATCAACAGAATATCGAGTTGTATCATATGATACAGGCCATATCGCACGATATGACCAGTTGGCCCAACAGAAACCCATATTTTCGCCGATTTCTAGCTTTTGTTCAAGGCTCCCAAAGGCTTCTCTGGTGGCTTTCTCCCCTCCTTGGTGTAAGGCTCTAAAAAAAAGTGTTATACGATATTCGTGCAAGGCTCCCAACCCATGTTGTAGGTATACTTTTTGAGTTTTTTGAATTTTTATTTTTTTATTTGTTATTTTTTTGGTGTTATTTGTGTTTTTCTTTTTTTGGATGATAAAATATGAAGTTATGAACTGTGTGGATATGATTTTTATTTTATTCATGAAGTGGGAGACACTCTGTGAAGATCGGAGATTTATGAAGTACTTTTATTTTTAGGTTTTTCATTGGATTGAAGTGTTCAACTGAGATGATAGGAATGAGTGTTAGGGACTCCCAATCTCGGTCCGATGATCCGGCATGACAGTGGGGTATACCAGTTGAGGAAAATATATTGAAGATAAAATATTTGTTTTGTGAAAAGGTGGTTAGTGGTAGAGTTAGAAAATTGTGAGAAGCCATTATATGGAAATGTCTTCAAATGATTGAGAGCATACTTGAGAGGAGATAACAGAATGATGGTTTCCAGATGTTTGAGGAAGAGGTTGATGATGATTGTTAGATTGGGTAATAGTATTCCTTTTGATAATAGGATAGAGGTTGCTATAAGTAGTTCTCGACGACCAACTAGGAGAAAGACGGTTGTTGAAGATGTTGCAAGTGGAAGTGTTAGAAGAGGAAGGAGTAGAGGAAGAGCTTCCTCTGGCACAGAGTCATTTTTGCCTCCTAGCACTACACATGATGCTCAACTTTGAATTCATGTTACTATGGCTTTAGAGCAATTGCATCAGCAGACATACCTTGTAGTGGGCAGATGGTTTTATGATGCATACATTCCATTTAATGTAGCAAACAGTCTTTATTTTCAAGCAATGACAAATGCAATTGATAACATGACACATGATAGGGTTGTGTGGAAACAAAGAATATGAGAAAAGGCTTAGTTATTGTTGTTGTAGATGTAAACCTTGTAGTAGGGGAGATGTGGTATGAAGCTAGGTGGAACCTAGAGGCAAGCTAAAGGATCATACCCACAGAGATCCATCAACAAGTCATTGCCATTTCAATACCCTGAAATGCACATTTTTCAGTTTCATATAAACCGAAACCGGTAGTTCGAAACCACCGGTTCTGTTTTTTCTAGAACCATAACCAAACCGCCCCTGGCTAGTTTTGGTTATGTCTGGTTGCAGTTTGAAGCTGGTTCCGAAGTGGTTTTGCTATAGTTTGGAGGGTGGTTCTTGTATCATTTTATTGAATAATAAATTATTAAATATATATTAATGATTCAAACCATTATATACAATATGAACTAAGTTATAAAATCATATATAAATATTGACACTAAAGTATAAACATTACATTATATAGATAAGTATCCAACAACAACTAAGCCTTTTCTCATACTAGTTGGGATCACCTACATAGATTCTTTGTTTCCATAAAGTTCGATCATCATGGTAACAGTTAACTCAATATAAGTTCAAAATCTTTCTTTATTATTTATTTCAAACACTTTTGTGGTCTTTCTCTTACTTTTTTAACATTTTCAAAATCTAGTTTTTTTGTACCTTTTTAATGGAGCTTCCTATAGTTGTCTTTCAATGTGTCCAAATCTTCTCAAATAATTTTTTCTTATTTTATCATCTATTAGTATTGCTCCTAATTTATTTCTAATAACCTCATTATGTATACCGTCTTTCCTTGTATGACCCCTCATCTATCTCAATATCTTCATTTCTATCATGGGTATCTTTTGTACATGGTGATATTAACTACCCAACACTCATAAGCATAGAGCATAGTGGGTCAAATTATTACTTTATAATATTTACCTTCAACTTTAATGATATTTTCTTGTATAAAATACATGATGTGCTTCTCCATTTTAACTAACTACATTAATTCTATATCTAAATTCTCCATCAATTTTTCTATCACTCTGAAAAATTAATCCTAAGTATTTAAACTTTCCTTTCAAAAGATATATTATGTGACAATCTTAATTTCTATACTATTTGAAGTAACCAAATGATCAATCTTGCATTCCATATGTTTTGTTTTTGTTTTATAAGTCAAAAACCTTTCATTTCTAATGTTTCCCTTTGTAGTTCTAATTTCATATTAACTTTTTCCTTAGATCTATCCATTAATGCAATATCATCCACAAATAACATATACCAAGAAACTTCATCTTCAATATGTTTTGCTAGCTCATCAATGACCAATATAAACAAATATGGACTTAAAGTTGATCATTGATGTAATCCAATATTAACCTCAAAGAAATTTGTCATTCTTCTATGGGTCATAACACATATTTTTGTACTATCATATATATCTCTTATAAAGTTGCTTTTTAACAAATCTCTAAAAAATATCTTTGACATCCTACCATAAGCTTTTTTAAATTAATAAATACTATATGAACGTTCATTCTTCTTTTTTGCTCTAAAATGTTTTATAGGACATCTCAATAGATGAATAGCCTCAATAGTAAATCTTTTTGGCATAAATCCAAATTAGTTCTTTATTGTACTTGATATTTGTCTCAACGTACGCTCAGTAATTCTTTCTCATAACTTCCTATTATACCTCATCAATTTGATACCTCGATAATTTGTATAATTCTTAATGTCTCTCTTGTTATTGTATATGGGTATAATTGTACTCTTCTATTTCTCAAATATCTTTTGTTTTTCTATATTTCACTAAATAATTTTGTAAGTAAAGACATATATATATAAGTATATAAGATATTAAACTCAAGTTTATAACATTTTAAATTACAATCATACATAATACATATAAAAAAATAATAGGCTTAACCATAATTCGCTTACCTTTAAATTAGACCTCCTACGTATCCTCTTGGGTGGAGAAGCCTATGTAGTTCTAACTTATCTTTCAATAGTTTTCATTACATGAATGGATGGACTCTAAACTTAATCATTATTATCGCCTATGCTTGTGTTGTATCAGTATAAGTTTCTCCTTCAATAATACAAATATTTTTTTATGCATATTTCAACTAGTACTTCTTGATGTTCCTATGCTCGATGCTTTACTTTTGTCCAATATCTTAGGTTATAAGTTAGAGTAATATTCCTTCAATATATTCCTAGTTATATTAAATACTTGCTCCATAATAATAGTTGAGGCTAAAATAATAAATATATCCACCATTTGAAAACGATAAATTTTCCTCCACCCTCATCATCTCTACATTCAGGAGGATCATAATAAGTTGTGGGCATTGTCTCGCTTGATGTGTCTATGTTATCGTGTCAGTTCTACTATACATCATGTGTTACGACGCAAGAACGTGTATGATGGAGGTCAGCATGGTGTCATATATCAACATCTAATTCGTGTCTATTGTGGGTTGTGTTTGGTTCTGATTCGGGTTAGGTCGTGTCAGTGGCTGATGTTAGCACGACATCAGTAGGTCCATAGTTTTGGATTGGATACAGTTAAGTTGTTTGTGGACCCGGTTATGGTTCTTGGGTTTTTTCAAGGTAATTCAGTATATTATTCGAGTCCAATTTGAAGCATTGTACTCATGATAGAGTGAGCTTTAACATTATGAGGATTTTATATACATTCAACAACTAAACTAAAGAGTTGAAATTGAAACTCTACACAAATAAAATCAACGTTTCTGTAAAGCGATTTCTAACAGCATATTTAACCAAGAATATCGCGAAATAGCACCATAAAAATGGTACTCATAGGGACCTTCAATGTCATTGTCGTTATTATCCTTAGATGGACTCAGGTTTGACAGGTCTGTCGTATGTGAAGAGACACGCACACACTGGTGCACATATTATCTTCTGTTTGCCCGTTTGATTTGCTTATTCATCAACTTTTATTCGTTTCCCCCCTGATGATCTTAATCCTTGCAAACGACCCTGAATTGACGCTTTATCTATCGGCTTCCTCAATAATCAACTCGGAGTAGCTTTTTTCTTCTTTGCACCAAAGACAGAATAGATGAACAGCAACGGTTTGTTTGCATGCAATTGTCGTTACCTTCCCCTCTCTAAATTCGGTAGCCAATTTTCGATTCTTTCTCTCAGTGAACCTTGCCAATTGCCCTACACTTCTTATCCACCGTCCATCCACAAGAATTTCTCATGAGATTCACAAAAAGCATTCTTTCCTTTTCAAACTACCTTATGGACAAAACAAGCCCATCTGCACCAGCAAAACCAGGAAAGACATGGATCCAAATGGACGAAACATTCGTTAAGTAGAAGGTTTCGATGCAGGATTAATACTGTCTGATAGCAGTAGAGATTGCAGTGCCTTGTTGAAGTGCTGAGCCTTAACTTTGATGTAGTCTTGCCATGACAAGGATGGATACAAAGGAGGTGAGCTCGGGCTGAGGAGCCTGGGGTGAGGCCCGACGGTGGCTGCCGGTGGCGGGCCCCAAAAGTAAGCAAAGGAGTAGCGGTGTTGGCTTTGGTTCACGAGTGCACGATGAAGCACTGATCTGAAGCGCCCATTAGATAGGATATGAAAGAGGTCGCCTATGTTGACGATCACGGCGCCGGCGATCGGCGGAACAGTGATCCATTGTCCATCTTTCAAAAGTTCAAGACCTTTGATGTTGGATTGGTAGAGAAGAGTCAACAATGATGAGTCAGTATGTGCTGCTAGGCCCATGACTGATTTTGGTTGTGGGCACACTGGGTAAGAGTTCATGTTAAACAGGTGCTGCGCACTCCCCTTAACGTTCTTCATCCATTGTACGTCGTCTTCGCTTAGCCCCAATGATGCGAGTAGCAGCTCCGTTATCACCACCGCCAGGCGCCTAATCTCCCTTTGATATTCTTCAAGCACATAACTGCAAGGTAATGAAAATTAGTTTCGAAACCATATCTGGGGGCATCTTTGTGTTCAGGTTTGATTGGTTCTAAGGTTGACCTCGAATCGAACCAATCTAATCCCTTCCTCAATTTTGGGAAACAAAACCTACCCATTATAAGAAATACAACTAAACCAAACTACAGCATGGTTTCTAGTTTGATTCCGTTCTAAATTATGGTTCAGCACTCTGACATTACAGTGCTCAATAGATGATCAAATCAAATGACAAATTAGTTCAGTGAATTATGAGATAAGTTATTCACATACAAAGTCCTTTGCGATGAAACAAAGAAAATAAGAATTAAGCTATGAAACTCAGGACGCAGGGTATCCATGTACCAGAAGCGATCACAATCGTCGGAGCTCATAAGGATGCTGGCATGTTCACGTGGTGAGTCGATTATAGTGAAGCCTTCATACCACATCATTTTGTCGAAGAAGCGTGATATGCGAGCAAGGCCATAGCCAGTGGCGCGATCGAGCGTACACTGAGCTTTGAGCTTCTGATCCATAGGAAGTGAGAAAAGCCGGCGAGCCTCGGACTCGATTTCGATGAAAACCCGAGAAGAGATTCCATGGTTCACGATTTGGAACGCTCCCCATTCCTCGCATGCACGTGAGAGTTGGCTCATGACATCAAGCTTGGGGACCAAAAGGTCGATAATAGGTACGTTGCCATCAACTGATGGTGCATCTGCGAAGCTGTCATCTGCTGATCGCCATGCATAAGACTCTGGGACATCTTTCATGTTGGTGAGATCAATAAGAGGACGGGCGACCGGCCATTCTCTAATAGCATCGGAAAGGGTCATGGTGAAGAAGAAAATAGTAAACTCTCGGTTGTGAGCAACAGTGAGCCATTGGATCCGCTTATATAGAAGTTGGAAGAAAGTTAGGCGGTAAAACATGGACAACATGAGGTGCATGTGCGAAGGGGTCTGTCTATCTATTTTAAGCTTGCTAATATCCTTAGAGCGTTATTGTCGATGGGATTATAACAATATTGTACGTATAGTTCATATACTTAATCAATTACCATCTGTATTCAAGGAGCAACGATTCCTGATGCAGTTTATGTTGTGTAATATTAGATATAGGGGCATATCGTAGTGTATGGTATTCATATTTTGAAAGATATTTGGGTTTAAAGATTATGTTATGAGATGGACTCATCTATATGTAATATAATTTATTATGCGGTTGCTCTTGGCCAATTCGAGCAACATTAAGCTATACTAATAACACCGGCTTAAACTGAAGGATTTCGAAGCGGGTGAGAGCAGCTCCGAATCCGATTGAATGTGGGCCTGGATACGAACAAGTGTGAGTACTCATACCGATCCTGCTTGATTGCCTAACTAGATAAGGTGATGAACGTGCATTTGGAATGAAGTGTGATTGGGGAGAGTGTCGAGGGGATGAAGACAAAGAATGAGAGTGAAGTGATGGACAAGAGAAGGAACAAAATTTAGGAAGAGTTAGGGAAAATGGCCCCACTCCTTTCTCGTTGTACTCCAAGGCTTGCATGAGTGCTTGTGTGTGTGTGTGCTTGTGTGTGTGGTGATGTCTTGTTTTGAGGTAGGAAAACTTCCAGCCACTGCCCCGTTATGTATCAAAATACTTTGAAAGACGTTATGAAGTTTTCCGTTCCCCCAAGTTTATACACCTAAAGTGGACGTTCTTGGGGTGGACTTCTATTCGATATACCGAAATTCCAATCATAAAAAATACCATAGTTAGCAAGCAGATCATTGAGAACCAGGCAAGATCTGTTTCAGCAAGTTTCACAGTTGAAACTTTTATAGATACAGACCCTTAAACCAGCTGAATGAACCAAACCAACGTTGTTCATGGCTTGTTCAACTGAAGATCTTGTACATGTTTGGGTCATTAGCTCAGCTGAGATCATGCCCAACTTGAACTGAACAAAAGCCTAATTAGATTATAAGCTGAAAACAATATGTATGTTGAAGTTAAAAGTCGTGACTTTTTTAATACAACTTTGAGTACATTACTCATAATTTATGTGATCAGAATCAACTCGAATTTTCATTTTGCAAGTATTTTTTTGTAAAATTGGAAGATTTTACCATTTAATTAGTTGCATTATAACCGCCCAATTCTTTGTTTCGACATGGTTTAAATTCTATATATGTATGTATGTAGCTCTGATAATACGAGCTGCGCATGAATGAAAGGAATGTTTTACGCAAAGTTTCACAATTAAATTTGGACAGTTTCATTCAACATATATATATATATATATATATATATATATATATATATATATATATATATATATATATATATATATATATAGTTGGAGATAGTTTATTGAATGATCTTAAGCTCTCAGATTCAGATGAAGTGTATGAAATAATTGGATTGAAAAGAGTTCAAGATAGAATAACACAAATTTGACTGGAGAAATTAATGCATGGAGAAAGTGCCACATTATCTCTTTCAGTGCGACTGGGTTTTGCTGGCTTTCTAAATGCTACGTATATAATTGGTAATGGTTCCTTCCTAGTCTAGGAATTTCGTGTCATGAGTTGTGACCAAGTCTCTGTTGGACAGAAGAGCAAAATAGAAGATCAAACGCAGAAAACAATCACGCGCATTTCACAAGAAGCAATATTTAATATTTATGTGGTTCTAAGAGTGCTAGTTCTCGCCTCCTACTCCACTGCAAGACCTGGCAAATTGGGTGATCCTGTCGGGTCTCGTTGTATTCGTCTCAAAATATGCTGACCCGAGCCCGACCCAAGTTTGGTTCGGGTCATATTCCTTGAACCCGGACATGACCCAGGGTCAGGCTCCGGGTTGACCCAATACATATGAATTACATCTTACGTAAATACATTATAGATATATACATATAATATTCATATTTTATACCATATAGAAAGAATGGGAGTTGGTCTTGATAGACTCTTCTTGACAATCTATATCGTTCATCTTTTTTATTGGATGATCCAGATTCAAAAAGAAAAGGTATAAAATATACTTTGTATTTTTTGTTTTTGTTAAAAACTACTTTTATTTTTTATTTTTAACCTTATGATCAAAGAGATAAATGGTCCAAATTATTAAGAATGAGTGGGAGCCTACCATCTCTCTCTCTCTCTCTCTCTCTCTCTCTCTCTCTCTCTCTCTCTATATATATATATATATATATATATATATATATATATATATATAATTCAGATCCGTTTGAGGTCGGGTCTTGATGGGAACCAACTCAACTTTTTTCAGGTCAGATTTCCCTGACCCGATTAAGAGCTGAAATCCTTAAGACTATACCGAAACCCAGATTTTTTGGGTGGCGCCTTGGTCGAGTCTAAATTTGCCAGGTCTATACATGACTGCCACATAAAAGGTTGAACCAGTTTATATAGCTAGGGTATCAAGGACCAACATTCTCACCTCTCGCATGTGGTTTTCGTGGTTAATTAAGAACTAAAAGTTTCTCAGCAATCTCTGCTGACTACTTTTTGAAATCAATTGTTGACAACAACTTTGTAAAACCACATATGGTTTAGAAAACAGTGGATGTTACAATGAGATCCAACCGTGACCCACCTAATCTTTCGATGAAGCATAATAGGTCAAATTTGGCAATTGCCAGAGACCCAGTGGGACCTGGACCACCATCACCAAAGTTTTATCTAATTCTAGGCCTCCATTAACAGTCATCCTTGTGTGTAAAAGGAGAGAAAAATGGACAAACTAAGAAGAATTATGATGGTATTCGAAATCAATTGCGAAAGATGGACTTCGACACGGACAAACCTGGTTCAAGCTGGGTCAGGTCCTTAATTATTCGCATCCCTATGTTTTTGTGTGCCGCACTATGTTGGCTTTTGGCCTTTGCTGTCTTATTTCATTTTCTTGGTTCTCACAAGCTATAGAAAGAAATAAACGGTATTTTGTCATGTTATGAATACGAAAAATGATTCTTCGCAAGACTGCATGTGCTCATGTATGCTTACCATCTAAATGGTGTACAATCTCTCAGCTTTACCCAGTTCTTTTCCCCCTTTGATCGATTTGTGACGAATTTTGTGCTGTGTTAGCATGTTTATTTATCGCAAACTCGTGTCAATGGACATTCAAGCGAACCTGAAACCATTAGGACCATGTGAAAGGTACAAATAAAAGGCAAAATGAATATGACGAAGTTTATGAAACGAACTGCCGAGTTTATTCTTGAATAGAGAAAAGAAAAGGAACACAAAACAGAAAGACGTGTAACTATGTTAAGTTCAGAATGGGCCATTTATGAATCTAATGGTGCTGTGGAGCAATAAGCTCTGAAATGGAGCTTTCAAAGTTTGCTATTCCTGTTAGCCATGTTTCCTAATGTTGTTTCCGCCATTATAAAGTTTAACCAAGATCTCATCATATTTTGGTAAGTTTCCTATCCATATGAGATCCACGACCTTACATTCACAAAGTCTCCTCTCAGATGGAATAAACAGGAAGAGCCCTTCATCTCAAAGTCTTTTTATGGCATACATACGACAAGAACACACACACACACACACACACACACACACACACACACATATATATATATATATATATATAAGGCAAAGAGGGCATGTCACAAATTATATTATACTAATAAGAATAATGAAACTTAAGAGTCTTATAAGAAAGGAAAGAAAGAATCTAAAAAGACCGTCAATAAAGCAAAAATCAAATTTATAAAGATTTATATCAAAAGCTTAACTTAAAAGAGAATGAAAGAGATATTTTTAAGATAGCTAAGGCTAAAGATATGAACATTAAAGATCTTACTTTTATTAGATACATCAAATATGAGGATGATAAGATTTTAGTGGAAGTAATGATATCAAAATTTTTATAAGCTTATAAACAAAAATATAGGTGATAGTATTATCTTATGAGAGCTAACTAACTCAAAAGAATATATAAGATTTTGGTGGAGGGTCTAACGGTAGACCCTCCACGGACCCTATGGTAGTCACAATACGTGTCAAGAAGTTGAACTTTGGTTTCTTACGTTAGTGCAGTACAAAGAAAGGATTGTTCTTTTGTCATAGTCATAGATAAAGAACGAACTTTCGAGTGTGGGACTTGAGGTAGCTGAAGGAGATCTCTCTCTAATAGAACATCTAGGACTTCTTTCAGTGGTTGTCCAAGGATAGTAAACTTTCTATATGATATCCAAGTGGGATTATAAGTTCGTATTTCCTGCACTCTTTTGGATACTATAGATTATTCATGTTTTTTCTTAAGTTCCTCTTTTCTCAGTTCTCTAAGAGCCTTGTCTTTAAATTTCTTTCTTTATGAGGTTGTTGATAAGGCACTTATGTTCTTGGGTCTTAATATCGTTCATTTTCTCTCTTGGATTTCTGCTCCTAAGAAATTCATCATAGAGTCCTTTCTTGTATCTCATACCATGTAGCCCATTTCATGAGTTCTTAAAAATTATTGATTTTTGGTATGGCTAGCATGATTTTGAGATTCTTGTTCGTTCATTCTCTCTCTTGGGTAAGTGCTCCTAAGAAATTCATCATAAAGTCCTTTCTTGATGTTCTATCTCATACCATGTAGCTCATTACATGAGTTTTTAAAAAGTATTAATTTTTGGTATGGCTATCATGATTTTGAGATTATTGTTGAAGTTCTTCATGATCATCATAATTGCATGACTTTCATCTGTTGGCTTTTTAATCTTAGCTATAATTATCTTCTACTTCATAATGAATATATGTGCATCTTCCTCCTTTTTTGCTTGAGCTCTTTGAGGGTAGACCAAGAGGGTATGGTTTCCCTATTGCATTTGAACCTATTCATGAAAAGGTTGACAAGGTCATTGAAGTCTTTAATTTCAGTAAAGTCTAAACTTGAAAACCACGTAGAGGTTTTTCCTTTAAAACTGTAGGAGAACCAATCTATCCACTTGGAGCTATATTTTTTTCTTTTTAAAGTCTTTTGATAAAAAAAGTTAACATGGCTCCAAGGACCTCCAAAACCATTAAATTTATAGAACTCCATAGTGTCATCCTCTAAGCCAGTTTAAAATCTCATGAGCAAGAAGTCTTTTATTTCATATCTTTTCTTATCTTTCTTCTCTATGGTTCCTCAGAAACTCTGGAACATATTTTTTTAGCTCACTTTGTAAATCATGATCGCTAAAGGAAGTCCTGACATCATCAGAAGTCTTTCAATCTATGTACCTAAGTTGGTTGTGGTACATATTATCATGAAGGGTTGACTCTTTCAAAATAATGTTTCCCTTCACAACCTTCATCTTTTCTAGTTTTTTCTTTCTTCTCTTTTAAAAGTCAAAAAAATTCAGCTAGTCAAGTTTTGGAATCATGAGAAGAGTTTAACTCATAGGCTTTCAACCATAGGGCTTAGACTTTGTTTTTGACTTGTGGAGAGCTCGAGACCTAGATTTAGGATTAAGGTTTTCATCAAAGGAAGATAAAGAAGTTGAGGATGTGTTGGATCAACCTCCTAAAATGAGTTTAAGGTTCTCTTCCTATTGGTGATGAGGTCAGTCTTCAATCCCGACTTCACCACCCTCGAGAAAATTTGTCTTTCCCATGAATTTTCATATTATATTGTGGGGATAACTCATGCAATCAAAGGGTTGGTTTTTATGTACATGAGTGTATATCTAGATGAGTGTATTTAATAGGCTCACATAATCAAGTAAAGAAATGTAGACTTGATCAAATGAAACAATTTGATAGACCTAGGTTCTGTCGGGCATGCTAAAAGAGAATTGTATGTGAAATTTCAAACCCAAAAAAACTCCACTTGCAACACACTCTTTTCCAAAAAAATGATAGAGAATTAGGGAATAAAACTCGAAAAGAGACTTCATCTGATGTATGCCCTTATAGACTCTTTTCACTAAAGTTCTACCTCCTCCAAGCAAGGGTCAATCTCCCATGCTATCGAATTGCTCTCGTTGAAGAAATATGAATTTCTTAAGTCATGTTGAATACAGTTTTAAGTTGGTGAATGGGTTTTGGTTCAACTAGAAAGATGGATCTTGGGTTTTGGGTCATAGTCCTTAGAACAAGTCAGGTTTAGACAAAAATGAATATGATGAGGGTAAATGAGGCCCTTTGGGTTAATGGGAAGTGAGAGGTATTGGTTCTCATGAATATATCAAGTGTAAGAATAAGGATCAAATGCGGAAGTGAATCTATTTGGATCTAGATAGAAGTTTGGATTTAAGTGTCAAAAATGAATTCGGATGATGGATGGGATATGTGTTCGAATCAAGCTAAAAGTTGTATTAGGGTTTAGATTTAGAGGGGGGGGGGAAGGATCTTGTATGAGTCTCAAAGGCAAGCTACAATGGGGTCAAAATGGGATGGATCGAGTCCACTCAATTGGACTCGATCCGAATCAAGGTTGAAATGGAAGTAGCACACAATCTCTTCTACGATGAAGCTAGCAGAGAAGAGAGGAAAATGGTAGCCGCTACTAAGCAGTTGTTTGCGTGTTGAGTAGTGGTTACAGCAAGGATGCAATGTTGTATATGATCATTCGCAGTTGTAAATATGAGGAAAAACATTATAAATACAAAACATATACAAGATTAAATGTATATGTTACAAAAGACAAAAAACGGCTTGTAACGGAAAGCCTAGACGAGAAAACTGAGAAGATGAAGTTGTGATCAGTCTCTATAAATACTAAAGAGAAAAGGATAAAAAACACAAAAAACAATATAGAGAAATCATCCCTAAGAAAGCCTTCAGCATGTAACTGCATATACATTCAAATCTATTCCTTCTTTCGACAGAAAGGCGATCACCCTATCACTCCATAATCCTAATTCTGTTAAAGACCATCGTTTCTGGCAAATCAACTGAAGCATGGTAGTATTTCATCAGTGGTATCAGGGTGTGGTTCATCCAGAACCTGCAAAACAAGTAAGAATATTAAAAAATAAAGAACGCCTAGAGCGGGAGGCCAGAGAGCCAGAAGAACGCCCAAAAAGGTGTAAGGCTAGAAGAACGCTCAAAGAGTCAAAAGGTTAGAAGAACGCCAAGGTGAGAAGTCAGAGAGCCAGAAGAATGCCCAAAAGGAGAGGTCAGAAGAGTATAGAGTAGAAAGGCAAAAACACCCAAAAATGAAGGAAGTGTGAAGACGGAGAGGCGAGGTCAACACAGACCGACATCCTCCTTCTCCCCTCCCTCTCTCCTATTGTATTCTCTCTCTCCCCTGTTGTATTCTCTGGCCTCTCTCTCTTCTCCACCGCCTTTCTCCGCTCTCCTTTTCCTCCCTCTTTCTAGAGAGTTCTGAAAACTGCCCCTTGTTTTTCTCAAAATCATGGGCGACAAATCTTTGGGCGGCAAAACCGCCTTGGGCAGCGGATTGAAAAGTTTGTTCTGCCCATGGTATTTTTTAATTTTTCAAAACTACTACTGAACGAAATTACAAATAAGTCAAGATATTTTTAAATAAAAAGATAATTTTGCCCTTAATGAAGAACAGACAAAACTGTCCTTTGTAGTTTTTGAAAATTATGAAATACCAATGCATGAAATTACTAGGTTGCCCTTGGATGAATGCAATTTTCACACTTCTGAACTGTAAAAAGATAGAACTATCCCTATCTTTTTAGAAAATTATAAAATTGGTTGAGGTGTAAAAATACAATTCTACCCTTAGTTTGTCCAAAATTTTATAAGAAAACTAGGTGTTATTTTACTATTCTACCCTGGGTCCTTTTTAAATATTTCAAAACAGGACAGAAGTGTAAAATTTCTATTTTACCCTTGAGATTTTTTAAAAATTACGATGGCATGAAATAAAGTGAAAAATTACAGTTTTGTTCCTTGGCTGGTTCTGAAATAGTAGAATCAAGTTAAGAGTTTTTTCAATTGATATTTAAGTATCAACTTAAAATAGTTATAGGTACTTGACATATTTTTCAAAATAGTACATATATATTGTTGCAAATTACTATAGTCTACTAACACACCTTGTTGGTTGTTTTCTTTTTTAGATAATTCTGTTATTATTTTTGTCAAACAAATTAAAATAAACTCCAGGATTTTTGTATCAGAGTTGGCAAAAATCAAAAAATTAAATGGTTTAAATTTTCAAGTATGAAAATGATGTACCCCTTTGGCACTTACACTTAAAGGTATAAATTATGTCTTAAAATATACAATTACACCACCTATTTCAACTGCATCAGAAGAAGAAAATGAAGCATACAAAGCATTTTTTAGAGATGATACTATAACAAAAACTATAATGTTAACCTATATAGAAGATGATCTAATTAGGGTATTTGAATAATATGAGAACGCAAAAGAGTTATTTGATTCAATATTATAGCTAAACTATATGTTCAGTTACGACTACAAAAATACAACTCCTATAAAATAAAATAAAGAGACAATATGCTAAAACATGTAAACCAATTGTTGATAGTGGCAAGAGACTTAGCTATAGCAAAGTCGGTCATCCCTAAAGCTATGCAAATATCTAGTATCCTTAATAGTCTTCCCCCTTCATGGAATATGATTGCCACAAGCTTGAGATTAAGAGGAGAAACAAACATTTCTGAGTTACCCCTCAAACTAGCAATTGAACAAGAGCACATGAATAGAAATAAAAATGATAAGTTGTCAATAGCTCAAGAAGAGATTATAATAAGCTCTAGACCAAACTAAAAAAAGAATAAACTAAACAAAAGATTTGACAAGAATAACAATAAAGGCAATCAAACTTTTAAAAAATCACAAAAAACCATTTCTCGGGTCAAGTACTTCAACTATGAAAAATGGGGCACTATAAAAGAGATTGTCACAACAAGAAGACTGGTAGTGGAAATACCCAATAACATGTCAATCAGAGAAGTAGGATATAATCTGTAAGATGTCACAATGTCTTTACATTGATCGCCCAACATCTAGTTTGTGGATTGACTCTAGAGCAATAAGACATATCACAAAGAGCAAAGAAGGGGTCATAGATCTAAAGGAATATAAATCAGGAGAACATAGGGTGTATATGGGAAATAATACCTTCTCATATATCCTTGGTGTAGGGTTCTTTAGGATTTATGTATAAGGCACACCAGTTATTCTAACTAATGTATTAATTGTGTCAACTATAAGGCACAATTTAGTCTCGGTCCCTGCCTTGGTTAAAAAAGGTTTTGAAGTCAAGTTTGTCTCTCATAAGGTAATTGTAGGGAAGTGTGGAAGGATAGCCTTCTTAGGATTGTTCAACGATGAACAAGGTTTGTTCAAATTAAATGAAAGATACAGATTTTCTACTTATATTGATTGTGTCTTTAATGTTGATGTGAATGTGTAGCATAGGCTCCTAGGGCATATGTCTGAAAAAGTTGAGAAAATTATGAGACTTTGAATTATTGCTAGTTTTTCAAGAAAATACTTTTGGCAAATGTAAAGCCTTTATACAAGGGAAAACGACAAGAAAAATATTTTCCAAGAAAATAACAAGGACAACAACCCTGTTAGAAATCATTCACACTGATTTATGGAGTCCTTTTACGATAAGATCTCATCATGAGAAGGTATATTTCATAACCTTTATCGATGATTAATCAAGATATACATATGTATATCCCTTAACACATACATCAAAGGCACTTTAAGCATTCAAAGAATATAAGCAGGAAGTGTGGATCTATCGCTCATGTGAAGATCCTTAATCAGTTTAGAGGCAAGCTAGATAGTAGGTCCTTCAAATGTATATTCATCAGATATCCTAAAGGCTCAAAAGGATATTGTTTTTATCATAAGGACTATGGATTGATAGAGAGCAAGAGATATTAAATTCTTAGAAGATACTAAGAATGACATCTTTGAGAATAATGATAAGTATGTTGACGATCTAGTAGATGTAGATCAATCATCATTCGAACCTATAGATGATCTTCCTAAATAAGTGGATATAAAAGGCTTAGGGTCGCACCGTCCTTCTAAAAGGATTATCACACTTATCTTGTTCAAGAAATGTGCAATTCGGTAGATTTAGATGAGCTAACTGATAACTTGACTTATCGGCAGGCTATTGACTCATCTGAATCAATAGACTGAGATAAATTCATGGATGAGGAAATTGAATCCATTAAGAAAACCAAGTCCTTGAATTGACTGATTTGCCAAAAGAAAGAAAAGTCATAAGTTGCAAATGAGTTATGAAAAAGAAATAATAAATCAACAAGTTTAAAGCGAGGTTGGTTGCAAATGGATTCTCGCAAAATAAGGGGATAAACTATGTTGAGACATATTCTCCTGATACGAAATTTACATCAACAAAAATAATCCTTGCGATATCAATATATTATGATTTGGACTTATACTAGTTAGATATAAAACTGTTTTTCTAAATGAAGATTTAGATGAAATCATATATATGCAACATCTGAAAGGATACATAGTTGAAGAAGAAGAAGATAAAGTATATAGGTTGAAAAAAACCCCATATGATCTTAAACAATCACCTCGTCAATGATAATTGACCTTTCAAAATGTTATTATTGAACTTAGGTTTATAGCTAATGAACTTGACCACTGTGTCTATATTGTGAACAGTGGGAGCCACTTTGTCATCCTATTATTATATGTAGATGACATTATTATTGATTGGAAATGATAATGAGATGATTGTCAAAACTAAGTCATGGTTAAACAAGGTGTAAAATGAAAGATATGGGAAAGCATCCTATATCTTTAGTATAAAGATTTCTCAAGATAGAGAATCTAAAATTTTATGTCTAAGTCAAGAGAGATATATTGATTATATCCTCAAAAAGTTTAAAATGGGTAAATGTAAGTTTACATCTACACCTATTGCGAAAGGGGTAAAACTTAGCAAAATTGATTGTCCCGATGAAGGAGACGATGAGCCTAACATTCCTTATGCACAAGCTGTGGGTAGCTTGATATATACTATGTTGTGTATAAAGACCTCATATCAGCTTCATTGTTGGTCTTGTAAGCATATATCAAAGTAATCCTATATAGCAACATTGGATAGATGTGAAAATGATTCTAAGATATCTTAAAAGAACAAAGGACTTGAAATTATGTTTTCAAGCAGATGAACTAAAAGTGGTAAGATACTCAGATGCTGACTTTGCTGGGAGAAAAGATGACAAAAAATCAACCTCGATAAAAATTTTCTTATTTGGAGGTGGTGATGTTTCTTGGGCTTATAACAAACAAGGTTATGTAACATTGTATACACAAGAGGCTGAGTATGTAGCTTATTGTATAGCTATAACTATTGTCGTTTAAATAAGTCACTTCATATGTGATTTGAAGTTGAACTAAAAGTGATAGGATACTTAGATGCCGACTTTGTTAGGAGAAAATATGACAACAAATCAATCTCCAAACAAATATTCATATTTGGAGGTGAAGATGTTTCTTGGGCTTGTACGAAACAAGGTTCTCGCCACCAGAGCCATCCTTTGATGGAATACTATCTGCTTGGGTTGATTTGCCTGAAACAACGGTCTCCACACCGGAACTAGGATTGCGAAGGGACACTTGATCGCCTTTATGTGTTCTGTGTTTTTGATCCTTTTCTCGTTGGTATTTATAAATAGCGATCATGCCTTCATCTTCTCGGTTTTCTTGTATGGGCCTTAGTGGGTTTTTTTTGGTCTTTTGTAACGTATACATTTAATATTATATATCTTTTGTATATGTAACATTTTTCCTCGATTGATAACAGTCATATAGAGCGTTACATATCTCACTTGGCCATTAGAGCCAAATATCTTGACATACTCATTATACCTCCCATTTTTTAGGGTTTTTCGAAGTTATGTTATTATGATTGTTATGAGGATGGTGGTGGACTTCGGTGGTCGAGGAAGGTGGCTGCAGGCAACGAAGGCGGTCGGCTAGGCGAGGTGGTGAAAGGGTGTCCGGCGGTCGACACCTCTGATTCTCTCGAGGGCGATAGATGGACGGTGATTGGCGATGGCTTCAGTGGTTGCGAATGGAAACGGACTGAGGCAGCTGGAGAAGAAAGGGGCGACGGAGAGAGATGGAATCAATTTTTCTCTGAATTTTCTCAGACTTTCTTCCATTTTACAGGAATTTCAGGCATACAACGATCAATGATCAAACGGCTCGATGCTCAGGAAGGAGAGGGATCTCTCAAGGTTTTTATGTTGAGGAGAGATAGTTCGGCCGTTATGATAAAACCGTGGAAATCAACTGATACCTTGTGAAACATTCAAAGCTTCCCTTTTATACTTTGATCTATTGGTTGCTGAATAGGAGTTATTTGTCTCCTTGACAGTAGTTGAACGGGGTTGTTTGCAAGCTACGGTAGGCTAATAGCTTTTGGGTGATTCGTTGAGTTGCTTCACCATTCACTCTCTTCTTGTGTTGTAGCAGTTCATTCGATCAGTTTGCTTTTACATGTATCCCTTCACTTGTTGTATATTAATCTCATGCATTCTTTGATCCTTAGCTTCATTTAATTTATAATATTTAAGGATTAAAAGATTTAAGACTGATCTCATCTATTTTCGTGTATATATATATATATATATATATATATATATATATATATATATTAGGTCGATGGACCTTGTCTCAATCAACATCAGATGGCACACGAGTTCAAGGCATGACATGCTAAAAATGTTACTAAAATCCAAATGTTCTCAATCAACCTCACATTCATCCGCTTGACATGCACGCGAGTTCAAGGCATGAAATGCTAAGAAATTTACCAAAACCTAAATATTGTCGATATCTATATAACTCCGCCCATGTAAGGGATCACTCTTGCATTGCCGGTCCCAAGCCCGGATAAAGGAGGAGGGTTGTGTTAGGCTTTCGACAGCCAGCGTAATACTTGTCGGATTTTTATAACATGGATTACAAAAATTATGAGCATTGCTTTGGGGTGTCCCCGCCTAGCGACGTGCTGCAAAGCCCGAATGTAGTAAGAAGTAAGCAAGGGTCACTACATTTTCCACCGAATGTAGTAAATCAATTGCAGAGAGGGTTCCCACATCATGTACGGGTGTGGGTAAAGAAGTTAGTCCCGCTACATTGCTGCCCGAATGTAGTGAAAAATTTTTAGAGAGGGTCTCCGCATTTTGATTATGGACGGATGCGGGAGGTAAGGAAGCTAGTCCTAGATAATAAGATTCGTATTGGTTCTTGGAATATCGAAACATTATCCGGTAAGCTAATGGAGGTGGTAGATACTATGATTCGGAGAAAGATTCATATTCTATGTTTACAACAGACAAAATGGGTTGGAGAAAAAGCAAAGGAGATAGAGGATACAAGTTTTAAATTATGGTACTCAGGTAAAGAAAAGGCTCGATGCGGAGTTGGTATTATCATAAATAAAGATTTAAAGGAGAGTGTAGTAGACATACAACGATATGGTGACCGAATCATGACGTTGAAATTAGTGTTAGGAGCAGAGGTTTTGAATATAGTTTGTGCTTACACACCCCAAGTAGGACTAGAAGATAATATAAAGATAGTTTTTGGGTAAGAGCTAGATAAGGTGTTTCAAAAGATTCTACAAAGGGAGATGATTTGTTTAGGAGGAGATTTAAATGGACATGTCGGTAAAGAGGCATTAGGATATCAAGGGATTCATGGAAACTTTGGTTTTGGGATATAAACGAGGAAGGTAGGGAGATTTTATATTTTGCTATGGCATTTGATCTCTTTATAGTCAATGCAATCTTCAAAAAACGAGATGAACATTTAATTACTTATAAGAGTGGCTTATCACAAACACAAATTTATTACTTTATTTGTAGAAAAAAAGATAGAGCGTGTTGTAAAGATTGTAAGGTAATTCCAGGAGAAAGCCTAACCACCCAACATCAACTTTTAGTTATGGATTTATAAATAAAAAAAATAGACAAAGAAGAAAAGAGTGCATCGAGCTATTCAGACTAAATGGTGGAACCTCAAAAGCGAGAAAGAATATATATTTAAATAGAAAGTCCTTCAAGGAGATGTTTGGAATTATGTTGGTACACCCTGTGATATGTGGAACAATATGGCTATACATATTAGGAAAGTGGCGAAAGATGTGTTAGGGGTATCTAAGGGAGGTGTACCGGCACAAAAAGAAGCTTGGTGGTGGAGTGAAGTAGTACAAAATAAAATCAAGGCAAAAAAGGCATGTTACAAATTACATTATGCTAAGAAAATTAGTAAAACTTTAGAAGCTTATAAGAAAGCAAAGAAAGAAGCGAAAAAGACCATTAGTAAAGCAAAAGCTAAGATTTGGGAGGACTTATATAAAAAACTCAACTCAAAAGAGGGTGAAAGAGATATTTTTAGGATAGCTAGGGCTAGAGATAAGAAAACTAAAGATCTTAATTATGTTAGATGCATAAAAGACGATGATGAAAAAATTCTAATGACAAATGATGATATAAGAAATAGATGGAAAACTATTTTTATAATCTTTTTAATGAAAATAAAGATGTTAGTATTAGTTTAGGAGATTTAGCTAAGTCAGAAAAGTATATAAACTACAATTTCTACCGACGTATTCAAAAGAATGAAGTCAAAGAGGCTCTTAAACATATGAAGGGTGGTAAATCGGTAGGACCATATAATATTCCTATAGAAGTTTGGAAAATACTAGGAGAAATAAGAATCACTTAGCTCACAAGACTTTAATGAAATATAGAAAAACCAAAAGATGCCCGAGGAATGGAGAGCAAGTACACTTATACCCATATATAAGAACAAGAGAGACATTCAAAATTGTGCGAATTATCGAGGTATCAAGTTAATGAGTCATACTATGAAATTATGGAAAAAAATTATCGAATGTAGGTTAAGACAAGTATCAAGTACAACAGAGAACCAATTTGGATTCATGTCAGGCATATCTACTATTGAAGCAATTCACCTTTTGAGACGTCTTATGGAACATTTTAGAGCAAAAAAGAAAGACCTTCACATGATATTTATTGATCTAGAAAAAGCTTATGATAGGGTACCGAGGGAGGTTCTTTGGAGAACTTTGAAAAAAAGAGGTATCCCATTGACATATATTAACCTTATAAGAGACATATATGATGGTGCAAAAACATGTGTGAGGACTCATGAAGGAATGACAGACTTCTTTGAAGTTAATATTGGGTTACATCAAGGATCAACTTTAAGTCCATACTTATTTATAATGGTGATGGATGAGTTAACAAAACATATTCAAAATGAAGTACCTTGGTGTATGTTATTTGCAGATGAGATTGTATTAGTGGAGGAGTCTAAGGAAAAAGTTAATAGAAAATTTGAACTATGGAGAGAAACATTAGAAAGCAAAGGCCTCCGACTTAGTAGAACAAAGACAGAATATATGGAATGTAAGTTTGATCATTTGGTTACTTCAGAGGATATGGAAATTAAAATTGACACACATTGCATTCCCCAAAAGGAAAGTTTTAAATACCTAGGGTCAATTTTTCTGAGTGATGGAAGAATTGATGCACATAGAATTAATGCTGGTTGGTTAAAATGGAGAGGAGCACCAGGTATTCTTTGTGATAAGAAGATACCATTAAAGTTAAAAGGTAAATATTATAGAGCAGCAATTAGGCCTGCCATGTTTTATGGTTATGGGTGTTGGGCAGCTAATCATCAATATGTACAAAAGATGTCTGTGACAGAAATGAAGATTTTGAGATGGATGAGTGGTGATACAAGAAAAAACCGTATACATAATGAGGTTATTAGAAACAAATTAGGAGTGGCACCAATAGAAGATAAAATGAGAGAACATCGTTTAAGATGGTTTGGATATATAGAAAGAAGATCAAAAGAAGAACCTGTAAGAAGGTTAGAAAAACTAAATTTGGAAAGTATTAAAAGAGGTAGAGGACGACCACAAAAGTGTTGGAAAGAAATAATAAAGAATGATCTAGCTTATTGGGAGTTAACTGCTAACATGGCACACGATAGGGATATGTGGAAACAAAGAATCCATGTAACCGACCCCGTCTAGTATTTTTAAAGGCTTAGTTTTTGTTGTTGTTGTTGTTATATATATATATATATATATATATATATATATATATATATATATATATATATATATATATATATATATATATATATATATATAGGGAGAGAGAGAGAGAGAGAGGGAGAGAGAAGCCGGGGTTGCCTTGAGGTAGGTTGTGTGAAGCTTTCAAGTGCAGATAGTTGATCAGCAGCTTCAATTCCATGAGGGGTTGGCGGCAGCAGTCAGCGGAGCGTGCAGCCGAGAAAGGACTTCGTGGAAGCGTTCTCGTGCTTATGTCCTTGGGAGGGGAAAGGCTCCTCGACTGCATTGAAGGCTGAAGGCGCCATCAACCAAGCTCACCGGGATGCCATCGTAGATAATCTGAAAGCACCCGCACCTTTCCCTAGCTTCTCCCATCTTTGAACACATCAGCCCCCATGACTCCGTCCCTGGCACCACAATTTCTGTCCCTGGTGAGATCCAAACAAGGGAATGGAAAATGAGAGGGGGGCCCTCTCTCTCTCTCTCTCTCTCTCTCTCTCTCTGATGTGGTGGTAAGCTTGCACTCTTTATATACGGTAAAAAAATCATATGAGCCGTTGGATGATATTCATCCAACTGTTCCAACAAACAAATAATAAGATTTGTTGCCATAATAAAATTTGATGATAGGCATTTAAAAGAAGGCATTTTGTAAATATGAAGGATGAATGAGAAATCGTGCAGAGGAGTAGATGCCCGAGTAGGAAGCTCCTGCCATCACTAAACATAGTCATGATAAGCTGTTCTTGTATCACCAGCTCCTATCAAAATTGCGACACAAGGAGACAACGATAGCTCACCTGGGTAGGAGTCGATTACTTGCAAGATGAGGGTCATGAGTTTGATACACAAGGACACAACCATAGCTCCATCACCTGGCTAGCAGTCAACTCACAACATGAAGGTCATCAGTTCGACACTCGAGGCATACATCTGGCTTCGTACTCCCTATTCTAAAAACACAAAAAAAAATTATGACAAAGCGAATTATGGATGATATTTAATTTTCTTAAATCTACGGTGCCAACTTTAGGCAGCATACGTAACGCCCAACCCAAGGCATTTTTGTTTCACTGGGTGACTTTGCGTTCGCCTTCCATCCCCGCCTTACCCCATCTGGGGCTGACTCCCTTTTCTATAAGTGTGGCGAATGAAGAAAAGATCCACGAAGCTTTGTTCGTCCCCTTACAAAGCGCCGGGTGTTGATGGGCTGTGCGCATCTTTTTCTTTCAGTCATTGGGAGATTGTGAAGCCCTCGGTATCTTTGTGAATAAAAGTATCAGCTTTACATGCAAAATTCAACACATGAAATCAAGCAAATCCTACCAACCTATGATGAAGAAATCAACGAAACACGAAAGAAAGTAAATCAAAGGGAACTAGAAAGCAAGAAAGACATCATAAAAGCAAAAGCGACGTTTTAAAGATTTAATTTCCTTCTTGATTTCCAAAATCATTGTTTTCTATTTTTAAAATAACTAATCTTTGGTGCCTTTGCCTGGATGTGCATAATGCTAGTCATGGACAGCTAAGCCATGTAGCGGAAACAGTGGGCATGATGAACCTAACAAATATGCAAGATCAACCAAGTTTGATGGTGCATTTATCCAAACCACTGAACTTTTGTGCACATAAAGTGGAGGCCAGAGCAAAGCCGCTTAGGTAGTTTCTGATTACAAACTAACAAATATGCAATTGGAAAGAGGTGTAACTTTTCTGTACGTTGAAAACAGCCTGAGGCGCATACAGTCAGCTATCATATTCATGAAAAGCCTAGTCGTTATAGTGGCAAATTGTTTAAATGACATGACTTCTTTTACAATTGTTCCACAAGTCCAATTTGAGTCGAAAGAAGTTGGCATCAGGGGGTAGATGACCACACGAAACTCAACGCATGAGCTTCAAAAGAAAACCCAAGCATCTTCCTCTTTCTCGTGTTGTTATCTTATCTCACACAAAAATCCAAGCATTAATACATCATGAATCAAACACAAAACCATGATATGAGAAAGAAAGCTTCACTTCTACTATCAGGAGTTTAACACTACGGATCCAAGACATTGCAAAGGGCAAGAATTGAAGGAACCTTTAGAAGTTCAAGCATAGTGCAAGTATCAACCGGATTCATACCATCGAACAAAAATTTAGAAAAAGTATCAGCAGGATTCATAATCTTATCGTCAACATCAGGTACGTCACAAGCATCATGCCTTCGGACGTGCATATGCACCCAACCCTACACCCTTGCCCACTTAAAGAACTGTACGCGATAGAGACCAACCATATTATTCCTAAGCATAGAAATGGTTCCATAAGAGTTGTTAACACTACAGGTTACTCAAATTCTATTCATGCTCAAATCTACTCAAGCATAAACAACAACAACAACAACTAAGCCTTTTCCCATACTAGACGGGGTCGGCTACATGGATTCTTTGTTTTCACAAATCCCTATCGTGTGCCATGTTAGCAATTAACTCCCAATAAGCTAGAGCATTCTTTATTGTTTCTTTCCAACACTTTTGTGGTCATCCTCTACCTCTTTTAATACTTTCAAAATTTAGTTTTTCTAACCTCCTTACAGGTTCTTCTTTTGATCTTCTTTCTATATGTCCAAACCATCTTAAACGATGTTCTCTCATTTTATCCTCTATTGGTGTCACTCCTAATTTGTTTCTAATAACCTCATTATGTATACGGTCTTTTCTTGTATAACCACTCATCCATCTCAACATCTTCATTTTTGTCACAGACATCTTTTGTATATGTTGATGATTAACTTCCCAACACTCAGAACCATAAAACATGGCAGGCCTAATTGCTGCTCTATAATATTTACCTTTTAATTTTAATGGTATCTTCTTATCACATAGAATACCAGATGCTCCTCTCCATTTTAACCAACCAGCATTAATTCTATGTGTAACATTTCCATCAATTCTTCCATAACTTTGAAAAATTGACCCTAGGTATTTAAAACTTTCCTTTTGGGGAATGCAATGTGTGTCAATTTTAATTTTTATGTCCTCTGAAGTAGCCAAATGATCAAACTTACATTCCATATAGTTTGTCTTTGTTCTACAAAGTCGGAGGCCTTTGCTTTCTAATGTTTCTCTCCATAGTTCCAATTTTCTATTAACTTTTTCCTTAGACTCCTTCACTAATACAATGTCATCTGCAAATAACATACACCAAGGTACTTCATCTTGAATATGTTTTGTTAACTCATCCATCACCATTATAAATAAGTATGGACTTAAAGTTGATCCTTGATGTAACCCAATATTAACTTCAAAGAAGTCTGTCGTTCCTTTATGAGTCCTCACACATGTTTTTGCACCGTTAATATATGTCAATGGGATACCTCTTTTTTTCAAAGTTCTCCAAAGAACCTCCCTCGGTACCCTATCATAAGCTTTTTCTAGATCAATAAATATCATGTGAAGGTCTTTCTTTTTTGCTCTAAAATGTTCCATAAGACGTCTCAAAAGGTGAATCTCTTCAATAGTAGATCTGCCTGGCATAAATCTAAATTGGTTCTCTGTTGTACTTATACTTGTCTTAACCTACGTTCGATAATTCTTTCCCATAATTTCATAGTATGACTCATTAACTTGAAACCTCGATAATTCGCATAATTTTGAATGTCTCCCTTGTTCTTATATATGGGTATAAGTGTACTTGCTCTCCATTTCTCGGGCATCTTTTGGTTTTTCCATATTTCATTAAATAGTCTTGTGAGCCAAGTGATTCCTATTTTTCGTAGTATTTTCCAAACTTCTATAGGAATATTTTCTGGTCCTACCGATTTACCACTCTTCATATGTTTAAGAGCCTCTTTGACTTCATTCTTTTGAATACGTCGGTAGAAATTGTGGTTTATATACTTTTTTGACTTAGCTAAATCTCCTAGACTAATATTAACATCTTTATTTTCATTAAAAAGATTATAAAAATAGTTTTTCCATCTATTTCTTATATCATCATTTGCCACTAGAATTTTTTCATCATCGTCTTTTATGCATCTAACATAATTAAAATCTTTAGTTTTCTTATCTCTAGCCCTAGCTATCATAAAAATATCTCTTTCACCCTCTTTTGACTTGAGTTTTTTATATAAATCATCCCAAATCTTAGCTTTTGCTTCACTAACAACCTTTTTCACTTCCTTCTTTGCTTTCTTATAAGCTTCTAAAGTTTCACTAGTTTTCTCATCATAATGTAATTTGTAACATGCCCTCTTTGCCTTGATTTTATTTTGTACTACTTCACTCCACCACCAAGAGTCTTTTTGTGCCAGTACACCTCCCTTAGATACCCCTAACACATCTTTCGCCACTTTCCTAATATGTATAGCCATATTATTCCACATATCACAAGGTGTACCAACATAATTCCAAACATCTCCTTGAAGGACTTTCTGTTTAAATATATCTTCTTTCTCGCTTTTGAGGTTCCACCATTTAGTCTAAATAGCTCGATGCACTCTTTTCTTCTTTCTCCATTTTCTTATTTGTAAATCCATAACTAAAAGTCGATGTTGGGTGGTTAAACTTTCTGCTCGAATTACCTTACAATCTTTACAACACGCTCTATCTTTTTTTCTACAAATAAAGTAATCAATTTGTGTTTGTGATAAGCCACTCTTATAAGTAATTAAATGTTCACCTCGTTTTTTGAAGATTGTATTAACTATAAAGAGATCAAATGACATAGCAAAATTTAAAATCTCCCTACCTTCCTCGTTTATATCCCCAAAACCAAAGTTTCCATGAATCCCTTGATATCCTAATGCCTCTTTACCGACATATCCATTTAAATCTCCTCCTAAACAAATCTACTCAAGCATCTACCCATAATTAATATAAATAGTAAAGATTTAAATTAAAAGTATCATTGTATTTCACATCCAATATGAATACTTTTTGCTTTATCACTTCAATCATTATTTCAAAGATCAAACTACTGAAATATAAAATAGAGTAAAGCATTTAACACTTCACCGTTTGATCAATTTAATCAACATAATCACCAATAAAAATTTGAATTTTGTAAGCATTTAGTGAACATATTCCATACAAAAAATAGAATGATACTTTTCACTTGTTAAATTCAATCTCTATCATTAATCATGTTAATCAAATTAAAAATAAATATCTTCAAGTAGATTTGAGGATAGATGGGTGTGAGCGTATACCAATTTTGTAGTTAAATGCTAATAAGAACGTGTAAGAAGCGAAGTTAAATGCTAATATAACGCAAGAACGAACGTCACCTTAGAATCCATATTTGGGTTTCAGTTGTGGCGTTTAGAATTACATCACAAGGATACGTTATTTAGTAGTTGTAAGTCAATCAACACAGTGTTGGACATCAACATGGATTTGATCTTTTTGACCATTGCTGTTGTTATTTCTGAAAAAGAAACTGATGAAAACAAGACACTCTGACGGATTAGCATCCAAAGCCATTAGTCAGATCATTGACATTGCGCACACAATTTATTCAGACCTCTTACATTAGGATGACAGTGAAACTAGGCTACCCCCATACATCCCGGGTGCATTGGTTACAAAGTTATTAGGATTAGCAGGAGCCCTCACCGTGAGAATGTGAAGTCGGAAGATTGTGAATTAACTTGTCTGCCAAATCCTCACCCAACATCAACCGCCTTTTAACAATATTAAGCAGCACTCCGACAATATTATCCCTTTTAAATGCGCATTCCTCTACTGGTAAGTACACAACCCATCTATGCAGGCACTACTCATGCACGTTTGAAAAAGATATGATACTTATGACATATGAAGTAAAATAAACGTAGCATCTGCAACGATAGTGAATTTTTTCCATTTGTTAAAAGGTACAAGTTGAGCCTGAAGCACTAAGCGAAGTTCCTGCTAGAAGCCATGCAATCAGAACTGCGACTACAAGGTTAGGCACTGTAAACAGATATACTTTTATAAATTTATATGGATACATACATGAGAAAGTTCTCATTTCCAGAGTTTCACATACTTATCATGACTGCCAGAAGCAACCACCCCCGTGACATTCGACACTGCCAAGGCTGCAACCAACCCTTCATGAGCAGCAAGAGTCATGCGTTTGTTCTCAACCATGTTCCACAGCTCAAGAGACTGAAAGGAATCGGTGTTAGACATAAGTTTCCAGTCTCTAGACACTAAAAGCGGAAATGAGCAGCAAGAGTCATGCGTTTGTTCTCAACCATGTTCCACAGTAAAGAGACTAAAGGAATCGGTGTTAGACATGAGTTTCTAGTCTCTAGACATTAAAAGCGGAAGAAGGCAGGGACATCAGTACTTGCCTGATAACACCCAATAACGAGCAATGAAGGGTAGTTAGGATGGAAGACGCAGGAATTAAATTTGTTCCCAGTACAACCCAATTCATGGATGCAGTCACTCTCACTTCCAGATCCAAGACTCCAGATCCTGACCGAATCTTCGCTAACAGATGCGAGTAAATCACCTGTGGAATCCCAACACACAGAGTGGATGGTTTTGGAATGTCCCTGCCATCATATTATATAGAAACAGAATTATTTCATCTGGCGAAATTCAGCAAACTGCTCCGTATCAGTTAAGCATGAAATGATACTCATAACAGGAAGAGTCCTCGTGAAGATAGCCAACCTGAAGAGACTGACGGCAGGCTTGTGTCTCCACATCTAGAATGGAGACAACATTGTCAGCAGCTGCGGCAAGATACTTCCCTAGACGGGGTTGAAACCTCAAGTGGTTGGATCCACCCTGCATGGAAGCAGGGAAGAAAACTTAAGCAGTAGATCATGGAATAGAAAAGGAAATGAAGTGGCAGCACAAAGAACTCCAGACTTTGAAAACTCTTGTGCAACTGCCGTTCTGGATGCTCCAATATCGGATTTCACTGTCTCCATCGCAGGAGCAGATTAGATCCTCTCTATTTGGATGGAAATCCAGAGACATGACTGACAGGGAATGGCCCGTAAACGTTCGAAGTGAATAAGAAGGCTGCATAAGGGGAGAAACTATACAGTAAGTGAACCAATAATTTAAAAACAAATATTGAAAACCACAAAGCCTGAAAATGTAAGACTTTGGTTCCACGTTATTAATAGCATATGAGCATAGCGTAGAGTAACAATAATACATACAAAGTAAATTATATAGCGCAAAAACAAGTATACAAACTTCAAATTAACATCAATTTTGCTGCAACATGAAGGAAACATGAACAATTTAATTATAAACATAAACTTTACGTGTATTGCACACAACAGTCACATTGTAAATAAAGCAGGTTCAAGCAAAACTATTAATGCGCCTCTCTTAAAAGTACATTACACATTTATAATCATTTCACGAAACAAAACATCAAAAAAAAGGCAAAGAAGATAAAGACGCAGAAAATGTGAAAGGAAGACCATAAGCAATCAAGTAATATGAAAATAGCATGTTTGGAATCATTTTATAGTTTAACCATCAAATTAACATTCGGTGGTAATAATTAAACATGCGACCACACTTGGACAAGTCTGGCAAAGGATGCACAGGAAAGGACCATAACGGCATATCTTCATATTATTTTAAAAATCTAAGCCAAGTAAAAGCATAAGATTTACAGGCATGAAAACAAAATCGGTAGTGACTCAAAGTTATAATTTTTTATTGGTATTGTAAATAATTGTTGATAATCGAAGGTTGAATCGTCCAAGTCACAAAATATCAAAGTGTTATTGAATCGCCAAGATATCAAAGCATCCAAATATGGATGTCACAAATCAAGAATACAACAACAGTCATGAGCAAAAGAGTTGAATCATGAATCAAAGGTTGTACTAGTCAGCTTACTTCATTGATATGAATATGGAGTATTTATAGAGCATTGTACGTATAAAGGAGAGAAGAAGAGGCAATAAGTGTTGGCCAGGCACTAGCCGTTGGCCAGCATGTCTTAGGAGGTTCTGACCCTCCAACGGCTATGGCAACGGACCCTAGTAGCCCGCGCCATACATAAGTAAAGCATCGTGCCACCTATTACATTTAACATCCCCTCAAACTTACGGTGTATATACCGAAAGTTTGTCCAACAAGAAGTGAAAGCGAGAAGCAGAAAGAGATTTGGTGAAGAAGTTAGCTAGTTGCATCTCTCATGTGACATAACACAAATTGATCTTCTTCTGTAAACATTCTTCACGAGCAAAATGACAATCCATCTCAATATGCTTCGTTTTTTTGTGAAATGTGTTATTGGAAGCAATGTACATGGCGCTTTTATTGTCACAGTACATAGTAGCGGGTTTTTGAGGAGAAATGCACATATCTCTCATAACAACTATAATCCAAGAAATCTATGTGGCAGCATTAGCCATATCTCGATATTCTGCTTTGGTAAAAGAGAGTGACACATTTTGCTGCTTCTTCCAGTTTTAGGACATAAGTGATTCACCTAGAAAAACACAAAACCAGTCATAGAATGTCTGTTGTTGACATCTCTACCTCATTGGGCATCAATATACATAGATAAATCAAAAGACGATGAAGAAGTTAAGAGTACCCTCTTGTTTGTAGAATTTTAATAATTCACATAAGAGCGCTCATATGAACAGTGGTAGGTGCTTGCTGAAATTGCCTAGTTGTATGTAGAAATATCATGACGAGTAATAGTAAGAAAGGTAAGGGCACCTATAAGTTGTCTGTAGGGGGTGGAGTTATCTAATTTTTCACTATCAGTGGATCTTTAACTTAGTACCAAGAACTTAATGAGTATCGACTGTCTTATTGTCGGTGATGCAAGATCTTTCAATTATATTATTTGCAAATTTAGTTTGAGACATAAAGTATTGGCAATTCAACAACAACTACAACAACAACTAAGCCTTTTTCCATACTAGACGGGGTCGGCTACATGGATTCTTTGTTTCCACAGATCCCTATCGTGTGCCACGTCAGCAGTTAACTGACAATAAACTAGATCATTCTTTATTGTTTCTTTCCAACACTTTTGTGGTCGTCCTCTACCTCTTTTAATACTTTCCAAATTTAGTTTTTCTAACCTTCTTACAGGTTCTTCTTTTGATCTTCTTTCTATATGTCCAAACCATCTTAAACGATGTTCTCTCATTTTATCCTCTATTGGTGTCACTCCTAATTTGTTTCTAATAACCTCATTATGTATACGGTCTTTTCTTGTATGACCACTCATCCATCTCAACATCTTCATTTCTGTCACAGACATCTTTTGTATATGTTGATGATTAACTTCCCAACACTCAGAACCATAAAACATGGCAGGCCTAATTGCTGCTCTATAATATTTACCTTTTAATTTTAATGGTATCTTCTTATCACAAAGAATACCTGATGCTCCTCTCCATTTTAACCAACCAGCATTAATTCTATGTGTAACATCTCCATCAATTCTTCCATTACTTTGAAAAATTGACCCTAGGTATTTAAAACTTTCCTTTTGGGGAATGCAATGTGTGCCAATTTTAATTTCTATGTCCTCTGAAGTAACCAAATGATCAAACTTACATTCCATATATTATGTCTTTGTTCTACTAAGTCAGAGGCCTTTGCTTTCTAATGTTTCTCTCCAAAGTTCCAATTTTCTATTAACTTTTTCCTTAAACTCCTCCACTAATACAATGTCATCTGCAAATAACATACACCAAGGTACTTCATCTTGAAAATGTTTTGTTAACTCATCCATCACCATTATAAATAAGTATGGACTTAAAGTTGATCCTTGATGTAACCCAATATTAACTTCAAAGAAGTTTGTCGTTCCTTCGTGAGTCCTCGCACATGTTTTTGCACCATCATACATGTCTCTTATAAGGTTAATATATGTCAATGGGATACCTCTTTTTTCCAATGTTCTCCAAAGAACCTCCCTCGGTACTCTATCATAAGCTTTTTCTAGATCAATAAATATCATGTGAAGGTCTTTCTTTTTTGCCCTAAAATGTTCCATAAGACATCTCAAAAGGTGAATCGCTTCAATAGTAGATCTGCCTGACATAAATCCAAATTGGTTCTCTGTTGTACTTGATACTTGTCTTAACCTATGTTCAATAATTCTTTCCCATAATTTCATAGTATGGCTCATTAACTTGATACCTCGATAATTCGCAGAATTTTGAATGTCTCCTTTGTTCTTATATATGGGTATAAGTGTACTTGCTCTCCATTCCTCGGGCATCTTTTGGTTTTTCCATATTTCATTAAATAATCTTGTGAGCCAAGTGATTCCTATTTCTCGTAGTATTTTCCAAACTTCTATTCGAATATTTTTTGGTCCTACCGATTTACCACTCTTCATATGTTTAAGAGCCTCTTTGACTTCATTCTTTTGAATACGTCGGTAGAAATTGTAATTTATATACTTTTGTGACTTGGCTAAATTTCCTAAACTAATACTAACATCTTTATTTTCATTAAAAAGATTATAAAAATAGTTTTTCCATCTATTTCTTATATCATCATTTGCCACTAGAATTTTTTCATCACCGTCTTTTATGCATCTAACATAATTAAAATCTTTAGTTTTCTTATCTCTAGCCCTAGCTATCCTAAAAATATCTCTTTCACCCTCTTTTGACTTGAGTTTTTTATATAAGTCATCCCAAATCTTAGCTTTTGCTTCACTAACGGCCTTTTTCGCTTCCTTCTTTGCTTTCTTATAAGCTTCTAAAGTTTCACTAGTTTTCTCATCATAATGTAATTTGTAACATGCCCTCTTTGCCTTGATTTTATTTTGTACTACTTCACTCCACCACCAAGCTTCTTTTTGTGCCGGTACACCTCCCTTAGATACCCCTAACACATCTTTCGCCACTTTCCTAATATGTATAGCCATATTATTCCACATATCACAAGGTGTACCAACATAATTCCAAACATCTCCTTGAAGGACTTTCTGTTTAAATATATCTTCTTTCTCGCTTTCGAGGTTCCACCATTTAGTCTGAATAACTTGATGCACTCTTTTCTTCTTTCTCCATTTTCTTATTTGTAAATCCATAACTAAAAGTCGATGTTGGGTGGTTAAACTTTCTGCTCAAATTACCTTACAATCTTCACAACACGCTCTATCGTTTTTTCTACAAATAAAGTAATCAATTTGTGTTTGTGATAAGCCACTCTTATAAGTAATTAAATGTTCACCTCGTTTTTTGAAAATTGTATTAACTATAAAGAGATCAAATGACATAGCAAAATTTAAAATCTCCCTACCTTCCTCGTTTATATCCCCAAAACCAAAGTTTCCATGAATCCCTTGATATCCTAATGCCTCTTTACCGACATGTCCATTTAAATCTCCTCCTAAACAAATCATCTCCCTTTGTGGAATCTTTTGAAACACCTTATCTAACTCTTCCCAAAAAACTGTCTTTATACTATCTTCTAGTCCTACTTGGGGTGCGTAAGCACAAACTATATTCAAAACCTCTGCTCCTAACACTAATTTCAACATCATGATTCGGTCCAATATCATTGTATGTCTACTACACTCTCCTTTAAATCTTTATTTATGATAATACCAACTCCGTTTCGGGCCTTTTCTTTACCTGAGTACCATAATTTAAAACCTGTATCCTCTATCTCCTTTGCTTTTTCTCCAACCCATTTTGTCTCTTGTAAACATAGAATATGTATCTTTCTCCGAATCATAGTATCTACCACCTCCATTAGCTTACCCGATAATGTTATGATATTCCAAGAACCAATACGAATCTTATTATCTAGGACTAACTTCCTTACCCTCCGCATCCGTCCATAATCAAAATGTGAAGACCCTCTCTGAAAATTTTTCACTACATTCGGGCGGCAATGTAGCGGGACTAACTTCTTTACCCACACCCGTCCATGATGTGGGAACCCTCTCTGCAATTGATTCACTACATTCGGGTGAAAATGTAGTGGCCCTTGCTTACTTCTTACTGCATTCGGGCTTTGCAGCACGTCGCTAGGCGGGAACGCCCCAAAGCAATGCTCATAATTTTTGTAATCCGTGTTGTAAAAATCCGACGAAGTTTTACGCTGGCTGTCGGAAACCTAAGACAACCCTCCTCCTTTATCCGGGCTTGGGACCGGCAATGCAAGTATTGGCAATTGTTTATAATAATTTCAATACCCAAGAAATATCGCAAGAGAACCCAAATCCTTCTCCATTCTCAAACTGTCTAGGCTAACTCGTCAGTCAAAACCGAAATACCATGAATATCAGTCTACCAAGGATAATCATGTCATCATCATATAAAGACAAAATGATACGACCAAGATCACGTTGCACTTCTAACAAAAAGAGCAGTAGTAATCATGACTACTCAAGCAAATCCAAGTGGAAGAGGATCACAATCAAATTGTAAAATTTTCAAACCAAGCACCTGGGTGCTTTGTCTTCGAGACCATATAATGCTTTCTCGAGCTTATAGACATATACCTTAGGATCATGTAAAGCCACTGTGAGGGTGCTATATAAATTTCTTCTAAGATCTCCATTCAAGAAGCTGCATTTTTAACATCAAGTTGAAAGATATGCTAACCGACGAACCGAAGCTAATGTGCAATAAGAGTACGAATAATAGTCATTTTTGTAACAGTGAGCAAATCGCTCTCCTTCATAATCCATACTATACCGTTGAGAATAAATTTCTTTGCAACCAACTCTGCTTTGTATCGCCAAGTAATAGGATCCATCAGAATCTAGTCTTGATTTATATATATCTAACGAATAACGTTCAACCAACAATGTACCTTACCAGAGGTGTAGAGGAACCTAAGTCCCAAGTAATTGCCGTTCAGAAAGGTAAAGTTCTTCATCCATAAAGCTGGCGACAAGAGCAGATCAAGCTAATAGTCTCTTCTTTATAGGAAGAGGGCTCAGGGAGAGACAAATGAATAGTAAGCTAAAAAGGAAGAAAAGATGAAGAATAAATAAGAATAAGCAAAACTGCAACTTGCGGACTTCACGAATGCGTACGGATTGACGCACGTAATGGATCCACATAACTCGACCGGAGCTCGGTGGACCATAGCGAGAAGAGGAAGCTCAGATGTGGCCGAGAAGCAAAGTGTCAAGACTGCTAAGAAGGGTACTTGGAAGTACTAGGAACCCGAGATGACAAACTATCGAATCCTCCAGAAAAGGATCTATAACGAATAGGGTCAGATCTAGTCAAATCCACTACGAGTAGTTGACGGAATAGAAAAGAAAGTTTATACGCTTCTCAAGAAAACAACATTGATCTAGACACATAAAGTTTCCGAAGTTATCGGATCAAAACAACGATATCCCCTTTTATCTTTACTCATAACCAAGAAAGACACAAATAGCAGATAGATCATATGACAACTCCTGTCACAATTTGCTCCAATACGTAGAGATCTAAGAACTTAAACAAGTACAACTAAAAACTCTAAAGAAAGAATAATCAGAGCTGATACCCACGCAGAACTTTTCAAAAGGAGACAAACCCGGGAATATTTAGTGAAGATGGAATTGTATTAATCAAACTTACAAGAAGAAGTAACAAATGTTCTTCACCCCAAAACACACTAGGAAATGTATGACATTGTAGATAGAACGAGCAAGCTTTCAAACAACGTGCCTATGTTTTCTCTCAGCCAAGCCATTTTGTTGAGGAGTTTTTTATATAAAATTTCATTAATTTTAATAAATTTTTGAAAATCAGTTAATAAGTATTATTCTCCCGAATCAGATCTAAAATCTTAACAGTATAATCAAATTGATTTTTCACCATATTGCAAAAGATTACAAATTTTTAAAATACTTCCAATTTGTGTTTTAAAAGATATATCCAAGTAAAGCGAATAAAATCATCTACAAATATTACATAATATTGAACTCCTCCCTTGGAAAGGGCGGAGGCAAGACCCCAAACATCAGAATATATTAATTCAAAAGCTTTGCTTTGTACATAATTTCTTTCTCCGAAAGGAAGATGATGCATTTTTCCAATAACGCATTCTTTACAATCAAATTTTTGTTCTTCAATTTTTTTCAATGAAAGAAAATTACATAGTTTATACATATCCAATTGTAGAAGTAGTTTATGCCGAAGTGTGGCATCATGAGCAACATTACAAGACTAAAAATTTGGCATAAGTAACCAATCCATTTTATATAGTCCACTTTCTCTATAACCTTAACCAATCATCTTCTTTGAAAGGTGATCATGCACCACACAATACTTAGATGAGAAAATGACTATATAATCATTATCACAAATTTAAACAAACCGAAAGTAAGTTTAAATTAAGTTCAAGTATAAAGCTTACATTTTGAATTTTAAAATTGTCTTTTCAAAATTCTCAACTTTTTTAATTTGAAGTTTTGTGCCATCGGCCGTAAACACATGTTTTCCAAAGATATCATGAGAATTGTTTAACGATTTATCATAATGGGTCATAAGAAAAGAAGCACCCTAGTCTAGGAACCAAGACATACCTTAAGAAGTGGAGAGAGCGTTTCCGAAAATACTTGCCTTTTCTTTGAACATTTCTTCTACGCATGTTTTGATGTTGGTAGGCAAAGCGACATACCTTAAGAAGTGGAGAGAGCATTTTCGAAAATGCTTGCCGTTTCTTTGAACATTTCTTCTATATATGCTTTGATGATGATAGGCAAAGCTCCTCTATTTTTGTCATTCATAGCTCTCACGTTTCTATATTTCTTTTGAAGAAGAAGACAAGTGGTTATGATATCACGACTTTTCCTGCAATAATGACATATTGTGTTCTTGTTTGACCATGATCCAATGGGGTTTTTATTTTATCCTTCTCTTCGTCCTTCGAAGTTTTTCACATGTTCATATTTGCTCCCGATTTGGAGGTAGCAAGAACGACTTCTTTTGCAACATTAATATTTTTTAATCTTGTTTCCTCCATAACAAGATCGGTCAAAAAAGAGTCTCCCTTTAGTATAGGTTTTCTCTGTATTAAGTTGGATCTAATGTTTTCAAATTCATCCCTTAAACCGCACATAAACAAAAAAAAATATTGATTGTCTAAGAACTGTTGAAATTTCTATTTTTTGAAGTTTTCCAAATTTGTCAAAACTTATAAGTTGAGTCCAAAATCATTGTGATAGTCTCTAATGCTTAAATTCCCTTATTTAAGCATTATTATCCTTTACATTAAATCAATTTGAAAGACAAAATCACCTTAAGAGTAGATCATTTTCAAATGCTCCTAAGTTTCAAAAGAACTTTCGAAAACACTAATTCTATTTCTAAGTTTTTTATCGACATTTTGACAAATAATCAAAGTTATTTTTGCATTAATCTTTTCACAAGTTTTTATATCATCATCATCCAAATCTTCAGTGTCTAAAATCGATTCTTGAATTGTCCCGTCAATATAATACCAAAAAACTTTTAACAAAGAATACTTTTTCATAATTCTTGCCCAACTTTGATAGCATTTCGGGTCAAGAATATATCTAAAAGATTCATTTTTGCTCTCAATTTTAAGCAAAAATAAAAGGTTTTAGTGTTACCTCAAGTTTGGAGTGATTTCATGAACTTTGCAATGTTGGCATGCTTCTCGATGTGCTCGAATTATGCAAAATGAGACCCTAATACCATGTAAATAATTGTTGATAATCGAAGGTTGAATCAGCAAAGTCGCAAAATGTAAAAGTGTTGGTTGAGTCGTCAAGATATCAAAGCATCCAAATATGGATGTCACAAATCAAGAATGCAACAAGAGTCAAAAGCGAGAGTCAAATCACGAATCAAAGGTTGTACTAGACACCTAAATTTATTCATATGAATATAGAGTTATTTATAGAGCATTGTACACACAAAGGAGAGAAGAAGAGGCAGCAAGTGCTGTCCAAGCACTAGCCATTGGCCAGCAAGTGCGGGTGCGGGTGCGGGATACGGCAAATTTCAAAAATTTTGGGTGCGACGACACGGCTAGGGTATATAATATTATATATTATATATAATATTCAAACTACATAAATCAATCATAATGCAACTAGTATTTGCTAATTTTGGGTGCACATAGGTATCAATTAGCAAGTTCCCTCATAATGATCTTAAACTTACAGTGATTTTACGAGCTGCAAAATATCCAAGTTATGGATTCAAAGAGTTTCAAGATCTTTTGTAGGATATAACATATACTAGTATTTGTGCTAGGATCCACTAGTGATGTCATACTCTTCTGTTCTATTGATCTGGCAATGTTCCTGGTCTTTAAATGTGTTTGGTGACAGAGATTATTCTGTGCAAAGGCATACAGTATGGAGTCCAATTGTTCGCACCCAAAATCATTCAATCAGCTTTATATTGTATAAAGCTATAATAGTAAGTACATAACTTTATATTAAAGCAAAACATATAAATGGTAAAAAACTACTAATTTCATCATAATACACAAATCAATCTTCATTATTCAGACCCATTTATCCGTGAGTTACAAAAAAAAAATTGCAAAATTTTTTTTTTTGGACATGCCGCACCGACACGGTGTCGGTGTCGCACCAGTGTCGGGGTCGACACTCCACCCCTTAGAAGTGTCTGTGTGACTTAGGCTATGGCAATGGGCTCTAGTGGCCCGCGCCATACACAAGTAGTGCACGGGCCCTAATGGCCCATGCCACCTATTACATTTAACATTGGAACATGAGAGTTGACTTTTTTAATATTTAGAATTTAATTATTTAATTATTTTTAATGAACTCAAATATGGGATATTTGCTTATGTACATTTAATATCAAGTGAATTTAAATGAGATATACTTCAATGGTCTACATATAAATAAGCTACTTAAGAATATGTATAGTATGATACAAGGAAGAAGACAAAGGAATATCAAAAGTGTGCACTAACACGACATCATGGTGCGCCATGTAGCTGCACTACGTAGTTCATATGGCACCTCCAATACTATAACGTGCTATTAGCAGCCTTGCTTTCGCTGAAGACTGAAATCACTGTAAGGCAGAACACAGTATTTGTTGAAAAACATCCTTGAAAGAACATGATCATAATTAGTAAGGAGTGCTCCTCCAGTGAACTCTTTTGATAATTAGTACAGAACTGTCAAATAAGCATGACTGTTCAATTATCAAACACAAACGAAAAAAAAAAAGATGATAAAATGGAAGGGGAAATAAGCACACCTTATCAGCATCCCAGACCCTGACAGTTTTATCAAAAGATGAGGTAGCCAAACGTGGTATGCTGGGACTAAAACGAACATCAGTAATTAGTAAGGAGTGCTCCTCCAGTGAACTCTTTTGCTTCATCGTATCCGCATACCACAGCACAGCCTGGACGTCAAGTTACCAAAATAAGTAAATTATTTCCTAAATATTTCTAAGTTGACCTATTCCAAGCTCCAGGATGCCAATGTCACAGAATTAATCAATTAAAAGACTTCCTTAGTGTCAGGATTCCTATCATAGCTCAACGCAACGTAAGATTGATGTCCAACCTTTTTCTCATGGCCAGCACTTGCTAACAGATTTCCATCCGACGAAAAATGGCAACAAGTGACTTTACTTGAACTTGCTCGAACAGAATTGATCTCACTAAATGTAAAACCTGACAAAGTATTTCCAGAAAGAAAAAGGAAAAAGGAAAGATTGTCACTACATGCCCAGCAAAAGACAATACTGCAGAAAGAAAACGTGAAAGTGATGTCAAGTCATGTCTAATTGTGACTAAGTGGGAAATTTTACAAAAGTAGAAACAATGACCTACCTTTGGTGCCTTCCATACAGTGACCAATTGTGTCTCTCTGATCTGTATCATCATGAGACAAGAACGACTCCACATTATCGTCCAATGAACCATCGTCCACAAATCTTTCCATATCAGCCTGCAAGTCAGTAGCTTTGTCATCCCACTGCCAAAATGAGTGCCAATGAGAATGTGTATGAATGTATGTGCCATGGTTATTGAAGGAAAAGCTGCAAATCTCTAAAAACAATGACGGATAAATGTGCTAGGTAAAGAAATTACTTACAAGTTGATTTGAAGATGATGTAAGAGTTCCAGTTCCATCAGAACCAAACATCATCAGAGCTTTGGAAGAGCTGGCACTATGCTGCAGGGGCATCGACATTACATCACCTGGTGTATGTGTCGATGGTGTAGAAGGTGCAGAGCTTGGCGACGGCCCCGTCGTGTTTGCGGTGCCTGAGCTATTGGCAGGACCTGAAGACGACCCTGGCAGCTTTCTTTTTCTTCCACTCTGATTCTTAGAAGCAGACTTAATTCATGCAAAAGGGGAATAAGGACTTTGTCACGAGTATAACAAGTAATGTAGTGCAGGGAGGAACATATGTACAAAATAGGGAAATCACTATTCCAAATATTTAACAGAAACCATCTAGCACTATTGTTACGTTCCAACCATCTCCAGAGGGAAAATAGGATGAAACCTGATCATTTCCCCTGAAGGAATTTGAGATGCTGCCATCAATAGGAACACCACCACTAGCGGCTTTGTCTTGCTGATGAAGATGATGGTTGCTGCTCTGAGATTGCTGACTTGAGAGTACTTGCTGCTGGAGCTGTTGTTGATTGCTATTCTGTTGTTGCTGTTGTTGTTGATGCTGTTGTAACTGAGCAAGCTTCATCTAAAACCAGATATGATGACAACTAAAATCAAGTCAGCTTAAAGTTGAATATCAGAAATAGGAAACTTCTTAGCAAACTTCAGCAGGAAAAATCACTTAATGAAGACGGTTCAGTATGACAAAATGCATTTTGAGGATTATCATAAGTTCTGATAAAAGCAGGATGGTTGCCAACAAGAACTTCCAAGTCAAGGAGTAGAACTTAATGATGTCCAAATTCAAGATGACGCAATATGCATGGCATCCATTTTTATTTTGAATTGCTCCCTTCATGAAAATGAAAAAGTAAGTCTAACAAACAGAACAAAGTTTTGGAAAATTGAAGTTTGGCAGCCATCAATTTTTGCATTATCACTTCCTGCACCTTGCACTATGATGAAAAAAGAAGCTGTAAATCCCACAATTCCAAAGGAACCTACCCAGATGAAAAACAAACTGCCACGTCATTGTTAAAGGGAAGTAGAAGATAAAAACTTAAACAGCAAAGGCTGCAGATGGAAGAAACTAGTAGAATTAAAAGAAAAGTAAAACTATCCAGATCGGGGAAAATAAACAAATCAACCATGAAAAATAACTTCAAGATCTGACTGTCTCCAGCACTCATCATATAGCTCCTATTCTCATCATCAGCTATACATTTTTCATTTAGTCGAGGTTAACAAAAATCACATCTTCTATCCAGTCCCAATCTCAACATTGGTTTAATGAGAGGTTCATAAAACGAGCATCCAAATGCCGCCTCGATTCACCCAAAGATATGCTCTTCTGAACCAACTTAACGAATCTATCATGACCTTATAGCTAACAGTTTCATCTAAATCAAGTCTAGGGTACAAATTGTTGAGGGCTGCAATTTACACCACTTAATCTTTTAACAAGTAAACTCTAAAAGAATCGAGTGTGTTTCAAAGGAAACATCACTCTTCATGTTCATCTTCATAGAGAATTGCTGCAAACAAAGGAAAATACTGTTATTAGTTATTCAACTAAGGTTAGTAATCCTAAACAATTATCTGCTGGTCAGATTGAATGAACTCTAATTGTCACTTTTGGTCCACTTGGCTGCCAAACAGCTGTTCCACAAAAATCATCCTCAAAACAAATAACTGGCACCAAACAAGATGCAGGCAAAGTAAGGGCACATAGATATCAAAAACATGCTGACACACATATAGAGAGAGAGAGAGGCACCTTGAAAAAGATATCAGTTTCTCCCCGTGGCAAAGGAGATGCTGTTTGCAATGGAGATCCAACACCCTGAACTACATCTCCAACAGAATTTGCTTGGCCATCCCTTCCGATGGCTATGTTCCTGTTGTTTAGAAGCATCCGCAGTCTTCTGCTATCGATATCAGCTCCTGATGTAGAAGTTAAATTCTGTTGCACCTGTGATTGCATCAGAACCTGTTGCTGCTGAGGGGTAAGCATCTGAAGCTGATGATACTGTTGTGATGACTGTATAAATGGCTTTTGTGATTGCAGAAGACCTGGCCGAAGCTGATCAAGGCCCTGTCAGTATACAAGAAAACAAATCACATACAGCAGACATATGGCAACGAATGCTGTAGAAATGGTCATATAAGATCTTAAACCGGTAGAAATAAGCTCAAAATAACCATGTTCAACTTCAAACAGCATAGAAAAGCTGCACGAGTACTGCAGAATATCAAACTATGGTACTTATATGACACTTCAAAGATTCGGCATGTGATAGAAATTTGCAATAAAAATTCATGTCGCCAAAGATTTTACAGGTGCATCATAAGAGGAATGAAAGGAAGCACATACGCATGATTCCCAACAAGTCACTGGATGTTTCCAATGACGACTTAACCACATGATACAAGCACATATGATGGCAGCTAACTTTCTTCCACATTAAATATCAGCAACTATATGACAGCATAAAGTTCCTACGTAGCCAATTACTCTTGTTCATTCATTGGAGATGAACAAGACTTCGATATTAGAGGGCACATTCCCCTGATAGAACCCACTATTCAGACTAGAATTTCTGCTGATGCACATAAAAAGGCTTTTCAAACACATGGCAAAAACCAACATTAATTACTTCATCTAATACATTAGGATTATTATTTTTCACAGCTGCTTCGGACAAAGCTACAGGAGGGTATACCATATACCATCTACATCATCTTGATTGTGAACTAACTGGAACATGGCAGATCGATACATACTCCTCGAGCAACTACAATCTCTACTAGAAAGCCAGGTTACTCCTCAAGCAGGTCAACTCAGTGAACAACTAGGTAGCTTTTTGTTCTATTACAAAAAAAACTAGGTTAAATGAATTTAATATAAATAGTGCATCAACTAGCATAGCATGCTAAGCTAAACTATGCTACACTTACTCATTTAGAAGAAATAATGGGACAGCTAAGGCCATATCAGATTGGGACGTCATGATTTACATGATATATGATGAAAAAACTTAAATGCTAGCATTAAATTTCACATTAAGTTTCCAATGACATTAAATTTTGAAAATAAATGTTAAGTACAAACATGCACCCACACGCATCTTGGAATATCAGAAAATGACCAAGAGTCATTCTTGTCCAGAAATAGCCACTCTTGACCATTTACCCCATGAACCAAAGGCAAACAACTCGCATATGTGCACACATGATTATAGGCATATAGACGACCAATTAGACAATATAATTTTTGGCAAATGATAGAAATCCATACACAAAAACTTTATGTGCAGAACCGTCAAAAATGGTGGCTATTTCTGGAATATGCTGGAATAAGTTGGGCATATCATTATTTTGCATTAGGAATCCTGATGCAATATATCTTTCACTAAATCCAGGTTCGATTAAGAGAGATATGTAGTTTGACAGAGATTTCAACCCTTTCATAATAGAGAAACAGTTTACTAGTTTCTAAGCACATATTTTATATGACATAGACAACAAAGTTCTTGATAACCGTTGTTTTCAGCTGTGTAGCAGTGTCTGTATAGCACAGGGCACCAATACAGCTGTATCATACAGTATTGCACGATATAGTATGACACGTGTTTTTAATTGTTTTCTTAAAATTATTAAAAATACTAAAAATCAAAAAAATAGTCTTGGCGGTTCTGCACATAGCAAGGCACAGAATGTTCATGCATGCATGAAATATAACATCATGTTAACAAGAAAAGGTTTATAACTACATTAAAGTTTTAAACAAACTACAAATCCACAAAATCAAAGATTCTCAAACCTTTAACTTTACATAAACATAAAAAAGCTAGCTATTTTCTTCATTTGTTCTCCTTATGCTCCTCCTTGTGCTCCTGCGGCTGCTACTTGTCCATGTGGTCTTCCTTGTATTCTTGTCATCCTCTTCTCGCTTACCAATCCTTTATTTCTTTGATCGTCTACTTTGACTTGTGGAGACACAATAAAGCAAGGTTGCATGTTCATCTTGGTTCCAACAAGATGTCTCGCATGGCTAACTTCATTGTGCATGACAGTCCACAGAAATTTAATCTCGTAACAATTCTTTCTCTCTGTTGTTATCAAACTTCCCTCCAGTAGTAATTCCCAATCGAACTACTATCGGCATTGGTGACCATGGATAGACTGAAGATATATGGGACTAGGAGGCTCGGAGTAGAGAGAGAGAGGCGGGGGAGTAGGTGGGTTCTCTTGGGGAGAGAAAGGGGCAGGGAGGCCGAAAAAACTGGCCTCAAGGAGCTTAAACCAACTTCAAGGGTCAGAAGTCAAAAAAAAAAACATTCTCCCAAAAGCTGTGCATGAATATCGACTGATTATTTGTGAGTCAACTTATAAAAACAATAACTGTATATACTTGCGTCCTCAGACCAATGATAGTTGAAAACTATCATATCTCGCACCTACACCCGTGCAACATAAAGTTCCCCAATCGAGTTCACCTACTCTACATTAAAAAGAACTTCCTATTACCAAACAAGGTCAGAGGTTCCTTTAATACGTATTCATGCAGTTACGAAAGTAGAATCAAGAAAAGTTTATATATTCTAACACTTGCTTAATTAGTCTTACATTCGACCCACACCTCATTGTGGGCAATTTTCCTTCTTTTTCCTCTGACCATCATTATTTAATATATGTTTCCCAATGTTGCATTGAGCCCCATATTGATTGCTTCCACCAACACCAATGCATATCAAAAACTATTATGACCATCGTGCTTTTAAGTTACAATTGGAAGGCCCTAAAAACCCAGGAAAAACTAAAAGCTTGAAAAACTCGCCAAAGTGGAGGAATCCTATTAGTTTGATACCGAATGAGGATGATGGAAAGATTGAGATTTAACTGGCTATGATCACCCTTGTTTTCAGTATATATTGAAGGACCCTCCATTGCTCGATTTCCTTGCAAAATAATAAACAAATAACGCTGCTCCAATCCTAGCATTCTCCACAACACTCCGGACATTCAATTATCTCAAATGTGCAATCAGTGCACAATCCCATCACAAGAAGTAGACCAAAAAAAAGGTAGTGCTCCACAATTTTGGCAGATCAATCATACCATATGCTATATAAGAAATCAAGTTGCGGGTCACATACGGAAAGAGAAGATGAGCCTTAGCAAGAACTTGAGTTTTCATCTTTTTAGAGAGACAGTGAGAAAGGGTGAAGAATAATTGATCTTAAATTGGGTGAATTCCCTTCCATATAGGGTGCACGTGCATATGAAGATCATACACCCTTGTTTACAATATTACTAAATATTCTCCTCCAGATGTTCTATTATAAGATAGTTTTTTATTGATAAGATAAAGTAATTCATTTAAAAACACCAAGGTGGTGCACCCAATACATCAGGTACAGACTCCTGAGGACCCAAGAAAATGTACAATGTCGAAAACGATCACAACAAATCGCTCCCTTGCCCAAAAGGACAAAAGACCAAGTCATCTTATCACTAATTCACTAGATGACTTCTCTATCCCTTGAAAAACTCTCATATTACAGGTTAGCCAAAAATAGCAAAAGGCACTAAAAGCAAATAAGATTTCCCTTGCAATATTTAATCTTTTCACACTTTTACTAGACACTCAATCTCCAAAATCTTAAAAGATGCCACCCAAATATCCTAGTCCATTCACAAAGCAAGAGCAAGTGATCCATCAATTCTAGTATGATTAGAAGCAAGACAACAACAACTAAGCCTTTTGCCATACTAGATGGGATCGACTACATGGATTCTTTGTTTCCACATAGCCCTATCATAATTTATAGAATCTATGGTAAATAGATTCTAACGCAAATGGTGATCCCTTACATGGGTGGAGTTGTTCAGCAACTGTTAACAAAAGGTTTTTCCTTTTCAAACTAAAAAGCAACAAAAAAGAGTTGAGATGGAATGAATGAAGAAAATGGTGAATAAAAAGTTTTCTTCAGTGAATGTCTGTTTAGAAACTAGTTTCAAATGATTGGCAACATTTTCTTCCAAAAGAACGTTTTGTTCTAAAAGCATATGAAAAACAACACTTTTTTAGTTGACTATAAAGCTAGGTGCAACAAAACAAATTTTCCAACATAATGCAATGAAAACTGTATATTTCCTAAATCAAAAGAATACGAAAAAGCTATATTTTTGAAATGTGACAAAAGAGAAATATCGAAGGGTTTTTCCAACAAAATTAACCAAGGATTTTCTAAATACAAAACAAAGCAAATGCCTTATTTGAAAATAATTGGCTTCTATAAAACAAAGAATTAATTTTTATGAAACAATAACAAATAATTATTCCAAAAAAAAACATTGAGCAAAAGCAAGTAGATTTTCATTTTTCACAACAAAAAGAAACAACATTCTGAATGATGATTAAATATAACACGTTATTGATTAAGCACCAAATGCTTTTCGAATAAATAAATACTTTTCTACTATCAACTAGGTAGCAAACTTCTCAAACGAAAACCAAAACCAATATATTTTTTAAAGCAGAATATATTTCAAACAAAGTGCACTTAAAGAACTATTAGAAAGAACAGAAAACCTAATTTTTGAAAACATTGAGAATAAATACAATAAGCAAAAATAGAAGTAATTTGTTTTTCCAAACAAAGTAAAACAAAAATTAGATTATCAAAACGACACTTATAGCAATAAATTATTCTGGTAGTAGCCCTATTTGCCCTCTTGTAACTGCATTCAAATCTTATCTGATGACCACATCTGAAAATGTTGACATGCTACGCCAATTTGTAGGAGGGCTGATTTCGTAGTCCAAAAAGCTCACCTTAGACATATAAGGAAGATATTTCCATTTAATTTACATGGAGTTTCTGATAGGTTTTATTGTTGCTACCTTAGTGCGGGTGAGGGGCATGCTAGAGACCGTATTGCTACGTTAGTGCCAGCAAGGGGCATGGTAGAGTCTATGTATTGATATTGATTTGCTCAAAAATGCATCTTGTGCATTTTGTGATAGTGACAAAATATATGCACTATAGACTGTATTCGCAAACTACGTGGTATGTATACAAGTTCTCGCAAATGCATATACATGTATTACACATTCATATGTTAAAGTAAGGGAGAGGCAACTCTCCATCATCACTCTGTCTAAGAGGGGGGAGAGAGAGAGAGAGAGAGAAGTTCAAATGGTTAAAGCAACTTTTTATTACTTTTAATGGAGAAAGATCATATTCGACAAAGCTGACCACTAACCGACCATGCCAATCATGATGTCCGTTTAGTTGTGTATTACACTGCACCTAGTTGAATTGTCTGGTTTCAATTGGGAGTGTAAGCCACCACTTTACCAATTGAATCGTTTGCATGGCATAGCCTTAATGGGCTTGTGGTATTCAATTTGTGTTGCTTCCATCTCCTTTCTTGAGATCATGATGCATGCTCAAAGATATTATGGCCCTTTGCACAATAATTTCAACTTCTTTCGTCCAGGTCATAGCAACTCTCTTAAAGGGCTTTTCCAGAAGTAGCACAAAATTCTTCGCACTTAATCATACCTTGCCAAGTCTAGTGACCAAAAGTTTAAATATTGTGTACTTAGCTTAATCTTAAGTCTTGCCTTCTATAGCACCTCTTCATAGGTAACCTCTGTTTTCCTGTCTTTATCATCCGTCATCTTTTGGATTCCTCTTTGTTCTGTTATGTTTATCCAGGTCCATTACAAGGATGTCCATAGTAGATAGACTGGCTTGGTCACCAACATGAATTTGCTTGAGGAGAAGTCACCAGGCATTCAATTAGCCGAAGTTCCTTCGACACTGTACTAGCACCATCCTGCCTTTGATTTACTCTCGACCGTTAAAAATGCCACTTAATCTCTCTCAGACTCCATAGACAGTTTAATCAAAAGTCAGGCACTTATTAGAGCATATGCTTTTAAACAAGTTCCTTGCATAGTAGACAACCAATGTGTTCCTTCACATTTAACTTCTTTAAATTAAATGATTATATGTTGCATATTTCCAACGCATCTCATTCACCAACATAATTATATGGTTCTCTTCAATCATAATTACTAGTCCCAATTCAGTAAATTAGTCCTCCTTGGTGGAGTATGCATCAAATAAATACCCAAACTTCGATCGTGGTTTCCTTATATAGCTAGCAACATCAGAATTCTTACTACCATTAGATTTTATCTTTACAAGTTGAAATCGTTGTTCGAAATGCTATAAGCTTACTTAACTAGGTTGTAAACTTATACAAAATGTGTTTGAGAATCTAAAAGAACGGTAAAGAATGAGGGCTGTGAGCAATCCCCAATGGATGAAGGACTTTTTATTGAATCAAGTGTATCATATGTTTTCTCCCTCTCTTGTTCCTCATTCTCTAGTTTTATTTCATTAAATCTGCTTGTTACATGGTATTAAAGCAAAACATCCAATTTATCCACTTGCAACCGTAGATCATTCAGCTGGTTCACATTTTCAAGCAACTAATCTTCCAGCATGCAGTTTTAGTTGGAATGTACTCAGCATCATGCTACTATCGAGCAATTGATGAACTTTTCCCATCCTTTGTCCCCATGTTTGCAAGAGTTAAAATTATTATTTCATCTTCAGATTTAAGGAAGTGTGCTGGAATATTAAGGGCCCACTCAAATCCACAGAGACTAATTGAATTTCCTAATGAAGCACATGAGGCTTCCGTCGTTATCTTCATATTCATCAGCTGAGATAAATCCCAGATTTGCTATACAACTATTTCTCTTGCCTAAAACGCAAATCCTTAATGTGATACGAGGAATCGAATAGAATGCAATTTCTGATGGATCCAGACCTTTTGTCGAACCATATGTAATGTTGTTTTCTCCCTCATTTCCTTGCTTCACTCTATGTCGTGGATGCAGGGCTTTGGAGAAACACCATATATCCATGTTCTATACATTACTTCCTCACATGTTTCATGTTATTTTATTATTTAGCTTCAAGTGGAATAGTCGTTGACTAACCTTGTCAGAGTTTGACATCAAGGCGCCTCTAAAACAAGTTGGCTGGAACCGTCTGAAGAAATGTATAAGTAGATCCTGGCCAAGTTACTGGTGCAACCAATATACCCACAAGAAATGGCCATTGTCACCACCCAATAGGCTCAAAAAAACAGTGAGCAAATTGAGTATGCCAACCAGCATAATACAACGTTATTGCATTTATAATAAATAGCCACCTTCCACATGCTGCAGTTGCAAACTGTGTTACATCTCTCGAAGAGCACCACATGTTACAATGTCATAAACATCCTCAAGACATCCACCATCTCATTTCTCTAGTGCAAGACAAACAGGCAGAAGTTAAAAAGCAATAAATTTGAAATCTCAAACTTCTAAGTGGAACCGTTATGACTAGTTCCTTATTACAATGTCATTTATGATATGATCAAAACAGATAATTTTATAAATTTTTTTATTGAACAATTTTGCATATCATGTGCCACTTTATGTACGTTTTCATCTCTAAATGACTGCAATTATTATTGCATCTCAACACTTAAATGGTATAAAGGCAATTATATAACTTGAATTTCGAACACCAACTTATGTGAACTTCTTTCATCTTTAAATGATTGCACAGTGTTGGACAAGTTTACAATTAAGTGACATCCAAAATGTTTGTAGCTTTTGGCAGATGACATGCCAACTTGCTTAGTGAAAATCTTGTGGATTTGTTATTTCTAGTCATATTATAAAACACTGTTCCAATAAGAAGCTTTTATCATACTAGCCTTGTTTAGAAGTTTGGGATTTCAAATTTATGCATCAGAATGATTATGCTTCTATATCTTGCACCAAAAGGATGAGAATGTTTATGAAATGTCAACTTAGAACCTGACAGTGATGACCCATGTTGGAAGCCATCTGTTTCATTTTGTTTTGCACGATTTTCTCTCTCCCTCCTCAGTCCACTCTCTTACACTTATAAGCATATGATACACATTGGCAAGAATGGTAAACAAAGAATATTGTGTTTGTTTTAAGCAACATACAGCATGGATTTTGCATTCAATCAATTAACTGCAAAAATGTATATCTACATGAAGTACTAATTAGTGCTTCTGCGCCATAGTAGACTAACCGTGAGAGGCCACCCTTTCAGTGTTAAATTGTTCCCAGCCTGGTTTGCTCCTGTCACAGTATGTCTTAGTTAGTTACATGTGCATAAGAATACAGAATTAACTAAACCATTATACAGTTGTATAATATTAAAAATAACAGACAAGGTTGTTCTATCAGTGAAATGTGAAAAAACATATCAAAATGTAAATCCAAATGGATGGGCCACGGACTGAAATTATACCAGAGGGTACTTCATCAAATTACACCATAAAACTTGTCGAGGAGAAAAACATAAAAGAAAATATAATATAATATCATAATTAATTAATTAATTCATACCAGGAACTCCAATTAATGACCCTTCAGGGCCTGCAGCTCTTGAGTTTAGCACAGCATTTATTTCACCTTTTATGTCCTGTGTCATGGTTGCAGTCAGAAGAGAAGAGAAAAAAGAACAATGTTTTTCCACGTCTGACACACCTGTGTAGGTACTGGAAGTTGCTGGTTCCGAGCTTGTTGCTGAAGAGCAGCCGTCATGCCTCCAGCTGAACCGTGTAGAACTTGCCTAAAAGTAATATTGTTTAACAGGAATTAATTCAGTAATATTGCAACCATCACACTGACATCCATAAACACAATAGAGGCACAGAATAAGAAGTTGCACGAACAATAGAGCACAACAACAGGGGCGTGTAACCTTTTCCTTTTTGGTGAAAAGTGCTGTGTAACATATTTTTGAGTATATGCAACTTATGCCAAAATTCATTTGCAAATTATGAAGCTAACGAAAATAGCCACAAGAAGCACCCTACACAATTCAATCCCTATTTGTTGAGTAAATGCATAATAATGAAGCACATATGCTTTTCTGGTGGAACAAAGATCAACCAGAAGGCTAACAAACACAAATTACAAGAACTGGCAGTGCAAAATGCAATACCCCATAGGTTGCGGAGGTGTTCCTGCCTGCTTCAACAGCGAAGCCTGGTTTGGATCTGATAGTTGACCGACATTATCACCGAACCTTTGCTGTGTCACATATAAATGACATTCTTTAGCACAAAATCCAGTTGTGCTGCTGTTGTTGTTGTTGTTGCTGCTGCTGCTGCTGTTGTTGTTGCTGCTGCTGCTGCTGCGCTGCATGCCTCTGCATCATTAGCTGCTGCATTTGCAGCTGTTGCTGCTGAACTTGCTGTTGCTGGTGCTGCTGCTGCTGCTGCTGCTGTTGTTGTTGCTGCAAACTTAACACCGACCTCATATGACAAACTCAAAAAGACAACCCTTTCGCTTGGATGCATGTGGTTTATGATTTACCCTCAACGTGATTGATGAAAACGTTACTAAGAGATGGCAAGACTAATTCAATACAGAGACATCTTTGATAGCATTAACAGAATTAGCTTTCCGTTCTAGCTAGCAACCACAATACTAACACACCCATATATCCTTACTTTCAAGCAGATAATGATTTAGAAAAGTCATGATAGATGGTTAAGAAGAAGAAGGGGTAGTAGAAGAAAGAAAAACTACAGATTCAGGGTTTACCTCTATGTATGAAGCAGCCACATCTGAATGCTTTTCGTTCGTGCGCGCGATAAATATATCCCAAAAGACCGACCACCATTCGAAGAGGAACCCGCCGGGCGCATCAATGGCTGAGAAAAACAACATCCCAGATTTTTTTTTGTTAATAGAGGATCACCTCTAGAAAACCACTAAAAGAATGAAAGAGATATGCTGATTCTTCTTACCAACTGGGTCAGAGGAGACCTTTCCCTCAGCCTGGAACGCCTTGGCCGACGCTTGCAGATTCCTTTTCATCAAATAGTCATAAATATACACATCCAACCTATCCAAAAACGAAGAACATAAACATACACCTTCATAAAGCAACAGAAAAAAGCTAAACATACCCCCAACAACCAAAACCCTAATTGCGAAACCAAAGAGCCCAGCGTCTAGAGAGAGGAAGACTCACATTTTATCTGCTTCCCAGTTTGTCTGAGACATGACGACAAATCGGACAGAACCCAAAAACAGAAACAAGAAGAAAATAGCGGAAAACCAATAAATAGCAAGAGATTGTAATGAACTAAGGACAGAACAAAAGGGTAGCCATGGGTTTGGGTTTGAGCTTCCTCCTCTGCATTCTCTCTCTCTCAGTTCGGGTGATTAAGGGTTCTATGGCAGTGATATAAATTTGGGGTAAGGTGGGTTGTGGGGGGAGAGAGGATTTCGAGCGTTTCTTCTTCCTCTTACAACACACCGAGACAGAGAGCAGACAGCAGCAGCAGCAGCACAAACGCCACAACCCCCGAATTTCTTCCTTTTTCTTCTTCTCCGCTTCATAATTCCTTTTCTATCCCTTCATCTAATTGGGTTGTCATCCAGTTGGGCTTGCTTATCTGCCAAACATAACCCCCACTTCTCAGTCAATGGCCAAGATGTCCTCGCATCTTAATGACGAGATTAGCCATACAATTTTCTTTTTCGACATCTTCGTAATGGGTCCCAGAATTGGACAATTTCTTTTAAAGGAAGCTGGGTTCTTATACATCCCAACCAGCAGTAGCAAATTGGGTCGATGAGTTGGGTGCAGATCTGGTCACTTCAGCTCAGGTCAATCGTAGGTCGACCCAGGCTCTTAGATATTCTTATTCGGATCAATTTCTTTTCTTATCCCCTTAAACATGTTCTCATGAACATTATTTTTTGAAATTAAAGCTTTGAACTTCACTGAGTAACTTGTGTTTGGCTCATCTAACTCAATTCATATCTAATGTGTGCTCATCATAGTTCAAATGATCTATTGAAATGAACAAAAATACAACTTCAAGTCGGGGAGTTAGTCATGAGCAACTCGAACTTTTATTGTTTAACTGGCTACCTGCCCTAACTTTAGTATTGAACCCGAGACATCCTTCAGCTTCAAAAATTTTTCAAGCCAAACCCATAGCTGAGCATCATGCATTAACCTACTCACGACAGTAACAAAGCAAGCCGCGCTTTTCTTGATATCTCTGGGCTTCTACTAAGCTGCAATTAGTGGATAAGTGGATTCAAAGCTCAATATATTGGCCATCTCGATCCAATTATCTCTTGCTAGTGCAAAGAAGTCTTCATGGGGGCAATGTTTTTATTAATTATAGCAACTTATGATTTTGCTCATAGGACTTGAATTATGAGGATTTTCCAATCTTCCTTACATGATATAATGGGTGACATAGTCTTATTTCACAAAGTGTTTGGTGGAATCAATTCGAAAAGATTTTACTTGGTTCCTTTTATGGACATGCACCATAACCACTTATTGCATGTCTATTATTTATATAGTCCTCGTGACTCTTGCGGCTTCACTTGCATGAGAATGATAGGCTTGCTGCATAGCCGCAACAAACCTCGCTTTTGCAGTATCTTCGGTCGCCACCCTAATTCCTTAATGGTCTCTCGTGCATATATATTCGATTTTCGAGAGTCATGATTTTCTAATTCACTCAGTCGAGCAACAGAATGGAACCCTAGTATGGTTTCTCCCAGTTTTGGTGAAACCATTCCTCAATCTAGCCAACATTAGTCTTGTGAAAGTGTCGCAACGGTACAAAATCTCTCTTCCAATCAAACACGTGAAAACAAAGAGGAAGAAAAAATGGGTAATTCAAACCTCTTTTATGGAATTCCTTCTATTGATGATGGCATATCTGTTACAGATAAAAGTCAAGGCCCAAGCATGACCACTTCTGTGCCCCCTATATCCTCGCCTGATTGTTTTGCCCATGCATTTATTAAGAAAGAAATAGAAAAAGGGCAACTCTGACGGGGCCAAACAAGAAAATGCGAAGAAATCGTTTTTTCTTGTTTGTTAAATAACATTATCGGCCGGCCTTTCACTCTTCGGATTTAAGGGTTCGCTAGCGATAGCGACACTAGAGCTCCCTGTCGTTGAGCTAACGCTCCCAGTGGGTCCTCTTTTTTGGTTAACAAGAGTTAGACGAGCAAGAGGCAGCAAAGCTAAGTAAGACCAACGTTTATAAACTTAACTAAATAGCATGAAGATCACCAGCTCACCTGGCTAGGGAGTCGACTCACAGGTTGAAGGTAATGAATTCGGTACACGGCTGTGAATAAGGCTTCAGCCTCCTCATTTACGAAGAAGGAAAAGGATTTAACTAAATAAAATTTTCTTTTAATTTATTTACGTCCCTCCTCTCCCAAAACACACCTTACAACTTTCATTAGTGCTTAGTAATTAACATTTAATTATTTAATAATATGCATGCCTCTTTTGCTCCCGATGCTAATATGCATGCCTTTAACTAGCCAGTTGCAGTTCATCTGTCCAGCTTTACCTTGACCGAACCTTTTTGTGCACTAGGCGAGGTTAGCAATTAATGTCACTCATCTAAGCAGCATACTTAACTTAAAGCTATAAGTGAATCACACATTAGGAACCGAAAGATTGCATAATATGAGACCCATAAAGTTTTACGCAGCTGCATAACACATCCTCTTATATTCGGGCATGGAACTCACAAACCCTGTCCGTAGGCAGAGTTTCTTTTTTTCCTCTGTCCAATTCCAAGTCCATGTATATTTGATCAAGCTATATCCAAATAATGCAGATTTATTAGCAATATCCATATCCAATGTGGCTCGGTATACTATGTCATTTACTTTCTTGGGGATTCATTAGCTACCAAAGTTCTGCAACTTGGAAGACTTATTTTGGACATTTTTAAGGAAATTGTGCGTCAGGTTTGGGCCCGTATCTGCCACTTCATCTAAAACATTTAAATCGGGTTTGAACTGTTTCTTTTCCACTTGACAGAAGTTTATCTTTAACCCTTTGTTCATGGTGCGGGCCTGGATACAACATGGGGATCACATATTCGACTGATTCAATCTCAACAACTAGAACCCATCTAAGGGTAACAGTTTCGTGTTCTGGGTTGGATTATTGTCATGACAACAGTTTCATGTCAAAACAGGTAAACCAGAACACGACCACGTTCTCTTGTTGTTACATTTAGACATTTTGCTCTTCAGATCGTGTCCTTGTTGGGTTTTGATGTCATGTTTTATATGGTTAGCAATTTTCGGCTCGGGTCGTATTTGTACTGTTAGCTTTGGTCGACATGGGTATGAACTTTCCGGATCGTGTACTCGTTGGGTTTTATAGTCTGTGATTTCGTTTTTCGGGCTGGATTTATTCTAACAGGTCTTTTCGAAGATAACCTCACGTTTTTGTTACTTTGGGTGTCTGTGTCATCAGCCTACTGTTTTCGTGTCGTGTCTTATATTCGCAGTCTTATCCCGATTCGTAGTGGTTATACGCATTGACGGTGTTGGGAGAAACCAAGAGGGACGGTCGTATCCTGATCCAATTTAATCATTACTGAATCCGATTTGGTTGATTCGGATCTAGGTTCTGAGTCAGATGGAAAAGGCAATACTGGATTTGGTGTTGGATAGTTGAAGATCTAACTTTATACGGATTCGGGTCGGATTGTCAGAAAGAGTCAGAAAGAACGCAGACTTGGACGCAAACTACACAAACATGACAAATCGGATCTCACAAATGGTATGTGGATGTGGGATTCGGATCTCACAAATGACAACTTCGCTGACCCATTAATAGCGAGCTGGAAATTTGCGAGATCCAGGGTTGACAAAGGAAATGGCGAAGTTACCCTTGTTGATGTGACTCGAGAATAAGGGCATATCTGTCAGAGGAAAGGTTCGTGACCAAGTAGGACGAGTGGAGGTTATGTTTATACCCTTATATTTTGGCTATTTACAACTTGCTCCTCTGCTAGACGCGCTCCACGGCCCAGAAGACCCTCTTTTGTTGTTTGTGTAAAGCTTCTAAGCTCGTCAAAGGTGAGCCGATACACATGAATTGCTCGATGAAGTTGAAATTGAATTTTGACATAAAATCTCTATTGAACAGTCAAAATCCTTCTAATTTAGTTAACAATAATTTGGTTTTAGTTAACAATATTTTGATAGGACATTTGACTAAATCAATGGTATCAATTTGTAGGTCTCATATATATGGAAAAACTAGATCTTACTCATATGTGATATCACCCTTAGGTGTCATGAATATAATTTATTTATTTATTAAAGACATTATGGCACTCCACCCAAAAGCAGTGGATGAGAGAACAGTGTTATAAATGAGCATCACCCAATCTCTCTCTCTCTATATATATATAGACGAACCAAGATGGCTGTAAATTGGGTCGTTCGCATTCAATTTGTCACGTTAATAGAGCTAAGCATGGTGTGCCAACCTTTGCCTGGCTCTTCGAGCTCGTCAAGATGCTGAAGTTTTCATGAACTGTTTGTGATGTTGTAAGCCTGTCAAAACACAGTTTGTGCTGTTGTAAGCCTGTCAAAACCTTCCTTGCTGCTTGGTTCGTAAGTTGTAGAACATTTACTTGTGCAATCTACAAGTTCATCCAAGCGATACCAGGGTATGGTTTGAAACACAAGCTAACACAAACACGAGTCTAACTGAGCAAAGGAGTTCAACCTCGGCTCGCTGAGAGATAACAGACAGCTACTGTGCATACTCTAACGTAAATTAGTTCATGAATATATGAACACTAACTAGCTCGTAGAAGAAAGGGGATCAATGAGCAATGCGTGTTCAATTCGTTAGGCTCATTTATCAGCCGAAGTGCGGTGACTATTCTCATCCTATTTTTATTTTTTCATACAACATGAAGAAACAATATTGATGTTAAACAACAACAATTAAGTCTTTCCATACTAAATGGGGTTTGGTTATATTCTTTCTATAAGTCTTGATCCTGTGCCATGTTAATAGTTAACTCAAGTATTAATCAGATAATGGAGATGGAAGCACCACAAGCAATACATCACCTGGCTACGTAGTCATGTCAGAAGATGAAGGTCCTGAGTTTGGTACCTGAAACGTGTATCCATGTTCGGTCTCCTCATTACAACAATCCCCTCCCCTCAAAAAGAAAAAATAATGAAGATAAGGGAAATAGTTGGGATAAACGATGATGATGCGAATGAAAGCTCCGATTCTCTATAAGAACTAGCTAATTCTCTTAGCCTAATTGATCTTAGGCTAAATCAATCTTATTTATAAGCATGACACACAAACAAGTCCGAAAAGGAATACGTGTGGGGGCATGCATCTGCTTTCGGCCTTGCTATTTTACCCTACAAACTGTAGAAAATGAGCCCATGAAGGCACGAGTAAATATTGGCTGGCAAGATACAAACTTTTGGAGGGATTAATTGTTTCCGTCCAAGTTTTCAACTCTCCAAAGAACATCAAAATTTCGAAGTTTTCTGCATGGTTCTTTAAGGCATTAAAGAAAAACATATAAGAATATAGAAAATGCTAAAAAATGGTTCTATCAAGTCTCGGATAGTTTGTCAATGAAGTTCAATCTGTAAATTCCATGAAGAAGAATTGTACAAGGATCTCATAATTCATTCATCAATGCGGCCGCTTGTGCACCATCCCATTCATTCATCAAAATGTCACCGTTCACATATACACCTTCTTGTTTCCTATCATTAATGAAATGAAAGGATTATCAACACATGCCTTACCGGCGGAGCACGCTTCAGGTCCTGGCTCACAGGAGTTGCTGTTGTGGTAATGGTGGAACCCGTTAGTGAGACGGCCACCTCAATGTTGAAGGAGTCACAGGGGGAGGAACTACAACGAATCGTCCAACTCAGGGAGATAGCTGGAAAACGTCAGGAAGATGGCTGCAACCGTAGAGCCTAACATAGAGAGAAAGAAAGAGAGAGTCTTAGGACATAAGCTAGAAGAACGTGATAGAAAACGTGTACCTTCCTTTGTCCGGCGAGATTCCAGTGATAGCCTGTCTGGTGGTGAGCAGCCCTCTCAAGATGCAGCGGAATGGGATGCGGGTGATGGATACGAGGTTCCCACATAGGGGCTAGCACAGACGAAGATTCTTTTATGTATATTGTTTTCACAGTCTTTTGTGTTCTGTATATGCCTACCTTTTATAGGCAGGCACTCCCCTTTCGTCGTGCTTATCCGCCTGTGGCTTCCCTTATCTAGGAGTTGTAACGGATGATCAAGTAACGGTCGTCCGTTACCAGATCTGACCCTATCCTCAAGTAACGGACTGGATGGCCGGTCCAGCCGTTACCTGAGCCGAGAATGACCACTTACTAAAACATCTCTCACTTGGTCATTCGAGCCAAGTGTATCGACATATTGGTTTTTCCTCCCACTTTTCAGGGGTTTTTTCTAGCTATGTCGATTTCTGATTACTATTGCAATCAGAACCTTTTGTGTGGTTATTTCCCTACAAAACAAATCATCAGTTGTATAATTATTTACCTATACAACAATGTATATCCATTGTATGGTTATTTTCCTATACAACAATCAAACATATCTCAAACCCATGTTTCTAACATGTTTTAAGAAAAGTTCCTCTGTTATGTCTTTTGTTAAGGGGTCTACCAACCTGTCTTCCATTGGCATGTATGAGATGGATATTTCCTTTCTCATAACCATATCATGAACATAGTGATATTTTACCATTATATGCTTACTTTTCGAGCAATCTGCTCCACTCTTAATAAGAGTAATTACTGCGTTGTTATCACAATAGATAACCACTGGCTCGTCTGCTATCTCCAACTTCAAATCTCGTATGAAGCGGCTTATCCAGACAGCACTTGTTGCAGCCATACAACAAGCAACATACTCAGCTTCTTGTATATGCAACGCTACACAACCCTATTTCTTGCATGCACAAGAAACAACACCACCTCCAAATAAGAATATTTGTCCCGAGGTTGATTTGTTGTCATATTTTCTCCTAGTAAAGTTAGCATCTGAGTATCCTACCACTTTCAGTTCATCTGCTTGAAAACACAATTTCAAGTCTTTTGTTCCTTTCAGATATCTTAGAATCCTTTTCACAGCTACCCAATGCTGTCAACCAGGATTACTTTGATATCTACTTAAAAGATCAACAATAAAGCTGATATCAGACTTTATACACAACATAGCATACATCAAGCTGCCTACAGCTTGTATATAAGAAAAAGTAGGCTTATCGTCTCCTTCACCGGGACAATCAGCCTTACTCAATTTAACCCCTTTTGCAACAGGTGTATCTACAGACTTGCATTCACCCATTTTGAACTTCTTGAGGATATAGTCAATATATCTCTCCTGACTCAGGCATAAGAGTCTAGATCCTCTATCTCGGGATATCTTATACCCAAGATATAGGATGCTTCTCCCATATCCTTCATTTCGAGCTTGGAGTTCAACCATGACTTAGTTTTGACAATCATCTCATTGTCGTTTTCAGTCAACAATATGTCATCAACATACAATAACAAGATGACAAAGTGGCTCCCACTATTCCAAACATATACACAGTAATCAAGTTTGTTAGCCACAAACCTAAGTTCTATAATGGCATTTTGAAAAGACAAATACCATTGGCGAGGTGACTGTTTCAGGCCATATAGGGATTTTTTCAACCTATATACTTTATCTTCTTAGCCTTCAACCACAAATCCTTCGGGCTGCTGTATGTATATGATTTCTTCTAAATCTCCATTTAGAAAAGCTGTCTTTACATCTAACTGATGTAAATCCAAATCATAGTATACAGATATTGCTAGGATTATTCGTATGGATACAAATTTTGCAACTGAGAAATATGTCTCAATATAATCTATCCCCTCTTTTTACGAAAAACCCTTTCCAACCAACCTTGCTTTAAACTTGTCGATTGAACCAATGACCTTGTATTTCTTTTTCATAACCCATTTATAGCCTATAGCTTTTCTTCCTTTTGGCAGATCAGCCAATTCCCAGACTTTGTTTTTCTCAATGGATTCAATTTCCTCATCCATGGCTTTCTCCCAGTCTGTTGCTTTCGATGAGTTCATTGCTTGCTGATAAGTCAAGTTATCAGTCAACTCATCCAAATCTACCGAATTACACACTTTTTGTGTAAGATAAGTGTGATAATTCTTTAAGTAGAACAGAGTGATTTTGGAAAACCGTTGATTTCGATTTTTTTTTTAAATATATATACAGAAACGCTTTAACAACATTTTATTACATGGAGAGAGAGAGAGGGAGAGAGAGAGACTCTTTGGAAGGTTTAGAGAGAGAGGGAAACTGAGAGCATGGGAGGGGGTCGGAGGGGATCTCGCAGGCGGGTTCCTCAGGTCGTTCGATGGTTGTCGGCGTCCTTGGCTTCTTCTCTTGCCGGCTTGCCTTTGCTTCGGCTCTTTGTCGGCCTGCCTCTGTCTCTTGTCGGTCTGCCTTTGAGTTTTGCCTTCGGGCTTTTGCCGGTCTGCCTCTGGGTTTTACCTTCGTGCTTTTGTCGTGATTGTTCAGCTTCAGCCATTCGGCCTTGGCCTTATGACTTCTGCTTCTTTGTCGACTGTCGCCTTTTCTCTTACGTTTTTTTTCTTTCTCGTTCCCTCTCTTTTTTTTTTGCTAACCATCTCACTCTTCTTTGCAGGGAACCAGGCCCTGATACCATTGATAGAAAACGTGTACCTTCCTTTGTCCGGCCAGATTCCGGTGATGGCCTGTCTGGTGGTGAGCAGCCCTCTGAAGATGCAGCGGAATGGGATGCGGGTGATGGACACGAGGTTCCCACACAAGGGCTAGCACAGACGAAGATTCTTTTTTGTATATTGTTTTCACTGTCTTTTATGTTCTGTATATGCCTGCCTTTTATAGGCAGACGCTCCCCCTTCGTCGTGCTTATCCACCTGTGGCTTCCCTCATCTAGGAGTTGTAACGGATTTTCTGGTAACGATCATCTGTTACCAGATCTGGCCCTATCCTCAGGTAATAGACTGGATGACCGGTTCAGTCGTTACCTGAGCCAAGAATGGCCACTTACTGTAACAGAACGGGGGTTGAGAGAGAAAGAGAAACCCGTTAAGGCACAAACTCGAAGAAGGTGGATTTGGGTTTATTTAGAAACTTATGGTTTATTAATCGGTTTATTCTGTTCAGGGCTTTTGAGAACCAAGTCTAAATCAAAAACCGAATTTTGTAAAATTACTAAACCAATTCCGAACTATTATTGTGACCAAATTATACTCACCCCTATTAACACATTACCTCATCAACGAATTCACCACATATAAGGTGTGAGAGAAAGAGTCCTCTACAAATTATAGTAAATTAACATACAACGAAAATATTGGTTCAGCATGTGTTCTGGTCCATGATGTTTTCCTCCTTCTCAACAATCCCAAGCATGGGTGTTGGATATCACAAGCCTCTATCGAGATGTGCCAGAAGGGGCCACTAATCGACTATCGAGTGGTCGCCCCTTCTAGCACGCCCGAGCTTGTATCTCGAGAGAGGAGGTTTTCGTCTGCCAACAATGATCTCTCTCTCTCTCTCTCTCTATATATATATATATATATATATATATACTTTTAATGTTTTTTTTATATTTTAATATTTTTATAGTTTTTAGTTTTGATCTCAACATAAAAGAGGAACATGAGTAGGCATGTGTAAAGGTTACAAGATCATGTTTTACTATACATGCAAACAAACATAAACATGCATTCACACACACACACACATGTTTCAGGTAACCAGGTACTGGGGCAAGTTGAGGCTGACTGTCATCGTGTCGTACACGAGTTTGACACTAGACTGAATGTGAATATGTGACAACTCCAATCAAGGCTGCGTGCTGGCAACCTCATGTTTCATGTCACCTTTTTGTTGTGTAATTTGATGATCGTGTTATTCTAGGTCAACCTGAATGCAACCCCATCTTTTGCATCAGCTTCCCTTCTTGGGATGTGTTCGTGTTGGCTTTTCATGCCACCCTTGGCAGATCAAGCTATTTCATGTCTCAAGTATTGTTTGTGTTGTGTCATTTTCATGTTTGTGTAAGAACAAGAAAAAATCGAGCCGAGAACAACTCTTTTTCATTTTTTCACTTGTGGGCACAAGCACAGAATTCGTATCACACTTTTCTGCGTTTGAAATCGCCAAACTTACAAGCCATATGAGCCGGGATGAGGAGAAACATCCCTGTTTTCATGTTCATGTAACCATGTATACAACATGAACAGGCTGGATTGAGCTGACACATCTAACCAATTAGCCGAGCCAAGAGCGACTAGCTTAGTCTCATTGTATGGCCCTACGAAGCACCTCAACGAGTACAACATTGAGATTGTTTTGCTCCGTTTTGTAAATAATTGAGTTGGCCTGGCTTTTGAAAAATTTCATTAGAAACCTTCGTCGCAGCCAGTGGACTGAAACCCAATGATAAGTGGCCTAAAGGGGATGACTATGGGGTAGGGATGTCAATATGACTCAACTCGTGGAACCGTGACCCTACCCGATCAGGTTCAGGTTTGGGGACAGGGATCAGATGCCCCAACTTGATATTTGCCCCGATTCGTACTTCACACACATATATGTATACAAACACACATATGTATGCAAATAACATTCTTATACTTTGTTTTTAACCAGGTGCCTATTGAGAAAAGAGAATTAAGATTCAAGCCAGGGCCAGGTATACCCGACCCACCCCATTGCCATGACGGGGTTAGGCATGCATATGGTTATAGCTAGACTCATTCTAAAACTTCAATCTGAACCTGCTCCCTTACATGCGGAGAGGTGCTTGTTTTTGGGCCTTCTTCTCCTCACGGGTATAAGGCGGGTACCTATTGCCTCATGCCTCATTTAAAACTGAATATCCTGGATTAAGGTTCAATAATTCGAAAAATTAATCAAATTAGTTAAAAATTTAAGTTATATAGTTAAAAAACTGAAAATTCATCAATCTCTTTTTCTCTCTAATAGCGCAGACAAATAATATATATATATATATATATAGTGAGAGAGAGAGAGAGTACTACTCACATAGGAGTGGCCTCCAGGTGACAGCTATCATTAAATACGAATGCGAAAGGAGAAGCTTCAATCCCAATCGACGAAACGTCCACTCTTGCTCAGACGCCGCGCCTTGCTTTTGTCTTTCCCCTTTTTTTGGTTAAGTCAGGTGAGGGGACTGCTTCTTGTTTTCCTGTGGATGTGAATTTCTGTTAGCTCCTTTAGCCATCCATCCAAACCTGTTTTTGCAAGCCCTCGCAATCTTATCTGCATCTATTTCGTAGCTTCAAATACACACAATATTGCATGTACACGCTAACTAGTATAATTTGAATGATGTATAACACGATATCAAGCTAAAAAGATGAATAAGAACCAAGATGGCTGACCCAGTTGATGCAAGATATAGCTAGGTTTGGTTTTGATGATGCTTCAGTTCACCAAAAGATTAAGGTAATACAAAATAGGGAGTTCAACTGGGTTTTCTATTTAAATAAGCTTGGTTTCGGTTTCGTTAATGCATAAATTTACAAGAGAATAGCAAGCATGTCACCCAAAGGAAGTGTTTGATTATGAGGTCGGACCTATAAAATTGTCATTTAGATAGTTACCACCTCTTGGGGTGGACCGTTGGTTGTTTTCATAAGCAAGTAAAATATAAGGTTGTATTAAGTGCCAAAACGTATGTTTGAATTTCATAAACCTAGGTCTCATAATGAATTTACTCAGGAAAAACACTATTAGTTTAACTATTACTCAAAACTTATGTCAAATTTGAGGGAAACTTTTTTGGTAGTAACAGTAAGGGAATTCTTTACACAAATTTGTCATCCTCAAATTTGACAAACTGGGATGGAGTACATTTATCCTCTCATCATTGATGATGGGGTAGTACCTTTAAGGGCAGGTCCTTTGCTTGTACACGCTAGCTGGGGTTGTAGGGAATCTAGTTCTTTACATAGATATCTTGCTGTCTGTACCTAAAAGTGGGGTTCCAGTGACTTGGGGCAGGCTGGATCCTGGTTTCGTGTCAAGGGCAAATTTTATGTATCGGATTTTCTATTTTTGTCGCACTTGATTTTATGTGATCTCTCTTCTTTTCCTTTTTATGACGAAACCTCAATAATCTAGCCTCTATAGCCTAAGGTTGATGATTGCCAAAAACTGAAGGATAGATTTCATTATATTTAAAGAAAATACACTATGCTTTTGGAAAGTTTCAAGGGATTTTTTTCCTAGTGTAGAGAAAAAGAAAGTTAATAATTTTTTACTAAATATACATTGCCAAAAATCCAAATGTCATTGTAATTAATATGTTCATTTATGCTTAGGATGTGCCACAAGACTATTTAATGAAATATGGAAAAACCAAAAGATGCCCGAGGAATGGAGAGCAAGTACACTTATACCCATATATAAGAACAAGGGAGACATTCAAAATTGTGCGAATTATCGAGGTATCAAGTTAATGAGTCATACTATGAAATTATGGGAAAGAATTATCGAACGTAGGTTAAGACAAATATCAAGTACAACAGAGAACCAATTTGGATTTATGCCAGGCAAATCTACTATTGAAGCGATTCACCTTTTGAGACGTCTTATGGAACATTTTAGAGCAAAAAAGAAAGACCTTCACATGATATTTATTGATCTAGAAAAAGCTTATGATAGGGTGTCGAGGGAGGTTCTTTAGAGAACTTTGAAAAAAAGAGGTATCCCATTGACATATATTAACCTTATAAGAGACATGTATGATGATGCAAAAACATGTGTGAGGACTCATGAAGGAACGACAGACTTCTTTGAAGTTAATATTGGGTTACATCAAGGATCAACTTTAAGTCCATACTTATTTATAATGGTGATGGATGAGTTAACAAAACATATTCAAGATGAAGTACCTTGGTGTATGTTATTTGCAGATGACATTGTATTAGTGGAGGAGTCTAAGGAAAAAGTTAATAGAAAATTGGAACTATGGAGAGAAACATTAGAAAGCAAAGGCCTCTGACTTAGTAGAACAAAGACATAATATATGGAATGTAAGTTTGATCATTTGGCTACTTCAGAGGACATAGAAATTAAAATTGGCACACATTGCATTTCCCAAAAGGAAAGTTTTAAATACCTAGGGTCAATTTTTCAGAGTGATGGAAGAATTGATAGAGATGTTACACATAGAATTAATGCTGGTTGGTTAAAATGGAGAGGAGCATCAGGTATTCTTTGTGATAAGAAGATACCATTAAAATTAGAAGGTAAATATTATAGAGCAGCAATTAGGCCTGCCTTGTTTTATGATTCTGAGTGTTGGGCAGTTAATCATCAACATGTACAAAAGATGTTTGTGACAGAAATGAAGATGTTGAGATGGATGAGTGGTGATACAAGAAAAGACCATATGCATAATGAGGTTATTAGAAACAAATTAGGAGTGGAACCAATAGAGGATAAAATGAGAGAACATCATTTAAGATGGTTTGGAAATATAGAAAGAAGATCAAAAGAAGAACCTGTAAGAAGGTTAGAAAAACTAAATTTGGAAAGTATTAAAAGAGGTAGAGGACGACCACAAAAGTGTTGGAAAGAAACAATAAAGAATGATCTAGCTTATTTGGAGTTAACTGCTAACATGGCATACGATAGGGATATGTGGAAACAAAGAATCCATGTAGCCGACCCCGTCTAGTATGGGAAAAGGCTTAGTTGTTGTTGTTGTTTTATGCTTAGGATGTGCCTAATACTTTAGTCATCATGTTTGTAAGAGAACTCGTGTAGGTTGAATAGGAGGTGACTCATATGATAAGAAGTACAAAGAAGCAGTAAGATAAAAAATACTATATCATGCCAAATGTATACATGGGCATGCACGTAGAGAAGATGACAATAAGTAAAAAGGTTGAGGTTAGACATATCCGAACGGAACCTTGAACCGTAACCTAACCGGCCCAAGGTCGGTCCCTTTTTAAGCCTAAAACTAGTAATTTTATTAAAAAAATTATAAATTATAAGTTTTTTTTTAAAATACCAAAATTGCTAGTTGGAACTGTTGGTTCTGGTTTTGTAAAAGGTGAAACGGGAACGGGACCAGGTGAGTCCTTGCTCTGGGCCCGTTTTGGGTTTCATTAGGAACCATCGGGCCAGTTAGGGATCGGCCATGACTAGTTGAGGTGATGTATTTTATGGTTACAATAAAAGCCATGATCTTTAATTAAAATACTAGAGAAAAAGTTGATGCACCAGTAATAATGAGAGACATACACTTAATTTGGTTAAACTTATGGGTAGATGATTAGATGAAGCTCCAGTGAAAAGGTACAAGAACAGGTGGTGAATACAAGCTCAATAGTGTTGTAAGAAATCTTACTCTTTTTTTTTTTGAATAAAATGATAACATGACACAAGATGGGGTGTCTAAGAAGCCATGCGTAAACACGGCCGGTTCCAAACCAGCTGGCCGGTTTCAACCAGAACTGAAACTCGACTAGGATTTGATTGGAACCGGACTCCAAACTAGATCCAGAACCAGAACTGAACCTGGTTCCACAAAAGCTGGTTGAAATGACCTTATATGATTCTAGCATAAACATAATTTTATGAAACATAGGTAAGAGTAGGAAATGACCTTTTCTTGGATCAAGCTGAAGAATTATCAAGTGACTACATTTTTAGTGGTCGAATGCAATTTCGACAAATATCAATGGAATGTTTTGGGATTTTCACTTTAAATTGGATATGGGCCTGATAGTAAACCTGGCCGGGGTTCCGGGTAGACTAGACTCCCAGTTCCAAACCTGAAGTACGAGTTCCACCAAAACCTCGAAATGGAGTCAAACTGCCCCCTCAAGATCCAGGTCCAATTCCAGTTTGGTTCTGGTTTCATTTGAAATGTCATGAAAAAAATGTGGGTTTTTAAAACCAGAACAAAAAGGATGGCTTGAAACTGGCAGTTCCGCTTCCCTGATAGGTGTAAGTAGGACGAAATCATGGGGGTCCCTGGTTTCAGTTCATTTCAGTCCTGTTTGGATCCGATTTAACATGTTGGGTTGTGTCCAAATTCAGCCACCTCTACCTTAGAGAATAGTCGATATGTCTCTAATCTTTACGTGAGGATAATCAGCTGTAGGATGCTAGAGAGGTCCGGCCTGCCTCATGTGTATGAGCATGCATCATTTGAGCTCATTCAGTAGTGCAGAAGACCGATCCCGGTCAGGGCTTGGCGGAAAAAGAATAGAGCCACCAAATATTTGGAATAGACCCCCCACAAGATCCATAGCTTATATACACAGGCAGGTATGGCATGAAAGTTATATAATGCCTCGATCCCATTCAAGTTTCAATTAAGATTTACAGGTTTTTTTTCTAACCCAAATGATATCCAACTATATGTAAACATATACACCAAGAAGTTCCAACGACAGATGCGATCAAAAATATGTGGGCAGTGGAACTGAACTACTAGTTTTGGTTTGCCTGGAACCTGAAACCGAAACTGAACCGCCTCAAAACCATTGGGGGTACTACCACCACCAGAATGGATCAGGACCTGTACCACCAGAGTCGATTTGCACTTAACATGAATAAGAAATGAAGTACTAATATTGGTGAGCATTGAGCAACGTTTCTTGCACAAATCCATCTTATTAGCTAATTAGCGAAACCGATGGAATCCAATGATTCATTTATTTATTTTTGGAAAAGAGAACCCAATGATCCCATGTTCTTGGAAACATTGGCATATGAGAAAATGAAGCCTATCTCATCGTCTCTAGCAAGATTCGGTCTTTTTGGTAGGTTGCCCCAAGCAAAGAGTCTCTAAAGATGAGAGGGATACAATCCAAACAGTTCCCAATGGTTATGGTTCCGGACTGGTTTCCGGAGACCATAAACTGTAACCGAGCTAGGGGGTTCCCAGTTTTGGTTACAGTTCTGGTGCCGGTTCGAACCGGCGGGCCAGTTCCAAACCAGCCATGTCTAGGTTCACTTGTCTTAAAGCTTGCACTTAATTTTACACCTCCAGCACAAGCTAAGAGAAGACTACATATTTCGTGCTGTTAAGGCACCGATAAGTTTGTTCAAGTTAAGTAGGTTAAGTTTTTTTAAGCTCATAATATGTCCAATAGTGGAGGATTGACTCATTGACCGCTATTTTTAAGTGAACCCACTTTCTCAGACTCAACTTTGCCATACAGTCCATCTCCAGGTAATCCTGGGTTCTAAATATTTATAAATAATAATGAAAACCTCAGAAAATGAAGAGTTTCTAAGTGGAGAAATAAAAAGTATAAAAGTTTTGAAAATAATAAAGGAACCACATCACTTCCTCCATGTTTCTTTCCATATTAGTTCTGCATTTTAGGCGTGGTCGATTGCTGAAACAAACCGACCAGCCACGTTGTTTTTAGTGAACCGAATGAACTTTGCAGCCAGCTTTTGGGGCACAATCGGATCTCTTGAGTCACTGAGTGACATTCAGAAGCTCATTAGCAACACAGACATGGTAGAACATTATTAAGCGATTGCTTGCTTGGTGTCCTAAAGAAAGATAGCAAACCCTTCTCAATGTGCATGCAGCCCACACCTGAGATCTAGTTTTCTTTCTGCGCTGATTGGTTGCTTTCACAAAATCCTATTGACAAAGACGACTCATTAGGTCCAAATGCCGTTGTTTTCTCTGTTAATACTGTGATGAGGTTCTTTTCGCTTTCCATTACTGCATGAACAACGAATCTTTTCTCTAAAATTTTGAAACAATTTAGAGATACATGTAAAAAATATATTTTGGATTAGAAACACAGAGAACTGATGGAGTCAAATAAGCCATTCGTTGTAAGAAGGCGTTGGGCTCCATTTTGAGGTTTCGCCCTAAGCTGTTCATGAGAGACCCCCCCCCCCCCCCCCCCCCCCCCCCCCCCCATAAGGAACAATAAAGCTTCACTGGGTCGTCTTCTCCAACTACAGAGTTTTATCTTCACAAATCTCTGTCTATTTCACCGGGAGTCTTTCAGAGATCATGACACCTTTTCTGCCAGTAGAAACATACCCAACAAAGAATTTCGCTTGAATCATCAATTCTGACCTATTCAGACAGTTTGGTTTCGATTCTAGCAACACTTTGATGATCACTACAAAATTTAGATGGCAGATTTGGCCAAGACGAGGACCGTATAACAAGGGTTTTGTTACTTGGTTGCTGTTAAGAATGATTGACGGATGCATGTGGTTTACGTTGGATATCCAAATGAATATCTTCATTTAGATTTTGGCAGAATAGACTCAAGATACAGATCTAGTTAGCAGCTAGCAAAGGATCACGTTAAAGAATTTCCACGGTTTAATTCAGAAGTGTTCGAGTGGCCATAGCTATCATTCTTTAAATGTTTCTGTCTAAGCCTTGTGCATACTCCCATACTTAATTTATTTAGCACACGATAAGGCTGGTTTCTGTTTCTGATGTTGATTAATTTCCTTCGATACAGAAACCAAACATAGCAGAATCTGATCCAACTCCAGATTGACGGCAGCAGAGACGGGGCAAATGAACTAAAAGGGCCATGATTTTTAAGATCACCATAATACCTTCCCTAACAAGTAAAGCGAGCTTCTGCAGAGCAATACTCCGATGAGTGATCTCATGGAAAGTCCTCCTGTTGCCACCCTTTAATTTGGATGATTCACAAGTTAAAGGTCATGAGTTCAATACACGGGGCGTTCATCTAGCTTCATCATTCGCGTTCTACCGAAAAAGAAAAGAACGGTTCCCAAAAATTGTTCTTGTGGCATGTTAGTATTGCCTACGCCAGGAAGCCATCACGGGGTTAAATTAAATATTTAAAGAACCTCAATCAAAAGTCAAAACTCACAAGATTTCTCAAGATTGCTTTTGAGAGTAGGATTTGTATACTTGGTTCAGCTTTGGATTCGATCATGTCAGATCCAACCACTTGTAGGATCTGTTCACGATTCTCCTTTGAAATCTGCAAAAGATAGAGCAAATCTCTCTCGGATATTGACCCGAAGACTAAGCTTGTATTCCAGGAAGCAGCCATTGGGATGCGGCCAAGTCCTGTGAGGCCTATTGAGTTAATGGTTGAAATACCCATGAAAGCAATGGATATCGAAGATGCTGTTTTTGCATGAATTCCTGTTTAATTCGGCCTGTGGTAGAAGACCCAAAGATACTTCGCGTATATGTTTTTAGGGTACCCAAAAATCAAGGGAGGAGCTATATCGCACGGTTGAACCTGTGCAGTATGATACATGCTGTGCTTCACCCCTACCCCATCCCAAAAGAATTTCCACACCTGCCAGTGTTCAGTCAACGGCGAGTTTATGGAGGGCTTGTCCTCAACGTGTCTAGAGAGAGAGAATGGGAGTAACCGATTCTTCTTCACAATTTAAACGATAGTTCAAAATTAAAAAAGTATAAAGTGTAAATTTGTTTTTTTTTCTTTTTAAATTTGAACTCTTTGATAAAAAGACAAATGGTCCATAATGTCAAGAAGAATTTAGAATGATGAGAGTTTAATAACTCTCATTATATATAGTCGTATACGTTCAATAGACATGTCAAAATGGGCTAGGCTTGGGGGCGCACTCACCCTAGAAAAATGCTGGGCCGAGCCAAAAAATCTCGACCCATATTAGTAACAGGACCAAATGGCCTTTCACAACTGGCCCTAAAACCGACATGGGTCGGGCCAAGATGTAGATTCGGTCTATAAGATCTGATTCATATCTACTTAAAATCTAAACTTAACTATAATAAAAAATATATTACACTACATATATAATAAAAAAACTTTAGATATGTGTATACATATACATTCATATATTTATATATACATATATATACATGTAATAGAAAAACTATATATATGTAATTGAAAAACTATATATATAGTACATATATATGTATATATACATGCAATAAAAACTATATATAATAAAAATATTTATTTATTTATTTCTACAACAACAACAACTAAGCCTTTTTCCATACTACATGGGGTCGGCTACATGGATTCTTTGTTTCCACATAGCCCTATCAATATAAATTAGATAATTCTTTAATTGTTTCTTTTCAACATTTTATTGTCGTCCTCTTCCTCTTTTAATATTTTCACAATCTTGTTTTTCATATCCTCTTACAGGGGCATCCTTGGGTAGTCTTTTTATATGTTCAAACCATCTTAAAGGATTTTTCCTTATTTTATCCTTTATTGGTATTACTCCTGATTTTTTCTAATAACCTCATTATATATATGGTCTTTCCTTGTGCAACTGCTTATCCATCTCAACATCTTCATTTATGCCACAAACATCTTTTACACATATTGATAATTAACTGGCCAACACTTAGAACCATAGAACATAGCAGGTCTAATTACTGCTCTATAATATTTACCTTTCAATTTCAATGATATCTTTTTATCATATAGAATACTTGATGCCACTCTCCATTTTAACCAACCAACATTAATTTTATACACAACATCTCCATCAATTTTTTCATCACTTTGAAAAATTGACCCTAGGTATTTAAAACTTTACTTGTGAGGAATGTAATGTGTGTCAATCTTAATTTCTATGTCCTCTGAAATACCCAAATAATCAAACTTACATTCCATATATTTTGTTTTGTACTACTAAGTCAAAAGCTTTTACTTTCTAACTTTTCTCTCCATAGTTTCAATTTTCTAACAACTTTTTTCTTAAACTCATCTACTAACACTATATCATCTACAAATAACATACACAAGGTACTTAATCTTCAATATGTTTTGTTAACTCATCAATTACCATTGTAAATAAGTATGAACTTAAAGTTGATTCATGATGTAACCCAATATTAACTTCAAAGAAGTATGGCATTCCTTCATGAATCCTCACACATGTTTTTGCACCATTGTACATGTCTCTTATAAGGTTTATGTATGTCAATGGGATACCTGTTTTTTCTAAGGTTCTCCAAAGAACATCCCTTAGTATCCTATGATAAGCTTTTTATAGATCAATAAATATCATGCAAAGGTCTTTCTTTTTTACTCTAAAATGTTCTATAAGACATCTCAAAAGGTGAACCGCTTCAATAGTAGATCTGCTTAGCATGAATCTAAATTGGTTCTCTATTATACTCGATACTTATCTTAACCTACGTTCGATAATTATTTCTCATAATTTCATAGTATAACTCATTAACTTGATACTTCGATTATTCACACAATTCTAAATGTCTCTTTTGTTCTTGTATATGGTATAAGTGTACTCGCTTTTCATTCCTCAAGCATCTTTTGGTTTCTTCATATTTCATTAAATAGTCTGGTGATCTAAGTGATTCTTGCTTAGGATTTTCCAAACTTCTATAAAAATGTTGACTAATCTTACAAATTCACCACCCTTTATATGTTTAAGAGCCTCTTTGACTTCATTCTTTTAAATACACCGATAGAAATTGTGGTCTATATACTATTCTAATTTGACTAACTCTCCTAACCTAATAAGATCATTTGTATTTTCATTAAAAACTTATATAAATAAATTTTTTATCTATTTTTTATATTATGATTCACCACTAGAATCTTCTCATCATCATCTTTGATGCATCTAATAAAAGTAAAATCCTTAGTTTTCTTATCTCTAGCCTTAGCTATCCTAAAAATATCTCTTTCGCTAACTATCTATTTTATTTTTTTCTTTACTTTCTTATAAGCGTCCCAAGTTTCATTAGTGTTCTTGGCATAATGCAGTTTGTAATATACATTCTTTGCCGTGATTTTATCTTTTACAACTTCACTTCACCTCCATGCTTCTTTTTGTACTAGTACGCCTCCCTTATATTCGCCTAACATACCTTTTGTCACTTCTCTAATATGTATAGTTATATTGTTTCACGTATCAGAAGGTGTACCAACATAATTCGAAGCATGTCTTTTAAGAACTTTCTATTTAAATATATCATCTTTTCATGAATACCTTGATATCCTAATGTTTCTTTAATGATATATCTATTTAAGTCTATTCCTAAACAAATCCTCTCTTTGTTGAATTCTTTAAATGATCTTATCTAACTCCTCTAGAAAAGCCTTCTTTATACTATCTTCTAATCCTACTTTAGGTGCATAAGCACAAACTATATTCAAAGCCTCTACTCCTAACACTAATCTCACCACTATAATTTGATCACCATATCGTTGTATGTCTACTACACTATCTTTTAAATCTTTATTTATAATAATACCAACTCCATTTTGAGTTTTTTCCTTTCCTAAGTACTATAATTTAAAACTTTTATTCTTAATCTCCTTTATTTTTTTAGCCTATTTTATCTCTTGTAAACATAAAATGTGAATCTTTCTCCGAATCATAGAATCTACCACCTTCATTAACTTGTTGGTCAATGTTCAAATATTTCAAGTATCAATATGAATCTTATTATCTAGGACTACCTTTCTTACCCCCGTATCTGTCCATTCTGAAAATACGGATACCCTCGCTATAACTTGTTCACCACATTCAGGCAACAATGATGTGAGATTAACTTCTTTACCCACACTCGTCCATAATGTGGGAACCCTACCTTTAATTGATTCACTATATCTGGGCGAAGATATATAGGCCCTTGCTTACTTTTCACTGTATATGGGACTCTCTAATGCGTTGTTAATAGGGAATGCACCAACTTAATGCTCATAATTTATAAGTTTTACGCTGGATATTGAAAGCCTAATACAGCTCTCTTCCTTTATTCGAGCTTGGGATCGGCCATGCAAGAGTGATCCCTTACATATGCGAAGTTTATTTATTTAATTATTTCTATATTTATTTATATGACCTGGGCCGACCCATATTTTTCTCAACCCATCAAAAGTCATGTTAATATCTCTAATGTTCAATCTGCTAAAATCTTTTCAAACACATTCACCGTTGGAGTTTTGATTTTAAAAAACAAATTATATCATTATATTTTCTATACTCGCATTTGATGCAAAATGGTAGAATCCACTATTTTTATTTTATTGATATTTTCGATCAAATAGTGAAAATGTTTGAGTAGATTTAAGCATGATTGGATTTAGCATATACCACACTTAACGACATCTCTATACTTTTATTTTTAAAATCAAAATTTACCCATTATCAAAGATAAATGATTGAGTTTTGTGTATATGTGTTAGCATCTAAATGTATTATATATATAAGGAGAGAAAGAGCAAGAGCAAGTTGTTAGACTCCAATTTAGTTCTTGATAATCTTGACATTTCATTTTTTTCTTTTTGATGGGATGAGAATGCTACTTTTTTTTTTAAATTTTTTTTTAATTTGAACATCTTATCAAAGACATAAATGATTCAAACACATGTTTAACAACTCTCATTTTCATTTCTCTCTCTATTTATTTATTTAATTTTCATCCGCTCAACAATTCATCGTTAAGCATATGACTAGCCTACTAAGAGGACATGGTGCAATGGTCGAGTACTAAGCTCTTTACGGTGTGCATTTCGCTCATTGAGAAGCTCACACACAATTTGTACCCGGTGCAATTGCCTAGCTTGCCAATGATAAGGACATAAATATAAAAAACTATCAACAACAATAACAACTAAGCCTTTTCTCGTACTAGACGGGTCAACTATATGGATTCTTTGTTTCCATATAGCCCTATCATGTGTCATGTTAGTAATTAACTCAACATAAGCTAGATCATTCTATATTATTTCTTTCCAACACTTTTGTGGTTGTCCTGTACCTCTTTTAATACTTTTAAAATATAGTTTTTCATATCTTCTAACAGGTGCTTCTTTTGATCTTCTTTGTATATGTCCAAACCATCTTAAACGGTATTCTCTCATTTTATCCTCTATTGGTGCTACTCCTAATTTGTTTCTAATAACCTAATTATGTATAGGATCTTTTCTTGTATTACCACTCATCCATCTCAACATCTTCATTTTTGTCATAGACATCTTTTGTACATATTGATGATTAATTGTCCAATGCTCAAAACTATAAAACTTGACAGGTCTAATTGTAGCTCTATAATATTTACCTTTTACCTTTAATGGTATCTTCTTGTCACAAATAATACCTGATGCTCCCGTGCTATGTGCACAATCATTCAAGCCATAGAGATAAACTCGATGCTAAAGCTATCAAGTATATATTTTTAGGTTACTCATCGACACAGAAGAGTTATGTGTGTTATCATATTAGCAAGAAGAAAGTATATGTATATATGGATGTGACCTTTCTCGAGGATTTAACTTACTATGACAGCAAGGGGACAAATAACCTATAAAGCATTAAGATTTTGTTGTCGTGCCTATATCTCCTCCTATATTTTCAAAATCAGAAATGAGACGGGAAGATACTCTAAAGTTAGAGACTATAAAATAAAAAAATTAGCCTATGAAGAAAACAAAGTGTATAAAAGATGGAGGAATGACATTGCCACTACTGAAATGTTGCAGCCTACTATGCCCCAAGAGGAGCTACCCCACTCCGATCCACAACTAACCGAGGGTGAATCAGAACGTATTATTATAGAACACACAAAAGATCAATTGGATCTTTCTATTGCACTACAAAAGGAAAGAGATCTTGTACCTATCACATTTCTCACTACATTTCATATTAGAATACATCTAACAATTATAAGATGTTTGCCCTTAATTCTGATTTGGTTCAGGTACCTAGAAATTATGAAGAGGTAAAGGATTCCAAGCAATTGAGAGAAACTATGAAAATTGATGCATTAATTCTATGCGTAACATCTCCATCAATTCTTCCATCACTTTAAAAAATTGATCCTAAGTATTTAAAACTTTCCTTTTGGAGTATGCAAGGTATGTCAATTTTAATTTCTATGTCATTTGAATTAACCAAATGATCAAACTTACATTCCATGTAATGTAATTTGTAACATGCCCTCTTTGCCATGATTTTATTTTGCATCACTTCACTCCACCACTAAGCTTCTTTTTGTGCCAGTATACCTCTCTTAGCTTCACTTAACACATCTTTCACCACTTTCCTAATATGTATAACCATATTGTTCCAGATATTACAAGGTGTACTAACATAATTCCAAGCATCTCCTTGAAAGACTTTTTGTTTAAATATAACTTCTTTCTCGCTTTTGAGGTTCCATCATTTAGTCTGAATAACTCGATGTACTCTTTTCCTCTTTGTCCACTTTTCACCTCTAAATCCACAGCTAAAAGTCGATGTTGGGTGATTAAATTTTCTCTTTGAATTACCTTTCAATCTTTACAGCACGATCTATCTTTCTTCCTATAAACAAAATAATCAATTTGTGTTTGTAATAAGTCACTCTTATAAGTAATTAAATGTTCATCTCATTTTTTGAATATTGTATTGACTATAAATAGATCAAATATAATAGAAAAATTTAAAAGCTCCCTACCTTCCTCATTTATATCCCCAAAACCAAAGTTTCCATGAATACCTTGATATCCTAATGCCTCTTTAATGTCATGTTCCTTTAAGTCTCCTCCTAAACAAATCATCTCCCTTTGTGAAACTCTTTGAATCACCTTATCTAACTTCTCCCAAAAAGTTGTCTTTATACTATCTTCTAGTACTACTTAGGGTGCATAAGGACAAACTATATTCAAAACCTTTGCTCCTAGCACTAATTTCAACGTCATGATTCGGTCACAATATCATTGTATATTTATTACACTATTCTTTAAATCTTTATTTATCATAATACCAACTCCATTTTGAGCCTTTTCCTTTCCTGAGTATTATAATTTCAAACTGGTATCCTCAATCTCCCTTGTGTTTTCTCCAACCCACTTTATCTCTTGTAAACATAGGATATGAATCTTTTTTCGAATCATAATATCTACCACCTCCATTAGCTTATCAGGTAATATTCCGATATTCTAAGAACCAATATGAATCTTATTATCTAGGGCTAGATTCTTTATCCCCCGCATTCGTCTATATTGAAAATGCGTAGACCCTCTCTGTAATTTATTCACTATATTCGGACGACAATATAACAGGACTAACTTCTTTACCCACACCTTTTCGTGATGTGGCTCCCTCTTTGCAATTGATTCACTACGTTCAGACGAAAAAGTAGATGCTCTTACTTGCTTTTCACTGCATTCGGGCTCTGTTATGAGTCAGTAAGAGGAAATGCCCCAACGTAATGCTCATAATTTGTACAATGCATGGTATAAAAATCTAACAAAGTTTTATGCTGACTTTCGAAAGCCTAACACAACCCTCCTTTATCCGGGTTTGGGACCGGCCATGCAAGGGTGATCCCTTACATTGACGGAGTTATAAATGTAGAAAACTATATGTACTCAAAATTAAGGGTGAGCATTATTAAGATATAACTGAATAATTGATCACAATTTCTATTTCGATTTTGTTTTGGTTTCTAGTTTTATAAAACTTCAGTTTATTGGTTTAGTTTTAAGGATTGAAAACCAAATAACCGAATACATACATACATACATATATGTTTGTATGTATGTATGTATATATATAAGTATACCTATATATATACATGTATGTATATCTAGATATACATATACATATATATATATATATATATATATATATATATATATATATACACACATACATATATATGTATATAATGTATATTTATATCTATATATACATATATGCACACATGTCCATATACATATATATATATATATATATATATATATATATATATATATATATATATACACACACATATATATTAAAGAGTAAAATGAATAAAAGAACTGAACTGAAATAATTTGGTTCGTTTTGGTTACCTATACCATTCGGTTCGGGTTTAGTTTTAAATTTCAAGCAATTTCGGTTATTGAACCGAACTGATGCACACCCTACTTAAAATCAAGATGATTTTTTTCTTGGGGTTCACTTCAAGAAAACAAGTAAGCCTTTTCCCATATTAGATGGAGTCGGCTATATGGATTCCTTGTTTCCACATAGCCCTACCATGTGTCATGCTAGCAGTTAACTCAATATAAACTAGATCACTCTTTATTGTTTCTTTTTAATACTTTTGTGATCATCAACTTTTTCTTTTAACATTTTCATATCATTTTAGGAAAGCATCCTTTGGGTCATCTTTCTATATGTCCAAACCTTCTTAAACGATTTTTTCATTTTATCTTTTACTGGTGCTACTCCCAATTTGTTTCTAATAACATCGTTTCGTATAAGGTCTTTTGTTGTGTGACCTGGATAATTATGCAAGGCTTATCCTACGCTCAGATAAAAAGGAAGGTTGAGTTAGGCTTCTGGCACCCAATATAAAACTTTCTCGTACTTATCTAGATTGGGGTTCACTTTCATGAATTCAAAATTCTCTTCATGTTCTTTAATCAATTAATATATAGATTCATTAGTTAATAAGGGCATTCCCAAACTACCATAGTTAAAACATACCTTTCAAATGAAGTGCCAAATGGCACCGATAGCGTTAGCTCAACGGCAAGCTGCTCTAGCGCTGTTAGTGGGGAGTTTGACTTCCACAGGGTGCATTTTTGCGTGCTAGACTTCGGCCTCCTCTTTTTAACACACTAAAAAAAAGTCAGTTCCAAATGAATTTTGGAGCCGTAGCCAGCTCAATATGAGTCTTTCACACTTTAGGCTTACTGACAAGTACATCTGTAACGTGGTCCATGTACTTGACGTGCACCATACCGACACGATAGTGCGACACGGCATGTCCTGAGTCAGCACCCAGCGGTCTATTTACATTGCTCTGCCTTGTGCCTTCCCTCTTCACCGCCCCCTCCCTCTCTCTCTCTCTCCAGGGACAATTTGCTCTGGTGTATCTAGAGAAGAGAGAGGAGCAGCCAATGCAGAAAGGCGACACGGCGTTGTCCTCCGAGCTCACGGACCAGGTGAGCTGCGTGTGGGTGAACGGGCCTATCATAGTGGGCGCGGGCCCGTCGGGTCTGGCCACTGCTGCCTGCCTGGGCCGCTTGGGCGTGCCCTGCATCGTCCTCGACAGATCGGACCGAATGGCCTCGCTGTGGCACTACCGCACCTACGACCGCCTCAAGCTTCATCTCCCTAAGCACTTCTGCCAGCTTCCCTTCCTTCCGTTTCCCCCACACTTCCCCCTTTACCCTTCCAAGCAACAGTTCCTCTCTTACATCCACTCCTACGCCTCCCTCTTCGGCATCCGGCCGCGCCTCAACCAGTGCGTCCATTCTGCTCGCTTCGACCCGCTCTCCGGCCTCTGGCGAGTCCTCACCCTCGACCGGTCCCTCGCCAAGCTTAGGTCCCTCGATTACGTCTCTCGCTGGCTTGTCGTCGCTTCTGGTGAGAATGCCGAGCCTCTTCTTCCCCACATCTCCGGCCTCGACTCATTTCTCGGTCCCGTTCTTCACACCTCCGGCTACAAATCCGGAGAGCAATTTTGCGGGCAGCGAGTGTTGGTTATTGGCTGTGGGAATTCCGGCATGGAGGTCAGTTTGGATCTCTGCAACCAAGGTGCACTTCCTTACATGGTCGTCAGGAACTCTGTAAGTTCTTTCCTCTTCATATTTAGCAAAAACATGATGGAGCATGGCAGTGGAGTAAACCCTTATCAACTTCTCGTTATACTTGCGTTCCTTTTAAATAATATGTTAATGCCAAAACATCTGGGAAGTAACATTCTCATCTGTCATATATAATCAGATTTATAGGATAAAAAAGCGAAAGCTGCTCCTGTTTAACCCTGAAAAATCCAATTATTTATAAAAGATAAATAGGTAGTCAAATCCAATATTTGTAGCATGAAGATCACATACAGACACAAATGTCTCCATGTGCTGTTTAATATATAATATGACGCATTATGCTGCATTTAGTTATACACATCAGCTTATAGTTTGATAGGTGAGTCTTTGATATGCTTGTATGCGTGGTTGTACAGGTGCATGTGCTTCCGAGGGAGATCTTGGGGTTCTCCACGTTTGGCGTAGCAACGACGCTCCTTAAATGGCTGCCACTACGAGTTGTTGATAGATTCTTGCTCCTATGTGCATTCCTAACGTTCGGAAGCACCAACAAGTATGGGATCCCACGGCCGAAGCTCGGTCCAGTTGAACTCAAGAACGTCGCTGGAAAAACTCCCGTGTTAGATGTTGGTGCACTCACTGAGATCAGAGAAGGAAAGATTAAGGTGCGTCAATTGCTTGGGTTCTTAGTTATTATTTAATCCTATTTTTGTCTTGTATGATTGATGATGCTTAGATGTGGGGATGTCACGTGACGTGCTGATGTTGGGTGGTTTTTGATGTTTACAGGTGATGCCTGGAGTGGACGAGGTCACGTGCCATGGGGCTAAGTTTGTAGACGGTCAGGAAGCAGAGTTCGATTCGGTCATCCTGGCAACAGGGTACAAGAGCAACGTACCGTCTTGGCTCAAGGTGGGCTACTGAACCTGCTTTCTGCATTTTGGTCGTCTGTCTGAACATTGAACAACCAGCATCCCTCTTCTCTTGCTTCTAGTTCTCTCTCTCACACACCAAAACACGCAATATTTTTGTAGACTATATTTGGGTGGTTTCAAATATCACCTCATAAATGTGCGCATTTACTTTCTCATGTTTTTTCTATTTTACCTTGAAAACACGTCGTTCTCCAACTACTAGCAGGAACAGCTAAAGTTGAATCAAAGAACATGTCTTGATTTAGTGAATCTACTTTCAGCGTTTTCAAATCATACATGGGTTTGCAAATATTTGCACGCAACTAAATCCAACCTTCCTGCGTCTAAAACAACTCCATAAATGAGTTTATATATATATGATCCATGTTTTTCAATCCTATTCTCATGATTTGGGTGGAAGATTTTTGGTTTGTATTTGACCAAGGTAAAATTATTTTTTGTAGTCTCATAGATGCACAATCTTCGATGTACATTTATTGATCGTTTTCTGCTGCTAATTAGTATCCATATTTTCTGTAGGGTACAGATCATTTCTCAGAAGATGGGATGCCCAGAGTGCCATTCCCCAATGGCTGGAAAGGGGAGAATGGTCTCTACAGCGTCGGTTTCACACGCCGTGGGATCTTGGGAGCTTGTGAAGATGCCACGAGAATCGCGCATGACATAGCCCCGCAGTGGAGAACTGCTGCGACTGAGAGCACCCGCTTTAGAGTTTGCAGAAAGATCATTTGAAACTAAACCCCAGCACCAATTTTGGCTTTTCCTTTGTTAGCTTCTTCGATGCAGTAAGGAAAGCCACCACTATTGTTAAGACTAGGATCTCATGTTCAATGTAAATAAGTCAATTTTGCATGGGACCTTTCTTTCTCTACCTACTGTTTTCTAAAGATCTATCTGTACAAAAGGTTTTTATTATATGTATGACTATCCTTTGTTTATAATATAATGGTGAAAACAGATGACTTGCTGCTTGAGTAAATCCGTATCTTGGATTGCTGCTTTCATCAAGAGGTGTCAGACAGCTCTTCGATCGAGACGCCACGCAATTTTGCCAAACCGAAAATAACCATTTATTGCTATTAATTTAAAGACTTTATAATAGTAGTATCTTGCTTCCCATGGATCATGGGAGTTGGGGTTTTCAAATATTTCAGTGGGAGGGCGGGAGGACGCGCGAGGTCGTTGCTACCATCTGCTGCTATCTTCAAGAGAATTATTAATGCTTTTTTCTTTATGGGGAGGAGAATTATTAATGCTTGCTTGTTAAAGACTGATGAGAGTTTATGCGGTACTGAAACCTAATATTTTAGAAAAGAGTTTTAAAATATTGCAAAGTCTAGCACCCAGAGCATTAGCTCAACGATACGGTTCTCGACTCCCATGTTGCAAGCAGCAATTTCAATTCCCAGCAGGTGCATAAACGTGTCGTTATTAGGCTTCGGCCTCCATTTGTGAAAAAAAATAAATGCAAAATTTTATATTACGAGATATCCTTTATGCACAAGGCGGTATGGTACCTACCCGATACAAGATTTGTTCCTGAGCCGTTTTTGACACGAAGATCATTAGCATAAAATTCATTCATATTGTGCTATATTGTGTTAATAGTATTGTATTAGAGTACAAATTTACTCTTACAGAAAACTCGGCGTCTAATATCTCATAAAAACTCGCCAACAAATTTTAACCTACGGCTAGAACTTGCAGTAGCAGAGAGACTGCCCAACGTCATGCTGATGGATTAGGCATGACTAATTCAAAATAGAAGTAACAGTACCATTTTAGCAAAATGTACTTAATTGATGATAGCATTTAGCAATCATAGTTTCTTTTGCACCAAAAGGTGATCTTCACAGAGCCATGCATGTCAAATTGATCCACCAGATATGAATGGCTGCGCTGAAAAGGTCCCGTGAGATCCTTGCTGCAGGTAGTGAGGAGACAGCAGAGTTCAAGAATGGAAATTTGCATAATTTTCTTCTCAAATAATTACCCAAACAAAGATGTACTTCCGGCTCTGCTATTCCTGACGATCCCATATGTACCACAATATTCTCTAAAATACTGTGTTGTAGACAAGTGTCATCTCCTACCACAGTTTGCATGCGTATTTGACCTTAGTCACGCAGTACGTCGTATTCTACGCTTTCTGATCTCAGACAGAGAGAGAGAGGGGCGCAAGGTTCCAAAAAAGGGCTCGATGGTGACGAATGAACGGCGTCATGTTAGACGTCGGGCGCCAGAGTATCTTAGGAGAAGCACGCATGGAGGTGGTGGACGTCCGTCAGGGTTTGTGGCGAGACGCATCGCCGGCATTACTCTCCCTCTCTCTCTCTCTCACACACAAACATCTAAAATACAATATATCCAGAGAAGTTTTAGACATTCCTTCGCTATTTTTCCCGGTTTTAAGGGTCTTATTTGTTATTTTCCATCGTGCTTCATAACTTAACTAGCAAGTGACGGTTGCTCCCCTGTACATGTATAACATCATGGACGATAAACTTGACACTTTATTGCTAAATAACTAAGCTTGAACGCTAATGAAATGATGAGAGTTCTCGAATTAGAAGAATGCCTGGCGTGAAGTCTGTCAACTTGCGAAATAGTTTTCTTGGTCTTGACAAAGGTTTGAAATGCCCCGTCATGACTTGCAGTTGTGTGAGATATTGGCCTAAGAGACGGACAACCAAAGGAGAATAAATACGAGTCATATCCAGTGCTTTTCGCACAGCCACGGTCTGGGCCTTTATGGAATCATAAGGTAAAGCAAGGAGAATAAAATTAATCAACATTGGTAGGGCTGCATCAATCAACATTATTATGGCTGCATGGATATTAAATGTACTTTCTACTTTTTATTTAATGTATGATGTATATCAAATACAAAGTAAAAAGTATAAGGATATTTTTAACTTAAATTTCAATAGTCGATCGTGACAATCAAATGATGAGAATGTTTAAATAAATTTAAGCAGGAATAAAGGTTAAGCATATATATATATATATATTGATAGAATTATGAATGCCCATAAACCATTATATCAAGGATAAGAATAGTCAAAGTTTTTTGAGCCATCATACGAGATAAAAGAGGCAACGGTTATTAGTTTTTCTTCATGTAAAAATAAAAGAGCAAAAAGCTGCCATTCTAGTTTTGAGAGAAAAGACACATATCACTAGCATACATCACTTGGATTAGAGAGCGACATAAGGCACTTCGTTCTTCATGATCATCGCCTTCGACCAACCAAAGCTTTAAGATCAAGTGGTGAATCACCCAAATTAAGGTTAGTACCGTTTGATTCGTTTTGACTGTGTTATTTTTCTAAATGCTACTTGGCATAACACCCTATTAGGATGATTTTCGCGTGAAAATTCTGTTATTAGATGGCAATCAGATGGGGCTGATTCATGTAGGCTTCATAATTAGTCGTATTGATTGAAAATTATTTTTTTAGTTTGATTTTCTTGAAATGTCTAACCGTGAAATCAAATGAAAGTACTAGACATTATATATAACATGTTCTCGGTATCATAAATCAAAGATCTGCAGGGGTCGCATTTGCACCTATGCTGTTGTGTTAATAAGTCTTATTCTACATGCTTTCTGTTTTTTTATGAATCAATACCCTTCATAACACATAACTCAGTGGAAAGTGTTGGTCTCATTATGATACTTGGGTAGATTGATTTTAATGATTAAATAAAGCCATACTTTATATGATACTTGAATAGATTGACTTTGGTGATTAAATGAAGTCATTTCTAATTTCACACTTGGATAGATTGACATGATTTCTTCCATTTTGGGCTTATTGAAAACATACATGTCTTTCATCATATGCTTTTTTCTATTTAAGCATTTGATTTTTGAATATTAATATGTATGATGGAGTCTACAACAATATATCGATCATTACTATGGACATGAATAACTCAAACACATATGCATGCCGAGATGGGTAGAATTCATTTGACACAATAGAAAACTTAAACCCACATGAATGTGAGTCATAGCCACGTCTATCAGCACCATACATGATGCCCGAGCATCATTTTGGTGAAATTTCATAGGATGACATATTCATATATATATATATATATATGTATATATATATATATATATATATATATATATATATATATGTATGTATGTATATATATATATAGCAAAACTGGGATATACTTAATGTGTACCATACTCAACCGTTATAAGATGGTGTAAAGTGGTGGGTCTCCTTGCTTTTATTGCGGTGGGACCCATCATTTTATACTGTGAGTACTCATTGAGTATAACCGATTCCTTCTCTCTTTATATATATAAGTGATGAAGTGGGTAAGAATACAAGATGACAATAGGTTAAGTTCAAAATGGTAATGAATGTATTTTATTAGCATATTAGAATTCATTATACATTGTCTAAGATTATGTACCAATGATTATTTGTAATGCATTACATGTTCACTGGTGTCTCTTCTTTTTTTTTTATATGGATCAAATTAAGTATGACTGCATCCAAGAGTATTATAGCTGATCTGAATAAGGGGGATTAGCTGAATGGAGATAACTATGGAATTTGACATTGTTTGAGGATCAAAAACTCATAGAGGTTTTGATGCATGAGATGGTGGACCCCGAGAAAGGCTTCACCACATAAGGTAGATGGGATCAAGAGACTTATCGAGCATAGAAAAAGAAAGATAGTCAATTTAGGGTTATACTTATCAGTTGCTTGAACGATGACTTCATCCGAGCGTACAAATAATACTCTATAGCCATGATAATATGGCTCGCATTAAGGGATTATTTTGGGAACATGTATGCACCCAAGCTAAGGATGATCACTTATAGGTTCATTACCTATAAGAAGCAACCTGATCATGTTATGAAACAACACTTAAGGGAATTGTTAGTATGATACAATAGTTAAAACATGCTAGACATCCGAGTCATTCAGTCTCTTCTTGATTCATTGGTGACTATAAAAACTTTCCTCACTCATGAAGAGAGTATTTGTACCTTTGCTAATGTTAGTCATCATTGTGAGTTAGACGAAGAATTGCAAGGGGCCAGGGGCTCCTACTGTAGTCATGCCTATGCTGCAGACAAGGATTTTCAAGCTCGTAAAGACAAGTAGAAAAGTCATGGCGAGGGAATTAAGAGACTCAAAAATGATAAACCCAAAAACAAGGTACAAAAGCGTAAAAAGAAGATAGACAAAACCAAGGTGAAGTGCTATGATTGTGGTCAACTTGGTCATTTCGCTCATAAGTGTGAGGAGCAAAAGGTATGTTCGAGTCTTTGTCCTATTTATGTCTCTTTAACTGTTATGCTCATTGATTCCTTTTCTTTGTAGATTGTAGACTCAAGAGCCGTATATCATGTAGCTCAAGACATGAGTGCTTTTGTAGAGTTTCGCCGGTTGAGTTGCGTGGTGGCCAAACTCTCTTTCTCCATGAAGTCCTTTTTGTACTAGATATTCAGTGAAACTTTATATTAGTTCAGTGTTTAGGATGTTTAGGCTATATACTATCATTTGAAACTTCTATTATGCATTTTTGTTATGAGAAATCTGTGGTAAGATATGAATTTGTTTTGCCTGGCTTATATATATTAAATACCATGTTCGTGGGTAGTAATGTGGTTTATAGTTTATCTTTTGCTATGACATCTCATTGTGATGTTAATGATGAAAATGTATGGCATGCCAAGCTAGGGTACATAGGACAAGATGAGATGACTTGATTGGCTAAGACTGGTCTTAAAAGATCAGTGCCCCAAGTCGAGTATCTAATAACTATGAAACAATGGTTATCATTAAGTTTCAATATGAAAGATATGGGCGAAGCTTGTTATATCCTCGGAGTTAAGATCCATAGGGATCGTTCTAGACATATCTTGACCCTTTCACAAGAATCATATATTAAGTAGGTTCTCGAGTACTTCGGGATGGATGACTGCAAGCCTGTAGATACTCCCGTTGCTAAAGGCAAGAGCATAAGTCTAATTATGTGCCCTAAGATTAAGGATGAAGTAATGAATATGAAGAGAGTCCCATATGCTAGTGTAGTAGGTAACCTTATGTACGCTATGATGTGTACATGTCCATATATCAGCTATGCAGTATGTTTGATAAGTAGGTATCAATCAAATCCTTGAAGGGGATATTGGAGAGTAGTGAAAAGGATTTTAAGATACCTCAAAAGAACATATTTCTCCTTATGTTATGGAGGAGGAGATTTGTATTTGGTGGAATATACATATATAGATTGGGGTGGTGACATGGATGAACACAAACCCACTTTAGGTTCCATCTTTCTACTCAACAATGATGCCATATCATGGAGAAGACACACACATATACAACCATATATATATAGGAAAACCATATCATGCTCACCTCTAATATGCCTACTCATTACTTTTCGGTAAGATGAGTATAAATTTAAAAAATTTAAGAGTTTTAAGAGAAGACAAAATATAATGTTATTATATTCATATCCTTCAAAAGTAGTAGTCGGCATAAATGAACAATATCAACGATGGAAAAATCCAATCATTATATATATGTCTATGAACAATATCACTCGTAGGGAGCATCCAATCACTATATATATGTATATACATGTATGTATGTATTATTAATGCTATTATGCCCGTAACATGAAAGGTGGAGACGGTCTTAGCATTGTAGTAGTATGAGTCGATGGGGTACGTTAAGTTTCACTTTCGTACATTAGTCGTCTATCAAGTTTCATGTCTGACTAGGTTTGGTTCATTATGGACATCTTATATAAGCAACAAACTTAAGTGCCATAATATTCTTTTCTTATGCTCTAATTAAAAGCTTTGATTTTTTTTTGGTGCTTGAAACTTTTGATATTGAACCTTAGATCATTTATTCTTTATTTCTTGTAGGGAGCAGTTCCGTAAACTTGTTGCCATCTTTTAATACATGAATCATAACTGATTCATTTATTAAAATGTTCCATCATCTATGAGCAAAGTTGAAAAAGAGACAATTGTCGGTGATGAAATATCACTGCGTTTCACATACACACGAAAATGCAGCCGCAGACTCGTACATCACTTGCTATTTCATCGAAAATTGCCTAGAGACCTTATGCAACTTATCAGCCGACATAGGCAACCAGCAATGGCTCACCTGGCGAGGGCATCGACTAACGAGTTGGAGGTCATGAGTTGGTGCCAATGGATATTGCCACTCGAAGTTTGTGTCTCCCCATTGTACGCTTATGTGCACGCGTGCACACGCGCGCATACAATAAAAATGGCTCCGCTGTTTGAATTCACTCATGTTTGTCTTCATTTTTTTCCCTCTCTAACCTTTTGGCTCAATAGGTTAAGGCATCACACAAACACGACCAGTTTGGAACAGACTTGGCGACTCGAACCGAAACTATACTGCCGACAGAGCCCGTTGAATTGTCTGTAGAACTGAGGACTTCATGCTTCGGTTATGGTTCATGATATGAAACTTACAGTTTCAAACTGCCACCAACTACAATTTATATATATTTTTCGATATCGATTAACACAAACTAACATATAGCTCAACAGTAGGGTACAGCCTACATTAAGATCGGTGTGGAATCCGACGGTTCTGAAACCGGAACCAGTCCTACCGTGGTTTGGTTTCGGTTCTAGGTCCTAGACAATCTGAAAAAGTTGAATCATACATTTAAACCCAAAAACATCCCTTGTGCCAGTCTGATTTCTTCGATTCACTATGATTTGCCACAGGGATGTGACATCTCCAGAAAAATTTCAATCTTCATGCGAGCCTGGCGGGCTTAGTTGGTCCGTTAGGTAGAAATTGAATAGCTGATTAATTAGGTCCGAGATTGTAAACCAAACTCGTTGTCCAAACAGAAGCATGAGTAAGAAAAATTCAGAAATTTAGACGTCTAAAAGAAAATGACTGTTCCGCTCTTGCGTTCGATCAACTCATTAGGGCGGGTACACAGATACGTGGGAAGTGATGGTTAAGTTTTATACTTTACAGGTGCAAGTCGAGTGCCTATCTGGTGGTTCAGCTGGTTTTGGGGAAGATGCAGACATCCGATCCCCTTATTGACTAAAATCTTGATGAATTACGCGTTCTTTAGTAGGAAGGGATTTGCTTGTACAGGAACTACGATCAAGTAATGCCCCTAGGCTGACGAGATTTTATAGTTTTGCAACTATATAAAAAGATAGTACTGCCCCTATCTTTTAGAAAAATTACAAATACGACTAAGGGGCACAATTATGATCGTATCAATCAATCATAGATTTTATAGAAAATCAGGTGTCATTTTACTATTCTGCCCAAAGTCTTTTTAAAATATTTCAAAGCTGGTCAGGAGGGTAAACTTTCTGGTTTGTCCCTAAAGTTTTTGGAAAATTACAGTAGTACGAAATAAAGAGAATATTACCATTTTGTTCCTAGGTTGGTTCTGAAATCACAAAATCAAGTTAAGAGTATTTTCAAATTGGTACCTAAGTATCAAATGAAATTACTCTTAGGTACTTAGGGGTATTTTCAGTTCAGTACCTAGATATTCTATAAATTGTATTTCTGTAGTTTGCTATTTGTTACCTAACATTGGTTGTTTTCTTTTTTTAGATTGTCTTATTGTTATTTTTTGCCAAACAAACTAAAATGAAATCGAGGATTTGTGTATTGGAGTTGACAAAAACTGAATAGTCTAAATTTCTAAGTTTGAAAAAGACGTATTCCGTTAGTACTTACAGCTAAGGGTGTAAATTATGTTCTAAAGGATACAATTCCATCATCTACTCCAATTGCAACTGAAGAGAAAAAGGAAGCGTACAAAACGTTCTTTAGAGATAATAGCATAGCTAGAACAATAATGCTAACCTATATGAAGGATGCCCTTATTAGGGTATTTGAAGAATACGAAGACTACAAAATAGTTGTTCGATTCAATAACAACTAAATATGATATTACAACTAAGCTACATGTTCAGTTATTGCTACAAAAGTATAACTCCTACAAAATGAAAGAAGGAGATAATGTAGTAGAACATATAAACCAAATGTTGGTAATGCAAGAGACTTAGCTATAGCAAAGTCGATCATCCCCGAGGCTATGCAAATATCAACTATCCTAAACAACCTTCTCCCTTAATAGAATATAGTTGTCACAACCTTAAGATTAGGAGTTGAGACAAACATTTCTAAGTTACCCCTCAAACTAGCAATTGAATAAGAAAACATGAATAAAAATAAGAAAGACTAGTAACTCAAGAAGATATTGAGACAAGCTCTAGACCAAACTAGAAAAAGAATAAACCAAACAAGAAGTTTGGCAAGAATAACAAGAAAGGCGGTCAATTTTTTAAAAAATAGTAGAAAACCGCTTCTCGGGTCAATTGCTTAACTATGGAAAGATTGGGTACTTAAAGAAATATTACCACAACAAGAAGTTTAACAGTAAAAACACCCAATAATGCGATCAATCGGAGAAGCTAGACATAATCTATACGGTTTCTTAATGCTTCTACATGAACCACACAATATCTGGTTGATGAATTGACTATGTAGCAACAAGACATATCTCGAAGAGCAAAGAAAGGGCTATGAACCTAAAGGAATATAAATCACGAGAACATAGGGTGTATATAGAAAATAACATCTTTTTAGATGTCCTTGGAGTGAGATCTTTTAAGATTCATGTATAAGGCACTAGGGGTGTTCTAAATGATATATTAATTATACCAAGTATTAGGCATAATTTGGTCTCAGTTTCTACCTTGGTTAAAAAAGGTTTTGAGGTTAGGTTTGTCCTTGGAAAGGTAACCATAAGGAAGCATGAAATGATAACCTTTTCAGGATTGTTAGATGATGAATAAAGATTGTTCAAACTAAAAATAAATGAAAGAGAAGAACCTTCTACTTATATCGATTGTGCCTTTAATGTTTATGTGAATGTGTGACATAAAACCTAGGGCATACAAGTCTGAAAAAATTGAGGAAATTATTTGACTTTGATTTATTGCAAGGTTTTTAGGAAAACACTTTTGGTAAATATAAAGCTTGTATACAAGAGAAAATGAAAAGAAAAATATTTCTCAAGGAAATAACAAGGTCAACAACCTTATTACAAATCATTCACATTGATGTATGTGGATTTTTTAGAAAAAGATCTCATCGTGAGAAGGTATATTTCATAATCTTTATTGATGATTACTCAAGATATACATATATATATATACATATATATATCTTAGCACATAAGTTTAAGGTACTTGAAACATTTAAAAAATATAAGTAGGAAGTTGAAAACAATTGGAATATATAATCAAGGTCTTGAGATCAGATCGAGGTGTGAAGTACATCTCTATAGATGTTTTAGAATTCTACAAAGACTTAGTATTGCAAAGCAAAATACGATGCCCAAGACACCACAATAGAATGTTGTAGCAGAAAGATAAAACAGAAGCTTATTGAATATGACAAGGCCTATGTTAATAGACACATCTCTACCAAGGGTATTTTAGAGAGAAATAGTAAATACATCTCTGTATATTTTAAATAGAGTATCGTGTAAAGTTGTATTCTCTATACCATATGAGATGTGGTTTGGGATAAAACTAAACCTAGGTCATTTCAAAAGGTGGGGATCTATCGCTCATGTCAAGATCCTTCACCAGTTTAAAGATAAGCTAGATAATAGGTCATTGAGATATGTATTTATTGGATATCCTAAGGGATATCTATTTATCACAATGACCATAGACTCATAGAGAGTAGGTATGTTGAATTCCTAGAGAAGACTAAGAATGACATCCTTGAAAATGAAGATAAGTATTTGATGATCTAAACAATCATCTTTTCAACCCATATGTGATCTTCCTGAACAAACTCAAACTTTAAGTAGATATAAAAGACCTAGGGTCACACCATACTGCTTAAAGGATTATCATACTTACCTTGTAGAGGAAGTGTGTAATTCGGTGGATATAGATAAGCTGACCTCGATAACTTAACGTATTGACATGTTATTGACTCATCTAAATCAACATATTAGGAAAAAGCCATGAATGAGAAAATTGAATCCATTGAGAAAATCAAGTCTAGAATTTGGTTGATTTGCCTAAAAGAAGGAAAGCCATAGGCTGTAAATGGGGTTCTAAAAAAGAAATATAAAGTCGATGAGACAATCAACAAGTTTAAGACGATGTTGGTTGCAAAGGGATTTTTACAAAAAGAGGTTAAATTATGTTGAGACATATTCTCCTATTGCAAAATTTGTATTCATAAGAATAATCCTGACAATTTCAGTATATTATGATTTGAATTTACATCAGTTAAATGTAAAAACAACTTTTCTGAATGGAGATTTAGATGAAATCATATATATGCAACAACCTAAAAGATACAAAGTTGAAGGCCAAAAAATAAAGTATAAATGTTGAAAAATCCCTGTATGGCCTCAAATAATCACCTTGTTAATGGTATTTGACCTTTGAAAATGTCATTGTAGAACTTGAGTTTTTTGCTAATAAACTTGACCACTTTGTATATGTCTAGAATAGTGGGAAGTCATCTTATCGTTATACATAGATGACATTTTGTTGATAAAGAATGACAATGAGATGATTGTCAAAACCAAGTCATGGTTAAACTCAAGGTTTGAAATGAAGTATATGAGAAAAGTATCCTATATCCTGGGTATAAAGATTTCTTGACATAGAATCTAAACTCCTGTGCCTAAGTGAAGAGAAATATATTGATTATATTCTTAAAAAATTTAAAATGTGTGAATGCAAGTCCAGATCTATACCCATTGTGAAAGGGGTTAAATTGAGTAAGGATTATTATTCTGGTAAAGGAGACAATAAGCCTAATGTTCCTTATAAACAAGCTATAGAAAGTTTGATGAATACTATGCTATGTACAAGACCTGATATCAGTTTTGTTGTTGGTCTTGTAAGTAGATATCAAAGTAATATCGGTTGACAACACTGGATAACTGTGAAAAAAATTCTAATTTATCTTAAAGGAACAAAAGACTTGAAATTGTGTTTTTAAGCAAATGAACTAAAAGTGATAGGATACTTAAATGTTGACTTTGTTGGGACAAAAGATGATAGCAAATCAACCTTTGGACAAATATTTTTATTTTTAGGTGGAGTTGTTTCTTGGGCTTGTAAGAAACAGGGTTGTGTAGTGTTGCATATACAAATGATTGAGTATGCAGATTGTTGTATGATTGCAACTAGTGTCGTTTGGATAAACCGTTTCATACGTGATTTGAAGTTGGATATAACCAATGAGTCGGTTGTCATTTATTATTACAATAATACAACAATTACTCTTATTAAGAGTGAGTCGTATAACTCCAAAAGCAAGCATATAATGGTTAAATACCATTATGTTTATGATATGATTATAAGAAAAAAAATATCCAACAATCTCATATATGCCAATTGATGACCAGTTGGTAGACCCCTTAACTAAAGGAATAAAGAGGATCTTTTCTTAAACTATGTTACAAACATGGGTTTGAGATATGTATGATTGTTGTGTAGGTAAGAAACCATACAATAGATAATGATTGAAATAACAATCATACATGACATAACTTAGGAAAACCCTATAAAAGTGGGAGGCAAAACCAGTATGTCAGACTACTTGGCTCGAATGGCCAAGTGAGAGATGTAACACAGAATAACCATTCTAGGTTGTAAAACGTTACATAAAAACAAATACATGATTAATGTACAATGTTACATAAATAAAAATAAAGAAAAATGGCTTGTAACAGAAAGCCCAAACATGAAAACCATGAAGATGAAGTGGTCTATAAATATTGTACAATATTGTACATGAAATACAGGAAAGAGATGAAAAAGAGTTTGAATCTTTCCTAACCATCATTCCGTTTACTTACAAAACTTTCTCCTCTTCTTTCTCCCAATCTAAGGAAGGTGCATACCTTGTTTCTGGCCCGACCCTCATTCTGCTGCATCAAGAAAGCCGTTGGCAAAGATGAGACAAACACAACTCGTGAGGATGAACAGAGAGCCTGGCAACCCCCTTTTTCTCTTAGAATCCAATATAAAATAGTGATTTATTTACAAGAAACATTTTTAAAACTTGATAAGGTTTGACTTGTTTTTTGATCCGATAATTGACAGGCCTGTATTATGAAGTTAAGGGCATACGACACATTTGTGTTAGAGTTCTGAAATATTATATAAAAGAGAAAATTAATTAAATGGTGAGAACAGCTATATTAATTAAGTGGTGAAAATTAATATCATACAAGAACACACAATAGCTAAAGATACGTAAAACTAGCAATACACACACATGTGCGTGTGCATTAATGCGAGATGTTGCTTGTATGCCAATGGTGTACAGTAGTAAAGACTAAAACGAGATACTAGATTTGGATCATGTTGGGCATTTCTTTGTTTGTTATAAACCATGCAAATTTCAACTAGTTTGAAAGAAAAATTCTTCATAAATTGTCAACCATTGATCTTCATGATCAAACACTGTAAGTGCCGAAAGCCGTGAAGGCATGGTCCAGATTTGTAGCTGTTGGGCTTATTTTCAAAATACCAAAACATATATTTGGTGAAGGTTGTGAGTACAGTCATATTGTGATATTAATAATCATTTAATTAAGTGATAATTATGCTTATTAGTAGCAGATGTAGTGACAAACTCATTAGTATTTCCGATCATATTTATAATATTAATAACCACTTTCTTAAGTGATAATTATGCTCATTAATGACACATGTAGTGGTTACTCTTGAGTCTTTTCCAGCCATGTTGTGGCATTAAAAGTCACTTTCTTAAGTGATAATTGTGCTTAAGTGATAATTGTGGTTAAGTAATAATTGTGTTCATTAGTATAGTAACTCTTGACAATCACCTTGTAGGAAAAGAACTCTCTCATTTGTTCATGTGCTCCACCTACGATATATTAAAGATTACGTCATCACTTACATTTTTTCTTTTTCAAATATAGTTGTGGACAGCTCTACTTGAGCTTATAGCATTCACCTTCCAATAGAGACCCTGTTCGCATTGTTGGTGTTGAAAGATTAGGCCGTCTTGAGTCCAAAGCAATGGAGCAAGGTGGCAATATTTACAGAGTAGGGAGTCTCAGGGTTGGCAGCATCAGAATGGGATCATCTTCTATTTGGAGAAGCGGTGGTGAAGATGCTTTTTCAAGTTCTGCAAGAGAAGAGAATGATGAAGAAGCGCTTAGATGGGCAGCTCTTGAGAAGCTTCCCTCCTATGACAGAATCAGGAAAGGCATCATTGCTGGAGAAGGAGGCCTCGCGGAGGTGGAAATCCGAAAGCTCCGGCATGAAGAGAAGCAGATGCTGCTTGAGAGGCTCGTCAAAGTGGCAGAAGAATTTGAATGTTAACGCAGAGGTTTATGTTGGTAGCAGAGGACTACCCACTTTTCTGAACTCTGTCACTAATATGATGGAGGTAATAATAAAATTTTCACAACTCTGAATATATAGGGAGAAAGACAGAGATCTAATGACTTACAATTTTTGTGAACTTTTCATGGAAAGGGTGCCTTGAACTTCCTTCGTATTCTTCCAAGTAATAAGAAACCAATTTCTATTCTTCACAATGTGAGCGGAATCATTAGACCTCGAAGGTAAGCAATCCAGCCGTACTGTTGTGCCGCTGGAAGCTTTTTAGAGGCACCGTGTTTCAGTTTCTAGCTTATAATTTGTAGGATGACCCTGATTTTAGTTCCACCGAGCTCTGGGAAGACCACTTTATTGCTACTCTTTTGGGAAAGCTTGATTCAACTTTGAAGGTATTGGCATGAACCTGATAGTTCTTCACTTCTTACCATTAAGTGGTGAATCACTATAATTGATTGATGGTCTCTAAATTTATTGAAATTTAGACTTCCGGAATGGAAGAATTTGTTCCTCAGAGAACCTGTGCATACATTAACCAGCATGATCTCCATATTGGAGAAATGACTGTCCGGGAAGCCTTAGCTTTCTCTGATAGATGCCAATGAGTCGGTTCGCGTTACAGTAAGTAATGATTAAATTTGGCATTCCTAAAGGAAACTTTACGCGTTCTTTCTTATCCTTATTTGCTGTTGAGGCAGATATGTTAGAAGAATTGTCTAAAAGAGAAAAGCAAGCCAATATCAAGCCAGATCCCGATCTCGATGCCTTCATGAAGGTAGAGTTCATGCACCTTTTATTTTCTCTCATTTACCATGTTAGCTTATTTGTGGCCTTTCTGCAGGAGATATGTTGGTTGGACCATAAGAGCTCTATTCAGAGCTCTATTCATGGATGAGATTTCTTGGGTCAGTCAAGAAGTCTATAAATACCCACCTTAGGCTGAGAACCAAAAGAGGCAATTAAGGAGAGAAGAATCAGCAAAATCAAGAGAGAAAGAGAGAGTGAGAGAGATCAGCCACGAGTGGAGAAGTCTGCTCGATTTCCGGCCAAGAAGGAGCAAAGATCAGTAAAGAGGAAGGAGTCCATCCCATTCCCTGCTCGCCTGTCTAGTTTGTGCCTATTTGTAAGCTCAAAATCTTCATTTCCATCCCCTTGTAAGTGAAAGAATTGCTGCAAATTTCGTGCAAAACCATAGGTAAGAGGAGTCCCCACTTATATGATATTTTGTTTCTTTTACCTTAATATACGCTATATCTTATACATCCTTATCTATTCAATGCTTATGCATAATATCATCCCTTCTCCCCTTTTTTCGTTGTCTTTATTGCCCCCAATTAAATTCAAGAAGCCATAAGAGGGATATAGCTGTTACGTTTACGTGCAATGATATGAGTATGTAATCACTCTGATGGTGTATCGCATACATCTTCTAAGAGAGCTATCCTCCTCGAGAAAAATACCCTGAGAATTTATATGTAGATGAGCACCTCCCTAAATGAGCACAAGTCTCTAATAAAATTATTTGATTGATTATTAAATCACTAAGGATCAAATCAAATGCATCATTAGTTTCTATAAAGAAAATTCTGCATATTTCAGCATAATGCATAAATCTTATCCTATCCTCGAATTTTCTAGCAACCGTCTCTCAGCAAAATATTCTAAAATTTTGTCCATAACTAGAACATCCGATAAAATTCTCAAAAATTTTAGACATTGGTGAGGTTGAGTAAAAAAAATATTAAAAATCACACTCAACCCGAAACAAAACTTGTTTGTGCTAAAATTCCTACAATAGATGTTTAGTAAAACTGTCAATAAGTATCCAAATTTCTTGAAAATAGTTTCATTGGAAAGCTGACATCCATATATTTCTAAATTAACCATTTTCATAGAAATCATAATCCTATGTATAAAGATACGAGTATTTTACTGAGACTCCATATCTTAGTCACAAAGACTGTTCCGAATTTTAGAATTGCATTTGGTTAGAAATATTCTCTAGTTTAATTTTGATCATTTAAAGATCCAAAAAATAAATAAAAATATTTAATAAAGCCTTATACCTAACTCTCATTTAGGTAAAATTTTTAAAATTTTTGGATCCAAAGAAAACAACCAAAAAAATACAAACTCATATGTTGGAAAATAGAACCAATTTTAAATGAAAAACATACCATCTTGAAAAGTCGTTTTGAGTGAAATTTGTTTTTGGAAAATCCCAAATTCTAAAATTGTTCTTTCTAAGCTTCTAGGTTGACCCTTGAGCGCTAGTTCAAGAAGGCCGATGATGATGAAAACCTATTTTTCTACAATCGTAAAATAGTCAGATAAATCTCTTTATAAGTTTGAGTAAACTTGTTGACACGCTCGCATATAATTTTTGCAAACAAAGTATTAAGTCTATATCAGACCGAAAATTTACAAAAATAAAATGACACGCCCGATCACATTCTTCCGAAACAAGTTAGTTCCAAAACCTTGTTCTAAACTCTTTTAAAAACTTGACCATAGGTCTGAAATTTCCAGCACTTACCATGCCAAGTTCAGAAGGTTTAGTTGGGGATGTGTCAAGTAAGTTCTCAAGCTCCACGATTTAGTTTTCAAAAATAACAAAAAAATCTTCAAAATTATTTTCTCAAACTCGAGAAAATAGGACCGCCTCTTTAAAGAGGAAATTGAGAGAGTTGAAGATCGAGAGGGAGATTGTCGCCCTAAGCCAATAGGCAGATACAGTTAAATCTTGCTCCTCTCATGGTAAACAAGCTCGAGCTCATAAGAGGACGTACCATGTTCGAAAAGCAAAACTGACCTCCAAGTTGAGGAAGAGAAACCTAACCCCAAATCATTCGCAATAAAGGATAGGAGAGTCATTCAATAATTTTTGAAAGGCCAATCCAAGGAAAAGAAGGTCAATTCACTATGAGATTTTTTACCATCCGATTATCAAACCAATAGTGATGATGAAATGAAAGGCTTTCATCTATATGATGGCAATGGAGATTCTAGGTCTCACTTACAACTATTTTTCTCGAAATGCCTACAATAAAAGGAATGACCCATCCAAGTGGGTCTATTGGTTCTCACATTCCCTCAAAAGGAATGCATCCAAATGGCTAGCTTCCTACTATTTGATCCAATTCACCACCTTTGAAGAATTGACCAATTTTTCATGCAAAAATTATCATACAACGTTGGGGTTACCCCAACTCTCAACACATTGAGAGATGCTAAACAAGCCCATAATGAGGATGCCCATGCCTTTATTGTGAAATTGAGATATTTGCTTGGGAAAGTCAAGGAACCAATATCAGAGGGTTGCATAGTAATGTTGATTCTGAAAAATTTAAAAACTGATTTGAAGCCCTCTTCTTTCTTCATGAAATCAACACTTTCTAACAACTCATAAAAAAGAAATCACTTTTTGAAGCAAATTTAAAAGAGGGAGTGTACGAGGATTTATGAAAAGATAAGGGCTTTTCTTCAAAATTAAAACCGGGTCATCCACCCAGGATGGAGGGGTAAAATCTTAAAAAGGGGCTAGTGTTAAAGTGGAATCTTCCTCATCCAACTCCACCAAACCTTCTGGACCCAAGCCTAAACCATATATCTCAAAAACACAAAAAAATAAAAAAAAATTATGAAAATACAAAAAGAGAGTACATGCCTCTAGGATAACCACTCATGGAAGTCTTAGACATCCTCTTATCACAAGGATTGGTGAGCCTATTACCGGTTCCTAAAGGCACATCCCCTAAGGGACGTTTTCTAAATGAATTTTGTAAGTATCATATGCTAAAGGGACATTATACAAATAACTGTTTCTCATTGAAAAATAAAACTGAAGACTTGATTGAGTAAGACAAACTCCATGTCTCCAAGGAGTCAGAGACTTCCCAAGCCATTTTCAAAGATTCCTTTCCAAAGCATGCAAACACGAGTGAAAGCTCCAAAGAAGTATGTCTCTCTCCAAGAACTCTCATGAAGGGACGATCAATACTTGTTGTGATTATGCATTGCATATGACTCATTCTACTTGTCACTCCACATGTTTCTCCCATAATCTTAAAAGAGTTAAGCAAGTAGTGATCCAGGGAGCGCTTAGAATCTTGCCCCCGAGTAGAAGCTTGATAGTGATTTGTGGTGTGCCAAAATCTTCACACCAAAATAGAGCCCAAGTAGGATTGAGCCATTAGGAAAAGTGTTGAGGAGGTTACTAGGTCCGAAAGGATCTACTAAACCCATACTTAGGAATAAATCAAGCAAGGAGATGTCGTTTTACCCAGCCTCTAAAAAGCGCGCATCATTCCTCATTCATCCCACGGTATTGACAAGGGTAAAGATATTGTGTTGCCTCGATATGATATAGAAAAACATTTAACAAAACTCCCAATCAACATGTCTATTTTAGAGTTGGTTAAAATCTCGCCTAAACATAGACATGTATTGGAGGGAATTCTAGAGAAAACCAAGGTTAGCATATCTATTACTCCTGAGTCATTGTCGTTCTTGGTCTCACCAATTCTCACCCAAACTCCAATCAGTTTTTTCGAGGATGAGCTCAGTAGACCCATAACAACCAATAATCATGCCTTGGACATAGGTGGTATTGAATCACCATACTCTTGAAAAGTCTTTGGTCGATGTGGAGGGGGTCTAAACATTATTTCTTTGCATATAGCCTTTAAAATTGGAGTTCCTTTAGAGAGGCTTGAACCAAGTACAATTGTCATCACAGGGTATGAGGGCAATTCCTCCCATTCCCTCGGGTCAATTGAACTTCCTATGGAGAACGGTCAAATCCAATATATAGGGTTGTTTTATGTCTTAGACATCAAACCTCATTACAACTTGTTATTAGGAAGACCTTAGATACATTTACTGAAGGTCGTCCCCTCAACCTTCCATAGATGTGTCAAAATCCCTTGGAAAAATAAAGTCATAGTGGTATCTACAGAAGATAACACAAACCCCAAAGAAGTTCAAAAATCCCTATGCATCATAAGTGAATCATGTCAAATCCAAGTTTGCAACAAAGGAAAGGTCATCGTATCGGTGTTACTTACCAAAGAGCCATGATAACCATTTTTCATGACCAAATCCATAAACTTTTGGAAGTGTATGTGGATGATCTTTTGGTGAAATAAAAAATCTGTTGCACTCATCTAGAATCTTTGCAAAAAGTTTTTGAAAGACTTAGGCTTTATAAGGTTAAACTAAACCCTAAAAAATGTGTGTTTGGACTGGAGTCGTGAAAACTTTTAGGGTTTATGGTTAGTCAAAGGGGCATAGAGGCGATCCCTCTAAGTGTTGAGTCATCATAGACATGCCTCCACCCTCCAATCTAACTCAAATTCGGAGCCTACAAAGTTTTCTCCAAGCCATTAGACGCTTCATCTCTAATTTGGTGACAAGATGTGAACCCTTCAACAAACTTCTAAGAGAAGGTATCAAATTTATACTTACGCACCTCAAGTAGGACTAAAAGATAGTATAAAGACGGCTTTTTGGGAAGAGTTAGATAAGGTGATTCAAAGAATTTCATAAAGGGAGATGATTTGTTTAGGAGGAGACTTAAATGGACATGTCGGTAAAGAGGTATTAGGATATCAAGGTATTCATAAAAACTTTGGTTTTGGGGATATAAATGAGGAAGGTAGGGAGATTTTAAATTTTGCTATGGCATTTGATCTATTTATAGTCAATACAATCTTTAAAAAAAGAGATGAACAATTAATTACTTATAAGAGTGGCTTATCACAAACACAAACTGATTACTTTATTTGTAGAAAAAAAGATAGGCCATGTTGTAAAAATTGCAAGGTAATTCCAAGAGAAAGCTTAACCACCCAACATCAACTTTTAGTTATGGATTTACAAATAAAAAAAAAGACAAAGAAGAAAAGAGTGCACCGAGCTATTCGGACCAAATGGTAGAATATCAAAATCGAGAAAGAAGATATATTTAAACAGAAAGTCCTTCAAGGAGATGCTTGGAATTATATTGGTATACCTTGTGATACGTGAAACAATATGACTATACATATTAGGAAAGTAGCAAAAGATGTGTTAGGTAAATCTAAGGGAGGTGTACCGGCACAAAAAGAAACTTGGTGGTTGAGTGAAGTAGTGCAAAATAAAATCAAGGCAAAGAGGGCATGTTACAAATTACATTATGCTAAGAAAACTAGTGAAACTTTAGAGGCTTATAAGGAAGTAAAAAAGGTCATCAGTGAAGCAAAAACTAATATTTGGAAGGATTTATATAAAAAACTCAACTCAAAAGAGGGTGAAAGAAATATTTTTAGGATAGCTAGAGCTAGAGATAAGAAAACTAAAGATCTTAATTCTGTTAGATGCATTAAAGATGAGGATGAAAAAATTCTAGTGGTAAATGATGATATAAGAAATAGATGAAAAAACAATTTTTATAAGTTTTTTAATGAAAATAAAGATGTTAGTATTAACTTAGGAGAGTTAGCCAAATTAGAAAAGTATATAAACCACAATTTCTACCGACGTATTCAAAAGAATAAAGTCAAAGAGGCTCTTAAACATATGAACGGTGGCAAATCGATAGGAATAGACAATATTCTTATAGAAGTTTGGAAAATTCTAGGAATAACATGAATCACTTGGCTCATAAGACGATTTAATAAAATATAGATAAACCAAAATATGCCCAATAAATGGAGAGCGAGTACACTTATACCCATATATAAGAACAAGGGAGACACTCAAAATTGTGTGAATTATCAAGGTATCAAGTTAATGAGCCATATTATGAAATTGTGACAAAGAATTACAGAATGTAGGTTAAGACAAGTATCGAGTACAATAGAGAACCAATTTGGATTCACGCCCGACATATCTATTGTTGAAGTAATTCATCTTTTAAGACGTCTTTTGAAACATTTTAGACCAAAAAAGAAAGACATTCACATGATATATTTATTGATCTAGAAAAAGTTTATGATAGAGTACCGATAGAGGTTATTTGGAGAACCTTGGAAAAAAGAGGTATCCCATTGACATACATAAACCTTATAAGAGATATGTACGATAGTGCAAAAACATGTGTGAGGACTCATGAAGGAATAACAAATTTCTTTGAAGTTAATATTGGGTTACATCAAGGATCAACTTTAAGTCCATACTTATTTATAATGGTGATTGATGAGTTAATAAAACAAATTCAAGATGAAGTACCTTGGTGTATGTTATTTGCATATGGCATTGTATTAGTAGAGGAGTCTAAGAAAAAAATTAATAGTAAATCGAAACTATAGAGAAAAACATTAGAAAGTAAAGGCTTTCGACTTAGTAGAACAAAGAGAGAATATATGGAATGTAAGTTTGATCATTTGGTTACTTCAGAGGACATAAAAATTAAAATTGGCACATATTGCATCCCCAAAAGGAAAGTTTTAAATATTTAGGGTCAGTGATGGAAGAATTGATGGAGATGTTATGCATAGAATTAATTCTGATTGGTTAAGGAGATATCATTAAAGTTAAAAGGTAAATATTATAGAGCAACAATTAGACCTGTCATGTTTTATAGTTTTGAGTGTTGGGCAATTAATCATCAACATGTACAAAAGATGTTTGTGACAGAAATGAAGATGTTGAGATAGATGAGTGGTCATACAAGAAAAGACCATATATATAATGATGTTATTAGAAATAAATTATGTATGGCACCAATAGAGGATAAAATGAGAGAATATTGTTTAAGGTGGTTTGGACATATAGAAAGAAAATCAAAAGAAGAACATGTAAGAAGGTATGAAAAACTAGATTTTGAAAGTATTAAGAGGTAGAGGACAACCACAAAAGTGTTGGAAAGAAACAATAAAGAATGATCTAGCTTATTATGAGTTAACTGCTAACATGACACATGATAGGGCTATGTGGAAACAAGGAATCCATGTAGCCCATCCCGTCTAGTATGGGAAAAGGCTTTGTTGTTGTTGTTGTTGTTTGTATCTCCTCTAGAAGCAAAACTCGTTTGTAAAAACCATAGCATTTCTTTGAAAAAGAACAAAAGATTCTCATATTTATCACTAAAGCCTTCATTGAATATGCATGTCTCATATGAGAAGTGGTCATCCTCAATAATTTCTTTCAATTATGAGTTAGTTCTAATTTGCGTCTGCAATCCTTTAACAACCTTAGTCGATAATGAATTGTATTAATTCACAACAATTCTTTTAGAGGTCGCGATTGGCTATTGAAGCAGATCAAAGTGATTGCATGTGTGGAGCCAAGTAGGCAAGTCAAAAACTCACATACACTCGGTCCAGTATCCGTAATATGTTATATCTTAAAGTTTGTGATGGATATCTCTGACCCCATCATCTTCTCTTTTTGCTCTTGGCCTTCTTCCTCTCGTTCCTCAACCTTCTTTGCATGATCTACCATGTATGCATGAAATCCTCACCACCAAGTGGCGAGAGCCTTTATTTTCTATCTCTTTCTTCTTTCTCAAGCTAATGAACAACCAACCAATCTTTCCTCCATTCATCGAGAACTGTTTCAACCCATTTATCTAGGTCCTCAAGTGGAAAATATAGATACCCTTTAGACTTGGCATCTTTAGTGTTTGCTTTTCGCTCACCCACAATGTAGAATCCCTTATTGAATGATCAAATGAATGTGAATCCCTCTTGTTCGTTTGAGGTTTGTCTAACTCAAAACTCAGTCTCCATTTCTAGGGATAAACATGCTCTAATTCCTTGACAGAGTCGACAAAAACCTAAGAATAATCATTGAAATGATTTTTTCATGACCACTAGAGAATCTATTATTTTTAAACTACCTTCTATATTGAGTCATCCTTTGTTGAGCATGTCGCTTCTAGGTACGAGTAATCGACCAACAACCAAACAGAGTCGGTTTCAAACTTGATCATTCAACCTCATAAAGGAAGAGAATTTTTGTCCCGTAAAATATCCAATGAAGTCATACCATTATGTACTCATACCTCAATGATTTGAGACAGGTGTCACAAACAATGGGGTCATGATGATGCAGGCAAAACATCGACCTTGATATAACTTTCTCTCCAGGACGATACTCTGGAGTCATGAACAATGGGTTGTCATTCTCGTCAACTCAGGCCAACTCTTTGATGATAAAAATGGTGATGTGACTTTAGGTGAAACTCTATATTATGTTGCGATTTCACTTGGTGATGCCAAAGATTCTCATATACACAATCTTGAGCTTGGTATGTGGAGCAACTTGACAATGAACTGGTTTGATAAAATCATGTTTATTTGTTGCCTCCAACTTCTCAACAAGCACCACATGTTCTAATCTCATTTGATCGAGAAACATATATGACAATGATTGACTTCCCATCTAGAGTGAATCAAGTTTGTTGTCCATGTTTCACTATCAAGGTGGGAATAGATTTGCATCAGTCATAAGTTTCTTGTTTGAGAACTTAAGACGTCCATTTTTGTCATTTGGTGGAACAACACCATATGAAGATCCCTAAATTGCTCTTGTAATCAATCATTAGCCGATGGTTGAAGGCGTTTAAGAATAACATCTTCATTTAATTGTAGGTGAGGCATAGCCAATGCGATATCTTTTTGCTGGGATGAGAGATGTTCCATTGGATCGTTTGAGACTAGCAGTCAAGTACTATGTACTAGTAATGATGATGATGAATGATCAATGTCTATACGAAAAGATATTATGGAATAAATTCGATCAGATTGAGTTTGCATAAACTAGACAACCCCATAAGAAAGTGTGTATGTTTCACGAGGTTTGCCAAAGATATTTTGTTGGAAGTGACAACTCCACAAGAATGACATAACACAGTACATGCAAATGGAATACCAAAAGAAAAGAGTGTGTCACAGAGCTCTAACACTCATTCTCAAACGAGAAATGGGTCCCGACATAGTATCAAGCGATCAAATGGGTTTCAAAGACTCTGACTGTGAGTATCTCGGTTGCCGATAGGGGTTGAGTGGACAAAAAAGTATTCAATATACTTAGGAAGATAAAAGGGCTATATTACTTCTACTCCTAAGAAAAGTAAAACAAAAAAAAATGAGTTTGAATTATTGATTTTTGAATGCCTATCTTTGATTACACGTACTTATTTATAGACTTTCATATAAATGACAAATATCGTGCCAAGCTTTTCGAGCATGATCCACAATACCTCTCCACTTCTCTATTTATGTCATATTTCTTGCCGCTACGTTGATTGGGATACGTCAACTTACCTTATGATCCATAAGATTAGCTTGAGGCAATAGGGGCTCTAGGTTGTACTCTTTTACAAGTCACATGTCTCTTCTTTTTTCGAAACTTTATGCTTCCTCCTATATACCCTTACGCCTTTTTGGTATCACTTTTTGGTATCAACAAAAACAAAGAGAACGTTAGCTCAACGGCATGACATTCTAGTACCATTGTGCTCACGGAGGATGCATGTATAGATGTATGTTTTAAGCTTCGGCCCCTTCTTGTAAAAAAAACATTCATAAAGTACCAATAACGTTAGCTCAATAACTCAATAATAGGGGTGCTCTAATGTTGGTGGTGGTGGTACGGAGTTGGACTCCCAGCAGGTGTATGTGTGTTGAGCTTTCTTGTAACAAAAAAGCCACTCATAAAGCACTCAAAGCATTAACTCACCTGACAGAGCGCTTCACTCACAAGTTGATGTCATGAATTCGATACCCAGGGCGTGCGTACCTGTCTGCGGCCCACCTTTGTTGAGAAAAAAAAAGAACCACTCAAAAAGGACCAACGTCTCATCCGAGTGCAGAGTGAGCTGCCGGCTCAGCTCCTCATCCACTCCCATGGCTTCCCTCTTTCTCCATCTCACAGTCAACTCTGCCCCAGCAAATCCCTCTTCATCACTCACATTCTCCAATTCATCTCATGCAACGTCTTCTCTCGCGTGCTCTGAATCGTCTAAGACGAAGCCTCAAAACTCCAGTTCCAGCCATTACATTCGTTCGCTCCAACAAATCTCTCGACTATGCCAAGATGGTGCTCTTAAGGAAGCCATTTCCATCTTCAATGAGATGAGAGAGGACGGCATTCAGATTGGTCATGACGTCTATGGGGAGATACTGCAGGGGTTCGTCTACCAACGGTCTCTCTTTGGAGGTAAGCAGATCCACGCTCAGATTGTCAAGAACGGTTCGTCCTTCTCCGAAAACGAGTTCTTGCATACAAAACTTGTAATCTTTTACGCAAAATGTGATGGTGGTGTTGCGGCGGATTATTTGTTTAGGAGATTGCTGGTGAAGAATGTGTTCTCTTGGGCTGCAATGATAGGTTTCTACGTTAGGGAAGGTTTGAATGAGGAATGCTTGTTGGGATTCTCCAGTATGATGGATAACGGCGTTTTGCCGGACAATTTTGTGATTCCCAATGCTTTGAAGGCTTGTTCTTCTTTGCAATCACTAGAGTTCGGGAGGATGATTCATGCCTACGTGGTTAAACTTGGTTTTGGGTCTTGTGTGTTTGTCTCAAGTAGTTTGGTTGATATGTATGGTAAATGTGGCGAGTTGGGAGATGCCATCCAAGTGTTTGACGACATTCCCGAGAAAAATGCAGTTGCTTGGAACTCTATGATCGTGGGTTTTGTCCAAAATAATGAAAACGAGGATGCCCTCAGGCTGTTCTACAAAATGAGGGTTGACAGCAGCCTTGAGCCCTCACGTGTTACCATTGCAAGCCTGCTCTCCGCCTCAGCAAACTTAACGACTTTGAGTGAGGGAAGACAAGGACATGCTCTCGCAATTCGCATGGGCCTTCCTTTGGATAACATTTTGGGTAGCGCTCTGGTTAATTTCTATGCAAAATGTTTCTGTATGATGGATGCACAGCTTGCTTTTGATCTAATGCGTGAGAGAGATGTTGTTACCTGGAATTTGTTGATCTCCGGGTACGCACAAGATGGTCAGATAGAAAATGCCCTTCAATCATGCCGCAGAATGCAGTTTGCGAACTTTAGGCCTGATTCAGTTACTTTATCATCTATTCTCTCTGCATGTGCCGACTCAGGGGATCATCGTCATGGAGTTGAATCCCATGGTTATTGTATTAGAAACAACCTTGAATGTGATGTGTTTGTTTCAAGCAGCACCATTGATATGTATGGAAAATGTCAGCGGGTCGATGATGCTAGAAAGGTTTTCCATGGCACAATGCAGAGGGATGTTGTACTGTGGAATACACTAATAGCAGCTTATAGTGAATGTGGATGTAGCGGAGAAGCGCTTAAGCTCTTCTACGAGATGCAATTGGCGGGCATGCTTCCTAACGTTGTTTCGTGGAATGCAGTGATTTTAGGATTCCTTAGAAATGGACAGGTTAACGAGGCTAAAGATCTGTTCTTTCAGATGCAATCCACCGGCATGCAGCCTAATTTAGTGACATGGACTACATTTATCTCCGGTTTAGCTCAAAATGGATATGGGCATGAAGCCTTCGCTCTCTTTGAAGAAATGCAAGCTGCAGGAGTGAAACCAAATGATATGACCGTTGTTGGTTTGCTAATGGCTTCATCAAGCTTATCATCCTTGGTGTCTGGGAAGGAAATTCATGCTTATATCACCAGACATGGGTATCCAAAATCAATATGGCTTACGACTTCTCTCATGGACATGTATGCCAAATGCGGTAGCTATGACCTAACCAGAAACGTTTTTTATGAGATTTCAGCAAAGGAGTTGCCTTTGTATAATGTGATGATATCTACTTATGCTTTTCACGGTAAAACCAAGGAAGCTCTTGCATTGTTTAACCAGATGCAGCTAGAGGGTTTCAAACCGGATGCTGTTACTTTCACTAGCATCTTATCTGCCTGTAGTCATGCTGGGTTTATAGATGAAGGCCTGAGGATCTTCAAGGAAATGATCTCAGTTCACTATGTCCACCCTACAATGGAGCACTATGGATGTGTTATAGATATTCTGGCCCGCAGCGGAAAGATTTATGAATCACTTGCATATATTTCTCCCATCTTAGATAAGCTTGATGGTCGGCTGCTTGGTTCATTACTTGCTGCATACAGAGATCATTTCGATGTTGAATTTGGTGAACTTCTGTCAAAGTTCCTCTTCCAATTAGAACCTGGTAATACAGGTAACTACATTCTGCTCTCAAATATCTATGCGGCATCTGAGCAGTGGCATGATGCTGCCAAACTCAGGAACATTATGAAAATCAATGGGTTCAGAAAGAATCCTGGGTGCAGTTGGATTCATGTTGACGGTGAATTGCATTCATTTGTTGCTGGGGACAGATCACACCCCCATGCAGACAATATCTATGAGACATTGTATTGGTTAGACAAAGAAATGAGACCTAGTTACTATAACCTGCCTCCTAATAATATGATACAGTTTCCTTTTCCTTATGAAATTCCATTTTGTATATCTTAAGATTCTAAAGTTTAGTTATCATGCCCATCAATTTTGTGAACCAAAAAGCCTGTCTTATACCGGTGTAGCTAGGTTCTATTGGTGTTGCAGCTATTGCCTTGAAGGCCAAGGTTTGGAAGATTTGAGAGTAGGCCAACAAAGATTGATTGTCATAGGAACAGCTGAACTTTTCATAACTGAGACCCTGGTATTGGTGAGTAGCAGAGTACAGGTCGTGGTCTTCAGCTGTTTCTGCAAGATCTGTGGATGCCCTCAGGACATAAAGGAAAAATCAGCGTCCTTAACCTGAGCTCTTTACTGTTTCTGCATAGAGAGACTCGTTCTTGCTCGCTAAGACTTGGCTGAAGGTTCCATTGATGATTTCTTAATTGATCCATGCAAATGATGTTGGTGTTACTGGAAGGTAACCTGGCTAGAGCAAGATTGCACTTTTGAACTCATGATTTCTTCAGTCTTGGCAACTCTTTCTGTTCAGCTGTACTGAAAGCCTTCCTTATGTAAATAAGATAATGTGTCCTCAGGCTGATCTGTCTTCTGAACGATGTCATATGTATCACTGATTTTCTTTCAGATTGAATAAAAGGAAAGAGCACCAGCATGGGCGTGTTCCTTTTTTGGCAAGAAAGGTACGGTAGCAGATGTGCAATTATCATAATTCCTTTTGAAAAAACAAGGAGAACAAAAGGAAATGTGCATTTAGATGCATGTTTTGGTGCGCAGATCCTCTTTCTAGTATATGTGCAAAGTGATTCAAGTTTATGCAGACGATACAAAACCTAAAAGCGAGCCTTTTCCCAGATTATGTAATGTTGGCGACATTGGATTCTAGGTCGTCATTAAACCCGATCTTTGATTTATTAGCATAATAGCATCCATAATCAACAATAACAACTAAGCCTTTTTTTCTTTCATACTAGATGGGACAGTTAGATGGATTCTTTGACTCGATGCATATTGGTCACTTAGTTTCTCATTTTTTTTATTGGAGCTTCTTCAGGTTGCTTTTTCAATAAATATTCAAACTATCTTAAACAATATTTTCTTATTTTATCATCTAATGGTATAGAAATGAAGATATTGAGATGGATGAGTGGTCATACAAGAAAAGACCGTATACACAATGAGGTTATTAGAAACAAATTAGGAGTGGCACCAATAGAGGATAAAATGAGAGAACGTCGTTTAAGATGGTTTGGACATATAGAAAGAAGATCAAAAGAAGAACCTTTAAGAAGGTTAGAAAAACTAAATTTGGAAAGTATTAAAAGAGGTAGAGGACGACCACAAAAGTGTTGGAAAGAAACAATAAAGAATGATCTAGCTTATTGGGAGTTAACAGCTAACATGACACAGGATAGGGATCTGTGGAAACAAAAAATCCATGTAGCCGACCTCGTCTAGTATGGGAAAAGGCTTAGTTGTTGTTGTATCATCTAATGGTATCACTCTAAATTTATCTCTAATGAGCATTTATCTACAAATAGCATAATAACATTCTAACTCCAAAATAAAGCAAGACATGTTTTGTTGCATCTTTTCTTTTACTGTATTCACTGCCCAATGATGCGCTCCTCACTGAGCTGTTTGAGGTCTTCTTTTCCCTTATACAACGTGATACGAAACCCTATATTATGTCTCATTCCAGCACAAAATTAGCTTTATCATATAAGGACCATTTATCTCTTCCATTTTTATCAAACTCCTAAAAATTAAATAAATTGCTGACAGCGTATTCACCCCACACACGGAGTCACAAGCAGAAAATCTAGGGCTGCTTTGATGGGGTCAACTAGATACTAGATTACTTTGAGAAGTTTCAATCGCTCGATTAGCGTACTCAATTTGTTGAAGGATGGCTACATGTTCCATTTCTCGTCGTGAAGCAACTTAGAAAGTAGATGGTTTCCATGGATCTCTTCTTATAGTATAGCAAATATTCCAAAAGCACTGAAAACAGTTGATCTTCAATCATCCTTGCTTGGGAGTTGGTGTCTACCAGTTCAAATTTCTCCATTTTTAAAAGAGAATTTATGCAAGCCCCGAGGGGAGGCCAAAGCCACGTATACATGCTCCGGGAATCAAACTCACTACCTGAATATTGTGAGTTCACAACCCTTCCAAGTGAGCTAATTGCATATATCTTTGGCTTTTCAATTTATGCGTTTAATTTGTACAAGTGAGATTATTTTTTCTTTAGTTACAATTGAAAGCTCAAGCCTAATACACACGCATGCACTCTCTGGGAATCAAAACTGGACGCTTGTTAGAACGGAACTGGGTTTAGTCAACCGACTCATTTCCTAGGTTCGTACCTTTTCCAGTTTGTCCTGGTCATCATCGTCTAGTCTCATCTCCATCTTACTCGGCCCAAATCTGGACTACTGGGACGATGGTCTTGATCCAATTTTGTTTTTCGGTTGGAGGGTCATGCACTAGATCCGGGTCTGAATGAGCAATCTTCGGGTCCAGCTTTTCTTCTACCTAGGATGCAAACCAATCCCCGTGGCATGTATTGGATCAAATCTGGAACTGGTCTGGTTCCTAGAAGATATTGCTGTGGGTCATCTGTGTGATTCTCCAAACATGTTTGTCTACGTTCGGTCATTATTTTCACATAAATAAAAATGTAGAGGAAAAACTTTATAAAAGTACTATATGGTTCGCCAAATTGAAAAATGTTCAAATCTTAGGGTACTTATCTGAAGTTTTTCCAAAATGTGAAGTATGGGCACTATTCAATCAAGTTTAGCACGAAACAGACTGCATATAAAATCGGAGCATGCTAAGGTCACTGTTTGGTAGAAAAAAAGACCCAACCCTCATTAAATGGATCGGACCCACAAAATCCAACTAATATGGATCTCCCTTTCTGAAAAAGGACCAATGCATGGATCTGAATGTGGTTTGAGAGCATTTATGTAAAACCTGAATCTGGATCGAATCATGATAAGATCCAGATAATGTAGATGTTAGAACATAAGCCATGATTGTTTTCCAGGTACGTATTATACATGTATTTTAGGATCCTTTACAATAGATTGAATAGAACCCAGTTCCAGGTATGGCACTAGCATATCAAAGTCAGACCCAGACCTGGACCTACAGCATTCTTTTCCTAAACTGGATTAATGCAAGTTTTTGGAGTTGGAATCACTAATGCTTAGTTGTTGACGTAAAGTTCAAGTTCTGGTTGAGGTTTCAGATCTATTTTCCAATCTTATCTGATTTGCTCTGATCCATTGAATTTAAACCTGTTGGCCATCCAGATCCGATCCATCGACCTGCAAGAAGAATAGAAACTCTACAAAACAGCCATGGACCAAATGATAAGGTTTGCGGATCTGAAATGGCAGCTGTTGGATTGCGGAGCAGTACAAGATGGCGTTCTGCTTCTGTTTATTGCTTGAAATGGAGGTCAATTCGAGAAGTACCGAACCCAGATCAAGATCCAGATCATGCCTACCAAGTTTTCCTCTCTTGCAGTTCACGGGATCACTTGTTCATCCATACCTGATTTAGAGTTTCAGGGGCAATGACAACGGTGGGGTATTGGCTCGGGTCTGGTGTGGGTCCAAATGCCACTAGTAAGACCAAAGATCTATCACATGATAACCGGATCAAGAACTAGCAAAAGCATAGATCAGATCCAGAAGCAGCGTGACTGACGGCAAATGTCCACAGGTGCTTGGAAGGACATGGATCCCAAACCAATTCAGCCCCGATCCTGATCCAGCCGGTTGGAGTGGTGTTTTATATCGTCTCCCGCCTGTCATTTCGCGTAAATAACAAGCTGGATTCTAAAAGTCTGGGTTCATACCCACTCAAAGTAACACGAAAAAAATCGGAATGTACTTCGAGCGGTCAGTTCCTGACAGGAACACGAACACGAGTCCAAGTACACGATACTATCACCCGAGTTACAACGGGGGGACGTTTCTCATAAGCGTACCGCTCCTTCTGCAAAAATCAATAAAGAAAAAGGAAGAGGCTGTTACCTCTCATGGCCTACGAACCAATGGCCTAATGACACTTCATCCAGTTAGCAACGTCATCAATTCACTGACGTGGCGTGAAGCCATCGGTCATTTAAGAAAAAAAAAAAGGAAAAGCGAAAAACAGGGAAGGCAGTAACGTTGCATAGTCCCCCCTCAACAATCAAAATTCATAAGGCCGAGCATAAATTTTGAAATTATTAACCGCGTGTTTCTTTTTGAAAATATGGCCCGCTCCCAAAGTAGGAGAACGTTTGCTAGGTTTTGTGAGTCCGTGACTGCTGCCGCTCTCTGCGTTTAATCTCTTCCAACGGTCAGAGTATGCAAATTGGTTCCGGTTTTGCTTGGAACCAGGAACTGAAGTCGAACCGGGATTAGGTTTATTCTGGTGTCGGTTTACAATCGCCGGTTTAGGTCCTAAACCTTGCAGAACCAAAAAGGTATTTAAAATTTAGAATTTTAATAAAAAATTAAAATTTATGAAACTGATGGTTTCAAGGTTCCCATACGGTTTCGGTTTTGTAAAAGTTGAAACCAGAACCAAACCGAGTTTTTTTCCAGTTCTGGTAGTTCCGGTTAGAGCTGCATTTGAAACCAGTCATGTTTAGGCGAGAGTTTATTTCAAAACATTTCAAATATTTTTCAAGAAATAAAAACTTTTGTTAATAGAGTATACAATTTCTAATCTGTTGTTAACCTACGTATCCTGAGTGTTGCTTAAAAAAAAGGTTCTGAAAAGGAAATTTTGAGAAATTGTTTTGCAGTCTGAAGCGAACAAAAATCAAGTCTTATCACCCACACAAAAACGATTCAGTTATCATTATCGTCTAACTTATCATATTAAACCTTCCTTTATATAAAGAGGAGAGTTAAGACGAGAGAGTAGCAGGAGAGGAGAAAGAGAGAGAGAGAGAGAGGAGCGTGTGTAGAAAAAGGCAAATTAAAAAATGGAGTGGTGCGATTAGTAATTACGTTAGATATCTTATGGATTTACTTAACTGTAATTATTCACATTTCAACATATTCAAACCAGGAACCAAACCGTTCAATTTTTCTCACATATAATCGAACTAATTGAAAAGAAAAGGATCGAGTCGCTGGTTTGAATCGGTTCTCTGAACCCATGTGAACGAGTTAGTTCGAACACAATCACTAGCGGCGACCAGTCTTGGTTTAAGTCAAGGGTCGGGCGCGTGAGGCCTAGCTAAGAAGGCCTATTGTGTTTAAAAAGGAAGGCACGCAAACTAATGCAGCTTTTGCAGCCGGCCTTAGCACAAAAATCGACACAAAATACGTAAGACAGAGAAGTCACTATTCCTTTTCGTTCAACAGGACCCAAATCGGCCACGGCAAAGGCCAAATTATACTTTTGCATTTCTAGTATTAAGTTTTTGTTGAGGCATAATTGGAAAAATGTACAAACCAACGCCCAAGAAAAACCTCTCCCTCCCTCTCTCTCTCTCTCTCTCTCTCTCTCTCTCTCTCTCTATATATATATATATATATATATATATATATATATATATATATATATATATATATTCTAGTGTTTAAGTGATTTTAGTGATGGTAATAGTTGTTTTGAATGGTGGAGGGAAGTTTTAATTAGTGGAAGAGTGGTTGAAGGTAGTGAACCGTGGGAGCAGATGATTGAAATGATAGAATTACGTGAAACAATAAATTTAACAGGGATTACAACATTTATATATATAATTGAGATTTGTGACTCTCGTTTCGTTGTTCTTTAGAAAATCAGCTGCAAATTAGAACAATGACGAAAGGACATGGAATTCAACTACCTGTACTTTTTCTTGATGTGTAGATAACATAAGAGATTTATAAGCTGAAATATCGAAAATATCTGTTTTTAAACATTCTCGACAAATTGATTTCAACGTTTTTGGGCATAGAGATAATATGTGTGGTTCAAAGCTAAATGCACAACCAAAATACACACACCTATATTTGATATTATAAAATAAATGAATTATGTGCATGATATAGATAAACAATATTATGGTCCGGTGATAATACATAGATATAAATAACTAAAGTAAAAGAATCACCCTGTCTAGTTGAACTCAGTCCACCGATTTCACGCTATTAAAAGATGCAGAACTAGATGAGCACTTTGAATGAGGTAAAGTAAGGCCTCAAAAGTATTGGATGATGACGTTTTTCTTTTTTCCACGGTTAAATGCTACTGTGACACAAGACGGAGCCCAATGGTTACCTGAAATCCGTGTTGGCGACACGATTTAGTGTGGAGAAAGGCTTGGTTTTGGTTTAGGAGCTCACATTAATATATCACTAGATTGTGTGCACCCAAAGCATTAGCTCACCCGTAAGACTCCCGGCGCCCACTCGCAGGTGGCGAGTTTGTTTCTCAGGGAAGCATGTGGGTAGACATGTTCGGAATCGGCAGTTTCAGATTGTTGGTTCCATTTTTGCCTTCAAGCGGAACTGAACCGTTTTGATAGAGGGTTTTGGAAAATTTATTTGAAACATAATGATGGCTTGAAACTGTCGGTTTCCGTTCTAGTTTCGAATCGGTTTGTTGAGACCATAAATCATCTGGATTGAGGGTCTTCAGTTCAGGTTACTACCGATTCTGCGAGTAGTTTGGTAATTTTGGTTCTGGTTTCGAACTGGACATGTGTGGACAATTGGTTGCCATCAGCTTAATCCCATCTTTGCCTATACAAAAGAAGAAGAAAAAAGAACAAAAACAAAAAAGCAAGGTATTAGCAGCAGAGAAAAATGAAACGAGCTGATTAAGTTTCAATGAAGCCTATGGTGATCATCGTTTAGCATCGTCCATCACAATACGAGTCGTGTTCAACCAAGCCTTTTACTACACTAGGTGGCATGCTAAATGAGTCATTCGTGTCTGTCTCGTGTCATGCTCACATTTAAATCTACACGAATGGTTAAGCATTCTAAGGAAAATCTGTTTCACATCAGAAACACTTGAAATAATTCCCTAAATCCCCGACATACATGAACAAGAATCACAATAAATCCACATAGGCGTTTCCCTGTGAAACCGGCCACAAATTGCATGTACAAGGTAATGGTGCACAAAAGCAATGCACCCTCTATGTCTAAACCAAACGATAACCAATCATTAAATATCAAAAACCATTTGCCACGAGTAAAACCTTCAATCAAGAAGATAAAAATGAAGGCAATCCAAGCTCCCTTCTGTCTTCCTTTCTTTCTCCTTTCTTCCCTTTGCATCATATTCACAGGTTTGTACCTGCTGGCGCCGTCCAAATTTCTGGCGGTGGCACACCTCCGGACCCCTTTGACTTGTCGTCAGAGGATGGCCGTTGCCCTTCTTCGGTATAAGCTCGGTTGTTATCCTCGATCATCCCCAACACATCCCGCATCAGCGGTCTCTGGTCCGGCATCGTAGCAACACAAGCCATGGCAATCTGCAGCAGTTGAACCATGTCGTCCTCAATGTTCTGGTACCTCATCAACTCCACATCAAAGACTTCGGCTGTCCATTCCTCGCGCACAACCGACTGTACCCACCTAGGCAGATCGATCCCCTGCTCATTTAAGGATGCCTGGTTCGGCGACTTGCCAGTCAAGAGCTCCAGCAGGAGAACTCCAAAGCTGTAGACATCGGACTTGTAGGTCATCTTCCAGGTCTCTAAGACCTCGGGAGCACGATACCCTGCAACACGAGACGATGGTGGGGTGGTAGAGGTGGGGGAGAAGATGGGGTTAAGGCCGTAATCTGACACGGAGGCATCAAGATTCGGACGCAGAAGGATATTGGAGGCCTTTATGTTGCCATGGACAGTCTTTGCTGTTTCATGGAGGTGAGTAAGCCCTCTTGCCGCGTGCACGGCGATCTTCATCCTACTGTCCCAATCCAATGGTGTCCTACCTGATCCTCTGCTACCTGCAAACATTTATGTTGTGATAGAATAAATGCCCAAGCATCTTCAGAAACTCCCCACTTCCAAGAATCTCCACAAAATAAAGCCATTTATTGACAGACTGATATTAGCACGGAACTTTATTAATTTGCTAAACTCAACCAAGAAGTACAGAACCATTAGATTTTCTAATTTGCATGCTCGAGCACATTCCAGATGACGGGTAAGAAACACTGAATTCCTCCTTTTCCACTATTTCTCAGCACTTGGAGGTATAAATTCCCAATGAAGGTTACATGCTTAAACAATCAGGAAATCAAGAATTTACTAACAATTTAAGCATTTGTATCTCCTATACCAGAGCGTATCATTGCGTACCACAATTTTTTTTAAGAAAAAGTCCAATACTTAGCCCCCAATTTCCTATGATGCACAGATCGTTTGAGCTATGGTGCAGCAATAGACCCATATCTTATGATAAAGAGATCATTTGAGCTATGGTGCAGTAATATCGCAGAAACGTCACTCGATGCAATGGGTAGCCATCAATACTTGCTTCCTCTATGTGTATGAATAAAAAAAAATTCACTTCCAAAATCAAAAGCAGATTCCTCGAAGCATTTCTAGTAAGGCTAAAACATGCACATTGCTTAACAGTAAATACTTGAAAGCAGAGACTATGGAAATACATAATTGCCTCCTAAAGTCGGGATTGTCAACGGGAATCCACATTCAGTGCCATTAAAGATAAACAAGATTCACAATTATGAGGTGGTTGATCTAGCTCTAGAAACTTAAACCACAAATGCCACCACATATAAGCCATAAATCACATGAAAGGAAACAAATATTTCTAAAAATTAAACACAACCAAAAGAAAATCTAGAACACTTCTCCAGCCTACGCTACCCACATTCCCAGATAGTTCTATCCAAAAAATCCAGCAAATTAGAGAAATCCAACTGCATTCCCATCATCAACAAACAACCAAACAATATATACTCGAGATAGCTTATAATTTTCTACTCATTCCTTACACCATCTTCCCATAATCTGTAAAAAAGGGTCCTCCAGTCAGGCCCATTAATTCGAATTCAATCCCCAAGAACTTAAATGCAGCTCTCCTTGTGATTCAGAAATCCCAAAAACAGAGAGGCAACCAATTTTCACAAAAACGGTAAAAGACAATCAATAGCTGAGACGATCAAGGAAAGAAGAAACGCATCAAGGAAAGGAATGGGTTTTACCGTGCAGGAGTGACGACAAGCTCCCAGCTTGCATGTAGTCCAGCACGAGAAGCTTCTCATCCTTGGAGTAATAATACGCGCGGATGGCTACCAGATTATCGTGCTGGATCCTGCCGAGAACCTCCATTTGAGCCTCGAATTCCTTCTTCCCGACGGAAACGTCCTTCAATCTCTTCACAACGACGGTGGTTCCTTCTTCCAGAACAGCTTTATAGGACGTTCCCACTCCTCCCTTTCCGAGAACCTCTGCCGAAGCCCGAAGGAGATCCTCCAGATCGAAAGTGTACCCGCTACCGTTGAAGAAGAGCAGTTTATTCTTCTCCGCCTCTTGGTTAGCGCCCAGAAACTCGTCTTTCGACGTCGACGGGCCACCGGCAGCCTCGACAACTCTTGTCGCCGGTTTTTCGACCTTCGCCGGCCGCCGCCGTTTTCGGAAGCACAGAATTAAGCAGACCAACAATAGGAAAAGAAGCACCATCGCCGAAACGACGGCAATTGTGATGATGGTACCACGGGAGAGTCGCCGATGGCTCCTTGATTGCGTCGTATTCGAGGTAGGCGAGGGAGCGGGCGGAGAAGGGAAGAACGGGTTGCACTGGACGGCGAGGGGTTCGCCACACAGGCCAGCATTGCCGGAGAATGAAGAAGCCGGGAACAGCCGGAGTGTTCGGGGGATGGAGCCGTTGAATTGGTTGTTGGAGAGGTTGAGGGAGTTGAGTGCCGGAATATCAATGGCCGGAATCGCGCCGGAAAAGGAGTTGTTCTCGAGGAAGAGACCGGTGAGATGGGTAAGATTGTTGATAGCAAACGGAAGCCGCCCGGAGAAACCATTGAAGGACAGGTCGAGCCGCGTTATGCGAGGCACCGACGGAAGAACCTCCGGAAACCCACCGGAGAAGAGGTTCCCCTGAAGATACACGTTTCTAAGAAACTTGAGGTTCCCGAAATCGGAAGGGAGCGGACCGGAGAGGCTGTTGGACCGGAGACTGAGGACTCGGAGCTCCGTCAGCTGTCCGATAGTGCCCGCCGGGATCGACCCGACGAGGCCGACGCCGGGGAGGCGCAGGGCTATCACCCTAGAGCTCGAACGGTCGCAAGTAATGCCTACCCACGAGCAAGGAGAAGGAGAGGACGCGTTCCACTGGATTCGCCGGGCGTGAGGGACAGCGGTAATGAACTTCAACAACGCTTGCTTATCGTCAGCCGTCGATACACCAGAAAACAAACCAAACACAAGGAGGAGGAAGACGAAATAAAGAGAAGGACACGCCATGGCGGAGAAGAACCGAAAAGGCCGGTCCTTACTTCCTCATAGACGGTAAAAACCACCGATTTTATGAAATCGGTCGGGTTTCCAGGGAGTAGTTGTTGGTCGAAGTGGTTTCCGGCGAGGATGCGGAAGAGAGATAAGGAGATGGAATTTGTGCGGGAGGAAAAAATTTAACAAGGAAGAGACGTGCGTGAAAAAAGAAAAAGAGGAAGAACAAGAAAAACAGAAAGGTGGTATCCAAGAGAGCTAGTTAACGGGAATATTGTTGGTTTTGCGTCCGCCGGGGAAACTTTTCCGGCGACGAGCAGAGGTCCCGGAGGGTGAATCTAGGGAGGATCATGGAGAGAGCAACGCCTTCGGCGTCTCGGTGTTTTTCAAGTAGAGCTAGTAGCATTTCCGTGAGTATTTTCCAATGTAAGGGGTGTTTTATTGTCTGGTTTCCGAAACGAAGTCGGAAAGAGGAAGCCTTCCCCATTCGAAACTTCGTTCTTGACTAAGATACCCTCATTTCTGTTTATTAATCCCCATTGTGTTCTCTCTAGCCTTTTCTCAATTTGGAATTTCTTTCTTAAAACAAGAAAAAGATATCTGGCAACTGCGACCACCTTGACGTATTCAACTTAAATTAAAACTTTTGTTTTATGATTGTAAAAGAAAGATTTTTATTAATTAATCAAGTTCTAAAGTTAATGAAACCTTCTACTATTTAAGCTCAATTCATAATATCGTCGAGGCCGACAAAAACCTATAGCTTAATTTTCATACTAAGTGGAGTTAGCTACATGAATTCTCGGTGTCATGCGCCTAATACTAGAATGACAGGTCTAAACCTAAACCTAGATGAACTTATAAACATGAGTCAGAGAAATCATGGTTGATTGATACGAATTTGGGTTTTCATTGTAAGATAGGTAGCAACATGATGGAGAACGAGGTGCTTGAGTTTTCGTATAAAGTTGTGTTCTTCTATCTTATCTTGCTTCGTTGCCAAAGTTGTTGACTCAAATGAGCTATAATTCTAATGTAAATTGAAATTATAAGCACTAAATTCTAAGTCGTGTTTCCTTCAAACCTTAAGATCCGATTTCCCTAAAACCTTGTATCCAACACAATCTTAAAGACCCTTACGTTAGCATGTAGGACGACTCTTTAATGGAGTAGTATTTGTAACGAAGAAGATGGATGTGGTGTTATGCTCTTGGTAGAGATGCGAGATGAGGAGCATACCCGAGACGAGACGGTCCAGGTCGACCAAGCCAAGTAGTGCGAACTCGAGCCGATGGTTCAGAGGTGGCTCGATCAGGTTGCAGATGAGATGAGTCCAAAAGCATGCTTTTGGGAAAGTAATTAGGTCGGTAGGAAAGCAAATAAGAAAGGATTAGCCGGTGGAGATGATTAGGGGAGTAGGGTTTTGGAAAGGGACGGGAAGACGACAGGGAACTCTTTTGACCTGGACGTTCGATGCCAAACTTGGACCAGTGAAAAAGGGAGCCAAGCCAGGTTGTGCAAGAACAGGATCCACGTACCTTTAACAAAATCTGGATTCGGGTCTTATAGGAATTATAGGATCCAAATTATACCAACTTCTTATTATACATGTATATACATATGTATGTAAATATTATGGGATTGCACTTTAGTTGAGTATGGTCGGGTCAACCTGAACCCAATCAGGCCGTGTCTGGAATTCAAGAAATAAGGACATGATAAATAAAGTGGGGAAGGTGTTGTTGACCTGATATGAACCCGAAATAGCCTGGCTCCAGCTAACCGTGGACCTGATTTGCCACCTGTATTCAGTAAGGCCTTACCTTCTTTGCTCTTTGAAGTCAGGTACAGTATCTACCACACGACCCATTTAAATTTCTGGGACGATATGACATTCGATACAACGGGTCAGATCCAGTTATCGATTCCTAATAAGAGTTAGGCCCCGGATTCGTGAACCTGTCACATGGAAAAATCGATAGTGTCACTTTGATTGTTTGATTTAGATGAAGTTATGGATCATACCCTTACAACAACAACTAAGCCTTTTCCCATATTAGACGGGGTTGGCTACATGGATTTTTTGTTTCCACATATCCCTATGCTAGGTTAACTCACAATAAGCTAGATCATTCTTTATTATTTCTTTCCAACACTTTTGTGGTCGTCCTCTACCTCTTTTAATACTTTCCAAATTTAGTTTTTCATACATTCTTAGAGGTTCATCTTTCTATATGTCCAAACCATCTTAAACGATATTCTCTCATTTTATCCTCTATTGGTGTCACTCCTAATTTATTTCTAATAACCTCATTATGTATAGGGTCTTTTCTTGTATGACCACTCATCCATCTCAACATCTTCATTTCTGTCACAAACATCTTTTGTACATGTTGATGATTAACTGCCCAATACTCATAACCATAAAACATGGCAGGCCTAATTGTTGCTCTATAATATTTACCTTTTAACTTTAATGGTATCTTCTTATAACAAAGAATACCTAATGCTCCTCTTCATTTTAACCAACCAGCATTAATTCTATGCGTATGGATTATACATAGAGTTCAACAACCTTTTTGATATTGTCATTAAAGATTTGATAAGTATGCAAGGTAAATTAAGGGCATTAAATATAAAATGTTGGAGGCTTTACTCTTGTGGAATATAAATGTTTCTAATTTATTGTTGGTTTTCAGTACAAGGATTATTATGTTTGTGTACGTGTATATATATATATATATATATATATATATATATATATATATATATATATATATATATATATATATATATATATATATATATATATATGAAAAATATGTTGATGATGAAGGCTTGTGTGTTCTTTGATGTTTTGATATACGTTTTTATGTTATATTGTTCCAATGAAAATTTTTGAATTTTGTACCTCAATCATGTCTAGTAATTTTAAGCTGAAAAGTAAGATTGACGACCAAATATATTGGGCCAATTTTTGGCATTCAACATTATTATATTCTTTATTTAGGGTTAAACAAATTGTATGGTAAGTGCTGATTTAGTGCACACTTTGACATTGCACACTGGTACTGGTGTGCACCCATTTCAAAGTGGGCACAATGATCATTTGCAAATACCAGCACGTAGACATGTTTCGTTCTTAACCGGCCAACAGTTTCCACTCAAACTGAATCGGGTCAAGAACCAACTGAATCCGAAGCAGTTTTTTTTTTATTTTTTTATAATTTTTACTTTTTAGTAAAATTACCAGTTCTGAGATCAAACCGAGACCTACAGTTCTAGAACCAGAACCAGAACCAGCCCCGAATCGGTTCTGTTGCGATTCAAAATTCCGAACTAAATGGAACCGATGGTTTGCAATTAACAGTTGAGCGAAATAATCACATTCTACAGTGTGGCACATGGCATTCGATAACCTAGCGCTCACGCTGACAGAATAATATTATCTGGCAGTTGAGCTTTTTAGAAAGAGCGGGCATTGGGCAACGTAGTTTTTAAAGGATATGACCGAATGATGGAATTCGGTTAATTTAGCAATCCAAATGTCAGCATTCAACATTATATATCCCCCAAGAGTTGTGGCCGAATATTAAATTTTCAAATGTTAGCTGAAGCCAATCCCAATGCAGGATACGGTCAAAAAGTTCAAGGCGAATGTCGAAATTCGGTTAAAATGCTCTATAGTCGAACGATGATGAGAAAACTTCATTCGGTAGCTTTTTGAGAAACTTTGAAGCAAGCGAATTAGGCGCACGCATATGAATTTTCGGCAGCTATTTCAAACATTTTCTGCTTTTCTTTTTTTTAAATTTCCCGCACAAAGATAATATAATTTCTCACGCAAATGTTACCAAGGATCCGAAGAATTTTTGATAAACAAGAACCATCTACTTTATATATAACCCACCACAAATGCATTAATATATATATATATATATATATATATATATATATATATATATATATATATATATATATATATAAAACAAAAAATATTTTTTCATGATTAGATATATATATATATATATATTATATTATATTATATTCATTTCTCATGTGTTCACCTATTGCTTTTGAGTGACATGAATATAGTTTTAAAGGGTTTTGAAAATATAAGAAAAATATTTTTATTATACTCATGTCATTCAAAAACAATATGTGAGTTTAGCTTGTGTGCAGGATCCCCTCTTCATCCTCTAGAGAAGATGAACCCGTCATGGTTGACACATAGGTCAGCCCCACTCCCGGTTTCAAGTCATTAGTCAACCAATTGTTTTTCGTGTTATGAGCTTAACCCGACTTTACATTATATATATATAAGAAAATAAATTATACTCAATGCGATACTCCTGGTATGCGTATATTTGGGTCTCCCTACAACCATTTTACACCATTTCACAAATATGGAGTATGGTACACAATGAGTATAAGCCACTTTTTCAGTATGTAATGACATTAATAATGTTTAAAGAAAAATATAAAACCTTTAAAATGGTTTTATATTGCTTAAGAAATATAAATATATAAGAGTTCTTTTATATGAAATAAAAACTTCTTAAAATGTAAAAATGATAAGAAATCGAATTTGGGTAAGAAAAACGGACTGTGTAATTGAGCTCGGCTCCAAAAAGTATATCCATAACAACATTCGGTTGGGAACGGGGTACGCGAAATCGCCGCCCCCGTGAGTGCCCGACCTCAGATGACGGGCGGGCCGAATGATTCCATTCGCTTCATTGGGTCCTACCGCGTGTCTCCATCATGTGTCAGTGTTTAGCTGGTCTTAACTCTTTTTCTCTCTCTCTTCTTTTGCTTTTGTGGCTGCCCCACATAATAACAATAATAATAATTGCTTTTATCTTTTCTTTTGAGCAAAGGCAATTCACATGCATTCCTTCTTCATGACATTCTCCTTTTGCATCTTTTAATAACCGTTCCATTGCTAAAGCAACGAAAACTCTCACCCTCTCTTTCAAAATAAGTGGGTCTACCTAAAGATCCAATCCACACCGGGTTCGAACTGATATAAGAATCAATAGTGAAGTGGGTAGGTCTTTGTTGGATTTGTGCTCTCTCACATCAAAACTTAGGGTTTTGATTCTGAAGTCATTATTAAAATTCGATTAAGGAAGAGTTGGCAAACTACTAAATGAATCAGATCTGATCCATTACATCACCAACAATTAGTGGTGATAACAGGTGGGTTTGACCTGAACCATACCAGTACCAAACATGTCAGGGTCAAGATTAGGTAACAAAGGAATAAATCCATTATCAAGATCAAAACAAACACCCATATAGCGAGCCAGGTATGGCTCATCAAAGTTTACACCGAACAAAAGCTAAAATTCAGACTTGGTGGTCATAAAAAAACATATTCAATTATGGTGGACAATCGGATGTAGTGCAGCAACCTTCATAATAAAATTTATGCTAAAGTAATATAATCATGTGTGCATTGCAATTAGTATTTTAAACAAATATTTCATTAAGATGAAGTCAATTTAATAGAAGTTGCTTTCCGGGGAAAGAGTTGATTCAAGTTTTCCTAAATTTGACATATGATTTTCAATGTGCTCTGTGTAAAGTTAAAAAGGAGGGGAAAACTATAGTTCCAGCTCCCGTTGGGCCTTGATGCACAACAAAAAACGACATACCCTGTTACTTGGCCGAGCCGATGCCACGTGGCCGCTTCTCGCTCGGGCGTGATGGTGAGCAATAACCAAATACAATATCAATTTAATTCAAACTCAAGAAATATCTAACTGAAATAAATATTCATATCGAAGTTCTAAACAACACGTCCAAAATGATACGGGACCCACCTAACAATAACTCCGAATAAAAGACTTTCTAAATCATTCAACACTTATCATACCATCTAAAATAAAAATTCAGCTCTAATCAAACTCGTACTCTGCTTCGTTTGCCTTCGAAGTGCTAGCTTTAGAATGAGCTGTAAAACAATAGGGTGAGCTCCTATACATAGCTCAGTAGGGAGGTTAAATATCTTTAAACAAAAAACATACTAAAAGCATGCATAGTTTCACAATCATTTCATAGCAAAGCACAGTTACCTTAAAATCATTATCTCAAATTCATACGCACGCACTCACACACACGCACACATCATTAGTTTCGATAATTACAACCCATAATGTGTCTGCCCCAAAGGCCACGGGAGTCGTCCGACCCTCCCTAACGTAACCTCGGTAACACCGTCTATGACGATAACCATGCCGACTCTCACGACAGAGTGCCCAAGAACACACCTTGTATTCACCCCAAGTCGGATCGCCCGAGGGACCTGCAAGTCTCTACAGACCCCACATAAACCACACAAGTATGGCTCGTATATTCACACATCATTACATTTCTAAAACCAATTACAGTTCATCACATTCACAAATCATATCCAAATCCACGAATATCCAAAATCAAACTCATATCCACACAACATTTAAACAACATTTAAATACTATGTTCATACAACACAAGCATATCAAAACATGCTCTTTATCAAACAGTGTCATAAACATGTTATATTTGAAAAGCATATCAAATAACCCATAATTGCGAATAACATTTCATAAATATTAATAAAACAATTATCAATCATGCACATTTAAATCTATCTAAAATAGTAAAATCACTTCAACCATGGTTCTGTAAAAAAATGCATAACCCCCTACTTGAAGGAGCGCTAAGATTCAGTCTCCAAGCTATTGGGCCACTCTTATCACCTCTAAATCTTCAAATTTTAATATCTAAACAATTATAATAATTAAAATATTTAAATTTATTTAACTATGAATCTAACGAAACAAACTGTATCCGAATATGATCCCAAACCCCAATTTGGATCCGTTTAAGCTATCCAAGATCCAAATTGATACCCAAATCCATATTTGATCCAAATGAGTGACACAATAGGTAGCTTGTGTCACTGTATCAACACAAAACCTGTAACTAATGACATGGGTCTTATTTCTAACACAGAAACCCATTTCAAGACACAACCTAAACTTGACCCGTTTTCGACACGAAACCTATTTTGACACAGAATTGGTTCTTAACACGCGACATGAGGACACGACACAAATCAGTGTCAGTTCATGACATTTCAGACACGACACATAGTGTCCATCATGACACGACACGAAAATGAGGGACACGCCCAAAAGGGTCGATTCCTTCTTTTTTTTCTAGCATCTATTTCGTCGGTTTCTGGTGAATCGTAACCGTTTCCAGACCAAATCGATACCATCGACTTACCTACCCCACCAAAACACTTAGTTTTACCTCAAACCTTCAATCCAAGCTCAAAACAATGACTTTCAACAAGTTTTTTTCATCAAAAATCAGAAAAAAAAATGAAAATCTCATCGGATTCCGACTGACTCATCGCATTTTCTGGCTGGTTCGAGGTTGCCCAACTCGGTGGAGAATGCACTATGAAGGTCCTTTTAAAGGCCCTTCATATGGCGGTACAGTAACAGTTACAAACCCCATCTATGGCATAGAGATCGAATTCCAGTTCCGTAGTCCCGACCTCGTGATCAAACCCTCTAAAATAAAGAAGAGTCCTTGTGTATGAGGTTGTGATGCCTTTTTTTTTTTGGTACAACAGGATGCCGAAGCCGTGCACTGTGTAAAGTCGAACTCCCTCAGGCAGCAAGGGCTTCAGGACACTCTGCCGTTGAGCTACCGCTCTGGATGCAAAGTTGTTTTTGGTACAACAGGAGGCCGAAGCCGTGCACTGTGTATGGAGTCGAACTCAACAGGATGCCGAAGCCGTGCACTGTGTATGAAGTCGAACTCCCTCTGGCAGCAAGGGCTTCAGGACACTCTGCCGTTGAGCTACCGCTCTGGGTGCAAAGCTGTTTTTGGTACAGCAGGAGGTCGAAGCCGTGCACTGTGTATGGAGTCGAACTCAACAGGATGCCGAAGCCGTTCACTGTGTATGAAGTCGAACTCCCTCTGGCAGCAAGGGCTTCAGGACACTCTGCCGTTGAGCTACCGCTCTGGGTGCAAAGTTGTTTTTGGTACAACAGGAGGCCGAAGCCGTGCACTGTGTATGGAGTCGAACTCAACAGGAGGCCGAAGCCGTGCACTGTGTATGAAGTCGAACTCCCTCTGGCAGCAAGGGCTTCAGGACACTCAGCCGTTGAGCTACCGCTCTGGGTGCAAAGTTGTTTTTGGTACAACAGGAGGCCGAAGCCGTGCACTGTGTATGGAGTCGAACTCAACAGGATGCCGAAGCCGTGCACTGTGTATGAAGTCGAACTCCCTCTGGCAGCAAGGGCTTCAGGACACTCAGCCATTGAGCTACCGCTCTGGGTGCAAAGTTGTTTTTGGTACAACAGGAGGCCGAAGCCGTGCACTGTGTATGTAGTCGAACTCCCTCTGGCAGCAAGGGCTTCAGGACACTCTGCCGTTGAGCTACCTCTGGGTGCAAAGTTGTGATGCCCTTAAATATGTAGGGATCATCACAGAGAGCAGTGCACTAGCGCCATAGCTGCTGGTGGGGAGTTAAGACTCCCAGAGGGTCCATGCGTGGTTGTGTGTTAGGCTTTCACCTTCTCTTGTAACCCAAAAGAATTATATGTAGGGTGTCAACGACTAAGCGATATTTAAAAAAAAGTTTTTAGTTCGATAGGCCCATGCCTCATAATCAAACACTCTCTTGAATATTTTCTATCAACCAATCCTTCGAACGTATCAAGGACTGATCCATTCTCCATGCTAACACATGCATGCATGCATACACACATGTAAAGCCACAATACCAACAGCATGTAGTGCTGAAACTTGATATACTGCAAACAAAAGGTTCATTTTAAGGCAAAATGTGAAGACATTATAAACAATCGTAGTAACACTATGGAAAATCAAATTATACATGGGGTAACATGAACGAAATAATTATGCATTGAAAGAGAAAAACTATCAAGTCATAGACATTTGCAAATTTGAGATTGTATTTTCTAGGTTATATTTATAGAAGATCTGTGTTAGATTAGGCATTTCCGATGTTTATAAATATGATTAAGAGTGCAGACAAGTTGATAGCTTGCCCTCAAAACTTGACTGAAAACGGGCATTGGGAGAGCTTTACCCCTAGTATTTAGGCATGGAGAAAACAAGAACCAGGAGAGCTTCATCTGCCCGCCACATTGGGCCTACCCGGCATGAACTGGATTAGGAAACACAATAACATAGTCGAAACACAATAAATATGTGTTCCCTAGAGCATAACAAACACATCTAGATTTTTAAAACTTAACTTGGGAGAACAATGTTTTCAAAATAAACTTCTTTATGAAACTTGATGAAGGAAAACAGAAAAACTAGATTGTGAGGGCATTGTACAACATTTATTTTATTAGAGCACAGTTTTTTACACTTCGTATACTCACTTAGTATAATATATATATATATGAAGGAGTCTTAAATATATAATATCTTTTAGCGCATAATCTTGCATAAATATTTCTATTATTTCATCTTTGAGATCAACAATAAATATTTAAATTAAAGGTATCATTATATTTTTATATTTTGTATTTAGTCATCATATAATTGATGTTTATGAAAGAATTATTTAGGATTCTATATATATATTAGAAAAAAAACACCTTATTTGTGTTGTAGAGAGAGAGAGAGGCATTAATACACGTGATGATGGTGACTGATGGCTATTGGCACTGTGATGGTGTGGGCGCCATGCAAGAAGGCTGGCTTTCCCCCACAAGAATCAAAATTATACAGGTTAAAGAGAAATTGCATAAGGGACCATATGGCAGGTCGAGCGAACCATTTCACTGTCTTTCCGTGGTTGTATTACTTTAAGGAGTCCGCTTCGGCTCAGCTGTTGACAGAGGTTGGCCTTGCGCCACGACTGCCCCAATTCCCATAAAACGTGAAAAAACACACAAAGACTGCGATCACCATCTTCAAGCCCCATAGCTTCTAAGATGGCAAGCTTTCAGCACATGATGAAAGTCGCATTGTGCGGCCTTTTCAGATTGGCAAGCTTGGGGACTCTTTTACAGTAGCAGAGTAACAAATATCGCCAAAAACAAGCTGTCTAATGCCAAACAAGCTCCCCAAGAGAGAGGAGAGATGCAAAGCACAATAAGAAAGGCAATCTACGTACGTTTTCGGTCTCATAAGCATGAATCGATGTCAGCTTGCCATTTTCGTCTAACAAGTCCCCTAGCCAACAGCAGTAAATGGGGCACCATCATCTATCACAGATTTGCATATATAACAACTTCGAGTCGGATCTGCAAAAGCCGAAAGACCATGAACGATCATCCCCACAACAAAAATTTTGAAAAATGCCTGGCGATTGTGTCAGGGTATGCAAAAATCAAATAACAGTTTAAATTTTCACTGCCGTCAAGAATTCCACCCATGTAAGGGTTGTGTTAGGCTTCCTACATCTAACGTTACACTTTGTCGGACTTACCATGAATTTAATTCATGTAACTGACCCATCTAATATGAGAAAAATGCTTAATCGTAGTTGTAGTAGTAGTTTCACTGCCCTCTAGGTAATTGCCTTACAGTATTTAAGGTAATTTGAAATGTTATTTTTGTTTTATCACAAGTAAAAATTGTAGGTAACGGAAGGGCAATGCATAGGGACTGTAGGAAAATCTCTCTCTTTCTTATATATATATATATATATATATATATATATATATATATATATAGTGGGTTCAACTCGGTTCTAAAAGAATAACAGTGGCTATTCAGCTAACAGTTAGCTCGGCTTGTTAACACACAAAATCAGCCGACCAGCGAAGAGGAGTTGCAAAAGTAAGTGATTCTAAAATCAGAAGCTTTTGGAAGACCTATGTGTTTGCAAGTAAGAGAGAGAATAGCGGCTCTGCTTTAGGGGCGTTTAATGACCTATATTTTATTATGAGGCAAACTAAGCCTATATTTTCATTTCTGTAAGCTGAAGCCTCGTAATGGAACACATTTTTAAGTGCAGTAACCTTTGCCCGTGTTGATTGCTATATTCTTGATACGGTTGTCTCGCACTGTTAACTATCAAAACATTTTCAGAGTATCGATGTAACTTTTAGCATTCACTTTGCTTTTAAGAGATTGTCCGATCTTCATGTATGAGGCGTGGATAGAGTTGCATTTTATAGTGAAGAATCAACTGCTGAGTTATTGGACCTGGAAATTTTCTCCGGTGAGGCCAAGTTTAGTTGGGTAAAATTTAGGTTATAAACCACCTTATATAGATCATTTTGGATCTCGGCAGCCTTGCCTCGCCCATGAGTAGGTCCGCCGGACCGCCACTAGGCTCATAAGAGAATGCGTTTCTTTATTTTCATTAAACTGTTCCCATGATGCATGTGCATCTCAACGGTTGGCTTTTATAAGCTCGAACAATAATTTTCGCTTCTCTTCCATTTTCTAGCACGTCGTACTCGAAAGTGTTTTTTTTTGTTGTTGTTCAATCACATAAAAGTAATCCTCATGACTTGAATAATGATCAAACTTCAATACCAAATGATTTTGAATAGGCAATACAGAATCTACTCACTTTAGGTGTCCAGTTTTTCAACAACTGATATTATCAATCATTCGATATTCTTAATAGAATATAACTCCTCGTTAAGTCTAAATCCTTTTGTTGGAATCAGGCTATAGTTTCCCTTTTTTATGGTACAATGGGGAGGCTGAAGTCTGATGCTCTCCCCAAGTATCGAACTCATGACCTTTCCTTAGCAGGTAATTAAGCTATTGCTCATGGCGCAGTAGCCATAATTTTCTATTTGAACCTTGGCATTCTCCTTACCGAGGCCGACGCTTTTTTCACATGCTAGGTAGGCTGCGGTAGAGGGTTCAACACAAGGACCTTTTACGAGTTTCATATAATTCTATCAGTAATCCTAACCAGAACATGCTTAGCACCGAGAGCGTCAGCTCAACGGCACGATGCTCGTTGCTGCTGCTGGGGAGTTCGACTCTCAGAGGGTGCATGTGTGGAGTGTATGTTAGGCTTCGGCCTCCTCATAACCAAAAAGAGAACACGCGTAGCTTCGGAGTCATGAGATCTCCTGCATCATTGTTCAAAATATCTCAAGGTAAAAAAATACAACAAAGTTCAATGTTAGGTGCCCGGTATCTAATGTGAGTTCTCTTTACCCAGATTCAGACCCGCTATGTAGTAGGCGGAGTTAGTAACCCATGTGAGTTTTCTTACAAACCTTGACATTCTCCTTCAAAATAAATCCAAATATAATCACAACATTCCGACTTAGCATATAGCATGATTTTGAATTAAAATATTGGAGAACTTATATATATATAAAAGTTCGAGTGTGTGTTCCATGACCAGTAAAGGAGCTGAAGAACCGAGAATGAGTTGTTTGCGTGTTTGACTTACCAGCTTTTAGTGATGCCATAATGAATACTCGTGGGCCATTCTAATCTAAATCAAACACACAAGTGATCAAAATTGGTATTTCCTCTTCCTGTCTAAATATTTCCACATATAATGCAATGTCCAAACCCACCAACTCTGCCGGTCTCTAAATAGAAGGGCAGTGTATAAGACAATACCGAAAAAGAAACGGAATTCAACTGAACCATAGAATCTCTCCTGCTTTTGTACACTTCTTTAATAGAAGAATGTTTCCAAATAGTTCGAGCTGTACAGGAAATTCATCGAGCTCACGAATGTGGTTGTGTCCATTAGGTGATGCTGGAAATGGCTCAATGCAGAATGAGTAGAGAACCGTTTAATTCAGCTCTTTATTATGCAAAACTTACCTTACCGACTCCAGCAATCCCACTGCCGTGATGCTGATACGTTCACTGAAGTATTAGGAGTAGAGTTAAGCATGACCAGCCATCCTAGAGTTTCAGCGCCAAAAAACACCATATTCGACAAGGGTAGTTGGCGCAAGCCACATTGCTCAGAGTAGACATCAAACTTACCTAACTGCGAGTTACGCTTAGGAGTTTGTGTTGTCAGAACTGAATCAAATCAACCTAAGTGGTTGATTATATTTGATACAACAGGGTGTCATGAATTATCTATTTTTGTCTAACAAATGGCATTTCTTTGCACGTTTATGAAATTTTGAGCTCCACGAATTTAGTGATTCATGCTTTAGGGTGCTGAGTGTTTGGCAACCAATGACTTTCATGGGCCAAAGATGTTACCGACATAAATGAAGATGTTGAGCTGAAACAATGATGAGGTTATTGAAGAGAAAGCTGGTGTGGGCACACACAAGGGGTGGCTGTGCACTAGTTTCGACACTGAAAAGAGGATGAAACTGCAAATTTGGTTGATATTTTTCCAAAGGTTTCAACTGTTCAAGTTTTGAATTTCCAGGCTTGTACGATAAAACTTGGACCAAAACAAAAACCAAAAGCAAACCTTCTTACATACTATACGGAGTGGACTACGTGGGGTTCTAATTTCCGTTGTACTGTCTTCTTCAGTACTAAATGGAGTTCATATGCATTATCAGTCGCAATTGAGCTCAATTTTGGACAATACTACTACGTAACTCCCAACAAAACAACGCCCTCCAACCTCTCTCTCTCTCTCTCAATGCACTTAATGTGCAATTACGATTCTTTGGTCAAAATGATGGATTTGAAATAAGGTGCCTTGGTGCCCACATCGCTCCAACTATTCTGAAGTTGAATACTTAGGGCACCCATCATTAGCTCAACTGGGTAGGGGTCTCCACTCACCGGTTGAAGGTCATGAGTTCGATAACCAGGCTGTACATATCTGGCTTCCGTCTTCCCGTTGTAACCAAAAAAAAAAGTTTAATGCTTCTGAAGTGGACATTCAAATGACAGCAACATCTGAAACCTGAAGGGCGACGAACTCAAAGTTCCTGAAAGAGAACATTCAGGTCCTTGAAGAGAACTCATGACGATCAGAAAAGATTTATCAGACCCTTACAGTAATGACCATGAGATACGGTATGGTCTTTCAATATTGTTCACACAACCCCAGCACATATGTACAACCCTAGGTATCGATCTCAGGCAACTTGAAGGTTGTGCGAGTCACCCCTCTAGCCAGGAGAGATCAAGTTCCTTGTTCAAACTTGCAAGAGTCTAGAAAATATGTATTTCAAAGTAAATAGATGGAATTAATATTACGAAGGGAAACAAGTACCATATTGCGTTGGAATTAATGATATTTTCATCATGCAGAACTGTGAATCTGATTTGATCAAATATTGCACCATTTTCAGAATTAATGTACATGAGAGATGATAATAGATGGGAAATGATCAGTAACAAGAGACCAGGCACTGCAGTCCGTTGAGGTCAAGGAAGCACTTGGAAATTTCCAAGGCAAGAATCAACTACCAATCTCATGTTCGTGCTTCATAAGAGCTACAAGTTACAAATATATGGCAGATGAAAACGAATTCGGCTATCATGCAAGATAATTCTTAAAACTACCAAGCATTACCTTGAATGACAGTTTTCAAGTATCGATACAGAGTTTCTCACAGAAAGGAATTGGTGGTCAGCTTTCTCAATTATGCCGAATGGCATATAACTTGGTCACAAGAACCATAAAGTAAAAACACATACAAACTCGTAAAACAGGGAATAGACACAACAAGGTGACACAATGATTCAAAGCAAAAGACAGCAGAAAGTTTTTGTTGCAATTAACATAAGCCGCATATGTTACAGTTGAAACTTCTCAACAAGAAAACTACCTTGCTACAAAAGAACCCATAGTACATTCGCTTCACCAAACTGTCGTCCGTCCAGTCTCTTCCACCGTAACTCCAAACTAGTACAATGACCGCTAAGTTCCTAAACTATCCAAGAAGCTCTGCAGCTCTCGTAAACCTTCCGCTGAGATACTCCGGTGGACACGGGGCCTTGGTGCAGAAAGGTTAGGTGGCGCCTTTGGCTGGAAACAGACTACCACAGCTAGGTTATCACTAGTGTTGCGCCTGAGTGCTTCACTGATAAGCTCTTTACAGCGTCTCAAGGGATCATTGTGTTCCTGCAATTTTCTTCGAGCAAAGTCGACTGCATTCTGACTCCTGAATACATCCCAGAGACCATCACACCTGATGATAAGAAACTCGTTCTCTTCCGTTAGTTTAACCCTCGTCATCTCCGGCTCTCCACTCAAAGGCCCCAAATTGGAACCGCCACTGCTGCCAGCAACTTTCAATCCTTCCATGTGCCAGTAAGTGCTCGAGCAACACTTGGTCATTGAGGTATCCATCTGACACATAGCCACCAGATGATTCTATCCGCTTCATTTCTTTCACGCATGCAGGTTTGTGATCGCTTGACACCTCGATTGCCTTGCCGCGACGGCACAGAACCGCACGGAAATCTCCAGCATTTGCAACCACCAAGGACCTGAAACACAAATTAGGTTTTTAATTGCTTAACATGATGGCACGAGCATGAAAAATAAAACAGCTACGAAAGATTAATATTATGTAGAGCAACTAAACTGATCGATACTTGATAGTGCAGAGTTGTAGAATATCGTGTGTATTGTGAGAACTTACCAAGGGATGTATTTAGTACAATACAATAGGGTATCCATGTACAGTACATACCGTATTATACAATATGCTAGAATTTGGAAGTGCATTGATATCATATGTCAACTCGAGGCCCAAAATGATCATTTATTTAAGTTTTCTCAAGAGCGAATGTAAAAAAGGCTGTACATTTTCTTCTCCCTCTCACTTTTATCATATAACCTCTCAAATTTTCATCTACTCAAGTGTTTGGGACCTTGGGTGGAGCGTTTTTTTGTCAAAGGCAAACTCATTTTTGTTCATTTCTTGACATTGTTTTAGGTGTACAACTATAAATCATTTTTCTTGATTTGAAGTCTTTTAGTTAGGATTTCTGTTGATTGATTTCAACTCCGTTTTATTCATTTTTCAAAGGTTTCTTTTCTTCCATTGCTTCCGATCTAGTTTGGAATTACTTCATACCATCCAAGTGAGAAGATAAGATGATCTTGGTAGGCATAGAATCACTCAGATGACACATTGGGAAGATAGGCAACTACCCATGTGCATTTTGCCACTATGGATAGAAGTCGATATGGAGTTGGAGGCCAAGGCACAAGAGATGACAGCCAGGTTAGACAAAGATTAAAGGTAAGATAACAGGAGGATACCGAAGTCCTTTTTCCTTATGATATTTATTAAATTTAAAACTTGATACTTCAAAACTTTTTTATGACGTTTTCCAGTACAGTTTGTTTGAGTGCGTGGATGATTGGAATGCTTTGAAATTTTAATCATTTCATTATTTTTTTGGATAAATATAGTTTAGTTCATGTTAACTCTGTAATACATTTAAAACTTATTACTTCAAAACTTTTTTATGACATTTTCCAGTACAGGTTGTTTGAGTGCGTGGATGATTGGAATGCTTTGAAATTTTAATCATTTCATTCTTTTTTTTTGATAAATATAGATTGTTCATGTTAACTCCGCCCATGTAAAGAATCACTCCTGCATAGCAGGTCCAAAGCCCAGATAAAGGAGGAGAGTTGCGTTAGGCTTCCAGTGGAAACGAAAGATCCATGTAGTTAATCCATTTAGTATGGGAAAAGGCTTAGTTGTTATAGTTGTTGTATAGTTTGGTTCATGTTATGTATATTTATTAACTTATTATGTATCATATTATAACTCCACCCATGTAACGGATCACCCTTGTCACAAGCTCGGATAAAGGAAGAGGGTTCAATTAGGCTTCCGACAACTAGCAAAAACTTTGTTAGACTTATGTACTATAGATTCTACAAATTATGAGAATTGTGTTGGGGTGTTCCCTCTTAGTGAAACATTGTAGACTCCGAATGCAGTGAAAAGTATGCAAAGGCATCTTTGTCCAGATGTAATGAGTCAATTGTAGAGAGGGTTCTCATATTATGGTTAGGTGTAGGTAAAGAAGTTACTCCCGCTATATTGTCGCTCGAATGTAGTGAACAAGTTACAACGAGGGTATCCATATTTTCAGTATTTACTGATACGAGGGTAAGGAAGTTAGTCCTAGATAATAAGATTCGTATTGATACTTAGAATATCGAAACATTGATCATCAAGTTAATAGATGTGGTAGATACTATGATTTAGAGAAAGATTCACATTCTATGTTTACAAGAGATAAAGTGGGTTGGAAAAAAAACAAAAGAAGATTGAGAATAAAGGTTTTAAATTTTGGTACATAGAAAAGTAAAAGACTCAAAATGAAATTAGTATTATAAATAAGATTTAAATGATAGTGTAATAGACATACACCAATATGGTGACTGAATTATGATGGTGAAATTAGTGTTAGGAGTAGAGGCTTTGAATATAGTTTATGCTTATGCACCCAAAGTAGGATTAATGGATAGTATAAAGAAAGCTTTTTGGGAAGAGTTAAATAAGGTAATTCAAAGAATTTCACAAAAAGAGATGATCTATTTAGGAGACTTAAATGGACATATAAGTTAATATACAATATGATATCAAGGTATTCATGGAAACTATGGTTTTGGGATATAAATAAGGAGGGTTGGGAGATTTTAAATTTTATTATGGCTTTTGATCTCTTTATAGCCAATACAGTTTTAAAAAATGGAGATGAACATTTAATTACTTATAAGAGTGGTTTGTCGTAAAAACAAATTGATTATTTTGTTTGTAGAAAAAAAGATAGATTATGTTTTAAAGATTGCAAGGTAATTTCAAGAAAAAGCTTAACTACTCAACATCAACTTTTAATAATAGATTTGTAAGTAAAAAATAGATAAAGAAGAATAGAGTGTATAGAGTTATTCAGATTGATGGTAGAACCTCAAATGTGAAAGAAAAGATATATTTAAACAAAAAGTACTTCAAGGACATGCTTGAAATTATGTAAGTAAGCCTTATGATATGTGTAACAATACGACTATACATATTAGAAAAGTGATATGCATTAGTCGAATCTAAGAGAGGCATACCGGCAAAAAAAAAAGCTTGATAGTGGAATGAAATGGTGCAAGATAAAATCAAGGCAAAGAATGAATATTACAAATTGCATTATGCAAAGAAGACTAGTGAAACGTAGGAAAGAAGCGAAAAAGGTTAATGAAACAAAAGCCAAAATTTGAGAGGATTTATGTAAAAAACTTAATTGAAAAGAAGGTGAAAAAGATATTTTTAGGATAGCTAAGGCTAGAGATAAGAAAACTAAGGATCTTACTTTTGTTAGATTCATCAAAGATGAGGACGAGAAGATTATAATAACGAATGATTATATAAAAAATAGATAGAAATTTTATTTTTATAAGTTTTTTAATCAAAATACAAATATTAGAATTAGCTTATGAGAGTTAGCCTAATCAGAAAAATATATAAACCGCAATTTCTATCGATGTATTCAAAAGAATAAAGTAAAAGAAGCTCTTAAACATCTGAAGGTCGATAAATTTGTAGGACCAGACAATATTCCTATAGAATTATCGACAGGTAAGACTCACTTGACTCACAACACTATTTGATGAAATATAGAGAACCCAAAAGATACTCGAGAAATGGAGAGTGAGTACACTCATACCCATATATAAGAACAAGGAATACATTCAAAATTCATAGGTTAAAACAAGTATCGAGTATAACTGAGAACCAATTCGATTTGGTAAAATAGCAACAACTCCCGAATGAAAGAATATGTAGGCACCCAGTCAGCAAAACGCAATTATGAATCAATATGAAGCCACAAGACACAATTAAACACAATAGTACAAAAATAGATTAAAGTATCATTTAAAGTAATCAACTGAAAACGCTTTTACAGATACCCAGAGGACCAGAACCCAAGCAACAAGTTCCCATCGTTGCTTACCAAAAGAAGATACCGAATGGGCTAATTTTGCACTGCTTGTACATCTATGTGATCCTCTTCAACAAGGCATGCCATTTCCTTCTTTAACCACACAACTCAAAGCATTACCAAATGAATCTTTAGTATCTGACCTTTAAACCAGTGACTTGTTGGATTGCATAGAACAGGTAAAATTGGATCAGGATTCATAAATTGCAATATGTCAAAGTAACTTCTGGGGAGTACAAGTATTGAGTGACCTTATATATTCATTATCATTAACCAACCAGAATACAGGGTACTTCACTTCCCCCTGAAGAAAACTTGGTTTTCTCGAGCTTTGAAGAAAAAAGGCCTTCAGATTCTTTTTCTCATGTCCCTTATTCGCATACAATGATGCAAGGACTTGCAACCTGATTAAGCCTCTAGGATCACTTCTTGTTCCATTTCGTATCCTGGTAACTGTGCTATTTATAACCCCCCCCCACCCCATCCCCATCCCCCTTTCTTCACACAAAGAGCACATATTAACAATTCTCCACCCTTCATAAAAGCCTTATCCTCAAAGTTAGCCAGCAAAGTCACGAAGTAGCTCATTCTCTTCCTTTATGGAGTCCAAAGTGCTTCTTTTTTATCTGTTGACTATTGAGGAGTCCATGAAAAGAATCCATGGCAAAAATCTGCACTTACTGCCCATTCTCTCCAAAATGAATATATTAAAAGGCGTGAGAGCACATAGGTCATTTTGTTTTTGTTTTCTAAGGTGTATACCACAAGAAGATATGTGCATACGCAGCCTCCTTGCTTCACATGCCCATGGAGAATACTCTTTGATAGTTTGTAGAGATATTTGTCTTGTTCAGATTGCCTTTCCATGGCAAATATACTCTTAATGCCATCACATGATTCTTTCTTGGTTGGCATGCCATCTATATGTCCCCAGGTTGCCCTTCGCTGTCAGTATCTTGGCTCCATATGACGAACCGAATAACCCATGGCAGCCATGATTGCTACTTTGGTCATTACCCCCACACCCCACACCCTACTTACATTAGAGCATTTATTATCGAAGGGTCTCAACTCTTGAGCCTTGACAATCTTAGGTGAATGGATGCAAAGTTGAGTCTTCCCCATAATAAAGAGGCCAGAAGACCAGGTTCCTGTAGGACTCCACTTTGTCATCTATCTCATGTGAATTAGTGAAGAAATATCTAATATCCATTGTGCGATAAAGCACTAGAGGTGCGATAAAACAACACCTCTAGTGCTGTACCAAGTGACTGCCACAGTCCACCACTCGAATTCACAAGAGATCAGTCACCAACGTGACTACAGACAACTTCAAATAGGATATATAAATCACAGTAAAATAGCTCTCAACTGCATAAACTCTGGATGCAATCGCATTAATCAGCTGCTAAGGCTTAATCAAATATTGTACAATGGAGTGTCAACAAGGCCCCTCCAAATGGCTAGATTTCTCGCATTGGAGGGATTTCTAGCGGTTGGGACCACTTGTTGTTGGGCTTCTTACAATACAATAAAACAAAATGCATATAGATGTGCAAATACAAGAGTGTGCACAAACATGAGTTTGTGCAGTATACATTTTTCACACCCCCTCAAACTGATGGTGTTATGACCAAAAGTTTGCTGACTAAGAATGGAACGTATTATTGAGCTCCATATAATAAAATAAAATAAAATAAAATAAAATGCATACATATGTGCAGATACAAGAGTGTGCACAAACATGAGTTTGCGCACTATACATTTTTCACCCTCCCTCAAATTGACGGTGTCATGACTGAAAGTTTGCTGGCTAAGAACTCAAACCGTAGAGTTGAGAGAAACTTAGCAAAAACATCTCCAAGTTGATATTCGTAACGTATGAAGTGTAGATTTAAGTGTCCTTCTAGATATTCGTCACATACATTCGTGGAAGGTATTGTTGGCTATTATATAGCATACTTGTCACAATATATGCGAGGAATGGTCTCAAGTGTTACATCAAGATTCTGGAGTAGTCGTACGATTGTAGTAGTGTTGGTCATGACGCTGGATTGGGCTTGAGTAGAGTAGGACACCTTTTTGCACCTCTATGAGATGATAGTCACCAAAGAAAACTCATTAACCAGTTGTAGAATGCATGTCATTAACATCACCACCCTAATATGTATTAATATAAACAATTAAACTAAGAGAGGACGAAGAAACATAAGAAAACTCCCTTTTAAGTGATATGTGTAACATATCGAACTATCTATATGAGTTGAAATTAACTTACCACGTGAATAACAATACGAGTGATAGTAAGATATGTTGAAACTCCAATCATTTGTTGATATGGGGGTAGAATTTTTAAGTGGTTCTCAGTCTGTAAGTTTTATCTTTAAATTAAACACCTCAGGTGTCTCAAGTGTCTTGTCATTTATGAATCATGATCTAGTAACATCATTAGCAAACTTAATTTGAGATAAGAAAAAACTCTATCAATATGAGTTACCTTAATATAAAAAAAAGTATTGTAGATGACCAAGGTCTTTCATTTCAAATTCCTTACCAAAGTCCTTCTTAATGTATTATATGCTTGTATCATCACTCCCTGTGATAATTATATCATCTACATATAATAAAAGAATTACAATACATCTAACAGATTTTCTTACAAACAATGAAGTATTAATACAACATGTAGTAAAGCTATAGTGAATCATAAACTCACTCAGTTTGTTAAACCAAGTCTTAGAGGCTTTAAGTCTATACAAAACCTTCTTGAGATAGAACAAGATAACGTTTCATGTAAACCTCTTCTTTTAATCACCCATTTAAGAAAACATTTTTAACATTCATTTTAAAGATATTAAAAATTTTAATTGCATTAATAGCTATAAGAATCTTAATTATAGTCGTTCTAGTTATTGAAGTAAAAGTTTCTTCATGATCTATTCTATATTCTTGAGAGTATCTTTTGACAACTAAACGAGCTTTATATTTTTATAAGAAACCATCACTCTTTATTAATCTTATATACCCAGATACATCCTATAGGCTCTTTAGTCTCAAAATGACATACTATCTCTCATGTTTGGGCTTTAATTCAAGGTGTCCAATTCCTCAATCGCATCAATCCAAACTTAAGATGCTTGGGCTTTCTTAAAGGTCTTAGGTTCTTGAATGGTTGAAATAGTAGCCAATAATGCTCTATGTTGTAATGATAAAGTTTCATAGGGAGACAAATCTATCAGGAAGCCTCGAGTCCCTACTAGATCTTCTTAGAGAAGGTTAATAGTCTCTACATTTTGTTTCTTAATGCAAAGAATCAGTGTTGTCCGTATCGCACTATATTGTACGGTATGATACTCTCAATGACACGTATAAAGGGCATTTGGACGAACAGAAATCCACCTTTTTACTAGTTTTTGTGATTTTTTCGGAGCACCTCAAGCTCTCTTCTGATGGTTCTCCTCCTCTTTCGTGTTCAAGGCTCCCAAAAAAGTGTTCTACGGTGTCCGTGCAAGCCTCCTAATTTGGATTGTGGTATATTTTGAGTGTTTTTTTAAATTTTTTTCTTTATATTTATTTTTTTTGTGTTATTTGCAATTTTTATTTTCTGAATGACAAAATATGAAATTATTAAGTATGTGGATATGATTTTTATTGCATTCATGAAGTGGGAGACACTCTATTTGAGTGTTATGTGAAGATTGGGGATTTATTAAGTGCCTTTATTTTCAGGTTTTTTATTGAATTAAAGTACTCAATTCAGATGGTAGGAAGGAGTGTTAGAGACTCACATTCTCAGTCTGATGATCTGTCATGGTAGTCGGGTATACCAGTTGAGGGTTCCAGATTAAAGATCAGATATTTGTTTTGTGAGAAGGTAGTTAGTGATAGAATTTCACGATTAAAACACCACCTAGCAGGGACTACAAAAGAAGTTATTCCTTTTATAGGCATAGTTAGAAGTTTGGCAGAAGACATTAAATGACAATGTCTTCATATGATTAAGAATATATAAGAGAGGAGAAAACAAAAGAATGATTTATGAATGTTTGAGGAAGATGATGATGATGCTATTGGATTGACTGATAGTATTCCTTCAAATGCTAGAACAGAGATTAGTAATAGTAATTCTCGGCCACCAAACAGAAAAAAGAGGGTTGCTGAAGATTTTGCAAATGGAAGTGGTAGAAGAGGAAGATCAGGAAGGAGTAGAGGAAGAGTTGCTTTTAGCATACATTCATTTTTTTCTCCTAACACTATACCTAGTACTCAATTTAAAATTTGTACTGCTATGATATCAGAACAACTATATGATCAGGCATACCTTGTAGTGGGCAAATGGTTTTATGATGCATGCATTCCATTTAATGTAACAAATAGTTTTCATTTTCAAGCAATGGTAGATGCAATTGTTAATATTGGTCCAAGATACAAGATGCCCTCTTATCAAAAGTTGAGAGGAAAGATATAAGATAAGACCATTATTGAAGTGCAAGAATATTGTTCGACTTTTAGAGAGTCATGAAAAGAGATAGGATGCACTATCATGACAAACGGATGGATAGATAGGCGAGGAAGGACCTTTTTAAACTTTCTTTTCTATTGTCATAAATGACTTATGTTTTTGAGATCTCTAGACATGTCAAAAGAGAGGCACACTGCAAAAATCCTAAGACAAGAGTTTGATAAGGTGATATGCGAGGTTGGGCTAGAGAATATAGTCTAATTGATTATAGATAATGCAACTAACTATAAAGCGGCTGAGAAGGAGTTAGCAGATACTTATGAGACTTTCTATTGGACACCATGCGTAGCCTATTATTTAGATATCATCCTTTAGGATATTGGTGAGATGGATGAGATAAAGTCAACAACTGAGTGTTGCCAAGATATTACCAAATTTATCTACAACCATGTCTTTGTATTATATATGATGAGGAGATATACAAATGGTGTACAGCTTCTTTGTACAACTCTAATTCGGTTTGCAACTAATTTCTTATTTGTACAGAGTATTGTCAAACAGAAGCAAGCCTTGAAGAAAATGTTCTCCTCATATGAGTGACAACAATTTGCAGAGTTGCATCAAAATAGAAGAAACAGAAATTTAAAGGAGATTTCAGAGACAGTCTTCAGGAGTAAATTTTGGAATGCATGTGTTAAACTGCTGAGCATTATGTCCTTTAGTGAAGGTTTTGAGATTGACTGATAACGAGAAGAAACCATCTATGGGCTACCTTTACGAAGCTATGGATAGGGCAAAAGAAGCTATTAGAAATAATTTTAATAGAAAAAAGAGAGATTATGTGCCTGTTTGGAAATTTATAGATAATAGATAAAACAAAAAATTGCATGAGCCTATTCATGAGCAACATGTTATCTAAACCCAGTATTCAAGTACTCAACAAGCTTCAAAAGGGACGATGAGGTTAATCGAGGCATAATTGATTGTATAGATAGATTAATCCCTGATGAGAGTAGAGCAGATGTTATACATCGAGAGATGAAGATCTATGATAATGCTCTTTACTTATTGAGTTTGCCTGTAGCAATTTGCAACCGCACTAATATGCGCCCAAGTAAATTATTTATCTTCATATTTAAGTTTCTCAAATCTTATATTATTGTGGATTAAGTCTAATGTTTTCCTTTTTCTAGAGATGTTTGGTGGAATAGGTTTGGAAGTGATTGTCCAAACCTTAGAGATTTTGCAGTAAGAATTCTGAGCTAAACCTATAGTGCAACGGGTTGTGAAAGGAATTGGAGTGTCTTTAAACACATCCATATAAAAAAGCGCAATAGGTTGGAACATAAGCGGCTTAATGACTTACTTTTCATCCGTTGTAACATGCAAATTCGCCAAAAGTGATCTTGTATTAGCTAGTACTTAAAGATTTAATTCAATATATTGTTTGACTTTGATTGTTAATGTTTTTACTAATTACTTATCTTTCTTTCTTGTAGGCAATTAAAAAAGGTAAATAAATAAGAAAGCCAACTTGATCCAATAAGTTTGGATAATTTTGATATATTAGAAAACTGGATTATGGAAGAATAAGAAGAAAATTCCCTCCTAACTCAAGAAGATATTGGATGAATTAATTTGAAAGGAGCGCAACAACATTATCATGGAGATGAAAATTTTGATTTTGAAGCACAAGGTGGTGATGAGGATCTTCAATAAGGAGAAGATGAAGATTATTTAGTTGATAATCCTGATTATAATATGTAAATGTAAATGTATTTCATTTTTTGCTTCAAAATATGTAATTTTTTTTAAATTGTTCAATGGTGAATGATCAAATCATCAATATGTACTAAACTTTGCATTATATGAATTCTTTGCAATTACCAGATTTTTTCTAATTTTTTTCTAATTTTTTTCTAATTTTTTTGGATTTTTACTATTTTTTCTTGATTTTTAAAATATTTTTTTAATATTTTTTAATATTAAAGTACGATACGATATGATACGATATGCTCGTATTGTGGAGCAAAATGATATACGATACGATACGCGTCGAACAACACTGCAAAGAATCATCATCATGTTGATTTTTTCATTCTATTCTTAATCTATATCTTTATTATCGCCAAAAACATCAATCAAGAAATAATGTCTACAGTCATCAACTCAACTAGAAGTATAATTTTGAAAGAAATATTCCTTTTTAAAAAAGCATACATTTTTAAACATATAAAGCTTATCATTTCTATATCATATCTCATGATCACATTCAATGGCACATGGAAAGAGTTTATCTCCTCGTGAAAATAGAGTATTTGTATCTAGTTAGAACTTAGAACAATTTTAAATAGCTTCACAACAGTTGAAACATTTTGCAATACATAAGGATGACATTATAATAAACAGAAGTCATGATAGCTTCCATTGGACAATAACATGGTCCTAGTGGTATCATCCACTATGTGTCGATGCTTGCGTTTGACAACACCATTTTGTTTTAAGGTTTTTGTACAAAAGGTTTGATGAAAATTTTTATTAACTTCAAGACAATTTTCAAACTCTTTTGAGATAAATTCATCCCACAATCGGACCTAAAAACCTTAATGTTAAGAATAACATCACAATCGGACCTAAAAACCTTAATTTTTATTCTTAACAAGATTGTGAAAAATAACAAAGTTCTTAAAAACATCCAACTTGACTTTTAATAGATACATCCACGTATACCTAATAAAGTCATCAACAAAGATCACATAATAAGAAACTCCTTTCAACATGATAGTTATGGGACCAGTGTTATGTGTCTTGCCTCGTATCATACGATATGAGATGTATCTCATGATACAATACACTATAATGTATCGTAAGATGTAAGCCCCATTTTTTTTAAAATCCTCATTTAAATGGGATTTGATGTCCTTTTTAGCAAGAGAGACTTCTTGCCTTAAGGGTAACCTCCCCAGAATAGGAATAAGCAGTTTCCAAAGTTTTCATGAACAAGAAAGATAATAATTTCCTTTAGTAACTTATTAATTATGATCACGTCCAACTTTGGTAGGTTGCACAACTATTTATGCCCGAGTTTGGAAACTCTAGCGGCAGCTCAATACCTTCCTAATCGAGTTCCACCAACCCACAAATTAGGAAACTAGACTTAACATTATAATAGTTCTTGATTTTTACTTAAACTTTTGTTTTCCTTAATTTTTAAAATATTTAAAAAAATTACGATACAATCATAGAGAAAAATGATACACGATATGATATGATACAAACAACACTGTGTGAGACCTCAAACATGAGAGTGCACTATTTCAAAAGGTATTCTTTGAGAGAATGGGTAATGGTTTATTTTACCAAGGATATAATCTTTACAAAAGAAATTTTCAATATTTTTTATTCTAATGGAAGAACATTCATACAACTTTTGAAAATTTAAATGGCCAAGCCTTTTGTGCTATTATTGGAATGTCTAAAATTACAAAGCCTAAAATTTCAACTATATAGATAGTAGTATAACAACTAAGCCTTTTCCCATACTAGATAGGGTCGACTAAATGGATTTTTTGTTTCCACATAGCCCTATCATAATTTGTATTGTATAGTTTAAAAATACTGGATTGTTGTAGTTCATCACATAAATAATCTGTTTCATCAATATTTGGATTATTTAAACTGTTTCATCACATAAATAAACAGTTTAAAAATAAATAATAAAAAAACAACAAAAATTCTAAATGGTTGTTATTAATCAAGGATAAGTTTGAAAATTTTATCAAAACATTAGTCACAATTATTTGATAAGGTATTCACAACAATTTCTTGGTTTGAGAACGTGTTTCTTGAGACTCCATAATAAATAAAAGTGTAATTGAGACTTTAACAAGTAATAACTCCTACTCTTGGAATTGTAACAATTAATAAAAATTGTGTTTGGAAGTCTAATGCTTAGAACTCTAACAATTAATAACTCTTAATCTTGGAATTCTAATAGTTAATAAAATGTGTGCTTGGATAACACTTAATAACTCTTATCATTGAAACTTTATAAATATTAATTGTAAACTTAGAAAGTCTCAAGACTCACTTTTAATTCAAATTTATTAGGATTTGTAACTCTTATGACTTGCACCCCTTGGAACTCGTTGATTCTTGGTATCCTGTGTTTTTTCTTATATAAAAGGGTGTATTGCACGTATTGTATGATACACTCATGTATCATGGAATATGGCCTGTATCACACAATACGGGGCGATAAGTTTTTATGAGATGATACATTTTGTATCATGTGATACGAATAATATTGGGTTTATGTATTTGTTTCTACTAGATATGTATGGTTCCAATAGCCAGAAACCTAGAATCACAACTGAACCAGCCCAATGTCGGCTTCGATTCCATTTCTACTAAAGACGGTTTCAATTTGAGTTTGAAACCAGTACAACAACTAAGTATTTTCCCATACTAGATGGGGTAGGCTACATGGATTCTTATTTTTCATAGAGCTATGTTATAAATAGCACGCTATAGTGTTATAGCGGAACATAAACCACTATAGTGTGGTAGCTATAGTGATTGTCCCTCCAAGACATTATTAGCGTACAACATCTATTTGGGTCGGGTCGACAGAACCAAATAGGTTAAAACATTTCGTCTCTCTCCCCCATCTTGCCTCTCTCCCGCCTCTCGTGTTTGTTGCATCTCCTCTCTCTGCCACCACCGATGAACATCAACCACTGACGGCCACCGCCTCTGCTGTCATCCTCCGCCGCAGGTACTCTTTCTCTCTTCTCTCTCCTTTATCTTTCTCCGCCTTTGTTGCCTTCTCTCTCATGGATTCTCTCTCTCCACCTTCCTCCGCCATAAGCTCTCTCTTCTATGAGTTCTCTCTCTTTCTCTGGTTCTGCTTTCTGCTGCCTCAATGTGCTCATGGCACCTTTCTGGTGGTCGTGTGTTTAGTAGTTAGTAAGACCATAACCTACAGTTGTTTCTTGTACGTCTTCAAAATTCTACAATTCGGAAATTTTACCTTATTAATAGTGGTGCTTTATATGTTATTCCTCCTGTATCTAAGAATTCTTACCCATGCTGGTATTGAAAATGCTTTACCCTTTCTCATTGTTGTCATCGTCATGTTCGTAGCCTTAGTTCAACTATTTTTTCTGCAAGCTTTTCGTTGTCATTGCCTTATTCGACTTCTAGTTTATGTTCTATTGGCCTTTTATGTGATTTAAGGTACCACTTCTAGTTTATGTTCTATTCTTAACCATGCTCGGGCACCACATCATTAAAACTAGATTTTAAAAATATTAAGCCTTTGTTATCTCTAGAACGTAAATGTGATTATTCTGTTGTATGTGTCTCTTCTCTTGCTTTGTTTCTATTGTCTAGAGTTTGATGCATCTTAAGTTTATTGCATTTGTTTGGGGAATTTAGTAAGAAGTTAACGTTATATTACAAAGAATATTTAAATAAGAACCCTAAAGTTCCATATGTTTGTCAAGACAAACTTATTAATCCAAAACAAAAGGTTGTAAGACTCAAGATTAACACCTAGTGAACCTCGGTCCTCTTTCACCAGGTTTCTCATGTTTCTTAGTTTCACTTATTTAACAAATTTCAGTTTTCTTGCTGCAAGTTTGAAGAGGGTGTTAGAATGTAATATTTTGTAGTATATGTACTTTTAAATGCTTTTGCTTCTAACTTTCAGATATTTGAGATTGGCTCTCTCTTTTTCTTGCATGAGCCCCATAGAAGATGACTATTCGTTGTATTCTAATGCTTGTCTAAGATTAACTCTAGGTCGTCACAATGCAACATAGCAATTAAATTCTAAAATTTAGGGAAACAGTGTCATTATGTTCAATCTTTTCCAAAGATATATCTCGTATGGAGTTAACCAAGTATTGCTGCACAATACATATAGGTTATGCGTTAGGTTCAATTAGAAGAAGCACATAAAAGAAGCTAAAGCAATTACCAACATTTTTCAAAAGAGAGAATACAAATACGTTGACTGATGGGTGTGAACAATTCTAAGAAAACCAACAATACATACATGATTACTAATTAGCACATGTGAACTATTTTTTCATGTTCATTGCTCGTTGTGGACAATTCTGGAGCAAAACATGTAATGTGCATACAAGATCTGAAGAGTAAGAGAGGGTCACACTTAGCGACACCATATTCACCGTCTTTAGAAGATAACTAATTATATATTTGTTTCTTTAAATTATTTTGCCTAATGCTTAGAATAACTTTGTTATATTTATGTTTTTATTTTCTAATTTAACAATTCAATATGCATGTGCCATTGTTTGTTTCCTTGAATTTATTTATTTAGATTGATTCATATTTATAAAAGAAGTGGTTGTGTTTCTTGATATTTTTAAAAAATTAGAGACTCCATTATATATATATATATATATATATATATATATATATATATATATTTTCTAATCATAAATAAAAGTGTACCGCTAAATCCGCTATATCCCTACTACCCTTATATCAGGGTCGACTGCTAACAACCCCCTAACCATTATTCATAACGTAGCGATAGAGCCCTATCATATGTCATACTAGCAGTTAATTCAATATAAACTATATCATTCTTTATTATTTATTTTCAACACTTTTGTGGTCGTTCTCTTCTTCTTTAACATTTTCACAATCTAGTTTTTCATATCTTCTTACAGGACCATCCTTTGGTCATCTTTTTACACATCCAAACCATCTTAAATGATTTTTTCTCATTTTATCCTTTATTGATGCTACTCCCAATTTGTTTCTAATAACCTCATTATATATACGGCCTCTCCTTGAGTAACCACTTATTCATCTCAACATATTCATTTCTGCTACAGACGGTTTTTGTACATGTTGATGATTAACTTCCCAATACTCAAAACCATAAAATATTATAGGTCTAATTGTTGTTGAATAATATTTACCTTTCAACCTTAATGATATTTTCTTATCACATAGAATACCTAATGCCCCTCTTTATTTTAACTAGCCAACATTAATTCTATGCATAACATCTCCATCAATTTTTCCATCACTTTGAAAAATTGACCCTAAGTATTTAAAATTTTCCTTACGTGGGATGCAATGTGTGTCAATCTTAATTTTTATGCCATCTGAAGTACCCAAATGATCAAACTTACATTTCATATCTCTCCATAGTTCTAATTTCCTATTAACTTTTTCCTTAGAGTCATCCACGAACACAATGTCATTTGCAAATAACATAATCGACTGTATATCATCTTGAATATGTTTTGGTTAACTCATCAATTACCAATATAAATAAATATAGACTTAAAGTTGATCTCTGATGTAACCCAATATTAACTTTATAGGAGTTTGTCATTTCTTTATTAGTTCTCACACATGTTTTTATATCATCATACATATCTCTTATAAGATTTATTTATGTCAATAGGATCCCTCTCATTTCCAAAGTTCTCCAAAGAATATCTCTTGGCACCCTATAGTAAGGTTTTTCTATATCAATAAATATCATGTGATGGTTTTGTTTTACTCTAAAATGTTTTATAAGATGTCTCCATTCTTTTTCATAATTTCATAGTGTGGCTTATTAACTTGATACCTCGATAATTCGAATAATTCTAAATGTCTCCCTTGTTCTTATATATGAGGTATAAGTATACTCGCTCTCCATTTCTTGAGTATCTTTTGGGTTCTTCATATTTCATTAAATAGTCTTATGAGTCAAGTGAGCCCCATCTCTCCTAGTATTTTTCATACTTTTATAAAAATATTGTCTGGTCCTACAAATTTATTAACCTTCACATATTTAAGAGCCTCTTTGACTTCATTATTTTGAATATGCCGATAGAAATTTCGGTTTATGTACTCTTTTGACTTGACTAACTCTCATAAGCTAATATTAACGTTTGTATTTTCATTAAAAAGCTTATAAAAATAATTTTTTATCTATTTTTTGATATAATCATTTGCATATAGAATCTTTTCATCCTCATCTTTGATGCATCTAATAAAAGTAAGATTCTTAGTTTTATTATCTCTAGCTTTAGTTATCCTAAAAACTGTACCCCTATCATAAGTCAAGGCCAAAGCTTTACTACTTTGTTTATTTTCAATAAACTGTACCCCTATCATAAGTCAAGGCCTAGGCGCTTTTACAAGCATGGTCTTTTGAGTAGGTTACAAATTGGCACATAATATCCGTCTAGGCTTACTAGTTAATTATTTATTTTGAATGCCGATCTACTTGGATTGTTTGGAAATCCTCAATCTATCTACTAGCAACTCATGCAAAGACTAATGGTAAGCATGTTACAATTATATATTGAGCCTCCAATATCTAAGCATACTCAAGTTGAACAATTAAATACCTATTTATTTAGTACTAATAAGACTGGAAAAACAAACATGATAAAAATCAAACCAATAATAAAGAAAATATATAAAGGTTTCCCTATATAAATCAAGTACCAAGTATCAATGTATCATGAAAGAACAAACAATTAAGCTCATTATGAGATTTTTTATGCACATAATTATCATTCATCATACGTCCTTAGCAAGAAACACTACATTATGTCATTGTCTAGAGCTTACTTTAAAGCATATAAAGACTTAATTATTTTAGAAACTTTGGTTCTCATCAAAGGACAAATAATCCATTAGAACATTCTATATACATATCCTTGTCTAATTTACCATTTCTCAATGTTGTTTAGACATTTATTTGGTAAATGACATGTTTATAAATGCAAGTACTCATAGTATTATTGTTACGACAATTATTGCTATTGATGTATATGTCTCAAAGCAATCAAGTCTTACTTATGAATACAACCCTTAGCAGCTAGCTTTGCCTTAAACTTATCAATTGTTATGATAATGATGCATATAAATCGATGTAATCCATCTACATATTGAAACTAACAACCATAAGGAAATAATATTAAATAAAAAACATAAGTTTTACTTGTTGAGTGCACCTTAATACTTTTTTCAAGAAAGCTTAAGCGAGAGACTTCAGAGTCTCTTAGTAAATAAGAGGATCATACACAATCTTATATCAAAGTGGTAAATGACTTCAGAGTCAAAATTGTTCTAATTCAAAGGTCTTAACCTTTCTATAGTCATAGCTTCATCTAGCATATAAACTTCTTTAATTTACCAATACAAGTTCAACCAACATTTATCGTGTTCATTTAACGAGCATGCCCTTTGGGCATTGGAATTAAGGTATATCATCTTATAAGTTACAACTCTTAGCTCATGAGTCATTTGATTGAAGCACTATAAATGAAAATTATACATTTTTTTGAGGGCTTCTTTTAAAGCGAATGTTCACAACATTAAGGGCTTCTTTTGAAATAAATGAAAGTTATACTTTTTAATAACAATAGGTGTAATAAATGTGGAATAAAGAACCGAATAATCCCTCTTCTCTCATCATTTACCTTCATTTGATTTTATTCTTTTCCATTGTATCATTTTAAAAGTTATGGACTACAGAGAACCATGTATCTCCTGAGAAAAATCAAGACTCTCTTTCTCTCTTTTAAATAGATGGCAACCATTTACCACCATAGTTTATTTAGTTATTTATTTTATTTCCTTTTTATCTTAATGATATGTGTGAGAAAGAAGTTGACATGCCTCTTTTTTTGGTCTACACATATAGAGGCATTACAGGTTGGTAACTTAAGCCCTACAAAAAGCATTTCTCACCACTATGAAACACCAGTAAAAGGATATTGCTTGCTGACTTATATAACCACTCGGGCCATCAGACAAACACGTCAGTATCAAAAAATCAAACGATATAGAGGGAGAAAATCTGACCTTAAATCACCAAAAACATGTGAATCTCATTAATTTAGGGCAATTCTTAACTATGTTCATGGTTGAAGTCATTTTGCTTTTGTTGAGCCATCATAGGTCATTGAAATCACCAAAGAAACACCGAAAACTAGTGACAAGAAAAACATATCTATTGCAAAAAAAACTTGGGTTTTTTGCTTTTTTATAAGAGATTCTGGCAATGTACAAGATGGAGAGGTGAGGAGTTTACTTATAGGAAAAGCACATCTCCATATTCTTCAAGAGAGAGATAAGCCTAAAAAATGTTGGAGTGGGAGGCTTTTTGGAGACTAGAACTCCCGAGCTCTCAGTTTCAACTCGTTGATGCTATACTTTGCATGAGTTTTTGTAAAAAAGAAGGTGGTGCGAAGATGTTTTCAGGGCATGAGTTTTACTTACCTTTAGGCTTATTCTCTGCCTTCGGTATCAAAAACTGGGTACAAGGTCTGCTGATGAATTTATGAAGGATGCAATGAAGATCCCTTAACTTTTCTTGTACTTGTGAAATCAAGTCCTAGATAGACGAGTATGGGTTTCTACAATAGTTAGTTGTATAACTAAAAATGATAATGGGTTTTCTAAAAAAAAAATTAAAAGGAATATGGTGGTGTGTAACTAAAAGATAGAAGGTGAAACCCCTTTTATTCAAGCTCCATGCCTCTATTTATAAAGCATTCTTTTTTAGCCATGCTTGAAACCTAATAAAGGTTACATTTAATTTTTACACGACTCAAGATGACTTTGTTTTTAATACCTTACAGACCTATTTAATTCTTACGAGGTGAATTTATTCTATTCCCTCATATTTCGAGGTGAATTCATCATCAGATATATCTTTCTTTTATAAAGGGATGTGTAAGCACGTCTCGTGGCTCAATATGATTCATACATTGAGTAGGATGCATGGCTCAATATGGTGTATACATAAGCATGCTATGTGCTTCAATATAGTCCACACATAAGCAAGCTTCATGGCTCAATACGATCCACACACATAATATGTCATTCAATATGGTTCGTACACTAGTCGGTTTAGTTAAACCAACTTTATTTTGAAAATCATCTTACAAGTTTATGGTGTCGACCTTCAACTAGTAAATGAACCACATTTTAATAAACCAAGTTTCTCCCCTTAAGGGAGCTTATCATCAAGCTTTGTGGTAATCATCCACTTTGTCACAGGATGGATTTCTGTGGCGCGCGCGCCCGCGCGCACCCGTCCTCATCCTTCGTCCGATGGTTTCAGAGAGCACGAGCGCCAGGCGACGCACGGGCGTAGACGCACGTGCCGATTGATGTAAACATCCCTTGTATGTGTATGTGTTGTATTCGGTCCATTGTAAAACTCGGGTGTGTTCTATGAACTTGGGTTAAGTCGAGTCGTGTGTGTAGCTTGACTTAGTGTGGTGTCGGTTCATAGTGGGCTAGGTCTAGTGGTGTGAGTTAGGTCCAACTAGGTTAGCTAGGTTGGATCGGTGGTTGGCTAGTCGGTTCATGCATTCCATGTATCGGTTCATGTAAACTTGAGCTAAGTCATGTACTAAGCTTGGTTATGATGTTGGGTCATAGTTAGGCTAGGTTTAGTGGCTTGAGTCAAGTTAGGTTGAATCGGTTCTTGGCTGGTTCATGTTTGAACCGAGTGTGAGCAGCACCATCTTGGAGGGAACGGTTACTGAGTAACTGTCCCTTACTTAGGGGGGGAACGGTTACCCCAAGCCTGTAGAGGGGGTTGCGGTTACTTCAGCCAGATGTAATGAAGAGAAGCCAGCCGGATCCCTACATGGTGGGGCGGTTACTACAGCCAACTGTCCACAAAGTATGGCTGCCCTTACAAGCTGTTCATGCAGACTCTTTAAGTGGGTAGCATCTCGTTGAAGCAGGTGGTTGGAGTGTTCCCGTGAAAGGCTGGAAACTTAAGTTCCGTGAGAAGACACTCGAGACTTCCGTGGAGCGTTGAGGCTGGAGATGCAGAACGTTGAACTTGCTCCTCGCATCCAGCCGAGTTCCACCTGAAGGAAGGGCTTGAAGTGGATCTGCGGACAGCACAGCAGGTGGCTGAATTTCCCGTGAGAGGTTGGAGTTCCGTGAAAGCTGAAGTTCTCGTGAGAGTTGGAGTTGTTGCGGCTCACGTGAGGCTGAGGAGAACCTGCAGCAGGTTGCGGCAGCAAGTGGAGACGTCCCTGGTGCAGCCAAGTGACAGTTCAGTCGTGAACCCCTTGCAACAGGTTGCGGCAGCAAGTGGAGACGTCCCTGGTGCAGCCAAGTGACAGTTCAGTCGTGAACCCCTTGCAGCAGGTTCAGCCGAACCTCCCTTGTAGTAGCTCTTTCCTCCATGTGCCAGAACTAGTGTTCCGTGGAGAAGAGAATGCTGGAGTTGCGGTTCTCGTGGAGCCTTGAAGACCTTGTGAAGTCGAGCAGCAGCCAGCTGAATCAGAGTGCTTCTTGGGCAGTTGCGGAAGTACTTTCTGCAGCTGGACAGCCATCAGCAGCAAGTTGCGGCAGCAGTGGGCAACCGTGACATCCCCTGTGGAGAGACGCTAGGGAAGTGTTGCGGGCAGACGCTGTTCCCTTCCGAGTGTGCAGCCGGGAATCTTCTGCAGCAAGGTGCGGCCAGGTTTTCTATGGCAAAGTGTAGCCGTGTGTTCCCAGACAGTAGGGCAGTCGGGCTGTCTCTTGGTGAAGAGCAGCCAGCAGAGTGTTGAGCAGTCGTTCCATTGCAGTCGAGTTCCACAGTTGGTGCAGCCGTTGGTGTCACACAGCAAAGTGCAGTCGAGAGTTGCTGTAGCAGGTTTAGGCCAAGTGATATTGGTGGTACGGTGCAGCCAGGTGCAGTCGAAACCTTGGGGTGAAGCACAGCCGATGAGTGCCAAGAATCGGTGGATTTTGTGACAAGGAGGAGTTGGGCAGCAACGGCCATTCCTCTGGGCATGTATGTATGTGAGTTACACAGCTAGTTAGGCGAGACGAGGTCTCTACTCAAGTTCCAGGAGAACTTTAACTAACTAGTAAACCCCTGTTGTAAGTGTGAACCGTGTGAACCTTATAAGTGCTGTCCATTAGATGTGGAAATCAGTGAGTGCAGTCTAGTTGCTGTGTGTATTATGTTTGTTATGTTCTGGTTTTGGAATATAGAGTGCATAGAAATCACAGGAGCCAATCCGGCATCCCTACACATTCGATAGAGTGAGCCAGGGATTCAAGTAAGCCACGGTAAAGGCTTGCAGCAAGGGGAGAACGTGTGCAGTCAAGCAGGAGCACGTTCCGAATTGGAGCTAATAGAATCACGTGGTAATTCTAGCCATCACAGGCCGACGAAGGCGTCGAAAAATTTTAGTTTGAAAATTGTCCCGTGACACACTTCACCTTTGCTACACATCTTAATCAGGCTATCATGGCTAGGAACTTGACATAGAAGAACCTTCTATCCTTAAGGTTATGAGTTCAATCACCATGGAATGCATATCTTATAGGAGTCTGCCTAACCCCAACTTGATAAAAAGAATCATGGTCAAGGTAACGTGGATGTTCATGTATGAATTGTCATGCCTTTCTATCAATCCTTGCCATAATTTTATGTTCCTATCTCGAAATACATCTCATCAAATATAAACTCCAGTCTTTGGCAACTACCTTTGTGAAATGACATTTTAATTAAAGAAAAAGTAATGTTTGACTATGTACATTTAAACAAGAAAAGTTGCACGATGACCAATGGTTAGAGTTGACCCTCAAAATGTAGGTCAAGAGTTCAATACCTGGGGATAGACATGTCCACTTTTAGGTAAATCGGAACCGATGATTTGGGCTGGTTTCAATTATGGTTCCAGAAATGCCACTTTGGTTATGGTTCCAAAACCAGTAATGTTATTAGAAAACTTAAATTTATAGGAAAAATTAAAAGAAAGACTGAACAGTTAGTTCTGGTTTTATAAATGGTGAAATCAGAACCGAACCGGGTGGTCCTCGGTTCCAGTTCTAGGTTCAGCTGGTTCTTAGCCCAGTTTGAGTGTGCAGGGAAGTCTCTCTATAGGGTTCACTGTTGGATATATTCTATCATCCTTTAGAAAAGCTACTAGTTGCAACCTTTCAATTTGGTGATAGGTAGAAGAGAATAGTGAAGGAACTAGCTAACAGGTTTTTTAAGGTAGAGGTTCTAACAACCACAATATTAGTGTTGCAACTGCAACTCATAGGAATTATATTGATGAATCAATATGACTCATAGATCCTCAGAAAGGTGGAAGCAAGTGCACTAGGATGCCATCCTTGTTGAAGAACGAAGCACATCTTTTTGGCAATAATGGATGCCGTCGCCTGTCAAATGGAGCTATTGTGCATGTTTGCGAGATGGTGCTCATAATGAAAATACGCTTTATGTGAAAAGCATGAGCTTCTACCAATGCTTTGGCACTTGCTCCCCTTAAGCAAAGGTCTCAACTTCGAGCCTTGTTAGTATAGATTTAGCCCCATAGTGGGATGACATGACCTAACCCGGATTAGTCGGTGCCATGTATACTGGTGCTATACCCCCTCTCCCCAAAGGAAAAGACGAACTTTCTTGACACTTTAAAATTTTGATAAACTAGCTTGGTTCAGTATCAGGTGACCGAAACATGGCCAGTTCCAATAACTAGCTTGGTTCAATTTAAGGTGGCCTAGACATAGCCCAATTCCAGTTCGGGTTTGGATCCGTCAATTACAGTTATGGTTCTAATTTGAGTCCTTGAGGTACCTGGGTCTGGATTTGGCCTAAACCTGAGGTAGATCAGTCCCAAGTGAAAAAGGAAAACCGAAAATGGTGGTGTGGACAGAGAAGAAAACCCTAACCAAATAGGCAAGGATTCCTTTCGCTTTCATGTGTGATAGAGGGTAAAGATAAGGGGTTTTCGATCACCCTTCGAAGCTTGTCATGTGGAGGGTTCAATGACACAACGGAGACTTGGCATTTTGAGGTATTTTTTATTGTTTTAAATTCTTGTATTTTTGGGTCGGTTTTGCCTCTGTCATGGCCGAAATTTACCAGGAAATCGATGAGGTTTCCCATCTAATCGCTAGAATATCAAAAAAGGGTTTTCTTTAGATTTTCCGGTGACACGAGAAGTCGTTGGCATCGATTCAGGTGGGCAATAGGTAGAGGAGACAGAGACGAACCGATTGGGTCCCTATTGAGTCGGCCTCATCACTAGAAACCACCGGAAACGATGACTGAAGACCGAGGGGGAGGAGGTTCGGCCGTCTCTGAATCAGTCCTAGCGGGTCTGACGGGTGACTGGTTCGATCCTCATGGGTCGGATCATGGCCTGATTGGTAAGACTCGAAACCAAAATCCAAAAATGGTGTGTCCTGCCCTTTGTCCGGGTGACATGTTTGAACCATGCTCGTGTCACCTGTAATGAACATTAACTTGATTCAGTTTTATATTTAGACATTGTTGAGTTATTTGGGCCCAACTATGTTTTTGGGGTTGTTTCAAGGTCATTCGGTGTCCGATTTGACTGCAGTTTGGAGCATCAGACTCGTGACAGAGTGAACATTAATATTACAAGAACTTTATTGGTTTTAAGTACTTAGATTTAAGAATTATTAACAGATAAAGTTGGATCTCGGGGTTTTATTAGGATCGTATTAGAGGATTTGGGGGATTTCAGAGTTGCTTGGGCTTCTATTGGTGCGCTAGCTTGCTATTGAATGAGCTATATATGAATATTGATTTTATGCTGAAATAAGTATTAAATAAGATGATTCTGTGGTATATTACATGTGGATCATGGCATTTTTATATGGATATGGGTGTGTGCATCGGCTGAGGTAGGAGATATGCTTTGTCAAAAGGACCATGCTAGGGCTCTCTTGAGATGCTTGTGTATGAGATTGCTATGGATGAGACATTTATGAATATTGTGTGAGCATGAAATGTTATTTTGAATAAGAATAATAAAGAAGATTTAAAACTTAATTGTATGAAGATACTGGCTACATTGTGTTTATTTGTTGTATGTGATCTCGAGAGATTTGGTTAAGATGTGAAACCCTTAGAAGCTTGACTAATGGAGTAAAGAGTGAGCTCCTAGACACCCTAGTTGCATATGTGGACGGCACCACGTACTCAAGGGTCGTAAGCGAGGCTCGAACAACTCGGGCAACCTTGGTTTTAATACTATATAAGCCATAATTGTCGAAACTAAAGAAGATATGTGTGCGGGTAAATATGAGGTCTTGTATGCATGGATATGGACGTGTGTGCGGATTGGATTATTGGATTATAAAATTATGTTTGTATTTACTTTGCTTTGATAAGTGTGATATGTATTATTATTTTAAATGTGTATTCTTTTAGTATGTAACACTATTGGGAGTATATCTTCTTTTTGCACACGTATTATTAGTGTTCATCCCTTTATTCTTACTGTTTTAAAAGTTAAGATTGAATGTTGAAGCACTTGTTAAGATTTCTCATGTTTACTTAGTGAACGAATAACTACACAATAGATCGAGAAAGTTATGAGAAAAATCATTAAATTTTTTTGTAAAAAAATAAAAATTATAGAAGTGTTGGTTTTAAATCCACTAGTTCCGGTTCTAACCCAGTTCTAGTTTTTTTTCTTGTTACAACAGGAGGCCGAAGTGTATACTTGCTAGGAGTCAAACTCTTGCCGCTGTGATAACTTCGACCGAGTTCTACTTCCATAGAAGGTGAAACCAGAACTGAACTTATGGTCCCTAGTTCTGGATCTAATTTAACAGAGTTCGGTTCTAGTCGGTTCCTGGACTAACTCACTTCCAGTTGGAATGACCAGGCCCCTTTGAACTGGCCATGTATAAGGTGTCCGAAAGTAAAGGTTTGATAGTAGACATGGATTTGTGGATAAATCTACTCGTTAACCTTTCCAACCCAAAACCAAGTCATACTAAGTACGTCTTCTGCATGACTATAGAGAGCCTTCTAAGTCGCTATCGTGAGGATCTCATCCTTTGATAGCCGGTCTCGACCCCGAATGAGCCAACTTCAAGTTCAATTGATGGCCCTTGTTTTTCTAAGTTTCCTCCTTTGCAAAATCTCGTGGCTCTAAGTTTTCGACATCCCTTAGTCGCTATAATATACATGGATGAACGTACAACCCGATGAAGAGTGAAGCGTGTACTCCTGTACTTTAGATACCTTGCTGTACTGCTGCATTTGGAAGGGTTCATAATTCATAGGCAGAAGGAATTAGTTCTGTAATAACTTTGTCTTTATAACTTAATTAATTTAGCTTTGTTGGCCTTATTATATTAATAACGTGATAATCATGCTCATGGTGTACCCATGCAATAATTTCAATGAAAATAAAATAGTATTTTCCTATTGAAGCCACTTCTGTTCCCCCCAATACTTTGTCTGACTGCCTGGCCTTTTTATATTAATAACGTGATAATCATGCTCATCGTGTACCCATGCAATAATTTCAATGGAAAATAAAATAGTACTTTCCTATTGAAGCCACTTCTGTTCCCCCAATTACTTTGTCCACTGACACGTTTGTTCCCTCTCTTTCGCTCTCTACTCAACGGTTCGATCATTAGGATTGGTTGTTGAAATTCAATTCAAAAACAAAAAAATAACTTTGATAGGTCTTTGAGATATTTACTTCTTAACTTAAAAATTTTAATTATTAATTTTAAAGAACGAACGATTGAGATCTCTAAAAAAATTAGTTGTGCACATGAACTATGTTCTCTCTCTCTCTCTCTCTCTATATATATATATATATATATATATATATATATATATATATATAAAGAGAGAGTGGGAGGGAGGGAGGAGAGAAAGCACAAGTAACTCGACTATTAATTTGAACAGCCACCAGTCCCACCAGCCCCCCACCAAAAATATCTTGTTTGATTAAGAAAATAATAAAGTATATAGAGTTTTATATACTTATATGCTAGGAAACTTTGTTAACTCTACTAATTGGATGAGAATAATGCACTTAAATAATTTTGATTACAAGAAAAGTGTAATAAAAAAATTGACTTGCACTCAAGGCATTACCCATCAGGCAAGGCTCTCTACTTCATATGATGCATGGTCTGAGTTCGATTCCCAAGGCATTCACACCCGAATTTGGTCTTAACAAAAAAACATAGAAAATAGACTTAGTTTGTAATTAGAAATTTCATTTCCTTTGCTGAAAATAATATGCAAATGTTATATCTCAAACTAAAGCAAGTAGGTTGAGTTTGTAAGTAGTTGTTGGCCTCTATCGACCCCAATGCTAACGTCAACCATGAAATGTGGGAAGAAGGACCCATCTTCTCGGATTTCATGAGTTGCTTTTTTTGAAAAATATAAACGTTATTCAAAACTGATTTTTTACTTTTTGAAAAGGTCCTAAGCATCTCCCGAATGAAGAAGAATGGTTGTTAAAAAGGAAAGTCCAGAGATAAAAACTAGGAAGATGAAAAGACATGTATATATACAAAAAAGAAATATATACAAAAGAAATATATAAAAAAGAAATATATACATGATTGATTTCTTCTTGAGAAAACATTTTGAGAGTAACCTTGTCCCTATCTCTCTCCTCTTTTCCCTATTGTAGTTTATAGGCTCATCACTACTGTTGCAATACAAAACTTGAAACTACGATCAAAGAGAATAAGGAACACTAAAAGGAAGAAGACAGTTGGCTCCATCAGACGCGACCAGCTACAACACTGGTATTAGAACCTCCTTGAAGCCCTCGACGACTCCATAGCTGGTATGCCGATTCTGTAAAAGAAAAAATGGTAAGAGAGAAGCATTAACAATACCGAAAAAAATATTTGACGTAAGTTTTTACAAATAAGAAAAAAGGAGAAAAGGTAAATAAAAAGAAGAAAGTAGACAACAATCGGAAACCGCCCAGTCTTAGGCAGGTTGTAGGCCTCAAAAGAGACGGTTTGAATGCAGTACAAGCCAGGTGAAAAGAAAGAAGAAGAGTTGGAGAAGGTCAGGCCAACAACAAAGAACCGTTGGCAGCCTCCTCTTCTTTTTTCTCTTTATTTCTCTCTCTCTTTGCAATAAGAGAAGAAGAAAAACAAGAGAAACAGAGACCAAATAATAAAAACAAGGGTACATAGCCCAGGGAAGCGAAGAAGAGGAGAGGCCAAGGAAAGGCAAGCAGCGAAGGACTGTCGGCGACCTTCCGCCCCTCTCTTAGACTCTCTCTCCCCTTTGTTTTTATACCCTTGGGTTTCTGCAAAATTGAGCAACGATTTTGTAGGTGCAATTACCTTTTTGTCCCTATACGAAAACCCAAATTACGAAATACTAAAAGACAAAATTACAAAAATATCTAGATATTTCAATATGAAAATACAGATGTACCCTCATAGGAATGAAAAGCCTTTTCTGCCCTTTGATAATCTATAAAACTACGAAAAACCTGGATGTAGTTTTAATTATTTATCCCTTGTCATTTTACGGAATTATATAACCCAAGATTCATGTATTTTTATGGATATAGCCCTCTCAATTTTACAAATTATTTGTTATGCCAACTTGAGAAAAGTAAAAGTTTACCCCTGTACTTTTTGCGAAATACCGAGAACAGTCTTTTTCTTGTTTAGTCCCAATTTTTATAATATTTCTAAAGAGGTACCTATATGTTAAATAAACTACAGTTCAATGCTTGGAAATATTTACTCCCTGATTTTTTAATATTTTCTAATAGGTGCTTGTATGTTAAATAATTTGCATTAAAGTGCCTAAAAATATATATAGTTGAGTACTTAGAATTTATGGATATTGCATTTAAGTGCCTGACTATTTTTGTTGTTGATTCTTTATGAGATGTATTATGTCGATTTATCTCATGCATGTTTTATGTTTTTCTATCTAAAAATGTGCAAACTCTCTACTTGTTGTCCCTGCCAAATTATTAAAAAATGATTTTTAGAATTTGTTTGTGTAAATTGGTAAAGACGAAAAAGTTAAATGGCCTAAATTTTTAAATATAGAAGAGGAGAATTTTGCAAGCCTTAACTGTAGAGGGAGTTAGATTATGTACTTAGGAAAACTATATTACCCCCCACTTCAGTTGCAATAGATGAAGAAAATAAAAATTATAAGACATTTGTAAAAGATGATACTATAGTTGGGACCATAATGTGAACCTATATGGAATATAACTTGATTAGTGTATTTGAGAAATATGAAATTGCTAAAGAATTATTTGATTATCTGACTACAAAATAAGATACTACAGTTAAGCTGCATATACAACTACTCCTTCAAAAATACAATTCTTATAAAATGAAAGAAGGTGATAATGCTGTTAAACATGTTAACCAAATATTGGTAATAGGTAGGGATTTAGCTGTAGCAAAGTCAATCATTCTTGAACCAATGTAGATATCCATGATTCTAAAGAGTCTACCCCCTTCCTATAACATGATAACCATAACACTTAGACTTCGACTAGATTTTATCCTTTAGAAAATCAAATAGAAATTTGGTTAAAATAAAAGGTAAAATGGTCAAAACTTTAAGAAATCACAAGAATTTGCTTGTCGGGTAAAATGCTTCAATTGTTGCAAGATGGGGTATTACAAAAAGGATTGTTGCAACAATAAGAACAATGCTGGAAACAATCAACAACACGGCCCAACAAAAAAATAGAACATAATCAGCATTATTTTTTAGTGTCTCTATATGCACCGCCCGATGACTAGTTGGTGGATCGACTATGGAGCGATCCTACATATTTCAGAGAGCAAAGAGGGAGCAATGGATATGAAAGAATACAAGTCTTGCGAGTATCGGGTATATATGGGCAATAATATCTTTTCTAATATTCTAGAGGTTGGGTCCTTTAGGATTTTTGTACAAGGCATACCGATTGTACTAACTGATATATTAATTTTATCCACTATTAAGCACAATCTTGTATTGGTCCTTGCCTTAGTAAAAAAAGGGTTCAGGTTTGTCCCTAATAAAGCTATTGTAGGAAAGCATGGTAAGATAACTTTTTCTAGTTTATTTGATGTTGAGTATGGATTGTTCAAACTCAATATAAATGAGAATGAAAGTTATTCTTTTGCTTATATTGACAGTGTCTATGCGATTGATGTGAATGTATAACATAAAATATTGAGTCAGATAAGTTTAAAGAAATTGAGAAAATTAACCAATTTTAACTTATTGTCTAGTTTTCATGAAAACACTTTTAATAATAAGTTGATAAAACAATTAAATAAATAAACTCACATATACATAATAATAATAATACATAATACATAATAATAATATATAAAATGTACGTAGGTACATACATTTATATTTCATACATACGTATCATTCTCGATATGTAACACATACGCTAAAAATCTATCATATGACAAATATATGATCCCAATAAGTTTATTATGTAATATCTTATGTCAGTAATTTAAAATGAAAGCGTACATGTGTCACGTTTTTAAATTGAATACATATTCAGTTTTGAATTGAATACAATTAATTACATATACAAATATAGAACTTACTAATTACTTATTAATTATCTCGACATATATACATTTCCGTATATTAATCTCATAATATTAAAAAATATTTAAAAATTTCTCTTCAATCTTTAGTCAATTGAATGCGTTATTAATTATTTTTATTTAAGCATTTGATCTTAAAATTTCAAAATTTTCATAGGCATATGATATTATATCTCGTTATATATATATATATATATATATATATATATATATATATATATATATATATATATCATATATCACAACCCTAAATTAATTAATTATATTTTTAAATTACTATATTTATTCATATATAATTATTCTATATTATTTACAAAACTTCAAAAATATACATCACAATAATAGTAGAATTTTGCATGAAAATATATAGTAAAATTAATTAAATGTAATTTATTAATAGGAAACTAAGAATTTATTAAGTGTTTTTTCAAACTAAGAAAATGTTGTAATTTTTTTTGTATATTAATAATAAGCTTTTGTATATTAATAATAAGTTGATAAAATATACAAATCATATAATCATATAATCATCATATATACTATATAATATATAATAATATATAAAGAGAAAGTATATGAATGCTTTTAAATCATGACATGTATCACTCTACAAATATAAAATGTTGTTATGTAGCAGAATACGCATGTCCCCAATAATCGATATGTGTATATCATATAATATTCGATAAAGGAGGAATTTTTTTTAATAAAATCAAAATTTCCTTCCTATTTTAGCTTCTCTCATTAAGTAAATCAATCTGTAAAACTGCAATTAATTTCCATATATATTCGATTTCAAATCGCAGAAGAAGTTTCAAAGAAATTTCTTCTTTTCTATATAAAGATTAACTCTAACCTTTTCACTACTAATCTTGCCCATTACTTTTTTAAATGGTACTCATCCTTCGACAGGAAATTCTCAGTGCTCATCTGGCTTCTGTGTTTTATGGTCAGAATACTTTAACTTCTCTCTTATCTCGATACAATCTTCCACAAAGAAAACCACCGGGTCTCCTTTTCTCTCTCGCATTCAATCTAAGGCATAAGTTATGGTAAATGTTACAAGTTACGTCATTCTTGCATTTCTCACCAACCCTTTTTTCTTTCACTTCTATACATTGCTAAGCACATACTAATTAAAATATCGTCTTGCCTTTCATACAACTTCATCTAGTCATACTTTTAGATCCACGAAAGTACTCATGTAAACCTTGCAAAAGTACGGAGATTAGACAAAAGAATTGCCATCGCTAATAACACAACTTGATCCAATCATTATTGATCCATGTTATTTCTGGTAAATGTTCTTGCAAAGACAGTTTAGGAGATTATAAATAAGTATATACGTCAATGGAGACTTCAAATGAGGAGTTGGAAGCTTAAATACAACTTTTCTTTATCGAAAGCACAATATTCAACCTTTATACATCAATTTGCTGGGCGAATCCTTATTAGAAGGCTACAATAATGAATCAAAATGAGGAGAGTCACTTGCTCTTCAACTTCTTTTGATCTTCATGAGAAAAGAATATGTACTAGATTTTAGAAGATGAGCGAAAAGGTTCGATGTGTTGATTTGTAGCATTTATACGATGATTCACGGAGTAACCTCTCGAAAGAATTGTCCTTTTATTTGGTATTATTTTTCTATGTTGTTTAATTATTGATTTTCTTAATTATAATCTCATTATTGTATTGAAATAATTTTTTATTTCGCTTCATTTGTTTTATAGTTTAACCATCAATTAGAATATCTTCACTAATATAAGCAACATTAGACAATTGTTGTATAAATATTTGGGACAATTAACTCAAATATTTCCTTCTTATTTTAAAGTTGTGTAAATTAATCCTTGATCCTTCTACATAAATATAAAATGATATCTTTCTTTTCATTATATATCTTTTTAGGTTATTCTTCATTTGCTTTCATTCTCAAATACATTAAAAATATAATTTTTTACGTATATCTAACTACAAGATGTAAATGAAGTTAATGAATTCTAATTATAAAGTATGAATTTACTTTTATTCAACTTGCATTCTATAATAAAAGTTATTATACTAAAAAATAAACATGGTAGGGAATATAAAAAATTAGTAGAACAATTTGGCATTGAATTTTTTATCTCATAATAAAAGTTATTATATAAAAAATAAACATGTAATATAAAAAAATTAGTAGAACAATCGAGCATTGAATTTTTAATATTAGATAATTTTGACTATATATATTTTTTTGTACATATGTCTATGTATTTTATTTAATAAAATTGGTTTATTATATTTATCTTTATAATTTAATTCTTAATTAACCTCATGCATAGTACATAAACATAAATAATGTTATTGTTCATTATATATTTATATAAAAGTAATGTTACAAATTGTCAATGTTAAAGAATATATTTTCATATTTTCTTTATAATTTTTTAAAGATGATTTTAATATATCATCAGCTGATATAATGTTAAAAATAACATAATTTATATATTCCAAATTCTATACAAAAAATTCAAATTTTTGTTTAATATATTACATTTGAATATTATTTTTCAAATTAATAAATATTTTTATTAATGTTTAATTTATTAAATCATATCCAATGCATTATACTTATACAAATAAATTATTATAAATTATTATATCGAGATATTTTTAAATTTAATCAGTTTATATAATTTAGTACTTCTTGAGGACTAGAACTCATGACAGAATTATACGAAGATACAAATAAAATTATTACAAATTATTTTATCGAGATATTTTTAAATTTAATCAATATATATAATTTAAGAATTTCGAGACGAACCTCATGGACAGAAATACGATCCCCGTCTGCTTCTACACCGTATCGAGAGGATTTTTTTCCCGCTTCTAACTTTAGGGTAAATTTCTAATTCAATTTCCAAATGTGACAATTTTTCATTTATGATCTCCAATGCAATAAGGATTTTGGCATTTCAAAATTTGCCTATCATTCAATTTAAGTACTATCAGCTTAATTTATATATAATTTTTACACGTTTAATTTATTTAAATATTTTTTTATAAAATTATTAGATTAAAACAAAGATTTTTTTACATTATAAATATTTTTTCAAGCTTATAGATTGTTTTATAACAATTTATATTTATGTTATTTAGTATTTATATTAGAATGAATTTTTTATGAAAATATTATAAAAATTATATTGAGGATTTTAAACCAAATTTATAAAATTTATTTTTTTGATAAATTATTATAAATATTTTGTTTAATAAAATTATTTTATATAATTGTATTATTTTATCATATAATTACGCATCATTTCGAAACACGTATGAATTATTATAAATATTTTGTATTAATAAAATTATTATTTCATATAATTATATTTATTTTTATCATATAATTATTAATTTATCAAACATCGCATGAGTTCAAAATCTAATTGAGATCGAATACAAGCCACGAACATTAATGATACTAAGTTAGAGCTTTCACATTCTAAGTGTGACAATTATGAAAAATTGAAACTCTCACCCAAAAACGAGGAAAAAGACGTTTGTGGAACGAAACAAGATTCTTCATCCAGAACAATCCAATTTGCATAATTTATAATTGCTAATAGCGTAATCAATGATTCCACCAAAAATGAAAAATAACGTAAGCAGTGAAGTGTAGAAATTTGTTCGGTTTAAGATTAAATTAATGTTATAATAAGATTTAATTATATTTAATAAAATTAATTTTAATTTTTATATAAAATTAATATAAAATAAAAATTTTTAAAATTAATATTAATAATATTGAACATTAAAATTTATAATTTTAATTTATAAATTATTTTTATATTTTTGGATATATAAATATTATTTTATTCTTAATTTAAATAATTTTTAATTAATTTATACATATTTTAATAATTTATATTTTGATATATAAATATTATTTTATTCTTAATTAAATAATTTTTAATTAATTTATACATATTTTAATAATTTAATATATAAAATTAATTTTTTATATCATTTAAATAAATTAAATTAAAATCATTTTTTAACTAATACATCTAAATATAAAAAATAAATTGAATTATAATCAATTATAATAAAAAAATTTATAAAATAATTAATTATTAAACATAATCAAATTTTCGCAACATTTCTATACGCACCCCAACATGGCACTCTGCATTTCTCCCATCTTCTCCCCTTTGCCATTCCCTGCTGATATAAATCTAAGTTGAGTCCTTTGCCTTCCACGAACATGACAGACCCAACACAACACACTGAACTGACACACAACCTAAGATGGCGCAAGTAGAGGAAACAAGCAAGTGGTTCTAAGGGACTATGTCTCTGGTTTTCCTAGGAATCTGACATGAACCTTGTTGAAGGAACCATAACTTTCTGAAGGCCCTTGCTGTTCCAATGAGGTGCTGCTCAAGAATCTCTATTTGTCTTGTGATCCATTGATGCGAACTTCACATGAGCAAGAATCAAGGCCCTGAGGAATGCCCCTCTACCCTTGGCTTCCTGTAAGTCGTTTCCTGTGATCCATTCATGCGAATCCTCATGAGCAAGAATCAAGGCCCTGAGGGATTTAGTTCCTATACCTGGGTTCTGTAAGTCAAGCTGTCTTTTATTGTCTCCAAAGTTCTACTATTTGTTGAGAATTATGTTTCAGAACTGAAGGAATTACTGCATGTTAGAAGTGAAGTTGTCAGTAATTTTTGCTTTAAAATAATGGAAACGAGTAGTTTCTGTGTTATCCTTAAGATTTTCCTTGTCACTCAATTGGGTTAATTAGAATTTTACTCTGATATTCAAAGGCATGATTTTACCCTTCAAGTTATATTTAAGTAATCTTCGTGAGGCAGGCCACAACATTTTCTATCAGAATCAAAACAATAGCAAATTAACCAGAATTTAAACAAGGTGATCAAAAACAGTGAGAAAGATCAGTGGATAAAAATTTGAAGATGCTGTGCTGACTGTGTTGAAAATACATTTTAATCATAAATTTATGTAGCTACTAACTGTTGAGTAATTGCAGCCATTAGCAGATATATGGCTAGTACTTGAATCTGACACCCAGATTATAAAACACCCAGATTATAAAAAGGTGATTTAGTATGGGGGTTTACTAATTGGGAAGAGTACAGCTTGATCCCCTCAACTCAAATACAATACAAAATTGTGCACACTGGATGTCCCACTTTCCTACTATACTGGAATTCTTGGTAGGTATTCAAGAATTTCAATTTATATGTAGAGAAATTAATATATGTGTTTAGAAATAGGTAAGGATCTCAACCATCCGATCCATGAGATCGGTGATTAAAATTCAAATTTCAAAAGTAAAAAAGTATATTAATATTTTTTTTCAAAATATTTTTTACTTTTAAAATTTGAATATGAACCTTTGATCTCACCATAACGATTGAGATCCTTCAATAGATTAGAGCACGAATGGGTGTGAATATGGGCTAACATCTCTTTATATATGTATATATGTTAACCATTCAATAATTTGAAAATTAGATATGTGATATGTGTGATTGAGATTCCAATTTAAAAAAAAAAGAAGTATGTTGATATTTTTCCATGTGCTACCTGATACGTTTTTACTTTTGAAATTTGAATCTCAATCATCAATCGATCTCATTAATCAGACAATTGAGATTAGTGATATCAATATGGGACGGGCCGAGACACACACACACACACACATATATATATAGTTTTTCAATTACATATTTTCATATATATATATATTATTTTACATGTATAGAATTTTATTATATATATGTAGTATGTATGGCTCGTATATATACATATACATACATGTATATATATATATATATACATTACATATATATAGTTTTTTCCATTACATACTATATATATTTATTACATGTATGTATATATATATATGTAGTACATATACATGCATATATGTATATATAGTTTTTATTACATGTGTATGTGTATATGACTTGTTGAAACATACAACGTTGTGGTTGAATTTGGATTGGGTCTTATAAGCACAATCTAATATCAACTGGGTCCGCATCGGTGCCCGGGCCAAGTCATTTGGCCCTACTTCAAATATGAGCCAGAATTCTCTAACCGGGCCTTGCATTTTTCCAAGATCATACTCCTTGGCCAGGCCCATTTTGATATCTCAATTGAGATCCTTAAGTGGATTACAGCACGGATGAGTGTGCACATAGACTAACCTCTCCTTATGTATATATATATATATATATATATATATATATATATATATATATATATATATATATATATATATATATATATATATATATATATATATATATATATATATATATATGTGATATAAAACTTGAGTTGATAGGATTCATGTAAGCCTACTTATTTCTTTATATACACTATGGAACTAAACAAAGTGATAAAGACCTACTCACTCACTACCGATTAAGGATAAGAGAGAGATTTGAAGCAAATGCTAGAAAACAACCAAATAAAAATTTCTTAGACTTAGATCCTATTTCATCAAAGCCATGCTTGCATGCTACAATCCACCAAAATTCTTTATTTTTCTTGATACAATCAATTAATGGTGCTACAATACTGCTGAAATTCCTAATGAATCTTCGATAGAACGAGGCCAACCTGTGAGAACTGCATACCTCGGTCATGTTGGTTGGGTCTGGCCAATCTTGGATGACTTTCACTTTTTCGGGATCAGCATTAACTCCTTGCTCAGAGATGATGATGCCAAAGAATTGAACCTATGATTGGTAAAATTGAAACTTTTTAAGGTTACTATAGAGTCACTCATGGCACAAGACCTCCAGAACCTTCTGAATGTGGATAATATGTTCATTTATTTCACGACTATAAATTAGGATGTCGTCAAAATATACGAGAAATTTGCCAATAAACTCTTGCGACATATGGTTCATAAGTCAAATAAAGGTGCTAGGTGCATTTGATAGCCAAATGGTATCACGAGTCATTTGAATAGTCGTAACTTCATTTTGAAGGTCATTTTTCATTCATCTCCTTCATTGATTCGAATATGGTGGTAACCACTCTTGAAATCAATTTTTAAAAACAGTCTTGACCCCTTGAGGTCATCCAACATGTCATTCAATCGAGTAATGGGATAGTGGTATCAGATAATTATTTTGTTGATGGCTTGATTGTCAATACACATTTATAACGATACATCTTTCTTGGGTACCAAAAGGGCAAGTGTTGCACACGAACTCATAGACTCCTTCACAAAGCCTTTGGCAACCAATTCTTTGATTTGGTATTATAGCTCATTAGTCTCATTGGGGTTGCAGCGATAGGTTGACTTATTTGAAGAGTCATACCAAGTAGCAGATAAATGTGGTGCTCAATACTACGAATTGAAGACAAACCATCGAAAAGTTCATTAGAAAACACATTAATGAATTCCCTCAATAGTTTAGCGAGTAGGAGATGCTCCTGTGTTGGCAAGTTGGTTTCCACTTTCTTATCTACAAACAAGTATACTACCCTAGTTTGTGTAATGACTAGCTCATCCTCTCTTCTGGTAAGTATAAATTTTTCTTTGGCCTTTAACTCCTTGGTAGTTGATGTTGGAGAGAGATGTTGTCGTGCTAACAAGGCCAAAGTGATTTTATTTTCATCCTTTATAAATGTATATATGTTCCTGTTGCCATCATAGAAGGCTTACCAATCAAACTGTCATGGTCGGCCCAATAGAAGATGACCTATATTTATTAGAACCACGTCACATATAATGGAGTCCTGATAAGTTTTACCAATGGATATTGACATAGTGGCTTGCTGCTAAACCAAAATTTTCTCTTGATTGTTGAGCCAACACAACTTATAAAGATATGAATAAGCTATGGTGGGTAAGCTCAACTTCTTGATTAATTCTTTGGAGTCCACATTGGTACAACTGCTGCCATTGATAATGAGTGAGCAAACTTTATCAAGAATTGTGCAATGACAATGAAATAGATTCCTGCATTGCTACTATTTAGGTGCGGCTTGATAGCTTAGGACCCTACGTATGACTAGAAGTTCCCCTTCGTCTGTAGCTTCAATAGTTTCAGCCTTAACATCTTTAGTTGTTTGTTTGTTCTCGCTATATAGTGATTCTGAAGACTCGCGTAGCACCATCACTCACTTGTTGGGGGCATTAAAATGCGATATGCTTGTGGTTAAGACATTTAAAACATTTAATGTTATGGATACAATAGGTAGCGCGAGGGTTTTCAATTACCTTTTTTTTTCGGTTGGGTTCCATTGTGGTAGCGGGTCCAACTTTCTTTATTTCTTTGGAAGTACTGGTTGTACTTGAGAAAACCTTATTTTGGGTTAGCTTACAAACTAGATATCTAAGGAAAGGGATCTTTCTCTATTGTCTTTCGACCTTAATGGCAAGATGAAAAATGTCCTCAACGAATGAATCAAGTTGTAATTTCACAACATCAGCTAGTTTTTTGTTTAGCCAGTTGAGAGGTCGGGCAATGGTTTGCTCACGTGGTTCCTGTACTTTGCAATACAATATCAATGTGTCGAGTTCTTTGACATAGTCCTCCATGCTGACCCCACCTTGTCACAAGCTTTGTAATCGAAGGTAGAGCTCTTGCCTATAGTAGTTTGAAACAAATTTCTTATGCATGATCTATTTCATCAAGCCCCAACTCGTTATGTCTCCATCTCCTTCCATGCATCATTGATCTTTAAGTTTGCTCCACCAGAGATTTGCATAATCGATGAACTCCAAAGTAGTCAGGTGACATTTTATTTCTTCAGAATATTGATAATACTTGAAGATCTTATCCACCCGTTGCTCCCAGTCGATAAACACTTCAGGTGAGCTTGATCCGACGAAAGAGAGAATTTTGATTTGAACTTGGTGATCCACGTTTCTTCGATCCATTCTTACCTCTTGGTACATTCGTATAGTTGAGCCCAACTCAGGGGAGTTTGGGTCTAAATCATGGTGAGTGGTGTTGGATCGGTTAGGAGAAGGAGCTCTTTATCACAACAATTCTTAGGGTTTGGGTCAATTGTACCACCTAAGCTGCGAGTGTCCATGTTGTAGTGCCATGATCTGAGCTTAGTTAAGAGGCATACCTTGTGGTACCGGGGACATCAAAATCTTATCCTACCTTCCTCTCACTGTCAATAAAAGTACCAAATGATATGAAACTTGAGTTGAGAGGATTCACACCTACTGATTTTCTATCACACACGGCTTGCTACATGATGGATATGATTCACCAAAGTGATAAAGACCGACTCACTCACCACTAGTTAAGGATAAAAGAGAGATTTGAAGCAAATGTTGAAAAACAACCAAATGAAAAATCCTTAGACCTGATCCTATTTATACTTAAGACAACCCCTTAAGCTAGGTTTAAGGCATATTAACTTACTATAAAAACTCTCCTAGGAAATAGACTATCACCTAGTAAAATGTTGATACATGCTCAACCATATATGAACTTGTTATAAAGACTTTCTTAGAAAATAGACAATCACCTAGTAAAACATTGATACAAGCTCAACCATCTATGTGTTTGCTATAATTGTTATTTTGGTAATTGCTAAGGCCACTAAATAAATATTAAATTCGAATTGTCTATCCCCAACATGAGCCAACAGGAGCTGTTTATTTTAAAAGATGGTGAAAATAACTTAGCTGGCTTAAATGTGGCTTTACTATTGAGTGATCAGTGAATCCTTCTAACCAGCTTATATCATTATTGTTGGTCCTTGATTGGTATGTATGTGTGTGTTTGCTAGCACGCTTGTGTAGCCTGAGTCAGGTACTGGCAAAAAGTATCTGGGTTTTTCCACACCTATCGCATTTCCAATAAAACTTGGCAATACCCAGTTCATTTGGGTTGGGTCAGGTCCTCATGATTCTGCCCAACATCGCTGCTGCACTCAAGGTGTTAGTGCCAACTTAACTTTTCCTAGAAAAATACGCTGTGAGAAAACCTCGATACCAAAAATGAATCACCTTGATGTTGTCCACAGGCGTAGTGGAAGACCTCGATAGCAACGAACCTCAAGCTCATAAAAAGCCGAAATCACGCAAGTAAATCGCGACTGATAATGCCCTCCTCATCTCTGCTTTGATGCTGCCACTCTCATTGTCTCCACTCTCTCCCTTCCAGCTTCCACTCTCCGACTGGCCGTCCTCTTCCATGCTCTGCGATCTGTAGCCGGCCATGCTAGACGGCCCTGAGCTGCGAGAAGTTGAAGAGGTCTTATTGTTGTTGTCATTGCTGCTGCCGCTATTGTTGTTGTTGTTGCATTTGTTATTGTTAGTAGTCGTTCGTTGCTCGCGGTAAACGTTTCGGAGTTGGTGATGGAGAGGAGAGCAGAACTCTTGAGGTAAAGGGGAGGGGTGGCAGAAGTGAGTTGTCGGCAGCGCCGGTGGCGTCAGTGATGGTTGTGCCGCTGCGGCTGCCGCTGCTATAGTGGCACTGTATATGTCAGGTGCAGCGGTGTGAACTGCCGTTGTGTACTCTGGTGGCACCCAGATGCCGCCCAGAACGACTAGCTGAGGCGCAGGAGATGCCATTGCCTGTGGGGTGGGGCTTGGCCTTCTTGTGTGCAGTCGGTATTTCTGCATTTTATGTACAAAAAACAAACGATATCAGTGGGTCTGCTTATGAGAACACTATGCACTGGACTAAGATTAACAATGATATAGTGATCCTTGCTGATCTCTTATAATAACAAAATTATTATGAGAGAGACACGCACACGATTAACAAAGATACCGTGATCCTTGCTGATCTCTTATTAGTAACAAAATTATTATAAGAGTGACGCGCACATCCTACCAGCTGAGTCTAAAACCTGTACCGAAATAGCTTAAAGTTAATCCCCCGCCATGAAAATTGTACAAAACTAGCATGTAAAAGAGTTTAATGCGAACTTAGCCAGGGCTAATATGTGAATGCGTAGAACACAACACGCGCGGGCACACGCACACACAGTCTTTTTGTGTGAGAGAGAGAGAGAGACCTGTAGGTGGCTTTTGACCTCGTCGTTTGTTAATCCGTCAACCTTTATCAGCTCACGTATCTGCTTCGGGGTCGCAACTGGATTTACAAGGTAGCAAGACATCAAATTCACCGATACTAACTCTAGCAAATAATTATAATATAATAATAAAAGAAGTTTACTCTCTCTCTGATACACACGCGCATCGCTCACAAAAATTACCTTCAGAACCACCTAATTGCTGCAAAGCATTCACGAATCTTCTGTGTAGATCAGGTGACCAGCATCTCCTGGGCTTTCTGAGTCTAACCCACTGTTTGCATTTGCAAGTCACTGCCACCCTTGTCATTTGCTGCAGTACTGTTTCCTCCACCTCCATTTATAAATTACTCTGATTTGAATTCTCACTGGGCTTGATTCTGGAGACCGGGACTGCCAACTCGACCGACTCCGGCCGTTTTGCCTCGTCGGCACCCTTGTCACCTGAAGCAAGTGCTAGATCAGGCAGAGATCTTAAGGCTTGATATTCCTTTCTTTGAAGAAAGGAAGGAAAGCACCACCAATTCTCTGTTTGGCATCCAAGGCTGGCTTTGGACTAACGGCCAAACCGTGTTCCGTTTCGATGGCACACCACCTTGCGTCTTGCTTCCTTCATTGGCTTGGCTGCAAGTCCGAGCGGTGGTCATTTAGTTAGGCTTCTCAGCACGAGCAATGTTAATTTCCACTGTGTTGATGCTCCTTTCAGAAGCTTCTGAATATTTAAGAGGCATGAATTCCTCGAGAACAGACCTTGAATTATTGTGATTCACCTGGCATGCTGCTAACTGCTGCCTGAAAGCTTCCATGGCTGCATATGATCACACAATCAATTCCAGTGGAGAGTGAGATTTAGTTCTGAATTAGTAGCATGCATGTATTACATATATATATATATATATATATATATATATATATGTACATACGTATGTGCGTATATGTGTATATTTTATCGTTGTCGTCGTGTTACATCTAATCTTAAATTCCCATCTCAAAGGAGGAAATGTTTTGAGGCAATACTGAACATATCAACTAATCAAAAGGCCTTATAATGAATGCTATGATGCGACGGCTCCGGATAGTATTCCCTTTCTCCTGAATTAAGGAATATTATTGCTTAAAGATAAAAGCGTATGAAGTACAATGAACCACAAACTGGAAAATTTTCTCACGAGAAAATCAAACTAAAAGCTCTAATTAAGCGAAAAAATTGAAGCTGGATCACACTCAAAAGCCGCACCTATGTATGTCAAGTGCAGGAACATCAAATTCACCATGTTTACTTCATTGTTTTTTGAGCTGTACACCAATATCGAGGCATTACGTATATGTATTCCATCAAACAGTTTCTATCAATGCACACACGTGTGCGTGTGTACATAATGAGAGGGAGAACTGTTGTAGGAAACTTTAGAAGTATTGCTATTGTTATCGATATGGTGATCAATCTATATACTAATAAAAAAGAGAGGAGAACAAAATGAAAATAAAATGGAATTACCATCATTGAGCAGTTGCATGCAAAGAGGGAGCTCACGTTTCAAGACGTCAATTTTAAGGCGTTCTTCTTCAAGGCGGTTGAGGAAGTCTTCAATCTCATGGGTTCCGCCCAACTCATCATCACTACCAGATGACTTTAACAGAAAAGGGAAACTGCAGGATTTATTGCCTTCTAGGCTAAAATCAGATGAAGGATTCATCCTTTCCCTCTCTCTCTAGCCCTCTTCAGTCCTTTCTTCTCAGTGTGATCTTGTTTTTTATGTCAAGCTTGAGTATGGAACATTAGGAGATCAAAGGGAGCTTCTAGGTCGATGCCTTGAACGTATGGAATATGAGAAGACGATGAAGAGGATATCGGGGATCAATCTCTTCTGAGAGAGAGAGAGAGAGAGAGTTCAAAGAATAAAGGAGACTGAGAAAAGGAAAGCTATCAAGGTACATGGAGTTCATTGCAGCATGCCACAGAGCTTAGAAAGAAGTAACAGCCTAGACACAAATATAGTCAGATTTAGGTTTTCACTGGGTAAAGTGGGGGACAGAATCTTCTTCAGGAAAGATAGGTTGCTTGATGACATTTGTGCAAAAGGTGACCTACTTGCATGTTATACAGGTCAGCTGCTTCTTAGAGCTAGCTTATTGAATCTCAATGTTTTCAAAGGACCCTTTCCTGATGGTTATGGCGAGGCAGAGGTTTGTCTTTCTTGAGCTTTACCCTGTGTACTCTTCATCAAGTGCAACATGGTATGCAGCATCTTCATAGATTTTGTACTATTGCATTGTTTATGCGAGTAAAATGGACAAGAGAGCGTTTGGTCCTAGGTGGGAGTAGCGATGCACAATGAGATAGTGGAAATTAAACAATGTTGGGACGAAATAGAGAGACTTTGGTCAGGTCCCAGGAAGCCAATGCCGTTATGAATTGCTTTGACCAAGTGCACGAGCATGCTGATTTGGGCACTGGGTATGAGTTAATATGAGATGTTAGACAATAAAGCAAGTCTGTTCAAAGTTTTACATAGAGATAATATCGCACTCATACACTCTGCATCCAAGTGTGCCAAGTGGAGATTGTAAAAGGGTGGAGGGTGTAAGGAATGTTAGATTGAACAAAACAAAGAGTGTAGACGGACAATTAGCCCAAACTTCTTTATGATAAAGCTGGTTTTGGAGCAAGATACTTCAAAACTTGTACTGGACCTTGACAGTTGCCAATGGAGGAGTAACAGATACGGGCTACAGCTTACTGAAGTTTTTTATGAGAAATTGAACCAGAAAAAATTATACTTCACACAGTACGATAACAATGGAAGATCTTTTTTAGAAACCCACATTACGGAAAGGTGAGCACGCAGAATTCGGTTAGCATAATACTGAAAACTTATGAGTTGATCTTTGAGGCATTTAGTATAATGAAGTCTATGCTTCAATATAGTTGCGGAAGATCAACGAGTGGACAATACCACAAAGTAACAATCACAAACCCTTTAAAAAAGGGAATAGCCGAGAGCAAAAGTGCATGCGAAAAGGAGAATAAACAAAGCACAAGCTTGAATAAATAATCGTTATTCATTAGCCATCAAAGGCTTGAATTTACAAGAGATTACAAGTGTATTTATAGAGAGAGAATGAGTGAAAAAGAGAGAGAGAGTGAGGGAGTAAAGAGAGAAGGGAGAGGGAAGAGTGGGGAGCTGGCTGCAGCCAGCCCCCAACGGCTAGTGGCCCCCTGACCCGGGCCTTGATGGCCTAGTGGCCCAGGTTCTCGGCCCGGGCCAGAGGGGCCCAGACCCATTTTCCTAACACCCCCCCTCAAACTGACAGCTCTATGACTTGAAGTTTGTCAATTAAAGATTGAAACCGAGGGACAGATAAGGACTTGGTGAACACATCTGCAAGTTGATATTCTGATTTTACAAACTGTAGTGTCAAGTTGCCTTGTAGATGCTCTTCACGAACATAGTGACAGTCCATCTCTATATACTTGGTGCACTCATGAAAAGTATAGTTGTTGGCTATATACATAGCGCTTTTGTTGTCGCAGAACATTATTAGAGAAGCTCCTAGTTGTATGCCCAAGTCTTGAAGTAGTTGTCGCAACCAAGTTAGTTCTGTAATAGTGTTGGCCATTGCATGATACTCTGCTTCAGTGAACGAAAGACACACCTTTTGTTGTTTCTTGCATCTCCATGAAATGAGTGAGTGACCAAGGAATATGCAATATCCAGTAGTAGAGTGCCTGTCATTCACATCACCACCCCAATCAGCATTAGTATATGCAAGCAACTGAAATAACGAGGAGGAAGATAGAAATACTCCCTTAGTTGAGGTTTGTCGAATATAACGAACAATCCTCATAACAGCACTCATATGCACTGAGGTGGGTGCATGCTGAAACTGACTTATAGTATGAACAGCATGAGCAATATCAGGCCGTGTTATGGTGAGATATGTGAGTGCTCCAACCATCTGTCTATAAGGTGTGGGATCACTCAGAAGTTCACCATCAACTAGGCGCATCTTCTGGTTGATTACTTCTGGTGTCTCAACAACTTTATCATTTGTAATACCTGATCTAAGAATAACATCATTAGTAAACTTAGTTTGTGATAAAAAGAAACCTCTATCATCACGAGTTACCTCAATGCCAAGAAAATAGGAAAGTTGACCAAGATCCTTCATTTCAAACACATTACCAAGTTCTTGCTTGATTTGTTGGATACCTATGTCATCACTACCTGTAATAATCATATCATCGACGTAGAGCAAAAGGATAACAATACCTGCCGATGATTTTCTTATAAACAGGGTTGTGTTAGTATAACAGATAGTAAAGCCATGCAATGTCATGAATTCAGTCATTCTATCAAACCAAGCCTTGGGAGCTTGTTTGAGACCATATAAGGCTCTTTTGAGCTTTAAGACTTGGTTTCTAGGAAGATTGAGACCCAGAAGAGGCTTCATATATACTTCTTCCTTCAACCAACCATTCAAAAAAGCATTTTTAACATCTAACTGATAAATATTCCAATGTTGAATGGCACATACAGTTATAAGTATTCTAACAGTTGTCATTCTAGCTACAGGAGCAAAGGTTTCTTCATAATCAATTCCATATTCTTGAGAATAACCCTTGGCAACCAATCTAGCTTTATAATGATCTAATGAGCCATCACCATTAGTCTTGATTTTATAAACCCACCTACAACCTATAGTCTTTTTGTTTGATGGTCTAGAGACTATATCCCAAGTTTAGGCTCTAAATAAAGCATCCAACTCTTCATTCATTGCATGAGTCTATTCTTGTAATAATTGAGCTTCTTTAAAGGTTCTAGGTTCCTTTATAGCTGAAATATTTGTTACTAAAGCTCTATGTCTTGGTGAAAAACTATCATATGAGACAAATCTTTCAGGAGGTCTAGAATCACGATTTGACCGTCTAGGAATAGGCATAGATCTCCTATTATAATGTTGATCAAAGGGTGTAATAGAATGTCTGGTAATCATAGGTTCATCAAGCTCATTTTCTTCATGAATTACCTCTTCACCTAAAATATCAATCAAGAAGGAGTAGGAGGAGTCATTAATAGAGCTATCATCATCCATGCTTCTAAAAATATATTCATTTTCAAAAAATCTAACATTTTGAGATACATAAAGCTTATCATTTTTACAATCATAACACCTATATCCCTTTTTGGTTATTTCATATCCTAGAAAAACACATTCGATGGCCCGAGATGCTAATTTATCATCTTTGTTAGTATAAACAAAGCATTTACATCCAAAAACACGTAATCTTGAATAGTTAGGGAAAACTTTAAAAAGTTTTTCTATAGGAGACATATTTTGTAAAACTGAAGAGGGCATCCGATTAATTAAATAGACTGCAGTCATAATAGCTTTTGCCCAAAAATTTTTGGGAACAACACTTGACAAAAGCAAAGTTCTTGTGGTTTCCAAGATATGTCTATGCTTTCATTCGGAAACACCATTTTGTTGATGAGTCTTAGAACAAGAAGTTTGATATATAATCCCAAACTTATTGAGGTGGTTTTCAAAATCCTGAATCCGATCTAAAAATTTTGATTTCTGAATCAAATTGATTCTTTACAAGATTATGAAAAATAACAAAATTTTGAAAGACATTGGATTTTGCTTTTAAAAGATATACCCATATATACCTAGTAAAGTCATATATAAAACTAACATAATAGGAAATACCTCTTTTAGATAAAACAGGTGCCGGACCCCATACATCCGAATGAATTATTTCGAAGGGTCTTGTTGTAACATGTATTTTGTTTGGAAATGAGAGATGTTGCATTTTACCAAGAACACAATATTTGCAAGAAAAAGATTCCTTAAATTTCATTCCAAGAGGACATTGATACAATTTTTGAGCATTAAGATGTCCAAGTCTCTTGTGCCATAAAAGAGCATCATTTGTCAAAACATTAACATATCCTATACTATGCAAATAATCCATAATGTAAAGTCCGCTCTCTCTATGGCCACACCCAATCACATTCTTCGAGAGGCGGTTCTGTACAATACATCCGGTGGATGAAAAGGTTATAACACAATTTTGATCCGAAATTTTGGATACGAAAAGTAAGTTTAAATTTAGTTTTGGAACAACACTAATTTTGAAAACTTCAAAATTCTTTTTTTTGCAAGTCACCAATTTTATTAACGTTTAATTGTGTATCATCTGCCGTATAAACACATGATAAGGGTTTTTGAATACATGATTTTAAAATATGTTCATTACAAGTCATATGAAATGAAGTACCCGAGTCAAGAATCCAAGAGATCATACCTTGAGTTTCTTTTGTTGAAGATGAGCAAGCCACACCAACCGTTGCTCTTTCCTTCATTTGGACTTCAAGTTGCTTTAATTTTTGTTGAAGTGCAAGAATGCAAGAAGATGAAGCATGTTCTTCTACTATGACCACCTTCTTTTTCAATTTTGGGCAATTTGGCCTTATATGCCCGGCTTCTCTACAATGATGGCAAATGATGTCTTTTCTTCCTTCTTCACTTTTGAAATGAGGAGGTCGATAAGCTCTCATATTTGCTTCGGGTTTTGATGCGGCTAAGGCGGTGTCTTTTTGAAGTCTTGCTTCATTCATTCTTGTTTTCGCCATTTGAAGATCGGTAAGAATCTCTTCTTTTGTAAAAAAAGGTTTTCTATGAATGAGTGATGATCTTACCCTTTCAAATTCTTCCCGGAGACTTCTTAGAAATTGATATACAAAGTCCTCATTGTCTTCACATTGTCTCTCACTAAGACATTGTGTATATTTCTTTTTGTAACCATACAATTGGTTACAAACATTGGAAAATTCCCCAAAAAATTCGTTTACCCCTTTATCTCCTTGTTTAAGTGAGACAAATTTGTCTCTTAATGCCATCCTATGAGCCACATCGCTTTGAACATTGGATTTTTTAAAATATTTTTATGCTTCTTTAGCGTTAGTGAAATCGAACAAAGTATCCCTAGTGTGTTCATTTACATTATTCATGAGCACCCATAGGATTGTTCTATGGCTTCCTTCATATTCCTCTTTTTGTTCGAGTGTGACATTAATAGAGGGTTCTACCTTTGAACCACTTACATAGCCCCATAATTTTTTGAAATACAAATAGTTTTTCATAGATTGGGCCCATATTTTATAGTTCGAAGGTGTTAGACGAAAATTGAAACCCCCTTTATCATCCATAGTTTAAGGAAAAAGAAACTAAAGAGGTAAACTTATAAAATATGATCGACACGCTTCTTGAGGTAATGAACAATACAAAATACGATTGACACTCTTCCCGAAGCAATGAACAATACTCTCACGATCGAAGAATAGCTCTGATACCATATAATGAAGTTTATGCTTCAATATAGTTGTGGAAGATCAACGAGTAGACAATACCACAAAGTAACAATCACAAGCCCTTTAGAAAAGGGAATAACCGAGAGCAAAAGTGCATGTAAAAAGGAGAATAAACAAAGCACAAGCTTGAATAAATAATCGTTATTCATTAGCTATCAAAGGCTTGAATTTACAAGAGATTACAAGTATATTTATAGAGAAAGAATGAGTGAAAAAGAGTGAGAGAGAGTGAGGGAGTAAAGAGAGAAGGGAGAGGGAAGAGAGGGGGGCTAGCTGTTGGGGACCAGGGGCCCCAACGGCTAGTGGCCCCCCCTGGCCCGGGCCTTGATGGCCTAGTGGCCCAGGTTCTGCTCGGCCCAGGCCAGAGGGGCTCAGACCCATTTTCCTAACATTTAGACACTAATATTTTGCGTTATCTATGTGATATTCCGTGAGGCACAATCGGACCAAGTCAAAGGGAACCCTTCACAAGCGATACCGGTTAACGTGTGTGCCTACAGCATATAGGCTAGGTAAAGGTCCTGATGTTCATGATTCAAAAAGGGTGGAGTTGTGCAGTATGGGTTGTGTGGAATTCGTGTCTCATGACTCAGAACAACCATATTATTGGTTTGATAAGATTTCAGGGAAGGATAAGCCCATTTCGAGATATTTGAAAATGTAATCTATATGCTATTAAAGCAGTGAGAGGTTCCACATCAGATACTATTTGCGAAAGCTGCTTTTTCCTAGCACAATCAAGGATGTCATCAATAAGTACCAACTTTTATATGAATTTAGGCAAGTGGCACACATTTAAGCGATTTGGTTTCCTCTCTACATAATTAAGCAGTCATTTGTTGGAGCTCATATGATGCATTCGCAGTGTTGACCAAATAGGGAAATTTGAGCTGTAATGGCTGATCCAGTGACCTAGTAGTGTCTTTGTTGCTGCTCTATTTGTAAAGTTGACAATATTGATGCTTTCAAGCAGCAAGTATTTCTGCTTAGCACGTTCCGAGCTTTAGGTGAAGTGTACATTGAGGTTTTTGCAATAATTAAGAAGCATAATTGAATACGTTCTCTAACTAAACAGATTAGAACAGCTCGATACTCATAATTTGTCCAAGTGTTGCTTATAAACTGAAGACCCTTTTGCAAGAAGACCATGAAAATGTCTCTCTTAGTTTCCAAGACGAAGTGGTAACATATGAAATAGGAACATTAAAAAGCTTAACTCAGAGAAATGCTTAAACTTTAAATACATGTAGTATCAGACGAGGGTAGTCATACTGGAAGGACTTGACCTTTTATCCTATTAGAGTTCAACTTTAGACCATGTTGAAGAGATTCAAATAAGTGCTGTTGTTTTTTTGCATTGTAAAATCTATAAATTTACGTGATTTAAATGAAAACGTACTATAGGTAATAAGATGTGCACTACCATTGTAACTGAACATCACCAAACTCATGACTTCTGGTGAATATTCTATTGCTGTCATACAATACACCTTGTGTCAGAATTAGTTCATATCCTTCACATCATATGAGACTGTACATGACATATTGTAGCATACTAACAATTTAAAGGAAAATACACTTGTTCTAATGCGGCTACCTAGTTAAAAGGGGAAAATACACTTGTTCTAATGCGGCTACCTAGTTAAAAGTATGCACTAAAATGAAAATCTTGCAGCTTTTCTAGATGTGACGTACTCACGGCATTAATTTTATGCTCCTACTCTGTAGAGGATCGAATCCCTGTCCACTGTTTTCCGCTTCCACTAAGTTTTGCTTCTTCTGCCATAAAACTTGCAAAACACTTTCTAGCCTGCTTGATGCAAGGAAACTCAGGTACCATCAGAGTAAGCGATCAAATGCTGAAGAATATGCATTCAGAGGCAGAGAAGGTTTGGGTTCCTGCACTGGCGAAGGTCATGAAGGAGACAATGAACCCTTTCGTCAATGTCATATATGACAGTGATCCTCTCCAAAAGTTACATTGGGATAATGTTGCCTTGGTAGGAGATGCAGCACACCCTACAACACCTCATGGCCTCAGAAGCACTAATATGTCAATTGTTGATGCAGCCACTTTAGGCCAGTGCATTGAGAAATATGGCAAGTCTTACTTTAACTTGAGTGTGGCGCTGAAAGAGTACGAGAAATTTCGGCTTCCCGTGATCTCTCAACAAGTTCTGCACTCCCGGCAATTGGGACGTTGGAAGAAAGGCCTAGATCATTGTGATTTTGGTCGTGATTTTCACTGGAAGGATCAAACCGGAGAGAATTGCATCAGCCTGTTACAGAAGAATATGCCATTCTTTGGAGGAGCTCCTCTGCCTTCTGGTATTCAACCACTGCTCTCTTAACAAAAGTAAAGTTGAACACCATCCAGATTAACCTATGACACCAACCTAGAATGACACGACTCGACACATCAATTTGCCATGAGGGCTTTGCACAGATCATACATGCCAATTAGCACCAGAAGGATGTCAAAAGTCAAGCCATCCTGATGAATGAGATGGTGCTGATGCTACTCAATAATTGTTGCCTTGAATGATTTTCAAACATCGTTTCAACTATATTTGCTTTGCTGATTGTTTTTGTGAACTCACATGTAATGGCGGATCTACATGGAGGGGTGGGGAAGCGGCCGTCCCAAATTTTAAAATTTTACAGTAAAACCTATGTTTTACAGTGAGTATATGGTTGAGATTCATGTTTCGTCCCCTAATACGATGAAATATGTACATCGCCCTCTCCAAAACTATTTTCTCGATCTGCCACTGCTCACATTCTTGCTTCAATTGAATTCATCCTCAAAGTGGGCCAACTGTTTGATCAAATTGGTTGCCAGCTTCATAAAGAGAAAACACTAAGGTTTTTAATGCTTCAATTAAGTTAGACAGGCGAGCAGACGATATCCTCCATGCGCGCAACAAGAAAATAGCCAACCGAACCCGCCTTTTCTCTTTTCATGTAGGGGTCGGCCACATGGATATTCGCAATCTTCATTGTGCTCCATCTCATACCATAACATTTAAATTTGACTAAATCATAGGAATTGTGTATCAATAACCCTCCCTTAATCAGCAAAGCTTGGGTCCAACACAGGGGTGGCAAATCGGGTTCAGGTTAAAACTAAAGGTTTCCCAAACCCTTATCTGTTTTCTGTTTGGTTCATTTTTAATACCTGGACATGATCAGGTTGCGTCCTGGTCCACCCGGCTACAACCCCATAGATAGAATCAATTCTCCTCTCTCTCTCTCTCATATATATATATACACGAAAGAGAGAGAGAGAGAGAGAGAAAGAGAAAAAGTTAGAGGATATAAACTACTCATATACAAATTTCATTTAAATAAATCTCAATGATTAAAATTGAAAATAAAAAGTTAAAAAGCATATGTACTTTTTTAAGGTACTTGCCCCTTACATGTAGTTTTCACTTTTATTTTTCAGTCTAAATCATTCATCATCTCAATATGTGTATATATATATATATATATATATATATATATGTATATATGTATATATATAATGTAAATGCATATTTTTGTTAAATATAAATATACACAGCTAGTATACATCATCAGTATATACATTTCAGGTAGGGTTTTGGTCAATGAGGTCCTGACCCGATCTTTTATTGGGTTGCTTTTGAACGACATGGGCCCAACACGGGGTGCTAACCCCAGTCACGGTTCGTGTCAGGTTTAAAATTGCCATCCGTAGTTCTAACATGCATTATCGGATAGTCAAACTGATGCCATTTTGACTCTTTTCATTTGACAAAATGCATTTGGCAATATCACAAGGATAGAGGGAACAGCATCATTAATTGCCTGTTAATGGGTCGGGTCTTATTTGCCCACATTATTAATATGTATTGTGTTCGGGTTCAGGTATTAGTCTACTAACTAATCAAGTTGAGAGAGCTTATATAAAATAAAATCTAAATTAATTATAGTAAGCAAATTGTTGAGGAAATAGTATTGTCATGGTAATTAATAGTTGATCAGGCTTGGTTCTTAGTGCTTACCTTATTAATATGCGGATATGGGTTTGGGTTCTGGTATTAGCTGAATCACTAATCAAGTTGATGGAGCTTTCATTATTAAAAAGAACTTGGAAATATAATAAGAAAAGGAGGAGGAACAGTGTCATATTCTTCGGTAATAGCCTGTCGATGGGTTGGATTATTGTCGTCTCTTTCTTATTCATAACATTATTAATTTGGGGTTCGGGTTCGTGTATTAGTCTAGCCACCAATCAAGTTTATGGATCTTTCATTATATAAAAGAGATTGAGAAATATAATATGAAAGTATGGAGGAAAGGTATCATATTCACGATTAATATATAGGATCTCAATGGGTTAGATCCAGGTCGGCTCTTAATTGTTCATATTATTTATATGTGGTATGGCTTTGGGTTCAGGTATTGTTCGGGTCTGGCATACAAAAATTCAATGATGGCCTGTTTTTTTCGTCAATTAATTGGGTCGGGTCCAATGCGGGTCAGGTTTACTTTATTTCCAGGGCATGTGATGACTACCCTAGTGCGATTTTTAAAAAGCGGCATATTTGATACTTCTGTGCCCACATGACAACTATAAATGAATTGGAATGACATGAATATTGGAATATCATGAAATGAATTGGACCTCGGTTGAGATTGAGTTTTTGTGTCGTGTCATTTCACGTTAATGTCCAAAACAGGTCAACCTGAATACAGTGGCGGATCTACATTGAGCTAAAATTTCGAAAATAAACTTAAGGTCTATAGCCCATGGTGGAACCCATGGGCTATAATACATAGTTCGCCCCACCTGAAACCATTCAAGGGACTATTTGCCCCATCTCTCTCGGAGTTTCTAGATCCGCCACTGAACGAATTTGTCATGTTACTTTAGGTGAACATAGATATGGCCAATTTGGAACCAGTCTGGTGTTTCTAACCGAACCGAGCTGGGAACTGTCTAGGTGAATATAACATGGACGTTCCAGGCTGTGCCTTGGTCAGGTTTTCTATAAAGTGCTACATATTAATAATGTAGCATTCCGGGTTGTGTTCATGCTATGTTGTTTTGCAAGGTCCAAACTCAAGCCTCAGACGACTCGGGTTATCTGGTAGTGGATAGATTAGGGAATGTTACCTTGTTTCTGTATTCGATTTCGACATGATCTGATACTCAATTTTAGGTAAGCCTAGCAATATAAGACACGATACGAGACAATAAGTTTCAGAACAGTAGAACTGATCCAAATCCGATAAAATCCACGAGACCATAAGATTCAGAATCCGATTAGAGAAACCACATTTAATTTGCAACCCCAACAAGGGCTAGACCTAGTTAGTTCAATTTGCATGAGCCATCATGAATGTAAAGTTCAACTTGCCCTGCAACCCTACTCACTGACCTCCCCCATTTGGCTATTTATTCAAGTTATTCTTAGGCTTGATTGTGCTAGTTGGCTAGGAGCATGTGTAAGACCCCATTAAACTTAATTGATTGATTGAGCTACCTAGGTCTAGCAGAGAAATATCATTAGCATTAGACATGGCCCTGTTTGAAACCAGTCCGGCAGTTCCAACCAGAATCGCGACGCCCGTAGAATCAGTGGTAACTGGAACCAGGGACCCTCCTGTTCAGAACCGGTGGTTCCAAACCATCGCTAACTATGTTTTGAATATTTTTCAAAACCCTTCATCACAAAGAGATTGGTAGCTAGAGATGTCAAAATGGCAATGGAAAAATGCACGGCCAGACCAAAAAATCTCGGCCCATAGAGGGCCGTCGGAATTAGAGTGGGTCTATAAGACCCGATTCATATCTATTTAAAATCTAAACTAAACTATAATAAAAAACTATGTATATACATATATATATATATACTACATATATATACACATACATATAATAAAAAACTTTATATATATATATATATACATTCATATATCTCTATATACATATATACACATGTAATAAAAAAAACTATATATATGTATATGTAATTGGAAAAGCTATATATAGTATAATATATATATATATATATATATACACATATGTATATATAGTATATATATGCAATAAAAAACTATATATGTAATAATATTTATTTAATTATTCCTATATTTATTTATATGGGTCGGGTTGGGCCAGCATTTTACAGGCCCAGCCCAGCCCATATTTTTCTTGGCCCATCAAGGCGGGGCCAGGCCGAGCCGTATTGACATCTCTTAATGACAAGTCACTCTCTAGCCCAGCCCATATTTTTCTTGGCCCATCAAGGCGGGGCCAGGCCGAGCCGTATTGACATCTCTTAATGACAAGTCACTCTCTAGCATATATATATATACATATATATGTATATATATACATATATATATATACATATATATATATATATACATATATATATATATATATATATATATATATATATATGTGAGAGAGAGAGCATCCGTGCGATGTTGTGTGAAGCACCGCATGATGCATTCTACTATGCCATAAATCTAAAAGTCAATGAGATCGTACCATATAAAAGGTACTAGAATTAAAAAGCTATCAAACTTATTAGACCGTACTTGGATAACTGGAAACAACACATGTACTTGGCTATTAAAAAGCTACTTGGATTTCTAAAAGGTACCACATGCGCTGTAGTGCGATAGACATTGATAAATACTGAAAAAAACACATGTACTTGGATAACTGGACCCAAATATCGACGTACGATATTATCATACTTATCGTAAATAATGACACGATGCTTACGACATCTCTCACAGTAGGCAGTCACCTGCCGCTGCAGTCTTAGCAGACCGTGTTATCGTGTCGGGTCTCAGTCTCGGCACCTGACCCGGGTTTGGCCCGTACCACCACGTGCTTCTAGTGGACCCGGATCCAGTTAAGCCCTTCTAGAAATCTGAGCTAGATTCTGATCCACCCAAACCCTACTGAGATCCAACCATTTATAGCTTTTACACGGTTGATGGCTTTTCCACAGTTTTCCAGCCAGACATTGGAACGATTTTCTCCATCCATCTCCACGATCGTTCCTGACAGTCCATCTCTGGGACCGAACAAGACAAAAGGGAGGGATCAGAAAAAATCTGACGGGTGAGCGAATCGGGTCGGAGAAGCGCGTGGACTTCGCACAGTGGACGACGCTCCGGCAGGAATAACGAGTCTGTGGGGTACGACTGGGTCCCGCAGGTCACCCGACCACGATCCCTATAACGGTCTCCATGTTTCCCTCGATAATCGCTCCACCTCTCTCTCACAGAAAGGACCCCCAGTTAGACTCAAATTACGGTAACGTCATGCTACAGGACACGAATCCACGAGTCGCTGTTACTCAAGCCGTAGCTACTAAGCAATATCTAACATAATTCATAGAATGTTTTTCTTCTTGGTTATAAAGGGGAGGCCGAAGTCAGGTATGCATGCCTCAAATATCGAACTCACAACCTATAACTTGTGAGTTAAGACCACTAGCCAATGTGCTATTGCTCGGAGCGTCATCCACATTTGCATGTTTTTTTTGGGGGTTACAAGAGGAAGCTGAAGTCTAACATTGTTATTCTATACATGCATCCTTTGAGAGTCAAACCCCTCACTAACAGCAACGGTGCTAAAGTGCCCTGTCATTGAGCTAACACTCTGCGTCTTATTTGCATGTTTTTTTAAAGAATTCTCTTGATACACAAAGGCATGTACCTTTTAAGTGCAAGACTTATGTACTTTATTATTTATTTATTTTTAAGAAAACCAAGACTAGGCATACCCGATGAGTTAAGTATTAAGCTTTACGTATTTTGAGTCTTACATGCATGAAAGCTGAGCTTGGCTGTGTGGCTTGGTTGATCAAGTTCATCTTAACCAAGACTCAATATAGAAGACTATAATAAGCAAAACTTATTAGGCTCACCAAATGCCAAACACCTTGTTTTCATAAAGTCGCTTCTTTGGTTTGTAGTACATTAGCTAAGGAGTGGCTCTCTGTCAAGGTTAATAGCTCAATACTCAAATCGAAATCCGTTACATTCATTCTTATAAAAAGTAATTTGAAGGAAATTTACTGAATACATGCATACATATTACATAGATGTACATACATATGTACACATAAAATAAATAGATAAATAATGTATTTTCTTCTGCAATAATATATATAAAGAGAGAGAGTCAGGTATTAACATATATTTAAACAAATTTAACCATTAATTTTATATTAAAAATTGTTTAAATATGTTAACACATACATGTGTCAAAATGAAAGTTCTTTTTTCCTCTCTTGTATATACTCGTTTTTTCGAAGGCCGAAGACGTCAGGAGCAAAATTAAAAGGGTGGCACTTTGGTAGTTTGAAGACATTCATGAAGCGATATCTGTCTGTTGAATGTCCCTCTCTCTCTCTCTCTCGTCCGAGCCGGTTCTCTTTCTCCCTCAAGTGTAAAAAAGATCAAAATAAAGCAAAATTCAAAAGTTGAATCGCGGCGTGCCCGGCCAAATACCGTCCGGCAATGACAGAGCGGTCGCCGGAGAACCGATGACCTTCTGTCCGTCGTCGTCGTTTGGACGCGCAGGAAAAATCGCTCTTTGTTTCCCGTTCTACGGCGATGGTTTCCGTCAAGGGGCTCATGGAGAGGCTCCGGAAGGCTCTACGAACGGCTTTCTTCATGGTAACGATGGTTGTTTCGCTTGTCCTCTTCTCCGCCACCGTCGCTGTATCCGTCGCTGACGTTCTAGTACCCTCCTCCCTCGTTTCGGTCTTTGCCGGCCGGAATCTTAGGTCGCAGTTCGAGCGGTACGGGTTCCGGTACTCCCTCTTCGACGTCCCTATTATTTCCGTTGCCAGATCCGTCATCATCACGTGTAAGAAGACCTCTTCCTTAAGCCCTTCATCTGCATTTTCCCCCTTCCGTTACTTTTCATATATCGCATATATTGGTTTTAGCCTTTTAGGGTTCCGCTTTTCGCTTTTCGGTTGATCGATTTGTTCAACTGCTTTGGATCTCGTCTCTGTAGGTGTTTACTCGTTATGCAATGCTCCGGGGCCTCTCACGGGCCGTACCTTGGGACGGCGACGCTCTGCTCTCTCTCGTCGATCCTCGTCCTCTCAGTGAAGGCGTGCGTCTTCCGGGGGATTCCGAACTTCGAGCCCGATCAGACCTCAGGAGCCTTCGTCGTGCAGAGGAAGCTCCACTTGAAGCAATCATGGGGATTGCCCGTGCTATTCATGTCGTCCGTCGTCTTCGCGCTCGGGCACATCGTAGTGGCGTATCGAACCAGTTGTAGGGCACGTAGGAAGCTTCTCTTGCATCGGATCGATCAGGAAGCGGTAATTTCGAATTTTTGTTTCTTTATGCCACATTTCACGTGGGTCATCGTTCTGATCTTCCGTAAAAATGTTTTGTTAAAGTCTTTTATTGTCTCTCTTGCGTTTCTTGAATCAAGTTGTAAAATAGCTTTGCGTTATTTTTTGTGTCACGGATATCTTTGTTACAAGAGATTATTTTGTTTCTTCTCTGGAGAAAATTGAGTTCCATATGATAGATTTTGAGTCATTAGATCTTCCTTAGGTTTAAAATAATGATCAATTGTCATCGATCGCTGCTAATTTGGTTTCTGTAAGTTTATTTTTTGTTGAACAAAGCAACCAAATTCATTTGGTGGAACATGTTTGTCCATGGTCTTGGAAGTCTGGCGATGGGTTCAGTAATTTCATTTATCTAGGTTGTAGGATAGCATTACATTTCTGATGACCAAGAGAGGATTCCTTGTGGGGGGACAGGAATTCTGGGAATGGAACTGAGAGGGAATGCCACAATACTGTCTATTGGTTATTTTTTAGGATTTGAAATGGAAATCTGGAATGAGAGAGACCGTAAAGCTGCAAATGAACTGTACCAGCAATTGCTAATGTTTGAGTTACGTTGTTCTTTTGTTTTTGTATGATACCTGTTACAGAAATCTGATCTTTGTGCAAAGGTTTGAAATAGTTTTGGGTTTTAGCAATCCCTTTACATAGTAAACAATTACTCACCCTAATTATTTGAATTATATTTTCTGAAACAATTATGAATTAGATCAATATAATAGTTGATTATGATTATGAGTACCTGCCTATAATATTGATCACATTTTCAGTTTACCATCTTACTCTACTCTCATACAACAACTAGATACTGAAAGCTATTAATTTATAATCTCTTCACAGAAGACAGTAGGTAGTTTTGGGATTTGATTTTGGTAGGGAGTGAGGAAAAGGTAGATTGTTGAAGAAATGGTTTGATGCTTATATGTTATGTGATGTCTAATATTGTTCAAATTTTCAGCAATGAATATCTGAAAAAATTGACCGTTTGTTCTTCAACTTGTGCTTTGAAGTTTGAACTTTTCAACGCTTTGCATGATCCTTTTTGGTCATTCCAAACTATCATTCTCTTGGAAATTATGCAAACCCTAAACCTTTTCAATACTCATAAGTCATAATGTACTTGTCCGCATGTTGGTTGACTTCAATTCCAGCATAGCTGTGGGTTATTTTGGGGAAAAAATGTTATTTGGAAGTTTCCCAGATGATTTGTTCTTTCTCTGGTTGATTCAAATAATAGCCATGCAGTTAATTCTATTAGTCATTTGGTTCAACCAGGTTGCAAATTTTGGCAAGAAAAACAGTGCTTAACTTCTTATAACGTGAAGTAAGTCTAATGATTATTCTTATGTCTTCGCCCATTGTTTCAGGTTTTTGGCTTTCCTGGTTATCTGAAAGTCCCACGATCACCAACTCCTATGAGTGGAAAGAGTTTTAAGTGTGAGACTGAACCTAGACGACGACCAGCAACTGCTGCAGCAGCCAGGGAAGAAGGATACCTACCAATTCGATTACTCTCTGATGTGGATAGCATGTTCATAGTGTACCAAAATATTCTTCTTCATTACAAGCTAAGCCATCCAAACACTCCAGTGTCTCCGTCTCTGGTTTGTTCTGCCTTTTTGGAGCATAACCCAGTTGTCAGCTCTTCCCATCTCATGCCTTGCAGGCTCAAGTTGGACAGACCAATTGTTGCTGTTCCATCTGATTCATTTCATCTGCATTGGAATTTCAGTAATGCATCTGACAGCGACTCACTGTATGCTCCTTTGTTGACTGAGTGTCCTGCTGGCAATCCTTTCACTAATGAGATTCCTGCACTGAAGCTGGATGATCATACCAAAGAGTTTGTTAAGGATGTTAAATAAAGTCGTGTTCTATATGTCTTAGGTCTCTTTTGTTATAGTTAATACTTATTAGGGGTAGATTAGGAAGTTAAGTTAGATAGGGTATAAGTAAGTCATTAGGGTTAAGTTTCTTAATAAGGAGTGAAGCTGAGGGATGGCTGCCCAAGTGGAGCCGCAGGAGCAGATTGGAGGAATGCCTCCAATTTGCATCTTCTTGTAAGTTGACTGTGAATTTTATTATTGAAGATTATGTTTCTTAAGATATCAGAAGTCCACGGTTCTTTCGGCTTATTCACCTTGTGAGAGGCGTTTTTTTTTTGCATCCTTGCCGTCGTCTCTTCCCTCGACAGGCCTCTTGGACACAGCGCATGTTCAGAAGCTGTTTTTTTGTGCAATGCATGCATATCTGGAGTTATCTAACCAGAAAACGGAGTATAACTGAGCCATTTGGGAGAATAACAGGCCAAGGTGGACTTATTACAAAAAATAGTTTCTTAGAATCCACAATATTTCTGCTAGCCGCAAAAGGTGAGGTAAAAAATAAAGTCTCTGTTAGGAATCATGTAGTTGATTCCTTGAGATAAGCGATCAGGTCAACACGTTCTTGAGGCTTCTTCAGACCAGGGAAAACCATTTTCGTCCCAGGGATGTACTTCTTTGGGTTGAGCAAGTAATCGTACAAGGTTGATTCTTCCGCATGACAGCCTCTCAGTGACTGCCTTTGATCGACAACCTACCTGTCTTCCCCCACGCCACCTAGCTTCCGTTTTTCGCCTCCATGGCTAGCAAAGGTAAAGCCATTACAGCTTATTTCCTACGGGCAACCATTCTTGATTGTTTGAAAAATCCGAAAATCTTCAAATTACCTCCACGAAATTCGATGGCAGAAATTACATGGAATGGGCTCGCTCTGTGGAACTTGCTATTGTTGCAAGGGGGAGATGGGCTCATTTAATGGGTCACACGTCAATTCCAGAACCTCAAGATAGTCATTATTCTACCTGGAAACGCGAAGATGCATTAATCTCCTCGTGGTTGCTACAGTCCATGCTTCCCTCCGTTGCTAAAACTTTTATGTTTTTAGAATCCGCTCATGAGATTTGGTGTGCCGTAGAAGAAGCTTATTACAGAAAAAAGAATGTTGCCAAAGAATATGAGATTCAGAAGAGAATCTGAAAGTGCATTCAAGCACATCGGTCTATCAGTGAATATTATGCAGATCTACGTGGCCTTTGGGATGAATTACTGTACTATACGACTATCAAGTGTTCTGCTTGCCATCGTGAGCGCACCGCTGAACTTGAAAAGAAGAAAGTGTTTGATTTATTGTGGGGTGTCAATCTAGAATTTGAATCCGTCAAAGTAAACATCTTGGGCAGAGAGGAGCTTCCTCCTTTGGGCACTGTTTATTCCTTATTAATTCGAGAAGAAGATCGGCGGAATCTTGAGAAGACTCATGTTATCAGTACTGATCAACATGCCCTTCATGTCCGAGGTGACAGTTCTCATTCCCGTGGTAGAGGCGGACACCCGAGTCGTGGTCGTGGCCGAGGACGCTTTACTTCTGAAGATCGTGAGAAACTTGTTTGCTCCCATTGTGGCAAACCACGTCATACCAGAGATCATTATTGGGAATTACATGGCAAACCAGAATACTATCACAGTCGCAATCCCTCCGTCCATTCTGTAGAGCCTTCCACTACCCATACTGATGGCATTCACGTGATTATAAAAAGACTCGAGGGTCTCGAACAGAAATTCTCTGAACAATCATCTACTTCTTCCAGCAAAGCTATAGTGGCTCAAGCTACACATATCGTACAGGGTAATCACTCCTCTACTTCTAGTTATAAAACATGGATTATTGATTCAAGGGCTACAGATCATATGGTCGGAGATTTCGCACATTTTTTACACTACAAGCCTCTTCCAGTTCAGCAACCTATTAAATTGGCAGATGACTCCTTCACTTATATAATTGGACAGGGCAATGTATCTATCAGTATTTCTACTTTATCCTCCGTATATCATGTTCCCAGTTTTCCGATCAATCTTCTTTCTGTCAGCTCTCTCACACATGCATTGGATTGTTCTGTAACCTTTCATCCTACTGGTTGTGAATTTCAGGATCTGAAGACGGGGAAAACCTTTGGACATGGTAAACTGCAGAACGGCTTATATATTCTTGAAGACTATTCACAACCTTCCACCTCTTACCGAGTTTTCGCACCATCACCTCCAGCTGCAGATCTTCGTCTTTGGCATTATCGTCTTGGTCATCTTCCCGTGTCCAAAGTTCCTTATGTTGTTTCTCAACGTAGAGTTCAGTCCAATAAATCTCAGTTTGAATGTGAAGTCTGTCAACTTGGAAAACACCAAAGGACATCTTATCCTCTAAGTGCTTCTCGCAGTTCTACACCTTTTGAACTTGTTCATTCTGATGTATGGGGTCCCAGTCCAATCCCGTCTTTGTTTGGTCACAAGTATTTTGTCTCGTTCATTGATGATTGTACTCGTCTTACCATTGTTTATTTAATGAAAACAAAGTCTGAAGTTGCCTCTATTTTTCCCATTGTGCATAAATTTATCTGTACTCAATTCAATACATCTGTTAAGATTCTTCGGTCAGATAATGGGGGAGAGTACATTGGGACTCCCTTGGCTACTTATTTACAAACACAGGGGATTGCTCATCAGATGACATGTCCATATACCCCTCAGCAAAATGGCCTTGCTGAAAGAAAGAATCGTCATATTCTAGAAGTCGCTCGCACACTTCTTATTCAGAGTCATGTTCCCAAATCCTATTGGGGCGATGCTGTCCTCACTGCTGTTTATCTTATCAATCGAATGCCCAGTAATACCATTCAGGGGGAGAGTCCTCTTCATCATCTTAGTAAACCCTCGAAACCATTTCACATTGTTCCTCGTGTCTTTGGGTGTACCTGCTTCGTTCATCTACCTCCTTCCCACCGTGACAAACTCGATGCCAAGTCCAATAAGTGTATCTTTCTTGGCTATTCGCCCTCTAGCAAGGGATACAAATGCTATGATCCAGTGCTTAAAAAACTATATGTCTCAATGGATGTCACTTTCTTTGAACATACTCCTTATTATTCTCCTATCCTGGACTCTACTCCACCTCCTTCCTGCGTCCTTCCACTAGTTCCTAGTGAGGGGGAGTATCCTGAGATAGTTGATCCTCGGAGTGAGACCACACAACCGTCGAAAGAGATTCTGACATACAAGAAAGGACAGCAGAATATTGTTTACTCTCATGAAGAACCATGTGCTAAAGAGATTTCCCCTGAATCAGATCCTCAAGTGCAAATGGACAGTGACCTTGAGATTCCTATTGCAGCTCGCAAAGGTAGGCGTACATGTGCAAGATATCCAATCTCTAATTATATTTCATATGCCAACACTTCTCAGAGTTATCAGAACTTCATTATGAATGCTGAAAAACATAAGATTCCTTCGAAGTTTGAAGAAGCAATCAAGTGCCCCTTATGGAAAGCTGCGATTAAAGAAGAACTGAATGCACTGGAAAGAAACAATACCTGGATCATCACTCAGTTGCCCTCTGATAGGAATACTGTAAGATGCAAGTGGGTCTTTACTATTAAATACAAGGCAGATGGAACAATGGAGAGATATAAAGCAAGATTGGTTGCTAAGGGATACAATCAGTCATATGGCATTGATTATACAAAAACTTTCGCACCAGTGGCTAAACTTACATCAATCAGAATACTTCTCAGTATGGCAGCAAACTTGGGATGGAATCTATGGCAATTGGATGTTAAAAATGCTTTCTTACAGGGAGACTTAAATGAAGAAGTATACATGGAAATACCTCCCGGAATGAGCATACAGTTATCACCTTCTACTAGAGTGTGTAAACTCAATAAAGCAATATATGGGTTGAAACAGTCTCCTAGAGCTTGGTTTGATAAATTCAGTAAAGCAGTATGCAGTCTGGGATACAGTAGAAGTCTCAATGATCATACAATATTCTTCAAGAAAGGGACAAAAATATCTATTCTTGCAGTTTATGTCGATGACATTATTGTTACAGGAGATGATCTTGAAGAAATATCAAAGTTGAAAAAGAATCTTCATAAATTATTTGATATTAAGGACTTGGGCAGACTTCACTACTTCTTGGGCATAGAAGTTCTCTACTCTGACAAAGACATCTTCTTAACTCAGCGGAAGTACCTAATGGATCTTCTTGAAGAAACTCAAATGCTTGAATGCAAACTGAATGACACTCCTATGGAGGTAAACCAGAAATTCTTTAATGGTGACAGTGAAGGGTTCAAGGACATCCACAAATATCAAAAACTAGTTGGAAAGCTCATATATTTGACCATTACCCGACCAAACATTGCTTATGCAGTTGGAATTGTGAGCAGATATATGCACTCTCCAACAAAAAATCAGATGGATGCAGTGTATAGAATTCTCCGTTATCTGAAATCAACTTCAGGAATGGGTTTACTTTATTCGAAATCATCAAAGTTGGACATTGAACTTTATTCTGATGCTGACTGGGCTGGTTCTTATGATGACAGAAAGTCAACTACAGGCTATGTTACTTTACTTGGGGGAAATATTATATCTTGGAAGAGTAAAAAGCAGACTGTGGTTACAAGATCTACAGTAGAAGCTGAATATAGAGCTATAGCACAAGCTATGTGTGAAGGAAAATGGATATCATCATTGATTAGTGAATTGGGTTATTCTCTTAACCACCCTATACCTCTATATAGTGACAGCAGTACAGCAATTCAGATGGCATCAAATCCAGTATATCACAAAAGGACTAAGCATATAGAAATTGACTGTCACTTTATTAGGGAGAAGATTTCTAATAAAGAATTCCAGCTGGAGTATGTTCATTATATCAAACAGAGGGCTGATTTCTTGACTAAAGCTACTACCGGCAAACTATTAAAAAAAACCTTGTCCAAGTTGGGTGTCACCAACATTTTCCTCCCAACTTGAGGGGGAGTGTTAAGGATGTTAAATAAAGTCGTGTTCTGTATGTCTTAGGTCTCTTTTGTTATAGTTAATACTTATTAGGGGTAGATTAGGAAGTTAAGTTAGATAGTGTATAAGTAAGTCATTAGGGTTAAGTTTCTTAATAAGGAGTGAAGCTGAGGGACGGCTGCCCAAGTGGAGCCGCAGGAGCAGATTGGAGGAATGCCTCCAATCTGCATCTTCTTGTAAGTTGACTGTGAATTTTATTATTGAAGATTATGTTTCTTAAGAGAGTTAAGCTTTCCAAGTGACGAGAAGGAAGATGTTCAAGGAGCATAAAATGGGGTATGTGGTGTTGTTTTGGTGCATGGATTTGGAGGAGGTGTTTTCTCATGGAGGCATGTCATGGGTCCTCTAGCACGGCAGACTGGGTGTATGGTGTCTGCTTTTGACAGGCCTGGCTGGGGACTGACGTCTCGTCCTAGGAGAGGGGAATGGGAGGCTAACAAGTTGCCCAACCCCTATCAACTTGAGTCGCAGGTTCTTCCTCCTTGAGCAACTCTGAAGTTCTCTTTTGATGCATGAAATTCTTGATTGGGCTTGTGCATTTAAGATCATGAGATGAATACTGATTTCTTTGCATAATCTTAAGCATTACTGATAGTGCGTTTTGTATTTAATTCAACAATCTTTAGAGAGGAACCGTCTTCCTTAGCCTGTTGAATAAGCGTGCATGTTTTGCTCGGGTTCACATGAATGTTAAGGTTTTTTTCCTATTAAACAGTAAATGACAAGAATTTGTTTTCTCCATAATATTTTCTGGAGTACAACCGATTGTTATTTGAGTGCCTCTGCTGTGTAGAAGTTATCACAACAATTCAAAGTACCTACCCTCTAAGTTCACACTAAGTTATGTTTATATATATAGATAGATAGATAGATATTGGAATGCGTACATTGTCAGCGGTACCTGTCTATGTAGTAATTTCATGCTGTTTCATAACATGCTAGTTCCTATGTTTCTTGATTTATGAGAATGTACTTTGCATCCATGGAAGTTGTAGTCCATCTTACTCTCAAGATGATGGTCCAAACAGGTTGATTTGCTTCTTGATTTTTGTCTTGCAATGGGTTTCTCTTCGGTGGTGCTTGTTGGTCATGATGATGGAGGGCTTATTGCTTTAAAGGCTGTTGAAAGAGTGCGGACATGTAGCAAGTTCATGCAGGTGAGTTTGATGACACACGCAAGCCTTATCATGCTGCTTGTGAAAATATTGTACGCTTGTTGATTTTCATTGGCAAGTTACTTGCATACGGTCTTGGTAGGCTTGCAGCTGAATATTACACTTGATTATGTTGCAATTGCTGGACGATCTCTTGCCTTCATTCATGTGATTTTCTTTCTTTTATCACAGGCAATTACACTATGTAATGAATGCTGCCATCTGTTGTCGTCCTCTTGATTCTGTTTCTTGTGTTATATTTTGTGAAGTCTTTACATTTTCCCTTTTCTCTTTTTCAGGTTGACATCAGGGGAGTGGTTCTTCTTGGTGTCAACTTATCCAGAGAAGTCATTCCTGCCTTTGCTCGAATTCTCCTGCATACATCATTAGGGAAGAAGCATATGGTTCTTCCACTATTACGTGCTGAAATCACCCAAGTGGTTAATCGCCAAGCCTGGTATGACTCGCGGAAGTTAAGCCCTGAAGTTATGAGCCTGTACAAGGTAGGTCTACATTCTGGCAAATGTCAGATACAAACCGTTCTAGCTTGTACATTACTTGTTTTCTGTGAGTTTCTTTACCATTGCAACTCAATGTTCATAATCAAATAGGAATTCTGTGTTACTTTTTAAAGATTTGTTGTGCAATTTGCGTTCAACTGAACTGATAACTTTGCAATCAGGCACCACTATGTGTGGAGGGTTGGGACGAAGCACTTCATGAAATCGGCAAGTTGTCAGCTTCTAGTACCCTTTCTCCTCAGAATGCCTCGCTGCTTCTTCAAGCTGTCGGGGGCATGCCGGTTTTGGTTGTTGCTGGTGCTGAAGATGCGCTTGTGCCACTTAAATCTTCTCAGCATCTTGCTTCCAAACTTGTAAATTCTGTAAGTTCCATCTTACCATCATAGTAGACATTTTTAAGCATTATAGATCATATATATGACCTGCCTTTTGATTCTAGGAACCCTGTAGAGTGCATGAGAGCCACAATCACGTCATAAATCATCTGTCTCATAATCCTTCTATCTTTTAATGATTTCTTGGCTAATGCTATCATCTTAACTCTGGCTTTATATTCATTCGGAATTCATTTCAGAGGCTTGTTGCCGTATCTGGATGCGGACACCTTCCTCATGAAGAATGCCCAAAGGCATTATTGGCAGTACTTTCTCCTTTCATATCGAGGCTGCTTCCGGATCACTCTGAAGGTGGCACAGTGAGACAAGTGAGGTAGTAACTCTAGCTTTCTTCTGTCAACGAGCTTTCTCGACATCTCGAGGCAGAAGGAGCCGTCTTCAGATCAGGGTGAAAGCTGGCTTGGCCCTTGCAAAAGTTTGATGGGATTGTGAAGTTGGTTTTGTTGGGGGTGCCCAGTAAGCCCTTATCTTTGACACTAGGGTTTAGATTCTCTTGCGCATCCCTTTTTCATTTTTTCCTCAATGAAGTGGTTAATGTTTTCCTTGAAATTAGTGGAAAACATGTGCTTCTAAATTAATGGTGGCTGCTTGCATATTTGTACACATCATAGTGTTAAATTTAATGCAACCTTTATGAGTGTGTGTGTTGATTTCTTCACATAACAACAACAACAACAACTAAGCCTTTTCCCATACTAGACAGGGTCAGCTACATGGATTCTTTGTTTCCACAGATCCCTATCAACTGCCATGTTAGGAGTTAACTCACAATAAGCTATAGTCGTCCTCTAGCTCTTTTAATACTTTCTAAATTTAGTTTTTCATACCTTCTTAAAGGTTCTTCTTTCTATATGTCTAAACCATCTTAAACGATATTCTCTCATTTTATCCTCTATTGGTGCCACTCCTAATTTGTTTCTAATAACCTCATTATGTATATGGTCTTTTCTAGTATGACTACTCATCCATCTCAACATCTTCATTTCTGTCACTGACATCTTTTGTACATGTTGATGATTAACTGCCCAACACTCAGAACCATAAAACATGGCAGGTCTAATTGTTGCTCTATAATATTTACCTTTTAACTTTAATGGTATCTTCTTATCACAAAGAATACCTGATGCTCCTCTCCATTTTAACCAACCAGCATTAATTCTATGCGTAACATCTCCATTAATTCTTCCATCACTCTAAAAAATTGACCCTAGGTATTTAAAACTTTCCTTTGGGGGATGCAATGTGTGCCAATTTTAATTTCTATGTCCTCTGAGGTAACCAAATGATCAAACTTACATTCTATATATTTTGTCTTTATTCTACTAAGTCGGAGACCTTTACTTTCTAATGTTTCTCTCCATAGTTCCATTTTTTTATTAACTTTTTCCTTAGACTCCTCCACTAATACAATGTCATATGCAAATAACATACACCAAGGTACTCCATCTTGAATATGTTTTGTTAACTCATCAATCACCATTATAAATAAGTATGGACTTAAAGTTGATCCTTGATGTAACCCAATATTAACTTCAAAGAAGTCTGTCATTCCTTCATGAGTCCTCACAAATGTTTTTGCACCATCATATATATCTCTTATAAGGTTAATATATGTCAATGGGATATCTCTTTTTTCCAAAGTTCTCCAAAGAACCTCCCTCATTACCCTATCATAAGCTTTTTCTAGATCTATAAATATCATGTGAAAGTCTTTCTTTTTTGCTCTAAAATGCTCCATAAGACGTCTCAAAAGGTGAATCGTTTCAACAGTAGATCTGCCTGGCATGAATCCAAATTGGTTCTCTATTGTACTTGATACTTGTCTTAACCTACGTTCGATAACTCTTTCTCACAATTTCATAGTATGGCTCATTAACTTGATACCTCGATAATTTGCATAATTTTGAATGTCTCCCTTGTTCTTATATATGGGTATAAGTGTACTTGCTCTTCATTCCTCGGGTATCTTTTGGTTTTTCCATATTTCATTAAATAGTCTTGTGAGCCAAGTGATTCCTATTTCTCCTAATATTTTCCAAACTTCTAAAGGAATATTATCTGGTCCTACCGATTTACCACTCTTAATATGTTTAAGAGCCTCTTTGACTTCATTCTTTTGAATACGTCGGTAGAAATTGTGGTTTATATACTTTTCTGACTTGACTAAATCTCCTAAACTAATACTAACATCTTTATTTTCATTAAAAAGATTATAAAAATAGTTTTTCCATCTATTTCTTATATCATCATTTGCCACTAGAATTTTTTCATCCTCGTCTTTTATGCATCTAACATAATTAAGATCTTTAGTTTTCTTATCTCTAGCCCTAGCTATCCTAAAAATATCTCTTTCACCCTCTTTTGAGTTGAGTTTTTTATATAAATCCTCCCAAATTTTAGCTTTTGCTTCACTCACGGCCTTTTTCGCTTTCTTCTTTGCTTTCTTATAAGCCCCTAAAGTTTCACTAGTTTTCTTAGCATAATGTAATTTGAAACATGCCCTCTTTACCTTGATTTTATTTTGCACTACTTCACTCCACCACCAAGCTTCTTTTTGTGCCACTGCACCTCCCTTCGATACACCTAACACATTTTCGTCACTTTTCTAATATGTATAATCATATTGTTCCACATATAACAAGATGTACCAACATAATTCCAAATATCTCCTTGAAGGACTTTCTGTTTAAATATATCTTCTTTCTCGCTTTTGAGGTTCCACCATTTACTCTGAATAGCTCGATGCACTCTTTTCTTCTTTCTCCATTTTTTTATTTGTAAATCTATAACTAAAAGTCGATGTTGGGTGGTTAGGCTTTCTCTTGGAATTGCCTTACAATCTTTACAACACGCTCTATCTTTTTTTCTACAAATAAAGTAATCAATTTGTGTTTGTGATAAGCCACTCTTATAAGTAATTAAATGTTCATCTCGTTTTTTGAAGATTGTATTAACTATAAAGAAATCAAATGACATAGCAAAATTTAAAATCTCCCTACCTTCCTCGTTTATATCCCCAAAACCAAAGTTTTCATGAATATCTTGATATCCTAATGCCTCTTTACCGATATGTCCATTTAAGTCTCCTCCTAAACAAATCATCTCCCTTTGTGGAATCTTTTGAATCACTTTATCTAATTCTTCCTCAAAAGTTGTCTTTATACTATCTTCTAGTCCTACTTGGGGTGCGTAAGCACAAACTATATTCAAAACCTCTGCTCCTAACACTAATTTCAACATCATGATTCGATCACCATATTGTTGTATGTCTACTACACTATCTTTTAAATCTTTATTTATGATAATACCAACTCCGTTTCGAGCCTTTTCTTTACCTGAGTATCATAATTTAAAACATGTATCCTCTATCTCCTTTGCTTTTTCTCCAACCCATTTTGTCTCTTATAAACATAGAATATGAATCTTTCTCCGAATCATAGTATCTACCACCTCCATTAACTTACCGGATAATGTTTGGATATTCCAAGAACCAATATGAATCTTATTATCTAGGACTAGCTTTCTTACCCTCCACATTCGTCCATATTCAAAATGCGGAGACCCTCTCTGAAAATTATTCACTACATTCGGGCAGCAATGTAGCGGGACTAACTTCTTTACCCACACTCGTCCATGATGTGGGAACCCTCTCTACAATTGATTCACTATATTCGAGCGAAAATGTAGTGGCCCTTGCTTACTTATTACTGCATTCGGGCTCTGCAGCACGTCGCTAGGCGGGGATGCCCCAAAAATCCGACGAAGTTTTACGCTGACTGTCGGATGTCTAACACAACCCTCCTCCTTTATCCGGGCTTGGGACCGGCAATGCAAGGGTGACCCCTTACATGGGCGGAGTTATGTTGATTTCTTCATATGCAAGGTGATTTTTCTTGGTGTATGAAATTACCAACAAATCTTTTTCTCTGTTGCATTCGTGTTTGAGTCACTCCATCTTCAGTGAGAAACCGGTGAACCCCACTTTCACATTGGATGGACGCACACAGAATTTTCAGGTCACATTGGTGTTAGCTTTTCTTTTCGTGTCTGAAGGTGCCAGAAGGTGTCTTTTGGGTCGTCTTGTGTTGAATTTAGAAGAATCTGAAGACCAGATATCTTTCGTGTCACTTTGACTATATGTACATTAACATGGACTCTTTGGGTGGTGTTCGTGTTGGGTTCTATGAGCACATTACCTCAAATCTAGCTTTACAATTCTTCATGGCATTACAGAAAAATGAACTTTAATCTTATGCCCTTGGCAACCACTAAATTATGTGAGGCCTTAATGTGAGACCTATCATGGGGGTTTTCATGAGCATGTCGGGATATTGCCGGCGGTTATAATACACAAACAAGGCCGTGAGTACACGGAAAACAAATCAAGAGATATATTTTGAAATAAAAGGAAAATGAATTCACAACTAAAGTATTGTTTCTTTTAGAGGGAAAAAGAAAGCATAATAACAGAAACTAACATGTAAAAATTACATGTAAAATATTTAGATGGAAAAGCATCTATCTTTAGTTACAAGTTTTTTAAACTTTCAAGAAAAAATTACCAACGAAAGTTTAAGATGAACTAGTGAAGAATTTCTAATAGAAATATTTGAAATTCAAAAACAAATATGAAGATATAAAAAAAAATGAAATATTGCAACTAATAGTAGATTTTACTGAGCCCGCCTATTGTGACATAAGACTCTTTTGGTTGATTTTAGCAAGAAATTAGAAAAAGGAAGAAGTTTTGGGGACGCAAATGACAATTGCAATTCTTTCTCTTGACACACGCATACTTTTGGGATGCAAAGGAAGAAGTTTTACTGAGCCCTTCCATTAAACACATTGTTCATTCAAGCTGCTTCAAAATTTGAAGAATGGGCTAATGGGAAAAGAAACCACTTAGGTCCCCGAAACTTTTAGGGTCCCAAATTCTTAGCGCCTGTGAGTTTTGAGCGTTACTTAATAATCCTAATTTTATTATTTAGTTTTAGTTCTTAAATTGTGTCATGCAAATTAGATATAACCAGTTTAGGTAAACCAGAACCAGTGGTTTGGGTCATGCGATTTAGACATGACCGATTTGGGAAAAACCAAAACTGATGGTTCCAAACTATTGGTTTTGGTTACTCCAAAACCTAAAATCGTGATCGAACCGATCCTGAACTGATCCGTGTCCACACCTTAATTTGGTAGTGTGGAAACCGCCGAGTTGGTTTCAAATGGGACATGTCTAATGCGAACTACCAAATCCCGAGAAACCTTAGCTTAGCTATCATCACAATGAAAAGATGGTACCTAGAGATTTATCAAGCCATCATGAGATCTTTAGAGTTTCGTGTGAGTGCAACCGTCTCTCTCACAGAATCTAAGAACGTGTTAACTGCTCCCTCACATGCATCCTTATGGAATGTGTGTACGTGAACCTCTGTGTGTGTGAGAGAAAGGGAGAGAGAATTATTTATTAATTAAACAAGGGAAGGCGTACGTTAACGAGGTATTGTACATCGTACCTTGCATTGATATACATCACAGAGAACACTGTATATTTGAAAGTTAGAGAGCTAAGACAACGAGTTCCTAGATTTGGTGCCCTTGCTTTGCATTGACCTCACGCATTTGCTGTCATTCTTGCCTCTCACTACCGGCAGCACCCCCCCCACACACTACTCACGCTCTCACCAACCCTCTCTATGGCCACCCCACCTCCCTTCGCATTCTTAGCCCTCCAAGGGAAGAAGAAACTTTTCTTCGTCGTCGTCGCCGACTCCATCTGAGTTTGCATTGTACGGAATTCGCTTCGAAGCTTCATCAATTCCTCCTTCAACCTTCGGATTTCCGACTGCATGATTCGGCCGTCGTAGACCCCGGCAGCCATTGTCTCTCGCTTGGTTTGGCACCTACTTGGTGCATCTTTGCTCAGACCAGGGCTCAAGCTGAGTCCACTGAAGGAAGCACTACTGTAGTTGACATGCCTGTTCAGCCTTGCCTGCTCACACAGGACCACTTGGATCACGGTTCAGACCGGCAGCCGCTCGTTCTGCGCCAAGTGCAGGCATGCATCCAGAGAGAGCTTCCGGCAGTCGATAAGCCTGGACATCCACTTCCTCTCGCTCTTGCTGATGCCGGGATGAGTCTTCACAGAGTTCATGCATGTTTTATCATTGATCAGCAAGTGAAAACTAAGTTTTCTTTTGTGTGTGTGCGCGCCCATGCGTGTTGTGTGTGTTTTAGCATGCTAGGAGAGCACTCCTGTTAATTATAACTGATTAAAAGCCGGAAATAGGCATGATACGAAATCCAACTCAAACATGATAAAAATATCAGTTTTTGTGTTTTTAGTTGACCTGTTTTTTACACGAACACTATATATATATATATATATATATATATATATATATATATATATATATCAAATACAAGATTTGCCGGAAAACCTGTGATTTCTTAAAAATGAACTTGATATAACAGTGAGCATGCACAGCATTCGGTGCAGATAGTGTGAGATCCATAGCCAACCCAAAACGGCAAGGCATATGCAAATTTGATTGACTAAACTATAAATATGTAATGCGTTCTTAAGGCAAAGTGATGGACAAGAAATAGATTTTGTTTCAGCATTGTTGTTAGAATCATCTCAACCAGCATATTCTATTCAAATCGGTGGGAAAGCAACGCTGTTTTTAATCCATCTTGAGGTATTTCCTTTAGTTTTCTTTGTCGGTATTTTCCTATTTATTAAATTCTTAAATTTTGAAAAGTGCCTATTTATATAAGAACACACCTTTTGAAACTCAAAAAAGAATTAGTTTCGGAAAGAAAATGTAAAATACAAAGACCATGCAGCTTAACCGAAAGTTTGGCACATGATAAGTTGGGTTAGCTACCACAAAATTTTAATGCATGCCCCAACACCCGTTGTTCTTTTGGCTAGAGAGTGAGCCAAAAAGAACCTCTAAGTTGAAGGTCACGAGTTCGATATCGTGCACATCGGCCTAAAACCAACTTCCAATTAAAAACAAAAGCAAAATCACCCAGAAAGCAAATAAAATAACAGCCAGCTTACTTTGAGGTATGTATCGACAGCACGGTACAGTTCATCGTCTGCGACTCGAGCATGGCTGGGGAGAACTCCCGCCAACGCCTCAAATTCTTGCACCGTTAGACCACCATCAATGGCCGCCTCGGCCAGATAGAAGTCGGTCAATTTCGCCACCTTAACCAATGCTGCACCATTCTTGAAGCTTGCCTACATTGACAAGAACCTCATCACTAGGCGAAGCACTAGACCAACATCAAGAAGTGTACCGCAAGTGTGAGAGAAGGCCGGTATCAATATGTCCTCCAGTGAGGCCTGGTCCAGCCGCAGCCCGATCCGTCTCTCCAGCTCGGTTACGTACCTCGACTCGGCACCGACGAGGTTCGCGGTCCGCAGCAATCGGAGCATGAAGCTGCATGGTACGACGTCGGGCTCGGCCGGCAACAAGCCAACGAGAGCCTCTACTAAGTACCTCTTCTTCATCAGTGATGCCATCGGCTTCTCCGGCGAATGGTGGCCGAAATTGTTGGTATTCTTGGTTGGGGCTTCGCTGGTGAGGTCAGGAAGTCACTTTGAAGCGTAATGGGTGATTATGGAGTATATGAGATCAGGCTGAACTCCCTTATCCTTGATGCCAGAGAGTGTCTTGATAAAGTAGTCCATGTCAAGGGTGCCGGAATCCTCAAAACAGCGGTTCAATTGAACCTCTTTGGTGGGTGTTTCCAGCGAACCCATCATCTTCTTTTCTGCAATTTGCTTGCTATTGGCATCACAGGACGTCCTCATCGTCTTGTGAGAGAGAAATGGATCACTTCAGTCATGTATTTGATTGGTGGTCTTAGACTCTGTTTTTAACGGTTAAATTTCTTAGCCTGTGCCATTTCTAATGGTACGATTTTGGAGCCATCCATTGTCATTACATAACGCTGGTGTAAAGAAATAACCATTACCAATAATGTTTGTGATTTTCAATAAATTCTGTTATGGACAGAGATTGCCCTCTCTCTCTCTCTCTCTCTCTCTCTCTCTCTCTCTCTCTCTCTCTCTCTCTCTCTCTCTCTCTCTCTCTCTCTCTCTCTCCAAGCTTGGATATCACCAACAACAGGCCCTGCCAAGCTGTTGAAAATGCCCAGGCAGATGCTTTTAGGTTTGGAGCCTGTATCAGTATGGGTCTTAGTTACGTTCTGGAGTAATACGGAATTCAGGACTCTCCATCGCATTCCAATGGGAATAAGGCGAACTGTGGATCTCAATGTAGATAAAGAACGTAGAGGGACCCTACTCAATGTGAGATTAATAATGCTCTAGGATATTAACTAATGTTTTTGAAATGATGTGAACTTAACAAGAACTTCGTAAAAGTTTCCAAGTACGATTTACATTCTATAACATGATCGACTCATCTCTCTCTCTCTCTCTCTCTCTCTCTCTCTCTCTCTCTCACACACACACACACACACATATATATATATATAAGAGAATAGAGAGAGAGTTTATAAAGAGGGGAATTCTCCGCAACTTGGCATTCTCTTCGTTTTTTAGGCATGAGTGTAATATGATTATTCTTTTTATTTTTCAAATTACTCTTTTAAATTTCTAAATTAGGGTCATACTCCTACAAGTAAGGGATAGCATGAGTACACGCTATGCTAACAGTCCCCTCTCCCTCTCCTTTATATTTTTTTATTTCCTTCAGTTGAAGTCCTTGACATGCCCCAGAAAATGTTATAGGACATCTTGCTAACTTAAGAACACTTAACGAGAGAAGCTGGCCCAAAAAATGGAAGGCCAATCTTGAACTCCTTCCATCAAAGACCCCTCAATAAAATGAGCTTTAGGCCCTTGTTTTAGAAACACTTAAAATGACGCTATCAAAAGAATTGGATTTTGAATCGTTTCGCATTACAAAATTTGCTACCATCCTCATTCACTTATAATCTTCATGCCTTGCCGAAGTTTTGGAAAATGATATTTTCGCTAATTGAGGTGGGAAATGTAAATCAGATATTTGTTAAGGCATAAATATTCCTCATATTGAAGCAATCGAATTAGAAGTTCAGGGTGCTCTAACGTCGTTGCTGTTGGTGGGGAGTTCAACTCCCATAGGGGGCATGTGCGAGTGTGTGTTAGGCTTCGGTCTCCTCTTCTAACAAAAAAATAAAATAAAAGTCGCACACTTAGAACTCCCCTTCTTAAATTATTCTCGTATGTAAATATTCCTTATAATGCTTTAAACTGTTGATAAGATTAGTTCCTTTTATATATGCCACTAAAAGATCCGTTTCGACAGCCTCAGTTCACCAGCCAAGCTGGTTTATGGCGCGCACGGGCACACACAGACAGAAGGATTCATTTGAATGAAAATGTTCAATCACCTACTTAAACTTGATTGAATTTGTCAATCAAATAGAGGTAAATTGGTTCTCAGAATGGTGGAGGCTCAGGTAGGGTTGATAAGCAAGTCGTTTAACGAGCCGAGCTAAAAGACGGCTTTTGTTTCAAACATGGTAACGAACTAAATATCTTTTCATAACTCGTGCTGAACTTAGTTGAGAAAAAGATTTGCTTAAACACCTTATGGAAAATGCCCCGTTTTACCAAGTTAAATGTCATTTAGAACAAACTTCTAAATATTTAACAAGTATTAGAATGTCGAACCGAGCTAAATATAAGCTCATACAATTCAACAATTAAACCGAACATCAACAAACGAGGAACAACACAAACCGAACCACAGCAGAATTCCTTTTTCTTTTTCTATGCTACAATGGAGAGGCAATTGCTAGGAAGGCATTTGCCCGCATATCGAACTCATGACCTGGAACTTGTGACTCAAGCTTATATATATATATATATATATATATATATATATTGCACTGCTCACAAATGATGCACTAAATCTATATTTCCTATATATACATGAAATATGGATTTGTGTACCATTTTGCGCTAGTTCACAGAAGTTACTTTTTGAATTTTAAAAGTAAGTTTTAATTTTAAAAAACAAAAAGTAAATAGTACTTTTATGTTTTTCAAATTTAAATATAAGTCACCAAATCTTTTAATTGAATGATCTAAATTTGATTCACCAAATCCTGGTTTCTCTCTCTATATATATATAGAGAGAGAGAGGGGTAGTCATAAATGTTCAAACCCTATCAATGTTCAAATTTACACAAACATTTTTCTCATTTAATTGATATGAAGAATGATGAATAGTAGAGATTTGAATTAGAAGTATTGATTTTACTTATATACTTACATTTAATACACCATGTCTATTAAATGTTTTTGCTTTATCATTTCAATTGTTCTCAAATATAGAACGGGTGAGATAATAAAGTAGATTTGAGCATTGATTATGTTTAAGCATTTATTGTTATCTCTTTCTTTTCTAGTCTCTCTATATAAAGAGAGAGACCATAGTTTATACACATACTTATTTGTGCTTAAATCCACTTAAACATTTTTATTGTTTGATTAGTATGATCAAAGGTGAAAATACATGACAATCTCGATAACGAAAATCGAAAGGTGGAGATGTTTAAGTGAATTTGAGTATGAATGTACATATTTACCAAAGTGAATTTTGAGCAAGAGAGACCTCTACAAGATGATGGATGCTTACGGGACAACGAGAGCAAGAATGCCATGTTTAGATAGAAGGAGAGTTTACTTGGTTCATCCTTTTGGCTGTCTCCGGAAAAGGTCAACAAGATCATCCCTCTAGCTTGCACAACTTTTCTATACGCCTTTAGGAGCTTACTCTGCACGAGGGGCAACGCCTTTGTTTGTCTTCACATAACTTTTATGGAGAATACTCAGTTTTCGATTACACATGGTGAGCTGGGTGAGACCAGTGGGGGCTGATCTCTCTCTCTCGCTGACACACGCGCACACGTTGTTCAAAGATCTAACCATGTAAGTGTGATTTGGAGTATGAGCTTCAATTTGAAACCTCAAAAGTGAGAAAGAAGGTATATTTAAATAAAATGTCCTTCAAGGAGATGGTTGGAATTATGTTAGTACACCTTATGATATGTGAAATAATATAATTATATATATTAGTAAAATGACAAAAGATGTGTTAGGTGAATCTAAGGAAGGTGTACCGGCACAAAAAGAAGCTTCGTGGTAGAGTGAAGTGGTATAAAAAATCAAGACAAACAGAGTATATTACAAATTACATTATGCTAAGAAGACAAGTGAAATTTTAGAGACTTATAAGAAAGCGAAAAAGGCCATGAAGCAAAAACTAAAATTTTAAAAGATTTATATAAAAAACACTCAACTCAAAAGAGAGTGAAAGAGATATTTTTGGGATAGCTAGGATTATAAATTAGAAAACTAAGGATCTTAATTTCGTTAGATGCATTAAAGATGAGGATGAGAAAATTCTAGTAGTAAATGATGATATAAAAAATTGATAAAAATTTTATTTTTATAAGTTTTTTAATGAAAATAAATATGTTAGCATTAGCTTAGGAGAGTTAGCCAAATCAAAAAAGTATATAAACCACAATTTCTACCGACATATTCAAAAGAATGAAATCGAAGAGACTCTTAAACATATGAAGGGTGGTAAATCGGTAGGACCAGACAATATTCCTATAGAAGTTTGGAAAATCCTAAGAGAAACACGAATCACTTGGCTCACAAGACTATTTAATGAAATATGGAGAAACCAAAAGATGCCCAAGAAATGGAGAACGAGTACACTTATACCCATATATAAGAACAAGGAAGATATTCATAATTGTGTGAATTATTGGGGTATCAAGTTAATGAGCCATACTATGAAATTGTGGGAAAGAACTATCGAACATAGGTTAAGACAAGTATTGAGTACAACAGAGAACCAATTTAGATTCATTCCAGGCAAATTTAATGTTGCAGCAATTCACCTTTTGAGATGTCTTATGAAACATTTTAGAGCAAAAATAAAATACCTTCATATGATATTTATTGATCTAAAAAAAGCTTACGATAGGGTACCAAGGGATGTTCTTTGGTCAACCTTTAAAAAAAGAGGTATCTCATTGACATACATAAACCTTATAAGAGATATATAAGATGATGCAAAAACATGTGTGAGGACTCATTAAGAAATAACAGATTTCTTTGAAGTTAATATTGTGTTACATCAATGATCAACTTTAAGTCCATACTTATTTATAATGATGATTGATGAGTTAACAAAACATATTCAAGATGAAGTACCTTGGTGTATGTTATTTATAGATGACATTGTGTTAGTGGAGGAGCATAAGAAAAAAGCTAATAGAAAATTGGAATTATAGAGAAAAACATTAGAAAGTAAAGGCTTCCAACTTAGTAGAATAAATATACAATATATGATATATAAGTTTGATCATTTGGTTACTTTAGAGGACATAAAAATTAAAATTTGTACACATTGCACCCCCAAAAGAAAAGTTTTAAATACCTAGGGTCAATTTTTTTAGAGTGATGGAAGAATCGATGGAGATGTTACGCATAAAATTAATGCAAGTGGTTAAAATAGAGAGGAGGTATTCTTTGTGATAAGAAGATACCATTAAAGTTAACATGTAAATATTATATAACACCAATTAGACCTGCCATGTTTTATGGTTATGAGTGTTGTGCAGTTAATTATCAACATGTACAAAACATGTTTGTGACAGAAATGAAGATGTTGTCATACAAGGAAAGACCGTATACATAATGAGGTTATTAGAAACAAATTAGGAGTGACATCAATAGAGGATAAAATAAGAGAATATCATTTAAGATGGTTTGGACATATAGAAATAAGATCAAAAGAAGCACCTCAAGAAGGTATGAAAAATTAGATTTTTAAAAGTATTAAAAGAGGTAGAGGACGACCACAAAAGTGTTGGAAAGAAACAATAAAGAATAATCTAGCTTATGTTGAGTTAACTGCTAACATGGCACATGATAGGGCTCTATGAAAATAAAGAATCCATATAGCCGATCCCGTCTAGTATGTGGAAAGGCTTAGTTGTTGTTGTTGTCGCATGCTTTCATCACAATGTTAAAGTCCGTTTGCTACAAAAGTTACTAAAACTAGTGCTTCATATAAGTCTGCAATGAAAGAATGTGTTTGTGCATGTGTATGTATATATAATGTAATGTGTTCCATCCCAGAGGGTGTTTTGGTTAATGCAATGGGTGCTACCATGATGGGGACCATTTCATATTTTCGTTTCCTTGACATTTTATATATATATATATATATAGAGAGAGAGAGAGAGAGACCTAATGTTGGGTCCTCGATGATCTCCACCAGGCAATTTTTTAGTGGCCCTATTGCATTTTGTATGGGAAAAACACTATTGCGTTCAAAGTGCAATGCATCTCTCTAGAGAGACCTAATGTTGGGTCCTCGATGATCTCCACCAGGCAATTTTTTAGTGGCCCTACTGCATTTTGTATGGGAAAAACACTATTGCGTTCAAAGTGCAATGCATCTCTCTCTCTCTCTCTCTCTCTCTCTCTCTCTCTCTCTCTCTCTCTCTCTCTCTCTCTCTCTCTCTCTCTATATATATATATATATATATATATATATATATATAGAGGATCTATGAAATTGATCTGATCCGACAAATAAGGAAAAGGAGTCTTTCAGGGCAGGGTGAACTATGTATTATAGCCTGCAAGATCAACTGTGGGCTATACGTTTGTGTGAATTATTCGAATTTTCACTAAACCAGATAATCACCTTGTTTAAATGAAGATCTGCCATTGCTCAGATGATGCAAAAGGCTTACAAGTTTCTCGGACAAGCTTAGGTGTCCTCAAGTGCAAAGGAAAGATCAACTGAACGCACCACGTACCTCAGATAAACATGCATTTATCACCAAAATAGGTCAATAGTCTAGTTAAACAACTGTATTTACATCAACATTTCACATTCTAATTCACATCTTCGACTAACCCAGTCGCGGTTCGAAATAGGTTCAAGAATTCAAGATATAAATACCAATGCCTAGCCAGAACCAAGCAGAGATAGAATGTGCATGGGGCTCTATTTAAGCAACTTTCATGGTTTGCTACTCACAACTTAAGGTCAGCATTTTCCTCTCACCCTTCTCAAATTTTATTCTATTTTATTGCCATTATTTCGTGATCTAAATGTAGCCGACCCCGTCTAGTATGGGAAAAGGCTTAGTTGTTGTTGTTGTATTTCGTGATCTAAATACTTATAAGTTCTGTGTATATGTGTACTGTACTCCTCTATGCTTGTATTTTTGTTTCTGGGTGGGGGGTTTTAAACCATGATGCTCATTTTTCTCATATTCAAGGTAAGCTAGATTTGCTCATAATATATACCAAAGAAGCTCTCATTCCCAACTATAGAAGAGAAGGCATCTTCCCTGTAAAGGTGATAAAAGATTTCGATTTGATGCACCATCCATATAAGGATATCCGATTGAGAAGATACGCATACACACACACACACACATATATATATATATATATTGCATGTTAAAAGGGGAGGGTATAAAAAGTGTTGAAAAGAAACAATAAAGAATAATCTAACTTATGTTAACCATTAATATGACACAAAGGCTTAGTTGTTGTGTGCCTGTATATAGGAAAACTGGATCTTGCTTATTTTTGAAATGACTATTCATTGTTTTTATAAGACATGAGTATAATTTAGGGTTTTAAAAAAATAGAAATTGTTATACTCATGTCACTCAAAAATAATGAATAGACATGATCCGATCTCTTTATATTATATATATATATATACATATATATATACATATATATATATATACATATATATATACATATATACATATAAATATATGTATATGTATATGCATATACATATATATATACATAATATATATACATATATATATATATGTATATATATATGTATATGTATATATGTATATATATATGTACATATGTATGTGTGTGTATATATGTATATGTATATATATATATATATATATATATATATATATATATATATATATATGTACATATGTATGTGTGTGTATGTGTAAATAATGACAACCCTAAACAGTGGAAGGTTTCCTACCAACAGAATTTTTTTTCCAAATGTTTAACCACATGTCAAAAAGCATAAAGAATACAGAAATGGAAGACACTAAAAACCTCCACAGCAAGAGTTGAAACTAGAGTTTTGCCATTAGTGTCCACAATGTGTTCCCTTCCAATGGAGCCATATTGGATAGCACAGCCAGCAGATACTTACTCTCATATACATCATAGTTTTTTTTTCATACAAGAGGAGGTCGAAGCCTAACACACATCCACCCTCTGGGAGTCGAACTCCCTACCAACAGCCACGGTGCTAGAGCACCCTGCCGTTAAGCTATCAGTGTTTTCTTCTTTCGGTGAAGTACACCACAGGCAGCCAAAAGCCGAAAGGATCCTGACTAATCTGGTACGAGCCGTGTCAGCCCACTATGGGCCTAAAAGCTCTCTGAGTGCTGGTTTGCTCCATTCACAAGATCATTCGAACTCGGAACGTTGCCAAGGACAACAAGTGAGAAACCAATCAGCGTCGTTACTTTTACTACTTCTCAATGCAACCTTTCAGTAACATTTATATCATATATTTGCAGATTTTGATGATAGGGAAAGTCAGAATATATAGAAATTCTCTGAGAGTGAGGCAGAGTATCTTAAGGATTCAACTATAGCTTTATTTATTTTTTAAATTTCGCAGATGCCCCACTTGGTCTCAATGCAGATTTGCCACTGTTCATGTGTGGCTCATGCAAAAGGAGATGTATGCTCATGCATTCACTGAAGAAGTTACACTCTTTGGCTGCTTGTGAGGGGGAGAGAAAATAAGGGTATGGGCACTTGTAGAGAAGACAAATTGTTTTAAGAGACAGTAAGCAGCAGGCAACAAGAGTAATAAATAGAAATATTCCTCCATTGATGAACCTTTCGTCTTTTACCCTGCAAGCAACGTGCTGAGAGCCACCAAGTGGGCCAAATGCAGTGTGTTGCGTGCGCCCACACAACCATACACGCATGTACAGACTCTAGTCTCTTCTCACATTTTTCTCTCAGATTTCAGTCAACATGACCGTGTCAAGGTGGCAATTCGTCGTGTTCCAGTTTATGTTTGTGTCGTGTCATTTTCGTGTTTATGTGGGAAACAGGTCAAGCCAAACACGAGGCAATGGATGTGATGCTTTGAGTGGAGATAGGAATATGACTTTAGGTTGTGTTACTTGTGTCCATCTTGAGTTTCTTGTCACTGTTTCGTTGTCAGCGATCTCATGTTAATGGGGTTTTACTCTTGTCGGATCCTTCTGTTTTCGCGTCAAGAAACAGGTCAACCCAGACGTGATTAGATTCTTTCACGTTACTTTGGGTAGACCAAAAGAGGGACTTTTTTCGGCTAACTGTGAGTAATGAATAAAGATGTTCAGAAATATAGATTAAACAGTCCAGAACATCCAGATATTACATTTAACTGCTTAGATTTTAAAAAATACATCAAACTGCTGCCTAAGTTGGAAACTTTACCTTTTCTTCCTATATATTTTGTGTTTTTTTTTCATTTCCTTTCTTTTTGACATTCAAACCAAAGGTTACAAACGCAATTTGGTTACAGTTTATGGTTTCGTTTAAACTGGAATCAGCAGTTTTGATCTGCTGATTAGGAGCTTCTCATGGATCATTCGCTATAGCCCATGACCATGATTATTAAAATCCTAATCTTTAATGAAATTTTCATTAGAAACATTATTCTTTTTTGTATCAATTAATATCGGAACTCTTGTTATATATTGTTACGAAATCTACAACGGTTGTGTAATGCATATCAAATTGTCCGTCAAAATTGACATAAGGATTAATGTCATTTAATGCATTGAGTACATTAAATGCTATGAGTATCTTATTATCATTATGCGATTGATTGCATGGACAATCATGACGATCAAGCCGTATCTAGCATGGGAGATTATCTAACATCTCTCTCTCTCTCTCTCTCAGAACTGAAAACACTGTTTGTATTCAGCTCAGATAGAGTAATGGGTCAGCTCGTGTTCGTTGCTGGACATGAGCAAGCTCAGCATGAGCCAAATCAAAAGCCAATCGCTAAGAGAAAAAGTTCCTCTTCCAGCTCTACTTGTTTTGTGAAGTGTTGTCAATATGATATTGATGAGGAGGGGTCTCAGTCAACTTGTTTTTTATTTTGGGACCAAGAGTATCTTTGACGTAGACTTTGAAAATGTGGTTAGTTTACTGCAATTTCTGAAATTCTAGGCACTCACATGTAAATACTACACATTTTCCTGGTTGTTCCTCACGACCCATATTGACCCTATTTCTGAAATACATAAGTCGGTAACAAGAAGGAATTCATTGGGCAATATCTACCCTTTGCTGGAGATGTCAAAATCGGTCCAACTCGGGCCAAAGAATTTTGGCCTATATTTGCAGCAGGGCCAAATGGCCTGGCCCATATGACCCTAGTGGCTGGCCGGGCTGGCCCATAGGAGTACAGGTCCGTTGAGTATTAGATTGGGTCTTAAGACCTGATCCAAATCTGTTTGAAATCCAAATCTAATTACAGTATTTCAGGCTTCAAACAAGCCATATACACATGAAATAAAAAAAAACTATATATGTATGTATATATATATATATATCCACATACATGTAATAGAATAACGATACATATAATAGAAAAAACTATACATATATAAATATATGTCGTATATATTCATGTAATTTAAAAACTATACATATATATACACACTGTAGTAGACATAAAACTTCGTCCACACCCATTCATGATGTGGGATCCCTCTCTGCAATTGATTCACTACATTCGGAAGAAAATGTAGTAGCCCTTTCTTATTTATCACTGCATTCGAGCTCTGCAGAGCGTCGCTAGGTGTTGTAACTCCGCTAATGTAAGGGATCACCATTGCATTGCCGGTCCCAAGCCCGGATAAATGAGGAGATTGTATTAGGCTTCCGACAGCCAGCGTAAAACTTTGTCGGATTCGCTGCAGACCCCGAATGCAGTGATAAGTAAGCAAGGGTCACTACATTTTCGCCTGAATGTAGTGAATCAATTGCAAAGAGAGTTCCCACATCATAAACATATGTGGGTAAAGAAGTTAGTGTTGCTACATTGCTGCTCGAATGTAATGAATAATTTACAGAGATGGTCTCCGCATTTTCAATATGGACGAATGCTGGAAGTAAGAAAACTAGTCCTACATAATAAGATTCGTATTGGTTTTTGGAATATCGAAACATTATCCGACAAGCTAATGGAGGTGGTAAATACTATGATTCAGAAAAAGATTCATATTCTATGTTTACAAGAAACAAAGTGGGTTGAAGAAAAAGCAAAAGAGATAGAGGATAAAGGTTTTAAATTATGGTACTCAAGTAAGAAAAAGGCTCAAAACGGAGTGGGTATTATCATAAATAAAGATTTAAAGAATAGTGTAGTAGACATACAACGATATGATACTGAATCATGATGTTGAAATTAGTGTTAGGAGTAGAGGTTTTGAATATAGTTTGTGCTTACGCACCCCAAGTAAGACTAGAAGATAGTATAAAGACAACTTTTTTGGGAAGAGTTAGATAAGGTGATTCAAAGGATTCCATAAAGGAGATGATTTGTTTAAGAGGAGACTTAAATGGACATGTTGGTAAAGAGGCATTAGGATATCAAGATATTCATGAAAACTTTGGTTTTGGGGATATAAATGAAAAAGGTAGGGAGATTTTAAATTTTGCTATGACATTTGATCTCTATATAGTCAATACAATCTTCAAAAAATGAGATGAACATTTAATTACTTATAAGAGTGGCTTATCACAAACACAAATTGATTACTTTATTTGTAGAAAAAAGGATAGAGCATGTTGTAAAGATTGCAAGGTAATTTCAGAAGAAAGCTTAACCACCCAACATCGACTTTTAGTTATAAATTTACAAATAAAAAAATAGACAAAGAAGAAAAGTGTGCATCGAGCTATTCGGACTAAATGGTGGAACCTCAAAAGCGAGAAAGAATATATATTTAAACAGAAAGTCCTTCAAGGAGATATTTGGAATTATGTTGGTACATCTTGTTATATGTAGAACAATATGATTATACATATTAGGAAAGTGACGAAAGATGTGTTAGGTGTATCTAAGGGAGGTGTAGTGGTACAAAAAGAAGCTTGGTGGTGGAGTGAAGTAGTGCAAAATAAAATCAAGGCAAAGAGGGCATGTTACAAATTACATTATGCTAAGAAAACTAGTAAAACTTTAGAAGCTTATAAGAAAGCAAAGTATAAAGCGAAAAAGATCGTCATAGAAGGAAAAGGTAAAATTTGGGAGGATTTATATAAAAAACTCAACTCAGGAGGGTGAAAGATATTTTTAGGATAGCTAGGACTAGAGATAAGAAAACTAAAGATCTTTAATTATGTTAGGTGCATCAAAGATGAGGATGAAAAATTCTAGTGACAAATGATGATATAAGAAATAGATGGAAAAACTATTTTTATAAGCTTTTTAGTGAAAATAAAGATGTTAGTATTAGCTTAGGAGAGTTAGCCAAATGAGAAAAATATATAAACCACAATTTCTACCGACGTATTCAAAAGAATGAAGTCAAAGAGGCTCTTAAACATATGAAGGGTGGTAAATCAGTAAGACCAAACAATATTCCTATAAAAGTTTGGAAAATACTAGGAGAATTAGGAATCACTTGGCTCACAATAATATTTAATGAAATATGGAGAAACCAAAAGATGCCCGAGGAATGGAGAGCGAGTACACTTATACCTATATATAAGAACAAGGGAGACATGGTGGCATGCCCCCTCCAACTTTGAGGAGCTTGTTTCAAAACCTTTACAGTTTGAAAACTAATCTTACCCTTGTTCCCCAGCAATGGATAAAAGAATCAAGCTCCCTTTGTGATCATTATAATAATTGATTAAAGAATGCAAAAGCACCAATTTAAGATAGAACCAAATTGATCCCCTCCTCCCCTACCATGAACCTGTTGCTGCTCTCCCCTTCTAATCTCCCTCTAACCCATTCATGCTCTAATTAGTTAGATTATCAGAACCGGCCTTGTGTCCCACGTGCATCTCGCATACATGATGTACTATGGAGTGATGTGGTCTGAAGTGGCTATCTGCAGAATGTCGGAACGGTTGCAACTATTTTCTAAATAAATGAACCAACTACCAAGGTTGGTTATTTGGTCAGTTTCCCTTTTTATTGCGTTATCCCTTTCATAACCACTATAATAGTGGCTCAAGACATGCAGAACTGCCATAAGATATCAAGAACATCTATCTTCTCTTCTCAAACCTGTCTGTTCTTCTAATCTCTCTCAAACCCCAGCCTTCAAATACACCACATCCACTGCCGCTGCCACCACCACCACCTTACACACACATGCAAAAGCCTTCCACAACAACAACAACTAAGCCTTTTCCCATACTAGACGGGGTCGGTTACGTGTAAGGGATCACCCTTGCATGGCCGGTCCCAAGTCCAGATAAAGGAGGAGGATTATGTTAGGCTTCCGACAGCCAACGTAAAACTTTATCAGATTTTTATACCATGGATTGCGAAAGCCTTCCATCCCATAAAAATCTATCTATTACTCGATTAACTCTGATATAAGGCCTTTAATTACTCGATAGAGTTGCATGAAGCATTGAGCACTAACAATCACAATATAAACGACTTTTATTCATATCCTAACGTAACTGATTCTGAGGAAGAGCTTTGGACAGCAGATCATGAGCTAAAATCAGCAAATGCAGCTAATTAAAACTAAGTTACATTATATGCGATTGTGTATGATCCATGCTAACAAAATGAGTTGAAAATCAGATTTAAGAAAAGTTGGAACTTAGCTTCTCATGGTTCAGGCCAGGTTTATGCCTCAATTTCTATGAAATGGAGGATCATAAAATCTTCAATTATTCATTGCAGGGAAAGAAAACATAGAGTTCAACCAATATTGGAATCACATAATTGGCACTGAGCAGCACTGGAAATGATCCTCTCTAATGTGTAAAATCATCCAGAAAAGAGAAACTTGCTTCCCACTCTTTTCCTGACCCGGCGTAAACTGAATCAGAGCATTACCGAGGCATCATAAATGACTACATCATATCTTTAATTATTCACATATAAGAAGAATCTAAAGCTCAAACTTATTTCAGATTAATGAAAAACCGAACGTGCACCAAAAGCTTGGCTTCTCATTTACAAACAGAAGATGGAATATGCCTTCCATAATTTACAACCCAACATTTCTGAAAATTTACAGCTGAACGCTAGAAGTGTCTAAGCTCGCACAGCATTCAGAAATTTAAGTGGATCAAATCATCAAAGGAGAGATTTTGAAAATTTACACATCTAGTACCAAATTCAAGTAATTCATTACGTCAAGGTGTGAGACACACCCTCGCACAAGCCAAAGCATGCAATGGCAGTTGCTTCATCATCTTTCTGGCATTTCACATTACATTTTCCCATCCATATTGATCTTGTCACTATGGTTAAAACCCATCCAATGCTTAGAACTCCATGGCAAATACTTCTAGGTATAACCAGCACAAATGTTTAAATGCCAATTTGGACTGCTCACCATTTTCTACCCGTCCACTATTAGCCAGGTGACCTGAACTGCCATATATGAAGGACCTTCCAAAGTTTTCAAACTCAGGATAATGTGAAAGTAAGAGATATAGCTGGTAACCCTTTCAAGCAGAAGAGGGGTGAAAGGAGAACGAATATGTTCATGTGTCGGATTATCTTCAAAGTATCTCACAGATCCACAGTAACACCAAGTTTAAGGTTTTACTATACAAAGGATCGTTTATTGTAACCTTTCATCCCCACAAGAACAAACTCCATCTTTGAAATGATGGAATTGCTCAGTGTCCCTAACCGTTATCTCCCTCCTGACAATACTAGAGATGAACTTAACTGTGTCATGGCAACTTCTACACATAAACAGGTTCTTGTTGACCCATATTGGTGCCCCTGGGACAGTGTTGATCAGACCAAAGGCAATCGCCAATCTTTCACTATGTCCACAAAATATATCTGCCTTTGATGATTCAACCCCACTATCAACATCAACTTCCTCCATATCATACCCTGTGGTTCTCATCCGCTCATAGAAACCATTAAGCACAGCATGAATCTCTCTTGTTAGTGGATGAGATATATCTCCACTGAGAAATGCATGTACTTTCCCTTTAACCTCCACCCAGCTACAACCTGGATCAGCAGTTAGACCTCTATCCCTCATCAACCTCCTCACTCTGGCTAGTGCATCCCATCGACCATCCTCAGCATACATATTGCATAAAAGTGCATAATAGCCCATATTATATGGTTCTAACTCGAGTATGTGGTCAGCTGCTTTTTCTCCTAGTTCAACACAACGATGGATCCGGCAAGCACCTAATAAAGCACCCCAAACTCCAGCATCAGGACTTATCGGCATCTTATCAATGAACTCACTTGCCTCTGCCAAATGTCCAGCACGACCTAAAAGATCGACCATGCATGTGTAGTGTTTCAAATTAGGAGTTATAGAGTACTCCTTGGTCATGCTCATGAAATATTCCCAACCTTCACTCACCATGCCGGACCTACTACAGGCAGACAAAAGAGTAACAAAAGTCACTTCATCAGCATGCACCCCTACATCTTTCATTTCTTCAAACAAAACAACTGCCTCAGGACCACAACCCTGCCTTGCATAACCTGCAATCATGATGTTCCATGAAGCCACATTCTTGCTTTTTATTTCCTTAAACATAATGCAAGCTGAATCCATCCCTGCACACCTCACATACATATCTAGCAGAGCATTTTGCAAAAATCCATCAAGGCTAAAACCATTTCGTAACACATATGCATGGATCTCCTTGCCACAATTCAGCGTTCCAAATCTAGCACATGCAGTAATTGCTATTAATATTGTTACGTAGTTTGGTTTCTGGTGAGATTGCATTTGACGAAAGAAATTCAAGGCCTCAAAGCTCTTGTTGTTAATATGGAAACCCATGATCATGGTGGTCCATGATACGACATTTCTCTCATGCATCTGCCTGAAAACTTTCACTGATCTGTCTAAACATTTTAATTTTGAGTACATGTGTATTAGCGTATTACAAACTATAGTACATCTAGTAAGACCATGCTTATCAGCGAAATCATGAATCTGAATACCTTTATCCAATAGCCCTAAAGAAGCACAAGAAAGAATGACCATGGCAATCGTAATTTCATCCGGCATTAAACCTACAGATCTCATCTCTTCATAAGCTTCAATCGCTTTTCCAGGAATGTTGTTTTTGACATAACTACTAATCAAAGATGTCCAAGAAACTACATCTCTCACACTCATCCTTGAGAAAACCTCAATTCCAGCTTGCAAACTTCTACTGATAGTATACATCTGAATCAATGCATTTTGGATTGAAGTCTCAACTCCTAGGCCTGTAATCATCACATAGCCATGAACCTCTTTCCCCCATCTCTCATCCTCCAAAGAAGCACATGCAGCAATGACGCTAGTCATGGTCATCACATCCGGCTCAACAACAGACGAAACCCTCATATCAGAAAACAACTTCAGGCCTTCCTCAAAGAATCCATTTTCACAATAACCTGAGATCATAGCGTTCCACGAAATCCTATCTCTCTGAGACATTCCATCAAACACTTGACGTGCAGTGGTAAAATCCCCACATTTCATGTACATGGTGATCAAAGTGTTAACCACATCGACTTCTTCATCGTATCCAAAACGGATGACGTGAACATGCAACTCCCTGCCTCTACAGAGATCAGGAAGACCCCCAATCGCCCTCAAAACGCAAGGGAACGTATACACATCCGGCCTGATTCCCACCCACAACATTCGATGGTACAAACTCAAAGCCTCTTCCAGAAACCCCGATTTAGCATATCCACCCACCATAATATTCCAAGAGAAAACGTCCCTTTCCTTCATCTTCGCGAACACAAGCCACGCATCGAGCACCTTCCCGAACCTCACATACATGCTAAGCATACAATTTCCCAACCGCAAAGACAACGGAACACGAGAATTATATATATAGCTTCGCACAATCTCACCTTGCTCGGTCGCCCGCTTCATCTCGCAGAGGCGAAGGAGTGAAACGAAAGTCTCCTCCTCGTCGATGGCGCCGGATTCTGGCTTCATGGAGATCAGAAGCTGCATGGCTTCGTCCAATTGACCCCATTTACAGAAGTGCCGGAGGTGTACATTGGGAGAGGGAGTTGTAGTGGCTATGGTGGCGGAGAGTGGCGGTGATTGGTGGCTTCCTCTTGACGACAAAGTCTTTCTCGGGAGTTTGTTTGCGGGTCTTTTGTGGGAGAGATGATGGGTAGGGAATGAGGGAAGAGAACGGAGATGGAGTGAAGCCATGGTAGCGATTCCCGCCATTGGAGAGAGGATTTTTCATTGGCTTATTTGATTTCTGTTCATTTGCAGCAGAAGAAGGTGATGATTTCATAAAAACGGTTGAATTGGGCTGGCTTCGGGATGAATCAGGTAACGGATAGGACCTGCCTTGGATCCAGATAGGTACATACGCGTACAATTTCTCAAACCACCGGACTTCGATTTCAACACCGGACCCGAATTTGAGTTCAAAATCTATTCCAAGATCACACAAGAAACTCCGGTGAATCTTTGTAATATGATGAACTATTGAATCCAACCCTATATTTCATTTTGTCCTTGCGAAGGGAGTTGCAGAGGTGGATGGCTTGCCGTGTCCGGCGGTCAGAGTCGAACCCTAACCACCAATAATGGATCTAGGGGACTTTGACACAGAACTGGAACCGAACCGTGGAGGTACCTGATTTAATTACAGTCTCAACTTCCGAAAAACCAACCAGAATCAAAACTGGAACCGGTAGTTCAAAACCAGCGAATTCTGAAAGGTATTTTCATTCAGATTCCAAAATCCACCCTCATAAATCCTAATCCTAATCCTAATCCATCATCAACCTAGCTTAATCAACCGTAAAGAGTCATTAGCTGAAAAAAAAAACCATGACCAACAAAAAGTATGGGCCTTGTAGTTTAATCAATTATCTTTTTCATGATCTAAAATAAACAACCATAATCAATTAATCAGTGGATTGAATCGACTAATCTATAAAGAAATAAGCATCTCCTTGTACCACATAGACACAACCATCATCAATAGGAATATATTGACATTAGATTATCTATAGAGCTTGATACAACTAATAATATGTTCATCAACCATCAATTGTATCTTCTTCATCCTCCTAAAGCTTTTTAAAGTTAACATATGCATAGTTCAAAAGCATTATGAATAACATATCTTCATCCGTTAATCTAAAGGAAAAAAAGAGTATAGCCTGACGCCATCATTCCATTCAAACAAACTCACCATCCCAAATTCTGAAATTGGCATTCATGAACAAATTAACTTGCGACCTATTTAGTGAGGAAGGGGGAACTTACAGAATTATAGAGCAAGCAAAGAAACAACATTTTGCATTTAGTTTAGTAATAAAAAATCACACGACTGCAACCATGGTATGGCATGTCAATTCCACCTCAAGAAATTTGATGATTAAATCATGCCAATAGAAGGCAAGATTACTGTATCATTAATAATATAATTTTGTCTGATTCTTGAAATGGTTCTAGAATACACCTTATATCTTACAATTAGGGATGGGATTATCTTTTACGAAGAACTTCTGCGTAGGAAGCTAGTTATTTGAAAGTAGCACAATCTGCCAGCAAAATTTGCTGGCATCTATTTGAAAAAACAAGATTTGTGGCATGAAATTGAAACCATTATCATCTTGGTGTTTGATATCCTTTTTCAACGTAAAGCAAAGATTCGAGAACTTGTTCTAGAGGATGTAGAGCCAATATGGTCAAAAGGTGCCCAAAGCATTGAATCAAGAGGGAAGGAAATAAAATAAAGAATTAGGAGTATCTCTGCAACTTTATTTGCGTTCTTCATATATCCAAGGATGAGACCTATGTTGCCATTTGGTGCATCTATATCTTTTGGTATTATTTAGTTGCACACAACTTAATTAGCACAGCAGAATGAAAAGGTTAGCTAAAATGTTCTTGCAATTTTTCTTTTTACCTCAACCTGCACATAATTTGTTTATACTAGACTTAGATATTCTCATATAGTGATGTTTTACTTTTTTTTTTTTTTACTTTTGGTCCATATCACAATGGTTGCAATATTTTGGTGCTCTATTTGCTAGAACATTGCAGACTTATGGACGAGATGCACACAACACCTTGTTCGAATGGACTAAAAGATTGTTCTATTCCATCCACCTTATATGTCAAGCGACCTTTCTCGGATTGTGGCAGTACCTTCAGCAAAAATCATCGACATAAAGTCAATTTCATCACGAAGGATAAAATAGTTTATTGCTTACTAAATGTTAAATTCATCATGAAAGCGACGTAGTTTCTTCTTCATTGTTATCCTCTAATTAATCATTCATGGTAACATTTCATCCACACTAAATGGTTTAGTAGCATACAATTAAATGAACAAGCAATATTTAATATATTACAACAAACTAAACTATGTGTAAATAGACTATAAAGATTAATAATAAGTAATTACCATTTTTCAAAGCCCATAACTAATTTTGGCAACACGTTAAAGCTTCTATTGTTAATTCTCTCAATTTACTTTGATAATCACTTATCACACGACCCTCAATACTAAACACAAATTTAGAAGCAACAGTAGTGAATGGAATGCCATATATATCTCTAGTTATTTCTTGTAGTATTGAAAACTTAACTCCATTTATCTTTCATCATAATAAAATGTCAAAGTCACAAGTTCTTGGGAGCACATCATCTTCTAAGTAGAAATCAAGTTTGGTTTGAGTAGATGAACATCTTTAGTGCTTTTTTAATTGAATATATATATATATATATATATATATATATCAAAAACTGAAAGTTTATCATTAAGTGTAATAACATGTTGAGAACTATGCTCATGCATGGTTAATGAACTTTTCTCTTTGTTATATTCACTGATTAAGTCATAACAAATTTGTTCAACTCTTGAAACTTCACTTATAGAATTATTTCTATACAACTCTTGATAGTAAAATTCAAGAACATGTATAATTCATAAAACAATTACGAATATATAAAAGAAAACAAATACTATGTTAATTTGTTTAAATATTAATAGTACAAAGATGAAGAGTTTATGTCTATTAATCAGATAATTCCCAGGTAGTATCGATGCTCCCTGTCATTATGTAGTTTTTGAAAATTAAAAATCAAAAGAATAAGTAAATAACTAAGTTACAAATAACAGAAGCAAGACTATATAAAATATATTTTCAATACCATTATTTGTCATGATGCCGAACCATGAGTTGAACCAAATCCTCAATGTGATTGTCCATTATTGAGGTATGTGATTTGGCACCAAGAGTCAAATACACACAACAAGACAGTATCAAATTAACTTAAAATAGTAAAAATAGTTACACTATGTACGTTTATAACTAGATCTAACTAAAACCCAAATACAATATGGTATATGAAGGAAAAAGAAGAAGGTTAGACATGACGTTACATGATCGATAGTAATAGTAACATAGGTGAGCATTGAGAGCGGTAGCTCAATGAAAGGGCGCCCTACTGGTAGGGAGATTAACTCTCAAAGAGTGCATGTGTGTTGGGCTTGAGCCACCTCGTGCAACAAAAAAAACTTTTCTTTTAAAGATAGAAGACCATGCATTTACATCTCATTTCAACATCACGATTCATGCTAGGTGGTTCATATAAAAAAATCGGTGTATTTACAGTTGTGACATATACCTTGTAACTAGCACTAACTCCAAGTTTAGTTTGGGCATGCTGGAATGAAACTTCATTCTTTTACTCTAATAATACTATGTTTCTCTCGTTGCTTCTCAATTTATTATATTAGAACAACAACATTTTTCTTCTAAACTTGCATGTTCACCTTTACTTTGTTAAAGTAAGAGCTATAGAAAACAATAGAATTAGTATCCTTGGGTAGGCATAACAAGGTATATATAATACATCGACCTATTTTAATACACTATCAATTCAACCTATCTTTTACGTGAACATAACAAGGTATATATAATACATCAACCTAATTTAATACACTATCAATTCAACCTATCTTTTACGTGATTGGTCTTGAGGCTCCCTGTAATTTTGTGGTTCTTGAAAATTAAAAATTAAAACAATAAGTAAATAACTAAGTTAGAAATATCATACACAAAATATATTTTCATTACCTATGTTTGTTGTGCTCTCAAACCAAATGACCATATTACAAGCTGAATCAAATCCTCAATGCAATTCTCCATTATTGGTATTTGTAACAATAACACTTTAAAGTTAATTGCTTTAATAATAAGATCATATGAAGTGGATTATGAGTAGGAATATATTGATGTTCCCTGATGTGTCCAAAACTAGTTCTACTTGTCCTCTTGGGTATGCCAATAACCCAACCTCTCTCATAGTTGTCATGGTACTTACTAAAATACATCCCATCACTTTCTTACAAGAAGTACTGGTAGACAATGAACTTGATTCAGGGGGGATATTTTCATATTTCTCAAACACTTTATTCTATTCAAGAAAAATGTTGAGTTATATGATAAACTATAAAATTTTCTAAATATATAAAAGAAGAGAAATTAAAATGAATGCTTATACAAGTCTTACCATTTTCATATCAAGTCAAGTCTAGGTATGCTTCTTCCTATATTATACATAGAAATTGTTATCATTAATTAAACATATTTTAAGTAACTCACATATGAATACTTGATATGGTTGATTAAAAAATTAAAATATGATACTCTTTTGTTTTATTAGCTACTTGTAACCTAATATGTATATTGGTTTTTATGGAAGAGACTTTTCCCTTGTTTTTATAGAAGTGAATGGAAAGAAAATTACGTTAATTTTGAAAAAAAATTAAAACAAAATATGTAATATACATCTAAAAAGAAAAAGAACCAAATAAAAGTTGATTTGATGATATCTACTTCAAAAATTAGCAGTTAATAATGTTCCAAAATTCTCAAAACTCAATAACACTAAGATGATACGTGTAAAAGCAAGGGACAGAGAAGAGGATACGTGTAAAATGGTGGTACAACAATAACACTATGATGATACCTGTAAAAGCAAGGGACAGAGAAGAAGAGGATACGTGTAAAGGGTTTCTTTCACTGTCCCTTGCTTTTACAGGTATCATCTTTGAGGTTGGACTCCTTTATACCTGCAAACGCGGAACCGCCTCGCTCCGTTGCGGAACAGGTTTTCAGACCTGAAAAACCTGTCTCATTCGGGCAGATCAAAGCGGGTACTCACCGTATGAGTAAGTTTTTTAAGTTATAAAAAGTAAAATATATAGTATTAAAGTAATTTTTTATTTTCTCTACTTATACTCATTCATTATTTTTTGAATAGCATGTGTAATAAAAATATTTCATATACTTTTCTAAAATTTCTTAAAAATTTTGAAATCATGCTCATTCCGCCTAAAAAGATGAGTGAAAATGAGAACTTGGTAAATTCGTACATATATTATATTTAAATATTGTAAAGATCTCAGCAGTTGAAATTTAAGTTTCAAAAAGTAAATTGGTATTTTTTGCCGATACAATAAATAACGTATCTGACTTAAAGATATCAATAATCGAATGATTAAGATCTTTAACAAGATTAAAGCACGGATAAGGGCTTCTTTAACAAGATTAGAGCAACCGATAAGTGTTCCCAAGAACTATTCTCTATATATATAGAGAGAGAGAATCGGAAATCCGGATAATTTTCGGTTTCTGTTAAGAGGACGTTCTCAATCTAGAAAGAGTCCATAACTCTATTAGGAACACCTAGAGATTCAGTTAGGAACACCTAGAGATCCCCGTGTCTCACACACTACTAGGCCTAATCGACAGTGACAATGTCTTTGGACGGCATGAATGTCTACCCGAGCTCGTGGTCAAGCGCTCTGGTGCGGATGTCTCCTTACACGTTCTCCGCCATTGGCATCGCGGTTGCGATTGGCGTCTCCGTTCTCGGCGCCGCCTGGTCTGAATCAATCGGTTTCTTCTTTGCCCGTTTCCTTCCTGATGAATTTGTGTGGTTGATTTGTTGTTTTTTATCTGTTTTAGGGGGATATACATTACGGGAAGCAGTCTGATCGGAGCGGCGATCAAGGCTCCTCGGATCACTTCCAAGAATCTAATCAGGTATCGTCTGAAAATCTTGATCAATTTCGCCTTCCGTTTTTAAGAAATTCTTCTGTTATTATGTCGAACTTGTATGTCTAGCAAATTATTGAATCACAAATGGTTGTGGAGAACCTGGACTTCGAGTTTTTAAGATTTTGAATCTTATTTGTGCTGATGCGATTGATGTCGGCGTCGTTGCGTGTATCAAAATATGTGGAAAATCTGGAGTTTGAGTTGCTAAGACATTGAATCTTATTTGTGCCGATGCCATGGATGCAGTAATATGTGTATTAAGCGGGTTTCCTTCCCGTGCTGATTGTGAGTGTTTTACAGTTGTATGTATTTCCTTATCTGAAATCAAGCTTTCCTTCTGATGATGAATTATCTGAAAGAATTTTTCAAATCCAAAAGCAAACCTTTTCCCCTACCATGTGTTGTCGGCTGTCTCATAGGTTGTAGAATCTATGAGAAAAGGTCCAACTGAGTTTTTCGCTAGCCATCGGTTGCCTAGGGAACCTTCCTCCTTTCTAATCCGGGCTTCGGCCCAGAAACGGCAGAGCTTAATGAGAAGAAAAAAAAGGAGAAAGTGGGAGGAGAAATAAGTTCACTAATTCTGTTCTTAGCTCTTGAGATATAGGGCAACTTCTCGAATATTGCTCCACTGAAGCTGGTCTGGATTTTCACGGGAATCAAAATTTAAATTGTGGTTTGTTTTTTCTGAGATAAATTTAAATGCTTTGTATTTCCCTATTGTACATAGTTCTGAATCATCCCATCTAGATCCTGCAAAGGATGCTAGGTTGAATGTAGATATGAATGGAATTATGGTTAACTTTCAATGCTTTATCATTGAAAGTGGTATTTTTCATTGGCAATAGAGGTTACCACTTCAAATTTAACCACTGGTGCCATGTAATAGGTTTTCCCTTTCTTTTATGCAACTTGGAGGGACCAAACGTTTTTGTTTACTTAAGTGGATGTTTTGTTTACTGAACTTTTGTTTTTTCTTTCTTCTATTTTTGTCCTCATGAAGGTGTTATGCACGTTTCCGGCACAATGATCATCTTTTGTTCAGCATACTTACATTTTAACCTGTATATCCTGATATCTAATTGTCAGACAACACGGTGCTAACTTACACAGCTTTGGGCATTAAATAGGGCCACAATAATGATGCTTTGAACATGATGTGTTCTGTGTAAATGCTTAGAATATCTTCATGGAAAGACTGCCTGTTTTTGTTCTACTTCTAAATTGCTACTTCATACATCTCAAGTTTGTCCTCTCAATTGATTTGATATCTATAGAGCAAACTCTAGGATTCACTCTTTTAAAGTAAAGTTGTATATATTGTGTCCATTCATGAGGTGTTGATTTGGCAGCTTACTAGAAAAGTATTGTGTGTGTGTCTATACTATGATATCCAAATCATTTTAAACGGTTCACTAGTTCCTCTCTCTTGGTATGATAGGAGGGAGAGATGATGGAGAGATATACTGTTCCTCCGTCATTCTCCCACCCTTGCTGCTCTATACCGTGTTGTATTCCAACACACTTTTGGAATTGTCATGTTTGTGCACCTGCATCGGTACCCTCATGACATCTTTGTGTATTTATATGTATGTTGTATGTATGTCTGCTGGATATATAAACCCTGTTGTGTTCCCACACATATTATGAAATTGGCATGCCCGCACCTGCACCCACATCCTTGTGAGATAGCCCACCAGGTTTGGGGTTGTCATTATAGTTTGCAATCAATGCTTCTAAAGAAATGTATATATGTAGAAAACTTCTCCATGTAACTACTTGCTTTACTTTGAAGTTGTCAATCTCATTTGATCATTTCCAAACATATGATTATATTTCCATTGATATTTTTCAATCTTTATTTTGTCTCCACCAAACTACGCCCATGTAAGGGATCACCCTTGCATCTAGCCACTACATTTTTGTTTGGTTGTAGTGAATCAATTGCAGAGAGGGTTCCCACATCATGGACGGGTGTGGGTAAAGAAGTTAGTTCCACTACATTGTCGCCCGAATGTAGTTAATAAATTACAGAGAGGATCTCCGTATTTTCAATATGGATGGATGCGGGGAAAAGGAAGTTAGTCCTAGATGATAAGATTCGGATTGATTCTTGGAATATCGGAAAATTGTCCAGTAAGCTAATGGAGGTGGTAGATATTATGATTCGGAGAAAGATTCATATTCTATATTTACAAGAGACAAAGTGGGTTGGAGAAAAAGCAAAGGAGATTGAGGATATATGTTTTAAATTATGGTACTCGGGTAAGGAAAATGCTCGAAACGGAGTTGGTATTATCATAAATAAAGATTTAAATGATAGTGTAATAGACATACAACGATACGGTGACCGAATCATGATGTTGAAATTAGTGTTAGGAGCATAGGTTTTGAATATAGTTTATGCTTACGCACCCCAAGTAGGACTAGAAGATAGTATAAAGACGACTTTTTGGAAAGAGTTAGATAAGGTGATTTAAAAAATTTCACAAAGGGAGATGATTTGTTTAGGAGGAAACTTAAATGACATGTCGGTAAAGAGCCATTAGGATATCAAGGTATTCATGAAAACTATGGTTTTAGGGATATTAATGAGGAAGGTAGGGAGATTTTAAATTTTGCTATGGCATTTGATCTTTTTATAGTTAATACAATCTTCAAAAAAATGAGATGAACATTTAATTACTTATAAGAGTGGTTTATCACAAACACAAATTGATTATTTTATTTGTAGAAAAAAAGATAGAGCATATTGTAACGATGGTAAGGTAATTTCAAGAGAAATCTTAACCACCAAACATCGACTTTTAGTTATGAATTTATAAGTAAAAAATGGACAAGGAAGAAAAGAGTGCATCGAGCTATTCAGATAAAATGGTGGAACCTCAAAAGCGAGAAAAAAAGTATATTTTGAAGGTTTTATGCTAAATAAATCTGCATTTTATTCATCAATAAGATCAAAAACATAGGAGAAAGGTGCAGGTCGGTGCCTGTGGCTGCTGCACTCTGCCTCTCATTTTTTCTCTCAATCCCTAAACCTAATTACAAGGTTGTTTTATACCACTAATCTAACTTAAAAGACTAAACTACCCCTAATTAGTGACTAACATAACTCGGGTCCCAATGGATCAGATTTCCCAATGGATCAGAATCTGATCCATTGGGATCCAAACTATAATTGACTGAACCTAATTACAATAAGACTGAACCTAACTACAATACAAGACACAAACCTAGACGTTAAACTCAACAATCAACATGACTTATACTCAAACAAGAAATAAGAACTTGAACTTGAACTTGATTTCCACAACATGCCCCCTCAAGTTGACTCTTGAAGACTTGTAATTCTCAATTGTGTAAGTGCTTTCTGAAGGCCATTGACTGAAACTGGTTTGGTGAAGATATCTGCTAATTGATCTTCTGAACCTACATGAACTAGGTTGAAGATACCTTTGAAATCTTTTCTCTGATAAAGTGACGATCAATTTCAATGTGTTTGGTTCTTTCATGAAAGATTGGATTCTAAGCTATTTGAAGGGCTGCTCTACTGTCAGTAAAGAAAGTAATTGGAGTATTCTCTTTAAATCTAATTTTTTCTAGAAGTGATATAATCCATTGACCTTCACACATGCCTAGAGCAATAGCACGGTATTCTGCCTCTGCACTTGACTTGGCTACCACATATTGTTTCTTGCTTTTCCAGGATATGATGTTTCCTCCCAAACATACCACATAACCTGATGTTGACTTCCTATTAGTTTTTGAACCTGCCCAATTAGCATTTGAGTAAATCTTTATATCGAGTGTTGGGTGTGGAGTGTATAGCAATCTGTAAGTTATTGAGGACTTCAAATACCTGATAATATGAAACACTGTACTCATATGATGTTTAGATGGGCTGTGCATCCACCTACTTGCATATCCAACTGCAAAACTGATGTCAGGTCTCGTTATAGTGACATATATCAATTTTCCCACTAATCTCTGGTATTTACCAACATCTTCATATGATTCTGCTGACTCATAATTATCTTCCTTAGGTATCTCCATAGGAATAGAGCATATTCGACAATCTTCCATTTTTGTTTCTTTTAGTAAGTCTAGGATATATTTTCTTTGACTTAAGAATAAACAATTATCTTTATGAATCACTTCTATTCCCAGGAAGTAATGTAATCTCCCCAAATCTTTCAAGTCAAATAATATATTTAGTCTTTTCTTTAGATAGATTATGCCTTCAGCATCATCTCCTGTAATGATAATATCGTCCACATATACCAGTAACACAATAGTTTTCTGATCTTGTTTGATAAACATCGTATGATCACTAACACATTGCTTAAAACCCAACTTCATGACACCATCACTAAATTTTTCAAACCATACCTATGGGGATTGTTTCAAACCATAAATTGATTTCTTTAACTTACATACCTTGCTCTGCTTTTGTTCATTAGTATACCCAGGTGGTAGGTCCATATAAATATCTTCCAGAATATCTCTCTGAAGAAAAGCATTCTTAATGTCTAACTGCCCCATAATTGCCATCCTTTATTGACTGCCAAACTCAGAATAATTCTGATAGTGTTCATCTTTGCCACCGGAGTAAATGTTTCTGTGTAATCTATGCCGTATGACTGGCTATAACCTTGAGCTTCTAGTCTTGCTTTGTATCTTTCTATATTATCATCAGTCTTATACTTTACTAAGAATACCCACTTGCATCCCACTGTCTTTCTTCCTTAAGGTAGATAAGTCAGTTCCCAAGTCTTGTTTCTTACAAGGGCTGCGATTTCCTCTTCCATTGTTGCTTTCCATTCTGGATGTTGTCTTGCCTCTTCAAATGTGCTTGGAATATGAGTAGAATCTACATTAATGACAAACAACTGATATTCTCTGGGATAATTAGAGTATGATACGAGCTTTTCCAAAGAATATTTTGCAATTTTACGGTTCCCTTTTTTAGTTGCAATCGGTAAATCATCCAATTCACTATATGAATGCTGAGAGGTTACCTGAATAGGAGGTGGAACTGATTCTAGGTGAGGATTATGATCCAAAGTAGTTGACAAATGCGGAATAAAGGCCTTTCTTTCACCTATGGTATATACCTGCATGTTCTTTTCTTGAGGAAGTATCGTCTCCTCCTCTTCTTCATCATGTACACGTTGAACCTCAACTGGTGGAAGTGGCATTACATGTGGAGACTGAATATATGAAGGATCAACTTTTGGTATATTATAAAATAGAGTATCTTTATGAAAAGTAACGTCTATTGTAACATATAGTTTTCTTCTAAGAGGGTCATAACACTTATACCCCTTCTGGGTGGAGGAGTATCCCAGAAAAATACATTTAATCGATCTTGCATGTAACTTATCTCTGAAGCCAAGATGAACATGAATAAAACATGTACAACCAAACACTCTTGGAAGAAGATGAAATTATTTATAAGGACATAATGAATGAAATGGTGTATTCCTACTGAGGATCCTGCTTGGCATATGATTTATAAGAAAGACTGTAGTTAAGACAAAGACTGCAGTCAAGACTGCTTCACCCCAATAACATTTAGGAACATTACATCCGATTAGAAGAGTTCTTGCAACTTCTAAAATATGTCTATTTTTCCTTTCAGCAACACCATTTTGTTGAGGAGAGTAAGCACACGAAGTCTGGTGCAAAATTCCATGTTCTAGAAAATATGAGTTAAGAGATGGAGACATAAACTCACCCCATTATCACTACGAAAACCTCTTATAGTTCGTTGAAATTGAGTATGCACAAACTGACAGTATATCGAAAGAATATTCTTCACTTCATCTTTAGTGTTCATAAGATATATTATTGTGAATCTAGTACAATCATCAATGAAGGAGACAAAATACTTATATCCATGCACAAATGTAGTAGAAGAAGGACCCCAAATATCTGAACGAATAATCTCAAATGGAATAACAGATTTGTCTTCACATAAGGGAAAAGAGATACGATGGTGTTTTGCCTTTTGGCAAGTTTCACAATTCAAATTTAAATTATTACAATCCTTAAATTCAGGTAGTAACATTCTCTATTTAGATAATAGTAAATGTCCCAATCTTTGGTGCCAGCGAGATATCTCCTCCTTCTGTTTTTTAGTGATGATAGTCGATTGTAAGGCTGCTCCTTTATAATCCTCGCAAAAATACAGGCCTCTCCTCATACTACCCTGACCAAAGATCCTCCCCGTCCTCATTTTCTAAAAGTAACATCCAGTAAAATCAAATATTATACGACAATTTAGATCTTGAGTCATAGTAAAGACAGATAATAAATTGACTGATATATTTGGAACATGAAAAATATTTTTTAAAGTGCCAAATGATGTAACAATACTCCCTTTTCCAACTATTGGAGTATGAGAGCCATCTGCCAGTCTAATGTTAATGTTTGCTTGAGCCAACTCATAGTTATCAAAGAAATCTCTTCGACTGATCATGTGATCTGTGACACCAGAATCAATAATCCATACCCTTGAATGAGAAGTACTAATATTACCCTGAGTCAGGAATGAAAAAGGATATGCCACCGCGGCTTGTGAATCAATGTGGGAGGATGTAGATGGAGAGTGTGAATCAGTTAATCTAGCTTTAAGGAGCTTAATTTCTTTTTTCATATCTGCTAATGAGGTTGTACTGTCGTCACTCTTTGGTCTTTCATTCTGATCACTGCTGAAATAAGCCTTATTGGATCTGTTCTGAAAATGAGTAGGTCTTCCAACTAATTCCCAGCATGTTTCCTTAGTATGTCGTAGTTTTCCACAATGAGAATAGGTTAACTTATCCTTTTCTTCGGAAGTAAGTCCAGATCTACCTCTGCCACGTCCATAACCTCCTTTTCCCCGAGAGAAAAAAGGGGTAGACATATTTTTTTCTACAAATGTAGAAGTTTCTAATATATTAATTTTGGTTTCCTTTTCTAAATGTTTTCTATCTTCTTCCCGAAGAAGGAGAGAGTATACTCTACTCAAGGAGGGAAGCTCCTCTATGTTGAGAATATTATTATTAACTGCCTCATACTCTAAAGAAATCCCCCGTAGAAGATCAAATACTTTGCGTTCTTCAAACTCTTCATTGCGCTCTTGTGTACAACTCTGACATTTGGTCTTAGAATAGAGTTTTAATTCTTCCCATAACCATCTGAGTTGTGCATAGTACTCACTGATTGATCTTCCTCCCTGTCTACATTTTCTAATCTTTTCTATGAGATCATATTTCTTAGCAATGTTCTTCCGCTCAGCATAGGCTTCCTGTACTGTCAGCCAGATATCTCTAGCAGTTTCTAAGAACATGAATGTACTACTAATAGAGGGTGTGAATCAACCAAGCACTCACCAGTGCATTCTCTTTACGCCATCGAGAATAAAGGGGATCTGTAATTGGGGGTTGAGGTATATCACCGGTTAAGTAATCCCAACTCCCTCTGGCCATAATTACCAGTTCAATAGAGCGAGCCCACTGGAGATAATTCTTGCCATCTAATTTCAGATTTGTGATTTGAAATAATTCTCCTTTGTCTGCAGAACTGTGGTCATTTCCATCAACAATCTTTGTTCTTTCCATTTATATGAAAAAAAGTCTCATGATGTCAATTTTCGAATCACAAGTATAAATACTAATATTCAACACCGTTGGATATCAAACATATAACTCAAAAAGAGGTGATAGGGTTCTCTGTTCATACACATACATGTGCCGAGTGTATCCTTGTATACAATCTAATTTCAAAGTCAAAAAACTGTTGTTCCAATGATCTTCAAGACTAGCCGATTGCAATTTATCCCCAAGATGTGATACACGATTTTGCTCAATCCTTTTGTGAAGTGAGATTCCATGTAACTATTAGAAATTGTTCAAATATTATTGCAGATATTATCGCAGTTGTCTAACAACTCTTTGTCTGAATTTCACTTACACAGTAATCTAATATGATAAAAAAATGTGAAATCTGTCACCTGGAATCGTCCCTGCTGCAACACCTTTACGTTGCCACTTACTCGTGATCTTCCTTGGCAAAAAATAGCCGTGATAGGCTATGATACCATGAAGGTTTTATGCTAAATAAATCTGCATTTTATTCATCAACAAGATCAAGAACATCAAGGAAAGGAGAAAGGTGCAGGTCGGTGCCTATGGTTGCCGCACTCTACCTCTCGTTTTTTCTCTCAATCCCTAAACCTAATTATAAGGATGTTTTATACCACTAATCTAACTTAAAAGACTGAACTACCCCTAATTAGTGACTAACATAACTTGGGTCCCAATGGATCAGATTCCAAACTATAATCGACTAAATCTAATTACAATAAGACTGAACCTAACTACAATACAAGACACAAACCTAGACGTTAAACTCAACATGACTAATACTCAAACAAGAAATAAGAACTTGAACTTGAACTTGATTTCCACAACATATTTAAATAAAAAGTCCTTCAAGGAGATGCTTGGAATTATGTTGGTACACCTTGTGATATGTGGAACAATATGGCTATACATATTAGGAAAGTGGCGAAATATGTGATAGGTGGATCTAAGGGAGGTGTACCGTTACAAAAAGAAGCTTGGTGGTGGAGTGAAGTAGTGCAAAATAAAATCAAGGCAAAGATGGCATGTTACAAATTACATTATGCTAAGAAAACTAGTGAAACTTTAGAGGCTTATAAGAAAGCAAAGAAAGAAGCGAAAAAGACCGCCAGTGAAGTAAAAGCTAAAATTTGGGAGGATTTATATAAAAAACTCAACTCAAAAGAGGGCGAAAGAGATATTTTTAGGATAACTAGGGCTAGAGATAAGAAAACTAAAGATCTTAATTCTGTTAGATGCATCAAAGACAAGGATGAAAAAAATTTAGTGGCAACTGATGATATAAGAAATAGATGAAAAAACTATTTTTATAAGCTTTTTAATGAAAATGAAGATGTTAGTACTAGCTTAGGAGAGTTAGCCAAATCAGAAAAGTATATAAACCACAATTTCTATGGACGTATTCAAAAGACTGAAGTCAAAGAGACTCTTAAACATATGAGGGGTGGTAAATCGGTAGGACCAAACAATATTCCTATAGAAGTTTGGAAAATCCTATGAGAAACAGGAATCACTTGGCTCACAAGACTATTTAGTGAAATATGGAGAAACCAAAAGATGCTCAAGGAATGGAGAACGAGTACACCTATACCCATATATACGAACAAGTGAGACATTCAGAATTATGAGAATTATCGGGGTATCAAGTTAATGAGCCATACTGTGAAATTGTGGGAAAGAATTATCGAACATAGGTTAAGACAAGTTTGAGACGTCTTATGAAACATTTTAGAGCAAAAAAGAAAGACCTTCACGTGATATTTATTGATCTAGAAAAAGCTTACGATAGGGTACCGAGGGAGGTTCTTTGGAGAACCTTAAAAATAAAAGGTATCTCATTGACATACATAAACCTTATAAGAGACATGTACGATGGTGCAAAAACATGTGTGAGGACTAATGAAAGAATGACGGACTTCTTTGAAGTTAATATTGGGTTACATCAAGAATCAACTTTAAGTCCATACTTATTTATAATGGTGATGGATGAGTTAACAAAACATATTCAAGATGAAGTACTTTGGTGTATGTTGTTTGCAAATGACATTGTGTTAGTGGAGGAGTCTAAGTAAAAAGTTAATAGAAAATTGGAACTATGGAGAGACATTAGAAAGTAAAGGCTTCCGACTTAGTAGAACAAAAATGGAATATATCGAATGTAAGTTTGATCATTTGGTTATTTCAGAGGACATAAAAATTAAAATTGGCACACATTGCATCCCTCAAAAAGAATGTTTTAAATACCTAGGGTCAAATTTTCAAAGTGATGGAAGAATTGATGGAGATGCTACGTGTAGAATTAATGTTGGTTGGTTAAAATGGAGAGGAGCATCACGTATTCTTTGTGATAAGAATATATCATTAAAGTTAAAAGGTAAATATTATAGAGCAGCAATTAGACCTGTCATGTTTTATGGTTATGAGTGTTGGGCAGTTAATCATCACATACAAAAGATGTATGTGACAGAAATGAAGATGTTGAGATGGATGAGTGGTCTTAAAAGAAAAGACCGTTTATATAATAAGGTTATTAGAAACAAATTAGGAGTGGCACCAATAGAAGATAAAATGAGAGAATATCGTTTAAGATGGTTTGGACATATAGAAAGAAGATCAAAAGAACCTCTAAGAAGGTATGAAAAACTAGATTTTGAAAGTATTAAAAGAGGTAGAGGACGACCACAAAAGTATTGGAAAGAAACAATAAAAAATGATCTAGATTATTGTGAGTTAACTGCTAACATGACACATGATAGGGCTCCGTGGAAACAAAGAATCCATGTAGCCGACCCCGTCTAGTGTGGGAAAAGGCTTAGTTGTTGTTGTTATTACTGTGTGTCTCTACCAATGCTCTTTTTTGGTTACTTCTTTATGTAGTACTTTGGATTGAGGGAACAAGTCGTGTAATGGAGAGTGTTGAAGAATATGAGTTTAGAGTCAGTTTCAATAAATTTGATGTTTTTAGGTATTATTGTAATTGTTCGAAGTATTGAGGGCATTTTGGTAATTTTTTGTACTAAGGGTATTTTGGTCATATTAGAAAAGTGGCGAAAGATGTGTTAGGGGTATCTAAGGGAGGTGTACCGGCACAAAAAGAAGCTTGGTGGTAGAGTGAAGTAGTATAAAATAAAATCAAGGCAAAGAGTGTTAATGTAATAGGGTGGCACGGGCCATCAGGGCCCGTGCACCACTTGGATATGGCCCAGGGCCACTAGGGCCCTGGCCATAGCCGTTGGAAGCCCCAACGGCTATGCCTGGCCAACAACTAGCTGTTGGACTCCAACGGCTAGTGCTGAAGGCTGGCCGGCCAGTACTAGTTTCTAGTGCCTTCTTTTGTTCTTCTTTTATGGCTTCTCATGTACATATGTAACCTCTATAAATACCTTATCACACTATGAATAAAGTATGCAGTCTAGCATTGCTTTTTGACTTGTTTTATATGTGCTTCCGCTCTTCTTGATTATTCTTGAAGATCGGCATTCGTGATTAATGCCATTTGACTCTTAGCGACTTGGTGATATTGATTCGTGCAACATCAATCTTTGTTCATTGACAAATATTTACATGGTATCAGAGCCTCAGATTGAAGATATTGAGCACATTGGGAAGCGTGCTAACTTTGAAAATTCTACAGTTCTTGGTTTTTAACATTTCAAAGTTCAAGGTAACTTTAGAAAGTATATTTATCTTGAAAATTGAAGGAAAATAATGAATTCTCAATCGATTACGTTGTTTTCGTAGAAATTTTGGAATAACAATGTGTTTGAAAATATAACTTTCTTAGAAATATGATTATGGTTTTCTTGTATATATGCTTATGTTTTTGAAATTGAACTTTTGATTTTAACAAACGATTCTTGACTAAAGTAAATTTGTGGCTATGTTTGATATGTTCGAAATATTTAAAAACTTAGTTGTTGTTTATCAAAGACAATGTGGTAGAAATAATATTTTTGACATTCTCGTTTTTCAAAATATATATATATATATATATATCGTATTTTATCATTGTCCTTTGTTATTGATCCATATCTTGCCCTTAGTGAGTTTGAAGAAGACGATAGATTAATTCATTCGTGTTGCATTATTTCTCAAATCTCATCTTCTCACCTTGTTTGTCCATGAACAATAGTCTTGTTACCCATATCTTCGTTTTATGTAGAAATTTGCTTTCTTTTGCTATGAATCTTAATAGTGGTTGTTACTTGGTTTCTTAGTTTATGGTTGTTATAAGAACATTATTCGATCTATTTTTGGATTAAGGATGGTTTATTAGTTTATCTCCCCTTTCTTTGAAAAATCCTACATTGTTTCGGTGCAAATATGATAACTTAAGATTTCTTGAAGCATGTTTTTGAAATGGTCATTAAATAATTACTTGGATTTTTGAAGAAATCACTGTGTTTTTTAGTGCTAATTGTCCTTTGTTGGTTGCGATTGTTTGTTTGTTGGTGTGTTTTCGGTATCTCTCCTTGGTTTCTCTTATGTAGTTCCGTTTGGGTTTTGGCATTTGAGTGACTTGATAAGGGTTGAAATAGCTTTGCCCTTTTGTCCTTGAAAATTGGTTTAATAAAGATTGGGTACTTAATTAATCATTGATTCTCTATATGTGGTCTTGTTTGGTTTGTTTACTTATCACGATATCAACTGTCATTCTTTGTTTGCCATGTGAATTCGGCTAGTCTTGCATTCTTTTGTTATGGTGGTTGCTTTCAGAATTTCTTGGGTTCGATTTGTCTTATGGTGATGGTTGGGATATGCAATACTCCTATAATTTCAGAATGTTTTTGTGAGAACCACTTTTTCATATCCTTGATTTGAAAATATTGAGCTCTACGTGTTTTAGATGGACTTATTGATGAGAAACATGGGTTTAGTTTGATTATTGGAATATTTTAGTGGTTTCCTGCGTTCCCTTCTCATGAAAAACATGAATCTTTTCTATTGCACTTAATATTATTGCATGTTTGTATAGTAATTGCATTGTTGAGTTAAATGAACAGATTTAGCTATTCGACCCAATTTCGTTGCGCATGGTATTTAGACTTGAGCCCATCCAGGTGTGTTCCTTCCAACTTGGTTATATGTAATATTGATTATGTACTTACGGAGTTAAATCAAATTGTTTGATAGCATGTTTAGAAGAAAAATGTGTTGTGACAATTGAATAATTTCAAACTTGTTTATTGATAAGTTCGAAAATGTATTTGTTGGAAAACAATAAGGGGTATCTTCTTGTATAATTGAGATCCATGTTGTTGGCCTTTTGTTGAAGACCTTTGTGATTAAGGTGCTTCATGTTGGTGGCTTTTTGTTGGAAATTAATTGATATTTTAAGATGCACTTATTGTTATTTGAAAATTTGATACGATTTCAAACTTGGCTATTGATAAGTTTGAAAATGTATTTGTTGGAAAACGATAAGGGATAACTTCTTGTGTAAATGAGATCCATGTTGTTGGCTTTTTGTTGAAGACCTTTGTGATTAAGGTGCTTCACGTTGGTGGCCTTTTGTTGTAAATCAATTAATGCTTGAAGATATACTTATTGTTGTTTGAGACACTTAGAAAAATGCTTGTTGACAATGAGTTGAATGTACTTGTACGAGTAAGATTCATATTTTTGGCCTCTGGTTGGAAATTAATTGAAAACTGAAGATGCACTTATTTGAAGATTTGTGATCTTGATGACTTTAAGGTTGCTTTTTTATGAGATTATGATATCCGTTTGTTGGCCTTTTGTTGGAAATCTTTGTGATTAAGATGTTCGATGTTGTTGGCCTTTTGGTTGGAGAGTAATCAATATTCAAAAAGACTTATAGTTATCTTGATTAACTTGTATGCGATAAAAGTGCTTTAACAAATCATTATTTGAAGATTTGTGATCTTGATAACTTTAAGGTTGTTTTTCTTATGAGATTATGATCTCCGTTTGTTGGCCTTTTGTTGGAAATCTTTGTGATTAAGATGTTCCATGTTGTTGGCCTTTTGGTTGGAGAGTAATCAATATTGAAAAAGACTTATAGTTATCTTGATGTTATGGTTTTAACAAACCTTGTGAAACCTTTTGAAAAGCATAAATTTGATTCCTTGGACTTGTCTTGATCATTCAAATGGATTATCTTACTTTTGGAACCATAGAATCACTTTTGAGTTTAAAGGATATTTAAGGGCCTTGGAAATGATACGTTTGACTTGAAGGTTTTGAGCTTTGCCCTAAAAAGCTTGTTTGGGTTCGAGTTTTTCCTCAAAACTTGGGTTTGAGCTTAGCCTTAATGCTTGTTTGACTTGGCGGGTTTTGAGCTTAACCTTAAAAAGCTTGTTTGATTTGAAGGTTTTGAGCTTTGTCTTAAAAAGCTTGTTTGGGTTCAAGTTTGTCCTTAAAACTTAGTTTTGAGCATCACCTTAAAATGCTTGTTTGATATACCAAGGTCCCCTTATAATATCACAAGTTTGTAGTGATTTATGAATCTAGTTACTATAAGACAATCCTATTTGAATTATATCAATGTTTTCTTTCAAATGAGTTTCTTGAGAACATCAACTTCATGAACTTATTTGACTCATTTTTTGGTTTACTCTTTGTATTAGATATTATACATTGTCTTTGTGATTTCATTAAGATTGAGCAAATGTGTGTATTGATACTTCGTTGATTTTCATGCAGGATGACAAATAAGTTGACACATTGATTATGGAACGATGATTTGGAGTTGTTTCAAAGGAAGCTGTGGCAACTTGGATACTAATTTTGTAGAAATTTTTGTAACAAGTTCGTTGAAAATCAAGTTGTATTTGATTTATGTTGGACAAACTTCCATTGTATCCCCCGTAAGTTTGAGGGGGGTGTTAATGTAATAGGGTGGCACGGGCCATCAGGGCCCGTGCACCACTTGGATATGGCCCAGGGCCACTAGGGCCCTGGCCATAGCCTTTGGAAGCCCCAATGGCTAGTGCTGGCCAATGGCTATGCCTGGCCAACAACTAGCCATTGGACTCCAACGGCTAGTGCTGGCCGGCCAACACTAATCTCTAGTGTCTTCTTTTGTTCTTCTTTTATGGCTTCTCATGTACATATGTAACCTCTATAAATACCCTATCACACTATGAATAAAGTATGCAGTCTAGTACTGCTTTTTGACTTGTTTTGTGTGTGCTTCCGCTCTTATTGATCATTCTTGAAGATCGGTATTCATGATTGAATGCCATTTGACTCTTGGCGACTTCGTGATCTTGATTCGTATAACATCAATCTTCGTTCATTGACAAATATTTATAAAGAGAGCATGTTACAAATTACATTATGCTAAGAAAACTAGTGAAACTTTAGAAGCTTATAAGAAAGCAAAGAAGGAAGTGAAAAAGTCCGTTAGTGAAGCAAAAGCTAAGATTTGAGAAGACTTATATAAAAAACTCAACTCAAAAGAGGATGAAAGAGATATTTTTAGGATAGCTAGGGCTAGAGATAAGAAAAATAAAGATCTTAATTATATTAAATGCATAAAAGACGAGGATGAAAAAATTCTAGTGACAAATGATATAAGAAATAGATGGAAAAACTATTTTTATAATCTTTTTAATGAAAGTAAAGATGTTAGTATTAGTTTAGGAGATTTAGCCAAGTCAGAAAAGTATATAAACCACAATTTCTACCGACGTATTCAAAAGAATGAAGTCAAAGAGGCTCTTAAACATATAAAGGGTGGTAAATCGGTAGGACCGGATAATATTCTTATAGAAGTTTGTTAAATACTAGGAGAAATGGGAATCACTTGGCTCACAAGACTATTTAATGAAATATGGAAAACCAAAAGATGCCCGAGGAATGGAGAACAAGTACACTTATACCCATATATAAGAACAAGGGAGACATTCAAAATTATGTGAATTATCGAGGTATCAAGTTAATGAGTTATACTATGAAATTATGGGAAGGAATTATCGAACGTAGGTTAAGACAAGTATCAAGTACAACGGAGAACCAATTTGGATTCATGCCAGGCAGATCTACTATTGAAGCGATTCACCTTTTGAGACGTCTTATGGAACATTTTAGAGCAAAAAGGAAAGACCTTCACATGATATTTATTGATCTAAAAAAAGCTTATGATAGGGTACCGAGGGAGGTTTTTTTGAGAACTTTGGAAAAAAGAGGTATCCCATTGACATATATTTACCATCATAAGAGACATGTATGATGGTGCAAAAACATATGTGAGGACTCATGAAGGAACGACAGACTTCTTTGAAGTTAATATTGGGTTACATCAAGGATCAACTTTAAGTCCATACTTATTTATAATGGTGATGGATGAGTTAACAAAACATATTCAAGATGAAGTATCTTGGTGTATGTTATTTGCAGATGACATTGTATTAGTGGAGGAGTTTAAGGAAAAAGTTAATAGAAAATTGGAACTATGGAGAGAAACATTAGAAAGCAAAGGCCTCCGACTTAGTAGATCATAGACGGAATATATGGAATGTAAGTTTGATCATTTGGTTACTTCAAAGGACATAGAAATTAAAATTGGCACACATTGCAAATAACCGAGGGTCAATTTTTCATAGTGATGGAAAATTGACCCTCGGTATTCAAAAGGAAAGTTTTAAATACCGAGGGTCAATTTTTCATAGTGATGGAAGAATTGATGGAGATGTTACACATAGAATTAATGCTGGTTGGTTAAAATGGAGAGGAGCATCAGGTATTCTTTGTGATAAGAAGATACCATTAAAATTAAAAGGTAAATATTATAGAGCAGTAATTAGGCCTGCCATGTTTTATGGTTCTGAGTGTTGGGCAGTTAATCATCAACTTGTACAAAAGATGTCTGTGATAGAAATAAAGATGTTGAGATGGATGAGTGGTCGTACAAGAAAAGACCGTATACATAATGAGGTTATTAAAAATAAATTAGGAGATCAAAAGAAGAACCTGTAAGAAGGTTAGAAAAACTAAATTTGGAAAGTATTAAAAGAGGTAGAGGATGACTACAAAAGTGTTGGAAAGAAACAATAAAGAATGATCTAGTTTATTGGGAGTTAACTGCTAACATGGCACACGATAGGGATATGTGGAAACAAAGAATCCATGTAGTCGACCCTGTCTAGTATGGGAAAAGGCTTAGTTGTTGTTGTTGTGAAGGGTATTTTGGTCATTTTATATTTTATAGCTCTTTATATAAAGGCTGATAGGTTGTATTAGGGTTTAAAAGGCTAAGATTAAGAAAGAGAGAAAGAGGGGAGGCGGTATTCATTGGAGGTCCGCCCCCTCCTCCAATCTTCATGTTTTTTCTCTTCATCTTGTATTGATGTTTTCTACTATTAATTATCCGTTGCGCAATCACGTTTTTCAATATGGTATCAGAGCCGTTTGATCGATTGGAGTGGTGATAAGAGTGGTTGGCCGGAGATGCATGTCAATAAGCATGGACGGAGGTGTCGGATAGCTGGGTAGCAAGAGATTTTGTTGTTGTTTTTCTCACTGCCAATGTTGTTTCCCTATCCTCGAGAAGAAGCGTCAAATATCTCTCGTGTGAACACTCATTAGAAAGCTTTGTCTTACTGCAACTACGAAAATCCTCAAAATGAGCAGGAGTAAGAATCATGATTCGAAACAATCCAGTGATGAGAAAGAGATAAAAGATATCTCTGCTATTTCAGACATTGAAGACTTCTTTGTTGATGAAGTTCAAAAGATTAGGGTTTATCTCCTTGAGTGGGATGATCGAAATGAGAGAGCGTTGCCATGGAGAATAGGAAGTGAAAGCGAGTTAGTTAAGAAATTCCCTGATCCAGATCTCCCAAAAAAAAAATAAAGGAAGACAACGGAGTCAAATTTTGTGGAATCTTTCGAAATCACAAGTACAATTTCACGACTGAAGATGGATTTCGCTGATCATGGCACTGCAACTAGCTTGATGCGCTACCGATCAACGCTCGGCATGCTTATCACAGGCCATCTGGCAGAAGAAGCGGACGATAATAACACATCCATTTCAGTCTTATCGCGCCCAACATGCTTCTCAGTTAACCAATTCATTCTTCCCAAGACATTGTCAGAGATTGCTGCCATGGAGAAGTTTCTGCAGATGCACGACTCCGTGTCGTGCAAAGTACGAGCGAAGCATGGATGCGCCAGTTGATGCGCCAGTTCATTAATGATGTGGACTTGGAAAATGGTAAACTGGAGAAAGACAGAGATAAAAGTGCTCGCAGACATATCCAATGTCATATTCCTTGTGTTTCAATAGTTGTATTCCTTCATATTTGATTTGGATATGTCTGCATCGGGTGAGAAGAATCGGCCAGTGCCTAATGTCATATTCATTGTGAATTTCTAATAAGGTCAGAATGGACCTTCAAAGCACAAGAACAATTTCTAAGGGAAAGGTTGAAGTCACGTTGCAAGGGAATGATGCAGTAGACCAATTGTTTGATGAAATGCCCAAGAGAAATGCTCAAGAAGAGATGTTTTACGTGAAGTGTTCGATGAAATGCTAAAAGATTATTAACATGAACACTGCACATCAAGTGTTTGTGGAAATGTTCAAAAGGGTTGAAAGTTCAGAAAAAAATTACAGAAGATATAAAGAAGTATGTGATGATTGCCTTCATTGGAAAAGCAGTTGAATGCAAATAGAAGGGAAGATGGAATGCAGAAAATCAGTCTTTTTTCACTACATATGCATGGAAAATCAAATAATAGAAGAGGTTAGAGGAATTGATTGGTATGAAATATGACAGTATCACCAAGAAGCATGAAAGTTAAAACCTTGAGTTACTGAAGTAAACAATCATGAGGGCTGGAAAAGCGGCTGCAATCACCATGTGAAGGGGCGCAGACCGACTAGTATAAGCAGGTGTCTGTATTCTGCTATTTGAGTGGTAGAGAGAAGGCACCCAACCAATACACCGGCTACAGCCACAATGTGAAGGGGCACAGGAAAAATCGTGTGAAGTGTGTATGGTGGAGTAGTACCTCCTATCACAAAAGATCAGCTTTCTCAAGAGTAGATAAACAACATGACTTTTGAAGTGTAGTTGCAAAATCACTTTATGGAGAAAGGAAAGAGAGAGGGAGTAACCGACACCCATAGAAGGATCGTGTGCTACCCATGTGTTCTTGATTGTTTAAGTTGTTTTACAGAAGCCTCGAAGAGATCGCTCGTGCACGTGTGGTGAAGAAAGAACCTGTTTTTTTTTTTTGGCAAGTTTGGAGTTCGAAGTATCTCACTCCCAACTTGAGGGGGGGTGTTGAAGAATATGAGTTTAGAGTCAGTTTTAGTAAATTTGATGTTTTTAGGTATTTGTTGGAAAACGTGATTGCACAACGGATAATCAATAATAAAAAACATCAACACAAGATGAATAGGAAAAAAATGAAGATCGGAGGAGGGGGCGGACCTCCAATGGAGGCCCCCCCTCTTTCTCTCTCTTTATCCCAGCCTCTTAAACCCTAATACAACCTACCAGCCCTTATATAAGGGGCTGTAAAATATAAAATGACCAAAATACCCTTAATGCAGAAAATTACCAAAATGCCCTCAGTACTTTGGACAATTACAATAATACATAAAAACATCAAATTTACTAAAATTGACTCTAAACTCATATTCTTCAACAGAGAGGACTTTTACTTCTGTTTCATCTTGATACTAGGATGGAAAGTGCATGACTGGAAAATTAATGCCAAATTTTATCATTTTGCTTATGCTTCAACATTATGGCCTCTTTTTTTATTGTATGATCTCATGAAAGGGTTTGTCTTTTTCTCCCCTCAACATTTTCCAGAACTCCAAATCTTGGTGACAAAGTGAGGACACATAAGACACTTGTGCTGAAAATAATTCAAAATATTCAAAGTGTGGCACACAAGGAAAAAACCGTGTAGATAATGAGGTTATTAGAAACAAATTGGGAGTATTGAAGATAAACAACAACTAAGCCTTTTCCCATAGACGGGGTCGGCTAAGAGTATAGAAGATAAAATGAGGGAAAATCGCTGGAAATAGTTTGGACTCGTAGAAAGATGACCAAAGGAAAGTTATGGTAAGAAAGCACGAGAAACTAGATTGTGAAAATATTTAAAGAGGAAGAAGACTTCCAAAAGTATTGGAAGGAAACAATAAAGAGTGATGTCGAGTTAACTCTTAACATGATGCATGATCGGGCTCTATGGAAACAAAGAATGCATGTAGCCAACTCCATCTAGTATGAGAAAAGGCTTAGTTGTTCTTGTTATTATTTTATTCAAAGAGTAGGCAAGTTTTGCACAAATTGCTTTTTGGTGATGGCCTAAATTCTGTGACAAGATCCCTCTAGTTAAGCAGGAGAGATTGCCAACTGAAAAAAAAAACTGAAGCATATATCTATGCATAAGTGTCGCAATGCATCAAGCAGGCAAGTTTGACACAAATTCTGTGGAAGTTGGGCTTGGCCAGAAAAAGAGCAGTGCGTAAGGTGCTTGTACTTACTCTTTGCTAGCTCGGACACAAGTGTTGCAATGCACCATGTATAATGGTATTTGACATTAGTTCCATAGGCCTACCTTAAAGTGATGGTTGCACTAAGATATTGTTGCATACTAGTACCTCATGTCTCTAGGTGTTTAGGTTATAGGTCTAGCATCAAACACTTGTCGCAGCACCACAGCTGTGCCTTATTCTACGTGAGTAAATACTATCTTACCATAACAAAATATATTGGGAGAAAAGTGTATAAGTGGCACCAAACAATAAATATTGTGCTTTATATGTATCTTCCAAAAAAAAACATGATCGGAGAAAAATGAATATTATCAAGGCTAGTATGGTCACACCCAGCGTGTAAAAGAACCTCAGATGCAAGAGGAATTTACAGGAAAATAAAGGAGCCCTAGAGGAGAACGTAAAATCTAAAAACTCATTTAACAAGCAAAAAGGAAATAGTTAAAAAGCGCATATTCTGGCAGCTCTGATAATGTCTAGATTGGTTTACTTTGACGAAGTCTGTGAATGATCTTGCGCAATCATGTTTTTAAGTTCTTCTTTCTTTCAGTTATGTGCTGGTAATGTCGACCTGGTCTTGGCTATAAATGTATTACATCAATCATTGTGTCATAATGACTATTTTCATGTATACTGCATCCACATGTTTCAAAATATTTGCCATCTTCCTCGAGTTTGTGTTTGCGTGTTAATTTGTAATGTCTAGTTTGGGGTAGATAAATCCGAAAAAGTTTTATGTTAGTTGTTGTTAGCCTAATACAACTCTCCTCCTTTATCCGAGCTTAGGAATGGGCATGCAAGAGTGATCCCTTACATACACGGAGTTATATATATACTGGTGGCACCACCAATAGACCGTGGACTCTGCCCCTATTGAGTGTTATATATTGTCCTCTATTTATCTAGGTGCAGTGAATCTGAGAATATGAAAAAAGTGCGCCATGCCCTTTTCTTTGGTGATAAGGGGAGGCCGAACCATGCCCCATAGTAGTATTAGTTGTACATGTGCAAGTATGCAAGAGGAACTTATAAGAATATTATAGAACATTTTTATCTAGAGATCCTTTCATGGAGCTTTTAAGCTGTATCTTGTTTATGCTGATTTATCCATTCATAGCGCCTTCCTGCAAATTCTTATGTCCCTTCATAAGACAGAATTCATATGGCTATTATATTTGTTGTTTCTGCGGTTGGTCAATGTGTTTGTAGCTGTACTCGATTGCTGCCTTGGTTCATTCTCGATGTGTAAAGCTGACCCTTAGCTTTCTTTTAAATTTTGTATTGCTTCTTACTTTGCTGCGTGATTGGACCTTTCCAGTGTCATCTTTTGTGAAGCTGTTGCCATATATGGTGTTATCGTGGCAATCATTCTGCAAACAAAGCTAGAAAGTGTGCCAGCATCAAAAATATATGCCCCTGAATCCCTCAGAGCGGGATATGCCATCTTTGCTTCAGGAATCATTGTTGGCTTTGCAAACTTGGTTTGCGGGTATGCTACTTCACATTTTCTTCAAACAAGAATTCCATTTTCAAAAACCTGTTTACCTCATACATTTCGTGTTGCAGAGTCTGTGTTGGTATAATCGGGAGCAGCTGTGCGCTTTCTGATGCCCAAAACTCATCTCTCTTCGTGAAGATTTTGGTGATTGAAATCTTTGGTAGTGCTCTCGGGTTGTTTGGAACTTTGGAGTGATCGTGGGCATCATCATGTCATCGCAAGCAGCATTTGCTTCCAAGTAGTAAATATATATAGATGAGAAGAGACCTTTGTGTATTTAGAAGCGCTAACTTGTTTCTGGATGTTGGTAAAGCTTGGAGACCGGACCAACTGTTGTCTCTGCACGCTAGCACAAGCTTAACTAGTGAATTTGTGAGTTTTGTCCTTCATAAATGTAAGATCGGCCACTTCTCTTCCTGAAGTGGTCTTGTCTTGTTTGAGTTCTATTTATCTTCATCAGTATGCTATTACGTGCATTATATGTCTGATATCCGTTCTTGGAAACGATTGTTCTGATCGACCTAGGCTCCGCAGGATGCCAATGGATGGAATTAAGAGCCGTGAATCCTGATCCTGGAATCTGGTAAGAAATTTAAATTTAACTTCATTTGTGATTCGGTTTTGGTTTTTCATCCATATATGAATTGACTGGATCTCCGACACAGCTATGCACAATAAAAATTAGGAAAAAAATGAAAATTGAATGAATAAAACCGTCTGGTTATTTGTATACGGCTTAACTTTTTTTTCCCTTCCACGTTCTGGTGTGCAATCTATTTCATTTCTACGTTTTCCTTCAAGATAAGTGACCATGCTTCATTAGGCTTATCTCTTATGTATGCCAAAATATCTCTATTTGGCACGAAGTGCAATAACTGACCTGGCTAGGGTTCGACTCGTAATTTGAAGATACTCGGGCCCTGGGGTGTGTATCTGGCTTTGGCCTGCCCATTGAGAGAGAGAGAGAGAGAGAGAGAGAGAGAGAGAGAGAGGACACTCTGGACTAAATACAAGCTATATGGAAGCGTGGTGGAATAGCAGCTGTCTCTATTTGAGAATATAGAGTTGCAGCAGAGGACACTAGATATTGGATAACCTAGCAAAGCGTTGTCGTATTTGGTAGCTTGAAAGATTCGTCTTTGCAGCTATGCATGTAACTGTCGCTTTGCAATGCAGGCGTGAGTCTGTTAGGCAGGGGTTTTGCTGTTCAAGCACTCAACTAGAACATAGGAATGGCCTATGTTTGCATAACCTTTTCTTCTTAATGGAATCAATTGAATGAAGCACAGAATATTTTTTAAACTTCTTAATGACGACCCAGCCTTTATTTTGGCTGAGAAAAATCCGATCTATTTTACTGGATAGATATGTAAGGTTCTGTTTTTCTTGAATGAGATGTAAGGTACTACAAGAATTTGCACATGATACGCATGTGAAGTCCATGAGAGAGAGAGAGAGTTGCTTTGATATCTCATGATTTGGGAATTGGAACCAAGGCATCTAAGTTACGAAGGAGATCCCTTCGTTTTCTTGTTATGATTATCCTTTTATCTTAGTTTAACTTGAGAAAAATTAATGCTAGCAGGATGTGCCGAGGTACCTTTTTATGATCAATTGTGCTTAGATTGTAACCATCTTTAGTTAGGCCCACATGAATCAAGATTTACTAAGAGAGGGTCCGAGATCTCCCTGTTGATGAAAAGTCGGATGTACCGTAGGGCACCATGCTGAACCAGGTCTAAGAGCAGTTTATACAACCATTTCTTTACTTACTTTGTACGTCTTTTTAGCCAAAATCGAACGTAGAACGCCAAAGCACCAATCCAGCCGACTTGAAGAGAGTTCAGTCAATTTGTTAAGGTTGTCAACTGGTCGAACCTGTCCTGGATCTAGTAGGTCCAGGTCTGACTTCAACTTTTGAAATGCCGGTATCATACCCCAGGTCTCTGTTCTATTGTCCTACCATGAGAAAGACAGTACCTTGGCCTTATAAGTATAAACCATGCTGGTCATTTTTGTGCATTAAATGCAATCTATGAAAATACCCTTTCAAAAATGATCTTGGATCCTGCACCCAAAGCGTTAGCTCAATGGCAGGGCACTCTAGCACCGTTACTAGTGATGGGAGTTTGACTCCTGGAGGGTGCATGTGTGGGTGTGTGTCAGGCTTCAACCTTCTCTTGTAACCAGAAAAGAATGGGATCCTTGATTTGGCAAATGAACCAAGGAAGTGAAAGTTCTGGATCCAATTCTTTTGTAAGAAAAAAGATGGTTTTGGGTTTTGGCCTCCACATTGTACCAAAAATGAAACTTTAGAGCTATATTATAAGCAATTTGTACTTCTCAAAGCTACATAAAGACTTCGCTATTTGCACCCAAAGTGTTACCTCAAGGGCAGGATGCTCTAGCATTGTTGCTGCTGGTAGGGAGTTCCACTCCCGAAGGGTGCATGTTTATTTCATAATTAAAGACTTGCCTATTTATTTCATAATTAAATAATTCTGCGCTCTCTTTACCTGTAGGGCAGACACCGAGTTTTAGTTTTAGTGTCAGTATTTCTCGGGCCAGTTTCTTCCTGAGAATCACTTGGGTACACGCTGGGAAGGAAAATGGAAAGGGATGGCAGATGCCATCAACCAACTATGCCGAATCGTGTCATGAATAAGCTTGGCTCGTGTCATATAGGTGACTAGACAATGAAAAACAGCCTAAGCTCAAACCCTCAAGCCTAGGGATGGCAATTTCAGAACAAAAACTCGAACATGACGGAAAAATCTGTGTTCTTCCCACCAGATGTGAGATATAATCGGGTCATGTTCAATTTCAGATGGCATGGGATCTGTATTCAGTAAAAACTAAAATGAAAATCTCAGATTTTGGGTGGATTAACCTCTTCTTAAGAGAAACGTGCACTTATGTGTGACACGAACACAACCCGAGACACCAAACTGCTAGACTTAGAGATCAGATTCAGGTCCGACACCATTACCCATAGTTGAACCCTCTCGTTTGTCAAATTTACGCATGATATTTATGAGATAGTGAGACAAAGTCCACCCTCATGAAATTGGGAAGGAAGAGAAGGAGAAACAGCTGGTTTCAGAGGCAGGCCTTTTCTTTTTCTGGTTACAGGAGGAGTCTGAAGCCTAACACACGTATCCACACATGCACTCTCTGGGAGTCAATCTTCCCACAGCAGCGACGGTGCTAGAGCGACCTGCCGTTGAGCTAATGCGTTGCAGAGACATTCCTTTTCATGGGCAACAAGAGGCATAGCAACAACCGGAGGTGGCTCATGGTCTTGGATATCGCCATTAACGCAATCTCGTTAGGCCCTTAATTTTAGGCTCGTCAATTTTAGGCTACAAAATCTTTGATATTTAGACCCCAAAAGTTTAAGCAACATATATTATCCAATTTTAGCCTTAGGCCTCAACTTGTGTTAAACCAAAAACCTTGATAAACCGGTTCGAAATTTTTTGAAGATCTATATGAATCACTTCACCTACATGAAGTTGGCCTCACCGCCAAGAGATTTTCTAGATCCGCCACTGGCTTGTTCCATACTTCCAGTGATTGAATGTGTAACGTGTTTGAATTCAACAGTGGCTGCCTTTGCCTTCTGTTGGAGGAGATCACAATCTTCACGGGTCTGTCCACCAACCAACCTGGCCACACTTCTCCGCCGTTGAATACTAAATAACAAAGACAAGTTGTCATTATTAACAAACAACCAAGATTGTACCTTTTCCTGTGCTTGGTTGATGCTCCCTAGAGAACCAAATATCCCTGCTGACACTTTTGACTCCGTGCAGTTGAAGAAAATACTTTAATGCCCGTATCGTTTTGCTTACCACGGACCAAGTTTCTATCAGATGCCATTTACACGTCGAGGCCCTCAGAGTAGGGATGGGCAATTATAGACCCGACCCATAATCGACACGAAAGTTCTCTATCTTGGTCGGGGTTAGCAGTGCAGATTGGCTCTGGGTCTTTTAAACGATCCAAGATGCATATATAATACATATTATATAGATTAATACATGTAAAAATGTGTATATTACATTCTAAGGTATGTAATTGTACAGTGTATATTATATATACATTACATACATGTATACTTCAAGATGTATATATATATTATGCATGTGTATACATTTTATGATGCACATATACATGCACTATATATATATATATATATATATATATATATATATATGAAGTTGTAAATGTGTGCACTCATCCAATTCATGCTCAAATCCACTTAAATATCTCTATCGTTCAATTCACATGATTAACGATAGAGATCTGAATTTAAAATTTGAAAAGTATCATTATACTTTTTGTATTTTATATAAATACTTTTTGCTTTAAAATGTATACACATGCATATATATATATATATATATATGAAGTTGTAAATGTGTGCATTCATCCAATTCATGCTCAAATCCACTTAAATATCTCTACTGTTCAATTCACATGATTAACGATAGAGGTCTGAATTTAAAATTTGAAAAGTATCATTATACTTTTTGTATTTATATAAATACTTTTTGCTTTATTATTTCAATCATTCATCTCAAAGATCAAACGGTGGAGATGATGATCTATATATATAGTGGTGAAGTAGCTTGGTCAATAAGATCCAACCCAAACTCCACTGACCACTCTAAGTCTTGAAAATGGACCCAAACATGCAGTTGCACAGTATTTTTGGGTCAACCTGCCTTTAACCCAGATCCACATTAAGGTGACACATTGACCCGATTGCCTGCCCCACGTACAAGGGCCGCGATTCTAGACACGAACAATAATGACAAGAAAAAACACAAATTGGCTTGCAACCGAGGCCTTCTAACCAGAATCCAGAGTCATGGTTGCAATGGTGCACTTACCATCGAGCTGCGCCACATACTTCCGAAGCAAATAGTATCCTAAACGCACCCAGAGTCTTAGCTCAACCCCAGGGTGCTGTAGCACCCTTGCTGCTGGTGGGGAGTTCGATTCCCAGAGGGTGCATGTATGGGGGGTGTATGTGGGTATTAGGTAGGCTTCGGCTACCTCTTGTAACAAAAAGAGAAAAAAAAAATCCTAAACTTGAAGGCCACAGATTGCACAAAGTGGCTTGCCTCCATTTTCTCGAGCTCCTTCCATAGTAGGGCTGGTAAATGAATCCAGCCGCTCCTAGTTCTGCACATCCTTTGGCTTGTTCATGTTCAATTCATTAAACCTTCCAAGACGAACATGAACGCAGTATGCTCAGCTTGTTTCGGTGAGCAACAGCTCATTAAATGGCAATTTTAGAGGTTTAGCTAAACCATATCACAAGGTAATTGTATTATGGTATTTAAGGTATATCAAGGGTGAATTTTCTTTGAAGTTTTTCAGAGAGGAAAACTTTAGACAAATGGAAAAGTCGTTTTGTTTAGGATATTTAAAGAAATCTCCCTCTCAACTTGGTTCAGCTTGAATTAAAGAAGGCTTCGGAGTCCTTTTCAGAACTAATAAAAGGTTGTTGTACTCATGGAGTTAGCCCACCGGGTAGGGGTCTCAACTCCTTAAGCCACAGTGTGCGAGTTCGATTCTCGGCACGCATACCCGACTTGCAGCCTCCCATTTAACAAAAATAGTTCAAAAAGCAACCAGAGCGTAAGCTCACCGATAGGGCTAATTGATGCCCACTTGAACGTCGTGAGTTCCATTCAAGCGGAGAGGGTGGTTTGCATATATGTGTGTGTGAGAAACCAAGTTGTTAGATTAATGGTTTAGCTCCTCCCATTCGTATAAGAAACTGAGCCGCAGAATAAAGGCTTGTCGGTTGGTTCAGCTCATTTACCAGCTCTAGTGATCAAAACTAGTGTTATTAATTCAAAAGATGTAAGAAGTGGCATTCCTTGTTTCTAAAATTGAAGGTATTAGAATCTAGAGCGTTAGCTTAATTTGTTGATAGGGAGTTCGATTCCCAAAGGGTGCATGTATCTGTGTTTGTTAGACTTCATCTAGTAATAAAAAAACTATTAAATATTAAAATGATATTTATATATTTTATAAGTTGTACTTAAGAAAAGCTACTTTTATCACCAGCTAATGACTCACAAGATGAAGGTCATGAGTACAATACCTGGGGGCGCACATCTAAATTAGGCCTTTCCTTTGTTAAAAGGAAAAGCTACTTTATAGTAGGAAAAAGAATTTATTGCTTTTATTAGGTCATAATGAATCTTTTTACTCTTTAAATTTAGAAAATTTCTGGAATTTGATTTTCTCAAGATAGTTTCCTCAAGCTTTCACCGGACTGGCCCCTGCCCCTAAGAAGAGTATAACCAAGCTGCAACGAGATCCGTCCATTGAAATGATGGGCGCAAATTATTTTGTTTATTTATTTATGGGTCCCAACACTTTTGTTCTATCATTCATCTGACTCGAACACAGTAGGCTTTGGCAGGATGTGGATCCAAACGTACTAGTTGCATCATATCCGGACCCAAAATCTGTTAAGGCTATCAAAGATCACATGGAGCTAAAAGTGTTTGTAATATAAACTCTGTGAGACAACAATCAGCATCTGCTAATTTGTGATGCGGTTGTATTTTGGGTACGGGTGGCTCGTGGGTGAGGACACTAAGAGTGTGTTTGGTTTGTAGTGTCATGTTGAAGCCTAAGATTGACATGGGTTTGTAATCATGTGTCCGAGGAACCATTTGATTTGCGGGTTGTATTGCTTGAATTTTCGTACAAGACAGGGTAGTAACATGAGAGAGAAGAAGATATTTGGGTTCTTACGCGAAACCCTTGAGTCCAGTTCTTATGATCGACATCTCTCTTACCGAAGCTTTTGACTCAAATTGAGCTTCTAAAATTAGAACGAAACTTGGAATAACGAGCATCAAAAACCAAGGAATGATTCTCTTGGAACCTTGTACCAAAGACGTCCTACGGAGACCGTCTTACGGCCCCCCAATTTCAAGTATCAATTTTGCAAGCCCCCAAATCTTTTACACACTTACAACAATTCTTCAGGTATGCAATTTCCTAAAAATTTCAAAGTTTCGCTTTCGGCCTAACTTGTGCTGAGCCAGCCAACCCTGCATTTGAGAACAAGAAAAAGAAGTAATTCAATTATGGGTCCATGAAATGTGAGCCATTTATTCATTTAAATCATTATTTAGAAGGGAGAAAAAACAATTTTTTTATTGAATTGACAATCTAATTCGATCCAGATCCAGTTGAAACACTTATATGCTTTCGGGTGCTTGATGAATACTGGCATTTGATAAGCCTAAGCTTGACCCATATCTAACTAGTTGAAGCTTCTTCATAAAAATCACATATACAAACATTGGGACATTCCCTCTTAGCCATGAACGGTACAACCCGAATGCAATGGCAAAGGCCTCTATATCTTCGTCCGAATATAGTGAATCAATTGTAAAAAAGGTTCTCACAAAAGTAGGATTAAAAGATTATATAAAAAGGTTTTTTGAGAGGAGTTAGATAAGGTAATTCAAATAATTCTACAAAGAGAGATGATTTGTTTGGGAGGATACTTTAATGGACATGTCGGTAAAGAGGCATTAGGATATCAAGGTGCTCATGAAAACTATGGTTTTGAGGATATAAATGAGGAGGGTAGGGAGATTTTAAATTTTGCTACAACTTTTGATATCTATATATCCAATACAATTTTCAAAAAACGTGATGAATATTTAATTACTTATAAGAGTGACTTTTCATAAACACAAATTGATTATTTCGTTTGAAAAAAAAGATAGATAGTGTTGTAAAGATTGCAAGGTAATTTTAGGAGAAAGTTTAACTACTCAATATTGACTTTTAGTAATGAATTTATAAGTAAAAAAATAGACAAAGAAAAATAGAGTGTACAGAGTTATTCAGACTAGATGGTGGGACCTCAAATATGAGAAAGAATATAATATTTAAACAAAAAGTGATGTTTGGAATTATATAGGTATACCTTTTGATATATAAAACAATATGGAGAATCTAAGGGAGGCGTACCGACAAAAGAAAAGCCTGGTGGTGCAGTGAAGTTGTGTAAGATAAAATCAAGGCAAAAAAGGCATGTTACAAATTGTATTATGCCAAGAAAACTAGTAAATCTTGGGACGCTTATAAGAAAGAAAGAAAAAGCGAAAAGACCGTGAGTAAAGCAAAAGCCAAAAATTGAGAGGATTTATATAAAAAGCTTAACTCAAAAGAAAATGAAAATGATATTTTTAGGATAGCTAAGATTGGAGATAAGAAAACTAAGGATCTTACTTTTGTTAGATACATCAAAGAGAAGATGAGGAGATTCTAGTGGCAAATGATGATATCAAAAATAAATAAAAAATGATTTATATAAGTTTTTTAATGAAAATACATATAATAGTATTAACTTAGGAGAGTTAGACAAATTAAAAGAGTATATAAACCACAATTTTATCGGTGTATTCAAAAGAATTAAGTCAAAGAGGTTATTAAATATATGAAGATCGATAAATCCGTAGGACCAAACAATATTCCTATAAAAGTATGAAAAATTTTAGGAGAACTCAAAAGATGCCCGAGGAATGGAGAGAGAGTACACTTATACCCATATCAAAGAACAATAGAGGCATTTAGAATTATACAAATTATCGAGGTATCAAGTTAATGAGTCATACTATGAAATTATGAGAAAGAATTATTGAACGTAAGTTAAGACAAGTATCGAGTACAATAGAGAACAAGTTCAAATTTATTATTGGTAGATCTACTATTGAAGTGATTTACCTATTGAGATGCCGTATGAAATATTTTAGAGCAAAAAAGAAGAATCATAACATGATATTTATTGATTTAGAAAAAGCTTATGATAAGGTGTCAAGAGATCTTTTATGGAGAATCATAGAAAATAAATGTATCCTATTAATAAACATAAATCTTATAAGAGACATGTACGATAGTACAAAAACATGTGTAGGGACTTATGAAGGGATGACAGACTCTTTTCAAGTTAATATTGGGTTACATAAGAGATCAACTTTAAGTCCATATTTATTTATATTAGATATTAATGAGTTAATAAAATATATTCAAGATGAAGTACCTTAGTGTATGTTATTTGCATATAACATTGTGTTAGTGGGCGAGTCTAAGAAAAAGTTAATAGAAAATTGGAATTATATAGAGAACTATTAGAAAGTAGAGGCTTCTGACTAAGTAGAACAAAGATAGAATATATGGAATGTAAGTTTGATCATTTGGATACTTCAGAGGACAGACTCTTTTCAAGTTAATATTGGGTTGCATAAGAGATCAACTTTAAATCTATATTTATTTATATTAGATATTAATGAGTTAATAAAATATATTCAAGATGAAGTACCTTAGTGTATGTTATTTGCATATAACATTGTGTTAGTGGGCGAGTCTAAGAAAAAAGTTAATAGAAAATTAGAATTATATAGAGAACTATTAGAAAGTAGAGGCTTCTGACTAAGTAGAACAAAGATAGAATATATGGAATGTAAGTTTGATCATTTGGATACTTCAGAGGACATAGAAATTAAAATTTATACATATTGCATCTCTAACAAGAAAAATTTTAAATACCTAGGATAAATTTTTCAAAGTGATGGAAAAATTAATAGAGATGTTATGCATATAATTAATGTCGGTTGGTTAAAATAGAGAGGGGCATCAGGTAATTAGACCTGATATATTTTATAGTTGTGAGTGTTGTTGGGTAGTCAATCATCAATATATGCAAAAGATGTTTGTAGTAGAAATAAAGATGTTGAGATGGATGAGCGCTCATACAAGAAAAGACCATATACATAATAAGGTTATTAGAAACAAATTGTGAGTAACATCAATAGAAGATAAAATAAGAGAAAATTATTTAAGATGGTTTAAACATGTAGAAAGACGACCCAAGGATGCTCTCATAAGGACATATGAAAACTAGATTATGAAAATGTTAAAAGACGAATAGGACGACCACAAAAGTGTTGGAAAGAAAAAATAAAGAATGATCTAGTTTATATGACACATGATAGAGCCATGTAGAAACAAAGAATCCATGTAGCCGACCCCATGTAGTATGAGAAAAGGCTTAGTTGTTGTTTTTTTCATGTGAATATTACGACCATAACAAAATGTTATAAAAAATTACAAATTAATGTTGAATACTGTCACTTGTTGGTATAATACAATTACTTGGAACAGTCATCTCAGTATTTTCATGACACGAGGATATTCATGCCTGTGACAAGAGACAGCAGCTAAACTGATAGTTCAAAATTCAAACACATTAATTCTGCTCTAGGGATCGTATCCACCGTTGATTCTCATGGACCCAACTACACACAGTCAGGATGGATCTCATCAAAATGAACGGTGCTAATCTACAAACTGATTTGGCATGCCCACTAGCACCACTTTTAGGGCCATGCAAAGAAAGAGACGCGTGACAAGCTTATAATTCATTAAAAACATGCATAAAGTGGTGGAGAGAACCAGCTCCTGGCTACAAAAAGCTAAAATATTTCATATTCAGTATTCCTTTTACTAAGTGGAAACAGGCAAATAAAACCAAAGAAATGAAAAGTGATGAGCAGGGTGCCCTTATTGTCCTCTCTCTCTCTCTCAAGAGTCTCATGTATCAGCAATTATTGATTGCTATAGTAGCTTATGGGCTCCACGCTAGTATGTGTATGTGCTAAGCATAGGGCTAGCAAAGTAACTGTCTAGAAGGTCTGGAGTTCGATGGACATTAACTTCATATACCGAGTTGGACAGTGGCAGTAGAAAATTAAATCCTAAGCTGAGGTGAAGTTATTATGAGATTGAAAATCAATCAGCCACGGTTTAATTAGTGGGCCATTGTTATAGTTTATGGTTTTAACCATAAAAGATAATTTTTAATTTTGGAAATTTGGGTCAGAGGGATATCTTACTCCGCTATTATGTAGATCCACCACTAGCATCCCAATTCATCTTTTCTCTTTTTTTATTTATGTGAGGGTCATTCTTGTGCTCATGGAGTATAAAGAAGTGTTTTTTTGTGTGTATGATTCCCATGTCTTGTTATTGCTTGAAAGAGCATGCGGTTTCAGTACATTTTATCTTTGCCGGACTTGGGTGGGCTGTAGGTAACTCTGGGTTCTATCAATAATCCCACTTAGGGATGGAGACGTTCCCCTGTTATGTCTTCTAGAGCCAAGCATCTATATTTACAGATATAGAAAGAGAATAATTCATGTGTACATTCAACTATTTTCAAATCTATTTAAAGATCTCAATTGATCAATTTTTAGGATCTTTAAAGTAAAAATCAATATAATAAATACACATAAAAAGTACAATAGTACTATTGAAACTTTTAAGAATGTTTTGAGACAAAGGGTTGTATCCATTTGCCACATTTTCACTCACAAACTCATGACCTTCAACTTGTGAGTCAACCCCTTAGCCAGGTGAGCTAGGTTGCTCATTATAGAGATGCAGGTACATTATTAGCAAATAAATCTAAGTGGGACCTGAACCTGGACATCCCCAATTACAAATCATATCAAACCCAATAACACCCTTTAACTAGGGATTCTCAAAGAACAGATTCAAATAAATTAAATCTATCCAAACTAATGTTCTGTTTTCAATTTGTCTTTTTGATTTAGCTTGGCTGTGGAAAAAAAATGTATGGTTTGATTCATGATGGTTGAATCTTACAATCCAGAAAACTTTCAAACCCGATCCTTCAACTCTAATACTTCAAAAAGCAACAAGTACATCCCTTTATTTTCAAAGACAATGCGGAAAATAAAAAGGAAAAAATAGTTGCGTGGTGAACATTTTACTTGTTATTTCTCAAGTTTCAGGGCGACTCGTTGATAAGGCAATCACCTTAGGCCCCTCAATTTTAAACTTTTTACAGTATCAATTATAGACCCCCAAAATATTTAACCTTAGGCCCCAAATTTTCAAGTACCACATACAGTGGCAGATCTAAAATTCGATCATTTAAGATGGGGTAAATTATGTATAAAAAGCCATGGATTCGATCGTGTCCTGTAACTTTTTTATTGGGTTTTCAAATTTCTTGGAGGCCACAGCCCCATCTGGCCTCAATGTAAACCGCCACTGACAATATAATATCCATTTTTTTCTTTAGCCCTCAATTTTTGCTGAGGTTGCGCCACTCCTGTCAAGTTTTCTTGAGAAAATTTTATGTAAAAATACTAGGACCATATTTCAGATGAGTCTTGGTTCACAATGAGTAATAACTAACCTGGCTAAGGTGTACGCTCACAACTTGAAGCTCACCAGTCCGACACCAGGGGCGTTCATCTGGCTTTGGCCTCCCCACTGCACCAAAAGGAAAAAATGATTAACCTTTTTAGTAAAACTCTTCAGTGGGGTAAGGTTTGGTTTTGGATGTTGACAATGATTATTAACCTTTTCTCATGATATAAAGAAACGATACTTTCAATAAAAAAATGAATATTTCTTGAGATTTAGCTTGCCGTTTTTAAGGCGTTTAAATCCTTTGTGAGAGAGGAGATAAATTGTATATACGATATTTTTATTGTAGCACCAAAAATAACTCGTTTTATTATAATCCCCAAATAAAAAATACTACTTTTTTTTTCTCCATCGTGGCCGCATATCACACGATGCAGGCCCTGCCTTTTCTCTCTCTGTAAAATCGTCTGTAAATTTTGTGCCTAAAAACATAAACCAAGGGGCCACGTGGGTTCCGTGCCGAACCAAAAAATCTCGGCAGAAAAAGGGAAGGAGTAAAGACCTGACTGCTTCCAAGGGCACAAAGGTAATTTCCCTCAGAAACGGAGCCAACGGACGACACTGATTATTTATTTAAAATAAAATTATAGAAAATTAAGCAAATCTTTAACATAAGATAATCCCAACTGCAGTATGGTTTAAGCCATTTTTCTGTTTCTGTATTATTGTATGGTTAATCATCACATAATAAAAGGAGACAAGGTGCTAAATACCATTGAATCTAATTAACAGAACATAGTGTAATCTGCACCAATATTCACTTTCCCAACATGTTCCTTTTCTAAGACTGGTTGTACCCTTATTTATCTTTGAATTTATTTCACCCTTTGGTTGGTGCTGATGGATTTCTCCTAATTGGTAGTGATATCTAATGTCATTTTAGTATTCTTTAGAGCCACTTTGATGTCCTTGGTTTAGAAAACCAGAATCCTCTACCTTTAAGTACCTCTTATCTCCTTCCCTTTCTCCTTCAGCCTGGTTTATCTCCAGAACGATGGAGGCTCTTCTCCATACCCATGGCTTCTCCCGTCTGCCTTCGTACCCCAAATCCCAACCTTCAAAAGGGCGGAAAACCAGGCTGAGTTTGAAACCATCCACCCCCATCCATAGCCTTTCATCTTTTCAAGGCAAGGGATTGATTGAATCCTTGCATGGTATTAGGAACAGGGGAAATATCCAATCCTATAGAAAAGATGGGACATTGCAGGTTTGTAAAGCAACTTCTGCTGGTGGGTTGGTTTCTGACGGTGGTAGTGGTGAGATTCAGAAATCCAACAAAATATTTGGGGTGGATACTGTGACTCTGAAGAAGATTATCCCTCTTGGGTTGATGTTCTTTTGTATACTTTTCAACTATACAATCCTGAGGGATACAAAGGATGTGCTTGTGGTGACAGCCAAGGGGAGCAGTGCAGAGATTATCCCATTTCTGAAGACTTGGGTGAACCTTCCCATGGCTTTTGGATTCATGATTCTTTACTCGAATCTCGCAAATGTTTTGTCAAAGGAAGCCCTCTTTTACACTGTCATCTTGCCTTTCATCGCCTTCTTTGGTCTCTTTGGTTTTGTTATGTATCCTCTTAGCAACTACTTACATCCTACGGCTTTGGCTGATAGGCTTCTGGAAACATTGGGGCCAAGGTTTCTTGGTCCAATTGCTATTTTGAGGATTTGGAGTTTCTGCCTCTTCTATGTCATGGCTGAGCTTTGGGGGAGTGTGGTTATCTCTGTTCTCTTTTGGGGATTTGCTAATCAGGTATACTTTTTTTATCATCCCATCCCCACGTCTCTGTGTTCGTGTTGTTAGTATTGTTGGTTTTGGATTTCTCTCTCAGGTTGGTTTGGTAAGACCGAAATCATTCTTATGTAATTCTAAGAAGCTTTTCTTGGTTAGACACTGGAAATCCTAAACCTTTTGGCCCTGGGGCTTCTGAGTCTATGGAAAACTCAGGATGCTGAAATTTCAAAGATATGATTCTTGGTGATAATTTAGATTGAGTGCGAGTTTGCAATTATTTCTTTTGCTTGGCCTTTTCTTTCTTGGGGTTTAAAATGTGTTCTTCATTTCATTATTCCGTTCCACGCATGTGCTTTCTTTTTATAGCTTTTTTTGTTCTTAGTGACTGTTATTCTCTAACTTGTTATCATCTCTTGATAGTTTGTATCTGGGATGGAGGCTTTTTTTAAACCTTGATTTGTGAATCCCCTAGACGCTGAACCTGTTGGCTTTAGTTGGCGAATGAACTGGTTGATGAACTTGTTATTGCCTGAAGCTGTTATTTAACTGTGACGCTTAAAGCGGTGTTTTTTCTTTTTGGTAGAAATGTTCCCGTGATAAATAGAAAACATTCTGCTGAACTTGGTTGCTTCCTTTGTTTTGCACTTTGATTATTTACAACCACCGTTTTTCTCCTTTAATTTGTTGTTACTTATTATTGGTAAATGTTTCCGTGGTGGGTTTCAACTTATAATTTTTTAGCGAAAATGTCATCTTAGTTTCTCCTGTTATGGTACTGTTGGTGTAAATCCTGTCCCTTCGACAACCTTATCATGCACCGCAAGTTCTGATGGTATTTTGGATACGATTCCAATTTCCAATGTAACTGGCAATTGTTAAACCTGTTAATCTCAATTTCTGAGTTTGTTGCAGCATGATATGAATTCTTTTTTAACAGAGGAACAATCTCCATGCGTTGCAACCTGTGATTCTCTGCTTTTAATTGGTTACTTGATTTTATGTCTGGCCTCTATTCTTGGTTCGTCCAATCATGTCTTACACCTTCTTTAATATTTTCATTTGCATTCTTTATGTTGGTTCCGTTCATCCTGTTTTCTGATAAAATCAATTCCTACGTGTTGGTCAGTTCAAGTGCAAACTTTTACTGCCTTGCCATGTACACTGGCTTTATATTCCTGCTGCCTTTATTGGTTTCTCTGTTTCTTTTTGTGCTACTCTGTACCAAGCTTAAAAGTGAACTTGAATTAGAAGTTCCTCTAAAACTTTGCTGCTCGAATCCTTTTTATACTGAAGGCTAACACTGCCACTCATCTATGCATTCACATCTGCTGGAAGAATTTGAAACTAAATCTTGACACTTCTGTTTACTTGCGGACTAGTTCATTGAGGTGATAGCAAAAGCAGCCAAAATCAACATGACAATCCATTGACATACGGATTACGCCGTGTTGGCAAAATGTCAACAGCATGCCTGCAAATGTCAAAAACCTACGGTATGTCCAAAATGTTGAACGATACAGACCCAAAAGCTAGAGTTTTTACAGGTACTCAAAAATTTTCAGGTCATGTCTTGTGACTGACAATGGTGGACCCAGATATGAGTGTCCAAACAACACATGGTGATTTTCTTCTCCAATTTAGTCATATCCTTGTGCATACTCAGCTTCAACTTCCACTTCATAGCACCATAAAGTTCTGGAGCTGTTTTGCCCTTGAAGTATCTTGTCATGTTACTAGTTTGTTGATTGTTCATTTAGTGATTCTTATTTTAAGGCTTTCTGGAGAAAAAATAATCATACCACATCCCAGATATGCATGCATAAATCCATTCACACCAGGAAGCATAGACATGCATTGGATTGCTCATATTTCAAGTGTGTAAAGGATTGCGTGATGAATATGAAATTGACATGTTTCTATTACCATTTCTCTTTGTATTTCATGGCCTTGATAGTTCTTAAAATTTCCAACTGAATTTTTTCCTTGTCTTTTTCATTTCTCTATTATCACTTTTGCTCCTAAAAATAGCCTTTTTATACTTTCCTTTTGCGAGCATTTCTATAAGAAGTACTTAATACATTTGGAGATAACTGCCTCACAAACTGATCCATGGTACATGTGATGCAGCTGTCTGCCAGGTTAGCTTTTCTACATTGCTTTTCTGGATTATATGTTATGATGTAACACTATTGAAAACAAGACATTAAAGTGCAATCAATTTTGGTGTAGTGTTGTTGATGGAACTAGGATGAAACAACTTACATTAAATGATCCTGAATTTGCGTCTTATTGTACATTCACCGGTTCTCTACACATTCTTTTTCTGTTATGGTCCATGACGAAGTGGTCTCTGCATTCTGTAGCTTTTGGTTTGCCCTTGACAGGTTCTTGCCTTGGGTAGTATTTTAGATCTGCCTTTGGACGAACATACAAAATATGAGTTATACATATGATCACTTCGTTGACTTATGTGTGAAATTTGGAGGTTTATTATCTCTGTCGTTACATTTAAATGGTTAAATTGATTTTTCTGCTTATTGATTAAAGCTTGGTTTGCATCCACAATGAGGAAGAAAAAGCATGTTCCATGGTAAACTTTGGTGTACATGATAGATACATTGGCAAGAAATTTGCATCACATTCCCCACAACAAAATGTTGTGAGGAAATATGAAATTTCAGTGAGCAAGATGGTGTCTGATTTGTATGTTGTAGTGGCTAATCTTTGTGCAGTTTTTTATGAATCATTGTTCACACCTGGGTGGTTTCTTACTATCTATGGTTGAAAAAAATGTGCAACTTTCTCTTATTGATGAGTTATTCTTTACTGTACGTTGACAAATCATTTTATTTTACAATGTTTCATCAAGATATAAGAAGTTCTCTCTTATATCTATAATGATGAGTAATTTAATACATGTATGATTGGTGCATTTCTGCGGCTTTTGTTTTGCTATTGAGAACATGGTATGTTGCAGATTATTATCTGACCTTTTATGATTTTCTAGGTTTGCTATTAGATGAGCATCTATGTTGCATACCAGTACCTGGTACGGGCAGGGGGTACACACATTTAAAAAAAACTAAGGTATGGGTACATCACTATTAAAAAATATAATAAAAATATAAATGCATATAAATGCAATACCAACTAACAAGTATATCGTATCAAAACAAGAAAGTTTCATTTGATAACATTTTCAGCTTTATACATATAACATCCATATCAAAATTCTAAAATATTATATCAGTCATCTAAAAAGCACAGAATAGTATGAAAATGAAAAGGCTAAAGCAAATAGCACAATGCACCCACAGACACATAGTATCAAGTAATGACTAATCAGTGAGTAATAACAAATACAAAATATTTTCTTAATGCAACAAACATAAAGAGAAAAAGGAGAAAAACTTAGCGGCCCTCAACAAAATGTCATTGCAGGTGTCATCCTTACATTATCTCCAGAAGACAAGGAAACAGGGGCACTTTTTAATGGATGAAAGCTGTTTCATACAAGCAAAACCTAGATTCTTACAGAATTCTCTGGCTAGCAATGAACCCTTTTGTGAGTCCAATGACTCAAATCAAATGGATTCTCAATTTCTCATGGTTCGGGAGAATTGGAATCCCAGGGGGTACCAAAAGGGATGCCCAGTGAGAACTCATAACCAGTGTTCAATTGTTCACTGGGGATTCAACCATATTTAATCAATGGGCAACCTCAAAACTGAATGGAGTACACATGAAAACACGATCAATCTAGCCTGATTGTGTGCATCGGAACATCAGGATTAATCGATGGCTCCTCACCTAAAAACTCAGAGGGAGAGAGAGAGAAGTGAGAACCTTCAAAATTTCTGGATGATCATTGCCTTGGCGATGATCCTGCCAGTGATGAGCTCAGAGTGCCAGAGAGAACACAACATCCACCAAATTCTGTTTAGAAATTAGGGTTTTTACAACCCTTATTTTGAAATTTGGATCAGATTGACTCATATCCATCTGGGTCAACCTGATCCAACTCTAATGGTACGGATACGTGTACCCATACCCAGTATGTACCCGATATGGGTACACAACCCCAAGTGCCATACCCGTGCATCAGAGTTGAGCATATATAGTATGAAGCATACTTAGAAACATTTGGTTGAATTCAATCCTAAATTTGTTGGTTAATTATCTCCTGTCATTGCATGGAAATGTTTAGATTCACTTTCTGTTTCTTAATGAAAGCTTGATTTGCAGCAAGATATAGTCTTTGATGAGTTAACTAATTTGCAAATGTGTTTGACGGGGAAATTTAGTGTAGCATGATGTGTCCTCACAAAAGTTTACATCAGATCCCGCACAGGAAAAAGTTTTGACATTATGATTTTTCAATGAACAAGGTAGTGCCAGATTTGTATTGTCAAGCATTAATCTTCATGCAGTTTTTTATGCATCATCATTATCCCTGGCTGGAGTAACTGATGCTGCTTTTGATATTTATATGGTTGAAACAGTTTGCAAGTTCTTTTATATTGTAATCATTGTAATTATCTGGTTTAAATGTTGAGTTCTTTAATATAGGTTGTCAAATAATTTCCAACATTTCTTTTAGTACAGTTCTTTAAGTTTGTCATTGGTCTGTCATCCCAATTCTTACATGGCAGTATGTGTGATTCTTCCTCTCAACTTCATTTGTTCAGCTTATTTGATTATTTGATGCTAATCACTTCCTTAAATACCACTAGATTATGCACATTCAATATTTCTAGACATTTTAATCTCGGGTATGCTATGCATTGCAGATCACGACTGTCGATGAAGCAAAACAGTTTTATCCACTATTTGGTCTTGGTGCCAATGTTGCTCTTATTTTCTCGGGCCGTACTGTTAAGTTTTTCTCAAATCTTCGCAAGAATTTACCCCCAGGAGTTGATGGGTGGGCTATCTCTCTTAGAGGAATGATGGGCATTGTAGTGCTATTGGGTTTTGCAATCTGTGGTATCTACTGGGGAGTTAATACATTTCTTCTTACTGATCCATCAGTTCCGAAACCTGCTGCTCGTAAGAAGAAGGTATGTCACGTCATGATTCTCATTGTGCTTAAGCTATTCCTTTTTGTTATGAGGTGTCAACTGCAAAATGGTTATGGGTAATTGCAGGAAAAGCCAAAATTGGGCATGATGGAAAGCATGAAATTTTTGCTTTCCTCGAGGTATGTGAGAGATCTTGCTACGTTAGTGGTTGCATATGGCATCAGCATCAATCTCGTGGAGGTCACTTGGAAATCAAAGCTCAAGGCTCAGGTAAATCTATCTGTTTAATAGCCTTCTTTCTTCTTGCTCACTCATTTCCAATATGTAATAGTATTTCATGTGAAATTTGCAGTATCCTAGCCCGAACGAATACTCGTCCTTCATGGGTGACTTCTCGACCTGCACAGGAATCGCTACTTTCACCATGATGCTACTCAGCAGAGTGATACTTCGCAGATACGGATGGGGAGTTGCTGCCATGATCACACCTACTGTCCTGCTCCTCACTGGAGTTGGTTTCTTCTCCCTTCTTTTGTTTGGACAACCACTCACACCTATGCTTGGGACGTTTGGCTTAACTCCTCTGCTTGCAGCTGTTTATGTGGGTGCCTTACAAAACATTTTCAGCAAGAGCTCCAAGTACAGCTTGTTTGACCCATGCAAGGAGATGGCCTATATTCCATTGGATGAGGAAACTAAGGTCCGTTACCATTGGCACATGCCGCCTCTGAATCTGTTCATTTTTGCCTCTATGTGTCTGTCTTTACAATCTATCTTCATTCATTCAGGTTAAAGGAAAAGCTGCAATCGATGTTGTTTGCAACCCATTAGGAAAATCTGGTGGTGCTTTGATTCAGCAGTTTATGATTCTCACATTCGGGTCTCTAGCTAATTCTACACCATACCTTGGAGGCATACTGTTGTTGATTGTCGGTGCTTGGTTAGCTGCTGCTCGGTCACTGGATTCGCAATTCTCTGCTTTGGCTAAGGAAGAACTGCTACAGGAAACAGCAGCAGTTCCTGCTAAGGAGGCGTCAGCAGCAACAAAAGTGACTGAATCTGATGGTAATGGTTCACTCTATGAAAGCGAGGCTAAGGTAGGAAATGGCTTGGGATACAAACCTGTTCCAACTGAAGACGACTCTTCTGATGGATCTCCTTTGAAAAAAGCTGCTGGCGAAGGGTCGGAAAAGTTCATTTGAAGGAAGAATGTGATGAAACTAAAGCTTTCATGTTTCATGAAGTGGCTAGAACCATAATGATGTGGAATTTGCGAGGTGGATTATTGAGGGAGGATAGAGTAGGAATAACAGGAGAAAGAAGGTATTTATCTTTTATGGTGAGGAATAATCATGTCCTGGATTTACATTTGTGGTTTTGTTTGTGACTAGCAAAATTTTGACTCTACAGAAGAGGTGGGAAACCATTGATTCCTTGGATTAAATTGAAATTAGGATCTAAATACTTCTTTTATGTACCTTCATGGTTATTTAGTTTCTGTTTTATTCGGCATAAGCGGATCATGCCAGCTAATTATGGGTGGTTTTCCATCTTTCATGTGATGACGCAAGAAATAAATAACACTTGATAGATAAAGAGAAAATGAACCCATTAGTGTCATTGGAACAGCTAGCAAGTGGGGAGGAGATAACGAGCAGTTTCTACTGGTTGGTTGGTTACCTTTAGGGCATCGACTACTCTCTAGTAGAAAAACTTGGTGAGTATTATTTAGTCAATTTTCAGACAGGTTTGGTTCTTCTCATACTCGTTCATGTTTGGTTTGTAAATCACATGATCTGAACATTACCTTTAGGTCCATTCAGCTAGTGGAAGCTCATTAAAGTGGCATTTCCAAAAGTTCCTAAACCAGTAAATGATGGGTCATTTTCCTCTTCAGCTTTATCTGCAAAGGAATGGTTTAGGTAAATGAAGGGTCACGCTATCTAGGGTGTTTGAGAGAATCCCTGTCAACTTGGATAATGGGCCATGGAGACATGTTTGAGCAGAAGATGATGGGCCGGCGATGAGCTCGGGTCTGTGTAGGAAACGAGCCGAGCTAGAAAATAGAATATTGGGTTTGCACGGCTTGTTTTCCAGCCTCATCAAGATGGCTGCTGTGGGTGGGTGATGTAATGTCTCATTACTGCAATTTCATGCCCAACGAGAGCGGCTGGACAAAGATGTCTTCTGCCTAGAATTTCTCATTTCATACAACAAACAGCCTAAGATTTGAAATTTCTGTTTAAGCACCTCCTATTGCCGCTGCTAAATGAGCCGAGGCGGGCATGTTCCTTGCTCAGCTCATGCCTGGATTAGCTAGTCAGCTTGTAAAAAGTTATCGAAGTTCAGGCTGAAAACGTGCCAGAATTCTTGAGGAGTAAAACCCGCCCCATTGCGGGGCGGGTAGAGTTTAAGCTAAACCCACCCCACCCTGACATGACATAAGTATATATAATGTGTTTGTTTATAATATATATATATATATAAGTATTTTGCATGTATATATATTTATATTTATATAAATGTATATATACATACACTATAATATTAACTAAATTTTTTCCAAAAAAATACTTTTGTAGGTTGTAATGAAGAGGGAGCAAGACGGGTGTAGGGTTTGATCCCAAGACCCATGGGACGGTGTAATGGGGGCTTCTAGTGCGGGGCGGGTGTGGGTGGAGTAAAAATCCACCCCACCCCACCCCATTGCCATCCCCGGTAACACTAAAAGAACTTAATTTTGCGTAACCTAATTAGAGATTTTTTTATTCATTAGCTTACACAATTGACTTTTCACTGCAGTATTTATTTGTAAAACGGAACTCTTCACTCATTGAAGACATGTCTCTTAATAAACTAAATAGACACACAATTAACCATTGATTAATTCAAGAGAACATTAAGTCTAGGTGGTTATAGTGGTGCACTGTCGTGAATTTACATTGAGCCAAGGTGGGTCGTCTGCCCCACCCAGAATCTGGCCAACAATCAGTCTATAGCCGATGATGGAGTCGATCGCTCACCTCACCACAAACAGTTCCGGGAGCTATGTGGTCTACACTAAGATAATTTCTAGATCCATTATTGAATGCTGCAGCTCAAATTTTTGCAGTCCTAATAAATGCGTTCGGTACTAGTTTTTTTCACTCAAAGATAAATCATTCATTTACCGTTGAGATTTTTTTAGCATGCATTGAACATGTACTACTTTCTATATATATATATATATATATATATATATATATATATATATATATATATATATATATATATATATATATATATATCACGTGTTTTGCATTTCTGGCAGAAAAATGGTTTCTGGATATCCAACACCAAAGAGTGATCGTTGAGTTCTTTTTGCACGTCATTGTTGATGCGGTATTTATGAGACCATCTCTATTCAATTGCGAAGGAACATGAGGCAAGACCGTCGCATCAGGCCACAACCATTCAAGACTACAAATGTAATGAGCGATATTTGCCCGTAATTTCAGGACCTCAATTTTTTTTTGTTAAATTAGTTTGGAAACTAAATAGCCTTCAGGACGACATGCTATTCTTATTGTCAAAAGACTTGCGAAATGACCAAGAACTGCTGTTTTACATTCTTTCAATCAAATTTCATCAAATTTATGTCCTTTCCTGTTGCTTATTGTAATGATCATAGATGGATCTAAAAGAAATAAATTTGAACTTAAATAATAAGGTGCTGTTCTTGAGATGGTGGAGTTCGGAATACATGTGAGTCAAACTTTTGTATTTAGTCACTACTCGTAATAAAAGTATATTACTTTCTTGAAAGAATGTTAGCGGTGTGTTCTTTTATGGGAACTGGACTTTGACGGTGTGTATCAATGGTTTTATAGGGCTCAATTTGAGTCAAAAATTTGAACACTAAGGAGTTGTTCCGTCATAAGAATTGGGTGTAGAGGCTTCACACGAAAACCTAAGCACCTTCTTCTCTCTTGTATGCACAAAAATCTAAGTCTCTCAAAACAATCCAATGTACGTATAGGCTTAAGTTCTAGTACCAAGGTATTGACACCATGAATCAAACACCTTAAAGAACGGTTTGACCACTCCATGAATCAAACACCTTAAAGAACGGTTTGACCACTAAGAGTTCCCACCTCAAGTTGTAGGTAAGGCCCCTTATAAATTGCCTATACTATAGATCCATTTTTCCCTATGTTTTAGTGCTCATTGTTTTTGGGTACAATGGGGAGGCTGAAGCCAGGTGTGCGCCCCCATGTATCGAACTCATGACCTCGAACTTGTGAGTCGCACCTCTAGCTAGTGCTACATTATAGCTCGTTGTTGGAGGTTCGATTTTAGAAAATGCTGCGACACAATCTCTACGTCCTTACTGCAAAGTATGAATCATATCGTATATCAGAGGATGAGAGACGTTTTCCATACTTGTTAAACATGCAAGTCATGTTTCCCACTTGTGAATTGAATTTTCAAGTCCATTAACCGCGAGGGAGTGGTCTCTGAGTACAAATGAGAGAGGTGCAACTGTGAGAGAGTTTCACAGTGCCCGGTAATGGGTTTCCAAAAAACCTTATGTTTTCCGTTTCTGTTTTCTACAATTCAGTAAATGCACCTACTTCTCGAATCTCCTTATCAATTCATTGTTTGCTGCTGTATTTAGAGGTTAAAGAAGTTTGTAGAGCAGTGTTTCCATTAATTGTTGGTTGTCACTATGATTCAGGGATTGCTGGAAGTGTAGAGTGTGGCCTGTTTGGCGTGCTGTTTCAGCACATTCGGGGAGATCTACAAGGAGGTAGGCTGTCAACCAGACTTGCAGAAGAACAAAGTTGCACGCCTACAGGTACCACTTCTCTGGTAAGTATACAGTTCGGTATTTTGTAACACATTGTAACGCAGTGGATATCCCGTTTCTTGTATCTGCTGGCTCCAGTGAGCACTTTGATGTATTCCGTCATCATTGATGAAATCACTCTATCTTTTGATGGAAGAAGAAATAGTTGTGAACAAACAACAGAAGTTATCGGTACGAAAATGTCTTCAAATGAATGAAAAGTGACCTATTGCAACACAACAGCTCTAAACAAGGGCAAACAGAATCAAAATAAGGCCAACTGCCCCACCATCAAAAACAAAACCAGAAACAGGACCCGCCGATTCTTGCCTAGATAAGAGAAAGGGTGCCTAAATTGAAGAGTTTTGAGTTTGAATTGGACTATCATCAAGAACTATCATGAAGAGCCGCAGTATCTCGACAGCTGCAGCTATGAAACGTCAACTTTTTATGCACGGAAGCAAGTACGATCGACTGTTCGGTGATAGCGTCGATCCTGTCAATTGACAGATACGTAAACACATATAAATTGAAAAAATTAATTAATATAATAAAAGTCCAGGTACAAGGAACTCTTTCTCGACTCTCTCGGACGGAGTAGCACAACGACGTCTCGCCCTTGAGGCCACAAGGGAATAGGAAGTTACTCGATCTGGGCTACTCGTCGCTCCTGAAACCGCTCACATACGCATCAAGAAGATGAAGACAATACTACGTTTCCTTGTTGCTCTCCTATCTCTCATAATATCCCTCATAAATTCTTGGAGGCTCTCTTATATAAGAGGCCATCCACTTGAAACCCTAAGTCGGATCTGGATTTGATCCGACTCCAACCACACTAAACCCATAACACTATTCTGGCACAACGACCCAAACACAACCTCCTACTCTCGAAGTTTTGTGACCGGAAGACACGTATCGTCCTCCTCTCCTCGTTCAACCCATCGCACCAAGTACCAAGTTAAACGCCGTGGATCGGCACCTCTCACCTCATGCTCGATAATCTAAGAAACTCAAAAATATCCTCATACACAATTGGCAGTGGTCAACCGGTCCTCGAAGATTGCTTCATTATGCTCACGTGTAAGACAAAATGCATCCTCAGCCACTCTGGAAGCTCTAACATGTATACAACTCTGCCAATCCTCTCTAGGACTATCATATTGAGGCTTCATACTCAGATGAACGCCCCGATGAACCTTCTTCTAGATGTACTCGAGGATCTTGGCATATATCATCATCCTCGTACATGCTCTCTCTAGTGACTCTTACACCTTTGCAAGCACATCTACCGTTGCCGTACTTCCCATAGTGTGGCAAACAACTCCTCTGCTCTCTCTAAGCCAACTCAAAGAGGGAGAGAGAGTGATTTTCATCCTATCATTATCTCGAATGGGCTATTCTTTATAATTGGACATGACCTATTGGTAGCGAAACCGGTCGAACATAACCATAACATAGGACCCCCGATTTGGTTACGGTTTATGGTATTGGAAAACCAGCTCGGAAATAGAATCAGAACAGGAACTAAACTTTATATATTTTTTCTAACACCTATTATCACAAGTTGGTTGGTAGGCCAACGATAGGGTATTACTCACCATTGCTTTGCTGTTGGGATGCATTTTCAATTGTTTTACAAAAAAAATTAAATGAAATCAGAACTTGAACCGCCATAAACTGACTCCAAGGCGGTTTGGTTTCGATTCTAGGTTTTAAGCAACCCGAAATCGGACATGTCTACTTATAGTTGATGGCCTGTGTAGGTTGTAGGATAACCGGGTGGTATTCAATAATGAGACCCAATTGCGTTGTCTGACAGTAATATAGTAGTAAAGATACTCCTCCAACAATGCATTGTACTTCTCTGCATCACAATGAAGAGCTCTCTCATAAGTGGATATCTTTGTTGCTGATGATTTCTTCTAGCACACCAAAATGCTTCATGACATCTCTCATGAATAGTAAGATGGTCACTTTAATTCAACAATCTTATGTAGTTGTTATGAATATTGCTACTTCGAGAACATGTCCACCTAATGCATGGTCTTAAAAGACGTCTATTGGTGAAATACTTGCACCAAAATCCATGGTGATAAAAACCCATGGTTCGCTAGGAATGTGAAGAGGTTGCAATAAATTGGTTGGCTTCGCTTGCTTGTCTTCTCCCTCTAGTAGACAGGACAAGCTTGCACATAGTCGCCAACATCCCTGCTCATGTGGTCAATAGTAACTCCATGAAAGTAGTGCGAGTTGCTCCTTTCGGGGTGCCCGACATACGACACATCGTGTATCTAATTTATAATCAAACTTGACACACCACCCATCACTAGTACTAGAAGTTGTTGATCAATCGTTCAAATTAGTTTAGCACACTCCACAAAGCAAGTGATCAACCCCTTCCTCAACCAATTACAATACTAGACATAGGCAAGGTCATCCAATTCATGTTGTTGCACCATGTACAATATCACTCTTTGTCGTGCTGTAGCAATTACAGTCTTTTCTACTCTATTATAGTTTTCAACATGTATGCAACCACATTATGTTTCCCCTCCCGATATACCTACTCAAAGTCGAATTCTTGTAGAAGCTCCAACCACCTTGACTGTCTCAAGTTATACTTCTTCTAGGTCTTGAAAAATGTGTTCACTATATTGTGAGTGAAAACAATGAAGGGAACACCAAGAAGGTAGATTTGCCACATCTAAAGGCAATAGACCACTACGAGTAACTCTTTGTGTGCCAAGTATTGCATCTTCGCATCCTTGAGCTTCTAGTTCATGAATGCGGCTGATGACCCTCCTATACGAGCATGCCGCCAATGTCCCTATTCCTAACATCAGTCTAGATTTTGAATAGTAATACAAAGTTTAGAAACCTCAACACTGGCTTCCTACAAATAAAAGCCTTTAAATCCTCAAAGAACCACAAACATCGCTTATCCCAATTATATGGGACAAACTCTTTCAAAAGCCAGTGAGTGGAGTCAAATAACCTCGAACTATGTTGAATGAAGTGCCTATAATAGTTGGTCAGGCTTAAGAATTTTCTTCAATTATTGGTGTTCATAGGTGCCTCATACTCCTCAATTACTAATATTTCCCTTGGGTCTATCTTGGTTAAGTTGTGCTTGTGATATGACCAAGAAAGATGATTTATGATGGTCAAATTCATAGTTCTCCCTCTTGACATAGAGAGAGTGCTCTCAAAGTTGTGTGGATACCTATCTAAGGTACTTGGTGTGCTCCTTTAGAGTGCTTTATAAGCCACGATATCATCATGATAAATTACCACAAACTTATTGAGCATCTCGTAGAATACCTTGTTCATGAGGCAAATGAAAGTGGTTGGGGTATTGGTGAAACCAAATATCATTGCCATGAAGTCAAATGAGTCATATCGAGTCACTGTTATTGTCTTCTACTTGTTTTTAGGTATATTGTGCACCTGCCAATAACAATTGGGAAGATTCAACTTCGAAAAGCATCGACACCACTCAACCAATCAACTAGATTCGAGATTAAGGAAAGAGGATAGCGTTTGCAAACTACGATTTTGTTGAGGGTGAAGTAATCTATGCATATCCTCAACAAGTTGTCAGTTTTCTCTTGAAATAAGACTAATGATCCGTATGATCTCCTTGAAAGTTGAACCATACCTACCTCCAAGAACTCACCCAACTATCTCTTGAGCTCAGCCAACTCCACTGAGTGCATACCTTGTGTTGCTCTACAAGGGGGCCTCGACCCACTCGATCTCATGGTTCATTTTACATTGGGGCAAAAATTGTTAGTGCAACTTATCAGGCATCATGTTAGTGAACGCTTATAATACCTCCAGAATGAGGGTGAGTATCACATTCTCTTTCACAAGCGGCTCTTCTTACAGGTTTTTTTAGCCTACCATCCACCCTAATCATTGACAAGAAAGCAACTACCATCATGCTTGTATAGCACTTCATCCTCTTATAGTCATTTTGCTTGAGTTGCACCTGGCCACAAACCCAAGTTGTCTCATAACACTATAAGACTTTTCAAATGTAGGGCCACCATCGTCCTCACCTTGATAAAGAAGTCACATCCTAGAATCATGAAGAAGTCATCCAAATCTATGACGATAAGATCCATCACACCAAACTTGCACATAATGGTATATACTGTCTTGAAATCATGAGTCTTAGCACCAACTCTTGCATGCAAACCGTCATCTCAACCGAGTTTGTTGCATCGGTGTCTGTTATTCTCTATATTGGATCCAACCATCACTTTAATGTGCACCGTACCCTGCAGAGAAGGATTCTCTACGCGCATTACATTGAGAAGGTAAAGAGGCAAATCACATGTGGTTCAAATGCATCAATCGAGGTTCTCCTTCTTTAGGCACTCTCACATCTGATGTGGTGTGCTAACATTCAATTGCAAGCGATAGGCCTACTTGCCATGTGGCATTGTAGACTAACCCTGCTATATAAGGTTTTCCTTCTATCCTGAGCCCCTACCTTAGTGGGGTCATCTCCTATCTAAACAATCTCCTTATCTATTGTCTAGCCTAAACCTTAACCTCGAAATAAGTTGAACTTACGCAACCGACCTCCACGTTCTTCTTGTCTTCTCTCATACAGTACAAGGCAATTAGTGTCTTTGTGATAATTATGATACACCTTATGTCTTTAAGATGTTGCATGCATAACTTTTTTATACCTAGGGCTTGCAACCTATACAGTTGAAAGAGCTTGTTATTATCATAGATATGAAAGCCATATTAAAATGATGAACATACTCATGCACATTTGTATTCCTCAATTGCATCAAGTGCTTTTGTGCTTGCCAACTATTAATATAACTCCTCATACAATTGTAATTAAGTAGAAATTGTTTATCGCAAGATCGTATGCTAAAGACCTTCGCATGTGATGCACTTGGTAAGGGGATTTTTTTTTGGAGGCATCACATCTAATTCATACTTAGTGTAGCTTGGGTGGCATTGGATCCATCTTAGGTTAATTTGGGTCTTTACATATATTTTGATCGATTAAATTGTGTTGTGGACTCAATTCATAGTTATTCGGGTCAAGCATATGTGTTCAAATTTGTGTTAGATCCATATTATGGTAGGATTCAATTTGGTATCATATTTGGTGTCATGTGTCTTTAAGAAAGTATCCATGTTATTAAGGTTTGGATTTATAATAAAACTACTAGTATTTAAGGGTCATTAAAAATCTTAATGAGCGATTTTCATATTAAATTGGTGGCTTTTTCTTAAGAGGAGCGAGTGTTTCACGCTGAAGAAGAGGCTCGGCCTTAGGGGAGATAAGTCCAATAGATTTCAACATAAACAAAGGTGTGTGAGCGTCTCTTTATGTTATAAAGTATCAACGATTACAAATCCACGTGTGTTTGTTATCGAAAAGGAAAAGTAGGTTTATGGGTAGGTTATTCGACATGTGATCGGACAATGTTATTATTAGGTATTTTTCGTATCACTTCTTCGTTGATTTTGTTCTATCTGAAAGTTGTTTGGTGGCATATAGTGTCAGAGCATGATTTTGAGCCGTTTTGAAGCATGTTAGATGGAGGAAAATCATCAAAAACTGGATTTAGTAGTTGTTTGTTTTGCTATAATTTTTTTGTTAGCAGGTTGCTTCAATGGTGAATCAAATCACAAAGATCAAGTCTTTGGACGTAGCGAATGCTTATATATTATGTGAAAACCTGTAGATGACGATCAACGACAATTTGAAGTCTAAATACTCGTTGAAAACATTGTTTGAATGGTTGTTCACAGAAAATTGAGTAAACATAATTTCTTTTTATTTTTGGTAGGATTTTATATGTTTAACCTAGAGTGAATCTTCTCTATCAGGTGCTTTTATAGATTGATTTAAACAACATTAAAGTACGAGACTTTTAGGACAATGGCCAACCTTTCTCTCTCTTTGGTATGTGCCTCGTTGTATGAGATGTTGCAAATCGATGTTTTAAGGTTTAGTGAGTTAATATCATGTGGTGGTCTTAGAGTAACAAATTATTGCCTACAATTGGACTTAGAGTCAACCTACTCTAATCAAATACTCCTATTATAACGCCCCATGTTATGCCCATGATTGGGGCGTTAAAGGCATTGCTTGGCGCAATAACTCATGGACAAAGAGCTTCCCCTCCCCGACATCCCAAAGTGATAGAGCCAAAGAAGTTCTCGAATGTGCATGACAAGAAGCTCATCGAGAACTTTATATATGATTTCAATGCATACTTTTAGGCAATGAGGATGTCGAAATCCGACCACTTGACGAGGGAGATGCCAACTTCGTGAAGCATAAACATCCCAAAGTGATAGAGCCAAAGTTCTCGAATGTGCATATGACAAGAAGCTCATCGAGAACTTTATATATGATTTCAATGCATACTTTTAGGCAATGAAGATGTCGAAATCGACCACTTGACGAGGGAGATGCCAACTTCGTGAAGCATAAAAGAATGGATGCCGCCAATAGGTGAGATGGCCACTGGCACTGGCAGGCCATGGGAGCGCCCTCCTTGACTCGGTCCTCTTAAGGATGGCAGCCTCAGACTGGACATATGCTCTTGTTTCGGCTCCCTCTCGGGAGGCCGACTCAAATCACTTTGCCATTCTTCGGGTCTCACCTTTGGAGAAGGATGGTGGACATAGAAGACTAAAAAAAGTCTAATTTGCTATCTTCCTTACTCATACACCTATTGGTTAGCTCCTGGTAAGTTGGAGAAGTTGAGGAAGCAGATCTTGCCATGCCATCTACGAGTTGTTAGGCTCGTGAGTACGATTGAGGCATATAGAGAGGTTGTGCGAGCACATGCACAAATTCAGTGTAGCATTGCTAGAGATCTAAGATATGAGCAAGGCAGACAAGATGACTATGGCATTGGTCGAGAGTTTGATTGATCTTTGAGACTCAAAGTGACAGGAGAAAGGATTCTTTTCTGAGGAAAGTGACCAAGAGCAAGAGAATAGGGGTGAGGCCTAGGTTGATGGCAAAGCTGGTGTTAGACACAGAGACCCACATGGTGTGCTATATGGTGACGCATGATAGGAGGTAGCCCTCGTAACATAGCAAGAGACCTATCGATGATCATAGGCAGTATATACAACCCCTGCACGATGGACCGAGAACGGGATGTTTTATATGGTGGGCTTCATCTTATGAAAGAGTGCTCGAAGAAAGAGTGCTCGAGAAAGGGGACGAATCGAGCATTCAAGAGCACTTAGTTAGAACTCTCTTTCAATTGTTGAACAGGTTGTGGGACGAGACACCAGTTTGAGGCTAGTGCACGTGAAGGTGCACATTAGACCGCACATGGTGCATGCTTTGGTGGATAACATCTCCACAAACTCCATTATGTCGACAACTTATGTGAGGACACTAGACATGTGACTCACCATCTCTGAGAACAGGTTAAAGAGAGCGACTAGGTCAGTTCAGGTGCGTATTGGCTGTTGGAGTGGCACTGTCGACTTTATTGTGACTAATTTGGACAATTACATTATGTACCTCAGGTGATTTCCTAATGTAGGTACATGCAATGGTGACACCATATTTCTGGAGGTCTCGTGACTACCGATAAGACTCAAGCTGGATCGTAGTTAGATGTTACCTTGGCAAGGCTATCGTTAGATTAACTTTAGAGAACAATGTGCTTGTACTGTAGATGCATTACATGGTATTGGAGTGCAGCAAAGGTACAAATGGCATCCAGGTATATTCTGCGACGTGGTCATGAGGTGCTACCTGAATGCGCTTGGAGAGGCGGGACCATGACGACTCTAGAGCGAGACTTAGGCGTCATTGGATAGAACACATGAGAGACAAAAGAGAGTGTGAGGACACGAAGTTACTAACCAGGAGCATCAAGTGCGCGGGAGACATCATGTAACTTCACTTGCATGGTAGAAACTTCGGCTAGAGAGAATTGTCACGGGATGTTGACCGGCTGCCAAAGACTTCATGCGTGATGCACTAGGTGCGAGCATTCTTTATTGGAGGAGTCGCATCTGATTCGTACTTACCGTGGTTCTGATTATATTGGATCCGTTTAAGGTTCATTTGGGTCTTAATATGCATTTGGGTCAATTGAATCATATTTTGGATCCAATCTATAGTTATTCCGGTCAAGCTTATGTGTTTGGATTTGGGTTAAATCCTTATTGTGGTAGGATCCAAATTTTGAGTCATATTTGGTGTCATTGTGTTTTCAGGAAAGTGTTCATGTGACTAGGATCTGAGTTTGTAATAAAAGCCCCATATTTAAGGGGGCATTAGACATCTTAATAAGAGACTTTCCTTTCACATTGAATTAGTGGTCGTTCCTTGAGAGAGAGTGAGTGAGTGATTCATGTTGAAGAAGAGGGCCGTCGCGAGGGGATGAGTTCAATGAATTCCAATGTAAGCGAGGGCATGTGTGCATTTCTCGTTGTAGAAGCATCGAGGGTTGTAGGTTAACGTGTGCTTGCGGTCACAAAAGGAAAAGAAAAGGTTTAAGGACTGGTTATTCGACGTGCAGCCGAATGACCCATTATGAGATGATTTTCACATTACTTCCGCATCTATTGTGTTATCCATGTTATCCAAAAGTTGTTCGGTGACACGGTCAGTCTACCTCAAACAATCAAGACCAAATATTCTGTACTCCACCATAGCTTCACATCACCAAGAAACTACTGCCAACCTCTTTACCTTGAGTACCAAAATACAAATTGTGTAGGCAACTCACCTAGTGTTGAAATGACCTCATTTTGTCTTAGAAGACGAACGAGCTCTCTCTCTCTCTCCACATACAATTTTTCTATAGAATTCCTCTTATATACACTTTAGCGCACCCTTGAACAGGGAAAAAGGATCGACAAGACCCAAGTTATAGGAATCATCCTTCATCCTTCTCACTTGGCGCTCAAACATTGAGCATACGAGGGGAAAATACTGCTTGAAAACTAAAAAAGGAAACAGCTCAAGAACCTCATGTTTTCATTCTCGGAGATTCTGAACTCATCATATGCGTTGCAAGAAAATTGTAAAGCATGGGTTGGAGCCAAGTAGTAAAATACTAAGGATATATGTTCATTTTACTGGAAAATCCATCTAGCAGCATGTTACAACCCAAGATAAGGTACCATTTCTATTTTAAGAAGAAACAGGTAGCTTTATCACTCCTTGGTCAAACACACAACAAGCAAGTTGCAGCGGTGGCCACACAATAGATCCCCCTGCACAAAGAGCAAAAGCGTGGCAAGCAGGGAACTCATAAATTGGAGGTCAGTAGTTTGATACCCGGTGCGTGCATCGGCTTTGGGCTCCCAACTAAACCAAAAAAACAAATCATACTTTGATGCTAAAAAATTGTTTCTAACCTCCCCACCCACCCCGAAGAAGCACTTCTGCCTCAAAGACCCGTCAAGACATCTGAACACCTAAGGTGTCCATAAAGAGATGAAGTTACTCCCTATGAAGCGGTCGTCCTCAGTTTGGCCTCGTACAAAATTTTAGTTGGCTTTTCTTTCATGTTAAATTGCATGTTCTTGTGTACACAAACACACAGAGCAGTCAAAACCTGAACAGATCAAAGCACATAAGACCTAGATCAATTATCCCTCCAAAATAAATATATAGACGGAGAAAAAGGCATGTGAGGAAGAAGAAAATGAAAAGCTCCAGTGGCTCGCAAGTCATTGTCCAGAAACTTCTCCACCCAACGCACTAATTTTTGAGCAAGATCAACACTAAAACAAAACTTTACACTTCAAATATCGCACCCCAGATATGCTTCACCAATTCTTCACCTTCCTGTGTCACCAACCATGTTAACCACGGCCACGGCCACCACCTACTTAAATAAAAAGAGGAGATAATTCATGCATTAATCATACAAGACTTACAATTTGTGGAGATAAGCAAAACCAAGTACGAGAAACAACATATACGGCATCATCACTTGATTCAGGATAGACACCTAAAGGATGACTCTCATAATCAAACCTGAAGATAAGTTTTTGAAGTACCTCTAATACCACCACCTTTACCACCAGGTCCACCCCTACCACGACCACTTCCACCACCTTTGCCATCTTCCTGACCCCTTCCGATGCCCTTTGCAGCTCTTCCTGTGCTGCTGTCATCTCTGCCTCTTCCCCTCCCACGGCCTACACCTGGAGGTTTTCTATCTGGACATACATAGCACCAGTGTTTCAATCAGGATCCACTACCGGGAACATATTTTAAGTCCCATCTCAGTACAGAAAAGGACTTAAAGCATGAAGATACACACGAAAGGATCATATAGTGGACACGCTCCAAGGTACAATCTTTCTTCATAACATAAGAGAAGCATATAACTTGGCTAATGACATAATGCCAAGTTAGGGATGTCGAGTAATGACATGATAAATTGGTAAAACTAAAAGACCTAATGCCTCCAATACCAACGTCAATGTGCTCCTTGCATGTCTGTGCAGGCGTGTATAGATGTGCAAGCATTGTCGCTCACTAGCCCCTTGAAGTGACACAAACAGAGCTTCAATGAAGCAATCAGACGACAAAACACATCACTGATCAGTGACAAACCATGCTACAAGATTTTATTAGCAACAGTCAATAAGCCTGACAGTTCGTTTCTGCATTAAGAAGTTATTACCATTTCAGCACCCTTACGACAGTGAAAACAGTGAATATGCCACTAGTCTAAATGCATGTTTTTTTTTCAAAAGGCATGATGTTGCAAACGTGACTTTTGCTTTCTCCTTGTGGAAACTAATGGAAACAAAAGAAATACAGATAAGATTACACACCTGTCCGACTCTTGTTAGTTTCTTCCTGAACTTTATCTATCACCTGAAATGCAAAAAGGCATGTCAAGAACAGAGACCCCACTTTACAGAAGTTAAATTTGATTCTTTTACACATTGAAACCTAGTATCTCTATGTTCATGCAGCAAAAGGGCACTGAAGAATATAACATTAATATCCAATATCTAATTGAAACATATGTGAGAACCTATGATTTTGAAGATCATTGTTCAGTTGGATTCTCTACAGTAGCTTACATACTTTTTGGCAATTTTGGGAACATAGAGACCTCACTTGCAAACCAGGAAGTGTCAAAAAATGAAGAGATCCCAGCTTAGAGTGTGTTCGGATATGGGTTAAAGAAGCATCCTACCTAACCAAACCAAAAAATTGAGTCCTTCCATTCTAAGTAGAGTTGGCTACACATATTAGTTGCCATTGAGTGATATTTCATGTCATATTAGTATTTTAACTCAAAAGAGGCAAGAACATGAAAATTTCTCTTCCCCGCAAACAAAAATATCAAAACAGAATCCTGCATGCAATGAACAGAAATGCTACACAAATTCCTTGCAAAACCAAAGCTCAACAGACACGGCAAGCTTGCCAAGCTGTACCCTCGTTTGTCCTCAATTTCACGGCCACCATCTCCCGACACAGTCATACTAAGATGGCATTTCAGTAGTGTGTAGGTCCAAGGTTCTAATAAAAGGCAAAAAAAACAATCCAAGATAAGCAATGTGCACAGGCATGCAAAAAGGAATGTTGAAAGTAGCATCACAAGACTGGAGATGATTTAAATTGTATAAAATCGGCAGGGAAGTATAAACAATGCATAACATAGGAATATTTGCAAATGGCCTGTAATAGTGGGGGCTGCTCAACAAGTTCATCCAAAGTACTTTTGAATGGCGCGGCCCGCATGGGGAACAAGAGGTTGGTTGGCAATACATTTTTTCAATAAACGCACGTGAAAGGACATGCATGATTTGCAATCTTCCCCTGTTCCACTGCAATAAGTGATATTGGACAAAACAAAAGTCTAAACTATCAATATTTTGCTAATGAATATAAACATTTGTTTGTATGATTCAATCGATACTTTTGTGATGTTCAAACAGGCCATAAGTACCCCCAAAAAAGCATTTTCCTTTTGGGCACTTCCAGACAAGGGCGGCATTCATATCAATGTTGAAACCAACTTCTGCAAACTCATTTGTGAAATAACACATAAAAGCTGAAATTGTCAATCCAGAAACTTTTCAGTAAGTAATAAAAGGTTAGGAAATCTATAAGATACAAAGGAAAAGGACCTCCCATGCATGAAAAAAATACAACCTGATGGCAATAGGAATTAAGAAAGGTAAGGGAAGGACTTGTAATAACAGGAGAAAACTCACTTTTTATGAAAAACTCAGAAATTATTAAGTCATATTTTACATATTTTTTCAGGGTTTTCAAGATCAACTGTTTTGATTATTTAATAAGCGATTTTTTATCCTATAAAACATGATCTCTTCAAAAATTTCAAACTTAACACTGTTCAAGGACATGATCTTTTCAGAAAAAATTCCATGTTATACTTTCCTTCTTTGAAGTTTCATAGACTCAATAATCAAAGAAATGGAGCTCATTGTTTTGCTCATATATGAAAATTAGCAAATATGACAACTACATGTACGGAGTTTCATAGACTCAATAATCAAAGAAATAGAGTTCATTGTTTTGCTCACATATGAAAATTAGCAAATATGACAACTACATGTACAAAGATAGCAGTTTGTTAATTTTGATATATTAGATGAGTGGATTATGGAAGATAACGAAGAAAATGCACTCCTAAGTCCTAACCGAAGAAGACATTGCATGAATTAATTTGAAGTGCAATAACATCATCAAGGAGAAGATAGAAGATTATTTAGTTAATGATCCTGATACAAATTTACAATATGTAAAATCTAAATGTATTTCATTTTTTGATTCAAAATATATAATTTTGGATGCAATTGTTCAATATTGAATGTTCAATTTGTGCTAAACTTTGCATTATATGAATTTAAAGCAATTACCAGATTTTTTCAAAATTTTCCAGAATTTTCTTGATTTTTTTTCGTATTTTTACTATTTTTATTGATTTTTTAAATAATTTTTATAGTTTTTTAATATTAAAGTACGATACGCCCTTATCGTGGAGCCCAACGATACGCGATACGATACGCGTCAGACAACATTGGCAGAATGAGCATTTTGGAAACTACGGTGAGGTAACTCAAATGCTCATCATGGGAGATAAGGTCACGAGTCGACTAAGAGGCTTCAGTTTCACCGTCTTCGCAGATTCCTCCCTCCTCGATCGGGTTCTCCAGGATAAACACACCATAGATGATAAAACCGTGAGTTACCTTAAAAAAAAAAATAAATAAATTTTTTTGTGTATCCATGCCGCACGACATGGTGTCGATGTTGCACCCGTGTCAGGGTCGACACTCCACCTCCTAGAGGTGTCTGTGTGACTTAGCTATTAGGTAGTATACAACGTACATTATATTATATGTTACATGTTCCCTTATTTAATATAATAAAAATACTACTACATTTATAACAATTACATTATAAATGTAATTGTTATACTCATTAATTATATAACTATAAATATATCGATAACTATAAATATACAGATAACTTATTGTGCCCCTGTCTTCTAGATTTGGTGTGACTTACACCTGGGTCACATAAGTTTGTGCTAGCCATTTAATTTATGATACTTCCTTGCCCAAACTAGGATATCACTATGCAACTTCTTTTTCTTTATATATGGTATTTAATGGTGGTTCCAGTTTTTTCAATAGATAAGATAACTTCATTAAAAAGCACCAAGTTGTACCCAATAGATCAAGTAAAACTCTACTTAACAAACTCTACAACATCGAAAAATAGTTCCAACAAAGCTTCCCCCCTCACAAAAACACAAAAGTCCTAAACATCTCATTGATAACTCAGTTGGCGATTTTTTTACCCCTTGGAAAACCTTCATATTATTCTCCCTCCAAATTAGCCAAAAAAATGAGAAAAGCAGTAAAAGCAGATAAGCTTTCCTCTCATGTAATTGAAAAAAAAAATGTCATTCTTAAATCTCTTCCTCCACATTTTTGTTGGATACCCCACTCAATCCCCAAACCTTAAAAGCTACCATCCAACTAGCATAATCCACTAACAAAAGAAAAGCATGTTATCCACTTATTGCAACTCATGCTTACATGTAGGCATCGATTCACTAGAGTCATGCCCCTTCTTTAGAGGTTAAAAAATATTTAAGATTATTTGCATGGATACCCCTGTTGGAGACTAATTTTTCATATATACTCCTTTAAAAGCTCACTACAAAGTATATTTCTGTTATTCAAATCCTTTATATACCTTTGTGTCATGATTACAGCTAATACAAACAAAATGTTAACATTGTTAATGTAATAGGTGGCACAAGCCATTAGAGCCCGTGCACTCTGTGGGAATGGAGCGGGCCACTACGGCCCGCAAGGCCATAGCCGTTGGAGCCCAACAGCATGCTGGCCAACGACTATGGCCTGGCCAGCAACAAGTTGTTGGACTCCAACGGCTAGTGCTGGCCAAGGCTGGCCGGCCAGCACACTTGCTCCTTGTGCTCTTCTTTGCTCTCCTTTTTGTGGCCTCTCATGTACATATGTAAACTCTATAAATACCTCACTAATTCATGAATAAAGTATGTTGTCTTGGCATAGCTTTTGACTTGTTTTTGTATGCTTCCGCTCTCTTGTTTGTTATACTTGAAGATTGACATTCATACTTGGATGCCGTTTGACTCTTGGCGACTTGTTGGATTCGATTCGTGAAGCATCAATCTTCGACTATCGACGAATATTTACATGGTATCAGAGCCTCAGATTGAAGAAATCGAGTACATTGATAAGCGTGCCAACTTTGAAAAATCTACGATTCTTGTTTTTTGACATTGTAAAGTTCAAGGTACCTTTAGAAAATATGTTTGTTTTGAAAATTGAAAAGTTCTCAATTGATTACGTTGTCTTCATTGAAATTTTGGAATTCCTTAGAAATTTTGTCTTCTCTTGAATCTTGCTAGTATAACATTGTGTTTGGATGTGTTCACTTATAAATTCTCCCACACATTTCTTGACTTTGGATAATATTGGATGTGTTTGTTATGAAAATATAACTTTTATTAGTAATATATGATTGTGGTTTTTAGTATATATGCTTGTATTTTTTAAACTTGATCTTGTGATTTTAATGAACGATTCTAAATAAGTTTTTGGCCATGTTTGATATGTTCAAAACACTTAAAAACTTAGTTGTTTTTGTTATTACTTAAAAAGACATGAGTTAGGCTAGTGTGTTTGACATCTTTGTTTTTTGTGTAGTATCATTGTTTTTAATTATTGATCCATGTCTTTTCCTTAATGAGTTTGTTGGTTTTTGAAGAAGACGATAGATTAGCTCATTCGCGTTGCATTGTTTCACTTCTCAAATTCCATCTTCTCGTTGCATTGGTTTTTGTAGAAATTTGCTTTATTTTGATGGTTTGGATAGTTGCATTTGTATTCCTTACTAAGAAACCTTACATGACATCTAAAGTGCTAATTGTTCTTTGTTGGTTTATGGTCTGTGGTTTTGGTATTTTTCTTTTATAATTTTGGCATGACTTTTTATTTCAAAATTGCAAAACTTTTATGTGTTTAGATTCAGTGCTTAGGTTCGTCTAGCTGGTCTTTCGTTGGCTAAATTTTTGCTTTGTTAAATCTTTGTCGGTGCTCAAATTTAAGGTTTTCTGGTTGCACCCACCGGCCCTTTTCGTGTTGTTTTTCATGATTCTAAGGTGGGAATTGAAGGTCTTGATGATTTATCCCGGCTCAATTTCTCGTTTTCTAGGTTTTTATTTTGGAGATGATTTACGGTTCTCTAACAATCTATTTTGCGATTATAAATGTGCAATGCATCTATATGAGTGTTGGTTTCCCTTCTATAGCCTCGTTTGGGTTTTGGCACTTAAGTGACTTGATAGGGGTTTTAATAACTTTGCCTTTTTGTCCTTGAAAATTGGTTTAATAAAGATTAGGTACTTAGCTAATAGTTGCTTCTTTATATGTGGATTTTGTTTGGCTTGTTTACTTATCAAGATATTGACTACCATTATGGGTTTGCCATGTGAATTCTGCGAGTCTTGTACTTTTTGTGATGTTGGTTGCTTTAAGAATTAGTTGGGTTCGATTTGTTTTGGGTAGTAAAATTGATCCCAATGATGATGTTATTCTGGTATTTTAGGAACCGAGCCTCTTTTTCCGGTCGTATGTGGTGATGGTAGGGATATGCAATATCCCACTAATATCAATTTGTTTTTTTGTCATCTCGTTTGTGGGAACCACTTTTTCTTATCCTTAATTTGGCAATATTAAGCTCTATATATTTTAGATGGACTTATTGGCGAGAAACATTGGTTCAATTTGATTATTAGAACATTTTAGTGGTTTACTGTTTTCCCTTCTCGTGGAAACATGAATTTTCTCATTGCACTTAGTATTATTGCATGTTTGTATAGTATTTATATTTTTGAGTTAAATGAACAGATTTGGCTATTCGATCCGATTCCGCTGTGCGTGGAATTCAGACTTGAACCCATCCAGGTGTGTTTCTTCCAACTTGGTTATATGCAATATTGATTGTATCAAATTGTTTGTTGGCATGTTTAGAAGAAAAATGTATTTGTTGGAAAATAATAAGGGGTATCTTCTTGTATAATTGAGATCCATGTTGTTGGCCTTTTATTGAAGACCTTTGTGATTAAGGTGCTTCATGTTGGTGGCCTTTTGCTGGAAATTAATTGATATTTTAAGATACACTTATTGTTATTTGAAATTTTGTTATGATTTCAAACTTGACTATTGATAAGTTCGAAAATGTATTGGTTGGAAAACAATAAGGGGTATCTTCTTGTATAATTGAGATCAATGTTGTTGGCCTTTTGTTAAAGACCTTTGTGATTAAGGTACTTTATGTTGGTGGCCGTTTGTTGGAAATTAATTGATACTTTAAGATGCAATTATTGTTATTTGAAGATTTGTGATCTCGATAACTTTGAGGTTGTTTTTTTATGAGATTATGATCTTCGTTTGTTGGCCTTTTGTTGAAAATCTTTGTGATTAAGATGTTCCATGTTGTTGGCCTTTTGGTTGGAGAGTAATCAATATTGAAAAAAGACTTATAGTTATCTTGATTAACTTGTATTTGATAAAATTGTTTTAACAAACCTTGTGAAACCTTTTGAGGTGGCCGTTTGTTGAAAATTAATTGATATTTTAAGATGCACTTATTGTTAGTTGAAGATTTGTGATCTTGATAACCTTAAGGTTGTATTTGAAAAGCATGAAGTTGATTCCTTTTACTTGTTTTAATCATTCAAATGATTATCTACTTTTGGAACCATAGAATCACTTTTGAGTTTAGAGATAACATTGAATGATACTAGTTAAGGAATGTTCATCTTTCCATTCCAATGCAACACCAACTTTATGATGTTTTCTCCTAATTCTATTTACACCTCTAGAACGAAAAAGTTTTGTGCTTCATCCTATCAAATCAAATTTTCATGCAACAAATCATATAATGTAACCAAAACATACCTCGTCAGGCACTCTAAGATACTTGATTGTATTTCCACGAATATAACACTCTGGCATTCGCCAAAATCTATCTCCGTCCTGCAAAAAAGGTGAGAACATTTCCCACCTATCAATTGAAACAGAAAAGTAACGGGCCAAAGAGGACAAAGATTAATAAAGAAGAGGGATATGCTAAGTTCATAATGGCCAGAAAGATATCTCACCTTTGAGGTACAAATTACTTCACGTAGATGGATATTCATCCAGCTATCACAGTTTACCAGATGACCATTATAAGTCTCTCCATTTTTAAGCTCCACCAGCTGTAAGAGAAGCAACCCAGGAAGCCAAAAAAGAAAATCCATTAATTTTTCACAACCTAACAGCAATGGAAGCCTCACTACGTGAACCACAAAAGAACGCCTCCAACTGCAATTCTTATAGAACATTTTTGGACAGGTAATCCCAAGAAAAAGCTTGACCAGAAGGAAAAGCTGCTTGGCAAGTGCTATGGGGTGAAAACCAGAAAGAAACTACAAGGGGATGACATAAAGGGCTAGTTGATCCCATGCATAGGAAAGAACAGAAAATTATTCAAACAACATTGAACAGGTAGTTCCTAACTTTTGATGCATTCTGCGCCTCTCCTTTCTCTGATAATAGCATTTTATTGCATTCCTACTGTTTCATCTACAGAAATATTATAATTTTCTTTGCAACCGGTTTATCACCGGCATGCTCAAAAAAGATCAGAAATCGGTGGATCTGGCAATCATGCTTCAAACAGAACCAAAAGGATAGGCAAAAGCTTTCAGCAGCAATCAACAGTGATACAAAATTACAAATGCCACAATACTCAGCAACTTTTAGCAATCTTACCATGGGATGCCCCTGTGCTGTCTTCAGCAGGGAAAGAGGAAGCTGTGAACATGCCAAATTTGAAAAAGAAAAGGAAATGTGTCAATAAATTTTGACCGTCTTAAAGCAAAACTGACGCCCAATTACCTAGTTCTCTAACCCATAACAGCATATAGAGAAGAAAAAAAGAAACACTAACATCCATCATGGAACCTATGTGAAGGAGCTGTTTCTCCACTGTTGCTCCAAGTTATCCCAATCGTATGCATAAGTTTTTGCAAAAGGTTTCACTTTTTAATCCGCAAGGAGAGTCTTATGCATAAGTTGGCACATCAGTAGTATCTCTTATACAGCAATTTGCAGTAAATATCAATAAGCAAATCATACCATCTTGGTAGAATGATATCTCAGAAAGATATTAAAGTCCCCCTGTATCTCGGAACCCCTTTGACTGAAACAACAAATAAATGAAAGATAGGAAGCTATGTAAGCTATCAATCCCATATATAAAAAAAGAAGATGAACATCCAACTTCCAAACCTAATTTTCCAGGAAAATCAAAGCTTCTCCAAAAAAGCTTAATACACGACACCAAAGCGGAAAACCGAGAACACCTAAACTTCTACAAGCAAATTTCTTGACATCAGCAATGAGACAATTAACCCCTTGAATCTCAAAACAAGAAATCAAAATGCAAACATTTCCTGGCAAAAGGAAGAGAAGATCACGATGACGGCCGCTCCTAAAAGAACGTAAGCGAGAACTCCTGCTTAGAAATAGGAGACGGAAATCCAAACGCAAAATACTCGATTTTTGCCTCACAGAAATAGCCAGACACCAGAAAGTAGCGCACCTACTACCGTCAGTGAATACCGCCTGAACGTCGTCAGGGCTCGACGGAGGTGTCAGGGTTTAGGGTTTGATAGAGAGAGATCTCGGACCGGCCAATGGGAGAGCGGGTTTTGTTTGTATACTGTTGGGAATCTTCTGACTCGGGTCGATGCAGGTATTTATCGGTGCAGTACACCGATATTTAATTTACCTTACAGTAACGACTTTCTAGGGCGCAAGCCCTGTTTGTATCGTGGTAAACGAACCGAACATTCCGGTGTTCGGGGCTCAGGGCTCGGCTAATCTATGGGCTCGTGTTCGGGTGGTTTGCTAGAGCACCTGAGCCTCAATTTTGCGCTCCATCCTCGCCTCGTTACACGATGTGATGTGTAAGTCCGGTATTGCCTCTCTTTTTTTAAAGTACTGGGCACCTTGTACTCCAAAACCTCTTAACCTTAAAAGTTCTTTGTATTAAAATAAAGAATCTAATCTAAATAATTAAAAAATAAAGTACGGTTGTTGAAAAATTGAAGTTTCTATATATATATATATATATATATATATATATATATATATATATATATATATATATATATATATATATATATATATATATATATTATATATATATATATATATATATACCCACCCATATCTTGTCAAGGATGTTCAGGTACTCTCCATACTCAAACCCCGGGTAATCTTCGCCCTTTTCAAGCAGGACTAGGTCTGGTTGATATTGTTTTCCCTATCATTTTGAGGATTCTCCAAAATCCCCCAAAAGGAGAAGACCGGAACATCAAGAAATTAAATAATTAATTCATATAATTTAGGGATTGTATTCATTTGATCCTATGTCACTAGCACTTCTGTTTCATGTTTACAATGTTCCATCATATTCTCTCTTTTTTCTTTTCAAATTCAATTAGCCGAAAAAGCGTAATGAATTGGACCAAATTAGCCAAGGAATACCTGACTAGATACCTGATATGTGTGTGTACAAACACATACTTTTCCCTCTTTTTTGCCCATACCACCTCATTCTCATTGCAAAAAAGAACCTAAAGTCGTACCCTTTGTCAACCAGCTCTCTTAGTATTATAACATAGTAATAACACATTGTTCATAGTCAAATATGTATAATAGAGCTATATACTATCAAATACAAGGACGAGAGAAATAATCATCAATATCGTGAATAGTATCATCTATCAGTCCTCTTAATGATAAATATTATTCAATAATCTTGCATAATACTAGATCCAAATTAGCAACACATTGGTGCCAATTTTCTCTCACATTAAACATATAGGTGAAATGGGGTTTATTCATCATATATAAGTACAATAAAATACAACACAGGTTAAGCATCTTAATTTACAAGAGAATAAGATATGAAATAAAAGATGAAGTAGATGGTCACCATTAAAAATAACAAAAGGAACATTGTTGACCCCGGCCTCAAAAGCAATACTAATGTAACATTTCATCATATAAAAATTACTCAACCCATGTCGAGAATCAACATCTACCAAACGGCTCTTCATGGAGAAACCTTGTCAGCAATATGATCCAAAAGACCATTAACATTACCCATTTCTATAAGGATTTAGGAGTATACATCACGACGTGTATGCACTTCCATAAAATATTTTCTAAGTCTCGGTCCAATATGTTTTTGCTTGTCCTAAAAGCTTCTTAATAACTTGATATCTCCCGTTACCATCTCCCATAACTTTAATATATCTAAGAACATATGATATCATAAACTAATATATCTTGTTATTATATGATGTATCATACTTAGTTGATTTGGAATAAACATTACTGAATAGGAGAGATAGATCACATCTTTGGCCATGACTATAATGTCTCAATACTAGAGAACTAGTGAAAGTATATTTACCATGTGAAACACGTATTTCTACATGCTCCCATGAGGAAAACTATCTTTTTATAGATTTTCTAAATGATTGACCTTTAGGACAATGAATAGGTGGCTCCTACAATGATATGGGATAAGGATTCAAATCTTCCTATAATTTGCTTAATTAGTTGCCTATATTAATCTCGAACAAGATGATTCTTCAATTGCTAAAATGTTTTCCCCAACTAAGCTTCCTCTCTTCATTCAACATCTTCATCATCGAGTATGCTATACCATTTATTCTCCATACGAAGCTTTCTGCAAAATAGATCAATGGATAATAACTATACTAGCTCACATACTTTCAATAAAACAAATATCTTGTAAGTACATGCTAACTCATATAACTCCGCTCATGTAAGGGATCACCCTTGCATAATTAGACCCAATCTCAGATAAAGGAGGAGTGTTTGAGTTAGGCTTCTGACAGCTAGCGTAAAACTTTATCAGACTTATCTATCATAGATTCTATAAATGATGAGCATTGTGTTGGAGCGTTTGACGCACTATAGAGCCCAAATATAGTGAAAACTAAGTAAGTGTAAAACTTTGTCAGACTTATCTATCATGAATTCTATAAATTATGAGCATTGTGTTTGAGCATTCCCTCTTAGCGACGCACTACAGAGCCCGAATACAGTGAAAACTAAGTAATGACCTCTACATCTTCACTCGAATATAGTGAATCAATTATACAGAGGGTTCTCACATCATGAATGGGTGTCAGTAAAGAAGTTAGTCTCGCTATATTATCACCCAAATGTAGTAAATAAGTTATAACGAGGGTCTTCATATTTTTAGCATGGATGGATGCAGGAGGATAAGAAAACTAGTACTAGATAATAAGATTTGTATTGGTACTTAGAATATCAAAATATTGACAGATAAGTTAATGGAGGTGGTAGATACTATTATTCGAGGAAAGATTCACATTCTATGTTTACAAGAAACAAAGTGGAATTGAGAAAAAACAAAGGATATTGAGAATACAACTTTTAAATTATAGTACTCAAGAAAGGAAAAGACTCTAAATAGAGTTGATATTATTATAAATAAAGATTTAAATGATAGTGTAGTGGACATACAACGATATAGTGATCGAATTATGATGGTGAAACAGTGTTAAGAGTAGAAGCTTTGAATATAGTTTGTGCTTATGCACCCCAAGTAGGATCAAAAGATAGTATAAGAAGGCTTTTTGAGAGGAGTTAGATAAAGTAATTCAAAGAATTTCACAAAGGGAGATGATTTGTTTGAGAGGAGACTTAAATGAACATGTTAGTAAAAATGTGTTAGGATATCAAGATATTAATGGAAACTATGGTTTTGGATATATAAATGAAGAGGGTATAGAGATTTTAAATTTTGCTATGGTTTTTGATCTTTTTATACCTAATACAATTTTCAAAAAATGAGATGAATAATTCATTACTTATAAGAGTAGTTTGTCACAAAAACAAATTGATTATTTTGTTTATAGGAAAAATGATAGATCGTGTTGTAAAGATTGCAAGGTAATTTCATGTATTGTTATGGTATCATCGAGAAGGCGAAATGTCATCGGGTTACCATATAATAGATGACCACGGTGACAACATGAAGAGGGACATGTGGATCGTCCAACAATGCAGTCACAGTTTTAGATGGATTATCTTGTAGCTTCTTCAAGATACCATGATGATGTCGAACCTTCAAAGCTTCATCGATAATAAGTACCTCATAGAGGGTGATGATGATATCACTCTCCTTATCTGAAAGTTGCTCCCTAACATTTTTGTATGACACATTGCATACATGTTTTGACAGGAGCAAGTAATTCAATTTGTCAATTATGAATAAAAAATCTTAAATATATTACTAACAAATGTATGAAAATATGTAGGGATTGTTGAAACTAGTGCCATGTCATATGAGATACAATACTTTGGTTTAGTGGCCATTTTTATGAGAAATAGTAGTACCACATAACTGACAGGATATTGTGCAATTTTCTAAGTTATTCAAGCAGGGAGGATTGTTGTTTTAGATTGTGGATTAGTTGTTGATCCATGCTTTTATGGAGAGATGGCAACTTGACACTAATAGTTTCTATATGCCATAGGGTGAGATGATAATTACTCTCCATAATGTTCATGAGATTTTAGGTATTTCGATGGGTGGTTACCTTGTAGACTTTACACATGCGATGGATAAGATAGATATTATGGCTGAATTGATGGGCTAGGATTATGATGGTAGAATTGTAAATGAAGTATGAAGGTGTGAAGTTTGACATGCTTTGGGTACGTGCTCAGACAAAGGGATTACACATGAGCAAAAGGCGTTATTTTGTTGTATCACATATAGTGAATAATGTACCAAGATAAGTCTAGGAATAGGATTTCGATTTCTATAATTCTGTTGTTGGCTTCTATATTACTGAGACTTGGTGAGTATGCTTGAGGTGCAACAACATTAGCCTACTTGCACAAACAGTTAGGAAAGGCTTCTCGTACAATGGTATTCCAATTTAGCAACCATAGTACTTTATTGCAAGTAAGAGTTTCTTCATTTTTTGTTTGAGTTTATCAATAACTTGATGTCAACCTACTTATTTGTTTCAATGATAGATAAATATTTTCTATATGTCAAAATGATTTATGAGTATTTTTCAGCCTTTAATGTTAGGCACTGCATAGGGTGAGTTGATGGGCAACCTCATGCCATTAGGTGGATGAGCAATATCACTCATAGAGATCGTCCTTCTGATCATCTTACTGCATATCATGAGTAATTGGACTTGATACAAGCTCACGAGGTATGTGTTTAGTAATATGTAATTGATTGTTATTTATATTATACAATCAATGTTACTATAATGTTATAACATTTGTATCATTTTATGTATTTTTTTTATCATATCACTTAGTAGTCTTATTATTAAAATAGATACACAAACATCTATCACTTATCTATGTTTCACGGATGCATTTGATGTTTGGATATCGTAAAGTTGTATATGCGAGACTAAGTGACTCATCAATTTGGCACTGTCAATAGATCTCTATTGAACCATTAAGACTAATTATAGCACATAGGCTAGCAAAATCACATGTGTATAAGGTAGAGTGCCATCCACAAGATGCACAATGGCATTTACATAGCTCACATTGCCTTGGACCACGATACCTTGGCATGCAAGCATCATGCCTGTCTCAATTTATCTTTTGTACACATTCTCTACGTCACAACAATAACAACTAAGCCTTTTTCCATACTTGATGGGGGTCGGCTACATGGACTCTTTGTTTCCATAGAATTTGATCTTGTGTCATGCTAATAGTTAACTCAACATAATTTAGATCATTCTTTATTGTTTTCTTCCAATATTTTTGTGGCCTTCCTCTTCTTCTTTTAATATTTTCACCAATTTAGTTTCTAGTATCTTCTTCTTTCTTTATTGCTGACTTTTACTTCACTAATGACTTTTTTCGTTCTTTCTTTACTTTTTATAAGTCCCAAGTTTCACTAGTTTTCAAACACAAAGATAGTTGGGCATAAAAGATCATATGCCATAGCAAAATTTTAAATCTCCTTACCTTCCTCATTTAAATCCTCAAAACCATAGTTTTCATAAACAACTTGATATTCTAATACTTTTTTAATGACATGTCCATTTAAGTGTTCTCTCAAACAAATCATTTCTCTTTGTAGAATTCGTTGAATTATCTTATTTAATTCCTCTCAAAATGTTTTCTTTATACTATCTTGTAGTCCTACTTGGGGTGCATATGCACAAACTATATTCAAAGCTTCTACACAAACGTTAATTTCATCATCATAATTCAGTTTACATATCATGTATATCCATTACACTATCCATTAAATCTTTATTTATAATAATACCTTAGGCTATCCCCTACCCTTCTGTTTTTGGTATTAAACGTATGATCTTTCAAATGTTTGAAATATGCTTAGGGTTTGGTTAACAAGTTTATGCAGGTGATTGTTAACTTAAAGTCAATATCCTCAACATTTTACAGACGTCGATCTGGAATAACCTGCATCCTCAACAAGTTATAGGAACACCCATTGTAATCAAGGAAATCGATTGTTTGACCGCCAAACTCGACGATATACTTTCCGTTCGAGCAGAATTCGCGTCATCCATACATACAGACAAGGCACGGCTTTGTGGTTTTGGTGGACGGTTCGATGTTCACTTTCGAGTATGTTTAGTTGCTACATGGCATGTATTCTTTATGGGTTTGCTTCATCTTCCTGAAATACTTAAACCTACGATTACCTTTTTAATGGTTCTCAGGGAAGCACCGCGGAACCAGCAGATTCTGTGGTTGAGTTGACAACTGCCCCTTCTGTAGACAACACAAGACAATGGGGACAACAGCTTTGTTTCGTTATGTGCAAGCATGTTTGTGACTTTTTCTGTTGTCATTTTCTAATGTTTTATTTGATGAGACCTCGGTGTGAATGACATGATCTTTTATCTGATTCTCCTTTTGGCATTCTTTAATGCTGAACCTTTATACGTTTCATTAGGTCTTTCTCTTTCGCCCCCCTGGCCGTGTTAATGAGGGGGATAATGTCAAGGCTGTTTTCTCGATGTCACGGTCAAAAGAAAACCATCGGCTTATGGATGTCGAGTTCACGTATCATATTGAACAATCATCTGCGTGGTCATCGAAGCCTATCACCTCCAAGTTCTACATCGAATAACAATGTAAACTTCGAGTACACCAATCGGATGTGATCAAGATGTATTCACTTTGATAATTATCATATTACGGCCATGTTTAATATGTATGTATCAAAGTGCTTTTGTGACTTCCTGCATAAATCGCAAGAAACTTTGATGGTTTCCGTATACTTATAGCGAGTCATTGATTGGTTAGTCTACTGTTTTTCGAGATAATATAGATCTTTTGTGCTTTAATATTGATGTTTTAGATTCATCTTTTAGCTCTTAGTCAATGATATTTACGTCCGAATGGTCCTCTTCGAACTTGGTCATGTTGGGCTTCTTTGTGTTCTTAGTAGTCAGGTGCACTCCCAGATCCTGGCTTGAATTTTCCACTAAAAAGACACCACAAGGAGCACATCAGGACTTGGTTGAATAACATTCTGGCTTTAGTTGCTGCATTTGTACATTTAGTACCTTTTATGTTGAATGAACGAGGGAAGGAATTTTCTTTTCGGTTCAACGGTTCAAAACACTAAAGGAGAATCCATTTGGATGATTTGGCTTGGTTCAATGATATGACTCTTTTTTATTTTTAATTAAGGAAATTACTATTTGCACATCTTTTTCACCATCCACGCCTCAGTTTCAAAAATACTTAAATTACTCATGAGTAACTTCTCTCTCTTTTTCACACCTAATTTTGGCATTTTGATAACCATTATTTCATTCATTATTTTGGCATTCTCATTCTCTTTTCCACGCCTCAGTTAAAAACAAAAAAAAGAGGAGAAGAAGAAGATTGAATAAGAAGGTCTAGGAGGTTGATTTTTTCTTATTATTTAGTAATTTATTTAAGGTTTGTATTGGTCTTTTGTATTATTATTTGATTTTTACAATGTTCCATGGTTTTGTGTTGAAAAAAATGATTCATCAAATTTCTAAGGAGAGATGCGGTTCAGTTGTATCTCTCATGTGGGAGATGTGGTGCAGCCGCATCTTACCTGAGAGAGACACGATGGAACATTGTCTATCTCTTGGTTGAGATACGATAGAACTCCATCTCTTTTAGAGAAGATGTGGTTGGATGGCGCTTCTGTCAAATGAGAGATGCGTTCGAGTCATGTTTCTTATATTATATTTGTATATATGTATCTTACAACCGTTATATTACTGAATAACAAACAACTCCAGCGAAAAAACTTCGAGATGATTGATAACAATATTTGTTGTACCAACGATAAGAGACTCAAATTGATTGTGGTGTATTGGATGATATATTTTTGATTGATTGACTGATGAAGTAGAAGAGATATTTGTTGATTGCAAAGGTGTTGAACTTGATTATTCACTTATGTTTAAGATAAAGGTTATGTTTAACGATCGTAATGAGTTTATTGAGTATACAATAAATGTCAGAAGGAAGCATAATGTCATTATTTTTATTCTTCACTCGAAGAGTAAAGGGGTAACAAATAATATATAGATTGGGTATAAAAGGAGTGACGAATATAAGGCGAGTAAAAAATATTGATGTTTAAAATAGTAAGTGGACGAGAACTAAAAAGGTACAGTGTTCATTTTTATTGACAGGAGAGCATGATGTTGATGGTATTTGGAAATTGAATGTAGTGAACATCACACGTAACCACCCTATAAATTTGTACATTAAGTTAAAGGCTTTTGTAGGTAGATTAAGTGAATCTGAATATAGTGCGACAAAATATCTAAAAAATGTTATTGCAAACCAAAATATATTTTGACGCATTTGAAGCGAGTTGATAACTCAAATGTTAGCACGAAAAAATATTTTCATGGGTATTAGAGTTTGATAGTACATATAAAATATTTTCTTTAATAATTTTAATGTAGTTCTTTACATAGTCTATAACGATATATTTTCACATTTAAGATGTCTTTTCTTGAGTTTAACGGGTTCATATCAAGTACCAAGATTTTTTTATGGCCTTCGCTTTTATAAGTGTGAAAAAAGAATTACCTTTGGGTGTTTGTGTTAGAGAGTTATGCACTGCAATTATCTTTTCACGTTTAATGTAATGTGATTGTGATTTGTCATTAGTTAATGTCATTCAATTCATTAGTTAAAAAATATTAAAATATTTATTGTAAAATTGACACAGAATAGAAATAAAAATTGGCACACATTGCATCCCCCAAAAGGAAAGTTTTAAATACCTAGGGTAAATTTTTCAAGTGATGGAAGAATTGATGGAGATGTTATGCATAGAATTAATGCCAGTTGGTTAAAATGAAGAGGAGCATCAAGTATTCTTTGTAATAAGAAGATATCATTAAAGTTAAAAGGTAAATATTATAGAGCAGCAATTAGACCTGCCTTGTTTTATGGTTATGAGTGTTGGGTAGTTAATCATCAACATGTACAAAAGATGTTTGTGACAGAAATGAAGATGTTGAGATAGATGAGTGGTCATACAAGAAAAGACCGTATACATAATGAGGTTATTAGAAATAAATTATGTGTGACACCAATAGAGGATAAAAATGAGAGAATATCGTTTAAGGTGGTTTGAACATATAGAAAGAAGATCAAAAGAAGAACCTATAACAAGATATGAAAAACTAGATTTTGAAAGTATTAAAAGAGGTACAGGACGACCACAAAAGTGTTGGAAAGAAACAATAAAGAATGATCTAGCTTATTGTGAGTTAGCTGCTAACATGACACATGATAGGGCTATGAGGAAACAAAGAATCTATGTAGCCGACCCCATCTAATATGAGAAAAGGCTTAGTTGTTGTTGTTGTTATTGTAAAATTGACAAAAAATAAAGATATAGTGACTACATTTAATGTAAGTTAGAGAAATGTCATTTACGCATCAAATGAGAGTAGCAACTATAAGGAGGTACTGGAGTTAATGAGATGATGAAATTTAAGTGAAAAACAATTCCTGTCCTATTCTTATATTAAAGAGTAGTGGTTGGACCCTCATTTTAGTGTGGTTTTATTTAGTCTTTTTAAGTGACTTTAGAGGCAGCAATGGTGGTCATCCAGTGGAAGAATAGTGAAAAGAAGACAACAATGGTTGAAACGATGAAATCATACAAAACGAGCCATTACGTACGGCACTACTTTCTCTCTCACACACACATAAGTGTATGTGCTTCATATGTGTGTCACATGTTTTTGACTCGGGAAGAAAATAAACTTCATGGATGCCAAACACCAACGAGCGATCAACGATCACTCTCCATGCACTCCATTTGTGGTATAGTATTTATGAGAATTCAGGCAGCTCGGGTAAACGGAGCCCATCTCCATTCAATGAAGAAGTAGACGACAGAACAATAGGCAACACCGTAGCATCAGAACACAACCATCCAAGACTACAGATGTAATGAGAAAATTTCCCATTTTACCCGTAATAGGACCATAAACTTATGCTTTTTCTTGTGATATTAGTTTGAAAAATAGATAGTCTAAAGCACAATATGCTACTCTTACTATCAGAAAACATACAAAATGGCTACTTTAGATCCTTTCAATATGATTTCATCAAATTTGTGCCCCTTTTCGGTTGCTTCTTGTAACGATCATACTGCGTACCGGATCCCTTCTTTTAGGATTAACGCAGATGGATCCAGAAAAAATATATTCGAACTTAAATAATTAGGTGGCGCTTTTGAGATGGTGGAGGGAATAATACATATTTATATTTAGTACACCACCACTTTTAATACTCGCATGTTACTTCAAAGAATGTTGACTTCAACGTTTCAAAAAACAGTTTGATCATCCCTCACTCGAACGGCTTCCCAACTCAAGTTGTAGTCAGTAAGCCCCATCAGCTGCCTACGTAACAGATCCACTTTTTCCTACATTTCCGTGTTTTTTTTGGGTATGATGGGGAGGCTAAAGCCAGGTGCACGCCCCAGGTATAGAACCCATGAACTCGTACTTATGAGTTTTATCTCTAGCCACGTGATTGTTGCTCTTTGTGCCACATGTGTTAATGCTCGTCATTGAAGGTTCAGTGTAAAAAAGCTTGCACCAAGATTTGGTGCATTGTTTGGGAAAAGTATAGACGCGTATCATACATCAGAGGATGAGAGGCATTTTCCGTACATTCGTTTTGGTTACAATAGGAGGCCCAAGCCTAACATACTCATGGATGCAACCCTTGGCGAACTCCCACCATCAGCAATGGCTTCAGGGCGCCCTGCCATGGAGCTAAAACTTTCGGTGCAGACGCTTTCAATACTTGTTAAACATGTTAACTCATTTTCCCCACTTCTAATGAATTTAATTCTCAAGTATAACACCATTAACAGTGAAGGAGTGCTCTCTGACCACGCGAGAGGTGTGACTGTCAGTGACAGCGCCCAGTAACTGGTTTTGGAGGCGGAACAGTGATCAGTGCCAGAAAATCATATGTAGCATGTGTGTTCTCTTTCAGCACATTCGGGGAGAGGTCCACGAGCAGGAAGACTGGCAACCAAACCTGCAGAAGAATACAAAGTTGTACGTCTACAGGTACTTCTCTGGTGAGTATATAGTTCCGTATTCTGCAGCACAGTGGATATCCTGTTCCTTGTATCTGTTAGCTCCAGTGAGTCCTTTGATGTATCTCATTATCATTAACGAAATCACTCCATCTTTTGATGGAGAAATAAATGGTTGTGAACAAATAACAGAAGTTACCAGTGGAACAATTTTCCATATTGAAGGAGCCGTGACCTATTGCAACGCAACATCACCCACCAAACATGACCAAACAGAATTCATATTGAAGGGGCCCACGTATTCTTGCTTAGATAGGAGAAAAGGTGCCTAAATTGAAGAGTTTTGAGTTTTAATTGGACCATCATCAAGAACCGCAGTATCTTTACTGCCATCATTGAACCCTCATCACCTTCACCACAGGCTAATGGACGAACCAAGCAAAGAAAAGCAACAGCAAAAGCAAAATCGATCACGTTGCAAATTTGACATCAGATTAGCACACTTGAACCGAATCATAAGCAAAGAACCATATAGAAGCAAGTAAAATCGATAACTGGAAAGAACGTTCAGGATCAGAATAAACTGAAGAATATTCAACTATATCTACTGGATGCCTCTGAATGAGTGTATTACAGCCTAGATACAGAACCAAGAACTACATGATGACTGACCCCTTTTAGCCTATCTGAAAGTCAACATAGTGAAGGGCGTCATCGCAGATACAGGATGAGACTAATAGCTAAAAAGCAGAAAATACGCTGATTTTACTCATTTTGCTGATTTTGATCCATCTCGATGAATCTGAGGGCCTCCTCTCTTGAGACGACATTTACATGGCTAACCCTGTGAACATGACTCACCCCATATATTTTATCGGCAACCTTCACAAGCTCTGGGCGGAATGTGGTTGTGATAAATTGTGTGTTTGCAGCATCTGCTTGGCGCCTGATCATATCTGGAAAAGGAAAAGTTCCACATGAAACTCAGTAAAAACTACACGAGCGTTACAGCAACCACTAAGGATAGGTATCATTGATATAATACTGAGAAACCACAATAGCTCGAAACATGACTGAAATTAGAATTAAAGTCAAAGAAATTGATGATCATGCACCACATTGTTTCTGATTATATTATACAGCAATACACGATCTATCATCGAACTCAAGAGAGGAAGCAAGCATGACTGTAGTTGAAAACAAATGCCTTTGACCTTCTCTATAGTAGCATCTTGCTAAATTACACATAAGAAAGTGAAATGTTCGACACCAGAAAGCTGTTTAATTCATGGGGTGTTTTACAGAACGAGTGTTTCATGTCCAGGAAATTGCTCCAAGTTTAATTAAATTCTCAAAGCATCTCCTGTATGAGATGCTTAAAAATGTTCTCAGAATAGAAGCTGTTGATAGGAAAAATAGCACTCAGTAACAAATCCCATTGTCTGTCGCCATAAGTGAAATGTTTTGTCGTTTAGAAGTGCAGAGCTAACACCGGAGATCCATGAGTAAAAGGTAGGCATGAATTAAAGAAACCAAGAGTAGACAGAAACTGAAAGAACCGATTAAATTTGCATGCCGTCAAAATCACAACAAAGACTGACACTGACTATCTGTGCATGCATGATTCAATACATTGACATGGTACAACCTGAAGAAAACAGAATACCTTAATCAAAGTTTAACCCATGAGGCCACAAAGGGCACTTTCTTGCTTGGCTTGGGTAGGGATTGAATTAGAAGCCTTCAAATAGGATGTCTGGAGTTGATACTGATTGGGGAGAACTAGGGTGGCAGAGGGATGGGCAAGCAATTATGTCTCTCGATGAAAGAGTGATCTCCATGTAATAAATCAAAAGAAGGGGTCTATCCATTGAAAACAACTAGAAATGCACAGTATTGTCCAAAGGAAGTGTCTTAGAAAGGCATCAATTTCCACCAGAACTTGATAACATCATGAAAGAACGAAAAATAATATGCACACAGAGAGAGAGAGTACTTCCAACTGCTGTCCTGTACTGTGGATCCAGGGCTGCATCTATCTCGTCAAAGAGATAAAAGGGGGCTGGATCACACCGCTGTATGGCAAATATCAACGCCAAAGCCACCACAGTTTTCTGACCTCCAGAGAGCTGCTTCATTGATTGCGTCTCCCCTTGCCCAGTAAAGGAAACCTGCAAGAGAAAGGCAGAAATATAACATAAGCTCAGAACATTCAAATCGCTGTTGGACAAACTGGTTGAGTTCTACATAATGCAGAGTTTCTCATTATGGACTTTATAGGTTTCAAGATATTATCAGAAGAATTTAGCATTTAAAACAGGAAAACTGACAACGATTGAAAATGGCCAATGAATCTTAATGTTCATTCGAGGAAAAAGAAGGTTAGGGTACAAAAATTCTGCAAAATCCTAAAGCACTAATATACTAACTTTTCCAGCCTAAAACTTTAGCTACATTCAATTTACTCAGCAAAGAAGTTGGTTTAATCCTAAATCATTGAATGGGTTTGGTAAGATGTGATTTTGATTAGCCATTAGGTTAAGCAGGTACTGAAGCTAGTTCCCGTTGACAAAACAAGGTTAAAACATAGGATATCATAAAACAATTGCAGAAGTGACAATAAACCCAAAGGGACCAGCCACACCGGCTAGTCCAGCTAGCCGTTGGGGGCTGGCTGGCCCCCTTCTGCAGCAGCTTCTCACTCTCCTCCCTCTTATTCTCTCTTCTATAAAAGCTCCTCTAATGTACATATCAAGTCAAGCCTTTTGTGGCTAATCAATAATATTTTTTATTGTGATTTATGTGTCATCATTGCACTTGTGTGATTCTAGCCTTTTCTAAGGCATTGTGATTGATTATTGTTGGCGATTGTTCGTTGATCTTCCACTGCCACATTGAAGCATCGTCTTCATTACACTGGGTAGCTGCCAGTCTTCCAAACAAGAAATTTTGCACATGCTTTAATTTGTATCTAGTTTAATGACACATATCAACCGAAAATATAGAAGCAGAAGAAACCACATCCATGGCTAAGTTTTTCATTATTTAAACATCTTTTTCAGTAAACCTGGGGAAGCTCATGCAGAAAAATAACAGGAAATGTAACCGTAACCACGTGCCTTCACTTTCACGCCAATATACTTCTCCACTCTTCCCTCAGGATCAGCCTCCCGAGCCCCATCCTCATCATAGTCGTCATCTCCAAGTTCACCATCCTGTGGAAAGTAAGAACAAAAACAAGACGAACAATTAGGTACAACCTGGAAAATCAAAATTACATCCACAGATCAGAGAAAAGGTTCTTAATTAACTTTCCATGTTGAGAAGTCATACTATTACAAAGGCATCTGAAGGATAAGTTCCACTCCTAAATAAATAAGCAATATGTTGAAAAACAAAATTGTCTGCTGACCTAAATTCCTCAGAAGAACGGTGAGCTTTCTGAAGAATCAAACAGAAAATAAAAAAAAGAATCACAAGGAAAGCTACAATGGAAGTATCCGGCCAAAAGTAGTTACTTAGAAATTAGAATGCTAAATCATGACATGCATGAATCGCTTAAACTTACAAGGCCAAGTTGAGTATCCAATAAAGCACATGAAATTGCATATGGGTATGTGATTGAAAATATACTTTGAAAGAGACCCGTTTGTTTGCTTGTGTATGTGATTGTGTGTGGTCTGAGTGTGTGGGTCATCTTGCAACCCTAAAACCAACTATGCATTTCAACATGTACAAATAGTTTTGTGCCATCATATGCAGATTCCTTTGAAGAGAATCAAGGACAATCATTTAATGTAAGAAAGATTACTTTGATAATCATGTATTTGAGACAAATAAGAAGTGTATTTTTGTGCACATGAGTATGAAACCCCTTTTGCAAAGTGAATAGTTAGACTTCAGTCTTCCCTGCAAACCGGCATCCAACAGACGGCATTCCAGTAGAAAACAACACTTGAAATAGTTATGTCAATACCACATTCCTGAACAGCACTTACTGGAGTTTTAGCTTGCTAAGAGGACAACACGTGTCTCAAATTGAAACCATGACAGACCAAGTCCAACAGTTTGTTTAATTTTTCACCTGCTAATGTTGGCAGAAAGATTAAAAACTAAAATGGTATGACAGCCAGATCCGTAACTGTTGACATTCAGTTGTTTTTGTAGAAAACGGCATTGTCCCTCATAGCATTCCCCTTTGATCTTCTCCTATACAATCTTCTAGCAATATTCTGCTGATCTTAATCTTTGATCTCTAATAATTGGTATTCCAATTTCTGTTCTCTCTCCTATTTTTTCTCATAAAATCAATTTGCTTGTCTACTTCCTGCTCCTCATATTCTAATTATTCTTTATTTATATAATTTTGTTTCATCTGCATTTTTTCTGGCTCGAAATGAACATGTACTACACCAGGGAACAGGTTATAATTCTCATACTGTCCAAATCAACTTGTTTACCATCTTGGTTAGATAGAGGGTGACCCAAGTAATGAAATCAAAGTCCCTTGTGAAGAGTAGAGTTGTAAGCAATCTTGGCTACCCCTCGCAACAAACCAGATGCACCACCCAAACAACACTATCTTCTAGAGAATTGTGACATGTCTCAGAGTAGTCCACCCACTAAGAAAACCGTTCTTGCTGTCATCAGATCCTGATCTCATTAGGTGCCATGCAATTGTTGGTTCGCTTACATCTGATCTCCATCAGGTGAGGGGTGATGAAGAGATATAAGTTTTCTCCCTCCCGCTACCGCATAGCCTCAAGCATGTCATCCAACTCGACCCTACAAATCAAGATGAGGGTAAAACGGGCCTGGCTACCTATGGAACCAACTTTGACTATACCTATCAAGTTGAATAAGAAACGATTGTGTGCTCACAAACTAGAATGAAATACTTAGGCAACAAATTCTAGTGTGTTCTTCAAGTAATATTCATTGTTCTCATGGAATCCTCATTCATCTTCTTCTACGAAACGAAAACCAAGTGTTTCCCATGCAAAGAGTGTTAGGCTAAATGATTCTTCTACTAACATACCAAAGTTTTCTAACGCCAACATCAAGTATCCAAATCCAAGACATACTCTGAGGAGGAGTTGTAGTACCACAGAATATGAGTTTATCTAGTCGTATGGGGTAGGGATTGATTACAGAAAATGCTTATGTAAAAAGAAACCTACGGTGAAGACAAAAGTGTTACTTGTTTCAAATCTTATACGTAAGAATTAGTAGACTAATGACCAAGGCCTACATTGACGGTAGACTTGTACTCTTCTTTAGGACTCGTTATACACAATCCATAAGCCTAGCATGAAATCAATTTCATGCATTTAGGAGATGATGATTACTAGTTAAGAAAAAGAACTAGCAGCTATCGAGTGCCCTTGGTGCATGACAACATGCAGAAGCAATACCTCCATGGCTTAGGGTGTGCACACCAACAACAACCAGACATACTTGAGAAAGGAAGGAGCAAAAAGAGAAGGAATGAGGCAACATGCCGCTACTGCCACTGCACTAAGGGAGTTGAGTAATCAACTATGTTATCAATAGCGTGCTATAGTGTTATAACAAGAAACAAAATGCTATAGCGCTTGTAGTATAGCGGCCGACCCGCCAAGGCGGTGTTAGCGTACAAGTCATTTGGGTCGGGTCAATCCAGTGGACCCGACGGACCCGATCCTAATATAATAAAACCTAAATCAGCGTCCCTCTCTCTCTCTTGCTTCTCGCCTTTGCGACTGCTCTCTCCACCACCACCAACACGCACAACCTCCCCTCCGCCAGCGACAAACATGACCTGCACCTTCCATCGCCTTCCTCTACCGCAAGTAAGTTGTTTCTCTCCCTTTCTCTCTTCTCTCTTTCTCTCCCTCCGCCTTCTACCTCCTTCTCTCTTGTGGATTCTCTCTTCTCTCTTTTTCCATATTATCCATTGAACTGACACATTTATTGCTCACCTTGAGCATTGAAAACCATGATAGCAACCAAAGTATAACACATTCGTCCTTTATACACAATTTCCGAGACACATTATCCAATCTTGGAGCTAGAACCAAAGTTGTTTGTGACCTTCATCAACTCCTCATGAGAGAACATAGTGAAACTTGTAAATTGTTGTCGATAATCGAAGGTTGAAGCATCCACGAACCAATTTGTCAAAGCGCCAAGAACTCAAATCATCCAAATATGGATGCCAAACACAAATATCTCAACAAGAATGCGAAAGCAAGTCAAACACCAAACAAAAGTTGTGCAATGACAGCATAATATTATTGATGAATTAGTGAGGTATTTATAGAGTTTACACAAATCTACATCAGAGGCAAAAGAGCAAAGAGGAGAGCATAAGACACTAGTGCTGGCCGGCCAGCCTTGGCCAGCACTAGCCGTTGGGGCTCAACGGCTATGGGCTATGGTCATGCGGGCCCTAGTGGCCCGTGCCATGTCCAACAGAGTGCACGAGCCCTAATGGCCAGTGCCACCTATTACATTAACACCCCCCCTCAAACTGACGGTGTATATACTGAAAGTTTGTCCAACAAGAACATACATCAAATACAACTCAATTCTTGTATTTACTTGTAACAAAAATTTTCACAAAAGTAGTATCCAAGTTGCCACAGCTTCCTTTTAAACAACTGCAGATCATCTTTCCACAATCAATATATCAATTCATTTTTTATCCTGCATGAGAATCAACGAAGTATCAATACAGACATTTGCTCAATTTCTAAAAGCACCAAGACAATTTATAATATCTAATCCAGAAGATAAACAAAAAATGAGTCAAATAAGTTCATGAAGTTTGATTTACTCTAATTCAAGAAAGTCATTTACTAGAAAACATTGATATCATCCAAATAGGATTATCTATTATAACAACTAGATTCATAAATCACTACAAACTTTTGATATTGTAAGGGAACCTTGGTATATCAAACAAGCCTTTTAAGATTATGCTCAAAACCGGAGTTTTAAGTACAAACTCAAACTAAAACAAGCTTTTTAAGGCAAAGCTAAAAACCTTCGAGTCAAACAAGCTTTTTAAGACAAAGCTCAAAACCTTCAAATCAAATAAACTTTTTAAGGTTAAGCTCAAAACCCGAGTTTTAAGGACAAACTAAAACCCAAACAAGCTTTTTAAGGCAAAGCTCAAAACCTTCGAGTCAAACAAGCTTTTTAAGCCAAAGCTCAAAACCTTCGAGTCAAACATACAATTCCCAAGGCCCTTAAATATCCTTTAAACTCAAAAGTGATTCTATGGTTCCAAAAGTAAGATAATACGGTCAAAGGAATCAACTTCATGCTTTTCAAAAGATCTCAAAAGGTTTGTTAAAACCATTTTATCAAATACAAGTTAATCAAGATATCTATAAGTCTTTTCCAACATTGATTACTCTCCAACCAAAAGGCCAACAATATGAAACATCTTAATCAAAAAGATTTTCAACAAAAGGCCAACAAACGAAGATCATAATCTCATGAAAAAACAACCTTAAAGTTATCACAATCACAAATCTTCAAATAACAATAAGTGCATCTTAAAGTATCAATTAATTTCCAACAAACGGCCACCAATATGAAGTACCTTAATCACAAAGGTCTTCAACAAAAGGCCAACAACATGGATCTCAATTATACAAGAAGATACCCCTTATTGTTCTATAACAAATACATTTTCGAACTTATCAATAGTAAAGTTTGAAATCGTTCAAATGCCACAACACATTTTTCTTCTAAACATGCCAACAAATTATTTGATACAATCAATATTGCATATAACCGAGTTGGAAGAAACACAACTGGATGGGCTAAGTCTGAATTCCATGCGCAGCGGAATCGGATCGAATAGTCAAATATGTTCATTTAACTCAACAATGCAAATACTATACAAACATGCAATAATACTAAGTGCAACAGAGAAATTTTATGTTTCCATGAGAAGGAAAAGCACTAAACCACTAAAATGTTCCAATAATGAAACTGAACCCATGTTTCTCGCCAATAAGTCTATCTAAAACACGTAGAGCTTAACATTGCCAAATCTAGGATAAGAAAAAAAATGGTTCTCACAAATGAGATTACAAAAAGATAAACTCATTTTACTGGGATATCGCATATCCCTACCATCACTACATACGACCAGAAAAAAAGACTTGGTTCCTAAAATACCATAATACTAGTATCATTGGGATCAATTTTGCTACCCAAAACAAATCAAACCCAAGAAATTCTCAAAGCAGCCAAAATCATAAAAGGTACAAAACTCGCAAAATTCTCATGGCAAACCCAGAATCGTAGCCAATATCTTGGTAAGTAAACAAGCCAAATAAAATCCACATATAAGGAAGCAATGATTAGCTCATTACCCAATCTACATTAAATCAATTTTCAATCACAAAAGGGCAAAGTTATTCCAACCCTTATCAAATCACTCAATTGCCAAAACACAAACGAAACTACAGAAAAGAAACCAACACCCATATAGATGCATTGCGCATTTACAATCAACAACACGAAATGGGTATGTGGGTGCAACCAGAAAACCTTCAAATTGAGCACCGACAAAGATTAACAAAACAAAAATAAGACCTTTTGGTCATAATACAGGGAAATGAGCCAACGAAAGACCAACTAGACGAACCTAAGCACCTTCCAATAGGAAAATTTTGAAATAAAAGGTCATACCGAGAGAACCCCAAAATTATAAAAGAAAGATACCAAAAATAATAAACACACCGACAAGCAGACAGTCATAATCAAAGAACAATTAGCGTTGAATCTAAGGAACCTAAAAGATTAAAATATAATGATTTCTTCAACAACAACAACTAAGCCTTTTTCTATACTAGATGGGGTCAGCTACATGGATTCTTTGTTTCCACATATCCCTATCATGTGCCATGTTAGCAGATAACTCACAACAAGCTAGATCATTTTTTATTGTTTCTTTCCAACACTTTTGTGGTCGTCCTCCAGCTCTTTTAATACTTTTCAAATTTAGTTTTTCTAACCTTCTTATGGGTTCTTCTTTTGATCTTCCTTCTATATGTACAAACCATATTAAACGATATTCTCTCATTTTATCCTCTATTGGTGTCACTCCTAATTTATTTCTAATAACCTCATTAAGTATACAGTCTTTTCTTGTATGACCACTCATCCATCTCAACATCTTCAATTCTGTCACAGACATCTTTTGTACATGTTGATGATTAACTGCCCACTCAGTACCACAAAACAAGGCAGGCCTAATTGCTGCTCTATAATATTTACCTTTTAACTTTAATGGTATCTTCTTATCACAAAGAATACATGATGCTCCTCTCCATTTTAACCAACCAGCATTAATTCTATGCGTAACATCCCCATTAATTCTTCTATCACTTTGAAAAAATTACCCTAGGTATTTAGAACTTTCCTTTTGGGGGGTCTTTGCTTTCTAATATTTCTCTCTATAGTTCCAATTTTTTATTAGCTTTTTCCTCAGACTCCTTCACTAATACAATGTTATCTGCAAATAACATACACCAAGGTACTTCATCTTCAATATGTTTTGTTAACTCATCCATCACCATTATAAATAAGTATGGACTTAAAGTTGATCCTTGATGTAACCCAATATTAACTTCAAAAGAAGTATGTCATTCTTTCATGAGTCCTTACACATGTTTTTGCACCATCATACATGTCTCTTATAAGGTTAATGTATATCAATGGGATACCTCTTTTTTCCAAAGTTCTCCAAAGAACCTCCCTCGGTACCCTATCATAAGCTTTTTCTAGATCAATAAATATCATGTGAAGGTTTTTCTTTTTTGCTCTAAAATGTTCCATAAGATGTCTCAAAAGGTGAATCGCTTCAATATTAGATTTGCCTGGCATGAATCCAAATTGGTTCTCTGTTGTACTTGATACTTGTCTTAACCTATGTTCGATAATTCTTTCCTATAATTTCATAGTATGGCTCATTAACTTGATACCTGGATAATTCGCATAATTTTGAATGTCTCCCTTGTTCTTATATATGGGTATAAGTGTACTTGCTCTCCATTCCTCGGGCATCTTTTGGTTTTCCATATTTCATTAAATAGTCTTATGAGCCAAGTGATTCCCATTTCTCCTAGTATTTAACAAACTTCTATAGGAATATTATCTGGTCTTACCGATTTACCACCTTTCATATGTTTAAGAGCCTCTTTGACTTCATTCTTTTGAATGCATCGATAGAAATTGTGGTTTATATACTTTTCTGATTTGGCTAACTCTCCTAAGCTAATATTAACATCTTTATTTTCATTAAAAAGATTATAAAAATAGTTTTTCCATCTATTTCTTATATCAACATTTGCCACTAGAATTTTTTCATCCTCGTCTTTTATGCATCTAACATAATTAAGATCTTTAGTTTTCTTATCTCTAGCCCAAGCTATCCTAAAATATCTCTTTCACCCTCTTTTGAGTTGAGTTTTTTATATAAATCCTCCCAAATTTTAGTTTTTGCTTCACTCACAGCCGTTTTTGCTTCCTTCTTTGCTTTCTTATAAGCCTCTAAAGTTTCACTAGTTTTCTTAGCATAATGTAATTTGTAGCATGCCCTCTTTGCCTTGATTTTATTTTGCACAATTTCACTCCACCACCAAGCTTCTTTTTGTACCGGTACACCTCCTTTAGATACACCTAACACATCTTTCGCCACTTTCCTAATATGTATAGCCATATTGTTCCACATATCACAGGGTGTACCAACATAATTCCAAACATCTTCTTGAAGGACTTTCTGTTTAAATATATCTTCTTTCTCGCTTTTGAGGTTCCACCATTTAGTCTGAATAGCTCGATGCACTCTTTTCTTCTTTGTCCATTTTTTTATTTGTAAATCCATAACTAAAAGTCGATGTTGGGTGGTTAAGCTTTCTCCTGGAATTACCTTGCAATCTTTACAACATGCTCTATCTTTTTTTCTACAAATAAAGTAATCAATTTGTGTTTGTGATAAGCCACTCTTATAAGTAATTAAATGTTCATCTCGTTTTTTGAGGATTGTATTGACTATAAAGAGATCAAATGCCATAGCAAAATTTAAAATCTCCCTACCTTCCTCATTTATATCCCCAAAACCAAAGTTTCCATGAATCCCTTGATATCCTAATGCCTCTTTACCGACATGTCCATTTAAGTCTCCTCCTAAACAAATCATCTCCCTTTGTGGAATCTTTTGAATCACCTTATCTAACTCTTCTCAAAAAGTTGTCTTTATACTATCTTCTAGTCCTACTTGGGGTGCATAAGCACAAACTATATTCAAAACCTCTGCTTCTAATACTAATTTCAACATCATGATTCGGTCACCATATTGTTGTATGTCTACTACACTATCCTTTAAATCTTTATTTATGATAACTCCGTTTTGAGCCTTTTCTTTACTTGAGTACCATAATTTAAAACCTGTATCCTCCATCTCCTTTGCTTTTTCTCCAACCCATTTTGTCTCTTGTAAACATAGAATATGAATCTTTCTCCGAATCATAGTATCTACCACCTCCATTAGCTTACCGGATAATGTTCCGATATTCCAAGAACCAAAACGAATCTTATTATCTAGGACTAGCTTCCTTGCCCCCTACATCCGTCCATAATCAAAATGCAGAGACCCTCTCTGAAAATTATTCACTGCATTCGGGCGACAATGTAGCGGGACTAACTTCTTTACCCACAATGATACTACATAAACAGAAATTTGAGAAACGAAGCGATGCACCACGAATGAGGTAATATATCGTCTTCTTCAAAATACTACAAACTCATTAAGGGCAAGACATGGATCAATAACTAAAGACAATGATACTATACAACTTTTTAAAAAAGACTAGAGTGTCAAACACACTATCCTAACTCATGTCTTTAAGCATCTAGGATGTTTCAACAAAAACAACTAAGTTTTCAAATATTCTAAACATATCAAACATGGCCAAAAACTTATTTTAGTTAAGAATCGTTCATTAAAATCACAAGATCAAGTTCAAAAACACAACAATCATATATACCAAAAACCATAATTATATATTACTAAGAAAAGTTATAATTGATATTTTCATAATGAACTCATCCAAAATTATCCAAAGTCAAGAAATATTTGGGACAATTTTATAAGTGAACACATACAAACACAATGTTATACTAGCAAGATTCAAGAGAACACAAAATTTCTAAGAAATTCCAAAATTCCCATGAAGACAACGTAATCAATTGAGAAATTCATGGACATATTTTCACAATGTCAAAAAACAAGAATCGTAGATTTTTGAAAGTTGGCACACTTCCCAATGTGCTCGAAATCTTCAATATGAGGCTCTCATACCATGTAAATTGTTGTCGATAATCGAAGGTTGAAGCGTCCACGAACCAATTTATCAAAGTGCCAAGAACTCAAATCATCCAAATATGGATGCCAACAAGAATGCGGAAGCAAGTCAAACACCAAACAAAAGATGTGCAATTACAACATAATATTATTGATGAATTAGTGAGGTATTTATAGAGTTTACACATATCTACATCAGAGGCAAAAGAGCAAAGCGGAGAGCATATGACACTAGTGCTGGCCGACCAGCCTTGGCTAGCACTAGCCGTTGGGGCTCAACGGCTATGGGCTATGGCCTTGCGGGCCCTAGTGGCCCGTGCCATGTCCAACAGAGTGCACGGGCCCTAATGGCCCGTGCCACCTATTACATTAACAAAACTTTGCATTATCCTCCTCTGTCTAGCATCTCCACCTTGTCGACGACTAATCTCTTCAACTTAAAGTAATGCTTCATCCCTCTGCTTCAACATCTCCAATTTTTCCCTCCCAACGTCTGTGACAGAAATCTATGCTACTCTTAGCTTCTCAAGTGCTTCGTGAACCTATCTTTGGAATCAACGATTTCCGCTAAGTGATGATTTCTCTGCCTTTAGTTCTTTGACCTTTGTCTCTGCATCTTCAAGTTGTTTCTCAATCTTCTCTAATGCCCGTCTTTCTTTGGATAGAACTGCCTTTATGTCCTTTATTTGTGTTCTTTTTGTAGTATAATTCCAGCTAGTCTTGTATGAAAGTAGGCAATGACCATGACGTCACTCACATGCACAAATGTACAATTTGTCTATGTTTGTGTGCAAATTCATGCGTGAGAGAGAGAGTCTAGTTCAACTTAGAAGAACGGAGCTTGAAGAGACTATGGTTTGTATTTTGACCGGTTGTCCTTTTACTTGCATTCTTACCTTAAGTTGTGCTTCAACATCCTCCTGTTTTGCCTTTTGTCGTCTCTATGACTCCTTGAAATATATGCACTTACTAATATGTAAAACGTCACAGATTAGGAGAAATGTGTTTGAGAGTAGTACATAGTCTCTTGGTTTATCCCACTTTTCTTGCTAGATGAGTATTTATTCTGATTTTTTATAGTGAGTATGAAATCTTTAGCAAGTGCAACCACTTACATTCATTAACATTGACATGGATAAAACATTTAGCTTGATGATTTCCCTAGGTTTGATGTTGGTTATGTTTTGGACTTGTTATTTGTTAAGTTGTTAGTAACTTAGTTGTTATAGTTTATACATGCTAAAGGTGTTACTTTTGTTACTTCAAACTTTTTATAAATATTTTGGTCAATTGGTATATTGGTCCACTGCTCCACCCTAACATTATTCTATTCTTTTTTAAGGTAAGATTATAATTTGTTCCACTTCTCAAATTAGATACATAGATAGAAATTATGGTTTATATTTTTTATGAGTTGGTTAGCCCCCAAGTTAATCTTATCACCTATAGCCTCGTTAAAAAGCTTATGAAAATAATTTTTCCATCTATTTGATAGCATCACTTGCCACTAGAATCTTCTCATCCTCATCTTTACATATAATAAAAGATACTTTCTTATCTCTAATCTTAGCTAGCCTCAAAATATCTTTTTCACCCTCTTTTGAGTTGAGCTTTTTTATATAAAGCATCCCAAGTTTTGGCTTTTGTTTCACTAATGACCATTTTCACTTCTTTCTTTACCTTCTTATAAGCCTCCCAAGTTTTATCAATCTTGTCGGCATAATATAAATATAATGTGCCCTCCTTACCTTAATTTTATCTTGCACGGCTTCACTCCATTACCAAGCTACATAGGTCCGCCTCTGAACTGTGTTCAGCGCCTACTAGTACGCCTCCTACTATGAGGCTTATAAATAGGGGCATGCAATTGTTGCTTCTTGAAAGACAATCAATCTAACAAGCTTACCAATGTCTCATTTGAGTGTGTGTGAGAGAGAGGGGTTTCATAACATCGGGAACCTTGATTGTCAAGTGCAATAGAAACTTCACAATTCTGGAAATTTATGAAAATGTGATCCTTATCCACTAAAAGTTGGTGTGTAGAAACCAATGTGGTTCATATTTAACAAAGTTCATGGCTATAGTAAAAGTATTGACATCTCCCACAAAGAAGATGAGTAACAAAAGCATCAATAAAGCTACAGTTGCTACTACTTTCAAAAGATCGAAGAGAAAGTAATAGCATGTTCCACAAAGAAACAAGGACACCACTTAAAATGGCGCTTATTACTTTCTGGATAGAAAGAGAGTAACCTTTTTCTTCATCATCACCAAGGAACCATAGCCACCTTGCACAAGCTCTGCAAATGCTTCACGAAAATTTTTTGCTACACCTTTGAAAGTGCGCTCTATTGATTCATCTTTTCGCTGATCCAAAACTGAAATGAGCTCCCTAATTTTCTAGATAAAATATTTTTATCAGATCAGCATTCATGGAACAGGAAAAACCAAAGATGCTTAACAAGTGAAAGCACGTTAGACTACATGATACCTCATCGCCTGCATCAAGTTCAGCTTGCCGCTTCTGCAGTTCCTCTCTTTGTTCTGTAAAGTTGACATATTGGTCAAGGGCTTTTTTGTTGACATGACTGAACTGTTTCAATTCCTCATTGCACTTGTGAAGCATCTTATGCAATTCTTTGATATTCTTCCGCTTGTACCTGTCAGGTCATGATCACAAGAGATCCGATTGAAATAAGTACAAAAGAATGTCCAATCTGAGATATGTTTTTGGTAAGAAGACCATGAAACATAAATTTTAAAATGTCCAGTATTACTTAGGGTTGATAAGCTTTGGGAAGGAAAACAAGTATGCAACTCAAACCAGTCCCGCTATCAGTAAAGAAAGAGAAGTGCATAAGCGGAAAATGGAAAAAGAACATCGCTGTACACAAAATACAATATGGTTAGGTACTGAAAGCATTATGGAAACACTGAGCCCCATCCGAAGAACTTATAGATAGTTAATCTCTCTAAGACACTCAAGGGTAAGTGCATTTATCAGGATCCCCATACATTTAATTGGTATACAAGAAAAAGAGGCAAGGAAATTACTGAGATGATGTATGTGGCTACTTCAAATGCACCTCATTCAGAACAGGGAAGAAGAAAAATACTTCTATGATGCATCAAGCAAACACAAGTTGCTCCATCTAATGCAACTAAAATTGGCACCTTTTGTAGGTAGTTCGTATATTGGGATTTGCTTGCAATCTACTCAAAAAACGAACAAAGAAACAAAAACAGAAATAGTGAAGGTTAGTACTTCTCAAAAGCATCAGAAGGTAGTGAACCCAAGTCTCTAATTTTCTTCATGTAATCTTCTTGCTTAGATATCAAAATATTTCTTTTGTTCACTAGCTGCTCTGACATTTTAGCTTCATCTAGAAGAGTCTGTTGGTAAGTGTGTTCTACAGCCTGCAAAATATGCCACAATCAGGGTAAGTACCGGACAAATCTTCATACACAATAACGTGCACCAGTTGCGAAAACATCAGATCTGGTCCAAGTACCTTAAGCTTATCTTTCTCACTTTTAATAGCATTAACGTTTCTGGTGATGCTTTCAACATTCTCAATCATTGCTGCACGACAGCAAACCAATCAGAAACAAAAGAAATGCAGAAATCAAATGATACTCTGGCATATTCCTAGTTCCCTACCATCGTACTGCTTTGTTATTTCACTAAGAGACATGTTAGCCTGCTTCAGTTCAGCCCTCTTCTGCTCAAGTTCAGATGATAATGCTTTCAGATTTTCTACGGATATCATTGCTTTAAGCTCTTCTTGGCGTCTTACAAGATTAGTTGAAAGGTTTGTCTCAATCTCACCCTTCCTTGTTTCAACCTGCAACCCGACAGAAAAGCCAGTGGCTTCCAGTTACTACCGCGGGATTTAAAAGAATTAAAAACAAATAAGCAATTTTCAGAAGTATCACCTCAATTCTGGTTGTTTTGCAGGCAACAAGCTGTTCTTTAAGCTCAGTTATTTCTGGGTTAAGACGTGAAAGATCATCCCTTTCCTCAGGTGTTAGTTGATCATCAAGATCAGTGTTCATTTCAGCAACTTTAATAGACATGCCAGCTTTTAGCTGAGCAATATGATTTTCACAGATTCCAAGAGATCTTGTCTGGATGCACAATTGACCACTTTATTCAGAAGGAACAATTAAAGTAATGTACAATAAAAGAACAAGTGCAGACTTGTCAAGCCTCAAAGGATAGTATTGGAGATACCTTCTTGTCAAGGGCCTCACTGACAGACTGCTTCTGTTTCTTCGCAATTGAAATATCTTGCTTAATTTGTTCCATTTCAGACTTTTGATGACCAAGCTCAGCATCAACCTTTTGTTGCTCACTGACCAACTTGGTGATTTTGTGGTCTATCTGTGTGAAAAGTGAAGGAAGAATACAAAGCGCTGGAACAAGCACAAGTACAACCAAATCACTGGCCAGAGCACATGCAAGATGTATCCGTAGAAATAAATGTAAGACAGCTACCATGGTATGCACAATTTAAAAGATATCCACAAGGCCTTAAATAGTTTGAGTTTATAACTTATACTGCAAATCTTTGTTGTTAATATTTGAATGAGTTGATAAAGCAACTAGTGAGTCTAGTATGGAAATTATTATCAGGAATGTTCTAAATTTCGAAAATGACTTTGATTTTTATAATATATTTATGAAGACAACAACATTATCCAATGTGCCTTCATGTGTTCTTTGCAATGAATTTTATTAATTTTCTCACCTGCTTCTCCACTGTAAAACATTTGCAAAAGAAGTTTACACAAGAAACTACTTTTGCAAGTTTTCGACAGTGTGTGCATGGATGCTTGTGTGTGGTTTCAGCTAGTCCTATATGTAATGGATTTCATTACTTTTTCATATTCTTCTCCAATATATCATGTTTGCATAGAAAACTTTTCTCCTAGGGAATGTATCTCAGCAACATGAAGTGACTTCCTTTCAGTAACAAGTAAATATTCCAAAAATCTGTTTTCAACTTGAAAGTTACGGGATTCTGCATCAGCTACGTAAAGCAGGATCTCCCATATTAGAGCAAGGATATCTTGAATAGAGTTTCTAACTTTCTCCAAGTCTTCTTGCTTTGTCTTGATAGAGCTCACATTCTGGCGAATTGACTTAATCAGCTTCAACTTAGAATGCCTATAATCATAAAAACCGCCTGTCATCCCACCTTTCTTGCTCACTTGATCACCTGCATCAGATATTTAATAAATGACTTGTAGAAACATGAAATCCGTGTCTCAAGAAAATAGGATGCAAATTTATACCTTCCAAAGTGATGCAATCTAGTCCATTTGACCGTGCAACCTTTGTGGCAACATCCAAGTCACGACAAACTGCAGTTCTACCGAAAACCTATGAAAATCATTATTTGAAAGGTTATCACCGCTTCAACATAGGAGCCTAGTTAAAATAGTAGAGGCACTTAGCATAAAGGAACATTTGTTATCACCAACATCTAATACTTTCACATAGGAAGATGGCCTGTTGGCATTGTTCAACCCTCACTACAGCCAAAAAAGAATTTCACATAGATAAGTTTATTTGGTTCTGCTGTACAGACACTTCATCCAAATGCACATCATACACTTGAAGGATATAAGATGGCTTATGATGAAGATAAAAGCTTTGAAATAGTAAGACATCCAAAATATGATAAACACCGCGATTGAGCATTACAGTACACTTGAAGGATATAAGATGGCTTATGATGAAGATAACAGCTTTGAAATAGTAAGACATCCAAAATATGATGATGAACACCACAATCAAAATTAGACACTGAGTTGCAATCCTGGATTGAGCATCCATCCTTGGTAATGATGGATGCGAGTGATCTTTCTAGCTAAGGCTGCTAAATCTTTAGAGAATGTCCCAACAAAATTATCATCTAAAGCATTATGTGCATTTCTTCCTCAGGACAGTTGGTAGCCAACAGTTTCCAGAAATTAAAGGGACAATCCAAGTGACAACATTCCATGACACCACTGTACACGCTAACGGAAACTGCTTCAGAGGAAAAGGGGGGAACAAAGATTTGTTCCAATATTCCACCTAAAGAAAAAAACAAGGTGGAGATCTGGACAGACAGAACACGACCGTAAGAACTTTTGCGCAGCTTTCACCCAACCAAATGCTTAGTACAAATGCACATGCACATAGGATGGACATGCATAATCTTCAAATCACATTAAAATTGGCAGATTGACCAACCTGTGCAAATGCAGGACCAAGTCGTGATGAGAACTTCAGCTTTTTTAGTAGCGGCACAACATCAGAGCTTTGGGGATACGTTACTTGTGGACCCCTTACTCTGTTTAAAGGGATAAAAGTAACCCTGCCACCTTTTTCTGCTGTCAAGATTCTGATTATTGTAGCACATATATCATCTGTCTCTACCACTACATGAAACAAACTGCACAAGAGGAAGATAAATGTCACAGATGAGATCAGAAGAGAAGAACAGTCCAGCAAGCAATAATCATGTCAACTTAACCTATTTCCAGCAGTTACTTCAACAGCTGTAAAGAACTTCTCCTCACAGTCAAGCAACTCAAAAATTGGACCATGTACACCAGAAATGTTGTGATCTCTGCATATCCTCCTCACCGAGTTAAGGCCTCGCCTAATATCCTGGAACAAGTTTAAAAATAAGCAAACAAAGGAAGAAGATTAAGAGCCACCCGTATAAGACTAGAAATAAGTTTCATGTTCATTGTATTATTTGATGAACAAAATTACGTACAAGCGATTGACCAAAAATCAGCAAATACTACAGTCATTAGTCAAGACTGTCCAATCCCTCCATTCTGTCAGAGTTGTTTCAGAAGTGAATAATTCAGGCTTGCAAGATTTCAATTATTTTACAATGTAAGGAAGCAATTTATATGTAATCATCAACAATTAAAATGAGAAAGAAGATATATTTAAATAAAAAGTTCTTTAAAGAAATGCTTGAAATCATGTAGGTGTTGAAGACAAATTAATTTTTGTGTTATCGTATTTATGTTTCTGTTAACTCCACCCATGTAAGGGATCACCCGTGCATTGCTGGTCCCAAGCCCGGATAAAAGAAAAGAGTTGTGTTAGGCTTCCAACAATCAGCATAAAACTTTGTCGGATTTTTATACCATTGATTACACAAATTATGAGCATTGCTTTAAGACGTCCCTGCCTAGGGACGCGCTATAGAACCCGAATCCAATGATAAGTAAGCAAGGGCCATTACATTTTCGCCCGAATATAGTGAATCAACTGCAAAGAGGGTTTTCATATCATGAACGGGTGTGGGTAAACAAGTTAGTCCCACTACGTTGCCGCCTGAATATAGTGAATAATTTACAGAGAGGGTCTCCGCATTTCCAATATGGACGGATGCGGGGGGGTAAGAAAGCTAATCCAAGATAATAAGATTCGTATTGGTTCTTCAAATATTGGAACATTATCCGGTAAGCTAATGGAGGTGGTAGATACTATGATTCGGAGAAAGATTCATATTCTATGTTTACAAGAAAGAAAGTAGGTTGGAGAAAACGCAACGGAGATAGATGATAGAGGTTTTAAATTATGGTACTTCGGTAAGGAAAAGGCTCGAAACAGAGTTGGTATTATCATAAATAAAGATTTAAAGGATAGTGTAGTAGACATACAATGATATGGTGACTGAACCATGACGTTGAAATTAGTTTTAGGAGTAGAGGTTTTGAATATAGTTTGTGCTTACGCACCCCAAAAAGATATCTTTTTGGGAAGAGTTAAATAAAGTGATTCAAAGGATTTCACAAAGGAAGATGATTTGTTTAGGAAGAGACTTAAATGGACATGTCGGTAAAGAGGCTTTAGGATATCAAGGTATTCATGAAAACTTTGGTTTTGGCGATATAAATGAGGAAGGTAGGGAGATTTTAAATTTTGCTATGGCATTTGCTCTCTTAATAGTCAATACAATATTCAAAAATTGAGATGAACATTTAATTACTTATAAGAGTGGCTTATCACAAACACAAATTGATTACTTTATTTGTAGAAAAAAAAGATAGAGCATGTTGTAAAGATTGCAAGGTAATTCCAAGAAAAAGTTTAACCACCCAACATCAACTTTTAGTTATGGATTTACAAATAAAAAAATAGACAAAGAAGAAAAGAGTGCATCGAACTATTCGGACTAAATGGTGGAACCTCAAATGCGAGAAAGAAGATATATTTAAATAGAAAGTCCTTCAAGGAGATGCTTGGAATTATGTTGGTACACCTTGTAATATGTGAAACAATATGGTTATATTGTATTAAGAAAGTGGCGAAAGATGTGTTAGGGGAAACTAAGGGAGGTGTACCGAAACAAAAAGAAGCTTGGTGGTGGAGTGAAGTAGTGCAAAATAAAATCAAGGCAAAGAAGGCATGTTACAAATTACATTATGCTAAGAAAACTAGTGAAACTTTAGAGGCTTATAAGAAAGCAAAGAATGAAGCGAAAAGGGCTGTCAGTAAAGCAAAAGCGAAAATTTGGGAGGATTCCACTATGATTTATCTCACGAAAAACAAAGATGAAGTGAAGAATATTCTACTTGTGTATTGTCAATTTATTCATACTCAATTTCAGCTACCTATTAAGGTCATTCGTAGTGATAACGAAGGAGAATTTATGTCACGATCACTACATTCTTATTTCTTAAGTCATGGGATTTTACATCAAACATCTTGCCCATACTCTCAACAGAATGGGGTCTCCGAGGGGAAAAATAGACATATATTTGAAGTTGCAAGAACTTTCTTAATCGGGAATAATATCTCAAAAATTTATTGGGGGGAAATTGTCTTAACGGTTGTGTTTTTGATAAATCGCATGCCAGGTAATGTTCTCAATGGTAATTCCCCAATTCATTCTTTATGTCCTACTCAAAAGCAATTTCATACTATGTCACACAGGTGCGGGTGCGGGTGCAGGATACGGTAAATTTCAAAAATTTTGGGTGCGGCGACACGGCTAGGGTATATAATATTATATATTATATATAATATTCAAGTTACAACAAGTGAGACATCCATTAACATAAGTATATGACAATAGCAAGTACACAACTTTATATTAAAGCAAAACACATAAATGGTAAACAACAACTAATTTCATCATAATACATAAATAAATCTTCACTATACGGACCCATTTATCCAAAAAGACCCAAACTTCAAAATCGATACCGTAGTTTCATGGGAGATGATGGAAGACAAGTTGAAGGAGCATTTTGGAAACTATGGTGAGGTAACTCAGGTGGTCATCATGAGAGATAAGGTCACGAGTCGACTAAGAGTCTTCGGTTTCATCGTCTTCACGGATTACTCCCTCTTTGATCGGGTTCTGCAGGATAAATACACGATAGACGGTATAACTGTGAGTTATAAAAAAAATTATATTTTTTTTGCCATGTTGCACCGACATGGTGTCGGTGTCGGTGTCGCACCCGTGTCGAGGTCGACACTCCACCCCTTAGAAGTGTTTGTGTGACTTAGATTTCATATACCTTTAAGGGTGTTTGGATATACTTGCTTTGTACATATTTTCAACAATGCAAGGGACAAGCTTCATGCTAGGGCAATTAAGTGTATTTTCTTGGGATATTCATCCACTTATAGTTATGATCCCTTAAGAAGGAAAAGCTAGGTCACGATGGATGTGACATTTCATTAAAATATTCCATACTTTGGTGATGATGGGACCAATTTACCACACAATCCTACCTCTATTTTCTTGCCGATACTACCTAGAGAAACGGATCACACAAAGGAAAATGAAAAGTAGGTGACCATACCTTATAAGAGGAAAGAATGACGTACTTATTCAAGAGGAGAAAGGAAGACAGTTCTACCAAATATTAATGCTACTCTCGATCAAGATACTCCCCCTAATCAGTTCTATGATTCTATCATCAACTCAAGTAAATCCTTTGAGTTCATCTATTATTTCAGATGATTTACCTATTGCTCTTCGAAAGAGAAAACGTGAAGCAGCTAAATATCCAATTCATATACTCGTCTTATACTAATTATCCAAAAGAATATCTGTTGTTTGTAATGAATGCAGAAAAATCTTATATTCCAAAGACATTTGAAGAGGTTGCGCAGTATGTAAAATGGAGAACTATGAGGGGAAAAATTACAACTCTTGAAAGAAATCAAACATGATAACTTACAGATTTACCACCACAGAGGAAGAATGTGGGCTGCAAATGAGTATTTACCATAAAGTATAGATTTGATGGCAATATAGAAAGATACAAGGCAAGGATGGTAGCAAAAGGTTATAATCAATCTTATGGTATTGAATACATAGAAACCTTTGCTCCAGTTGCAAAGCTAAATTCAATCAGAATTTTACTAAGCATAGCAGTTAATGAAAGATGGGATTTATGGTAGCTGGATGTGAAGAATACTTTTTTCCAAGGAGATCTTATAGAGGAAACTTTTATGGACTTACAACCGGGTTATAATCTTAAAAACATACTACAAAAGGTATGCAAACCGAAAAAATCTATATATGATTTAAAAAAATCTCCTAGAGCATGGTTCAAAAAATTTAGTGATAGAATACTTAGCTTGGATTTCAAGCGTAGCATTATTGATCACACATTGTTTGTTAAGCACGGAAAGAAAACAATTCTCTTGATTGTATATGTTGATGATAGCATTCTTACTGGTGATGATGTAGGTATTATTTCATTAAAAAAGGAGTTGCAAAGACTTCGGAAAACTCCATTATTTCCTTTGAATAGAAATTATAAAATATAATGACTGCTTATTTTTAAGTCAGCACAAATATATTCTAGATCTATTGAAAGGAACCAAGATGGAGGATTGTCGGATATGTACCATTCCTATTGAAGTACAAAAGAAAGATGTTGAACATTTTGAAAAACCTTATGAAGATGTGGGCAGATATCAGAGATTAGTGGGAAAACTAATATATCTAACAATCACAAGGCCAGATATTAGTTTCGCAATAGGTTATGTGACATCATATGAACATGGTGTTCCATATTATCAGATATCTCAAATCATCCATCACTCTCGGATTAGCATAGAGACTCCATTCATCCTTAAACATTAAAATTTATTCATATGCGAATTGAGTAGGCTCAACAAAAGATAGAAGATCCACTTCAGGGTACATAGTACGTGTAGGAAGTAATGATGTTTCATGGAAGAGTAAAAAAAAAGGTAGTGGCCAGATCTAGTGCAGAAGTTGAATATCGGGCAATAGCTCTTGACATGTGTGAGGGCTTATGGATTATATCTCTATTGGATGAAATCGGACTGAGAAAGACTACCCCATTAATTTTTTCACAGATAGTAAGGTTGCTCTTCAGATAGCATCGAACCCTGTATTTCATCAAAGAACAAAACATATCGAAGTTTATTGTCATTTTATTAGAGAGAAGAGGTCAGGTTATAATTTGCGTTATACCGATAAGACCAATCAAAATTGGGGGTTTATAAGAAAACAAAGAAGAAGAAAAAGTCATCAATCAAACAAAAGCTAAGATTTGAGAGGATTTATATAAAAAGCTCTACTCCAAAGAAGGTGAAAGAGATATTTGTATGATAACTAAAGCTAGAAATAAGAAAACTAAGGATCTTACTTTTATTAGATGCATCGAAGATGAGAATGAGAAGATTTTAGTGGCAAGTGATGATATAAAAATAGATAAAAATTTATTTTTATAAGTTTTTTAACAAAAGTATAGATGTTAATATTTGCTTCAGAGAGCTAACCAAATTAGAAGAGTATATAAACCATAATTTAACGTTGGTAAAATTTGTAAGACCAAACAATATTCTTATAAAAGCATGAAAAATCTTAAGAGATATGGGTATCACTTGTCTTATAAAATTATTTAATAAAATATAGAAGAACTAAACGATACATGAGGAATGGAGGAAGAGTATAATTATACCCATATAAAAGAACAAATAAGACATTTAGAATTGTGTAAATTATAGAAGTATCAAGTTGATAAGCCATGAAATTATAGGAAAGAATTATTGAATGTTGGTTGAAGCAAATATCAAGTACAACAAAGAACCAATTTAGATTCATTCTAAAGAGATTTATTATTGAGTCTATTCACCTATTGAGACGTCTTACGTAACATTTTAGCGCAAAAGAAAAAAACCTTCACATCGTATTTATTGATCTAGAAAAACTTATAATGTTAGAGATCACCCTTACATGGTTGGTCCCAAGCCTAAATAAAGGAAGAGAGTTGTGTTAGGTTTCCGACAACCAACGTGAAATTTATCTGTTGGGGAGTCTCCACTTAATGACGCCCTGTAGAGCCTGAATGTAATGAAGTGTATGTAAGGGCCTCTACATCTTCTATATCTTCGTTCGGATATAGTGAATCAATTGCATATAGAGTTCCGATATTGTCGTTGGGTGTAAGTAAAGAAGTTAGTCCCGCTACATTACCATTCGGATGTAGTGAATAAATTATAGAAAGGGTCTCTGTGTTTTCAGCATAGACGAATCCGAGGATAAGAAAGCTAGTCTTAGAAAATAAGATGTGTATTGGTACTTGGAATATCGGAACATTGACTGGCAAGCTAATAAAGATGGTAGATATTGTGATTAGGAGAAACATTCACATTCTATGTTTATAAGAGACAAAGTGAGTTGAAGAAAAGCAAAAAATAATTGAGAACACAGGTATTAAATTATGATACTCGAAAAAGGAAAAAGCTCGAAATGGAGTTGGTATTTTTTGTAAATAAAGATTCAAATGAGACATATGATGGCACTGTGATCGAATTATGATGACGAAACCGATATTAGGAGTAGAAGCTTTAAACATAGTGTGTGCTTATGCACCTTAAAAGGATTAGAAGATAGTATAAAGAAAGCATTTTGGAAGGAATTAGATAATGTACTTCAAAAGATTCCATAAAAAGAGATATTTTGGTTAGGAGGAGATCTAAATGGACATATTGGTAAAGAGGCATTAGGATATCAAGACATTAATGATAACTATGGGTTTGGAGATTTAAATGAGAAACAGAAGAAAATTTTAAATTTCACTATGGTATATGATATCTTTTTAGCCAGTACAATATTCAAAAAATGAGATGAATATTTAATTACTTACAAGAGTGGCTTGTAACAAACAAAAATTGATTATTTTACTTTTAGGAGAAAAGATAGATCGTGTTGTAAGGATTGCAAGGTAATTCAAGGAGAAAGCTAAATTATCCAACATCGACTTTTAATTATAGATTTGCAAGTAAAAAAGTGAACATAAAATGACTACACATTCTAAACATAAAATAGAGGCTAGAGCTACTCAGACTAAATGGTTGGAACCTCAAAAATGAGAAAAAAGATATATTTAGACATAAAATTGTTAAAGAAGATGCTGAAATTATATCAATACACATTCTAATATATGGAATAATATGACTCGGCATATTAAAAAAGTCACAAAAGATGTGTTACGTGAATCTAAAAGAGACGTACCGGCACAAAAGGAAGCTTCGTGGTGGAGTGAAGTAGTGAAAGATAGGTGAAGAAGGCATGTTACAAATTGCATTATGCAAATAAGACTAATGGAACGTGGAGGCTTATAAGAAAGCGCATAAAGAAGAGAAAAAATTGTAAATGAAACAAAAGTTAAAATTTGAGAAGATTTATACAAAAAGCTCAACTCAAAAGAAAGTGAAAGAGATATTGGCTACAGATAAGAAAACTAAGGATCTTCGTCAAAGATGAGAATAAGAAGATTCTAAAAGCAAGCGATATAAAAAGTACATGAAAAACTATTTTCATAAGCTCTCATGTGTTAATATTAGCTTAGGAGAGTTAACCAAATTAGAAGAGTAAATAAACCGCAATTTCTACGGACGTATTTAAAAGAATGAAGTAAAGGAGGCTCTTAAACTTATAAAGGTTGATAAAATCTATAAGAGCATACAATGTTCCTATAAAAGTATCGAAAATCCTAAGAGAAACAGGTATCACTTAGCTTACAAGATTATTTAATGAAATACGAAAAAACCAAAAGATGGATGTGGATTGGAACAGGAGTACAATTATGGAACAAGAGAGATATTTTGAATTGTGTAAATTATCGAGGTATCAAGTTGAACTATACTATCAAATTATAGGAAATAATTATTGAAAGTTGGTTGAGGCAAATATCAGGTACAATATAAAACCAATTTGGATTCATGCCAAGAAAATCTACTATTGCAGCGAGATGTCCTACATATTATTTTAGAGGAAAAAAAAACATACACATTGTATTTATTGATCTAGAAAAAACTTATGATAAAATGTCAAGACATATTCTTTGGAGAACCTTGAAAAAGAGAGGCTCTTGAAAAAGAGAGGTATTCCACTGACAAACATCAACCTTATAAGAGACATGTATGATAGTGCAAAAACATGTGTTACGACCCATGAAGGAACGATAAATTTCTTTGAGGTTAATATTAGATTACATCAAGGATCACCTTTAAGTCCATATTTATTTGTATTGGTCATGAGAGAAACATTAGAAAGTGAAGGCTTTTGACTTCGCAGAACAAAGACAAAATACAATGTAATGCAAGTTTCGTCATTTGGTTACTTCAAATAACATAGAAATTAAGATTCACACATATTATATCCCTTATAAGGAAAGTTTTCAGTGCCTAGGGTCAATTTTTCAAAGTGATAAAAAAAATTAATGGAGATGTTACACACAAAATTAATGCATGTTGGTTAAAATGGAGAGGTGCATAAGGTATATTATGTGGCAAGACGATACCATTAAAGTTTAAAGGTAAATATTATAACGCAACAATTTGACCTGCTATGCTTTATGGTTTAGAGTGTGGGCAATATCAATATGTACAAAAGATGTTCATGACAGAAATGAAGATGTTGAGATGGATGAGTGGTCATACAAGGAAAGACCGTATACGTAAGGAGGTTATTATAAAAAAAATTAGAGTGATACCAATAGATGACAAAATGACAGAAAATTATTTAAGATGGTTTGGACACATAGAAAGACGACCAAAGGAAGCTCCGATATGAAGGTATGAAAAACTAGGCTATAAAAATATCAAAAGAGAAAAAGGAATACCACAAAAGTGTTGGAAGGAAACAATAAAGAATGATTTAGCTTGTGTTGAGTTAAATATTAGCATGACATGATCAAGCTCTATGGAAACAAAGAATCCATGTAGTTTACCCCATCTAGTATGGAAAAAGGCTTAGTAGTTGTTGTTGACGAGTTAAGAAAGCATATTCAAGATGATGTAGCTTGGTGTATGTTATTTGCAGATGGCATTGTGTTACACGATGAGTCTAAGGAAAAAGTTAATAGAAACTTGGAACTAAGCAGAAAGACATTCGAAAGTAAAAGCTTTATATTTAGTAAAACAATGACAGAATATATGAAATCCAAGTTCGATCATTTGATGACTTCAAATGACAGAAATTAAGATCAGCATACTTTGCATCTCTCATGAGGAAAATTTTAACCATTTTTTAAAAGCAATGAAAAAAATGATAAATATATTACACATTGAATTCATGCAGGTTGGTTAAAACAAAGAGATGCATTAGATATCCTACGTGAAAAGAAGATACAAGTTAAAAGGTAAATATTAGAAAGCAACAATTAGACCTGCTATGTTTTATGGTTTTAAATGTTGGCAATTAATTATCAACATATATATAAAAGATGTCTGTGGCAGAAATAAAGATGTTGAGATGGAAGAATGGCCACACATACACATAATGAGGTTATTAGAAACAAATTGGGTGTGGCACCAATAGTTGATAAAATGAGAAAATCGTTTAAGATGGTTTGGAAAAGAAAGACGACCAAAGGAAGCTAAAGATATGAGAAATTAGATTGTGAAAATGTTAAAAGAATAAGACCACAACAGTGTTGAAAAAAATAATAATATATTATCTAACTTATGTTGAGTTAACTACTAGAATGGCACATGATCGGGCTCTATGAAAACAAAGAATCCATACAGCCGACCCCATCTAGTATGGGGAAAGGTTTAGTTGTTGCATCAGCAGTTGAAAAAATCATGACATTTGAAGGTTTTTTACTTTTTCTCAGCTTTTGTGAAAAACTACTAACATAATGCATTTTAAAAACATCCACAACATTGGTCGTTATGGTCAGAGTATGAAAATATATTCAGCAAAATAATCAGGTTTTGTAATCTTGGTGAAAGTCTTGATTCTTCAATCATGGGAGTTTTTCTTTCTTTCGTGTGATAACCTAGTACGCTATGCTACTTATTTAATTCAGCCATGCATCTTATATGTAACACCACATGAACTCACTCCAGATTCAAATCTAGCTCAATAAGGAAAATACGCCCAAGCCCCTGCTTATAAATCAAAGCTACGAGATGGTCTCTGTTCCGCAACTTGAATGTTTCACAGACAATACAACCACAGTATGTTCCTTTGCCTTTCATGTTTTTGTCTGCACCATTGAACCACTAACAGAAGACATTGCCAAAACGTTCAAGATATTGGTAATTTTGGTCAGACTATGGAAGGTGCATGCATTAGATTTTGTGATCCTCGTCAAAGTCTTGAATCATCTATATGAAGTGTTTCTCTGTTATGTGAACATCTTGTCTACCATGTTACATAACAAATCAGCCATCATCTGATATGCAAGAGTAGATGAATGTATCCCAGATTAAGACAATTATCCAAAACAGAAATGCCTTCAAGATCCAGCTTATAAGTGAAAGCTGCCCAATTATCATTCCTCGGCATTTTCACGTAACAGATACTATAGTACGGTATATCCCTTTTTCCTCATGGTCCGACTTCATAGCACTTAACAAGGACAGCACTTAGTCAAAGAAGATAAGCCACACACATCACCAGAGCCCCATCTACCACTGCCGCCCGGCGTGCCAATTTGCCTTCCGAGATACACCCGTTGAAGAAATGATAATTCCATCGCCACGTACTTTTCGTACAGCTAACAAGCTTTTGACTTGTCCAAATCAAACTCCGACGTCTCGGATACATTCAATGGCATAAAGAACAATACCATTTATCAGCCATTGTGAAAGGCCACTACTACAAGGCATTTTCAGAACATTATGGTACCGGTTAGAGTAGTAACATTACATGCATTAGAACCGACAGCCTTGTCATAAATCGTCTATAATGAAATGTTTTGGCTTCTTCTCTGTGAATCACCTTCTATTTACTTATCTAATTTAACCATGCATCTTACATGTGAGAGTAATTGTCCAAAAAGAAACGTCTCCAGATCCAGCTCATAAACCATAGACACAAATGATCTAACTTCTAAACCTGAATGCTTAAGGATACAGTTTCACTATATTCCTTTCTTTTTCATGTTCTTATAACCACTGTTAAAAGAAACCACCATAAACATTTTGAAAACGTCCACAATATCTCTCAATGGGCTCAGAGTATGACTACATGCATTAGATTAGACAGCTCTCATGATCACATCAAAGCCTTGAATCCTCTATAAGCCAGTGCTTTCTTTTTCTCTCTGTGTGCCATCACCGTCTACTATGCTGTGTTACTTATCTAATTTAATATTGCATCTTATATGAAGAGTAAATGAATGAACCATACGTTCAGATCATTCTCCGATACAGAAATGTCTCCAAGATCCAGTTTCTAAATGAAAGCTGTGCAGGAGACCTCTCTGTAGTGAATGGTTCAGCAGCTTCGCAGATGAAACTCACTATCACAATTCAATACTTTAGGTGTGAGTTGTCCAACACAAGCTTTAATTATAGATATTACACATAATACATGTACCATAAGGCTAACACCTTTGACACTTGAACAACCTCACTTCATTGACATATAACATGCATAGAACCACAGGCACAGTTTATTAAGGTGATAAGCTTACCTTCACACAAAAGAGAGAGAGAGAGAGAAAGAAAATAGGAAAAAGAAGTTGCAAGAGACCAAAAGACTATTGCTCCCTCTCCTAATCCAAAAAACTCCTAAAGAGCCATGGCTTGCATCGTTATGGTTATGACATAAAATTGCCATTAGAAAACATCACTGCAATAGCTTCTAGAGGGAAATATCTCTACAACTCAAAAATAAATGAAGAAGTTTAATGTTCTTTCATTTTCTCTTCCCCCTCCTCCCCTCGGTCATTCTCTCTTGTTCTCTTCATCATCATTGAAAGAGAGGGTGAGGAGAGATGGATGTAGTGATCTTATGGCGAAGGGTAGGGTAGGGTAGGTATGGCCCTACAGGGCCGGTACAGATCCAGGTTCTCCTTTTATTCAGGATTAATGGGGCAGGTATGTGTGTGTGTGTGTGTATATATATATATATATATATATATATATATATATATATATATATATATATATATATATAATGTGCATGTGTGTGTACTTATATACATGCTCAGGTATAGGGCCAAAACTGATCGGTTTTGGATGTTCCCCATCCCATTTGAGTTAGGATGGCTCATGCTGGCGTGTATTTGGAGCCAGGCCAGCCTATTTGCCTTGGGGGCTGAGGTGGGCCGGGCAGCCTGTAGGGCTACACACATATATATACATATATATATATATATATACTCTAATTCTACCTTTGTTGGAAAAATAAAAAAAGAAGCAACTTTAACATTTTCAAAACAAAAGATAAATCCAATTTTGTGTCATATTTCAAGCCCAACGGGCACAGGCACAAATTATAACTTTATTGAAAAATATTTAAAGTTCCCAACTATTCTCATTTAGAAGTCTTTGGATGTAAATGTTTTGTTTTATCGTATAAAGGAGATAAGCTTTCTCTTCATGCTATTAAATGTGTTTTTATGAGCTATGACTACAAGAAAAAGAGTTATAGGTTTTATGATCCCAAGGATAATAAACTTTATGTTTCAAAGAATGTTCAATTTTTTTGAAAAGAAATTAGTTTTTTCGAAAGGATACTTCAAACTCTACTAAATTATTAATGATTCTAGATATTTTTTCTTGATCGATGTCCTTAGTAATGATTTGGATCAAGAAGAGAATATAGAAAATCAAGTTGCTAACAAGCAGATCATGCATTCGAGAAACTTTATTTCATTTAAAAGACATTATGTTAGAAGAAATCTATCACCTTAAGAAGATTCAATAGAGTCCCCAACCTCATTATAGGTATGTTTCATATGAAACTTTTTCATGACAACATAGAACACTTTTGACCACTATTTCAGCCATTAGTGAACCTAAAACCTTCAATTCAAGAAGTCGAAACATCACGAAACTAGCTTAAAGCCATGAAAGGGGAGCTAGACACTTTGGAAAAGGCTCAAACAAGGATAGTTGTTGCCCGTCCTATAGATAAAAAGACCGTAGGATGTAAGTAGGTGTACAAGATAAAGACAAGAAGTGATAAACAACAACAACAACTAAGCCTTTTCCCATACTAGAAGGGGTCGGCTACATGGATTTTTTGTTTTCACAGAGCTCTATCATGTGTCATGTTAGCAGTTAACTCACAATAAGCTAGATCATTCTTTATTGTTTCTTTCCAACACTTTTGTGGTCGTCATCTACCTCTTTTAATACTTTCAAAATCTAGTTTTTCATACCTTCTTACACGTTCTTTTGATCTTCTTTCTATATGTCCAAACCATCTTAAACGATATTCTCTCATTTTTATCCTCTATTGGTGTCACTCCTAATTTATTTCTAATAACCCCATTATGTATGCGGTCTTTTCTTTTACGACCACTCATTCATCTCAACATCTTCATTTCTGCCACAGACATCTTTTGTACATAAAAACAAGAAGAGAATGTCAAATGGAGGATTGTTTAGTGATCCTATAAATGTATCGTCAGACAATCGGTTCTTTGACTTATCTCACAATCACTCATCTTGACATCACTCATGTTCACATAATCAATCAATTTCTAACATGCACCTAACCACCTAATGATGTGCATATGAGTGTTGTTATGAGAATAATGAGATACATTAGATACACCAATGACAAGGGAGTTTTCCTATGATCTTTCTCTTTAGATTGGAGAGGTGATGTCAAATGATAGACTTTCAATAATGGGATACTATATTTTCTTTGGCGACTCACTTATCTCATGCAGATGTAAAATACAACAAAAAATGTCTCTCTTAATAAAAACCGAATATAGAGCCATGGCTAATATAACAACTGAACCAACCTGGTATGAAAGCTTTTTCGGGATCTAGATGTGCGACTCAAGTCTACTTCTACAACGTATTTTAATAACAAAAGTACTATATACATCACTAATGACAACAACTTTCACGAAAGCACGAAACATATTGAGATATATTGTCACTACGTTCGTAAAGAGTACTAACTACCAACTTGCAGATGTCTTTACCAAATCACTTTCCGCACCATGATTTCAGTATTTAAATAGCAAACTTTCAGTAATAGCACCGAGAGTGTTCAATACAATTAAGTAAACGTAGTGTTTTTCTGTTTCATGCATTTTTCTCTTTGACCTAGCCTCCAACTGCTAGAAATTTAATCAATGGATCCTTGTGGCTGTTGATGGTCTTCCACTATATAAACCTCATCTTGTACATGCTATGTATGCCTTTGTGGCATGATTATGATATATATTCAAGGATTCTTTCATTCTCTCCATCATTTTTAGTTTGTTATTGTGTTGAGATTGAGAAGAGCATAAGATAGTATGTTTTCGTGATCCTATCTTGAAGAATCGAATTGGTGGACTATGGCAGCCACCGTTGAGGCATTTGAGAATGAGTGAGGTGTGAGGACAGAAATATTTAATGATAATCAACGGTTGACAAGTGATTTTGAAACAAACATTACAAAAGAAATACCAGATAATTGACAAAGGACAAAAAGGTATGAAGTGTAGCAAATTAGACATGTTAGACCAATCAAAAATAAGATATCATGCTTGTAAGCAACAGAAACTTACCAAGAAACAATTCTCAACCCGCAACCAATTGCAACAGTAGAATCCTACTACTGAGATATTAATTGTCAAGACTATTACTACTAATCATCAAGACAGATCACTTCTCTTATAAGATTATTTAATGAAATATAGAGAAACCAAAAAATGCTTGAGGATTGGAGGATGAGTATAGTTATAGCCATATATTGTGCAAATTATTGAAGTATCAAGTTAATGAGCCATATTATGAAAGTATTAAAAAGAATTTTTAAATGCAAATTGAGACAAGTATCAAGTAGACCAGAGAAGCAATTTGGATTCATATTACGGGGATCTATTGTTGAGGTTATTCACCTATTACAATGCCTTATGATAGGGTGTCATTTTGGACAACAACAACAACTAAGCCTTTTCTCATACTAGACGGGGTCGGCTACATGGATTCTTTGTTTCTACAGAGCCCTATCACGTGCCATGTTAGCAGTTAACTCACAATAAGCTAGATCATTCTTTATTGTTTCTTTCCAACACTTTGTTTCAAGATTGTCATTTTGGACAATCTTCAAAAAGAGAGATATCCCAATATACATCAATCTTATAATATATATGATGATGCACAAACATATGTGAGGACTCGTCAAGAAATGACGGATTTCTTTAAAGTAAATATTAGATTACATCAAGAATCAACTTTAAGTCCATATTTATTTACATTGGTCAATATATTTATTTACATTCATTATTAACGAGTTAACAAAGCATAATCAAAATGAAGTACTTTGATATATCTTATTTACAGATGAATGACATTATGTTACACGATGAGTCTAAGAAAAAAGTTACCAAGAAATTAGAACTATAGGGAGAAACATTTGCTAAAGGCTTCAAACTTAGTAGAACAACGATAACATATAATGAAATGCAGGTTTAATCATTAGTTACTTCAGATGACATAGAAATTAAGATTTACACATTGCATCCTTAAATACATACGGTCAATTTTTATAACAATGGAAAAATTGATAGAGATTTAGTTACTTCACATGACATAGAAATTAAGATTGTCATGCATTGCATCCCTAAGTACGTAGGGTCAGTTTTTCAAAGCAATGAAAAAATTGATGAGATTTACACAAAGAACTAATACACATTGCTTAAAATAGGTAGATGCATCAGGTACTCTACGTGACAAGAAGATATCGTTAAAATTAAAAGGTAAATGTTAGAATAGCAATTAGATCCACTAAATCATATGATTTTGCATGTTGGGCAGTTACTCATCAATATGTATAAAAGATAGTCACGGTAGAAATGAAGATGTTGAGATGGATATGTGGTCACATAAGGAAGGACCATATACATAATGAGGTCATCAGAAACAAACTAGAAGTGGTATCATTAAATAATAAAATGAAAGAATGTCATCTAAGATGTTTGGACATATGGAAAGGCAAGTAAAAGAAGCTCCAATAAGGTATGAGAAACTAGATGGTGAAAATGTTAAAAGAAGACCACAAAAGTATTGGAAGAAAACTATAAAAAATGATCTAGCTTATGTTGAGTTAACCATTAGCATGGCGCACGATCGAACTCTATGGAAACAAAATTCATCTAGCCCACCCCATCTAATATAAGAAAAGGCTTTATTGTTGTTGTTGTTGTCGTAGACATATCTTGACTAAGAGGCCTCTTTCATTTTAAAAGGGTCTGATAATCTCGACATGATTCGCAAGGTCATTCATTGCAGTTGCCAGAAATAACCCATTGAAGACAATATCTATGAGCATAATATGTAACAAGTTGTTCCTTTCTGCTCTTTACTACACACGACCAGCCATAAATTTCATTTCAAGTCTTCTGGTCATTCCTTGATCATGGCGGTTGAACCCTATGTCATATTGCTCAGGTAAGAGTCTGTGGAATCATTCAAACAGAACTACAAAAGATGAACAAGCCCTCTTTCATTGTAAACCACAGAAGTCACTATGTAACTAAAACTTTTACAATTCCAGGTTTGCTGAATATCATATGCTAGAAATCCATATTGCCTTTTACACGCTCTATTGAATCTATGTCTGTGTATTTTAAAACGAAAAAGCTTCAAAGGGATTGAAGTGGAAATGGCACTGGAAAACTCACATTTTTTATTTCCCGCAGAAAACAGTAAGCTCTCGCTTTTAGAACAACAAAACACAAAATAAAGCAAATACTTACACCAGGAGTAGCATGATCAAGACTCTTTTCTGCCTTAGCTACCTCCGTAGTGAGCTTATCAAGTTCTCCAGAAAGTTCACTCTCTTTTTTCCATAAAGACCTGTTCCAATTGTGCTCCAAACGTTATAACAAAATACATAGATATCATGTCTGACTCAGGTTTGCATGGTAATCAGAGAGATGCATGCACTATACTTGCGCTTGTCTTGTAGTTCATCCCTTTGTGCTTTTAATGTACTGAGTTCTTCAAGACATTTAGATATGATACTTTCTTGATTTTTCAAATCCAAAGTGCGACTCTTTACCATTTCTTCATATTTGTCCCCTTCAAGCTTAAGGCGCTGGATTTCATCTTTAAGCTTTTCTTCCTAGAAGACATGCAAATAAAGAACATAAATGACAAGAAAAGGAAAAGATAAACCCAAATGAAGGATTTCTATCTAACGAAAGGAACACATACACTACAGAAGATAAATAGCATTACTGTTGCAAAACAAAACCATGGCATCTTCACACATGGCAAAACATTGCTCCATTGAGAATCAAGTTCCTTGAACTAATAGGCATACAATTTTCTATCCTTTATGTGATAGAACAGAATCAAAAGTTACTTAGTAGTAATATTCTAACACAGTTATCACTATGTGAGCCAAATGCATTAAGAATTCAACCTTGTAAGAGAGGCCATAATGTGAAAGCATCAACGGTTAAACATAAAAGAAGTTTATGCCAATTACACTAAACACATATTGACGAGATAGTCATGTTACAAATGGGAAGTAGGTAAAATGCCAGAGATCTAAATAGAATCGTAGACAAGTTACCTGCATCATATTTGATGATAGGACAGACTGAAGGTCATTAATTTCTTTCTGAAGCCATTTGTCACGGGCTGCCTTGCTTGAAAATTGAGTTGTGCGGCCCTGTTTCTGGTACAAAATGCTCAGTCTCTTCTCACGCTCCATTATTCTGAGTGTGAAATATATCACAAGTAACTCAGCAAAATAAATTACAGCACCAAAACTAATAAACGGGTTCAAGTTGACTAATTATAACACGTACTTTTTTGCTATTTCTTCCTCCTCATTGCTTCGTGCAATATATATTGGCCGGATTTCTTCTAGTTCTTTTAATGACTTCTTAATTTCTCCATCAAGACTATTCAAATCCCTTTTAGCTTCTTCCTGCAAAACATCAAAAACTATGTCAAGCTATCACCTCATCTGCAGCTTACAAGTAGATGCAGATCATCCAGATCATTTTTCTGTGCCCCCGTCAAACCTGTAAGCGGCATTCACTAGTAAGTTTTTCTTCAATGTCCTGTACATCAAGTTCAAGCTGTGCATGTACTTTTATTGCTTCATTTCGCTGCATCTCCATTGACTCCTTCTCTTTGTTCAATGTCTGAGCATCCTTCGTCAAAAATTTAATTTCTTTTTCACATTTCTTTAGCTCTTCATGGGCCTTAGCTACTTCGTTATGCATACTAGCCGACTTCTCAGAAACCCTAGAACGACTTTCCTCCACCTACAAATTCATGGTGAAGAAAAAAACCACGTTCAAAAGGGATAAAATTACCAAATGCAACTTCAGCGAATGGCTGATGAAATGTATCTACAACAACAGAAATTTAAACTGTGAACAAAATGAACCAATTTCATTTTTATAGTAAAACATCTGTCACGAGATCCATCATGCTATACAGCTTAAGAAAGCAACCAAATGAACGCAAACAGGGTCAAAAGGACAGATGATAGACCAACATATAAAAAAGGGGTATGTTATCATTGCCCTTTTTGTGTAACAATTAAAATGATGAAACGAGTTTTAAGCATCCGGGTATGCTGTAAGTTTTCTTAACTTAAAATTACATTTGTAGAAGAACAATACGTTTAGATGGATGACATCTTTCTTCATGATGTCATTTTAGTTAAAAATTGCAGCAACCTAAACAAATGTGTCAAACATGGTGTGAGCGAAAAGAAATGGTTTGGTGTGTTCATTCAGCTGGAGAACCAAAAATCATCAAACAAGTACTTGGCAAAAGGTGGAACAAGGACATCAACAGTCAAGAGAGAGATTATCACCTCTAAAACGTGTTCTAGAATATGAGCTGTCATATGTAGTCTTGAAACTTGAAGACGACCAGTAATATAGTGGATACAAACAGGTGGATGCACCAGTGACCAACTAAACTGCTCCCAATATCCAAAGGGAAATTCCTATATCAAGAGCACAACGATAATGTCTCAAAGGAATTTTATCCTACTTGACTGGAACATAGTTCTAACTTGAGTTACGTGAAGTGCCTAAGAAGAGGGGAATTGTGCTTCCAGGAAATGCACTTTGGAAGCGAGATACAAGTCACTTCTGAAACCTGAAACAAATTGGCAAGTTCACTTCCACCGTGCCCCCTACCTCCCAAACCCTTTTCATGCCATTCCCTTGCTCCTAGATCCTTTTGTATCCTTGTTATTGTTGATTTTGTGGTTTATTCACAAAATTCTGTTTCACCCAATCCAACTCTCCATCTCGAGGACTTTTGTTAAATATGTGGTATACCTCTTTCCTTTTGCATTCTACCTGATTTTTCACTTTGAAAAAATTAGGGGTTTTACAGATTTTGTGATTCTTAATCTCTAAAAAGCCTTTTTCATGTTGATTGTCCACTCTTGTGTTAATGGCATCCAATCGAGTCGACCTAGCATGAAAATATTGCATCCCAGTGTACGAAGGTAATAGGCTTATGAACAAGTGCATGTTTTGGAATGCAATAAAGCATGGTAGTATTTCTTGTATGAAAAAATACCTTATAAAAACCAAGAAGGATGCTAGTGCTTGTCATCGGGTTCTCGAAGCAATGAAGTACAAGATCGAGCAAGTATTGAAGGCTTCGAAGAAGAAGAAGAGATTAAGGGTGAGAGAGGGCAGAAATAGGTTTCCTTGTAATATATTATGTTCTTTAATGTTCATCTTATTTCTTTTCTATAAAGCTTCTCATTTCAAAACACTTCATGTTTTGCTCCTATTGGATTCTTATATCACTCTAAATTCAATTCCTACGTTGCTTCTGGTATCACTTCTATTTGATCCTCATCTCACATCACATCCCTCACTTCCCTTGTGTGTAGTGTGTACTGTAAAAATTTGTCGATAATCGAAGGTTGATACTTCACGAATCAATAACACCAAATCGCCAAGAGTCAAATGGCATTCAAGTATGAATGCCGATCTTCAAATACAACAAACAAGAGAGCAGAAGCATACACAAACAAGTCAAAAGCAGTGCAAGACTGCATACTTTTATTGATGATAGATTCAGGTATTTATAGGCTTTACAAGGAGTGTGTGTTACATAAAATGAGAGAGAGAGAGCAGCCCGTGAAGAAGGGTTGATGGATGTTGTGCTGTGCACAGCACGGTAACAGCTAGTTGACTAGCCCAAGGCCCTAATGGCCTGGGCCAATCCTATTATAATTAACACCCCTCCTCAAATTTACAGGGTATAGACCGAAAGTTTGTCTAACAAGAATTGAAACCGAGTAGCTGAAAGGGATTTGGTGAAGAAATCTGCTAGTTATATCTCATATGTGACATAACACAGTGAAATCTTCTTATTCAAGCATTCTTCACGAACAAAGTGACAATCCATCTCGATATGCTTCATCCTCTCATGAAAAGTATTGTTGAAAGCAATGTACATGGTGCTTTTGTTGTCACAATACATGATGGCAGGGCGTTGCAAAATAACCCCCAAATCTGCTAGAATGGTTGTGATCCAAGAGATCTCCATCGCAGCTGTAGCCATAGCTCGATACTCAGCTTCAGTGGATGAGAGTGAGACTTTCTGTTGCTTTTTGTACTTCCAAGAAATGAGAGATTCACCTAAAAATACACAAAAACCAGTCGTAGAGTGTCTATCGTTGACATCTCCACCCCAATCAGCATCGGTATATACAGATAAATCAAAAGATGAAGCAGTTAAGAGAACCCCTTTGTTAGCAGTATTTCTGATATATCGAATAATGCACAAAACAACACTCATATGAACAGAAGTAGGTGCCTGTTGAAATGAACTTGTTGTGTGTACTGCATGTGAAATATCTGGTCTGGTAATGGTAAGATAGGTAAGGGCTCCTATGAGCTATCGGTAAGGGGTGGGATCAACTAATTTCTCACCATCAGTGGATCTTAACTTGGTGCCTAGAACTTCTGGTGTGTCAACTATCTTGGTATCTGTAAGACCAGATCTTTCATTGATATCATTTTCAAACTTTGTTTCAGACATAGAGTATCCATAATTGTTTTTAGTTATTTCAATGCCTAAAAAGTAATTCAACAAGCCCAAGTCTTTCATATCAAATTCATGATGAAGATTAAGTTTAACTTCTGCAATTCCTGCTTTATCGATTCCTGTGATGATTATATCATCCACATACAAAAGCAAAATAACAACATCTGATTTTGTTCTTCGTATAAACAATGCAGTATCAGTGTAGCAAGTTAAGTAAAATTATGCAAATGCATGAATTTTTTAAATCGATCAAACCAAGCTTTAAGAGCCTGTTTCAAACCATACAAGGCTTTTCGCAATTTAAGAGCATGTCCAGGAGGAGGACTCATGTAGACTTATTCATTCAAATAACCATTCAGAAAAGCATTCTTAACATCAAGTTGATAAATATTCCATTGCTTAATTGCACTAATGGTTATGAGAATTCTAATTGTGGTCATTCTAGCTACTGGGGCAAAAGTTTCATCATAGTCAATTCCATATTTTTAGGCATATCCTTTAGCAACTAATCTAGCCTTGTATCTCTCAATATGACCATTGCTATGAGTTTTGATTTTATATACCCATCGACATCCAACGATTTTCTTATCCTTTGGTATGAGTGCAACTATCCATGTTGGAGCCTTGTCTAGGGCGTTGAGTTCATCTTTCATAATATCTTTCATAACAAGAAGTATTGGTTATCTAGAAATTCTTGAAATTCATCTAATTTGTGGAGATTTTCAAATTTGTCAAAACTTCTTAATTGAGTCCATAACTCTGAAAATTCATTATGGTAGACTCTAATGCTTAGGTTTCCTTATTTATGCATAACCATTCTTTCCATTAGATCAATTTGAAAAACAAAGTCGTCTTGAGAATGAAGTTTTTTCAAGTATTCCCAAGTTTCAAAAGCACTAATCCTATTTATAAGCTTTTCATCCACATTTTGGCAAATAATCCATGTAATTTTTGCATTCATCATTTCCCATAATTTCAAATCTAGCTTGTATTTTTCATGAGCTTTGACAATTTCATCATCATCCAAACCATCAATGTTAAAGTTGGTTCATTTATGGTTCCATCGATGTAATCCCAAAAATCTTTCGACAAAAAATACTTTTTCATGGTACTATCCCAACTTTGGTAACATTTTGGGTCTAGAATACATCTAAACAACTCGTTTTTACCTTCTATTTTGTATAAAATAAAAAATTATGAACTAACCTCAACTTTGGTGAAATTCTTCAAATTTTGCACTGGTAGCACGCTTTCCAATGCACTCGATTTCTTCAATCTGAGGCTCTGATACCATGTAAATATTTGTCGATAATCGAAGGTTGATACTTCACGAATCAATTCCACCAAATTGCCAAGAGTCAAATGACATTCAAGTATGAATGCCGATCTTCAAATACAACAAACAAGAGAGTGGAAGCATACACAAACAAGTCAAAAGCAGTGCCAAGATTGCATATTTTTATTGATGATAGATTCATGTATTTATAGGCTTTACAAGGAGTGTATGTTACATAAAATGAGAGAGAGAGAGCAACCCTTAAAGAAGGGTCGTTGGCTGCTGTGTTGTGCACAGAACAGTAACGGCTAGTTGACTGGCCCAATCCCTAGTGGCCTGGGTCAATCCTGTTACAAACAGGGGCCGACTGGCCCAAGGCCCTAGTGGCCTGGGCCAATCCTATTACAATTAACATGTACTGCTCTTGTCATCCACTAATACTATATCATATGCGAATAGCATGCATAAGTGCACTTTGTTCCAAACTCGCCTTATTAGTTCATCCATAATCATCATCAAGAGATATAAGCTTAGTGTTGCTTCTTGATGTAATCATATATTAACATTACAGAAGTATGTTATCCCTTCACAAGTCCAAACACAAGCTGTTGCTGCTCCACCATAGATGTCCATTGTGAAGTTGATGCACATAAAGAGATCATATGGTATAGCAAAATTAAGAATTTCCTCATTGACTTCATTTAGTTGGCAAAAACCACAATTACAATGAACATGTTCATACTCATAAGCCCTAATTGCCCCATCTCCATTCAGATCTCCTCCTCAACGAACCATTTCTCTAGGTAGAATTTGTTTGATCACCTAATATAACTCCTCCCCAATTCCTTAGGCACTCTCTGTCTCATTCTCAGAATGCATAATTGTAAGAACCTCTTAAACTTTATCATCGTACTCCAATAGTTGTACAGTTTTATCTCTACTACTCTCTCTTCCCATTTCTACTTTTACATTCAAATGAGTATCATCATTTAAAGCCCAGTTTACCAATTTTTTCCAGCTTTTCCTTTAACGCACTTACTCTCTCGCTTCTACCATTTTAGCTACGTCCAGCAGCCAATGTAGCAAAACTAGCTTCTTTGGTATTGTAGGAACCCTCACTGCAGTTGGCCTGCAATCCACAATATCTGGTTGTGGTAAAATTAAACCTTCTCCAACATTAAGTGGTTTATCTTAATGGTTTCTTAGTTGCTATTGAGCTTGATGGTAGTAAAGCAATTCCATAAAAACTTTCTCTCCTTCTAACAGAAAAAAGGTATGTTTCACATTTTACTTATAGGATTTGATGACAATATCATACATAATAGATCAGACCCCGTCTAGTACGGGAAAAAGGCTTAGTTGTTGTTGTTGTATCAAACATAATAGATCCATTCAAACTCACTTCGGGTGCACCACAAGTGACCCAAAGTTGGGTCAACTACAACCTAAAACAATCTGAGCTACAGGAGCCAAAATGCCAGCAAGACCCTCAAGCGATGCCCACTCTTAATTGCATCATCAACAACGATTTAACTTGTGAAACTTCTGAAACATGGTATGTTTGGCACTTAAAATACATTATATAATGTGTATGTCCTATTTATGTGCACTCCTTGTCTTAAAGAAGAGGAGAACAAATGTGATACTAAAAGATTACCAGCTACGCATAAACCATAACCAAATGAAGGATATTATCATCAACTTTCATATGCATCCTATATCTATTGCGCTACTGTCTGCGATCTGCAATATGTAACCATGTCATGAATAGACGATTACCAGCTACACATAAACCATAACCAAATGAACGATATTATTATCAATTTTCATGTGCAGCCTATATCTATTGTGCTACTGTCTAAGATCTGCAATATGTAACCATGTCATGAATAGACATCTTTAACACTAATGTGCACATAAGTCATTCTACAAAATCAAAGAGGAAGAGAAATTTTCAAGTGTCATCTTACAGTAAGATCATTTGTGATAGGATCTACGGTAAAATCCTTAACAGAACTATGTCAAATACCTCCACTAATTTCGACCTTGTGTCATGAAGCTCCTTGTCAAAGATAGTGTACTCCAAAGACCTTCGTTGCTTGTCGAGCTGCTGATACTTTTTCAGTTCCTCTTTTTCTTCATCAAGTTCTTTCAACCTATCCTCCAAATATTGTACCACTTGAATAATCTGCTTCCTTTTGTTACCTGAAATGGAAGACACTTCATGAGACTCGAGAAATGCCTGAGAAAAAGTGAACCTTCAAAAGAACCAACTTGCCAGTTTCCTGCATGATCTTCAAACTCTCACGACGTCTTTCCTCATAAACCCGGGTACCACCAATCTCCTTCAATAGGTCTAACCTTTCAGAATCTTTCATTAGTGTTAATGATGCTATCTGATTTCAAAGAGAAACAATACGATGTTAGAATAATTTGAAACATGGAAAGGGTTAAGAGAAGTCTTTACTCCACTAGAGTCCTTACTTTTCCTTGTTGAACTACATAATAAGGATTGGAGCGAGAAAAACCAGCACTCTCCAGCAAATTCATGACTTCCGTTTTCCTACAAATACCAACCATGTTTATCCTCAACAATTCAATAAGAGAAGTATAGGAGTGTCAAATTAAAGAGAAAATGAAAATGGCGTTAATAAAAGACCTACGTGACATGTTTTTTGTCTAAGAAGTACTCATCCTTTTTTGCACCTATAGTCCTTCTCAAGGATACTTCTTCTTTATCAACCTGCAAACAGTACATAACAAGGTCATGCAGATCCATTCAAACTATTCACACAAAAAAGGTGGATAGCTATAGTGATTATAATCAGAATACGAATAACTATTACTGGCTGAATGTGTTTGGAACCATTCTTAATCATATGAAATAGTAGTTATTTTTCTGTATCGAATATGCTAAGAGCAAGAGAATATGAATTTGTGGTTTAATACGTTATCTTGTCAAACTACGTGAAGGTTAAGAATTATCTCCTGATTATTGTCAACAGAAACTTAGGCAAATTATCCAACACCATGAACGGTTAAAGACTCGAAGTTCAAAATATTCAGGTTTGGTACTATGACCTTTCACTATTTATGTTAAATTTAACAGTTTTTCATTTCCCATGGAAAGATTTGATTGCCCAAATAAAGTTGTCCAAACAGAGATTTACTGAAGACCCTGCAGACCAACTTTTCCTCCAAAACAAGGTACTCAACCAAACAAAGCTGTCACATCAGACTACTTTGGAGAAAAGGCCCACCACTGAAAAGAGAGGCTATCTCCAGGAACCTTTATCTTTAGACAAGCCTGTTCCATACTAGGTGGTTCAGGTAGGGGTGCAACATGAGGGCTCCCCAAGATGTCATCTATTCTGTATTACTCACGTTCAAGCACATTTACCTTCAGAGTTCTGATGTGGAGTTGGCTACTGACTGCATGGTAGTAGGTGGGGATAGAGTGCAAAGACAGAATCCTCACAACGGAGATCTCCCTCCTAAAGGCTATTTACAAAAAGATCAAGCCAACTGGCTAGTGAATCTGAAAGCCAGGCAGTGAGATCACTCACGAGGTGCCCATATTTAATTTCTACTTTTTCTCTTTTTATCCACTTCTCCAATGTTAATCATGTGACATTGCTGTACCGCTCCTAGGTCTTAACCTCCTCCCGTTTTAATATAATTACCTTTCCTCAAAATATCTTTTGAGTTCTGATGGGATTCTATGCGTTACTGTTGACAGAATACAACTCCTGGCAAAAGATAGTTCCATTTCCTAATGGAACCACCTTCCCTCATTTGCGATAAGGACCACTAGCTAATAACCAAGAATATACCTACAAATCCAGAGTAATTCTCTGAAAGATCAAGTCTGTATGTGTCCAGTCCTTAGGAAAATCAAGTGATGATTTCATCAGGCAGAAAAGTTTCTTCAATAACTAAAATATTTGGGTACAAGAAAAGGCCATAAGAGATGATGGTACCGAGAAGCAAAGCATTCTAGAAACTTGATATTGTGCATTCCTTAATCAGTTAACTAGATACACAGTCAGCATTCAAAACAAAATGTTAAATCAAGAAAATATGGCTTGTCACCAAGGCAAAACATATTCTCAGTGTATTTCTGTCAAATACTATTAACATAACAAATAACAACCAAATCTTTTCCACACTAAATAGGGTCAGCCACATGAATTTTTGACACCATAGAACATCTAGAATATATGGTAAAAGTCCAACAGAGTTTTACCTTAGCTGTAAGAGGCCTAATGCAACCCTCCTTATCGAGACTTGAGACCGGCCATAAATAATCAGTATCAAATACTAAATAAGCATTTTGTAGACCACATAAATACTGAGATTATAACATTCCAAAGAGGGATGACCTCAGGTCCTCAACACACCTTAGCCTTCTACATATTTTATTTGTCTCTTAATGACATGCTATTGAACCCAAAAACGAAACATTCTCAATGAGAATAATGCTGATTTGGATATATCATGCTTAGAATTAGACATGGCCAGTTCAGAACTAGTCTGCCAGTTCAGACCGGAACCGAACTTACTCTAAAACAGACCAAAACCGACAGCTATTTGGTTCGTCGTTTTCAAAAACCACACCAGAACGGGTAAAAAATCGACGGTTCAAAATGGTTTGAAACTACCAAACCACCCCTGCCCCTTCCAGTTCGCGGTAGTTGAATTTAAAATAGTTTTATACGTCACTTATTAGAGTCACCATAGCCTACACGCCTCCTCCACCGTTTCCCACCTTGGCTGATTCTTGATTTGATTGCATGCTCTATTTCGATTTTGTTCAACATAATATCAAAGCCTAGTTGGGATTTACATGTGCACCTGAAGCGAAAAAATCAAAAGAGATCTTTAGGGTTTCCTTAATATTGAAACCCTAAGATTCAAGAAAAAGTGAAGAAAATCGAAGGCAACAGGGATAATTCAACAGAAACCACAGGAATCACAAATGTTAAACTAACACACATCTACCGGTTTGTCCGCATCTCGAGGCAGTCTGCACGCTTCCCTGTGTTGTCTACGCATGGTCTAAAATATAAAGAAGGTTATAGGAGACATATTTGGGGAGAAAAAGGAGAAGATAGAGCCTCTGCAATTACAAATATCCGATTTTACGAAAAAAATTATGAACATTGGACCAAATTTGTTGAGTTAGCCCTTCAAGGGCGTGACAAATAAGAATGTCACAGGAGAGTGTCCTAAACCTACATGGTCTCCTAGTTCTTTCTCTAAGTGGCGAAAAGAGAATGTCTTGATTCACCCTTTTATGTGTCTTGATTCTACTGAAAAAATTGGGAAGTTATTGAAGGCACTTATTGTCGGAAGAAAATATAGCCAAGAAAAATGAAATTGTCAATAAAATTAGAAGATATAGTGTGAGATCCGGACCAGATCGGGTCCAAGAGACCTGATCCGATCCAATCGGGTCCCACATAGGACCCGACGTGATGGAATAGCGAACGGGAGCCACGAGCTCCTGTATGGTGTAAAGATGAGTGATGGACGATGGTCACTACTTAGGTGAAAGGAAGTCGGCAAGAAGAGAAGAGAAGAAGAAGAGAGAGAAGAAGAAGAGAGAGAAAGAGAGAGAGAAAAAGAGAAAGAAGAGAGAAACAGTGAGGAAGAGAGAAAGGGAGAGAGAAGAACGACCAAAGAAAAAAAGAGAAAGGTGGCAAAATGAAAATTGTGTGCGAAGAGTCGAAGGTTGGACTTTACCATATTGATTTTTTTTAGGGTTTTTATTCGTTTGAGATCTAATTTCAACGTGGTTTGAACTGTTGGGTTTTTATTTGAATGTAGAATATTAATATTATGTTTTTATCACGATTTAGGGATTAAATTGAAGTGACTAAGAGGGAGTTAGCACTATTATATTAGAATTTGCATAAAGACGTCGACGTCAAGTAGGTGGATGTGTTCTCTTTTCGGTTACGTGCTAGAAATAGCTTTAATTGCTTTCAGATGATGCATGAGATTATGAAATGTTTATTAATGCTTTAAAATGAGTATAATGTGTTGGCTTGTGAAATAGTCTTTAAAATACTTTGATGACTATATGGGTGCATGGCATGAGTGTGCTTGTGTGTGAGCAAACCACTTATGGGACGTTGATGGATTATAATGGACGTATCTATTAGTGTTGGCTTGTTTATTGCCATTCTAGGCGAGTGAAATATTATCGGTATGAATCTACTTTCCATAATAGTGTATGACGTTATTGGATTATAGATGGATGTATCACATAGTCCTAACTTCTAGATGTGTTGAGTTGTGTTGGCTACTTCGTTGGTTGAGCGGGTTTGCACTCATAGTTGTCGTGAGCAACTCATGTCGGTTACGACATGCCTGAGTTGAGGATAAGTGAAACTAGTAGTAGGAAGTTTATATACAGGGAAATGGATTTGATACTTGATTTGATGTGCGATTTTGATATAGATATGTTATTTTGGTATAACCATATATATGTGACTGTTGTGGATATGAATGTGGTTATGTGGATCTTGGGATATGGCCCAGTGAATGTTATTGTAGATATGAGATGTGATTCTAGAGTTATTGTTGTGATTATATGGTTGAATGCATGATTCTATTAGTAAGGTATCCGGATACTTTTGCCCTGTGGAACTAAGGGACTGAACTTGGTGGGCCCTTACGAGGCACCAAGATCCTGGGTTCAATACGCCGAGGGCATTGTCAGAGGTCACGTGATTGGACATAAGTATGGTGCAGGCAACTACTACGGCAAGATAGTGGTTGATTACACTATAGAGTTTATGATATCGAAACTAAATTGCATATTCACGAGTGTCTAATTATGTTTGGTAATAGTATTGTTTTGTTAGGTGATATATATTTTCTCACTATCTGGTTTGAAATGGTGAATGTATCTAGTATGATTATCAGTGGAGATATCACATCCATTTACGAGGCTCAAGTTTTATTTTAAATGTTTTCAGGATATAGCCACCAAAGATGCTGAGCACGTGGGATATTGAAGTAGGATTCTGTCTTCCACTGCTAGATGGTAGGAGTTCACAGGTTATTTGTACTTTTGAATTTCTTTATATTATACCATTACCTTATTGGATCTTAAATTATATATTAATAAATGTACTTTTAACGTGTCTTTGATTATATAGGTTATACCGCCTTCATATTTGTTAATGATTCACGAGTATCAACCACGTGATATAGACGGGCCTATGTCATGTTGGTTGGCACTTTTAGGACATTACGAAAAGTTGGTATTAGAACCTAGGTAGATCAGAGGCATAACCCAAGTTGTGGCACTTTAGAGAAGTAGTGACATGTGTAAATTCTAGCTTTTTCTCTTATAGGTTAAAAGAGACAGTATTAAAAGCTAGGAGCATCCATGGTATGAGTCATCAGAAGCTCAATATGAGTTTCGTGAGACGACCAAAACAGACAAAAAAAAAGAGAGAACTTTAACAGAAACTTAGCAGGAGCATCACAGAGTAGCCGCATCGACGAGTAAAAGGACAAGACCAGGCACAATCAAGGAGTTGCGAGACTTTAGATGTACACAATTCGATAATGACCGGAGCCAGTGTTATCCGTATCGCACATCATAGGCCACCACGATACGATGCAATATCCAAGTTATGGTATCGTATCGTGCGATACGGCCCGTATCACACGATACGGCACGTCCAATACGGGCGATACGCCCAGGAACCCTAGGGTCCGTGGCCGAACGAAAACCCGCATTTTTGCGGGTTTCTGTGGTTTTTTCAAAGCTTCCCTAATGTGGTTCTCCCCCTCTTTGGTATTCAAGGCTCCTAAAACGTGCTCTATGGTGTCCGTGCAAGCCTCCTAACTCGGATTTTGGTATATTTTTAGTGTTTTTCTCTATTTTTTCCTTTGTATTTATTTTTTTTGTGTTATTTGTATTTTTCTTTTTTTAAATAACAAAATATGAAAGTATTAAGTGTGTGGATATGATTTTTATTGCATTCATGAAGTGGGAGACACTCTATTTGAGTGTTATTTGAAGATTGGGGATTTATGAAGTGCTTTTATTTTCAGGTTTTTTATTGAATTAAAGTACTCAATTGATATGGTAGGAAGGGGTGTCTCCCATTCTCGGTTTGATGATCCAGCATGACAGTGGGGTACACCAGTTGAGGGTTCCAGATTGAAGATAAAATGTTTATTTTGTGAGAGGGTAGTTAGTGGTGGAATTTCACGATTGAAACACCACCTAGGAGGGACTAAGAAAAAAGTTGCACGGGTAGAGTTAGAAGTTTGTCAGAAGGCATTAAATGGCAATGTCTTCAAATGATTTAGAGGATACAACAAAAGCATGATTTAGGGCAGTTTGAGGAAGATGATGATGTTATTGGATTCACTGATGGTATTCCTTTAGATGTCATAACAGAGATTGCTATTAGTAGTTCACGACCACCAAACAGGGTAAAGAGGGTTGCTGAAGACTTTGTAAGTGGTAGAAGAGAAAGCTCAGGAAAGAGTAGAGGAAGAGATGCTTCTAGCATACATTCATGTTTTCCTCCTACCACTACACCTGGTGCTCAACTTAGAATTTGTGCTACTATGGCTTCAGAACAACTGCATGATCAGGCAGACCTTGCAGTGGGGAGATGGTTTTATGATACATGCATTAAATTTAATACAACAAACAATTTTCATTTTCAAGTAATGGCAAATGCAATTTAACATTGGTCCAGGATACAAGATGCTCTCTCATCAGAAGTTGAGAGGAAAGATATTAGATAAGACCGTCATTAAAATGCAAGAATATTTTTTGACTTAAAGAGAGTCATGGAAGGAGACAGGATGCACCATCATGGAAGACGGATGGACAGATAGGCAAGGAATGACCATGCTAAACTTTCTTCTCTACTGTCCTAAAAGACTTATGTTTTTGAGATCTCTATAAATGTCAGAGGAGAGGCACATTGCAGAGATACTACAACAAGAATTTGATAAGGTGATATGCGAGGTTGGGCTAAAGAATGTAGTCCAATTGATTACAAATAATGCAACTAACTACAAAGTAGCTCAAAAGGAGTTAGTATGGGACTTTCTATTCGACACCATGCGTAGCCCATTGTTTAGATCTCATCCTTGAGGATATTGGTGAGATGAATAAGATAAAGACAGCAACTGAGTGTTGCCAAGATATCACCAAATTCATCTACAATCATGCATTTGTATTGTGTATGATGAGGAGATATACAGATGATACAAAGCTTATTCGTACAACTGCAACTTGGTTTGCAACTAACTTCTCATCTGTACAGAAAAATTGTGAGACAGAAACAAGAATTAAAGAGAATGTTCTCCTCATATGAGTGACAACAATTTGCAGAGTTGCCTCAAAATAGAAGAAACAAAAAGTTGAATGAGATTTTCGAAACAGTCTTCAACAGTACATTTTGGAATGCATGTGTTAGATTGTTTAGGATTACATGTCCTTTGGTGAAGGTTTTGATATTATCTGATAGCGAGGAGAAATCATCTATGGGCTACCTTTATGAAGCTATGGATAGGGCAAAAGAAGCAATTAGAAATAATTTTAATGGAAAAAAGAGGAATTATATGCCCGTGTGAAAAATTATTGATAATAGATGGAATAAACAATTGCATCAGCCTATTCATGCAGCAACATATTATCTAAACCCATTATTCACGTATTCACCAAGCTTCAAAAGGGACGGTGAGGTTAATCGAGGCATCATTGATTGTATAGACAGATTAGTCCCTAGCGAGAGTATAACATGCTATACATCGAGAATGCTCTTCACTTTATGGGTTTGCATGTAGCATTTCGCAACCTCACTTCTATGCGTCCAGGTAAATTGTTTATCTTCGTATTTAAGTTTCTTAAATCAATACATCTTATATTATTGTGGATTATGTCTTTAGACTTTTTCTACAAATGTTTGGTAGAATAGGTTTGGAAGTGATTACCCAAACCTTAGGGATTTTGCAGTCAGTGTTTTGAGTCAAACTTCTAGTGCAACTGGTTGTGAAATGAATTGGAGTGCCTTTGAACACATCCATATAAAAAAAACGCAATAGGTTGGAACATAAGCGACTGAATGACTTAGTTTTTATTCGTTGTAACATGCGGCTTCGCGAAAGGTAATATTGTATTAGTTAGTACTTAAAGGTTCAATTCAATATATTTTTTACTTCAATTGTTAATATTATTTACTAATTGCTTATCTTTCTTTCTTGTAGGCAATTAAAAAAAAGTAAATAGAGAAGAAAACCAATTTGATCCAATAAGTTTAGATAATTTTGATATATTAGAAGACTGGATTATAAAAGATAGTGAAGAAAATGCCATCCTAACTGAAGAAGACATTGCATGGATTAATTTGGAAGGAGCACAACAACATTATCAAGGAGATGAAGATTTTGATTTTCAGGCAGAAGGTGGTGATGATGATGATGAGGATCTTCAGCAAGGAGAAGATTATTTAGTTGATGATCCTGATTACAATATGTAAAATGTAAATGTATTTCATTTTTTGCTTCAAAATATGTAAATTTGGATGCAATTGTTCAATGTTGAATGCTCAATATGTACTAAAGTTTGCATTTTATGAATTCAAAGCAATTACCAGATTTTTCCTAATTTTTCTTGATCTTTTCAAATTTTTTTCAAATTTTTACTAATTTTTTCTTATTTTTTTAATATTTTTCTTTTCTTTTAATATTAAAGTACGATACGATACGCCCGTATCGTGGAGCCCAACGATACGCTATACGATACGCGTCAGACAACACTGACTAGAGCAATTTACTTACACTACATGACTTGATGGAGTATTTAGAAATAGTATTTAATGCATTATGGTATAGTGACAAGGAAGAAAAAAGGAAGGATAGCTCCATTAATCCTCATTGAGCTAGCCTTAGCTTAGTGGAACGTATAACAACAAAGAGGTTTGGGGAATTGAACATGAAAGAGGTTTAAGAAGGAATTTTGTGTTTATTTTTTTTCATCATCCATTACGGAACGTATCAAGAATTTATGCAGTTCCTATAGAGTGGGCGATCTTTGAAAAAGTATATAAATGAATTTACTATGCTAGCAAAAAATGTATCTACCATAGATGATGAGTGTACCAAGATCATGAAGTTTAGAAGGGGATTGGACGCCATCTTATATGATCAAATGGGTCAACACAAGTCCCGTACATTTTGGGATGCGTGTGAGCGGGCTCTTGACATTGAGACTACTATACTAACCCGTGAGGAGGAAGCAAAAGAATTTTTACATTCGAACAATAAGACTCGTAGACAACAAAGAAGAACTCTAAGATTTTAAGCACCATGATGCAGACCCTACACTTCTCCTTATATCTCACATGCTAGTTTGAGTGGATCGAGGAGCAGTATGCAGGTCAGCCAACAAGACTTGACAGCTTATAGATGTGGGGTTGCAGGTTATCAACAAAAGGATTGTCCATCTAGAGTTACTCAGAGAAGCTCAACCTTCTTCACATGTTTTGATTGTAGCCAAGTAGAACATCAGAAGAGTGAGAGTCCTGAGATCATGCAATAGAGGGCACCTGTAGGACAAACTATTACAGCGAGACTTTTACGCACACCAGAGAGGGCTAGGGGTCGAGGCTGTATAAGCATAAGTGGGCCAAAATTTGGTGAGTTTCCATTAATTAGCAATGTTTTATTTGTTTGTGATGAGATCAGTGTTGTTTGGTGCATATCGTATCATGTATCATTTTGATCCATATTCGATACATATCGTACCATAGTGCATCGTAATTTAATACTAAAAAATTAATAAAAATCTAAAAAAATAGAAAAAACAGGAAAAAACCTAATAATTGCAAAGAATTCATATAATGCAAAGTTTAGTACATATTCATCATTTACCATTCAAAAAATGAAAAAGAATTACATATTTTGAAGCAAAAAATAAAATACATTTACGTATTGTAATAAGGTTCATCAACTAAATAATCTTCATCTTCTCCTTACTGAAGATCCTCACCACCTTCTACTTCAAAATCAAAATCTTCATCTCCTTGATGATGTTGTTGTACTCCTTCCAAATTAATCCATGCAATGTCTTTTTCAGTTAGGAGTGCATTTTCTTCATTATCTTGCATAATTCACTCCTCTAATATATCAAAATTATCCAAACTTATTGGATCAAATTGGTTTTCTTCTTTATTTAACTTTTTTAATTGCCTAAAAGAAGGAAAGATAAGTAATTAGTAAATAACATTAACAATTGAAGTCAAACAAAATATTGAATTAAATATTTAAATAGTAACTACTAACTAATACAAAATTATCTTTATCGAAACGACATGTTACAACGAATGAAAACTAAGTCATTGAGTCGCTTATGTTCCAACAGATTGTGCTTTTTTGTGTGGATGTGTTCAAAGGCACACCAATTTCTTTAACAACCCGTTGCACTATAGGTTTAGCTACTCATGCACAACAGTTGTTCTAAAGTCATAACATCACGAATTCTAGGTTGAGCACCAACCAAGTGTAGTGCTAGGAGAAAAAAATGAATGTATGCCATAAAAAGTTCTTCCTCTACTCCTTCCTTTTCTACTACTTTTACTTTCAAAATCATCAACAACCCTCCTTTCCCTGGTTGATGGTCGAGAACTACTACTACTAACCTCTTTTCTACCATCAGAATGAATACTATTAGCAATCCTAATAGTATCATCATCCTCTTCCTCAAACATCTCTAAATCATCCCTATGTTGTTTCCTCTTATATAAGCTCTCAATCATGTGAAAACATTGTCATTTAATGGTTTCGGGTAAAATTCTAACTCTACCCGTGCAAGGATGAACTTCTTTCCTAGTCCACGCTAAGTTGTATTTCAATCGTGAAATTCCACCACCAACCACATTCTCACAAAACAAACATTTTATCTTCAATTTATTTCCCTCAACTATTGTATCCCACTACCATATCGGATCATCAGACTGCGATTGGGAGTCCCTACCACCCTTTCCTACCATCTCAATTGAGCACTTCAATTCAATCAAAAACCTGAAAATAAAAGCAATTCATAAATCCCCAATCTTCACTTAACATTAAAATAGAGTGTCTCCCACTTCACGAATGCAATAAAAATCAAATCTATGCACTTCACAACTTCATATTTTGTCATTTAAAAAAAACACAAAAAACACCAATTATATAGAAAAAATTCTAAAAAACACAAAAGTTATACCACAATCCAAGTAGGGAGCCTTACACGGATGTCGTAGAACACTTTTTTTCGAGCCTTGAACACGAAGGAGGGAGAGAGTCACCAGAGGAAGCATTGGGGAGGTGCAAACAGACGCCATAAACCTGCAAAACTACGGGTTTTTATTCGACCAGGGCCCTTTAAAATAGTCCATGACCATATCGTGCGATATGACACGATACTTAGGGTTATGTGATATGAGTCATTGTATCGTAGCGTAGCGTTTCACGATACGATATGTATCGCACCGTATCGTATATAACACTAGATAAGATATCACATGTGTTATTTGATTGTGGTGTCACGCATTCACTTATTTCTAAAGATTTTACTCGTCAAGTTTATTAACAACTTTTAATGTTGAATGAGTCATTATTGGAAAAACCTACCTACTGGTGTGATTACTATGGCATCTAGTATGTTGCAACATTGCTCTATCATTATTGGGGGTTGGAATCTACCTATTGACTTAGTTATTCTAGATATAACTAATTTTAATGTTATCTTGGGGATTGACTCGTTGACATTATATAGTGCGGTAATTTACTATGAGTGGAGATGTGTTACATTTTATATACTTGGATAATCTCCATTTACACTTTAAAGTCAACCTATAAGTCGTTGAACTATTTTTATGTTAGCTATGCAAGAATCGCGTCATCTCAAGGAAGGTTGTGAACGCTTTCTGGCAGTGGCAGTTAGAGCAAATAAAGAGGAACCGAGTTTGCAGAGTATTACTATTATAAAGGAATTTACAGAAATTTTTCGAGATGACCTTCCAGGACTTTTTCCAGAGCGAGAGGTTGAACTTGCAATTGATTTGCAACATGGTACTCAACAAATTTCTAAATCACCATATAGAATGGCACCTGCTCAACTAAGAGAATTGTAAACTCAATTACAAGAACTATAAGAGAAAGGTTTTATAAAGCCAAGTATATCTCCATGGAGTTCACATGTCCTATTGGTTAAAAAGAAATATGCATAATCTTATCTTTATTAGAATAGTTTGGTTCGTTTGTAGTTGAATTTAAAGGTAGCTTTATGTTTAAGTCACTTATTAAGGTAGTTTGGTAATGTTTAATCTTGCATATAATAAACTAATAAGGCTTAAGCCCTATTAGCAAAAAAATAAGAAAGAGGGGAGAGAGAGTGTTGCGGCAGCCATAGCTTGCACACCTCCTCCATTGTTTCCCACCTTGGTTGATTTTTGATTTGATTGCATGCTCTATTTTGATTTTGTTCCAACAACTCCCTCCCCCCAAAAACACACAAAGAAACCCCCCTCTTCTAGAGATCGCCATCATGATGAGAGATGGTTGCCACCGCTTTACTGAGTCTGGCCATCATGAGACTGCTGCCCTCCCTTGTCAGGCTGTAAGGAGGAGTGGGGGCGGCTAAGGATAACCTACAACCCCCCTTCTCATAATGATAGCCTCAAGAAGAGGGAGAAGCAGCTTGACAATCACAAAGACATGTCAACTTCATTAGTTCACAGGTTCAACATGATGCCATCTCTATCGGCATATTATTACATACATATAAATTAATACTGTTTTTTGAATTTAAAAACTTCACCTTTTATATATTGATTTGACGGTTCCAGATTTAAATCGAAATTGCCCCAGAACCACTACTTCTTAGAACCGAAACTAGAACCATTCCTGAACCGGTTCAGTTATGAGGAAACTGAAACCGGACATTCTGCCCAGAGAAGTATTATGATGAACTTGGGCAAACGAGATGCAACCTTAGTGTCATGGGGCTCCCTTTTACTTTTTACTTGGTTTGGTTGTGGACTAAGCTCCTGGTATTTTTAATACTTAAAAGTCAACCCCCCACCACACACACACACACACAAAGAGTTGAACACGATGATGTAGGAAGCACCTTTTTCTTGTTTCCATGTTTGCAAACAGATCCATAGAGTAGGAGGCCGCCCTTGCCTATGCCTCCATCTATGACATCAAAAGATCCATCACCAATTATTTATTACTTGTGCTGCCTACAAACTCAGAGATCCATCATGTCCCCATGTAACCATGCCAGGAACCAACACTCATACTGCTTTGCGCAGCTACGTATGAACTTCAAAATGCACAAAATGCCAGATACGTCCACACATCATGTTAAGCACTGATACTCCATGTGCACTAATTCAACTTTTGAAGAAGTGTCGAACATTTAAATTTTGTCCTCAATGAATGCCATGTGGGAGAACGATGATCCCAACGTTGAAGCCTGTCAGTTTCATTTTCTAAAAGCATGCAGCAGCTCGCTACTATTCCCTCTAAGGACATAATTTATACACAAGATCCCCTCTGTTCCTACAAATAACAGCATCGGTAATTCATGTAAGATCATGCATTCCAGCAACATACAAGGAGATGCATGTTCAAGAATATGGAACATCAAGGCACAAAGTTTTAACAATCAAGAGTTAAACATCAAAAACTTCTACTTCAGTTATCATAATCACATCCATATCACACGAGACACAACACACATTTACCAATTCATAATTCATGAAAGAAGAATGCACAAGAACGTGTAGATCAGCAAAGAAGCAAATTCTAAGCATTTCCTGCACTTCAAAATTGTAGGTGCATATAAATGCAAAAAAAAAAGACAATGGAACAGAAAAGGAGCTCACAGGGATACGGTTGTCAGAGTTGTCAAAAACTATCTCCACGAATGCTGACAATACTTGTTTGCCAGCTCCTTCCTGAATAATAAATCCTTTAAAAATATGGCAAAGTAGCAAGGTACCAAATGCAGGACAGATGATGAAAAGAAAGACACTTACATGAAGAAGTGCTTGTCTGTCTTCTGGACGCAAATTGTGGAAAAGGTCACTAAGAACAAAACGAATAGCTGGAAAGCATTTTCACCCGATTCAGTATCAACTCTAGAAAGTAAGGCACAAGATCTAACATAATTTTGTTCAAACATGTCTGAAAAGCAATCAAGTTCAATGGGTGCCGCTGTGAGCACTCACCATGGAAAAAATTGGTCTTCCCTGACCCATTTGCACCAACTGGTGAAAATAAAAAATTCAGTAAGTCATAAGCAAAGGGAAAGCAGATCTTTTCATAGCAGACTGCTCAAATTATTCTTAGGGTACATGCCTACCTCATCTTCCTCAACACCACGCACAATGGCTTAGAGAAACAGAGCAGAATGAAATGAAAGCAAGCGTCCACGATAATGTAGTGGCAAGTGGTTCGGTATCAAGACTTCTATTCAACCACTAACAATGACTCCCATGATCCAAGTGTTGCTATTTTTGTGCATGAGAAAGATGTATCAAATCGAATTGTTATGCCTTGCCCATTGAGAAGAGGTACACTTACGCACTTCTCATTCGTGATCCATTTTGTGTCTAACTCTCAAAGCATTTAGAGCATTTGTTAGAATTAGTCACGCATCTAAATAGAACAACAATAAGCATCTCTCTTCCTTTCTTCTATTTTCTGATCTCTGTTTCCACTTCCAAAGCCCCAATGGCTAATAGCATGAGCCGGAATCAAATGACATGCCTAGGAGTGTAGAACAAAACGTTCTTGTGCAACAAGTGGAGGACTAAGGAAAATGGCAAGGAAAACTTTGAACAATAAAACGATGTCAAATCCTTCCCGAAAAGGAAAGGAGGGACACAAGTGGCGGTCAGCCTTTTTTGCATGTGATAGATCAGTTAAAAAACAGAAAGGGCCAGTGGCAGATGGGACGACCACAGCAAGACTACTCATCAGAAAGTTAACTTCAGGAGAGTATTTGGTCAAGGCATATAAGGAAGGGTGGCCGGCCATACAAGAGCATGAGGTTTTGTCATCCAAAAATAAACAAAGGCAGAAGCAAATATGGCATAAGAGTATCCACATAGCTAGATGAACTTGGTCTGTATTACTTTGAGGTGAAAAATTCATTCAAATCGTAATGAAGAAATATGTGTGATCACCTCCAAGGTCCAATTACCAAGAGAGGAAGGTAATTTTTGCAAGTTAAAGAAGGTTATATATGGACTGGTAGAAAAAATAAGTGTTAAACTCCATAACCATAAAGGCAATCACAATCAAAGAATGCAAACATATGCTGATGTATCCATTTCAACGAATCTTTTGTTGCATTATTGTCATGATATCATGATAATATCACAAAATTATATTTATAGAGAGAGAGACACACATAAATATCTTCTCCTGAATTTGCATCTACTTTGTTGTCTTTAAACTTCAATTAAATAGACGTACTTGGATTCAGATGTACTCTGGCTTGTAGGTTTATGATTATGATATGGACATACTCGAGCACATTCTTGATATAATCAAGATCCCAATGTTAGGAAAATGGGCCTGGGCCCCCCTGGTCCCCAACGGCTAGTATTATAGCCGTTGAGGCTGGCCAGCCCCCCTCTCTTTTCTTCTCTTATCTCTTCACTCTCTCTCACTCTCTTTTACTTCTTTTCTCTATAAATACTCTTGTAAATCATTGTAAATTCAAGCCTTTCGTGGCTAGTGAATAAAGATTATTTATTCAGGTTTATTTTGTGTTCGTTATCTTGTTCGTATGCACTTGTTGCTCTTGGTTATAGCCTTTTCTAAGGCTACGTGATTGTTACATTGTGAAACTATCCGTTCATCAATCTTTCGCAATTATATTGAAGTATCGCCTTCATTACATGATATCAGAGCTATTTTTCGATCGTGGGAGTATTGTTCATCGCCTCGAGAAGCGTGTTGATCGTATTTTGTAAGTTTACCTCTTTAGTTTCTTTCTCCTTGAAATATGGATGATAAAGAGGGTTTCAATTTTCGTCTAACACCTTCGAACTATAAAACATGAGCCCAATCTATAGAAAACTACTTATATTTCAAAAAATTATGGGACTATGTAAGTGGTTTGAAGGTAGAACCCTCTATTAATGCCACACTTAAACAAAAAGAGGAATATGAAGGAGGCCATAGAACAATCCTGTGAGTGCACATGAATAATGTCAACGAGCACACTAGGGACACTTTGGCCGATTTCACCAACGATAAAGAAGCATGAGAATATTTAAAAAAATCCCATGTTCAAAGCGATTTGGCTCATAGGATGGCATCATGAGAATTTTCCAATGTTTGGAATCAATTGTATGGTTACAAAAAGAAATATACACAATGTCTTAGTGAGAGACAATGTGAAGATAATGAGGATTTTGTATATCAATTTCTAAGAAGTCTTCGGGAAGAATTTGAAGGGGTAAGATAATCACTCATTCATAGAAAACCTTTTCCTACAAAAGAAAAGATTCTTACCGAGATTCAAATGACGGAAACAAGAATGAATGAAGCAAGACTTCAAAAAGACACCGCCTTGGTCGCATCAAAACTCGGAACAAATATGAAGGCTTACCGACCTCCTCATTTCAAAAGTGAAGAAGAAAGAAAAAATATCATTTACCATCATTATAGAGAAGTCGGGCATATAAGGCCGAATTGTCTAAAATTGAAAAAGAATGAGGCCCTAGTAGAAGAAAATGCTTCATCTTCCATTATTGCACGAACAAAAATTCAAGCAACTTGAAGCCCAAATAAAGGAAAAAGCAACGGTTGGTGTGGCTTGCTCCTCTTCAACAAAAGAAACTCAATGTATGATCTCTTGGATTCTTGATTTGGGTGCTTCATTTCATATGACATGTAATGAACATATTTTAAAATCATGGGTTCAAAAACCCTTATCATGTGTTTATACGATGGATGGTACACAATTAAATGTTGATAAAGTTGGTGAATTGCAAAACAAGAATTTTGAAGTTTCCAAAATTAGTGTTGTTCCAAAACTAAATTTAAACTTACTTTCTGTATCCCAAATTTTCGATAAAAATTGTGTTATAACTTTTTCATCCACCAGATGTATTGTACAGGACCGCCTCTCGAAGAAGGTGATTGGGCGTGGCCATAGAGAGGGCGGACTTTACATTATGGACTATTTGCATAGTATAGGATATGTTAATGTTTTGACAAATGATGCACTTTTATGGCACAAGAGACTTGGACATCTTAATGCTCAAAAATTGTATCAATGTCCTCTTGGAATGAAATTTAAGGAATCTTTTCTTGCAAAGATTGTGTTCTTGGTAAAATGCAACATCTCCCATTTCCAAACAAAATACATGTTATAACAAGACCCTTCAAAATAATTCATTCGCATGTATGGGGTCCGGCACCTGTTTTGTCTAAAGGAGGTATTTCCTATTATGTTATTTTTGTAAATGACTTTACTAGGTGTAAATGCTTTGTTTTAAATAATGGAAAAGATAACTTAGGCAAGTTTGATGCTAAGTCCGATGAAGGTATATTTCTTGGCTATTCAAATCCATAGTAAAGCTTTTCGTATATATAATAAGAGAACTATGACTATCGAAGAATCTATACATGTTGCATTTGATGAAAGCCCGACTAAAATGGATCGAGAAAAGATCTTGTTGTTGATGATGTTAGAAATTTTGGTGGAAACACATTTGGACAGTAAAGAAAAGGAAATCAAGGAGAAAGAGGATAAACAAAGACAAGAAGATTCGCAAGCTTTGGAACTTCCCAAAGAATGGCGAACTTCAAAATATCATTCCCTTGATCAAATTATCGGTGATGTATCTAAAGGTGTAAGTACTCGTAACTCTCTTAGAAATACTTGTAATCACTTAGCGTTTGTTTCTCAAATTAAACCTAAGGATTTAATTGAAGCATTTGATGATGAACATTGGATCTTAGCTATGCATGAGGAATTAAATCGGTTTGAAAGAAATCAAGTTTGGGAATTAGTTGCTAGACCTAATAATCACCCTATAATTGGCACTAAATGGACAAAGCTAGATTGGTTGCTAAAGGATATAATCAAGAAGAAGGAATAGATTATGAAGAAACCTATGCACTGTAGCTAGATTAGAAGCTATTAGAATGTTACTTGCTTATGCTTGCATCATGGATTTCAAATTATATCAAATGGATGTCAAAAGTGCTTTTCTAAATGGTTTTATTCAAGAGGAGGTATACGTTGAACAACCTCAGGTTTTGAAAATCATGAACTACCCAACCATGTTTTAAACTTAAAAAAGCTTTATATGGTTCAAAGCAAGCACCTCGTGAGCTTGGTATGAAAGGTTGAGTAAGTTTCTTCTTTGGAAAATGGTTTTTCAAGAGGAAAAGATTGATACTACTCCTTTTTATTAAAAATAAAAAGCATGATATTCTTCTTGTGCAAGTATATGTGGATGATATTATCTTGGTGCTACTAATGAATCCCTTTGCAAAAAGAATTTGCTAAGTCAATAAGAATGAATTTGAAATGTCAATGATGGGAGAATTGAATTTCTTCCTCGGACTTCAAATCAAACAAACGAACGAAGGGACTTTCATAAGTCAAACCAAAATACTGCAAGGAATTGCTCAAGAGATTTGAAATGGAAAATGCTAAACACATGGCCACTCCGATGGGCACTTCTTGCTACTTGGACAAAGATGAAGGAGGTAAATCAGTAGAAATAATGAAATATAGAGGTATGATTGGATCTCTCCTTTATCTTCTTGCTAGTAGAGGCCAGATATTAATGTTTAGTGTATGCATGTGTGCTAGATATAGGCAAACCCTAAGGAATCTCACTTAAGTGTCTTTGTTAAACGGATAATGAAATACCTAGTAGGCACTTCACAAATGGGCTTGTGGTACCCTAAGGGTGCCTCTTGTAGCCTAATAGGATTATATTCGACTACGATTTTCTTTGGGTGCAAATTGGACAGAAAAAAGTACTAGTGGGACATGCCACTTGCTTGGTAGTTCTTTTAGTTTCTTGGCATAGCAAGAAACAAAATAGTGTGGCTTTATCTACCGCCGAAATTTGAATATGTATGCAGTAGGGAGTTGTTGTCAGCTCAAATCCTATGGATGAAGCAACAACTTTTAGACTACGGTCTTCAACTTGATCACATCCCGATAAGATGTGATAACACTAGTGCAATAAATATCTCTAAGAATCCCATCTGCATTCTAGAACAAAGCATATAGAGTGTAGTCGTATGACAAAAGTTAAAGTAAAAAGTCAAGTCTTGGCCAATATACGTGTGGTAACATCACCACACTAAGTAGAACTTAGTTTAAGGAATAAGGACCTAATTTTGGTTTTACACCTGCAGAGCTTCTCGCCTGTTATTCGACAGACTAAATCTGTAGACTGAAATAACCAAACCTCGCGGCTTATCGCCCTCCTTCAAGCTCTCTTCCGTATTATTCAATAAGATGACTTCTTCATTCAATAACCATTGGAAGGGGGAATCCGGGTCTTAGATCTCTGGACAAGGAGGAGACAATTATTCGGACAAGCCTCCAGGTTATCTCGAGATGGTAACTGATGATTTCCTCATTTTAGTCAGCTAATTGATCGATGGGTCAATCTCGCCATTCAATCAATGGCTCCATAGTTAATTCAATGTTAACCTTTCCAAATGTTAAATTCGCTCATACATCTAATTCGCTTAATTAGTTATATCTAATTCGAATTAGAGATCTATCTTTATATTCGAATAAACCTTAGCTGCTGTTAAACCTCCAAATTTTCCGCTATACTAGTTAGAATGTCAGTTGAATTGGTTACGAAGGTTTAACCTTCGAATAAATGCTTCAATTTAATTAGCGTGCGATTAGTTCTATAAATAACCCCACGATACCAAGTACTTTCGAACCACCACGATTCTCTATGCGAGCAGGACTTCTCACTACGTAGTTCTCTCAATACCGCCTCACCATCTCAAGCCTTTTCACCTCTTCTCCACCTAATGACCATTATTTTACATTGTCCGTAGTACAATACGCCCTATTACGGTAATTGTTCTGTGCACAACTCGCTATTTGGATCTTCGCATGATGAAGGGAGCTCCTGGAGAAGCGACGAAAATCAGAAGAGCATGCTTGAGACATGTTGGAGTAACTCTCATTTTAGTAGAAACTCGGCTTGAACCGGCGTTAATTAGATGATCTTGACCAATTATTGGTCATTTTCACAAGAAGACTGGCGGCCGACTTCCCGACTCTTACCGCAAACCATCTGAGTTCTTCGCCTTGCTCTCCCGGCCAACTTCAATTCAGCTCGTGAAGATGTTCATTTGTATCGCACCGGGGCGTCACGGCCGAACTTAATTCTCTCCTCGAGACTCGTCTCTTCCAGTGTGTCAGTGATCACACCAGATCGAACGACACACATTTTCATAGCCTTCCATTTTGTCAACGTTGATGACCACCCATGGAACCACTTCCAATCAAACCATAATTTTTATCTAGTTACATATCTTGACATCCTGTCAAGTTCAGTCTCTGGCCCCCTTGTGTTCGAATAAAGGTACTCAAGGGGCATTCATGCTTACGAAAGCCAAGATAGAAGCCGAGAATACAAAATGCAACCATGCTCACATTCATTTTCTCACCAAATGGTTGACCATGACTACAACTTCACCATCACTTTTAATTTCAGCCGAACCATAGATCTTGAATCTACATGTCAGGATTAATGACTTTTCGTATTGCGGAGCATACGGGCCATCGTTCAACCGGCATGTGTGTTCATCGAGAGGCACAGTGATGAGGTTTTTGAGATAGTGCGGACAGAACTGCACCTACCTATGGCTTCTTCTTTTTTGTGATCTAACTACCACGTTTTGGTCATTGATACCCTCGTTAATCAGATCTTAGCGATACTAACGCCCGATGCACCACAACGCAAAGCCTTTTGAATTTGAGAAAGCTGAATTAAATTGCATTTAAGGACGATTGGAAATCGAGGCAAGGCTCAAGAACCTGCATTGAGGATCTACCAGGACGAGCTTGACCTCAAGGCTGGCTGCCTGGCCGCTCTCCCGCGTCATGTAATTGGCTGCCGCTGGGATCCACCGGCATATTGAACAGATCATTGCCACCTTAAATGTGAGAACCGAGCTTACATGGAACATACCTTAATATTCTCACATAGAATAAGGTGTTGAACGTGAGGTTGCCGCCTCCGGACCGTTTATCTACCTCATGTCTCTCGCACTAAATAATTTTGTCTCATGCACTAATATCTCCTGCGTGATTTTATGGCTTTGATGGTATCTTATAATATCGTAGATGAGTATATGGCATGTTTCTGATGATTTATGATGAATTTATATATATCTATGCCATGATGTGTGGATGGAACTGAAGCTCAGTTATTAATTCCAGTAAATAGGAAGGAGGCTACGGTTGTGATAAATGCGATGAGAAATTCGATGTTGAAATGTTTGCTTGAAACTTATTATGTAAATTTTGATCTAAACGATGGTGACGAACACCTCAAAATAGGTGTTCACAATTAATATGTTTATGGAAGAATAAAATTGGATTACTTTGATCATTATCGACTTTTAATTGAGTAAAGGTTTATTTTTTTAAAAAATGAGCATAAATTTTAGAATGAAATTTTATTGATTTATTTTGTAGAAACAAGAGTGACACATTTATTTAAGTTAGAAGAAATATGTTCGTGATTCTATTACCTCTTATAAGGTTTGATAATTTAGGGAGTAAGCTGTTTTGATGCTATGAAATATCAAGAATTTTTATCATAAGGATTTTTGAATTGAGGGAATTAAGTGATGTGTATAAATTAAGTGAAATGAAGATTGATTCATAAATTGAAAGGAAAAACAAGATACATTCATATTGAACTTACCTCTTATATTTAAATAAGTATGCTTATGACTTTTTGAAGGGATTCTAGTACTATATGCACTAACGCTTTTCTCTTGTATAGTCTTTTAATAGTTTGTCTTTCCTATCAAAAAGTTATTTGAATGTATTGAAAAGCGTTAAGAAATTTGAAGATTCGTTTTGATGATAACAAACGAGAAGATTAAATGAAGATGATATGATAATGTGACTAAGATCCAAGTCAATAAAGTGATTTGATTAGTTATGGGATTAAGGTAGAAGATATGCGACTGAGCTCACATTTAGGATTTGCGAAAGTGAAAATGTCTTTTGAGAAAGAAATGGGTTTGATCTATATTAGAATCAGTCAATTTTGTTTTTGAAAATCAAAGACTTTAATGGTTTTGTTTGTGTCAAGCAATATCGATTTAAAAGGAAAAATGTTTGAATCATTTTTCAAATAAAACATTGCCTAGATTTTGATGAAACAAAGTAATGTCTTCATGTAAAAGATAATTGATGTTAATACAAAAATTCTAAAAGGGAATCATTATTTTACTTACTTGAATAATCTAAGTTTTTCGTAATTGCTTTAATGAGTTATTTCAATAACCTATCCGGGTTATTTTTCTAATAAAGGTTTCTATCTAGAACTGCTTTGGGAATACGCTATTGGAGAATATAATCAAGTATGCTATTCAATTTACCCTTTCGGAGTGATAGCTTATTATCACGTTGCGAAATGGATATTCGACAGCCGGCCGCTTATAAGATCAATAAACGTTGAATCTCGCCACAAATAAAAATGGAATTAACTTAAATTTGTTTCTTTTATATCGGCCACACGTCTTTTATTGAGTAAAGCATTAACGGTCGCTAACCTAATTTGAGTAAAGAAAATGTGAAATATGCAAGTACCGGGTCACGCTTCCATTACCCATTAATGATGAAATGAAATTTTCTGACACTGCCTTTGTGAAATACTTTCCCTTGTAATAAATTCTTAATTGAAAAATGATTTTGATATATTAATGTGAGACAATTTAGGAGAAATATCAACTAAAATATTACACATCGCGATTCGAAAGTCTATGTTAAAATCTATTTTACCGCATTGATTTGAATTACGGTGGCGGTAAATATTTTCGCATTGAACTCAATATTTGGCCACGTGTCTTGTTGAAAAATCAGGTATCCCCTTGTAAAAAAGTAATAGAATATTTAGCATACGGCGTATCCCCCGTGTGCGGGTGTATGCTCTAGAAGCAGAATCTGCAGATTTTGAAATAGACTAAACGAAGTGTTATGATATACTTGAAAGCGAAAATCTCGACTTTCGAGAATTGTGGACGTAGACCATAATGAACATGGTTAGCTGGTCGAACTTGTGATAAATACTGTGTCTCGAAGTGTCTTTCCTAAATCTCTTTAATTTTACATGATAATATTAATTCTATGTTGCGACATTTAGTATAATTAAACATTGCTGTGATTAATATGGATACTTATGTAAAGTGATGTTATTACTATCAGGCTCTTATTTAGTGCAAGTTATATGCATTGGAAAGAAGATGCCGTATTTGGATTTGGTGCAAGAGTACATGTATTGAAAAAGTTTTTATACTCAATTTGGGGTCTGGACTTCGAAAATGATAGCCACTAAAATGCACTAAATATGCAAATGATAATTATAAATAAAAATAATAATATTAAATAAAACATATGCATTATAATTATATAAACCTATAAATATAATCATAACTACAAAAGAGGAAATACAACAACAAACAATAATAACACTTTGTATCGACAATTCTACTTAATAATACTCAATATAAGAAAATTAATATGTAATATAATTAGGGATACTAAACAATTCATAATGAAGAAATCACTTTATATTACATAAATGAGATAAAAATAAAAAATATTGTTTGTTAAAAACAAAAGATCATATAAGAAGTTTTCAAAATTGTTTCTAGTCACTAGATCATATATAGTTCTCTCTCACAAACTATTTGCATAGATTGACGGTAACATGTAGTTGTTTAGAAGATTATTCTATTAATCTACAAATCCTAATTAAGGATTCATGGCGGCTGAGGAAATATTCATATGGACTAAGGTTATTAGAGCAAGAGTTCAAGAGTTGGTGTGACACTAATAAAAGATTAAGTGACAAAAACATTAGGAATTTAGAGAAGTAGTTTTATTGACCATGATGAGAAGTTGTAACAGATTAGATGTCGAGGACTTTAGAAGATGTAGGCCAATACCTAGAAAGGCTAGAAGATAATTATGATATATAATCATGCATTGTCAAAGTTAAATACTAATATGGCCTGATATGGAGCATATAGCAAACATAGTGTTCCATGTCAGGTATTAGCATACACAGTATCCCGAGGGAGGTTTCTTTCAAACCTAAGTTACCTAACCCTTAGCTGCATTGCACGATAGATTTGCCTTCAGTCCTTGGCCCAAAAATGCCTTGCAGCTGGTAGGTTACCAACCCTAAGAAGTTGTCCCACATAGGGTAAGGTCAGGTACCTACAGGGTAAGCCGGGATTACCATCTCTTTTATAATCACGAACATTCAAAAAGCTAGAAAGCTGTAATAAGACGTGATCTTGCTCTTGGTAGAGTAATAGACATCGATTACAATTGCTGCTATGTAGGCTTGTAGCCGACCCACTTAGCGTGGGAGAAGTCATGGTTTTGGTTTTGATTTATTGATGATCCAAATGCACTAATTAATTGAATCTGTCTATTTTCAGAGCAGGAAATCAGAACACAGGTTGCAGAGCGGTGGGCAGCTTGGACTTACTGACACACCTTGAGGGAACCTAATTTTTATCATTTACTTGGAAGACGAGTATGTTGTGTCTCTCATAATTAGGCCTTCTTTCCGAAACAGTTACTTGGAATCATTGGAAGAATAAATACGTTCTGCTTGCTTTGTATGTGCTTTTAGCACATGTAATACTAAATATCATGAGAGGTAGGCATGGTGGTTAAAAATGGTTATTGTTACCAACTCAATATTTAAGTCAATCCAAGAATTGGAATCTTGGTGAAGGATGAATGAAGGGCTGTTGTATTGGCTTATTTGTGGGCTGGGACAAAGATGCACAAGTAGAGAGGTTTATTAATGGGAACCCCATTTGTTAACGTTTAAGCATAATTTTTGTTGCATGTTTAGTGATATGTGTATACTTTATAAAGTATCACCATTGCCTTATATTCATGAAAAATCGTTTCTACCTATAAGTTAAGCTGGATGGAAGAAAGTAAATACCCTTATGTGAGCTAAATTTGATATGAACCCTTGTTCTTATCTGTTAGCTACAATTGCGGTTGTTGTTCTTTTAAACTTTGACATTTTCAGATTTCGTGACTTACTGTCGTGAATATTTAGAGATATTCTTATTGATTCCATTAAATGGTTATTGCCGTTAATCTTTCCCCTGTCCATATCCTAATGTTGAGTATCCTCTTCTTTTGGTTGAACAAAACTGCTTCAAATTCCAACATTCATCTCGTTGGCAATAAAGTACAATCTTATTATGCCGACACCATGTCATTCTCTAGCTTCTCTAAAAAAATGCATTCTTCTAAAAAACTTTGATATATTTAAAATGTTATAAAATATGGAAAACAGAAAACTTCAACAGAAAATCGTTCTTTACGGTTCTTATGAAAATATCCAAAGGGCACTTAAGAATCAAATAACCAAAATGATGCCAATTCATATGCTGAAAAACATAACGTAGTTCAAGAAAGTTCTGTTTCAAAGTGTAACAAAAATATTGCAAGAATATCGCAAAACTATTGTGTTCTTGATTATATAACCAATGTTTTTAAGCATCATGATTTCTGCCTATTTTATGAGCTGTCCTTGTCAAAACGTTTTTATTGTGATATTTTCAAAATATTTATTTTAACAATGATTATGAGGTAAAAACAGATAATAATGAATAAAGAGCTTGCTGTAGCTTTATTTTCTCCTAATGCAGCATTTCAGGTCCATGATTTATGACGGAGTACCTGGTACTGTATACATACCAGTACGCCTGAGTATGGGTTTTAAAAAAAAATAGATTTTTGGTATGTCTTCATATGCATAACCATACCCATAAGTGTAAGATTTTCAAATTATTGTTAAGAATGTCAGACACCATGGCTTTCGAAACCAAAAACACGAATACGTAGGTATATATAATAAAGAAGCGGATTCTTGAGAAATCTTGCCAATCAATAATTGGCTTTCTCAATTGAACTCCCATGAACTTTAGTCAAATACTACCCTGAACTTATTCGTTTACAACCTTAAGATGCCTTTGCACCCGGAGCTAAACTCTAAGTTGGTCTTGAGTTGGATACAGTGGTGTGCATAGCATGCAGGAGGATTAACATGCGGGAAAACAATATTGTTTTCAGTAACAACAACAACCACCAAGCCTTTTCCCATACTAGACGTCGGCTACATGGATTCTTTGTTTCCACAGATCCCTATCGTGTGCCACGTTAGCAGTTAACTCATAATAAGCTAGATCATTCTTTATTGTTTCTTTCCAATACTTTTGTGGTCATCCTCTACCTCTTTTAATACTTTCCAAATTTAGTTTTTCATACCTTCTTACAGGTTCTTCTTTTGATCTTTTTTTTATATGTCCAAACCATCTTAAACAATATTCTCTCATTACCTTCTTAAAGGTTCTCTTTTGATCTTCTTTCTATATGTCCAAACCATCTTAAACGATATTCTCTCATTTTATCCTCTATTAGTGTCACCCCTAATTTGTTTTTAATAACCTCATTATGTATATGGTCTTTTCTGGTATGACCACTCATCCATCTCAACATCTTCATTTCTATCACCAACATCTTTTATACATGTTGATGATTAATTGCCCAACACTCGGAATCATAAAACATGGCAGGCCTAATTGTTGCTCTATAATATTTATCTTTTAACTTTAATGATATCTTCTTATCATAAAGAATACCTAATGCTCCTCTCCATTTTAACCAACGAGCATTAATTCTATGTGTAACATCTCCATCACTTCTTCCATCACTCTGAAAAATTGATCCTAGGTATTTAAAACTTTCCTTTTGGGGGATGCAATATGTGCCAATTTTAATTTATATGTCCTCTGAAGTAACCAAATGATCAAACTTATATTCCATATATTTTGTCTTTGTTCTATTAAGTCGGAGGCCTTTGCTTTCTAATGTTTCTCTCCATAGTTCTAATTTTCTATTAACTTTTTCGTTAGACTCCTCCACTAACACAATGTCATCTTCAAATAACAATATTGTTTTCAGTAATGAAGGTAAAATGAACCCAGTTGGATGGGAAAGTTCAGATAGGTTTTATTGGCTTTGAAAAGTGTAATGAAGGGTTGTTCGGCGAAATATGATTGCAGAAGTTTTCAGGTCCATAGTTTTCCTACTTGTAACTCTGCCTATTAGTGGAGTTCACTCCCTAGGTAGCCGGCCTGACAAAAGGAGGGGTTGTGTTAGGTAGGCAACAACAAAAGCAGGTTTGATCGGAAATCCGAAGCCAATCATGCTTGTATGAGGATGCCTTCAATCTTGCACGGTCAATTGACCGCAGCCTTGTTCACCATCATATTTCTGGAAATGCATGTAGATGAATCATCTTGCCAAGAACATGCATAGATATACACGAATGCTCTACGTTGATGGCAGACATATACCTCCATTCGAGGCATGCACGCTATGTTTCTGCGAGTGTGCATGCGTGTGTATGTACAGGCTTGCACGCATACGCAGTTGGTCAAAGATTAATCAGTGAATTCTGAACAGAACTCCCAAGCAAGAAATAACCATGCAACTGAAATAAGCAAGAACTTCATTTGAAAAATAAGAAAGAATCATCTCCACAGAATGGTGAAGAGTTGGATTACTAATGGTTCAAGGAAACCCTGTTAGGTTTCCATCACACACATTAATCATTCTACATGTTAATTGTTATGGCAGCCTTGTTCACTTTCAGAAGTTCATCCAGCCAAAGGCCCGAAGGATAGCAGCAGATACGCCCTCTGACCTAGGCAACGACACCAGGTCTCATCCATCCAGGATTCTTCTCTGCTGGATTGAAAAGCTGGTCCTCAATGCACGCCAAACTGCACTGTTGCACTTGAATCCTGATCCAAATGCAATTTGCCATACTCTGTCACCTCTTCTCATCCTCCCCTTTGCCTCTGTATAAGCCAATTCATACCACAAAGAGCTACTTGAGGTGTTGCCAAATCTGTACAATGTCATCCTAGATGGCTCCATGTGCCATTCTGTCAAGCTCAAATTTTTCTCCAATTCATCAAGAACGGCCCGTCCGCCCGCATGGATGCAGAAATGCTCGAAAGCCAACTTAAAATCTGGAATATAAGGCTTAATTTTCATCTTGAACACTTTCCTAGCAACCAAAGTAGCAAAAAACAAGAGCTGCTCTGACATAGGAAGGACTAATGGGCCAAGTGTTGTGATGTTGGTCTTGAGGGCTTCACCAGCAACAGCCATTAAATCTTTCGACAGGGAGACTCCAACCTTACCATTCTCATCTTCTTCCTGAGTTACACACCGAAAGCACTTGTCATCTGCACCCTTGTGGGTTCTGACAGTGTGCACCAGGCGGTACTTAGACCGCCATCTGTCAGAGCTTCTGTTTGAGAGGAGAATGGCAGCTCCTCCCATTCGGAAAAGACAATTCGAGACCAGCATTGATCGATTGTTGCCAAAGTACCAATTCAGAGTAATGTTCTCCATGCTAACAATCAAAGCATAGGAGTTAGGATGAACTTGCAGGAGATCCTTTGCGAGATCGACCGAGATCAATCCGGCACTGCAGCCCATTCCTCCGAGATTGTAGCTGATAATATTGCCACGAAGCTTGTAGTGATTGATGATCATGGCTGAAAGCGATGGTGTCGGATTGAAGAGGCTGCAATTCACAATCAAGATGCCAACATCTTTCGGGTTAAGCTTAGTTTTTGAGAAGAGCTGATCCAATGCCCCAAACATAACAGTCTCAGCTTCTTTTCGTGCTTCGGCCATGGTTGGATTGGGAGGAATATTTAGAACGGCTTCCGGGAGATAAGTCGATTCTCCGAGGCCAGATCGCTCAACGATTTTCTGCTGAAACTCGATATTTTGCTCGGTAAAGCTGCCAAGCATCCGGGAACAATTCATGAACCTTTGTCGACTGCATTTGCGTTCTTCAGAGGGCTTGTAGCAAGAGAAATCAACAAGATAGACGGCTCGCGGCCGGGTGAAGAAATACAAGGTGGGGAGGAAGACCAAGAGAGTGGAACAGAGGATGACGGATATCAAATTGTAACGAAGATGCTTCCAAAGATCATGAATATCTTCCAGCGAGAAGGTCGATAGCTGCGCGGCGATGACGCCGATCATAGGGAACAGAACGATGTACATTCCATGAGAAATCAGGTAATGGTAGCCGAGTTTTACGTATTTTAGCTTCACAGATCGAAGAAAATCAGGGAGTTTTTGAGAGGTAGTGAGCCTTTGGGTTTGTGGGTTGGGTTCTGTATCTGCCATTAGGATTGAATCAATGCTGCTTCCTCAGATGGATCTGCAGATAAATGAACAACAAAGAAAAACGAATATAAATGGGGCGCTATATTGTAACGATGTTGAAAAACTTAGCCTTTCTCCTTCCTTGGAAACTTTGCAAAATATTGAAGGTTGGTGGTCTCTGACTTTCTTCCTTCACTCTGTAAATAAAAAAACCAAAAAGGTTTTTGGGCATTAGATCAATCTTAGAGATGGTCTGACTAATAGATCTAGTGCTCTTCTAAACAGCAACTTAGTTTTTCTTATTCAGATGCCGTGAGAAACTGCAGATTCAAATTAACAAGGATAATAGTAAACAACAACAAAACAAAGAACAAGCTATAAAAGGCGCTATTTTGGTTATCCATTTCACGACAGATAGAGAGAGAGAGAGATCAAAATGGGCAATGCAAAACCATAACGAGAGAAAAGGTTTCTCTTCTCTTCTTCGTTTCTTGAATGTGGAAACCACAAACCTGATCAAGAACACGACGTACAGATCTAGTAGGCCTGCCGGAAACGTGGCCAGAGACAGGAAAGAGTCGTCTCCGGCAGGGCAGGAGAAAGGAGAGAGTGAAGGAAGGACGACAAAAAGGAGGGTCAAAGTGGGAGAGAGAGAGAGAGGGGTGGACGAGTGGTGTCGTTTCTCTTAAAATATGGAACACGCAACGAAAGGCGATGAGAGAAGGATGCCAACGAGCAAGGGGCCGCTCTTCGTTTTTCCTTTCTAAAGAGAGAACGTGGCAACCGGTGACGCCTCCCTCTCTCCCTCCTCTTCTCTCTATATATTAGAGAGGAATGGTTATATACAGAGACATATGAACGGTTGAGGTAAAGAAAAAAATATCAAGAATACTTTTAATTTAAATCCTTTTTGCGATACTAATCAAACGATTAAGATTTTTTAGTAGATTTGAGTACGATTGGGGTTCAAGCATTTACCATTATTTTTTCCTTTTCTATTTACGTATATATATAAATATAAATTGTTATGCACATAATTCAAATATTATTAAAAAATTTCAGGATTCATTGCTATGATAAATAATGAAAATTTGAATTTAAAAGTAAAAAATATCATTATATATTTGGTATTTAGTATACATTAACTTTTTAAATTCAAATCTTCATTCTTGATTATAACAATTAAACATTGAAATGTTTGAACGTGTGCATGAACTATACTCTCTCTCTCTCTCTCTCTCTCTCTCTCTCTCTATATATATATATATATATATATATATATATATATATATATATATAAGAGAGCATGCAAATGGTTCTTCTACAGGGACAAGTCCACCTAAAACGAGCAATTGCGGATCTCTTTTACTTTATTTCAGAATAAGGTTTGAAATGTCACTCTTGCATGTTATGCATGAAAAAAGCCACCTTGTCTTTTTGAGCATTTTCTAGCCACCTTCAATGACCGAATGATCACAAGCTTTGAACTTTTCTCTTAGCAGAGAAAGCTGCCCAACGAAGGTGTGGGGAGCTTTCTTATCATTGAGAAAGTTAGGCGTAGCAATATCGTGTTTTGGGTTGTATCTTCGTCATGTCATTTCATGTTTGTGTCACAAACAGGTTGAGTCAACCTGAAGACAACATAATCTTTTCTGTTATTTTGAGCTGATTCACATACATCTCTTGGGTCGCCTTCTTAGTATTTGTTGAGTTACACTGTTGGCAAACTTCGTGTTTTGGGTTGCACGAAGAGCATTAGCTCATTTGGCGTGGCTCTTTGCTCCCAGGATGCATGTGGCGAGTTTGATATTCCAGGCGTGCACATGTGTGTTTAAGGGCTTCAGCCTCCTATTTTAAAAAAATAATTGGTGTTTGGGGTTGTCGTGTTGCATCACTTGGCCTTTATAACAGAAATAGATCAAGATCAACACAATCTGGTTGTTATTTTCAAAGGACATAAATACATACATTTCTGATCATCTTCTTAAAGTGCCAGGTATATTGTCAGCATTTTATGTTTGTGTACTTGTGCTTGCTCCATGTTCTGTTTTGGGAGTTAAAAGCCTGTGAACCTAAGCATGATCCTGTACTTGAACACGGTCCTTTTTTGTCGATGTCAGAGTTTCATTTGGAGTCTTGTATTGGGAGTCCTAAGCAGAGCACCAAACACGTAATGTCTCTCTCTCTCTCTCTCTCTCTCTCTCTCTCTCTCTCTCTCTCTCTCTCTCTCTCTCTCTTGTTTTCAAGACAGTATGATACTTTTATTGCATTTGCATGGTTGCACAATTCTTATATTGCTGAAACAGAGAGGTGCCAGCTCTTGATGCCCATTTGGGTGCCCCTTGCTCTTTCTCTTGCTTTGAGCATAAACTTCACAACAGTAGGGATGGCTTCTTCAACATACATCTTACTTAGTCTTTATTCTTGTATACTAAAAAAGAATTCAACACAACTTTTGGCATGTTTGACAACGGAGGAGGCGTCACACTACAGTGATGATATGTCAAAATGATATATCTTACTTTTGGTAGTTGCAAGCATGATTGTGTTAAATATACAAATTCAAGAATGGCTGACTTTTAGTTGGTATATAATTCCAAAACTAAGCCTTATTGCCCTCTTTCATTTGACATTATTCATCATATGCCCGTGTCGTGCATGAATCATGATAAGAGGTCATGGGCTACATGGCCCAAATTTCGAGTGACCAGGCCACGCATAGCTTGTTCAACAACTCAAGGTCCTTTTCATATAGTAGTTCCGATAATATTGACCCGACCCGATTAGGTTCAGGTGTGGGGATAAGATGTCCTACCCATATCCGACCTATATATATACACACACCATAAGATCCTCTGACAGTATACACGGCGTCCTATCATCCTTGATGGATGGTCAAAAACGATACTGATAAAGCGTGTTGTAACATAATGAGATTGCTCATGTGATAAAAACGTCACCTTGTTGGTGTAGTCTTTAATCATCCACCAAGAATGATTAAGTAGTTATGGTCTTTTGAGAATTCTATATTCCTTTTATATATATATTATATATATATATATATATATATATATATATATATATATACACTGTTGTCATCCCTGATATTCATTTCAACAGAGACGATGCTCAATGTGGTGCCGATTCCCATTCTTATTCAGTTCGTTAGATCATTTGACATCAAAATGATGCCCCTTTCGGTGTCAGGAACTTGCTCAAAGAGAGTATGAACAGAACCCCTTTAATGCAATCACGACGGGTCCAAGGCATTCTGAATATTGATACCATTCACATCATTGTGTACACCCAATGGGCATTTATCACTTGCACAAGTTCGCTAGATTGTTCTCGTTGTTGATAAGATTTTAATGCTTTTAAATTTGAAGCCAACGGAGCAAAATTCGACGCCTCATCACACAAGATAAGATAGCATTAACCATCTGAGTATAGGTGGCCGTTTGGTCTAGATCATTTTCATATCGTGTTTGCATCACAACCATGTCAACCCAAATCTTTCATGTCACTTTGGGTGGACACCAACACACATTTTAGGTGCTGTTCGCAGTTGGAATTATTCTTGAGTCTATCTTTAATGGATACAAATAATTCTAATAAAATAATAGTGATCATGTGTCACATGGATTGTTCCACTTGTCACGCACATGCCCAAACGTATCGCTTAAGAATATCCATTCATGGAAACTATGTCATTCTGGACACACTCACTGCATGAATGAACTGGATTGACCAGGCCAACTAATTCAAGGCAATAAAGGAAGAAAAAAATAAAGGGTCCCAAAAATACACTAATTACAAATATCATATATAGATGATATATTACTGTGAAAAGCTTGCTGTCTGAAAGTCCATAGGAAAATGTCAAGGCCATATGAGGCAAAAAAGATCATCTTTAAACACCCACACAAGAGCAAACGAACACTTTTTTGGTCGAGTTCATTTTGAGAGGTGCAAGAATATTGAAGAGAGATAAACCATAGACATTCTTACAGCCAAAAAGATGAAACGGTGAGGGAAGCCAAGCAAATGAATTTGGTTCATGGACCATGTAGCTCGCCTTCCTTCCCATCAACCTCATCACCAGCAAGGTGGAAGCCTTCGATTCTTTGTGTAGCCTCTGCAACATTTACCTTGAGCTTGTCTGTACCATTAGATAGGTGAAAGTCATTGTCGTCGGTGCTTGTTGGTGCCGTCTGCCATATTCTGATGGTCCCGTCCTCCGATCCGGATGCATATGACTCGCCCCCAGGCGCAAAGCGGACACAGTGTACCGGTCCATGATGACCTTTGTTTTGTGCTGCACAAAATAAACCCAAATCACCAACACAATAGTGAGAATAATTAAATAATGTCAACAACCTAAACATGCAAATCACCTCTCCTTGTTGATAATATGGGTAAAATGCAGTGTTAGCATCATTTAACAGCTGCTGGCAATCCTAACCCCATGAATTTACCAGAGCAAACATACCTATTTCCTCTCCGGTATGGAAATCAAAAAGGTGAAGCCACATATCTTCTCCCCCAGCAACGAACTTATTGCCGAATTTCGGTTCAAGTGACGCTGATTCCACCATGCAAGGCATTGTGTAGCTCTTAACAAGACCAAAACTACATATCAAAGAAAATACCCAATCTAATAACCCTGCTCATGAATTATGCTAAAAACTTGGCAGTTCGCACATGTTACTCACTGATTTGCATCCCAAAATTTGACACTGCGACCATCAGCAGTGACTATGTAACGCTCATCACGACTGACTTCAGCACTAGTTACTGGGGACTCGGTTTCCAGTGTACTGATTATCTTCGAACTCCTGATATCCCATAACCTGCAAAATAAAATCTGTGATTCTCATGTCAAAGGTTTCAGAGAAGAAAGTCACTCCTAAATCATAAGGCGATTTGAATATTCAAGTAGATTCAATGAGTTTGCTATCTTATTCCAGCCCAAAGTAGTAAAGGTGGGTCACAAGACAGTCTTAGTTTGCCAAAAAAAAAAGGACTGGAGAATGCCAGGTGGTACTTTGACAGTTGGGATTCCAAACATGGTCATGGTCAAAGGAAAGACAAATCAACTTGACCTGGAACCTTCCAAAAAATGTGTATGCATGTAAAGCAGCTAATGTACATCAAAATTAGTGCTACATGGAAAGATACGCACCTCAAACCACCAATATCAGTGCATGAACTCAAAATTGTCTGGTCGCTATGAAGCCATGAAACGGTTCTAACAGAACCAGGCGAAGAGTCTACTTCTCTTGGTGCAGCATCAGGCCTATTCAGATCAAATATTCGAAGTACTTTCTCAAGGCCTCCAGTTAGCAGAAGTTTTGTATCCTGCACAATTTTCCATTAACCAGATAGGTTACAGACTGTCCCATATTATTTTATAGTGCTTCTCTTTTCCTTTCGAAAAACAAGAAATTATTTTTTGACAAGATAACAGATATTATTATGCGCAACTTTAAGAAAACAAGAAAATATGTTGAACAGCACAATTTGATAAATATTAATGAGCAAGATGACGATAGTAGTGACTCTCTCTCAATCTCAAGGCCTCCAGTTAGCAGAACTTTCTCAAGGCCTCCAGTTAGCAGAAGTTTTGTATCCTGCACAATTTTCCATTAACCAGATAGGTTACAGACAGTCCCATATTATTTTATAGTGCTTCTCTTTTCCTTTAGAAAAACAAGAAATTAATTTTTGACAAGATAACAGATATTATTATGCGCAACTTTAAGAAAACAAGAAACTATGTTGAACAGCACAATTTGACATAAATTAATGAGCAAGATGACGATAGTAGTGAGACTCTCTCTCACTCTCAAACACAAATTGCTAAATGACGTTGACAACAGAAACTTATTGCACCAACATAGCACAATGAAGATGACAGGCTCAGGGTGTGTGGTACGTGTGTGTGTGTGTGAGAGAGAGAGAGAGAGGATGATAATGTAGCTTACATGAAACAAGAAAAGTTAAAAAAATTAAACCACAGCTGTTGATCCTAAGCACTATTAGCGTAAGCCAAAATTAGAACCATCAGAAATATGAAAAGTAGTATTTGGTTTGCTTGAAGAAAATATACAAATGAATACAGAAACAAAAGTCAAAGCAAGTCTTACTGTACCCTCTGAAGGAATATACCTCAGAAAAGGCACAAGCCCGAACAATATGCTTATGCTCGAAAGACTGCAATTCATCCCCAGTCAGAGCATCCCAGATCTTGCTGCATTATGAAAATGCACTTTTTAAACAATACAATGGTACTAGCATATCAGATGAGTATTTCAACAAAAAAAGAATAAAGCGGTGACCAGCATAATACGTCTTTTAAAGCTAGCTAACCTGAGAAAAGGATGTAGGGAGAAGTATCTACACTCCTGGTAAAAAGGCCACTTACCATCTCAGTGTCAGTTAATTAAGTAGACACATGCAATTTTCAAATAGGAATTTCCGCACCAAAGTAAGAACCCTTGAATCGTTAATTTAAGCAGCAGTCTCCAATTGACTGAAAGTCCTATAACATGCATTTGCAGATACCAGTATAAATTTCATTTGAAGATACCAGTATAACAAAACTCCACCCATGTAAGGGATAGGCCGGTCCCAAGCCCGAATAAAGGAGGAGGATTATGTTAGGCTTCCAACAGCCAGCGTAAAACTTTGTTGGACTTATCTATCATGGATTCTACAAATTACTAGCATTGCGTTGGGGCGTTCCCTCTTACCGATGCACTGTAGTGATCAAATGCAGTGAAAATAAGCAAAAATCTATACATCTTCTCTCGGACATAGTGAATCAATTGTAGAGAAGGTTCCCACATCATGGATGGGTGTGGGTAAAGAAGCTAGTTCTGCTACATTGTCGCCCGAATGTAGTGAACAAGTTATAATGAGGGTCTCTATATTTTCAGCATGAACGGATGCGGGGGTAAGAAAGTTAGTCCTAGATAATAAGATTCGTATTGGTACTTGGAATATTGAAACATTGACCGACAAATTAATGGAGGTGGTAGATAATATGATTCAAAGAAATATTCACATTCTATATTTACAAGAGACTAAGTGGGTTGGAGAAAAAGCAAAAGAGATTAAGAATATCAGTTTTAAATTATGGCATTCAAGAAAGGAAAATACTCAAAATGGAGTTGGTATTATTATAAATAAAAATTTAAAGAATAGTGCAGGGGACATACAACGATATGGTAACCAAATTATGATAGTGAAATTGTGTTAAGAGTAGAGGCTTTGAATATAGTTTGTGCTTATGTACCTCAAATAAGATTAAAAGATAGTATAAAGAAGGCTTTTTTAGAGGAGTTAAATAAGGTAATTCAAAGAATTCTACAAAGAGATGATTTCTGAAAGAGGAGACTTAAATGAATATGTTGGTAAAGACACACTAGGATGTCAAGGTTTTCATGAAAACTATGGTTTTGGGGATATAAATGAAAAAGACAAGGAGATTTTAAATTTTGCTATGGCTTTTGATCTTTTATAGCCAATACAATTTTCAAAAAATGAGACGAACATTTAATTACTTATAAGAGTGGCTTGCTACAAATACAAATTGATTATTTTATTTATAAAAAAAAGATAGATCGTGTTATAAAGATTGCAAGATAATTTCAGGAGAAACCTTAACTACTCAACATCAACTTTTAGTAATAAATTTGCAAGTAAAAAAGGTGGACAAAGAAGAGTAGAGTGCATAGAGTTATTTGGACCAAATGGTGAAACCTCAAATGTGAGAGAGATATTTACACAGAAAGTTCTTCAAGGAGATGTGTGAAATTATGTAGATAAGCCTTCTGATATGTGGAACAATAAGGCTATAAATATTAGGGAAGTGGCAAAAGATGTGTTAAGCGAATCTAAGGGAGGCCTACTAACATAAAAAGAAGCTTGGGAGTGGAATAAAGTAGTGTAAGATAAAATCAAGGAAAAGAAAGCATGTTACAAATTACATTATGCCAAGAAGACTAATTAAACTTTAAAGGCTTATAAGAAAATAGAGAAAAAATGAAAAAAAGATGTTAGTAAATCAAAAGCCAAAATTTGAGAGGATTTATATAAAAAGCTTAACTCAAAAGAAGGTGAAAGAGATATCTTTACGATAACTAAGGCTAGAGATAAGAAAACTAAGGATCTTACTTTTGTGAGATGCATTAAAGATAAAGATGAGAAGATTCTAGTGGCGAATGATGACATAAAAAATAGTTGAAAATTTTATTTTTATAAGCTTTTTAATGAAAATACAGATGATAATATTAACTTAGGAGAGTTAGCCAAATGAGAAAAGGTATATAAACCATAATTTCTATTGGTATATTCAAAAGAATGAAGTCAAAAAGGCTCTTCAAATTATGAAGGTTGGTAAATCTATAGGACAAAACAATATTTTTATATTAGTATGAAAAATCCTAGGAGAGATTGGGCTCACTTGGCTCACAAGACTATTTAATGAAATATAAAAAACCCAAAAGATGCTCGAGGAATGGAGAGCGAGTACACTTATACCCATATATAAGAACAAGAGAGACATTCAGAATTATGTGAATTATCAACTTATCAAGTTAATGACCCATACTATGAAATTATTAGAAAGAATTATTGAACATAGGTTAAGACACGTATCGAGTTCAACAGATAACCAATTCAGATTAATGCCCGACAAGTCTACTATGGGAGTGATTCACCTATTAAGACGTCTTATGGAACATTTTAAAGCAAAAACGAAGAACCTTTCCATGATATTTATTGATCTAGAAAAAGTTTATGATAAGGTGTCAAGAGATGTTGTTTGGAGAACCTTGAAAAAGAGAGGTATCCCATTTCAATCTTAATTTATATGTCCTCTGTGAAGTACCCAAATAATCAAACTTACATTCTATATATTTTGTCTTTATTCTACTAAATCGGAATCATTTACTTTTTAATGTTTCTCTCCATAGTTCCAATTTCCTATTAACTTTTTCCTTAAACTCATCCAAACAACAACTAAGCCTTTTCCTTAAACTCATCCACTAACACAAAATGATATGCAAATAACATACACTAAGGTACTTCACTTGAATATGTTTTGTTAACTCATCAATGACTAATATAAATAAATATGGACTTAAAGTTGATCCCTGATGTAACCCAATATTAACTTTAAAGGAGTCTGTCATTCTTTCGTGAGTCTTCACATATGTTTTTGCACCATCGTATGTCTCTTATAAGATTTATGTATGTCAATGGGATACCTCTGTTTTTCAAAGTTCTCAAAAAGATATCTCTTGTCACCCTATTGTAAGCTTTTCTAAATCAATAAATATCATGTGAAGGTTCTTCTTTTGGCTCTAAAATGTTCCATAAGACGTCTCAATAGGTAAACTAATTGAACACATTTCAAGTCAACTTACTTATTTACCTTCTTGAAGCTAAATGAAAAAAATATGATGTCCAGTTGAGCTCCAAGAATCATCATTGGTAAAATATAACTAATACCTCCACTTACTGGTATACTAGTCCATCTTCCTCTATCCTTTATTGCTCTTTCTTCACCAGAAGGGCTTCTGGCATCCAAACCAATCTCATTGCAAAAGAAGCACCATTTTCTCATTTTTCTTGGATGTCTCCTAAAAGTATTTGGGCATCCTTCGGAATCCCTCAATATCTACATCTATCTTGTATGTAACTTTTCATTATTTGTTACCCTAAGGTTGGGACATATCGTGACCACCTATTTCTAACATTTCTTTTGCATTGATCTTGTGATTTGTGTAATTTGGTACTTTATGGGTTTCAATACTCTTAGCCGTGCCTTAATTTTTTTCTTTGTGCTTTACATGCAAGATTCTTTCAAAGAAAATAATACCCCAAAGAAATAAGGCTAAGTGGGAACCTTAAGTCCCTAACTAAGCCCAACAGTTAACCAATCGATTCTCATAAAGAATGGGCAATATTCTAAAGCTAGATCTCTTTGTCTAAATATAAAGTAGGACTTAAAATTCATAAGGTCTCCAAATTTTCATGGTGCAGTTGTGATAAAACATGAAAACTAGGTGGCAGAGCTCCACTTTAATGATTTTGTGGTAGTACTGAGATAAGACGCTATTAAAATGGTTTTGTTTTCTTGAAGGTATGGAGCTTTTGAGCTTTAATTAGTCACCAGTTATTGGTTTTCTGGCACCAAAAAATAACACATATACTATGATAATGTCCATCAAGTTGAGATGCATAATAAAATTATATCATACCATATGCTACAGTACGAGTTTTACAATTTTGGCTAAAATAGTTCCTAAAAAATAAAAAGCAATTCAGATAAAGGGAAACTACATACGCAGTAAAATCAGCTGAACCTGATGCAGCACGCAATGCATTGGTGTCAAGGCAGCAGCTCCATACAGCACCCTTGTGACCTTCAAAAGTCCCAATCCAGTCTCCAGTTTCACCATTTCTTAGCATGGGGCTTGAATCTGCACAACTACTTGAACGTGAGGAAGTCCAAAATAGCAGTTCAAAGTGATATAGATGATTTACATCAACCATTGGACTTCTCTTTTTCCAGGTGAACTAACAGTAAAAAATGAGCAATGAAATTGCCAAGACAATCAGCTAGAATTGTGGCAATCTATTATTTAAGATGGCACAAGCAGATGTGGGATGAACGGTAAAGTTAAGAGGACCTACACGTGCCAGGGAAGAACCATTCAAATCGTGATTTCATTTTCTTTATAATAACCACCAAGATCTAAATAGCCGCAACACAGCCATCATGTGCATTGTCAACTTTGGTTAAGAACCAATCTGCTTGACGATATATGGGTGAAAATGATTTCAAAGAACATCTTACAGCTTTGCTTTAAAACTATATCCATAGAATTCCACATGGTGCATGCATTGCATGCATACGTGTGTGTGTGTGTAACTAAAAAGAATCTTAGTTTTCATAAGATATTGTCTGTCAACAATTAAATTCATTAACAGCCAATGGAATGTAAAAAATATATATATAATAATAAAAAATCAGCTAGTAGCCTAGTACAACCTAGTTGTATCTGATAACAATCCACATCCGCCTCCATGTCAGTCATAAACACACTTTACAGAATAATTTATGCAAGTATCCATGTAACACCATTGGAATTCCAAAGACGGAAAATGCAGCACATGTGAACGTGCATACAGGCTTTGAAACTGGACATGAAAGTGACATAATCCCTCCAAACAATGATGAATTGTGCAAACAGTTACCAAAGATTCCCATACATAATAACAATTATGTCTTCATGAAATGTTATAATCTAAATCAGTGAGGAGATATGGATATGGTTCATGTTCCCATCTCTCGGACTCCTGGTTCAAACATATGGAGGATCTGCAGCTCCAGTGAGTGGTCAGACAAATATGTTGCTGCCACTATACAAGTACATAATTGATATGTGATATTCTCATAGAAGAACCCTGATTTCCACATCCAGGACATGAAATTCTCATGATGGGACTCCCTCTTTCTTGGAAAGAGATCCTATTTTCAAATTCAAAAGTAAAAAAATGTTGAATGTGAGTGCAAATAATTTTGGAGAACCTTGAAAAAGAGAGGTGTCTCATTGACGTACATAAGTCTTATGAGAGACAAGATAGTGTAGAAAAATGTGTACTCGTGAAAGATGGACTTCTTTGAAGTCAATATTAGATTGCATCAAGAATCATCTTTAAGCCATCTTTGTTTGCCTTGGTTATTGATGAGCTAACAAAGTATATTTAAGATAAAGTACCTTAGTGACGTCGTGTTAGTGGACGAGTCTAAAAAAAAGTTAACAAGAAATTAGAGATGTAGAGGAAAACATTAGAAAAAAAAGCTCGACTTAATAAAACAAAGACAAAATATATGGAATGCAAATAAAATAAAAATTAAGATTGACACACATTTCATCCCTCAAAAGGAAGTTCTAAATACCTAGAATAAGTTTTTCATAGCAATGGTAAAATTGATGGAGATGTCACACAGAATTAATGCATGTTAATTAAAAAGAAGAAGTGCATCATATTGATTGAAATCAATAGGTACAATGAGTGAAAGATGGCACACGACAAAAGAAAATACAGAAGTAGAAAATAGGGTGTTGCACAGCCCCTTCTTGGGTGGCAGCTCATCTTTTCTTATTATCTTTCCTCTACTAAACCTAATGACAACATTACACTTATATAGTGCTTTTTAACTTGAAAGACATTTATACCCTTACTAATGATACTTAACATATAAATGAATTACATAAAAATCTGGTACCCTTCATTGGATTTCTGATCCTAAACACTCCCCTTCAAGTTGGGAGGAATATGTTTAAGACTCCCAACTTGCTGCAAAATCTGTCCAATGTGGGTTTTGAGACTGCCTTGGTGAGGATATCTGCAATCTAGTCTTCCAAATTCACGTGTTTCACTTGTATCACTTTGTTTTCAATCTTTTCTCTTATGAAGTGGCAGTCCACTTCTATGTGTTTAGTTCTCTCATGTTATATAGGATTTGTAGTAATTTGTATTGCTGCTTTATTATCTGTATATAAAACTATTTGAAGCAGAATTTTTCCTTAGAGTTCAGTAATTAAGGAGATTAACCATAAGCCTTCATTAGTTTCGTGCGTTGCAACACTATATTCTACCTCTAAGCTCGACCTTGCCACCACTGATTGCTTTTTACTCTTTAAGAGATTAAATTCCCACCAAACAATACAATATAACCTGAAGTGGACTTCGATCATCTACACAACCTGCCCAATCTGCATTTGTATACAATTTCAGGTTAGTGTGTTCATGATTAGAATATATAATCCTATTTCCAGGAGTATTCTTTAAGTATCTAAGTATTTTGAACACACATCCATATGTGTTTGCTTTAGTGCATGCATAAATCTGCTAAGAATCCTGACTGCATAGGTTATGTCAGGTATTGTAATAGTCAAGTATATTAGTTTCTCAACCAGTTGTTGGTACCTCTTAACCTCAACAACTTCTTTGTCCGTATTTATTCTCAATTTATGGTGTTGTCCATTGGAGTGTCACTTGATCGTTATCCATAAGTACCTGTTTCCTTTAATAAATCCATTGTATACTTACGTTGGATAAGGAAAAGAATCCTTTATGATCTCAATACTTTGATTCCCAAGAAGTAACATAGGGGTCCAAGAACTTTCAAGTCAAACAGGTGATGTAATTTCTTCTTCAAGCAACTGATTTTTTTCTCATCGTCACTTGTCACAACTCTATCATCAATATATACAATTAATATTGAGATACCTTCCCCCAATTTAAAGAATAATGTATGATATTTATGCTCCTCATATATCCAAGACTTGTAATACCTTCGCTAAACTTCTCACACCATGCACGTGAAGACCATTTCAGTCCATACAACGCTTTCTTTAGAAGACATATATCATTAGGGCCATAGAGTTGTCTCAATCCCTACGGTATCTCCATGTACACTTCTTCTTGGAGATCACCATCGCCAAGAATGCATTCTTAATATCAAGTTGATAAAGTGGCCGGTGGCGAATGGTTGCCATGGAAAGTGAAGAAGACAAAGCGACGCCGTTTTTGCAGCCGGAGAGAATGTATCACCATAATCAAGGGCCAAAAATTTGAGTTGAAACCTTTAGCAACAAGAAGAGCTTTCAATCAGATCAACAATTCCATCGGGTCCCACCTTTACTTGTGTCAAATCTAAATGACAACCCACGGTAGATTTTCCGGTGGCAATGGGAACAAGTTCCTAAGTACCATTGGCATCTAACGCGGAGACATCTCTTCTAACATTGCTCGGGCGCCGGGCCCTAGATGGGAAAAGCGGCTTCTACTGTTATTTCTTGGTACATGATCACAGAAGACAAAGAAGAGATAAAAGCATAATGAGAAGAAGACAAGCGATGATAACTCGAGAAATTATAAATGGAATGCAGGGATTAAGCCCCGGTAGAGCGAGTACCTCTTTCTCGCAACGTGGGGAGGATTGGAGATAACATCGGAGAGCGGGGATCTAAGGAGTGGTTCGGCCCACTTTGGTTCTAGCTTGTGAATCAAATAGGGATTGCATCTTGGACCATAAGTCGTACGAGGTCGATGATGATGGCACTTGAGAGGCTTTCTATCTGCAGAGACGGATGGGGTAGAAGCCGGAGTCGGGATTAGCGAGGTCCGGGTTCTAAGCTAAGGAAACGGAGTAAAACTCTCGAGGGACAATAGGGAGGAGATAACATCGGATATGTAGAGAAAAATAGGAGTATTTTCAAAGAAAAGTAACATCTCGTCGTCACAATAAAACAGCTTGACTTCGGGGAAAAACATCGATATCCTTTTTGGAATCAGTATATCCCCAAGAAGACACACTTAATAGAATCGAAGCAGTTAACTTATCTTTCTCGCTTTAGTGTAAGATCATGCTAACAAAATAAGTACAACAAAAAATGCGTAAGTGGGAGAGAGAGAAATAGGCTCGTGGAAATAAAAATTGAATGAAGGGATTTGATGTTTGCAAGACAGAGGAGGAGGACATCCCCGATTAATAAGGCAGTACGCAGTAAGAATAGCTTCGCTCCAAAGCCCAGAAGGGGAACATACGAGTGCATGAATAAGGCAGAGTGCGATTGCTGATTAATACTAGTAAGTAGCGGTGTTTGCGCTCAACAGCCTCCATTTTGTTGTGGAGTATGTGGACAAGAAGACCGATGGAGAGTGCCACAACGAAGCCATAAAAGATGAAAGATATTTTTTGCGAAAAATATTCATGAGCATTAATCCTGCAAAATTTTAATAGTTGTATTGAATCACATGCAATTTCGGAGACAAAAGGATTTGAATATAGAAAACAATTCGGATCTCTTCTTTCATTAAATATAACCAAGTACAACGAGAATAGTCATCAATAAAGGTAACAAAATAAAAGGAAACCTTGACATAGAGGGAACACGACTTAGACCCCAAACATACGAATGAATAATGGTGAAATGGAGACGCAGACTCTTTATTGACACGAGTAGGAAAAAGAAGTGCGAACATGTTTTCTTAATTGACATGCTTCATATTCACTATTAACATCCTTCCTGAATTCCACTTATTACGGTAGTACAACTCGAATTTTTGCAATCGGTAGGTGCCTAAGACATTGGCGTCATAGTGTCAAAGTCACTTTCACTCAGTATAGATGATGTATTGGATGTTTTGCTCTCACGTCTTCCTTCATAGATATACAATTTAACAACTCTTTTACCAACTCCAATGATCCTTTTCATCTTTAGTTCTTGAAACACACAGTAAAAAGCAAAGAAATATATGGCATAATTTAATCTTTTAGTTAATGCGCTAATCGATAATAGGTTCATTGAAATCTATGGGACATAAAGTACCGGATCTAATAAGCCAAGGGTTGTCTATAACTTTCCTCTCCCCCTTAACAGCAACGATTCTTACTTTTTCATGCAACTCTCTATAGTCAAACAAACTATCGATCGAGTTCACCATATGTTCAAAGGCACCTCAATCAATCACCTAACATATATGTAACGAGGAATCTAAATCAAACACATTATTATTGGGCCTTGCCTGGTCATGTGAAGTGGTAGCCATAGTTGCAAGAATTCTATCTCAAGAAGTGGAAGATGTGGTTGATGCTTCAGTAATTCACACTCTAGGCCCTCCACTCTTTTTAAGATCATGATGATTGCTTCATTTGTACTTTCATTTACAATATCCTCGTTGCATGCAATTATAGCTTCATTTATTACATAGTTAGGACGACTAATTAACTTCCAACATTGTTCCTTAGTATGCATGGGTTTCCCACAGTGTGCATTTCACAATTTCTCTTCCATCGGTAGTGTTGTCTCCACGTCCTCTGCCTTTGAAATTGCCTCTACCTCTCATGGGCAGCCCGTACCCTTTTCCAAAGAATGTTGTTTTATCTAAACTTTGAATTTCATTTTTTTCAAGTTCCTTCTATCTTCTTTCCTAATAAGTAAAGAATAAATTGTACATAAGGTAAGCAACTCTTCACTTGCTAGAATGTTGCTCTTCATGTTTTCATATTCAGGTGATATCGCACGTAGGTCAAATACTTTACGTTTCTCAAATTCGTTAGCTCTTTCCTTCGGGCATTCCTTGCACTGAATCATTGTAAAATAAGATAGTTCACCCCAAAGACTTCTTAATTCAGTGTAATACTCACTAACAGATTTTTGCCCTTGCTTATCTCTTCTCAAGGAGTTCACACTCCTTTGCAATATTTTTTTCGAGGGTATGCCTCTTTCACAACCTCCAAAATTTCATGGGTTGTTTCAAGATACAAAAAAGATCGCCCTACATTAGGCACCATAGAGTTTATCAACCATGTTGCAACCAGAGCATCTTCCCCCTCCCATCGTGGGTAGTCAGGGCTTCCTAATTCTGGTCTAATGCAACCACCGATCAAATATTCACTCTTCCCTTTCGCTCTTACTCTAAGTAGAATCGATTTAGACTATTCTAGGTAATTTTTGTCTTTTAATTTAATGTTTGTAATGACAAACAAATCACTTCTATCAATATGCCCTAGCTGATATGTCATGGTTCAATCTATGCTTCAAATTTTTTTTGGATAAGACCTGAATAATGGTTTGACCGCAGAAGATCTTGAGGAAAGGTTTTATTGGCTAATTTATTGCTCCTTCCTTGATATTTGACACAGAATTGCAACCCGATTTCCCTTTTTCTTCAATATGCCTGCTATGATACCATATTGATTGAAATCAATAGGTACAATGAGTGTAAGATGGCATACAACAAAGAAAAATAGAGAAGAAGAAAATAGGGTGATGCACGACCCCTTCTTGGGTGGCGGCTCACCTTTTCTTATTATCTTTCCTCTACTAAACCTAATAACAGCATTACACTTATATAGTGCTTTGTAACTTGAAAGACACTTATACTCTTCCTAAGTATTACTTAACATCTAGTTGAATTACATAAAATATGGTATCCTTCCATTAGATTTCGGGTCCTACAACACATCACGTATCATATCTGACTAGATACTATCAAAGTTAAAAGGTAAATATTAAATATTATAGAGTAGCAATTAGATTCGCTATGTTATATGGTGTTGAGTGTTAGGCAACTAATAATCAACATGTGCAAAATGAAGATGTTGAGATGGATGTGTGGTCATTCACAAAAAGACCATATTCGTAGTGAGGTTATTAGAGTCCCATGCAGAAATGAAGATGATGAGACAGATGTGTGGTCACTCATGAAAAGATTGTATTCATGGTGAGGTTATTAGAGACACATTGGGAGTGACACTAATAGAGGATAAAATGAGAGAAAATCGTTTCAGATGCTTCATAGACGTGGACGACCAAAGGAACCTCCGGTAAGAAAGTGTGAGCACTTGGATGGTGAAAAGGTTAAAAGAGAAAGAGGAAGACCGTAAAAGTGTTAGAAGAAAACAATAAAGAATGATCTAACTTTTATTGAGTTAACTATTAACATGACACAAGATCAAGCTTTATGGAAACAAGGAATCCATGTAGTCGATCCCATCTAGTATAGAAAAAGGCTTAGTTGTTGTTGCTATCTACGCAAATTATTTCTGAATGAATGCATTGGCGCATGGAAATTTGCATGCACATGCATAAGTAGAGACATAACATAATGGTCCACCGAGAAATTAAACTAGCTTAAAGCTATTTCATTGAATGTCATGCACTACCCAAATACAAAGAAAAATGACCTAATCCACTACAAAGAACCTATTGCATGTTTTTTCATACTATTAACATGTTTTTGAAAAACATATACTTGTGTTGTGCCCAAGTAATTAACACTTATGTGACCAAACTCATCAAAGCAACAATGACATGAGATGTTCCATGAATGTAGCATTTAAGGCATAACTTCATATCCGTTTGTCCATTGTTCACAAGTATCGTATTCTAGGAGGTTCGTAAGACTTGTAATATCTGTTATCAGTGCATGTGACCTAAGTCCCACAAACACCTCTAAGAGGTGGAGTGTCGACCCCGACACGGGTGCGACACCGACATCGTGTCGGTGCGGCATGGCAAATTTTTTTTTAAGGTAACTCACGGTTCTGCCGTCTATGGTGTATTTATCCTAGAAAACCTAATCGAGGAGGGAGTAATCCGCAAAGACGACGAAACCAAAGCCTCTTCGTCAACTCATGACCTTATCTCCCATGATGACCACCCGAGTTTCCTCACCATTGTTTCCAAAATGCTCATTCAGCTTGTATTCCGTCATCTCCCATGAAACTCCGCCGATGAACATAGGAAAATATCTCAACGCGGACCTTCTTCACTTCCTTTCGTGTGGATATTCCACGCTTCCAAATATACCGTTTATGTGTTTTGCTTTAATATAAAGTTGTGTACTTGCTATTGTCATATACTTATGTTAATTGATGTCTCACTTGTTCTAGCTTGAATATTATATATAATATTATATACCCTAGCCGTGTCGCCGTACCCAAAAATTTTGAAATTTGCCGTATCCCGCACCCGCACCCGTGTGACATAGCATGTGACATTTCAGGCATAACTTGAGATCCTTTTGTCCTCGGACTTGTAATATATGTAATAAAGTATGTATGTAATTGATGTTCAAAAATCTTCCATTATTCAATGTGGTCTTTTTTCTTTGGAAGTATACTTAGTAACTTATTGATTTTGAATATTTGGTAAAAACCTTTCTTCCATATTTGCATGCCCTCTTGTGCAATTTAGCCTTTCACAACAGGTTAATATACTTAGTAAATACTAAATAGGATCTTCATTATTTGAAGCAATTCCTTCAACTACATTTTCTCAATATTTGACATAGACAATGCACTTTTTTCAAATAATCCTACATATTCCTATACATGCTTTGTGCCTTCCTGAGTGCTACCAAAATCATAATCAACCACTCACAACTTTGATCTTCACATTGCACTTGCAACTATAGATAAGAGGAATACAGCCCCTCAAATGATATGGCAACTTCTAAAAAGTTCCCCCACTTGGCACATTTACACAACAACTGTTCCACATCATTCACTCACATGTTTCTCCATGCACTTTGACATTTTCACTAGCCACAATAGGTTAGAAGTAGAACGAAATCATCATTAGTTTTCCATATAAAAAATTACCTGTATTCTTTTCTCAATTTAGTTACATATACTTGTAAGTTGTAACAACATTGCGCTGAACTAGAAGCTTCCATATGAGGGTGCCATCATCATGTTGAAATGCATGCATTTATGACATACAAGTATACAAGAACCTGAACTTCTGACTGGTGAAATTAGTGTTTTTGTATCACAAATATGCAAGTGCCATGTACTTATTTGAATGAGCAAGAAAGTTCAATACAATGTGAGTTGCCCAAATCTTTTTCAAGCCTATTTCACAAATTTAAACTTTTATAGCAATTGCCAAAGTAGTGACCACATTACAGATTGGATTTTAGAATGCAGGATCTATTTAAGCCCAAAGAACATGAGAAAAGAAAGAAGAGAGCAATGCACTCCCTCAGTCTCACTTCTCAGAAGTGTCTATCTAACTTTTCAATGAATGAAATAGTTCCATCTGCTCATTTTCATAAACAGTACAACTACCATATACTGCATGGCACAAAGAGGAACATTTCCATCAAAGCACAGAGAAGAGTTGCTACTATATGTATCACCACTGGAAACCACGACCCACTTCAAATAAGCAGTTGTAAATTTGAAATCATGACATCATTTAATAGCAACGTAGCAGACAAACCCTATCTATCAATCCGCAACAAAAACCAGCGAAAATCAAGAAAAAAATGAAAGCACTATCATATTTTGAGCAGAAAATCACACTAAAACAAAACAAGGACAGAATCCAGCGGTACCCTTGCTTGCACTTATGAGGAAGTAACCATCAGGCGTGACTGGGCTATAAAACAAATCAACAACCGGCCTAGAGTGTCCATGGCAGACAAGTGGAACAGCAACCTTTCTCTTATCCATTTACGCCTTTCGGAATTGAGAGACTCAGTTTCCCTAGCTACCTGCTCACTATTACAATCAACGGGTAATCAGAAAATGGCAAAAAGAAGGAATACCACATGATAGTATCAAGAATCTTCAACAAATAAAATGAATAATGACGCAATTATTTGCAATTTACATAAGATAAAGTGACACATGCAGAAATGGAAAGATGTGAAATGTGAAAATGGATACAATCAAATGCCAAACTTATTGGTGAATGCACGGGAACCCTCACCCCTGTACCAAAATGATCGACGGAAGCAGCGACGGGTTTGGGGTGCAGTCAGGCACAACAAGAGAGCGCGTCTCTTAGGTATTTGGCCGTCTGGCTTTTCGTTCCAACTGTTACAAGATCGGGTACATGGCACGCTCGGGACGCAGATTTGGGGGGTGTTAAACCGATCCAAACCAACTTCAATTAAACCGATCCAAACTCATCCTGATTTTTTTCTTTTGGTTTAGTTCGAGCTTGCAAAATGTTCCTTTGATTAAGGTTGGCCACGGTTTAACGAAGATTGAAACGTAACTGAACCATACTCTTTCCCTATATATATATATTATAAGAGAGAGAATAGAGAGAGAGAGAGGGGAGAAGGAGGAGAGAAAATGTTATACACTGACAACATTCTGTATTAGCTTATCAAAAAAATCTCAACCACTGAATTTGAAAGATGAATGTTCAAAAAGTAAAAGTTGCTTTTTAAATCCATTAAACTTAAACTACAAAATACACTTTTTGTTTTTCAAATTTAAATATTAACCTTCTATTTTCAAATTCAATGGTTAAGATTTGTGATACTATAACATGTAATGATATATATATATATATATATATATATATATATATATATATATATATATATATATATATATATATATATATATATATATATATATATATATATATATATATATATATATATATATGCACCGGAACATCTCTTTTCTTGAAAACGCCAAAGAACGGTTTCCCTGAGTTTCCTATTTTGTGGAACATTTTCTTGTTGGAAGCTGTAGATAAAAAGGAATGAAAAAGTCCAACCATCTCTCCTCCCTTCTCCCTTTCTCTCCCTCTCTCGTTTTCCACCAATAGAGGTTCTCTCTCTCTCTCTCTCTCTCTCTCTCTCTCTCTCTCTCTCTCTCTCTCTCTCGTTTCCAATCCATAACCCACAACCACAAACCCTCTCTTATACCCCACCAACGACTGTCACAGTCTCTCCTCTCTCATCCCTTCCCTGTTCGGCTTGTTTTGACCAAGCTGTGTCGGTTGTTGAAGTCTTGAAGATTCACCCAAGATCCCATATCCCCAGTTTATTTAATCAACAAGGTAACCCTCGGTTTGATTCTGCATTTCTAATAATAAATTTTATGTTTATCTTACTCAAACTCATTTTAATCTCTTTAAACAAGAAAAAAGTTGTATTTTACTTTACCTAATGCTTTGGATACCAATTGATTATTTCCTCAATTTCTTACAACAACAACAACAACTAGGCCTTTTCCCATACTAGACTACATGGATTCTTTGTTTCCACAGATCCCTATCGTGTGCCATCTTAGCAGTTAACTCCCAATAAGCTAGATCATTCTTTATTGTTTCTTTCCAACACTTTTGTGGTAGTCCTCTACCTCTTTTAATACTTTCCAAATTTAGTTTTTCTAACCTTCTTACAGGTTCTTCTTTTGATCTTTTTTCTATATGTCCAAACCATCTTAAACGATGTTCTCTCATTTTATCCTCTATTGATGTCACTCCTAATTTGTTTCTAATAACCTCATTGTGTATACGGTCTTTTCTTGTATGACCACTCATCCATCTCAACATCTTCATTTCTGTCACAGACATCTTTTGTACATGTTGATGATTAACTGCCCAACACTCAGAACCATATAACATGGCAGGCCTAATTGCTGCTATATAATATTTACCTTTTAATTTTAATGGTATCTTCTTATCACAAAGAATACATAATGCTCCTCTCCATTTTAACCAACCACAATTAATTCTATATGTAACATCTCCATCAATTCTTCCATCACTCTGAAAAAGTGACTCTAGGTATTTAAAACTTTCCTTTTGGGGAATGCAATGTGTGCCAATTTTAATTTCTATATCCTCTGAAGTAATCAAATGATCAAACTTACATTCCATATATTTTGTCTTTATTCTACTAAGTCGGAGGCCTTTGCTTTCTAATGTTTCTCTCCATAGTTCCAATTTTCTATTAACTTTTTCCTTAGACTCCTCCACTAATACAATGTCATCTGCAAATAACATACACCAAGGTACTTCATCTTGAATATGTTTTGTTAACTCATCCATCACCATTATAAATAAGTATGGACTTAAAGTTGATCCTTGATGTAATGCAATATTAACTTCAAAGAAGTTTGTCGTTCCTTCATGAGTCCTCACACATGTTTTTGTACCATCATACATGTCTCTAATAAGGTTAATATATATCAATGGGATACCTCTTTTTTCCAAAGTTCTCCAAAGAACCTCCCTCGGTACCCTATCATAAGCTTTTTCTAGATCAATAAATATCATGTGGAGGTCTTTCTTTTTTGCTCTAAAATATTCCATTAGACGTCTCAAAAGGTGAATCGTTTCAATAGTAGATCTGCCTGACATGAATCCAAATTGGTTCTCTGTTGTACTTAATACTTGTCTTAACCTGACTTCAATAATTCTTTCCCATAATTTCATAGTATGACTCATTAACTTGATACCTCGATAATTCGCACAATTTTGAATGTCTCCCTTGTTCTTATATATGGGTATAAGTGTACTTGCTCTCTATTCATCGGGCATCTTTTGGTTTTTCCATATTTCATTAAATAGTCTTGTGAGTAAAGTGATTCCTATTTCTCCTAGTATTTCCTCAATTTCTTAATTGCAGAAAGATTTTGGAGTCTTTACGAGATAAGATACTAGCAGCTGTAATAGCTGAAAGGAAAACAATGAACATAGTAATCCTCTTTAGAAGTATATGATAAGGAGGAGGTAGAGGTAATTGAACATAAGTTTATAACTTCTATCTCCAAGAAAACCACTTATAGTAGAGTTTGAACATATTTACATAAAATTCCACAAAAGAATATTGGTACTTGTAAAAAACTGAAACCTGATGATATAATTGAAATGAGAAAGCTAGAAGAAGAAGCTTTAATAAAATAGAAAATACAAAGTCTAGAAAAGTTAATTTATCTTCTTCTAGCAATGGTTCGATATTTATTAAATATTTCAATTGTTTTGGTGAGGTAAAAAGCATTTTATTGCCAACTTGATGAGGGAAGTGATTGATAAGGTGGATCATCAAAATGTTGTTTAGGTATTACTGATAATACAAAAAATTGTAATAGTACTAGAGAAGTAAGTGAAGGCATTTAGCCAAATATCTGTTGGGCTCCATATATTGTGCACACTCTTAACCTTGCCTTGGAAAATATATGCAATGCAAGGAATTGTCGAGTCCAATTAAGAAATTTATGATGAGTGCCGTTGGATCATAGAGGTTCATAGTGATGCTTTGTTTGTTAAAAATTTCATTGTTAATGATTCTACTAGATTGGCTATTTTTTATATGAGATTGACTATTTTTGATATATTTTCTTCTCTTAAGTTACTTTTTGTTACCAATACTCATTTGGCTTCTATTGGTATTATGCTCAAAAGATTTAAACTTCATGGGCGTTCTCTTGTGGCAATGGTTATGAGTGATGAATGGGTATCCTTTAAGAAGATGATCAAGGCAAAGCTAAATTTGAAGAGAAAAGGTGGTAGAGGGAACAGTTGGTGGGATAAAGTGGATTACATCATTGCTTTCACTGCTTTATGTACGACATGTTAATAGAATGTGACACCGACAACTTCATTTAGTCTATGAGCAATGAGATTTTATGATTAATAAGGTGAAACTTGCAATTTATAAGTATGACAGAAAGATGTTACATACGATTTTTTTCATTTTATAATGTGGTGCATTCAATACTTGTTTCCCAATAAAATCATAGTTGGTTATAGAAGAATTCAATCTTTTTATTGAATAACTATTGGATTTTATTTTCATATTCTTTTAAAAGTTTTATAGTTAAGTTTGACTGAATGAAGATCCTAGTAGAGTACCGCCATATATAGATGTTAAATTTTCTGCTAAAAGAATGACATGTTTTGCAAGGCTCAATTTTCCTTGATGAACGAGTCTTTTGATGATATAGTTTCTAAGTTTAGGAGGTTTATAATATCACATGTTAAAGCTTGGTGGGCAAACTTTGGTGCTCTAGTACCTTTACTTTAAGTATTGACTTTTAAGGTGCTTTTACAACTTACTTCATCTACATGTTATGAGTGTGATTGAAACACTTATTCCTTTATTCATTCTTTTAAGAGGAATAAGTTAAATCTAATGTATGGGAGGATTTGATGTTTATTCATAATAACCTTCGCTTTTGTCAAGGCACACCTTGCAATATAAAGATGAAAAGACTAAGTGTGAGATGTTAGTGAAGATGATTTTGGAACGATGTAAGATATGAGAATTCTTGAGTTTGTTGACCTTTCTCTTGATGAGCTAGATTTAAAAGATTTTTTTTATAAAAATATTGACAAAAACACTCAACATGATGATGAAGTTGTTGAACTATAGTATCAGTAACTTTTATTTTTGTTAATTATGTAAGACATTTCGGTAGCTACTTTTTTCACTGTTTAATGGTTAGTTTACATGTTTTTGTTCATAGTTATGTAGTCGTTTCCCCATTTCTTAGTTTTAGAGATTTTCTGTGTCCCACGTCCCATTGCCGTTTCCATGTAACATTTTATATATGCACACCCTGAGTATCCAACTCGTGACCAGGAACTCGTGAGTCGAGAGCCCTAGCCAGGCAAATTATTGCTTTGAGTGCTTATGCTGATTATAATAATATACTATAAGTGTGGTGCATTGGCATGTTAAAATGTGATGAACTACAGTATGGAACCAAACCAAACCAAACCGGAAGAATTGGCGTTGTATGGTTCAGTTTACGATTCAAATGGTTGGGTTAGAACCAAACTTGACCACGAACACAGCTATTGGAATTCAAGGGATGCCCATGTCCGCAATCTACATGAGAGAATGGTAAAAGGTCTTCCTTTCCCCCCCTAAAATCCTAAGGAGGCCATCGTTTTTCCTACGATCACATGGCCTCGAAGGGATTGCCTAGCCCTTCGTACTGAAAATGTAAGCCTAGACCCACATACATTTATAACTGTTTTTTGAGGAATCATGGTTTTATATTTGACTTATGAATGGAACTAACTCTTAAGTTTTCATGGAAGATGGAACAACAAGAAGAAGAAGGAGGAGGCACTAGGGTTTTTGTAGGTTTTACTCAAATTGGATCTATAAAACCATAGTTCAATCCAAATTGAGATCCAATTCCCTTAAAACCATGAATCAAAGAGCCCAATGACCCCTATTTGGGTATGCCCCTACCAACTTTATTATACATTAAAAAGCAAAAATCTTTAATTTTAATTCCACCAGCTGTTTTTGATTGACATATCACATTGGACCTTACTAGTATGTTCACCATGACCCGATATAAAATTCACCGGACTCGGTTATGAGGTAGGTGGGTTACCTGCATCTGGTATAAGGGAATTGCTCCGATCATAGATCGTGCTAATGTGCTGCGACTGGCCATTGAGAGTTGGCTTAATTTCCGATCTTTTTCTGATCCTTTCAAGCACATAACTAAGTTGATTGCTTCTAAACGAAAAAGAATCCATGAGAATGCCCAAGTCCCAAACCATTAGTTACTTGAATATCGGCTTGCCTTGCAAGTTCTTCTTCACCTCATGAGTTACATTCAATGAGGTTTGAATCTAATTGATTGAAAACAACAATTATGGCCCATCCATGCAGGTTTCCTGCTAAAAGGATAATATATGCTTCTACTGACTTGAATTTCACCACAGTGGACTGCACGTCACACCGGAAAATTTTCTAGATCCGGCATTGCTTCTGAATGATGCTTGACGCTACAATAGACATATTTTTTCTGATAATTTCTCCAAGCTCAAGATAGGATAGTGCTGTTGAGGGCCTTTTCTTTCTGAATTTCGTGGGATTGCTAATGGAGGTCGAATGTGGCCACTGTTATTATTGGATACTAAACCCATGTAAGCTTGAAGACAAGCCTGAGATTTACACTTCGCAGAATAAGTTGTGCCAAAGTTTTTTTATTTGAGCTAACTAATCCCGCCCTTTACTTCATGGGTCTTTGGAGAAGCTATGTAAACATCAACTCTTTACCGTAGGGGAGATTTAAATCTAATTAAACAAATGAGGAAAATCGAACCTTACGAACGAATGAATGGCGCCATTAAAAGAACCAAAGTAAGCAGTTCAAGTCAACCAACCAAACATAAAAGGCGTCTATTCCAAGCCAACTTTCAACAAGTAAATAAGTATATATACACACATATATAGAGATAGATAGAATGAAACATAAAGTCAAACAAAGAGGAGCCCAGAGTGCACACTGAGGAGTGTGCAGAAAGCGCTCATGCCTAGAATATATATATAAAATTGACTCTTGCAAACCTCTACCCATAAGCAGTCAAGCCTCCCCTTTACTCTTTTAAGAGCATGAGTGCCATTTAGATATGTAAGAGTGTCAATGTGTCTGTTAGAAGAAAATAACCACATTATATTCATGCATCCAAAAAGTAAAGAAGGAAAATGAATTCATACTGTCAGAGGCATTTAGGAACTACTTTTTTCGACATATATATATATATATATATATATATATATATATATATATATATATATATATATATATATATATATATATAATTCAAGGTTTATATTTGAATGGGATAATGCCTAAAATCTATCCTATTTTGGTTATTCTAATCGAGCATTAGAAGCACTTACATGTATAAACATAACCTTCTCATTGATCAGCAATAAAAGGTCTTGCTCCTGGTACATCTCAATAATATCTATATAGGCATCCCTTTGTTTACTGTAAAAGGAGCATCATCGACGAATATAGTACGGTCTATTATATGTATTCATGGATAGGCTATTGTTTCTATCATCGACTCCACAAAAATAACAATCAAAATACAAAGGCATAAGGTTGTCAAGTCACATCCCACACTATTTAAACAAACTCTTAACACCCATTGATACAAACCGTAAATTTTGAATTAGAAGCAATTGCCACAAGCCTTTTTCATTCCCTCATTTGTGTTGATGAGCGCCATAATGCTCACTTTGACAAGGTATTTTAGCACTAATATAGCATCAGAGGTTGCAGTCCAACCTATAAATCGACACTGTCGATCATGATATCAGAGACGATATCAGAGAGGTTTCATTCCTTAATATGTAGAACTTTCTTAAATGGTTACCTCTTAGATCATGGGTAAAGGATTGGCAATTCCATGTTCATTGGTACTATTTGGCATGAAACCCTGTCAAAATTTGCAACTTCTTTAAGGCTATGGTGTTTTTCACTAAGACTTTAAAGCTCGATTAAGCTTGTGTGCTTCTTGAGCCGAATATTGTCGACCTCGAGCTTGGCTCCTGAGCAAATTGAGCTTGACTTTTGCTCGAGAAAGTCAAGTCAAGTTCGAGGTTTTCCCTAGTCAAGCTCGATTAGCTTGAGAGCGGCTCGGCTCGGCTCACTTGCACTCCTAATGTTTTACCGTATTTGCATTTAACTCCCAAAGGAAAAAAATCTTGCATAAGACGGAAGTTCCACTAGTGGGAAAATAATACAAGGGTATGCTAATGAAGTTCTTTTAAAGGTTTGTTGGATTGAGACAACTTTGTTCAATAAAGAAGTCAATCAAATGGAAGCATTAGCCAACGTGAGGATAACATCAAATTTCCAATAAACAAAAGCAATGTAAAGGGTGTACAAATTGATTGTTCTTTGGGAACTTGGGTAGAATCGTGATAAGCTTGCCCAGTATGGAGGTCACTATCAATGTCGAACTTCCTGTATGATAGTGTATAGCTGACAAAATTCATAATTTCTTTCATGACTCAGTCTTAACCCAGTTAATAAAATTAAGTTGTACTGCATCAACTTTTTCTCTAATAACCTCGTTACATATCCATTATGAGTTTACTGGAGGGAATTTTGGTGTCGATAAAATGAGAGTTATTGGACATTTAGAGATGCAGCCACATGGAGTTCCACTAAGGTGTGAGAAAGCATATGTATAGATAGAAACCCGAAAAGTGTTAAGGAAAGAAGTCTTGCTTTTCTGCAGTCAGATGCCAATACATATAAGAGCACAATGACCACCAAGAGTCCATATAATCGACCATCATCTAATGCGGGATAAGGCTTGGTACAGGTTTGGGGTTTGCTATGGAATTCTTTGTGCTATTTAATCAATGACAGAAGTGGGTGTTTTTTTTTGTTACAAGAGGAGGCCGAAGCCTAACGCCCACACCCACACCCACACATGCACCCCACCCCCCCAACCAGCGGTGGCGCTAGAGAGCCCTGCCTTTAAGCCAACGCTCTCAGTGAGATGGAAGCAGGGTTTCAAGCTCGCCCTTGCAGCTCTGTGTGTGTGTGTGTGTGTGCAACTTGAAATGTTTATTCAGTAGTCATAATCCATAGTGTTGTCAAACGGTAAATAAATAGTGAAGAACGATAGATACAAGAATGACACTGTATGTGAGATTTGAATTTTAAGAGCAGTGGGGAACAACATTGGATGCTTTCTAAAGTAGTCAACATATAAAAATGGCACTCTGATAACATTAGTTGAGCTGTCACTGATTCACGTTCAAAACCAGGTACCATTATTAGTTTTCTGCAAGTAAAACAAAGATTATTCAAATAAAATCAGTCCGATCCAGGTGCAGAATTTGGGACCCGATTCGGTTCAGATGCAAATGTGGGGTTGGAAGGATGTGATTCTCACTTCAATTTGGTGATGCCACGGTTTTTGAATTTGAAACTCTTAGATGGGGATGTCAAAAGACGGGTTTGACCCGAAAATCTGAGTTGTATCGAACTTGATGGGGTCAGGGTGGGGTGAACTGAACAGATCCATTTAGTTGTTTTGGTTCAAATCAACAAGTTCTGAATAGATCCATTTAGTGTACAAGTTTTCATGTGAAAACCTGGATCAGGACCAAGTTCTGCTTAAGGTTGGGAAAACTTTCAATGCGAAAATATATGGAATTATCATTTCCGGAGGTATTGTTTAGGCTGTATGACTTGGATTTTTCTCATAGGACCCGGGTGTGTTTTTTCTCACGGTAGGCCCTTTAGGCCACAGATCCATGCATCCCTGGCTGGTTCCAGATAAACTGGGATTGATAGCTCCGAATTGTTGAGTTCCAGACCTAGAACCAGAATCAAACCAGTTCCAGTTCTACAACACGCTTTCAGGTCCATTTAGTTCAGGTTTCATTTAAAAGAACATGCATTAAAGGTGAGATTTCGCAACCAGAACCAAAATATTGTTTGGAACCACCGGTTCTGGTTCGGTTTTCCAGAAGGTGGAACCATAACAAACAGAAGAGCTCCATGGTTCAGCCCTGGTTCTGGATGCAGGTTGGGTCTGGATCTAACTGTCGTGCCAGGTCCAAACAGGCCACCTCCAGATCCAAGTAGAGTCCTTTCATCGGTACCTGGATTTGGATTTACCAACTCTAACCCGTCGGCATCTCTACTCTTAAGCAGGTAAACCAACTTCAAATAGTTAAAAAATGCGTATAGCTGGTCCCTTTCATTCTCCTTTATAATCTAAAAACATTTTGGATCTAGATTCCATACAAATCCGAATTAGATCTAGATTCTGATGTTCTTAATAATATCTGGATTTAGTATGGCAGAAAATAAACTGCAGTTCGAAGATGAATCCATATCCAATTTTATTAGGTTGAATAATATTAGGATATGACCTAATCCAATCCATTGACATACTTTTTATTGTCAACATGGAGACAGAATTTAGAAGAAGCGGTTTAATAAGCATCTATTATCAAGAAGTCGTATAATTAACATTTTCAAATAATACATTTAGCCACCTATTTTAAATTGAAGTTGTGGTTTACTGTTAACATTCAAAATTTCACCGTAGGATCAGTAAAATAAAAATACCGATCACCATTCTTGAAACGGAAAACGTCATTTAAGGATTGTCTAATGGTGAAATGACATGAGACTATATGCCGATGCAACCAGTGACAGTCCCAGTAACAACCTCGCAAGAGTGAAGCCACCACCACTGGCGCCGGACTCGCCTTTCACAGGTGACGCCATCTTACTTAGACAGAACAGGGGCATAACTACCCTACACATAGACATGGCCAGTTTCGGACCGGCCTGATTGTTCCAATTGAACTGGGTCAGGAACCAGAACCGTCGGAACTAAACTCAGACCTGCAACAAGAGAGGACCCAGTTCGGTTTCCATAAATTTTTAATATATTTTTATCAAAATTTGAATTTTTAAAATATTTTTTGAACCGGAACCAGAACTAGAGTCAACCTGATCCCGGTTTAGTTCTGATTTCTGGTTCCAGGCAAATTGGTACCCGCTATGTCTACCCACACACCTCACACAAACACAAATGCTACAACGCTACTTTGCATGGGTACACCCATTAGCGTGACTAAGGAAAGAAAGTTCAAGTGCTCTAGTGCTAAGATAGAAGATCACACAAAGTCGGGTAATTCCGGTGAAAAGAAGTCTTTTACTAGAAAGAAACATGTTGAGGTTGCCCTTAAAGAAGCGGAGACAAGTGCTAGATGTTCTTCAATCAATAGGAAACGTGGACCCAAACATATTCCAAAAGATGAGACTGATGGATCAAGAGAACGTTTTAAAGCTTGTGACTAAAGCTGATGGTTCAACACCATCATCGTCATCGTCGCCGCTTCTCATGGACGTTGAGTCCTCACACAAGGTTGGGTTCAAAGATGGCGACGAGATCGATCTTGATATCGATGACCATACTGCCCATCAGATCAGTCACGACCCTCGAAACGCAATATAGGTACGCCTCTCCAATGAGGGAGACACAGTTGAGGCGTGGCTCCCTTGTTCAGAAGAAACTCCGGTCCGAAACTTTACTTAGTTTTTTCATTTTGACCTTCTCCGAAAACCAAATCAATACATCAAATAAATGACAAAAAACACATTAAATCAACGAAATATCCCACCAAATCATCAAAACCCTTTTCGAATCGGCTTTATTTTCTCTTTTTCTCTTCGTTTTCCTTTTTTTTGATCCGATTGGAAACACTATGAAATGTGGAAGGTTCAATGTTGTGCATTGGGTCGATCTTCAAGGCATGAGTGACTAGAAAAATGGTTCAATATTGTGGAAGGTAAGAGAAAAACCTGCAAAAGGAGAGAGAGAGAGGAGAGAGATTCACATGTCAAAAGTATCGAGGTAATTTTCAGATTTTAACAACAGTAAAATCAGAATCACGGTAAAAAGAGATGTCAGCATAGTAAAAAACTGGTTATTTTGTGAGCCAAGTGAAAAGGAAAGTCAGCATCACCCAAGTCAGATTAGTTGAACGTAAGCAGCTTCTTAAAGTTCGACACGTAACTTCCTGCGTTCAATCTACAATTAATTGGCCTAACATGATTCTGGTATATATGTACATAGACATCGTCGGTTTTTAACTGGCCTGATGATTCCAACCGAAACTAAACCGGGTGAGGAACTGGCCCATGTTCATTTCGTTTCAAAAACAAACCAAGCTTGAATGAGCTGAACCACGAGCAACTCGCTTTTATAAGCTTCCAGTTAATCCTTCGGATTCGACGGTCAACAGAACTGGTAGCTTCAGAGACCACGGCTTTACCCAGGGCAGCATATCATAGTTAATTTTGTAACCGTGGTTCTTCTATGTGTGGTGAATGCTCACGAAATAGCCCATAGTTTAAACCGCAAGGAATTTTTAGAGTTCATGACTTCAACCGTGGGCTTTGACAAAATGACAAGCGAGAATATGGTCAAGGATAACCAAAGCTTGACCTGGTGACTCAAGCTAGGTTTACTTGTTGCCTGTGCTAGTCGAAAATGGTGTGCAGTGTTTAAATTGAAACACATTAAGAAAATGATTTTGTTAGAGTATATCAATGCAGCCAGCACACATTAGCACACTCGTACACTTTTAGCCTGATAGGGAAATTTTTTTGTTACCTAAGTTACTCTTGGCAAGCTGGGTCCAGGCAGAATCTTCCAGATACGCAGGCCCCTCCCTACATCAAATTCATGTAAAAAGGGGCATTGTATAATATCAAATTCCTGCTAACGAAGAAATAGTTATACCTGCCTCGAAGCGGTATAAACCATATAAATTATGGATCCTTTGTTTTGATAAATTAACTCGGTTAGTCATGTAAAAGTGGATATTAGGACACTGTTCACTCACCAGAGGACAGGAGTTCAAGCTTTTGAGGTGGGCACGCAAGGTGCATCTGCTTGTATTGATAATGGCTCTGCTTAACCCTAGATCACCAGCAAACAAAAAGCTCAAATGAGTCCTAAGCCAAAAAAAATTGGTAAGGAAAACTCGAACGGACTAAATTGATCACGAAAAAGGAGAGTATGTTTGCAAGCATTTCAAGTCATCTGGGAGCTTGGATCATCCAAATAGTGGGAAACTCTAGCTTACCTTGAAAGTTGGTCCAACTTCGAAGCATATGGATAACAGCCCCAGCTTTGATCTTGTCTTTTAGGTTAACTGCAGCAAGGTACGAGCTTGGTTCGAGCTTGAGTGGGCCATTAACTAAACTCAATTTGAACTAGCCAAGATTGACATGGTCAATTTTGGTTCGGCACATCCGAGATTGCCAAGCTTGGTTCGCTTCATGGGTTCATCAATGAGTTCTGACCATGCTTCAAAAGTCGAATACAAGCTGAGTTGACGTAGCACCTATTCATTTTGCACCTCGATTTCATGCTAACCTATGAGAAAAGAATCAAAGTTTACTAACAAAACAAAACCCTAATCCTTCATCATCCTACACTAAGCAGAGAGTGGATATCTTTTTTGCCATTATGCTCTATCTTGTATCCTATTAACATTTTTTTTTGTTACAAGAGGAAGCCGAAGCCTAACACACACCCACACATGCACCCTCTAGGAGTCGAACAATCCACTAGCAGCAATGCACTCTACCATTGAACTAACACTCTTGGTAGTGCGGTGTCCTATAAACATTTAACTCTAGAAAAGTAAGATCATATGTATATTTCTTTTATGATCACACATTTACTTCAATATCTATCAAATTTTAAAAAACTTATGACAGATTCAGGTGAAGTTAGACGGCAGCCCGACAGGTTTCAGTCATGGAGGAAGAATACGATTACGTTTCTGGATTAGAATCTGATCCATGGAAGGGAGCAGCATATGGAGGGACCTGTTAGAACCACAACCCACAAATACAGTGGGCCCACCTTCACCAACAGCAACCCAATCTTCAACAAGGTGGGTCCCAGATTTCCCCAAAACCTTTCTTAGGTAAATGTCCTTTTAGAAGAAGAAGGCTTGTTTGTAAATCAAACCAAACGAAAGCAGCAGGTGCGTAAGCAAACGCATCCACTTGCCTTGCCTGTGGCGCACGTATTTGCACGCCTTTTGCATTTGCCTTTCTTAAACAGTTAAAATAATCATTAAAACAGATGATCCGTTTCATTCTACAAGTACGGTTCACCCAAGTTATGTGATATGACCTTCCTCTACCTTGTGGTCAAGTTTTCTTCATATATTACAGGAAAAAAATAGAAAGAATATATACAAAACTTTTTATATAAGTAGTTTTTTGTATAAACATTTTCATGGTTTGATTTCGATCACTAATCATCAAAATTTAAATTAAAAAAACTTTAAACGTTCATCTCCAAGTTAGGAGACATATTTAACTAATATATATAATATATATATATATATATATATATATATATATATATTTATATATATATATTTATATATATATAGATAGAGAGAGAGAGAGAACCTAACAGGGCTCCTCTTGAAAATGGCCTAGTATTTGTCTCTCTCGCTCTTCCTGTGGGATTTGAAAAACCACGTCAAATTTGGGTGGTTTTTGTTCCCCCAGCTTGTCCTCTCTTTGTCCCTTTTTCGGAATTTCTTGTCCTCGCTATTTCCTCTCTTTAGAAATAAAAGAACGGAAAATAACAATCAGCAACTTAAATTATTCTACCAAAATCACTGAATTTCACCAAACAATCAATCTACTGTCCTTCAATTCTTGATCTCACTGAGAGAGAGAGAGACAGGGAGGGGGAGAGAAAGCACCAATCTCTCAACGGTAAACAAGTTCTTATTTGTCTCTTTTTCCTTTTCTTTTCTACGCACAGATAATAATTTTCCTTTGTGAATCATATTATATCTACTGCGTGATTTCCCATTTGTTTGTGTAAGACGGGAAGGTACGGGTTCTCTTTAAGTTTTATTTATTTTTTTGGTCAGGTTTATGAACCGGAGGTCTACTAGTTTCTTGATTGTTACTCACTAATTCGTTTATATATTGTTACTGAATTATATATTCTGTTGTAAAATTTGTTCTTGACCAGGTTGGGAAGTGTTTGAGTATATCAAATTTATTTTCTTTACAATGGGGATTGTGATTTTTTTGATGTTGAACCAAATGCACAGTTGCAAGATGGATCACTAATCCTTTTTTCGTGTTTTGTCATTCATTATTGTGATTATGTTCGGTTTTCTGCTTCTTGATTAATGAGAAAGCTTTCAATTCATGTTTTTTTTATCAGAGTGCTAGGATTCAAGAAATTTCAAGTTGTAGCGATGAAGGCAAAGAAGAACACTACATTTGGTGGTCTGCAGAGGAAACAAAACGGTGACATGGCATTGCGGGGGACGCGCCTTAACTCAAATAGGTCGCCTGCTGATCTTGTTGATGTTGGATGCTTCACGAAAAGGCTGATGAATACCTCGCAATCAGGAAGGGATGGTCAGTTGAATGTGATCAGCAAGGTATATAATTGTTTCCCAAGATTGTGTTGCTGATGATGGTGAGTCTGAGACTGTTCAATCGATTTAGGAAACAGTTGACCTCTAAGCAATTTGTTGGAGAGGTTTAATTTTATTCGCTAATGGAAAATACGTTCAAATATATAGTTAGTGGACACAGACAAAGAAAGGGACAATCTTTAAATGACTCTCTGGTCCGTCTCTTGTCTTTTCATCTTTTTATTTTGACCTCCTTCTAACTAAAGGACTTGCACCATTTTCTTTTTTTTAGATCCGGTGGCTGATTCTTCATTTGCAATTTCTTCAACTTTTTCTTGCATCGAGAAGTCATTGAAAATGATTTCTTGCCTCTTGGTAAAAAAAAAAAAGAGTTCTGCCTCTAACTTGTCTGGCCATTTTCGAGTGTCCATTATATACTTCAACCATGGGACCTTTTTGCAGTCTTTCTCCAGCTGCAAAGTTTATACGTCGTAATATGTGATTGTTTAGTAGTTTGTGTGGTATGCAAACCAGTCAGAAATGCAATCGATATCTTTGACTGATTGTTACCGCGCCTTCCCATTCACGTTATTATTTGTATTCATCCACTATTGAATTTATGGTGGTGTTTGAGATGTTTTAATGTGTGTGCTGGAATTTCGTGACTAGGTTTTGTGGTTTCTGTTCGGAACTCATCTTGTTTTATACATGACACACCCACTCATAAAACTAACGTGGCAATGTAAAAGTTGCTTTTGCAGTTCTGCCTAGCTAAAAATTTTATGGTCTGTTATGCATGATAACTTGATCTTTTTTATTTCTAATGCTCTTTAGCATACTGTAGCATGTGTGGTTTGTTAATTCACTGCTCATCAAATTGCTCTTCTTATGTGCTTCCCTGCATAGGGCAGCGCTTTTAGTGCATTTATGTGACATTCTCTAAAGCCGAATTCATCTTTTTCCTTTCCATTCATTTTTATTGCCTTCTCTACATGCAGCATGCTGGAAGTGTTGTACATGGCGAAGAGAATGGAAGGATAAAGCATTACAAGCGGGGTCGTTCATGGGAGGTGATGAATGCCAATGTGGAATTCAAACATGGATGTAGCCACTGTCCTAGCCAGAGTTCTGCTGACTTTCAGGAATCATTTGTGGAGCCTTTTGCCAATAAGGTCACAAAGAAAAAGTTCTCGAGCATACCTCCATCAGTACATGCTGGAAATACTCAGGAAGCTTGCAGAAAAGTGACATCAATGTATAAAATGGGCAAATCAAAGGATGTTGTCCTGGGAGAAAATTCTCATTTCTTTAAAAAGGTAGATGCAGTTGCTTACCCACATAGATTGATGGGTGAAAAATGCATGCATTCTTCCTTTAAAGATGGGAAGACTGGAAGTGTGATTAACGTTGGGCATCAAAAATCTATTGTCGACACCAGATGTTTAATTTCAAGAGGCATAGATCATAGTGAAGCTCACAGTAGTGACTCCTCTGTTGCTAGTTGTAGTTCTACTAGCTATCCATCCTATAATTTACCTGATCAGCACACGACAAGACCTGGTGAAGATATGGATAACTATTTTGATGATGCCGAGTCTTCATATGCGTTTGGATATGGGAAAGAATGTTGTTATGCCACAAAAGAGGAAATGGCTGCTGAAATCCATAAGTTAGAGCTGCGTGCCTACCGTTCTACCATTGAGGCATTGCATGCTTCTGGTCCCTTAAGCTGGGAACAAGAAGCCTTGATGACAAATCTCCGGTTCAATCTTCACATTTCAAATGATGAACATTTGTTGGAACTGAGACAACTAGTTTCTCCACAAAATTTTTAACCTCCAACATTTCTTTGGTGAACAATTCAGTCATCATAGGAGTTCCTTGTAGGTTCTGTTCTTTTCTGTAAATTTTCTTGTTTGGCAAGGGATTGTAAAATGAATGAACTGGTTAGGTATGTATTCCGGGTTTAGCATGCAAATGCATAGCTACTGAGTTACTGTGGCTTTCCGATCTGTATGTCATTAGCTCTTTAAAATAATGAAAATCCTATCAATGGCTTCTTTCGCTGTCTTTAACTTGGTTTTGAGACTTGGCTTCTTTCTCTTCTCCCCCTTCCCTCCTCTCTGTCTCTCTCTTGTTGGTATTTGATAATTTCAGAATCATCCGTCAGCTCTTCTCTGCTTCCATGATGTCCTGAGAACATCAAAGCATGGAATACTGCCATCATGCTGGCTATTTTTTCCTTATTTGAGGATTGCATATTAAGTATGGCTATACTGTTTTCTAGTTGATTTTGAGTGCTTTTTCTGTCATTTTATTTCATCTTTCCAGCTGTTTGATGGTTTCAAACATGCGTGCATGAGCTTTCATTAGATATTGAATGGTTGTATTTCAGTAAATAGGTGGAATATCTTTATGAATAAGTGGTAATTGTGGCAGGCATTCTTTTAGAAAATACCCAACTGGTGATGATATCTTTTCCTAGACCCTGGTCAGTTTGTGGTGTGTATGGATACAAAATTTTCGCTTAAGCTCCACCTGCTCATTTGCATGGTACCTTTGTACATATGGAGTCTCAAGAACAACAAGAAGGGGACTTAGAATTAAACCTAGAAGAAGGTGAGTTTGGTCACTTCAAGTGGGTTATCTCATGCTCATTTTCATCCCTCTCAAGAGGTAATTATTAAGAAGGCTACGATTAGTACAGTACTTAGTTTATTGTTTCTTTGTTTTTAAAGGTAGCTTTAAATTAGACTCATTAATGGCATTGTTTTAATTGTGATTAGTATTGTAATGCTGGTATTTAAGGAGAAACCATACCAACAAACAATCTGATTGCTGAAATAAAGAGAAGAAAGAGAGGGTGCAGTCGGTTGTAGTATACCTGAAAACTGCCCCAATATTTCATCTTCTGAAATTCATGTTGATTTTATTTGTGTTTAAGTATGAAATCATGCCATGGTATCAGAGCCTTTGAGGCTATATATGCTCATGAACGATATAAATCAAGGAATATAATCGATACGAAAAGGTAGAAGATCAATCTGAGAAATTCTGCAGAAAGAAAGAAAATATATTTGAATAAATCTGTTCATCTATTCGTACAAATTCTGAGAAAGATAAAATCTCCACAAAAGAAGAAAACATGTTTGGAAGCCTGTCTGCCTGCCACTATCTGTTCATGGAAACCACTTGTCCACCAAAAATGTGAAAAAGGTGTACGTCTGTCTCCCATTTGTTTGTGAAAAGTCTTGATAATTTCATACAGAATAATTGCATTGAAGAAGATTGAAACATTAACATTCAAATCATACTTGAAACAAGGCAGATTCGGCCCCTGTACTAGGCAGTCGTCTGCTTCCTTTTCTTATTTTTTTGTTATAGCCCTAATCACAATGCCATATTTTATACTAATCCTATTCTAACTTAAAAGATGAAAATACCCCTAAATACATAACACAGTTTCCAATGGATTTGATCCGATCCATTGAGTCCAACATGACATTCACTCAGACATTTGAGATGAAATACTACACATAACCATTTAAAACATAACTTTGAAACACTACACTAACACTCCCCCTCAAGTTGGGTGAAAGATGGATGTTACGCCCAACTTGCTGCACAATCTCTGAAGTAGATCTCTAGTAACTGCTTTAGTCAACATGTCTGCACATTGATGTCCTGATTGCACATGTTCTAACTGAAACTCCTTTGCATGTACATTGTCCCGTATAAAGTGACAATCTATCTCAATATGTTTGGTTCTCTCATGATACACAGGATTTGAGGCTATCTATATCGCTGCTTTACTGTCACAAAATATAGGTATAGGTTTTCCAACAAATAAGTCCATTTCCATCAGTAAAGATCTCAGCCATTTTCCTTCACATATACCTAATACTATTGCTCTGTATTTTGCCTCAGTTGTCAATCTAGCTACAACCGACTCTTTCTTACTTTTCCATGAAACTATATTACCTCTAATCAATGTTATATATCCTGTGGTCGACTTCCTGTTCTGTACAGAACCTGCCCAATCCGCATCTGTATAAATTTTAATGTTAGTGTGACCATTAGCTTTGTAAGTAATCCCATGTCCCGGAGTTGTCTTCAGATATTGTAATACGTGAAACACAACATCCATGTGATGTTTAGATGGTGATTGCATAAATCTGCTTACTATACTCACTGCATAAGCTAGTCTGGGCGTGTGATGGTCAAGTATATTAATTTCTCTACCAATTGTTGATATTTGGTCACATCTACTCTTTTAGCTCCATCTTCCATCTTTAACTTGTGATTTACATCCATTGGAGTATACGTAAGTCTACAGTTTTCCATCTTGACATCTTGTAACAAGTCCAAAGTATATTTTCTTTGATTCAGAAAGATATCCTTACATGAATAGGCTACTTCAATGCCTAAAAAATAATGTAATCTTCTAAGATCCTTAATATCAAATAACCGATGGAGGTCCTTTAATCTCTGAATTTCTTCGATGTCATCGCCTGTTACAATAATGTCATCTATATATACTAATAGTAATGTTAATTTGTCTCCCTTTTTAAAGAATAGTGTGTGATCACTTACATTCTTTCGATATCCCAAATTTATAATACTTCTGCTGAATTTCTCAAACCAAGCTCTTGGAGATTGTTTAATCCATAGATAGTCTTTCTTAATCTACATACCTTTTTTTCAGGATTCAGATATCCAAGTGGTAATTCTATATAAACTTCTTCTTTGAGTTCTTGTAGAAAAGCATTTTTCACATCCAATTACCACATTACCCAGTTTCTTTGAGCTGCAATACTGATAATAACTCGTATAGATGTAAGTTTTGCTACTGGTGCAAATGTCTCCTCATAATCAATTCCATATGCTTGACTATATCCACGTGCTACTAACCTTGCCTTGTATTTGATTGTATATACCCACTTGCATGAGACTGCTTTTCTGTCCTTTGGTAAATCACTGAGTTCTCAAGTTTGATTTTTTTCTAATACTTGAATTTCAGACTTCATAGCTTCAAACCACAGCTTGTTTTTAGACGCTTCAAAGTAGTTTTTCGGAATTTGATACATCTCAGCCTTTAGCACAAAATTATGGTAACTTTCTGATATTCGATCATAGGACATGAATTGAGAGATTGGATACTTACGACATGATCTTTTTCCTTTTCTGAGTGCTATGGAAACATCTGAGTCATCTAAGTCCTTATTTTTTGTTTCTTTTGTGCTGTCATTTGAATCAGATAATGTTTCTCCCCCTTGATTCATCATCTTTGTTTGCCTGTTCATAAATATATCTCGCTCCCCCTTTCTGTATATTTGCATTCTGTTGTCTCCTGAGATTTGATTTGTTCCTGCAATAGAGTTTTCTTCCTCCGATTCTTTACTTACACTGATTCTTAGTAGAACAACTCTTTCTTCGAAAGTAGAATCAGATGAATAATTCAATTTTTTTGTAGTATGGAGTAGTTTCAAAGAAAGTTACATCCATAGAAATATATCTTTTATGAGAATTAGGATCATAATAAATATATCCTTTCTTCTCACACGAATATCCAATGAAAATACATTTTATTGCCCTTGGATCAAGCTTATCTCTGAATTGTTGATGAACATTGCACATAACAAGCACATCCAAATATTTTGGGAATGAGATGGAATGGATTATCTTCCAGTTTAATCACCTTGAACGGAGACTTTCCTACAAGAGTCACAGTCAGAATTTTATTCGTGATGTATACTGTTAAGAATATGAGTTTAGAGTTAGTTTTAGTATATATAATGTCTTAGGATAGTAAAATTGATGTTTAGAGTATTATTGTAATTGTCCAAAGTCGTAAGGGCATTTTGGTAATTTTCTGTACTAGGGGGTATTTTGGTCATTTTACGTTTTACAACTCCTTATGTAAGGGCTGATAGGTTGTATTAGGGTTTAAGTTGCTGAGATTAAGAAAGAAAGAGAAAGAGAGGGGGCGGCCTCCATTGGAGGTCCGCCCCCTCTTCCGATCTTCATATTTTTCTCTTTATCTTGTGTTATATTTTGTATTATTTACTGTGCAACCACGTTTTCAACATGGTATCAGAGCCGTTTGATCAATGGGAGCAGCGACAGACTTGTCAGAAGTTGAAGCGAAAAACGAAAATGGATTCAGATTTACAGCTTGCATCTGCATTAGCTGCACGATAGCTGCGCCTTATGATGTGTGGCTCCTCTGCACTTCCTTACCCTATCGTGAAGCAGTGGGAGTGTATAACAGGTCATCGCCTTTTGGAACGTTATGGCATGACGGAGTTTGTGATGGCGCTCTCCAATCCCTTGAAGGGTGTTCGGAAAGGAGGCACTATTGGGAAACCTCTTCCTTTTGTGAGGTCAAAATTCTTGCACAAGATGGAAGTGGTACAGCTGATGTAGGGGAGCTATGTGTAAGAAGTCCTTCTGAACAGCCTGAGGTGACAAAACATTCTTTTGTGGATGGGGGCTTCTTCCGAACAGGTGACACAGTAAAGGTTGATGAGGATGGCTATTTCATTATCTTGGGAAGAACAAGTGCCTCTTCCTCCTCATTCTGCAATAGACTGGATTGACATGGTAAATGAGTTTCAAAGAGGAGCTATGTCGACACGTCTTCAAATCCCAATGATTTATGGCATTGACGCTGTTCATGAACATGGCAATGTTTATGGTGCTACTATATTTCTTTATAACATTGGTCTTGGAGCTACAAGGGACCCTGATCTTATTAAGAAGATTGGTGAGGCAGTCCAGTAGCGTTTCCTCTTTAATTGTAATTTCGTGTCATTGTCATTGTCGTTGAACAAAGATCATTCTTGTAAAAGGAAAAATTGAAGGAACATAATTGCGTGAATAGGATCTCTGTGGGTGTTGAAGCTGAAGGAATTGTTAGTATTGCTGGGAGCTTTTTATTGGCACATTTGAGGAGTTGTTTAAGTGTTACTTTGGAAGAGAATTTTGGTATGGGTGCTTGCTGTTTACTTCAGAGGATATTGAAGACTTGGCATACAACAATGGATCTGTTTACGAACATCACAGTGGCCTAGGATGCTTTTTCCACCAGCTTTCGTAGCCTATATGTGTACATGCTGCATATGGATGACCACATGTATATTTGAGGAAAGATATTAAGAGACCTCTGTGGGGGAATCAATGATCACCATATAATATGAAGATATCAAGATTGTATGTTCATCCAGTTACAAAGCTGCAGAGAAAGGAGAGAAAATAAAAAAGGAAGAAGATAATAACAAAGAAGGAAGGCTATTGGTTGTCTAAAGTAAATGAGCCACTCTTTCTAAAAGTGGTTACGCAAAATTCTGGAAGGTAAGATCAGTTTCTTTAAAAAAAAAAGGTAGTTTCTTTAAAAAAAAAAGGTAATTTCATTTCTTTTTTGAATTTCAAATGCTGGAAATGGAAGTTACAAAGTACTTTCTTGATTTTATGGAAAGCACACCAGAAAGTGGCTATGGAAACTTTCTTTTCTGATTGTATAAGAAAGTAAACCAGGAAGATAATTATGGAAGCTTGGTTTTGTGATTTGGTAGAAAGGATAAGATAAAAAAATGACCCATGATTTTAGGAAAGAAATCATCAACAACTTCTATATAAGTCTATCCCAGATTTTATGGGTTGTGCTGAAAAAGAAAGGTCACCCTATCCTAAAAATCCTGCGATAGATAAATTCACTGCTCAATTTCTATATAAGTCTACTCCATATCAAGAACAGTTGGACAGTTATGTGTGTGCATGCCACATGGACAATAATATGTGCATGCCACGTAGATAATGCCATTTTTTATATGTTTTTGCTAGCAGGAAGTGCAATAGTAAATGAAGCAATTCTTATAGGCGAATCTACTTCTCAGTGAAAGAAAGAAACAATTCATTTCTTAGATGCAATGCAGACCTGAGTGTTGGGTGATGGCATCTGATCAGCAGAAGGGTACCTGAAGATCAAGTTATTTGTGCACTGTCAGGTGGGGTTGATTCAACCGTGGCTGCTACTCTTGCCCATAAAGCCATAGGAGAGAGGCTTCACTGTGTTTTTTTTTTGTTGACAATGGTTTATTGAGGTACAAAGAACAGGAACAAGTCAACTTTCAATCGTGATTTGCATTTACCTGTTACGTGTGTAGATGCAATAGAGTGATTTCATTGCTATTTTTGATGATTTTGCTCAAGATCTGGAGCAGAAGTTGGGAAGAAGGCCTATAAATCCAAAGAAGAGCTAATTGCAAAAGTTCATCAGAGCAATTCTAATCCTGATGTCCATGGAATACTTGTCCAACTTCTCTTGCCTAAACATATAAATGAGGAGAAAGTCTTGAGCGAAATCAGTATTGAGAAGGATGTTGATGGGTTTCATCCCTTAAATATTGGCAAACTTGCAATGAAAGGCAGAGAACCATTATTTCAGCCAGGCACCCCAAAGAGATGCCTTGAATTGATGTATTTTGTCCTTGAATTGCTATCCAGGAGCGAAGTCTCCATAAAAATAAAAGAGCAGGTGTTGTTGGACGCAGTAACATAGTTGGGCTGCCAGAGGCTTTAACGCTTCTTAAAGCTGATGTGACAGTGACAATGGTTCACTCCCATACTCGTGATCCAGAAAGCATTGTTCGTGAAATTGATATTGTCATAACTGCTGCAGGGCAGACAACAATGATCAAAGGGAACTGGCTCAAACCAGGTGCTGCAGTCATTGACGTTGAAACAAATGTTGTCAATGATCCAAGTAAGAAGATGGGTTATTGCCTAATTGGAGATGTAGTTTTTGATGAAGCAAAGAAGGTTGCAGGATGGTTGACCCCTGTTCAAGGTGATCGTCGCGAACACGTTGGATGGTGTCATACGCAAGACCAAAATTTAATAGTGGATTGAGCCATATTGAAGATCATGATTTGAAGATGGATACGCAATAGGCAGACCTGGTGGCCGTGAGTAATTTTATTTATTATTTCAAGTTCAGTTCTATCAAAACTTGAAAGTCATGTTATCGTTGCTAAGGCAGAATATGAAACAAGAATGAGGTCCATGGAAGAAAAATGGCAAAAACAGATGATGTGCATATGAGTATAACTGCAGATGAGTATGACTGCAGCCTAGAAGAGCTTATTGCAGTCACGAGGATTGCCAAAATGATTATATTTGCAGTCATTGAAGTTGCAGAAATTTACAGCTATGAAAGATGTTGAAAAAACAGCCATGAAGGCTCAATTGAAAAGCCAGGTAGGCTAAGTGTTGTAGCAAAGAAGATTGCTTGGAAAATGGATAGCCAAGGGGCTGAAAAAATTTAAAAAAATACAGAAAATCAGTCTTTTTCCACTACATATGCATGAAAAATGAAATCATTGAAGAGGCCGGAGGAATTTGATGGTATGGAATGTGGCAGTATCACCAAGAAGCATGAAAGTTATGACATTGGGTTGCTGAAGTAAACAGTCAGGAGGGCTGGAAAAGCGGCTGCAGTCATCATGTCAAGGGGTGCAGACCGACTAGTATGAGCTGATGTCTGTATTCTGCTATTTGAGTGGTAGAGAGAGGGCAACCAACCAATACACCGGCAGCAGCCACCATGTGAAGGAGCGCAAGAAAAGCCGTGTGAAGTGTGTATGGTGGAGTAGTATCTCCTATCACAAAAGATCAACTTTCTCAAAAAGTAGAAGAAACATGACTTTTAAGTGTAGCTGCCAAATCACTTATGAAGAAGAAAGAGAGGGGGAGCAACCGACACCCATAGAAGGGTCGGGTATTATCCATGTGTTCTTAATTGTTCAAGTTATTTATAGAAGCCTCGCAGAAATTACTAGTGCACATGTGATGAAGAAAGTCATGATGAGGATCAGCCAGGAGTGCTGAGTTGTTGCAGCCATAGATGCTGCTTGAAATGATCAGCAAGGAAGGCTGAGTTGATGTTGCAGCCATAGATGCTGCTTGAGATGATTAGCGAGGAAGGCTAAGTTTATATTGCAGCCAGAGATGCTGCTTGATATGATCAGCTAGGAAGGCTGAGTTGAAGATGTTGCAGCCATAGATGTTGCTTGAGATGATTAGCCAAGAAGGCTAAGTTTATATTACAGCAGAGATGCTGTTTGATATAATCAACCAGAAAGATTGAGTTAAAGATGTTGCAGCCAAAGAAGCTGTTCAAGATTAAACCAGTGATGAAAACATATGAAGAATATTGCAGACAGATGAAGATTTTTTGCAAGTTTGGAGTTCGAAGTATTTCACTCCCAACTTGAGAGGGGATGTTAAGAATATGAGTTTAGAGTTAGTTTTAGTATATATAATGTCTTAGGACAGTAAAATTGATGTTTAGAGTATTATTGTAATTGTCCAAAGTCGTAAGGGCATTTTGGTAATTTTTTGTACTAGGGGTATTTTGGTCATTTTACATTTTACAACTCCTTATATAAGGGCTGATAGGTTGTATTAGGGTTTAAGTTGCTGAGATTAAGAAAGAAAGAGAAAGAGGGGGGGCGGCCTCCATTGGAGGTCTGCCCCCCCTCCGATCTTCATATTTTTCCTCTTTATCTTGTGTTATATTTTGTATTATCTGCTGCGCAACCACGTTTTCAATATATACTGCTATAAGAATTGCTTTCGGCCAGAAATATTTTGGAACATTGTGTTAAAGAAGTAAAGTTCTAGCAATTTCCAAGATATGTCGATTCTTTTGTTCTCCTACTCCATTCTGTTGTGGGGTATAAACACAAGATATTTGATGTACTTAATATCATTAGATGCCACAAAATGTTGAAAAAGTCGAGATAAAAATTCATGAACATCATTACCACGTTAGCATTTACGAATTCGAGCCCCAAATCGTGTTTTTATTTCATTATAAAATTTTTTGAAAGATAGAAAATAACCTCCATACTCGTTTTCGCATTACAAAAATAACTAAGTACATCGAGAATAGTCATCAATAAAAGTAACAAAATATTTGGCTCCCAAAGTGTATACACAATACGACTAGTGTGACCCCAAATATCATAATGCATCAACTCAAAAGGAATAACTGATCTTGATTACTACTAGGAAAAGTAGCTCTATGATGTTTTGCTCTTTGGGATACATCACATTGAATTACCACATCACTAGGAATTGAAAGGGAAATAAACTCTCTTAATTTTGAAACTGGCAAATATCCTAATCTACTATGCCAATTTTTTATTTCTCTTCAGTAGTACTAGCTCTCAATGCTCTTTTCTGCCTTAAAATCTGATCTCCAGGTAATATGTATAGTCAATTGCGTAGTTCACTACGACCAAAGATTCTTCCCGTCTTCAAATCCTGAAAAACACAACCATATGGATACAATGTAACTGTACAATTCATATATCTAACTAATGAACTTACTCAAAGTAGATTTACTAAAAATTCTGGAATATATATCACTAAGTTAAGTCTGAGATTATCTCTCTAAATTGTTCCCTTTCCTTCCACAGGAATCAAAGAACCATTTGCTACTTTTATATATTGAGGAGTTAAAGTCACTTCATACAGCATGAGATTAGACTTGTTTCCTACCATATGATCGGTAGCCCCTGAATCTTTTATCCAATTAGAAAAAACTGTAGAATCTTTAAAAGAGTAGTTACCACCAGTATTGTCTAACGCGTATCGTATCGCGTATCATTGGGCTCCACGATACGGGCATATCGTATCATACTTTAATATTAAAATAATACAAAAATTAATTAAAAAATCAATAAAAATTAGTAAAAATCCAGAAAAATAAAAAAATCAGGAAAAATCAGGTAATTGGTTTAAATTCATATAATGTAAGTTTAGTACAGATTGAGCATTCAACATTGAACAATTGCATCCAAATTTACATATTTTGAATAAAAAAAATGAAATACAGTTACATTTTACAAATTGTAATCAAGATCATCAACTAAATAATCTTCATCTTCTCCTTGTTGTAGATCCTCATCATCATCATCAGCGACACCTTCTTAGAAATCAAATTCTTCATCTCCTTGATATTGTTGTTGCGCTCCTTTCAAATTAATTCAGGCAATGTATTCTTCGGTTAGGAGGGCATTTTCTTCAGTGTCTTCTATAACCCAATCTTCTAATATATCAAAATTATCCAAACTTATTAGATCGAACTGGCTTTCTTCTCTATTTACTTTTTTTAATTGCCTACGACAAACAAAGATAAACAATTAGTAAATAATATTAACAATTAAAGACTGAAGTTAAACAATATTGAATTCAAAGTAATACAACATTACCTTTCACGAAGGCGCATATTACAACGAATATAAACTAAATCATTTAGTCTTTTATGTTCCAACTTGTTGCGCTTCTTTGTATGGATGTGTTAAAAAACACTCCAATTTCTTTCAAAACCTATTGCACTACAGGTTTGGCTTAAGACTCTCACTGCAAAATCTCTAAGGTTTGAGCAATCATTTCCAAACCTGTTCCACCAAACATCTGTAAAAAAAGACAAACATTAAAGACATAATCTAAAGTAAAGATGCAACTTAAATATGAAAATAAACAATTTATATGGACGCATAGTAGTGCGGTTGCGAATTGCAACAGGCAAACCCATCAAGTGAAGAGCATTATCATATATCTCCATCTCTCGATGTATAACATCTGGTGTACTCTCATAAGGGATTAATTTGTCGATACAATCAATGATGCCGCAATTAACCTCACCGTTCCTTTTGAAGCTTGCTGAGTACCTAAATGATGGGTTTAGATAATATGTTGCTATATGAATAGGCTGATGCAATTGCTTATTCCATCTATTATCAATTATTTTTTATACGGGCACAAAATCTCTTTTTTTTCCATTAAAGTTATTTCTAATTGCTTCTTTTGTCCTATCCATGACTTCATAAAGATAGCCCATAGATGGTTTCTTCTCGCTATCTGCCAATCTCAAAACCTTGACTAAAGGAAATGTAATTCTCAACAGTCTAACACATGCATTCCAAAATGTACTTCTGAAAACTGTCTTTACAATCTCATTCAACTTTCTGTTTCTTCTATTTTGAGGCAACTTTGCAAAATGTTGCCACTCATCTGAGGAGAACATTCTCTTCAATGCTTGCTTTTGTCTGACAATACTCTGTATAGATAAGAAGTTAGTTGCAAATTGAGTTGCAGCTATACGAAGAAGCTCTGCACCATCTGTATATCTCTTCATTACATAGTACAAATGCATAGTTATAGATGAATTTGGTGATATCTTGACAACACTCAGTTGTTGCCTTTATCTCATCCATCTCACCAATATCCTCAAGGATGAGATCTAAACAATGGGCTGCGCATGGTGTCCAATAGAAAGTCCCATAAGTATCAGCTAACTCTTTTCCAGATGCTTTGTAGTTAGCTGCATTATCTGTAATCAATTAGACTATATTCTCTAGGCCAACCTAATGTATAATCTTATCAAATTCTTGTCGTAGGATCTCTGGAGTGTGCCTCTCCTCTGACATATCTAGAGATCTCAAAAACATGAGTCCTTTAGGACAGTATAAAAGAAAGTTTAGCAATGTCCTTCCTCGCCTATCTGTCCATCCATCTGCCATGATAGTGCATCCTGTTTCCTTCCACGATTGTCTCAAAGTCGAACAGTATTGTTGCACTTCAATGACGGTCTGATCTAATATCTTTCCTCTCAACTTTTGATAAGAGAGCATCCTGTATCATGGACCAATGTTAGCAATTGTATCTGTTATTGCTTGAAAATGAAAACTATTTGCTGCATTAAATGGAATGCATGCATAATAAAATCATCTCCCCACTACAAGGTCTGCTTGATCATGCAGTTGTTCTGAAGTATAGCATCATGAATTCCAGGTTGAGCACCAGGTATAGTGGAAGGAGGAAAGAATGAATGTATGCTAGAAGAAGCTCTTTCTCTACTCCTTGCTGAACTTCCTCTTCTACCACAGCCAAAGTCTTCAGCAACCCTCTTTCTCTTACTAGGTGCTCGTGAACTGCTAATACCAACCTCTTGTTGTACCATCTGAAAGCAAACTATTAGTGAATCCAAATCGAGTGGCAGTAGCATCATCGACTTCTTTAAACATCTTGAAATCATTCTTTTGTTGTCTTCTTTTCTTTATACTCTCAGTTATCTGCAAACATTGCCATTTAATACCTTCTGGCAAACTTCTAACTCTGCCTGTGGATGGAACAACTTCTTTCCTGGTCCTGGTCCCTGCTAGGTGGTATTTCAACTTTGAAATTCCACCACTAACCACCTTTTCACAAAATAAGCATTTGATCTTTAATCTAGAACCCTCCTCAACTAGTATACCCCACTGTCATGTCGGATCATCAGACCGAGAATGAGAGTCTCTAACACCCCTTCCTGCCATCTTAATAGAGTACTTTAATTTAAAAAAAACTAAAAATAAAAGCACTTTGTAAATCCACAATCTTCAAATAACACTCAATTGGAGTGTCTCCCACTTCATGAATGCAATAAAAATCATATACACATACTTAATAACTTCATATTTTATTATTCAAAAAAGAAAAATATGAAATAACACAAAAAATAACAAATATAAAGGAAAAACATAAAGAAAAATATTAAAAATATACAAAAATCCGAGTTAGGAGGCTTACACGGATATCATAGAGCACAATTTTAAAGCTTTGAACTCCAAGGAGGCGAAAAATGGCTGTTAGGGAGCTTAAAGCACTCAAAGAGAGAGAGGAAACCTGCGAAAAATGCGGGTTTCCGTTTGGCCGGGGAACCTTTATAAGGGTCCCTAGCCGTATCGCACGTATCGTAAGATACAGTGCGATACAGGCCGTATTATGATACGGCCTATAGTATCGTATTGTGGTACGTATCACACTGTATCGTATGATACGGTGCAATACGAATAACACTGGTCACCACTAATGCTGTAGGAAGTAGGACTTAATTCGGTCTTTGATGAAGAAATTGATGGTTGATCCCATTGACGTGTTTCAATTTCTGCAATCTATTTCTTCAATTCTGTCATTTCATTTAGAGGATTTATTTCTACTTTCTTTTCAGATATAGTTGCCATATGACTGCCATAATCTTTATATTTTGTGGTTTTCCTGTCATAATCTTTATATTTTGGAGGTTTTCCAATAATTTCCCAGTAATGCTCATTTATGTGTCTTTTTTTGCATAATGTGTGCACTGTAGTTTGCTCTTATCATCATAATATTAATTCCAGCCTCTTCCTCTACCTTTAAATGAGTCTCTTCCTATCTGAGTCCTTTACCAACAAATACAGATTTTTCAGCTTGTATATGCTCACCTTTCTCTAAATTTTTCCGATCTTCTTCCCTTAGTAGGAGTGAATATACTGTTCCAAGTGATGGAAGTTCTTCCTTGCTTAGAATATTTAACTTAATTGATTCGTATTCTGATAAAATTCCTCAAAGTAAATCAAACACTTTTCGAATCTCTCCTTGAGTCGTTCTCTCTTTTACACAGTGATTGCACTTTTTTTCTACAATATATCTTTGTTCATTTCAGAGTTCTCGCAATTCTCCATAGTATTTCGCTTATTGATCTGGTTCCTTGGCGGCATTTTCTTATTCTTTCAATACTCTCATATTCTTTTTCTATATTTCTCTGTTTGGAGTAGGCTTCTTCCACTACTGACCAAATTTCAGCTGACCAAATTTCAGCAGCTGATTCCATATACATAAGTCTTACTCGTAGAAGGATTCATAGATTGAATTAGCCATGAACTTACAAGAGCATCATCTTTGGACCATCGTTCATAATCTGCATTGCTTCCTTCTAGAGGTGGTGGACTCTGTCTGATAATAGAGGCTTTTCCTCTGGATCGTAACACAAGTTCAATAGATCGAGCCCATTATCTGTAATTTCTTCCATCCAACCGAATATTTGTAATTTGAAATGGTTCTAATTTTTTATCATTTTCATACATGCCTGATAGCGATTCCCCTTTCAATCTTCCTTTCATGTTGATTTAAAAAATTTTGAAACAATTTTTCTTTTCCAAATAACTCGGTCTTGTCGTCTTGATATTGAAAATTATGCAGCAAGTGATGATCACACGATAATAATCTTGTTGTCTTATATTAAAAAATATGCAGCAAGTGGTGATCACATGATAATAATCACTGTACCAATATGTCTGTGTATGTCTAGAATAAATCTAACTTAATCTATAATGACTTGGCTTTTTGCAGGTTATTGACTATAACAAGATAAAAGAATCAAGAGACTGGATGATGACACGATAAAGGAAATCGCTGGCCTTTATCGCTGTGCAAAGAAATCAAGAGGCCTATTGCTGTGCTTTTCAATAATGTTCCCTTTATCACTGTGCAAAGGAACCAAGAGGCTTATTGCTGTGCAGTTCAATAACGTTCCTATCACCTGCTGTCATGATTCACAACTCTGTGCTTGCTGTGCAATTCAATAATATTCCTGTCACCTAATTGCTCTCCACGTTTTCAGCTGATCAGTCCAGACAAATTGATCGATTTGGTTGTCGCAGTTGTCTCACAAGAAGACAATCTATTCTTGATGTCGACAAAAAACACTGCTTGCAGATTCAATAAAAATCTCCTCATTGCAGATTCAATACTTAGACAATCTAAAGAAAACTCAAGAAGACAATCTGCCTACCTGCACAAACAAGAAGAATACCTGCTTGCAGATTCAACCAAAAAAATCACTGCAGAAAAACGTTGCACTCAACAAAAACATATCTTGATGTCGGCACCCAGAATGTATGGCTTCTACGACATTAAATCTCCTCGTTCAGGCTCTGATACTATGATAATTTCATACAAAATAGTTGCATTGAAGAAGATTGAAACATTAATATTCAAATCATACTTGAAACAGGGCAGATTCGGCCCCTGCACTAGGCAGCCATCTGCTTCCTTTTCTTATTTTTCTGTTACAGTCCTAATCACAATGTCAGATTTTATACTAATCCTATTCTAACTTAAAAGATGAAAAATACCCCTAAGTACAGAACACGTTTCCCAATGGATCTGATCCAATCCATTGAGTCCAACACGACATTCACTCAGACATTTGAGATGAAATACTACACATAACTATTTAAAACATAACTTTGAAACACTACACTAACAAGTCTGTCAAGAAAAACATAAAGTAAGTATGGAAGGACGTCCCAAGGAAGAATCTCAAGTGATTAGGTATGGTAATGAAGAGAAAATAGAGCCGTTCCAGATTACTAATATTCGACTTGAAGATCGAAACTATAGGGAATGGGCCAGATCAATTGAGCTTGTCTTAAAGTCTAGAGGTAAATCCATTTATATCAATAGAAATCATAATCGGCCTGATGAAGGCAATGCATAATTTGAATGTTGGTCAAAGGATGATGCATTAGTTAGTTCTTGGCTGCTCCAATCCATGAATCTCGTAATTAGCGATACATTTATGTATATGGAATATGGTGCAGAAATTTGGATAACATAGGAAGAAGCTTACTTCAGACAATGCAATATAGTGAAGGGGTATGAGATTCTTGAAAAAATAAGAAAGTATCGCCAAGGAGACATATCAATAAGTGAATACTATGGAGAATTACGTGGTTTATAGAATGATCAAATTTACATTATTGAGAATAAATATAGTCATTGCATTAAGGAATGTACTATAGATAATGAGGTACGAAAATTATTTGATCTCTTATGGGGAATATCACCAGAGTATGAGTCCATTAAAATAAATATCCTAAGCAAAGAAGATTTGCCCTCGATGGGTACAATATATTCTCTTTTACTGAGAGAAGAGGATCAAAGAAATTTGGAAGAGGTCAATCCAATTTTCAATAAGATAGAGGTTCTGCTAGAGGTTGAGGAACTGATAGATCTCAACATTATGAAAACATAAATAAATTAGAGTGTTCACATTGTGTAAATAGAAGGCATACACGCGATTGGGAAATTATTGGTAGACCGGCTGACTATAAGAGATATGGGAGTCATATAGCAACCACTTAAGAGAGGAAAACTGAACCAAGTTCGATGGATGAAATGATCGAACTAAGAAGGAAATTAGTTGAAATTGAGTCACGGCTGCAAGAGCAACCTTCCACATCTGCTTCTAAGAATGAAACAAACACTCCTGCATCTTATAGTATCAACGGTAACTCGTATTTTAATTACTCATGTCCTAAATTATGGGTTATAGATTTTGGTGCTACTGATCACATGATAAAAGATAAGTCAAGGTTGATGGAATATGAATATGCTTCTCTACCATAATATGTGAAAGTTGCTAATGAATCTCTAGTTCAAATGGAAGGAAAGGGAGTGATACAAGCTAAACAGTTTAGACTAAATTAAGTCATTTACATTCCTAAATTTCCTGTTAATCTATTATCAATTAGCTCTTTGATTAGAGACATGAATTGTTCAATCACTTTTTCACCTTTTGATTGTGTTTTCAGGATCTCAGAACGAGAAAAACCTTTGGTCGTTGTGAACTAAGGAATAAGCTTTATATATTATCAGAAAAAAGATGCCGTTACAGGGAAGAGCATTAGTAGTCAATACAGAGGAAGAAAAGTTAAGGATGTGGCACAGTCGTTTAGGCCTTTTACCAGCTTTAAAAATTAAAGAGATAGTTGAGGATAATTGTTTCTAAGATTTAACTATTCAATGTGATGTTTGTCAAAGAGCTAAACACCATAGAGCTTCCTTTCCTATTAGTGAATATAAGTCATGTATTTCTTTTGAAATGATATATTCAGATGTATGGGGTCCATGTTTGTTATCTTCATTTGGAAAATTTAAATATTTTGTTACTTTCATTGATGATTTCTCTAGACCCACTTTTGTTTATCTTATGAAATCAAAAGCTAAAGTTTCTACTATATTTCCTATTCTTCATAAGTTCATTATGACTCCTATCAAAATTTTGAGAATAGATAATGGAGGTGAGTTTATAAATAGTCAGTTGCGAGGTTACCTGCAGTCTCATAGAATTTTACGTCAAACATCATGTGTCTATACTCCTCAGCAAAATGGTGTGGCTAAAAGATAAAATAGACACATTTTAGAAGTTGCCAGAACATTACTTCTTGAACATAATGTTCTTAAATTTTTCTGGCCTGAAGGTGTTCTTATTGCTGTGTTTCTTATCAATAGAGTGTCATCTACTATCCTTAAAGGAGAATCACCATTTCATAAGGTGAATCCAGAAGCTAACCCCTTTTACATCACACCACGAGTTTTTGGATGCCTCTGTTTTGTTCATATATATGATCTCTTTCATGACAAGTTAGATCTATTGAGAATAAACTCCATATTATTAAACATAAAAAGAACTTATAATGAACGGCAGATTGGAGGCATTCCTCCAATCTGCCTTAAGCCCAAAATGGGCTTCTCCTGTGGAGCCGTCCCCCTCTCTTACTTAAACCTTTTTTCTAACCCTAATCACTTATTAATACCCTATATAACTTAATTTCCTAATCTACCCCTACTCAGAATTAACTATTTCTAAGATGACATAAGACTCAAAATGACACATTAACATAAGACATGACTTATTTACATTACTAGACTCTCATTACATGTCAAGATGACTTTCCTTAACACTCCCCCTCAAGTTGGGTGGAAAATGCTGATGATACCCAACTTGGATAAGGTCTCCTTTAATAGTTTGCTGGTAATAGCTTTAGTTAAAAAATCAGCCCTCTGTTTGGAAGTATGAACATACTCTAGCTCGAATTCTCTATTAGATATCTTCTCTCTGATGAAGTGGCAGTCGATTTCTATATACTTGGTCCTTTCGTGATATAGTGGATTAGATGCCATCTGAATTGCAGCACTGCTATCACAATATAAGGGTATAGGATGGTTAAGTAAATACCCCAATTCAGTGATCAATGAAGATATCCACTTTCCTTCACACATTGCTTGGGCTATAACTCTATATTGAGCTTCTGCCGTAGATCTTGCAACCATTGTCTGTTTTTTGCTTTTTCAAGATATAATATTACCCCCAAGTAAAGTAATATATCCAGTAGTTGACTTCCTATCATCATAAGAACCTGCCCAGTCAGCATCAGAATAAAGTTCAATGTCCAAATTTGATAATTTCGAATAAAGTAAACCCATTCCTGAAGTTGTTTTGAGATATCGAAGAATTCTATACACTGCATCTATCTGATTTTTTGTTGGTGAATGCATATATCTCCTCACAATCCCAACTCCATATGTAATGTCTGGTCAAGTAATGGTTAAGTATATAAGCTTACCCACTAGCTTCTGATATTTATGGATGTTTTTGAACTCTTCACTGTCGCCGTTAAAAAAATTTCTGGTTTACCTCCATTGCAGTGTCACTAAGTTTACATTCAAGCATTTGAATGTCTTCAAGGAGATGCATTAGGTATTTTCTCTGAGTCAAGTAGATACCTCTGTTAGAGTAGAGAACTTCTATGCCCAAGAAATAGTGAAGCCTGCCCAAATCCTTAATATCAAACAATTCTATGAAGGTTCATTTTCAACTTTGATATTTCTTCAAGGTCATCTCCTGTAACAATGATGTCATTAACATAAACTGCCAGAATCAATATTTTTGTCCCTTTCTTGAAGAATGTGATATGATCATTGAGGCTTCTGTTGTATCCCAAACTACATACTGCTTTGCTGAATTTATCAAACCATGCTCTTGGAGACTGTTTCAACCCATATATGGATTTATCGAGTTTACATACTCTATTAGAAGACAAATTTCTGGTCATTCCTAGAGGTAGTTCCATGTATACTTCTTCATTTAAGACTACCTATAAGAAAACATTCTTAACATCCAATTGCCATAGGTCCCATCCCAAATTTCCTGCCATGCTAAGAAGTATTTTGATTGATGTAAGTTTAGCCACAGGTGCAAAGGTCTCTGTATAATCAATGCCATATAACTGACTGTACCCTTTAGCAACCAATCTAGCTTTATATCTCTCCACTATTCCATTTGCCTTATATTTAATAGTAAACACCCACTTGTATCCTACTGTATGTCTATCAGAAGGCAATTGTGTGATGGTCCATGTATTATTTTTAACCAGTGCATTCAGTTCTTCGTCAATTGCATCTTTCCATAAAAGGCACTTGATTGCTTCTTCAAACTTTGAAGGAATCTTTTGTTTTTCAGCATTCATAATGAAGGTTTGATAGCTCTGAGAAGTATTGACATATGACATATAATTAGAAATTGGATATCTTGCACATGCACGCATACCTTTGCGAACAGCAATAGGAATCTCAAGGTCATTGTCCACTCGTACTTGATGATCTGATTCTGGGGAAATCTCTTTAGCACATGGATCTTCTTGAGTGTACACAATCTGCCGGTGTCCTTTTTTGTATGTCAGAATCTCTTTGGATGACTGTTGGTTCGTACTCTGAATTTCAACTATCTCATGATACTCCCCCTCACTAGGAACTAGTGGAAGGACACAATTAGTAGGTGTAGAAGTTTCCATGGAAGGAGAATAATAAGGGGTAAGTTCAAAGAAAGTAACATCCCTGGAAACGTATGGTTTTTGAAGCAAGGGATCATAACATTTATATCCCTTTTGAGAAGTCGAATAGCCTAGAAAGATACACTTATCGGACTTGGCATCAAGTTTAACACGATGAGGAAGAGGAATATGTACAAAGCAGGTACACCCAAAGAGACGAGGAACAATATGAAAAGGTTTGGAGGCTTTATCAAGTGTATGAATAGGACTCTCCCCCTGAAGAGTATTACTGGGCATGCGATTTATAAGATAAACAGTAGTAAGGACAGCTTCGCCCTAATAGAATTTGGGAACATTACTTTGAATGAGAAGAGTTCGGGCAACCTCTAGAATATGACGATTTCGTCATTCAGCAAGACCATTCTGCTGAGGTGTATAAGGACAGGTAGTCTGATGAACAATGCCCTGGGCTTGGAGATACTTTGCTAACTCAGTCCCAACATATTCGCCCCCATTATCGGATTGAAGAATTTTAACAGTGGTATGGAATTGAGTAGAAATAAAGTTATGCACAATGGGAAAAATAGAAGCAACTTCAAACTTTGATTTCATTAAGTACACGATGATAAGTCTAGTACAATCATCAATGAAGAATACAAAATACTTATGACCAAATAAAGAGGTGACTGGACTAGGACCCCATACATCAGAGTGAATAACCTCAAAAGGCTGAGATCGGTGAGAATCACTTAAAGGATAAGAGACCCTCTGGTGTTTTCCCCGTTGACAAACTTCACATTGGAACTGAAATTTATTGGACTTGACGCGAAACTCAGGAACAATATATGGAATCTTTGACACTGGGAGATGACCAAGACGATAATGCTAAAGACGAAGATCTGCATCGGGAGCAGGTGTGGATGAGACACTGCAGTAGGTGGAAGGCAGAGACGAGTCTTCAAGAATGTATAATCCTCTCTGTAATTTACCATGTCCAAAGATTTCTCCGTCTTCAGATCCTAAAATACACAACCAGTAGGATGAAAGGTCATACAACAATTTAAGGTATGTGTTAAAGAGCTGACGGAAAGTAGATTAAGCGGAAAACTGGGAACATGATATACGGATAGTAAATCGGAAAGACATGTAGAGACATTGCCCTGCCCAATCATGTAAGTTAAGGAACCATCTGCCAATTTAATGGGTGCCTAGTCTGTAAGAGTCTGGTAAGTGGAAAAATATTTGGAGTCGCCCACCATATAATCTGTAGCCCCTGAATCAATTATCCAAGTTTTTAAAGTTGAAGGAGAGAAGTGAGTACCCGTAACGGTATGGGTAGCCTGAGCGATTGTAGCATGGTTGAGAGGAGAAGAGGGTTTTTTAGAGAATTGTTGTTCAAGACCCTCAAGTCGTTTGAGAATCTCCTGCATGCCATCAGTGCTGGGAATGCTGTCCGCAGAGTGGACTGAGGGAGGGCGAGGTTGATAGTAATCTGGTTTACCATGTAATTCCCAACAATGATCTTTGGTATGACGTGATTTACTACAATGGGAGCAGACCGATTTATTTTTATCTTCTGAAGTAAGTCGTCCACGGCCACGTCCACGACTCTAAAGGCCTCCTCTGCCACGAAAATGTGAACTTTCATCTCTAACCTGAAGTGCATGCTGGTCTGGAGTAAGAAGCTCATCCTTCGCAAGATTTCTGTGATCTTCTTCTCTGATTAATAATGAGTAAACAGTGTCCAAAGATGAAAGTTCGTCTCTACCTAAGATATTCAGTTTGACTGATTCAATTTCTGGATTTACACCCCATAATAAATCAAAGACTTTCTTTTTCTCAAGCGCAGCCTGTCGTTCAGTATAACAAGTAGAACACTGGATATTAGTATAATAGAAGAGTTCATCCCAAAGACCACGGAGATCTGCATAGTATGTACTGATAGATCGATTGGCTTGTTTGCACTTTCTGATGCGCTCCAGAATCTCATATTCTTTGGCAACATTCTTTTTCGGGGAATAAGCCTCAGCAACAGCACACCAAATGGCATGGGCAGAATCTAAAAACATGAAAGTTTTAACGATGGATGGAATCATGGACTGGAGCAACCACGATGAGAGTAAGGCATCTTCTCTTTTTCAGGTGGAATAAAGACTGTCATGTGGCGTTGGAATCGAGGAGTGACCCATCAAATGTTCCCATCTCCTCCTTGCTACAATGGCGAGTTCCATAGAGCGTGCCCATTCCATGTAATTACGTCCATCCAGTTTAGTCGTGGTAATCTGAAGATGGTCCGGTTTGTCAAAGAGACCAGAGGATTCACCAATATGAGAAGAAAGGTCAATGCCTTTTCCCTTATCAGCCGTGAAAGACGAAATGAGAAGAAACAAAATCAAGAGCAGGGGACAAGACAATAGTAAGCAAAACGATGGCAGTGGATGTCAATGTGGTAAAGAATGCCTCAGACCATCAAGCAATAGATCAAAGGGCAAATGAATATGCAGATCCACGAAATTCAATAAGAGGGCAGTCCGTTACTGGGAATACGCAGTTTCATACACTGGAAGAGTGTAACGCTAGGAAGGATGATCACTGCCTGGAGATGCCTGGGGATACGCAGCAATGACAGAATGTAAGTAGGCAACAATGAAGAAGATGAAGGCGGCCAATGGTAAGGCTCGAAACAGAAAAAGAATTCACTGCGGCTGTGCAGGGAAAAAAATGATTCACGCTGAGCAGGGCCTCAATGCTGATCAGGGAGCAATGGTTGTGCGAGGATAACAGAGGCTTCAAGAACAGCGTCAGTCAAGAAAAGTCACTGGACAATAGGCTGGCAAACACGGAATCAGAGGGAGAGCAGCTCCATTCAAGAATACGCTGGACGTCTGATACCATATTGAGAATAAACTTCATATTATTAAACATAAAAAGAACTTACAATGAACGGCAGATTGGAGGCATTCCTCCAATCTGCCTTAAGCCCAAAATCGGCTTCTCCTTTGCAGCTGTCCCCCTCTCTTACGTAAACCTTCTTTCTAACTCTAATCACTTATTAATGCCCTATCTAACTTAATTTCCTAATCTACCCCTACTCAGAATTAACTATTTCTAAGATGACATAAGACTCAAAATGACACATTAACATAAGATAGGACTTATTTACACGACTAGACTCTCATTACATGTCAAGACGACTTTCCTTAACAAGACCCATGGGTTGTTCGTTGTGTGTTTATTGGATATTCTATGGAAATGAAAGGATATATTTGCTATGATCCTCAACTCAAAGAAAATATGTGATTATGGATGTTACATTCTTTGAAACTACTCCTTATTTTCAATCTCAAAAGGAGTCGACAATTTCCAATAATGAAGAACCTGTTTTACCGATGAATACCACCAATTATGAGTTGTTTGAAGAGCCTATTAGCGCAGAAGCAGGTGATATAAATGAAAGAAAGGAGCTTAAAGTATACTCCAAGGGGGAGACAAACATCATTATGCCCAATCCTCAGGAAACTGCCGACCAAGGGGGAGATTCCTCATATCCGAGTGATGATGATATAGTTAAAGAACAAAGCAATGAAGATCTAAACATTCCAATTGCTCTCAGAAAAGGTAAACAGACTTGTGCTAAGTATCCTATTTCTCAATTTTTATCATATGATAAATTAGTCACAAACTATCATAATTTTGTGCTCAATGTTGATTCTTATCAAGTACCTAAAGACTTTTCTGAAGCTTCAAAGCATGAATATTGGACTGAAGCGATGAAATCAGAAATAAAAGCACTTGAAAAGAATCAGACATGGGATATTATTGATCTACCATCAAGAAGAAAAGCAGTAGGTTGCCGATGGGTATGTCCTATCAAATTTAAAGCTGATGGAACTATTAATGTAATAGGTGCACAACCCTGACCCAACCATTGGGGACCCCAACGGCTAGTGCTGGCTGACCAACACTAGCCTCTTCTTCTTGCCCATTGTGCTCTTCTTGCCCATTGTGCTCTCTTGTTTTCAATCCCATGTAATGTCTATAAATATATCATTCATTCATCAATAAATTATGCAGTCTTGTACTGCTTTTTGACTTGTTTTGTATATGCTTTCGCTCTTATTTGTTATTCTTAAAGATCGGCATTCGGGATTGAATGCCATTTGACTCTTGGTGACTTGGTGATCTTGATTCGTGCAACATCAACCTTCGATCATTGACGAATATTCACATGGTATAAGAGCCTCGGATTGAAAAAATCAGGTGCTTTAGAAAGCGTGCCTTCAGTGCGAAATTTGAAGAATTTTACCAAACTTGAGGTTAGTTCATAATTTGTGATTTTTTGCAAAATGAAAGGTAAAAATGAGTCGTTTAGATGTATCCTAGACCTGAAATGCTACCAAAGTTGGGCTAGGACCATGAAAAAGTATTTTTTGTCAAAGGAGTTTTTGGATTACATCGATCGAACCATAAAGGAACCAATTTTGAACATTGATGATTTAGACGATGATGAAATCATCAAAGCCCATGAAAAATACAAGTTAGATTTAAAATTATGGGAAAAAATGAACGCAAAAATCACATGGATTATTTGCCAAAATGTGGATGAAAAGCTTAGAAATAGAATTAGTGCATTTGAAAACGCTTTTGAAACTTGGGAATATTTAAAAAAACTTCATTCTTAAGATGACTTTGTTTTTTAAATTGATTTAGTGGAAAGAATGATAATGCTTAAACAAGGGAACCTAAGCATTAGAGACTGTCATAATGAATTTTTAGAATTATGGACTCAATTGAGAAGTTTTGACAAATTTGGAAATCTTCATAAATTAGATGAATTTCAAGAATTTCTAGACAATCAATACTTCTTTTTGTTTATGTGTGGGTTGAGAGATGAATTTGAAAATATTAGATTAAACCTTATACATAGAAAACCTAGACCTAGAGGGGATTTCTTTTTGGCCGACCTTGTTATGGAGGAAACGAGATTGAAAAACATGAATGCGGCTAAGGAAGCTGTGCTTGCCGCATCAAAATCGGGAGCAAATTTGAAGACCTATAAGCTTCCGCATGCAAAGTACAATGAAGGCATGTCAAAGAAGCCCATGGGATCGTGGCCCAACAAAGACACTATATGCCACTATTGCAAGGAAAATGGAAACATCAAAACCACGTGTCATTTACTTCGAAAAAGAAGTAGAAATGCGAGAGCCGTAGAACAAGGGGGTGTCTTGCCCAACAACATCAAAGCATACATAGAAGAAATTTTCAACGAAAAAGCAAGCATCTCCGGGAATGCTCTATCCGCTTCTCAAGGTATATCTTGATTTTTAGATTCCGGTGCATCCTTTCATATGACACATAGTGAAGATTTTTTGATTAATTCTTGTGAAACCATTGGAAAGAATATGTTTACGGCCGATGGAACAAAACTCTAAATCAAAAAATTAAGAAACCTTGAAAAACAAAACTTTAAAATTCAAAATGTAAGTTTTATACCTAAACTTAATTTAAATCTATTTTTGGTTGCTCAAATATGTGATAACAATTGTATAGTCACTTTCTTATCCAAACATTATGTAGTGTAGGATCACCTATTGAAGAAGGTGATTGGTAAAGGCCATAGAGAAAGTGGACTATACAAAATGGACTATCTTGTTATGCTAAAATTCGGTTTTTGTAACATAACCCAAGATGCTACATTATGGCATAAAAGACTTGGACACTTGGACTCTCAAAAATTGTGTAATATTCCTTTGATGAAAAACATTAGAGAGAAAAATTTTGAATGTAAAGATTGTATTCTTGGAAAAATGTATCCTCTTCCTTTTGGAGAAAGAAACTATGTTCCAAAGAAAGCTTTTGATTTAATACATTCGGATGCTTGAGGCCCTACGCCCGTTGTTTCTAAAGGAGGATTGCAATACTATGTGATTTTTGTGGATGACTTTACTCGTTTTACATGGATATATCTCTTAAAACACAAATCTGAAGTATTTGAAAAATTTGTAGTATTTTGTAATATGATAAAAAATCAATTTGGAGCAACCATTAAAATTTTTAGATCCGATTCGGGAGGAGAGTGCATGTCTAATAAATTTCAAAATTTATTGAAACTAATGGTATTATTCATAAAAAATCATGCACTAAAACACCCCAACAAAATGGTCTAGCGGAAAGAAAACATTGGCATATTATTGAAACTTGTAGAACTATGCTAATTGCTAGTAAGGTTCCTAAATTCTTATGGGCTGAAGCTACTCTTACCGCAGTATACCTTATAAATAGAATGCCTTCATCTAACCATGAGAATACTTAACCTTTCGAAAAATTATACATCTCTTCATATTATGAAAGACTTAGGGTTTTTGGATGTAGATGTTTCGTGTATACAGACAAGAATGACAAATTTTCACCTAGAGCTATTGAATGTGTCTTCCTTGGTTATGGCATTGACAAGAAGGGGTATAGGTGTTTTGATCCCATAGAAGACAAATTGTACGTAAAATTTTTTTAGAATGATATTTATTATGAGTCCAAATCCTTGGAAAATTCGGAACCTTTAATTCCTCAAGATGTTTTTGAGCTAGAAGAAGATAATGATTGTGACTCAGTAGATCATCAAGACATTCAAGAAGATCATGTTGAAAACAATGACATTTCACACACCACTACCCTTCCTCTCACATTATACAAGACGACCTAGAGAAACCAATGAAGTACACATGGAACCTGATATTACAATATTAGAACCTAGGGTTTCAAGACCTCCTCAGCGATTTGTGTTTTATGAATCTTTTGAACCACAACGAAGAAATTTGATTGCCACCCTTCGTAAAGTTAAGGAACCTAGGTTCTATCATCAAGCTAAAGGCATTCCAAAATGTGAAAATGCTATGAAAGATGAACTCAACGCCCTAGACAAGGCTCAGACATGGATAGTTGCACCCATGCCAAAAGATAAGAAAGTCATTGGATGTCGATGGGTATATAAAATCAAAACTCACAGCAATGGTAACATTGAGAGATCTTAGTTTCAATCAATTCATTTCATTGATAAGAATCAAGGAACTAAGTAGTATTGATAAGATCGAAGTTTTCATTGAATCGGCCCCTTCTCTAGGCGGCCGTACTCTTTCTTTCTTTCATTACTACTACACCCTAACTAGTCTCAGACTTTATACTAAACTTAATCTAATTTAAAAGACACAATTACCCCTAACTTTAGGACACGGTTCCCAATGGATCTGATCCAGATCCATTGGGTCTAATTATGACATTTACTACATTAGACAGAACCTTTATTTAGACTTTGATATGACACTAACTAGACAAACATATTACATGACCCATTATCAACATAATTAACACCCCCCCTCAAGTTGGGTGAAAGATAGAGGTTACACCCAACTTGCCACGTAATCTCTGTAGTAGATCTCTGGTAACTGCTTTTGTCAACATGTTTGCACATTGATGTCCTGATTGCACATGCTGTAATTGAAATTCCTTTGCGAGTACACTGTCCCAAATAAAATGATAATCTATTTCAATATGTTTTGTTCTTTCATGGTATACAGGATTTGAAGCTATCTGTATTGCTGCTTTGCTGTCACAAAATATAGGTATAGGTTTTGCAGTGAGTAAGTCCATTTCCATCAGCAAAGATCTCAACCATTTTTCCTCACATATGCCTGAAGCTATTGCTCTATATTCTGCCTCAACTGTCGATCTAGCTACAATTGATTGTTTCTTACTTTTTCAGGACACAATGTTACCGCCAATCAGTGTGATATATCCTATGGTCGACTTCCTATCCTCTACTGAGCCTACCCAATCAGCATCTGTATAAATTTCAATATCATTGTGACCATTAGATTTGTAATTGATTCCATGTCCTGGAGTTGTCTTCAAATATCTTAATATGTGGAACACAACATCCATATGATGCTTTGATGGATGTTGCATAAATCGACTCACTATACTCACTGCGTATGCTATATCTGGCCGTGTGATGGTCAAGTATATTAATTTTCCAACCAATTTCTGATATTTGGTCACATCGACTCTTTCAGCTCCATCTTCCAGCTTTAATTTATGATTTACATCCATTGGAGTATATGTAGGTTTAAAATTTTCCATCTTGACTTCCTGCAAAAGATCCAATGTATATTTTCTTTGATTCAGAAAGATATCACTTCCAGAATAGGCTACTTTAATGCCCAAAAAATAGTGTAATCTTCCAAGATCTTTAATGTCAAATAACCGATAAAGGTTCTTCTTCAATTTTTGAATTTCTTCAGTATCATCACCTGTTACAATAATATCATCCACATATACTAATAGTAAAGTTAATTTTCCCCTTTTTTTAAAGAACAATGTATGATCACTTATACTATTTTTATATCCCAAGTCAATAATACTTCTCTTCAATTTCTCAAACCAAGCTCTTGGGGATTGTTTTAATCCATATATGGCCTTTCTCAATCTGCATACCTTTTTTGTTGGGTTCGGATATCCCAATGGTAATTCCATATAAATTTCTTCTTTGAGTTCTCCCTGTAGAAAAGCATTTTTTACGTCTAGTTGCCACATTACCCAGTTTCTTTGAGCTGCAATACTGATAATAACTCGTATAGATGTGAGTTTCGCTACTGGTGCGAATGTCTCCTCATAATCAATTCCATATGCTTGACTATATCCACGTGCAACAAGTCTTGCCTTTTACCTTTCTAACGAACCATCTGCCTTGTATTTAATTGTATATACCAACTTGCATGAGACTGCTTTCCTGTCTTCGGGTAAGTCACTGATTTCCCATGTTTGATTCTTTTCTAATGCTTGGATTTCAGACTTTATAGCTTCAACCCACTTCTCGTCTTTAGATGCTTCAAAGTAACTTTTTGGAATTTGATATCTCAGCCTTTAGCACAAAATTATAATAGCTCTCTGATAATCGATCATAAGATATAAATTAAGAAAGTGGATACTTACAACACGATCTCTTTCCTTTTCTGAGTGCTATGGGAACATCTGAGTCATCTATATCTTCATTCTGGGATTCTTTTGTAGTGTCATCTGGATTAGATAATATTCCTCCCCCTTGATTCATCCTCTCAGTTTGTTTGTGCATAAAAATATTTCTCTCCCCCTTTCTCTATACCTGTATCTTGCTGTCTCCTGGAATTTGATCTGTCTCTGCAAGTGAATTTTCTTCTTCTAATTCTTCACTCCCACTGAATCTCGGCAGAACAACTGATTCTTTGACGGTATGATCATAATTATCATTTGAATTCTTGTATTATGGAGTATTTTCAAAGAAAGTTACATCCATAGAAATATATCTTTTATGAGAATTAAGATCATAACACACATATCCTTTCTTCTCACAAGAGTATCCAATGAAAATACATTTAATCACCCTTGGATGAAACTTATCTCTGGATTGTTGATGAACATGCACATAACAGACACAGCCAAATATTCTGGGAATAAGATGGAATGGATTATCTTTAGGTTTTTAATTACTTTGAATGGCGATTTTCCTGCAAGAGTCACAGTTGGAATTCTATTCATAATGTACACTGCTGTAAGAATAGCTTTCGGCCAATAATATTTTGAAACATTATGTTCAAGAAGAAGAGTTCTAGCAATTTCCAAAATATGTCGATTCTTTCTTTCTGTTAATCCATTCTGTTGTGGAGTGTAAACACAAGATGTTTGATGTATAATACTCTCCACCATTATCTGATCTGAGTGTCTTCACAGTATGACCAAACTGAGTTTTGATAAGATTATGAACCAAAGGAAAGATAGAAGATATTTTTTACTTAGACTTCATTAAATAAACAAAGGTAAGTCGGGAGTAATCATCAATAAAAGTAACAAAGTACTTAAAATTTCCAATAGACGGAATTATACATGGTCCCCAAACATCAGAATGTATGAACTCAAAAGGAATATCTGATCTTGATTCACTACTAGGAAAAGTCACTCGATGATGCTTTGCCTTTTGACACACATGACACTGAATTATCACATCACTAGGAATTGGAAATGAGACAAGTTCTCTTGTTTTTGAGACAGGTAAATGTCCTAATCTGCTATGCCAAATTTTTATTTCATCTTCAATAGAGCTAGCTGCCAAAGCACTTTACGTTTTTGAATTTGGTCTCCAGGTAGTATGTATAGTCCATTGCGTAGTTCACCACGACCAAAGGTTCTTTCCGTCTTCAAATCCTGAAAAACACAGCCATATGGAGAGAATGTAACCGTACAATTCATATCTCTAGTCAATGAACTTACTGAAAGTAGATTTACGGGAAACTCTGGAATATATATCACTGAATTAAGTATGAGATTATCTCTCTGAATTTTTTCCTTTCCTGCCATGGGAATTATAGAACCATTTGTTACTTTTACATTCTGAGGAGTTGAATTCACTTCATACTGCATGAGATTAGACTTGTTCCCTACCATGTGATCAGTAGCTCCTGAATCTGTGATCCAATTAGGAAAAGTTGAAGAATCTTTAGATGAATAATTACCACTTATGCTGTATGAGGTAGGTGGACTTGATTCTGCTTTTGATGAAGAGGTTGAAGGTTGATCTTGTAACCTTGCTTCAATTTCTGCAATTTGCTTCTTTAGTTCTGCCACTTCATTTATTGAATTCATTTCAACCTTTGGTTCAGATATAGTTACCACATGACTGCCATAATCTTTATATTCTGGGGTTTTCCTACTGTAATCTCTATATTCTGGAGGTTTTCCAATAATCTCCCAACATTGTTATTTTGTGTGTCCTCTTTTTCCACAATGTGTGCACTGTAATTTGCTTTTATCCTCATAATATTGATTCCTACCTCTTCCTCTACCTCTGAATGAGTTTCTTCCTCTCTGATAACTGCTCTGTCCTCTACCAACAAATGTAGATTTTTCAACTTGTATATGTTCACCTTTCTCAAGATTCTTTCTATCTTCTTCTCTTAGCAATAATGAGTATACTGTGCCAAGTGACGGGAGATCTTCCTTGCTTAGAATGTTTAATTTTATAGATTCATACTCTGATGAAACTCCCCATAGCAGATCAAATACTTTTCGAATTTCAGACTCCGCTGTTCTTTCTTTGACACAATGACTACATTTATTTTCCACAATATATCTTTGTTCATTCCAGAGTTCACGTAATTCCCCATAATACTCACTGATTGATCTGGTTCCTTGACGACATTTTCTGATCCTCTCAATAATTTCATATTCTTTTGCAATGTTCTTCTGTCTAGAGTATGCCTCTTCCACTGCAGTCCAAATTTCTGCAGCTGATTCTATATACATAAAAGTCTTGCTGATAGATGGGTTCAAGGACTGGATCAACCATGAACTTACAAGGGCGTCTTTTCCCATCGTTCATATTCTGCACCACTTCCTTCTAGTGGTGGTGAGGTCTTCCTGATAATAGATGTTTTTCCTCTGGATCTTAAGACCGGCTCTATAAACCTAGCCCATTCCCTATAATTTCGTCCATCTAGGCGAATATTTGTAATTTAGAATGGTTCAATCTTTTGATCCTATCCATATGTGGCTGACATAGTTTCTTCCTTCAATCTTCCATCCATCTTAATCGAGATCTATAAGGATTAAGAAGAATTGAGATTCCTACGTGTTTAATACCTTGTAGCAATACACGTTTTTCAGTTATATCTGATGTATTTAACCTGCTGCCAATAATCCTCACTTCCTGTTATAGGTTTTCTTTACTGAAATCACACGGCCAATTATATTAGCCCTCAAGTTATAGTACTAGTTGATTTGATATCAAGTGGACGGCAAATAGAGAATGGCGAGTGGCGACTGCAACTGATAACAATAAGATGGCAGATGTAAAATGGCGAACGACAATGTGGATGTACTCATTATTCCCTTGCGATATTTGAATCAGCAAGATCAGCAGCCAGTTGATTTGATTTAATCAGACGAAATTCAAACACTGACTGTCTTGATTCAAGAAGAAAAGAAAATCTTCTTTGTTCCCTTGCAATAGTCTGATTCTGGAATATGATTGACAGAAAAATTCCAATTGGCTGATTCACCCACGATCAGCTTTAATTGGCTGTAACTTTGTTTGTCTGATAAATCAATGTAGATTATTTGTTTCATCAAACATTCAAGAGGCTAATATCAACTTTTCTGATTTTTTTTAGGGAAGAAGAACACCTTGACTGACCGCGACTTCCACATGTATTGCTAGAGATGAAGAACACTTCGGCTGACAGCAATTTCTGCATGCTCGGTGTTGAAGAATATGAGTTTAGAGTCAGTTTTAGTACATATAATGTCTTAGGACAGTAAAATTGATGTTTAGAGTATTATTGTAATTGTCCGAAGTCGTAAGCGCATTTTGGTAATTTTCTGTACTAAGGGTATTTCGATCATTTTATGTTTTACAACTCCTTATATAAGGGCTAATAGGCTGTATTAGGGTTTAAGGTTGCAGGGATTAAGAACGAGAGAGAAAGAAGGGGGGCAACCTCCATTGGAGGTCTGACCCCCCTCCGATTTCTATTGTTACTCTTCTTCTTTTATCAATAAATTATATTGTTTATTATTTGATGTGTTTCTTGGTAATTTCAACATGATATCAGAGCTGGAAAACCAGTTGGTTGAGCATCGGCGGAGGAGATTAACGTCCTACTGCAAAACAGAGTGCAATCAGGTGAAAATCGGCCAGTCTGGAAATTTCTCTCAGATTGAATTTTCACATAATGTTGGCACTGCTTTGAAGAGGTAAGCATCATCCATTTCATCCAAAATTTCTACTGCATAAATCTGGATGTGCAGAGGTTCCAACGAATCAATAGTCGTGAGAATCGGAGATCGGTTGATGAAGTTTTTATCTATCGAAATAGAGCCAACAGAAAGCAGATATTTGAGTAAAACGAAGTGTGATCTTCATTGATCTAGTACTGATCTATCATTTACAAGATAGATCTACACAACATTTAGAAGGATCAAGAGTAGATTATGAAGATTTGAGCCATGTTGGCTTCACCAGAGGTGCTGAATTAGGTTATATCCGTTTTAAAGCACCTGAAGGAGCCCAAATGTGCTGCAGCTGTCGTTGCTGAGAAAGGTGGTGACTTGGGATGGTTTCCCCAAGGAAAGATGGCAGGAAAAACTAACCGAAGCTTTGGTCTGGACTAGAAGGGAATTGCTGCCTGATGCATCAAAAAATTTTGGTACAAGTGTGTATTTTGTATCTTTCTGAACTGATCGATCTATCTTTATGCACAACATGGTTTGAGAAACTGACTTTTTGGTGAATCAGTTATCTATATTCAAGAATCTTTATGACTAGATAGATTTGATTTTGTTCCCAGATGCTTGAGAAACAGCAAGTTTCATAAATTGGATTCTACATTGGAAGTTGCATTACATGAATTTGTTAACAAGGATGACAAAGCAGCATTCTATTCCAGTGTACTCTACAATCTCGTAGAGACAGTATACTGGATTTGATGGAGAAGAAACTATAAGTCCTGCAAAATAGCCTGATAATTTGAAAAAAGGAAGGTGTTGCTCCAAAAGCAATAATGATGGCTGACCCATTCTTTCCAATTTTTTTTAAGAGAGTTAATACAAAATCCTAAAAAAGAAGATTTGAATCTTTAAAAAAGGAAGGATAAGTTTATTTCTTTTGAATTTCAAATGCTGGAAATGGCAGTTATAGATTATATTTCCTGATTTTGTGGAAAGTAAACCAGAAAGATAGTTATGAAAGCTTAATTTCCTGATTTGGGTGAAAGGATAAGATAAAAAGGGAAGGATTATCCCATTTTTTTAGGAAAGAAAATAATCAACTGCTGCCCATTATCTGGATAAAGAAAGTTGTTACAGAAAAAGAATGGATAGAAAATATAGTCTATCCGAGATTGTATGGGTATTCTAAAAAGAAGAATCGCAGAGATTCAATGTGAATGCAAGTTAGAGATCAATGAGGATGATGCTGATTGAAAATCTGCACCTGCAGTTGCACGCCTCTGCATCTGACATTATGTATGAAAAGAACATTACTGCTGAGACGTACTCACAAGATGGGATTACCCTTTTTTTTTAGAGTTCAGGGTTCTGGACCTGCAAGCGATTTAAGTTGAACTGGTGGCTGCATCTCTAAATTCTATATACTTTTATGTATTGGATTCTGGTTATACGGTCTTCACTTGATCTGGAAGCTTTACCACCGCAGAGGACCAGGAGTTTGTGGGCAGGCAGCTGGATGTTATCAAGCCAAATATCCAATCCAAGCCACAAAAGGAACGTTCAGAGTCTGAAAAGTTTTGGGACTTGCTCGGTAGAAAAGTTGAATATCCTAGCCAAAAGATAGTGAATGAGTCTGAAAATGATCCTCGTTTGTTTGCTTGCCTTCATTGACAACATAACATTATCATCAATGGACTTTGTAAGGTTGGGAACACTGGTAGGCTGGCCGAGGCACGAAAGAAAGGATTGGAAGACTTCTGGAGATGCATGCTAATAGTAGAGAGGATGTGAAGGCTGCGCTGACAGGTGATATAGCTGCACTTACAGGACTCAAAGATACAATAACAGGTGAAACCCTTTGCGATCCTAAGCATGCAGTTGTTCTTGAAAGGATGGATTTCCCAGATCCTGTTATTAAAGTTGCAATAGAACCCAAAACCAAAGATGACATTGATAAGATGGCTACTGGACTGATCAAGCTTGCTCAGGAAGATCCATCATTTCATTTTTCAAGAGATGATGAAACTAATCAGATTGTCATCGAAGGTATGGGAAAACTACATCTTGAGATCATTGTTGATCGATTGAAGAGGGAGTATAAGGTTGAAGCAAATGTAGGAGCACCACAAGTAAATTACAGGGAAAGCCTTTCTAGAGTGGTAGAAGTTAAATATGTCCACAAGAAACAGTCAGGTAGACAAGGTCAGTTTGCAGATATAACTATGAGGTCTGAGCCGATGGATGCTGGAGAGAGTTATGAATTCAAGACTGAAATAAAGGGTGGTGCTGTTCTAAAAGAATATGTACCTGGTGTGATGAAAAGTCTGGAAGAATATGTACCTGCTGTAGATGTGCGTGCAGTGTTAGTTGATGGTTCTTACCATGATGATGTTGATTCAAGTGTGCTGGCATTCCAGTTAGCAGCTCGAGGTGCATTCAGTGATGGTGTGCGCAAAGCAGGTCCAAGATTGTTGGAGCTCATTATGAAAGTGGAAGTGGTTACTCCAGAAGAGCACTTGGGTGATGTTATTGGTGATCTGAACTCAAGGAGAGGCCATATAACAGTTTTTGGAGATAACGCCTGGAGGTCTCAAGGTGGTTGATGCTTTGGTGCCACTAGTGGAAATGTTTTAATACGTGAGCACTCTCCATGGAATGACAAATGGTCGTGCATCTTACACCATGCAATTGGCCAATGTTCAATTGTGTGAAGATGACAGTCATTGATGACTGCATTAATGATTATATTTGCAGCCATTGAAGTTGCAGAAATTTGCAGCTATGAAGACAACCATGAAGGCTAAATTGAAGAGTTATTGCAGCCATGAAGCTGCTAAAATAAAAAACTAAGAAGGCTAAGTATTGCAGCAAAGAAGATTGCTTGGAAGATGGACAACCAAGGAGCATATGGAATTAAATACAAACAAATACAGAAAATCAGTCTTCTTGACTACATATGCATGAAAAATTAAATCATGAAGAGGCTAGAGAGATTTGTTGATATAGAATGTGATAGTATCACCGAGAATCATGAAAGTTAAGACTTTTGATTGCTGAAGTAAACAGCCTGGAGAGCTGAAAAAGTGGTTGCAATCACCATGTGAAGGGGCACAGATCGACTAGTATGAGTAGATGTCTGTTTTTTGAGTGGTACACAAAGGGCACCCAACCAACACACCGGCTGCAGCCACCATGTGAAGGGGCATAGGAAAAGCCGTGTGAAGTGTGTATGGTTGAGTAATACCTCCTATACAAAAGATCAGCTTTTTAAAGAGTAGAAGAAACATGATTTTTCTAAGTGTAGCTGCCAAATCACTTTATAAAGAAGAAGAAAGAGAGAGGGAGCAAACGACACCCATAGAAGGTCGTGTGTTACTCATGTATTCTTGATTGTTCAAGTTGTCTTTACAGAAGCCTCGAAGAAATTACTAGTTCATGTGTAATGTATAAAGTTATGATGATGATCAGCCAGCAAGATTGAGTTGATGTTGCAGCCATAGATACTGCTTGAGATGATAAGCTAAGAGGGTTGAGTTAATGTTGCAGCCAGAGATGCTGCTTGAGATGATCAGCCAGGAGGGTTGAGTTAATGTTGCAGCCAGAGATGCTGCTTGAGATGATCAGTCAGGATGACTGACTTGATGTTGCAGCAAGAGATGCTGCTTGAGATGATTAGTCAGGAAGGCTAAGTTTATATTGCAGCCTGAGATGCTGCTTGATATGATCAGCTAGGAAGGTTGAGTTTGAACATGTTGCAGCCAAAGAAGCTGTTGAAGATTAAACCAGTGATGAAGACAGATAAAGAATGTTACAGACAAGAATTTTTTTAGTAAGTTTGGAGTTCGAAGTATCTCACTCCCAACTTGAGGGGGGGTGTTGAAGAATATGAGTTTAGAGTCAGTTTTAGTACATATAATGTCTTAGAACAGTAAAATTGATGTTTAGAGTATTATGTAATTGTCCGAAGTCGTAAGCGCATTTTGGTAATTTTCTGTACTAGGGATATTTCGGTCATTTTATATTTTACAACTCCTTATATAAGGGCTAATAGGCTGTATTAGGGTTTAAGGTTGCATGGATTAAGAAAGAGAGAGAAAGAAGGGGGGCAACCTCCATTGGAGGTCCGACCCTCCTCCGATCTCCATTGTTACTCTTCTTCTTTTATCAATAAATTATATTATTTATTATTTGATGTGTTTCTCGGTAATTTCAACACTCTGCTCTGATACCATCTTAGTTTCAATCAATTCATTTCATCGATAAGAATCAAGGAACTAAGTAGTATTGATAAGATCAAAGTTTTCATTGAATTAGCCCCTTCACTGGGAGACCGTACGCTTTCTTTCTTTCATTACTACTACACCCTAACTAATCTCAGACTTTATACTAAACCTAATCTAATTTAAAAGACATAATTACCCTTAACTTTAGGACACGGTTCCCAATGGATCTGCCCAATGGATCTGATCCAGATCCATTGGGTCTAATTATGACATTTACTTCATTAGACAGAACCTTTATTTAGGCTTTGATATGACACTAACTAGACAAACATATTACATGACTCATTATCAACATAATTAACAAGAGATACAAGGCTAGACTAGTTGCTAAAGGTTATGCCCAAGAATATGTAATTGACTATGATGAAGCTTTTGCCCCAATAGCTAGAATGACCACAATTAGAATTCTCATAACTATTAGTGCAATTAAGCAATGGAATATATACCAACTTGATGTCAAGAATGCTTTCTTGAATGGTTACTTGAATGAAGAAGTGTACATGAGTCCTCCTCCTGGGGTCACTCTCCCTCCTGGTCATGCTCTTAAATTATGAAAGGCTTTGTATGGTCTGAAATAAGCTCTAAAAGCTTGGTTTGATCGATTTGAAAAATTCATGCATTTGCATAAATTTGTGACTTGCTATACTGATATTGCATTGTTTGTACGAAAAACACAATCCGGTATTGTATCTTGCTTTTGTATGTGGATGACATGATCATCACAGGAAGTGATGAAGTGGGAATTGCTGAAGTTAAACTTAATCTGCATCACGAATTTGATATGAAAGACTTGGGCTTGCTGAATTACTTTTTAGGTATTGAGATAACGAAAAATAGTTGTGGATACTTTATGTCTGAAACCAAGTTTGCTAACGATATTGTTGAAAGGTCCGATATTACAGATACTAAGGTTATTGACACACCGGAAATCCTAGGCACCAAACTACGGTCCACTGATGGTGAGAAATTGGAGGATCCCACTCCTTATCGACAGCTCATAGGTGCACTCACTTATCTCACCATTACTAGACCAGATATTTCTCATGTAGTACACATAGCAAGCCAATTTCAACAGGCACCCACTTCTGTTCATATGAGTGTTGTCTTGCGCATCATTCTATATATCAAAACACTGCCCACAAGGGGGTCCTCTTAACTTCCTTCTTATCTTTTGATTTATCTGTATATACAGATGTTGATTGAGGTGGATATGTCAACAATAGACACTCTACGACTGGTTTTTATGTATTTTTAGGTGAATCTATTGTTTCTTGGAAGTACAAAAAGTAACAGAAGGTGTCCCTCTCATCCACAGAAGCCGAATATCGAGCAATGGCTACAGCTGCGATGGAGATTTCTTGGATCACAGCCCTTCTAGCAGACATGGGAGTCAATGTCAAACACCCGACCATCATGTATTTGAGTATTTTCTAAGGTAGAGGTTTGACACTTAATCCTTACAACTATGATAGTAGAGTCCGCAACAAACAATAATTTTTGGCTTCAAATCACAGTATCTATTCATAACAAACAATGCTTCCAGCCTTTAATCACTCTCACGGTGTATGATTCCAAACGGCAGATGATGTGTTTTTTCTTTCACAACAACAAATATCATACGATTCCAAGGGATTGATAGCTAACTGAAGGGAATAACCTGTGGGAGTCTAAGCGAATACCTCAAGAAAAGAACTTAATAATTGTTTCTGAACATCAACATCTTACTTAATCCATGATTTTGATTTTTTTCTTTGTTTCACCCACGATTTTCACCGAAACAGGCTTTGATACCATGTAGAAAAATAACCCACATACTTTGGAGAATCAACAATTCATGCAACTAAAGAACAAAGCATGGAAGCAAGGGGTCGGCGCCACCATGGCTGCCGCAACCTCTCTTTCTTTATTTCTTGCTTAAGAAACCTAATTACACTTAGGGCAGACTTTATATAGGATTCTAACTTGAAAGACCAAAAACACTACCTACTATCTATCTGTGACTCCAAATGGATTGGATGTTAATCCATTTGGATCCACATGACTCACTTACACATTTCTACTTACATAAACATAAAAACAATAGGGAAAATACATCAAAAGGTTAATTCACTCTTCATCACTATATGTGAAAAATGCCTTCTTTCAAGGAGACTTGAATGAAGAAGTATATATGGAATTTCCTTTAGGAATGAATATTAAAGCATCTAATGATACAATGTGCAAACTAAATAAAGCTATCTATGCGCTGAAACAATCATCAAGAGCATGGTTTGAGAAATTCAGTGAGGTAGTGTGCAGTTTGGGGTACCAAAAAAGTCTAAATGATCATATAATTTTTTTTAAGAAAGGTACAAAATTAATTATTCTTGCAGTTTATGTTGATGATATCATTGTTACAGGTGATGACATTGAAGAAATATCAAGGTTAAAACAGAATCTTCACAGATTATTTGACCTCAAAGACTTGGGCGGACTTCACTATTTCTTGAAAATAGAGGTGTTATATTCCACCCAAGGTATCTTCCTAACTCAGAGAAAATACACTATGGATCTACTCCAAGAAACAAATATCATTGATTGTAAACAAAGTGATACTCTATGGAAGTAAATTATAAATTATTCATTGGTGATAGTGAAGAGTTTAGGAACATTCACAAATACCAGACTTTGGTCGGCAAGCTTATATACTTGACAATTATTCATCTAGATATTACTTATGTTATGGACATTGTGAGCAGATTTATGCATTCTCCCACAAAGAATCATATGGATGTCGTGTATAGAATTCTTCGATATCTCAAATCAATACCTGGTATGGTTCTTCTTTATTCCAAATTTTACAAATTCAGTATCTTATAAATTCCTAGCCGACCCCATCTAGTATGGGAAAAGGCTTAGTTTTTGTTGTAGTATCTTATAAATTCCAAATTTAAAGATGACCGAAAATCAACTAAAGGTCATGTTACACTACTTGGTGGTAATATTATATCTTGAAAGAGTAAAAAACAGACAGTTGTTGCCAGATCTACAACTAAAGTAGAATACTGAGGGATAACTCAAGCTATGTATGAAGGAAAATGGGTATCTTCATTGATCAGTGAACTTGGATTTACTTCTATTCAGCGTATACCATTATAATGTGATAGTAATGCAGCAATTCAGATGACTTTCAATCCAGTATATCATGAAAGAACCAAACATATAAAGATTGACTAACACTTCATCAGAGAGAAGATAACAAATGAGGAATTCAAATTGGAGTATGTCAAATAAGCAAAACAGAGGGTTGACTTTCTAACTAAAGTTATTATCAGTAGACAACTCAAGGATACGTTATCCAAGTTGGATGTTCTCAATATCTTTCACCCAACTTGAAAGGGAGTGTTAAATATTTTTAACTAATAGTCGTTATGGGTCTTAGTGTAGTTTATGTCTATTTAGTAGTACTTAATTAAGATTAGGGGTATTTTAGTTATTCAAGTTAGATATTACTTATAAATAGGTAGATTAGGGTTAAGTGTAAGGATAAGAAAGAGAAAGGAAGGTTGGGCGATAGCTAGTAACATGGCATGACTTTCAACTTTTGGGGCAGATTGGAGAGGAATGCCTCCAATCTGCCGATATCTATAAGTTTCTCATATTTTCATTCTATAATATGATTTTATAACATCAAGTATGGTTCTTTTTCAAGGCATCTATCTCTTCCTCCATAGCATAATGCCATTTTCTAGACATATTGGCTTCTTCCCATATTTTTGGAATTTTCACATCTCCTAAATTTGCTATAAAGGGTTGATAATTTATTGAGATTCTCCCATAGTCAGTGTAATTAATAATTGGATACACATATATGCGTTTTTCTTTTCGCAAAGCAATGGGCAGGTCTTGTGTTAACAACACTTGAATGTCATCTGCATATGATGAAAATTTATTTCTTGTTCCTCGTGTATACTCAGTTGAAGAAATGCTTTTGTTGTTCTTCATTGTCTTCCATCTGACAACTTCCATTATTTTCTTCATCATCTTCTTCATTTTCTTCATAAAGTATTGGTAATAATGGTTCTTGTTTTGCTGCATTTTCAGTCTCCCCCTCAATGCTATAGTAATGTATGAGTTCATGAAAGGTAACAATCTCTAGATACAAAATTTTTTGGTAGATCAAAACACCTATAGCCTTTATGAAAAGGAGAGTAACCAACAAATACACATTTCATAGCTCTAGGATCAAGTTTATCTTTATTGATATGATGAATATATACAAGGCACACACACACAAAAACCCTAGGTGTAAAATTGAACAAATTTTCACTAGGAGACAATAACTATAGAGGTACCTTTTCATCCAAAAATGATGATGGTATCCGATTTATTAGATATACTGCTGTTAGAAATGCCTCACTCCATAGATATTTTGGGATTGAACTACCAATCACTAGTGTTCTGGCCATCTCTAGTATATGTCGATTCTTCTTTTCTACATTTCTATTATGCTCTGAAGTATACATGTAAGATGTTTGATGTATAATCCCATGAATTGTTAGGTATTTTTTCAAGATAGCTGAGGTATACTCACCCCCATTGTCTGATCGAACAATCTTAACCTGCACTTAAAATTATTTTCAATAAATCTATAAAATAATGGAAATATAGTAGCAATTTCATCTATGGATTTCAACAAATAAACAATAGTAAAGCGGGAGTAATCATCAATAAATGAGACAAAATATCTATGGCCTGTAATATAGGCAACTAAACAAGGTCCTCATACATTTGAATGTATCAAATTAAATATACCATGAGATCTTGACATGCTTTTAGGAAAACTAAACCTAACATGCTTTCCTAACTTACATGCCTCACATTGAACGTGGATTTCATTCTTAAATTTTGCCAATTGCGGTATTATAGTGTGGAGTTTCTGAATTGGAGGGTGTCCAAGCCGATGATGCCAAAGTACCATTTCTTCTTCATGCTGTGTGGATGCTATATTTGCTACTATGTCTTTTCTTCTTTCTTCGGGGTGTAAAGTTCTCCACTTCTATCATATCCAATGGCCTTTCTCATTCTTAGTTCCTGAAAGGCTGAAATACATAATAAGATAAAAAAAATACATTGCATAATTTAATCTAGCTGATAAAGCACTAATTAAGAGAAGATTCATAGAGATTTGTGGTACATATAAAACAAGACCAAGCATTCCAAATGTTGTCTATAACTTTCCTCTTCCAATTATTGATATGAATGAATTGTCCGCAATCTTGACTTTATCATTTAATTCCACATAATCAAGTAAGCCCTCTTTGAAATTCATCATGTGTTCAGTAGCACCTGAGTCAATAACCTAATATATATGCGATGATGAATGAATATTAAGAGTATTACTGCTTGGTCATGCTTATTCACCCTGAGTTGCAGCCATGGTTGCATGAATCCTATCTCAAGGGTCTATGTAGGAGAAGAGGTCTCTGTAAGTCTACCCTCAAGTTTCTCTAGACGCTGACAGGTTTTTAATACTTTTAAAATCTAGTTTTTCATACCTTCTTATAGGTTCTTCTTTTGATCTTCTTTCTATATGTCCAAACCATCTTAAATGATATTCTCTCATTTTATCCTCTATTGGTATCACTCCTAATTTGTTTCTAATAACCTCATTATGTATATGGTTTTTTCTTATATGACCACTCATCCATCTCAACATCTTCATTTCTATCACAGACATCTTTTTACATGTTGATGATTAACTGCCCAACACTCAGAACCATAAAACATGGCAGGTCTAATAGTTGCTCTATAATATTTACCTTTTAACTTTAATGGTATCTTCTTATCATAAAGAATACCTGATGCTCCTCTCTATTTTAACCAACCAATATTAATTCTATGCGTAACATCTCCATCAATGCTTCCATCACTTTGAAAAATTGACCCTAGGTATTTAAAACTTTCCTTTTCGGGACTGTAGTGTGTGCCAATTTTAATTTTTATGTCCTCTGTAGTAACCAAATGATCAAACTTACATTCCATATATTCTGTCTTTGTTCTACTAAGTCGGAGGTACCTTCTAATGTTTCTCTCCATAGTTCCAATTTTCTATTAACTTTTTCTTTAGACTCCTCCACTAACACAATGTCATTTGCAAATAATATACACCAAGGTACTTCATCTTAAATATGTTTTGTTAACTCATCAATCACCATTATAAATAAGTATGGACTTAAAGTTGATCCTTTATTTAACCCAATATTAACTTCAAAGAAGTCCGTCATTCTTTCATTAGTCTTCACACATGTTTTTGCACCATCGTACATGTCTCTTATAAGGTTTATGTATGTCAATGAGATACCTTTTATTTTTAAGGTTCTCCAAAGAACCTCCCTCGGTACCATATCGTAAGCTTTTTCTAGATCAATAAATATCATGTGGTCTTTCTTTTTTGCTCTAAAATGTTTCATAAGACGTATCAAAAGGTGAATCACTTCAACAGTAGATCTGCCTAACATGAATCCAAATTGGTTCTCTGTTGTACTTGATACTTGTCTTAACCTACATTCAATAATTCTTTCCCACAAAAAGAAAAGAGCAAAATAAATGAAGAGAAATTTCTGGGCAGCATGCAACCCTTCTTGGGTTCTGCGGCTCCTCTTTTGGCTTCTAATAAAACCTAAATGGCTCTATTCCACTTTATACTTACTTGTTCTAACTTGAATGACAATAATACCCGTACTTAAGTAATATATAAAGCACTAATCTAACGTATAATTTCTGGTATCCTTCAACAATTATGAGGTCCTCCTATTCACAATGATATGATTCTCTTGCTGTGCCAACATTATGCACTTATTTTCAGTCATACATGAATCCATGTGGTCTGGAACCCCGAAAGAAGAGAAGATCGTGGAGAATGAGGAAACATGCATTAATCATGCTTGGTGTCATATGGATGTGTTGCAGGCTAAAATGTGGTTAAAAATTTGCCTAACTGTAAGCTGCAAGAAAGCCACTCATGCTGTTGTTTGTTGCAAATATTCTCTGGTTCTGTGTAGGATCTGCCATTCTGGACATCTAAAGCAACACAATTTCTATTTTCTGTTTTCAATTCTTCAAGTTTCTTTTTTTTCAGTTTCTCTTCCTAAACTTTTTGAGGAGAAAAAGATTATTTTGCAGTTCAGGACATATGCTTCCTATTAGTCATGGAATCTGGAAAACCCTAAATGATTGACTTATAAATTATAGATGTTAATGGTACTTAATTGATGCTCTGCCACTCATCACATGATTTTGCAGATGCTAGTGTCATGATTGATATGCTGTTATCCATTGGCATAACTATCACATTGACCATGGTTTCTCTCAATGTAAACCTTCGGTATACACTGAATATGCTTAAAATCAGCTTCCACTATTTTATTTTACTTTAGAGAAATTTTACTGTCTTCTTGATTTCTCCATTCTATTTTTTATGACCGTAGGCCCATAACTGCATTGCAGAGTTTATCATTATTCATGCCTGGATATTTCTTTTCAAATATACTATCATAGAGTGAATATGTTTATGAGCTTTAGACATAATAAAACTGACTCAAAAACTTGATGCATGCCTCACCAGATTGGCATTGTATTCTTTTCACTTCTTGCTTATCCTCCCTTGAGCGCAACTCTGTTTCGTCCTGTCTCATTGACTTGCTGGTTCTCATTTCCTCTCTTCTTAATCCAATCTCTTGAAGTGCCTTTTCATTCTGTGCCCTGCTATTCCATGCCCAGCAAGAAAAGTGAGGAAAAATGTTAGCTGAGAGATCAGCCTAAAATCTCCCTCAGTGAGTGAATAAGCTACTCAAACTTCCCATTGGTTGGATTTTTTCTTTTCAAATCTTAAGCTGATTTGCTTTTATGCATTCTTTGGAAGTGATTTAAAGGTGCATGCTTCAAAATGGTGAAAGTTTTAAATAATAAAGCACGAGATTTTTTGTTGATTTATGTTTTGAGCTTATCTGAACCACATGTCTGATGCCGTAGTTTTATCGAAAAATATGTGACACCATAAGAATTTACTGGATCAAACAACAACAACAACAACGAAGCCTAACAACAACAACAACAACTAAGCCTTTTCCCATATAGATGGGGTCAACTACATGGATTCTTGTTTCTATAGAGCTTGATCATGTGCCATGCTAACCGTTAACTCAACATAAGGTTAAATCATGCTTTATTGGTTCCTTCCAATACTTTTGTGGTCTTCTTCTCCTTTTAACATTTTCACAATCTAGTTTCTCATACTTTCTTGTTATAGCTTCCTTTGGTCGTCTTTCTATATTTCCAAATCATCTTAAACTATTTTCTCTCATTTTTTCATCTATTGGTGTCACTCTCAATTTGTTTCTAATAACCTCATTACATATGCAAGTCTTTCCTTATGTAACCACTCATCCACTTCAATATTTTCATTTCTACCATGAACATCTTTTCTACATGTTAGTGATTAACTGCCCAACAGTAAAAACCATATAGCATAGTGGGTCTAATTGTTGTTCTATAATATTTACCTTTCAACTTTGAAGGTATCTTCTTGTTATATAGAATACCTGATGCACCTCTCCATTTTAACCAAACTTCATTAATTCTATGCATAATATCTCCATCAATTTTTTCATTACTTTGAAAAACTGAACTTAGATATGAAGGATGCAATATATACAAATCTTAATTTCTATGTTATTTGAAGGTACAAATTATCAAACTTGCATTCCATATTTTTGTCTTTTTTCTACTAAGTCGAAAGCCTTTACTTTCTATTGTTTCTCTTCACAATTCAATTTCGTATTAAATTTTTCCTTAGACTTATCCACTAATACAAATACAATGTCATCTGTGAATAACATATACTAAGGGACTTCATCTTGAAAATGTTTGGTTAACTCGTCAATAACCAATGCAAATGAATATGGATTTAAAGCTCATCCTCAGTGTAATTCAATATTAACCTCAAACAAATTTGTCATTCCTTTGTGGGTCCTAACATATGTTTGTATACTATTATACATGTCTCTTATAAGAAGGATGTATGTCAAAGGAATACCTCTCTTTTCTAAGATTCTCCAAAGAATATCTCTTGACTCTCTATTATAAGCTTTTCTAGATTAATAAATACCATGTGAAGATTTCTTTTTGTTCTAAAATGTTTTATAAGATGTCTCAATAGTATCCAAATTGGTTCTTTATTATACTTATATTTGTCTCAACTTACGTTCAATAATTCTTTTCCATAATTGTATAATATAGATTCTCTTTAATAATTTACATAATTCTGAATGTCTTCCTTGTTCGTGTATATGGGTATAATTGTATTTACTTTTTTATGGTACATCATTTTAATGCTTTTAATTCTAAGCTTATGAACTCCTATAGAAGCTTACCCTCTCTGTGAGTAGTTCAAAATTTACTTTTGCATAAAATATTAATCTTTCTTCTTCATTTCCAGGTATGAAGTTTGAGGCTGCACCTTGCTTTCAATAACTTGATGATAATGGTAGTGCTAACTACATCATAACTAGTCTGTTTTATGTAGACAGATATATCAGATGAGAGAATAGCATTTGGATACTTGTCCTTAGATTATTCCTTTTTATGACCGTCCATTTCAGGTTGGCTTTGATTGAAGCCAGAACCGGTTGAACACCGTACTGCAGAACTATGTGACATAAACAGAAGCCTAAAAAGGTTCCCTCAATCAAACATTTTCTGATTCAACACACAAAAGCTGCAGATAGATGTTCAATATTCTGATATTTTTTCTCTTATAATGTATTGTAGTTTTTGTATGGAACTCCATTATTTTTGCATAATTGGTTTGCCTAAAAATATGAAGCAGGGAAATCTTGACTTTTAATAAATCCTATTCGATGCTATTGAATGTGCAAAAAGATATGGTTTCTTGAAGCGGTTAAAGGTGCATGCTTCAAAATGGTGAAAGTTTTAAATAATAAAGCACGAGATTTTTTGTTGATTTATGTTTTGAGCTTATCTGAACCACATGTCTGATGCCGTAGTTTTATCGAAAAATATGTGACACCATAAGAATTTACTGGATCAAACAACAACAACAACAACGAAGCCTAACAACAACAACAACAACTAAGCCTTTTCCCATATAGATGGGGTCAACTACATGGATTCTTGTTTCTATAGAGCTTGATCATGTGCCATGCTAACCGTTAACTCAACATAAGGTTAAATCATGCTTTATTGGTTCCTTCCAATACTTTTGTGGTCTTCTTCTCCTTTTAACATTTTCACAATCTAGTTTCTCATACTTTCTTGTTATAGCTTCCTTTGGTCGTCTTTCTATATTTCCAAATCATCTTAAACTATTTTCTCTCATTTTTTCATCTATTGGTGTCACTCTCAATTTGTTTCTAATAACCTCATTACATATGCAAGTCTTTCCTTATGTAACCACTCATCCACTTCAATATTTTCATTTCTACCATGAACATCTTTTCTACATGTTAGTGATTAACTGCCCAACAGTAAAAACCATATAGCATAGTGGGTCTAATTGTTGTTCTATAATATTTACCTTTCAACTTTGAAGGTATCTTCTTGTTATATAGAATACCTGATGCACCTCTCCATTTTAACCAAACTTCATTAATTCTATGCATAATATCTCCATCAATTTTTTCATTACTTTGAAAAACTGAACTTAGATATGAAGGATGCAATATATACAAATCTTAATTTCTATGTTATTTGAAGGTACAAATTATCAAACTTGCATTCCATATTTTTGTCTTTTTTCTACTAAGTCGAAAGCCTTTACTTTCTATTGTTTCTCTTCACAATTCAATTTCGTATTAAATTTTTCCTTAGACTTATCCACTAATACAAATACAATGTCATCTGTGAATAACATATACTAAGGGACTTCATCTTGAAAATGTTTGGTTAACTCGTCAATAACCAATGCAAATGAATATGGATTTAAAGCTCATCCTCAGTGTAATTCAATATTAACCTCAAACAAATTTGTCATTCCTTTGTGGGTCCTAACATATGTTTGTATACTATTATACATGTCTCTTATAAGAAGGATGTATGTCAAAGGAATACCTCTCTTTTCTAAGATTCTCCAAAGAATATCTCTTGACTCTCTATTATAAGCTTTTCTAGATTAATAAATACCATGTGAAGATTTCTTTTTGTTCTAAAATGTTTTATAAGATGTCTCAATAGTATCCAAATTGGTTCTTTATTATACTTATATTTGTCTCAACTTACGTTCAATAATTCTTTTCCATAATTGTATAATATAGATTCTCTTTAATAATTTACATAATTCTGAATGTCTTCCTTGTTCGTGTATATGGGTATAATTGTATTTACTTTTTTATGGTACATCATTTTAATGCTTTTAATTCTAAGCTTATGAACTCCTATAGAAGCTTACCCTCTCTGTGAGTAGTTCAAAATTTACTTTTGCATAAAATATTAATCTTTCTTCTTCATTTCCAGGTATGAAGTTTGAGGCTGCACCTTGCTTTCAATAACTTGATGATAATGGTAGTGCTAACTACATCATAACTAGTCTGTTTTATGTAGACAGATATATCAGATGAGAGAATAGCATTTGGATACTTGTCCTTAGATTATTCCTTTTTATGACCGTCCATTTCAGGTTGGCTTTGATTGAAGCCAGAACCGGTTGAACACCGTACTGCAGAACTATGTGACATAAACAGAAGCCTAAAAAGGTTCCCTCAATCAAACATTTTCTGATTCAACACACAAAAGCTGCAGATAGATGTTCAATATTCTGATATTTTTTCTCTTATAATGTATTGTAGTTTTTGTATGGAACTCCATTATTTTTGCATAATTGGTTTGCCTAAAAATATGAAGCAGGGAAATCTTGACTTTTAATAAATCCTATTCGATGCTATTGAATGTGCAAAAAGATATGGTTTCTTGAAGCGGTTCTGGGGTACATTCATCTCATTCCTCATACATCATTTGGTTTTTCCATATTTCATTAAATTATCTTGTAAGCCAAGTAATACCATCTCTCCTATGATTTTTCATACTTCTATAGGAATATTGCTTGGTCCTATAGATTTACCAATCCTCATAAGTTTAAAAGCATCTTTGACTTCATTCTTTTAAGTACGTCGATAGAAATTAAAGTTTATATACTCTTCTAATTTGGTTAGCTTACCTAAGTTAATATTAACGCCTATATTTTTTTAAGCTTATGGGAATCATTTTTCTATCTATTTTTCTATCATCATTTATGAGTATATTCTTCTCATCCTCATGTTTGATACATCTAACAAAAGTGAGATCCTTAGTTTTCTTACTTTTAGCCTTCACTATAAAAAAAAATATCTCGTTCACTTTCTTTTGAGTTAAGCTTTTTATATAAATCCTCCTAAATTTTGGCTTTTGCTTCACTGAAGGCATTTTTCGCTTCTTTCTTTGCTTTTTTATAAGCCTCCCAAGTTTCAGTCTTGTTGGGACAATGCAATTTGTAATATACCCTATTCTCCTTAATTTTTTATTACACTACTTCACTCTACCACCAAGCTTCCCTATGTGCCGGTATGTCTCCCTTAAATTTACCTAACATATTTTTTGCTACTTTCCTAATATGTTTAGCCATATTGTTTCATATATAAGAAGATATACCTACATAATTCGAAGATCTCCTTCAAGAATTTTATGTTTAAATTTATCTTCTTTCTCATTTTTGAGATTGCACCATTTAGTCCGAGCAACAACTTAATAGAACATGGCTAAATTATTTAAAGTTGTGGTTGTTAGAAATATCATAATATATTTTCTCCTAAGTGGAGGCTTTGTTGCTTATTAATTTGTCAATATAATGCATTTCAACATCTTAAAATGTGAGGAAAGAAGTAATGCTTTTTTTTTCACTAAAAGGAACTAGTTTGCTTGGAAAGCTTGCCTACTTTGGACCATAGGCAAATTGTGCAAACTATCAATGCGTTTAAACGAAATGAAACATGCTTAAACTTATGATCTGATAGGCCTAGGGCCTAGATGATATTCTTATCAGCAATTGGTTCTTGACGAAACATTTTTCTTTGGAACAGTTACATTATGATCTGTCATGCAGTCATGCTTTTCTTAATATGTTTTGTTTGTGAGGCTTGGTAACTCCTTTACTAGTGGAAACTAAAGTCGATCACCCACAACTTTTTTAATGACTAAAAAAGTTGATTTTGGGGGAAGGAGCAGGGGCTCTGCTGTTTCGACGGAACCATGATATGTATTGATGTCCTTGAACTCTTACATGTAGTTGGTTAAATTTGCAAAACTGTATCTAGTTTCACTAATTTTTCATGATGAGATAATTCCTGTACATTATAATACAGCCTCTATCAATAAAGGAAAGAAGTTTAATATTCTATAAGAAAAGAGGTTTGATATTCTTTGAACTTTTCAAAGAAAGATAACCTTAAATACTTGGGGTCAACATTTAAGGTGGACATATCACACATATAATTGATTTAGGTTAGCTAAAAATGAAGAGATGCCTCAAGCACACGAAGACAAATATACCACAAAAATTAGAGCATGGCAATAAAGATGCCTAACAGATGTCACAAAAGAAAAGATTGTATTCTAATGAGATTACTAGAGAAAGAGTTGAGTTGGTATGACACTAATAGAAAATGAAATGAGAGTGACACGCCAAGGTGGTTCGGACATTTGAAGAGGCAATGAGACGTTGTGAGTCGGACAGTGACACTAAAAGAGGGAGATGAACACCTCTTCAAATGTTGAAGGAAACAACAAGACATGATCTTGTTTATTTGGGGAGTTGCTCAATGGTAACTATGAATTCATGTAACCGAACTCCCTTAGTGTGGGTAAGGGCTTCTTTTTCATTTTTCGTTTTTGTTCTTTAAAATCTTTGAACTTTTGAAAAAGATTGTTCAAGTTTAGCACATAGAAACAAATGGTTCAAATGGATTTATTTTGTTGTTGTTTTCTTCTAGTTCTTTCGTGTTACTGTTGCAAGGAGTCCTGCAAGTCTTTCAAACTGTAGCCTGGCTTTTCACTTGTTAATAACAGTATCTGATCATTGAGTTGTCTGTGTTTTACAATTTATTTGTGAGTTATGGTTCAAATGTCTTGTTGGTCAAGAAAGTAGAAATTTCTGATCAACATCTAATGTTCTGCAGGTGCACCATATGAGAGAACCACAATTAGTAAAGAATATTTGCTGCCAGAAGGTAACTGTTGCTTCAGGCAAACAATCTAAAAATGTTAAGTTGACTCTCCTTTGCTGTTTTAGATGTCAGATTTTATCTATAAGGGACAAAATTTATTGAAAATCCACCATTGTTTTCTTGTTGCATGATTACAGTTCAGTCTTGGTTTTTCCGATTATTTTCAAGCTGAAGAAGAAAAATCTCTTTCTGCTTCTCAATTTTTAGGTTGAGATGTTAAACATGGCGTCATGTCATAAAAGTTGACAGTTTAGGCAGATGAGGATCTTCCACTTGCTTCCATTGGTTTGACGATAAATGTGGTTGACTGTATTTATCCATGGTTATTATAAGGCATATCTTGGTATCTGTTTTCTAATAAACCATCGTTCATTTCATCTTCAACACCCTTTTGTTCCAATCAAAAGTAAAGTGAGAGGTAAGTCCTTGTTGTTGCAGCGTTCTTGCCAAACTGAACTTTCCTCTCAAGCTTATCTGCTTACCCATGTGGGAAGTTTCTTCAAGTATGTGACTCCTTTTATTAAAGGTTGCTGCCTCATTCAGTCTGTGAAGACATATTTTCTACTTGAACTATTTAGCAAGACAAACGTCAACAGAAAAAAGAAATGAACCTTGGGTTTGTTAGTACTAGACAGCAGTCATAAGGGGCAAACATTCATTTATCATGTAATTTTTAATTTTTCTGAGTGTACCGTGGACTCCTTTTCTACTGTACTTTAAAATTTTGTTTTAGTGGTACTTTTTTCATCCTAAGCGTAATTTGTTTGACATGTTATCACATACAGATTCTGCCTATCTTCCTGCATTTCATACATGCGTTGGCTCTAATGATGAAAGATTGACTCCTAAATGGTACAAAGTGCATGGTAATTTCCCTTATCAAAGTTGTTTTCATTTTCTATTACAATAATTGAACCTTTTATCTGCTTCTCCATTTGTGCAGCATTTTTGTGATTGCTTCATGAGCTTCTTACATGGGCCCTGCTTTCTTATCATATTGAAGCATGACCTGTATGTATCCGCTGTTTTTAAGAGTTATTTCTGTAATTTCTAATAGTTGGGTATTATTGTAATTGCCCGTAGTACTAAGGGCATTTTGGTTATTTTCTGTTTTACAACCCATTATATAAGGGCTGGAAGTTTGTATTAGGGTTAAGAGGTTGTGATTAAGAAAGAAAGAAAGAGAGGGGGGGCAGCCTCTATTGGAGGTCCGTCCCCCTCCTGTGATCTTACATATGTTTTTCCTCTTAAATGTGTTGTTTAATCTTCTGCTACTCTAATCCCGAATTCCAACATGACCTCCATTTTTGTGTCTGACTCAAGAATGCTTAGCCTTTTCATTGAGTTCAGTCGAAACATGTATGGATGGTGGCCCTGAAGGCATCCAACCGAATTCTAGGAATTGTATTAACAGTTGCTGAATGTGGGGTTTCCAAGTAGTTGCATGTTAGTGTAACTTTTTTTTTCTGAATCTGCCCTTAATGCTTGCCCAGGATCTTCTTTTATTCTTTTTCATGATATGCAATCTTAAATTCTTATGTGCATGCCTTACACCAATCAACATTGTGTCATTCATCTTATTTTCTTGTTTCCCTATATTTACTTAAAGTAAGGACAGTTGGGCCACAAATATGTAAGAGGTTGCTGCAGTTAAGAATCTCAAGATTGCAACATTGATGTTACTTGTAGCCATTTGTTTCATAGAATGTTGAATTAAGTTTCAGGAATTAGTGGTGAGATATATTGATTAACATTATTTTACTTCTTCAATATTAAATCTACCCATGTAAGGGATCACCCTTGCATTGCCGGTCCCAAGCCCGGATAAAGGAGGAGGGTTGTGTTAGGCTTCCGACAGCTAGCGTAAAACTTTGTCATATTTTTATATCATAGATTACACAAATTATGAGCATTGTTTTGGGGCGTATTCGCCTAGCGATGTCCTACAAAGCCCGAATGCAGTGATAAGTAAGCAAGGGCCACTATATTTTCGCCTAATGTAGTGAATCAATTGTAGAGAGGGTTCCCACATCATGGACGAGTGTGGGTAAAGAAGTTAGTCCCGCTACATTGCCGTCCGAATGTAGTAAATAATTTACAAAGAGGGTCTCCGCATTTTCAATATGGACGGATGCGGGGGGTAAGGAAGCTAGTCCTAGATAATAAGATTCGTATTGGTTCTTCGAATATCGGAATATTATCAGGTAAGCTAATGGAGGTGGTAGATACTATGATTCGGAGAAAGATTCAGATTCTATGTTTACAAGAGACAAAGTGGGTTGGAGAAAAAACAAAGGAGATAGAGGATACATGTTTTAAATTATGGTACACAGATAAGGAAAATGCTCAAAACGGAGTTGGTATTATCATAAATAAAGATTTAAAGGATAGTGTAGTAGACATACAACAATATAGTGATTGAATCATGATGTTGAAATTAGTGTTAGGAGCAGAGGTTTTGAATATAGTTTGTGTTTATGCACCCAAAGTAGGACTAGAAAATATTTTAAAGACGGCTTTTTGAGAGGAGTTAGATAAGGTGATTCAAAGGATTCCACAAAGGGAGATGATTTGTTTAGGAGGAGACTTAAATGGGTATGTTGGTAAAGAGGCATTAGGATATCAAGGTATTCATAGAAACTTTGGTTTTGGGGATATAAATGAGGAAGGGAGATTTTAAATTTTGCTATTGCATTTGATCTCTTTATAGTCAATACAATCTTTAAAAAATGAGATGAACATTTAATTACTTATAAGAGTGGCTTATCACAATCACAAATTGATTACTTTATTTGTAGAAAAAAAGATAGAGCGTGTTGTAAAGAATGTAAGGTAATTCCAGGAGAAAGTTTAACCACCCAACATCGACTTTTAGTTTTGGATTTACAAATAAAAAAATGTACAAAGAAGAAAAGAGTGCATCGAGCTATTCAGACTAAATGGTGAAACCTCAAAAGCGAGAAAGAAGATATATTTAAATAGAAAGTCCTTCAAGGAGATGCTTGAAATTATGTTGGTACACCTTGTGATATGTGGGACAATATGGCTATACATATTAGAAAAGTGACGAAAGATGTGTTAGGTGAATATAAGGGAGGTGTACCAGCACAAAAAGAAGCTTGGCGGTTGAGTGAAGATAGTCTCTCGTTCTTTTATTAAAATTGATTCTAATAGCTTCTTTAGCTCTATCTATAACTCCGTAAAGATAGTCCATAGATGACTTCTCCTTGTTGCTAACCAATCTCAAAACTTTGACTAAAGGCTATGTGATCCTTAATAGTGTTACACTAGAGTTCCAAAATGTACTCTTAAAAATTGTCTTTGAAATCTCATTTAATTTTCTATTCCTTCTATTTTGATAAACTCTCCAAACTATTGCCACTCATCTGAAGTCTTCTAGGTTTACTTTTGTTTAACAATGATTTCTACTGATAAGAAATTAGTTGTAAATCAAGTAACAATTGTGCGAAGGAGCTCAATACCATTTGTATATTTCCTCGTACAAACGAACTTTGTGATAACACTCATCCATCTCTTCAATATCTTCAAGGATGAGATCTAGATAATGGGTTAAACATAGTGTCAAATAAAAAGTTGCATAAGTATCACCTTGAAGACGTGTGTGTGTGATGTAGTAAAACAGAAGAAACAAGGATTAATAGGGATCAAAATATTCAATGTGTGCAGGACAGATCGACACCCTCATGGCTGCCATCACCTATCGCTTTCTTTTATTAATCTATTAACCTAATTACAGACTTAGGACTTAATAGGCATTAATCTAACTTAAAAGACTTAATTACCCTTAACTAGTAACTGGCTTTACCCGATCCCCAATGGATCAGAAACTGATCCATTGAGATCCAAACTACTAAGAAACATAAATACAAAATACATTAAAGGAACTTAAACATAAACTTAAGATCTAAGGACTCAATCTCAACTTAATCTTCAACACACCCCCTCAAGTTGGGTCGTGAAGGCTTGAAATTCCCAACTTGACAAGAGCCTTTTTAAATCCATTGTCTGAAACTCGTTTGGTAAAGATATCTGCCAATTGATCCTCTGAGCGTAGATGAATCAGGTTCCTTGAGAAATCTTTTCTTTGATAAAGTAGCAATCAATCTCAATATGTTTAGTCCTTTCATGAAATACAGGATTTAAGGCTATTTGAAGTGCATCTTTACTATCAGTAAAAAAACTAATTAGAATGTTTCCTTTTAGACCAATCTCTTCTAAAAGTGATATAATCCGTAGATGCCTAGAGCAATAGCATGATACTCAGCTTCTGTACTTGACCTGACCACTACAGGTTATTTCTTACTTTTCTAAGATACAATATTACCTCCTAAACATACTATATAATCAGATGTTCACTTTCTATCGGTTTTGGAGCCTGCCCAATCAACATCTGAATAGATCTTTATATCAAGTGATGAATGAGGAGCATATAGTAAGCCATAAGTAATTGTATATTTCAAGTATCTGATGATATGAAATATTATGCTCATATGGTGTTTAGATGGACAGTGCATCCACCTACTAACATATCCAACTGCAAAGCTGATGTCGGGGTCTAGTAATAGTAACATATATCAATTTTCCCACTATCCTTTGGTACTTGCCAACATCTTCATATGGTTTTGTAGCCTTATCATTATCTTCTTTAGAAATTTCCATTGGGATAGAACATATCATACAATCCTTCATTTTAGTTTCCTTTAGAAAGTTCAGAATGTATTTTCTTTGACTTAAGAATAAGCAATTATTTTTATAAATTACTTCTATTCCGAAGAAGTAACGGAGACTGCCCAAATCCTTTAAGTCGAATAGTGCATGTAGTTGTCTTTTTAGATTAGCAATGCCTTCTGTATCATCACCTATGATAATGATGTCATCTACATATACCAACAATATAATAGTTTTCTCACCTCGGTTGATAAATAGTGTATGATCATTAACACACTCTTTAAAACCCAAACCCATAATACCATCACTGAATTTTTGAAACCATGCTCTTGTTGATTGTTTCAAACCATAGATATACTTCTTTAGTTTGCATAACTTATTTGCTTTCTCCTCTTGGTTATAACCAGGTGGTAGGTCCATGTAAATGTCTTCCATAAGATTTCCTTGAAGAAAGGCATTCTTCACATCCAGCTACCATAAGTCCCATCCATGATTGATGGCTATACTTAGAATAATCCTATTAGGATTCATTTTTGCCACTGGTGCAAATGTTTCTTTATGGTCAATACCACTATAACATTTAGCCACTAATCTGGCTTTATACCTTTCTATATTTCCATCAGTCTTGTACTTCACTGAATATACCCATTTATAACCCATTGTTTTCCTTTTTGATGGTAACTGTATTAGTTCATAGGTCTTGTTTTTCACCAATGCTGCAATTTCTTCTTTCATGACTGCCTTCTGAAGATGTGAATCTAAAGGAGTAACTGTCCTGAATCTGAAGTGAATCAAATGATCTTCACGAGAGTCCTCTTTAGTCTGAATACACCCTGAAAACAAGAAACTGATCTTCACCTATCGGCGACTGCTTCTTCACGCATCTGAACACCTCAAAGAAGAAACTTTCTCATGCAACCGTGGCCTATATCACCCTCGAAAGCTCTGATACCATGAAGACGTGTGTAATGTAGTAAAACAGAAGAGACAAGGATTAACAAGGATCATAATATTCAATGTGTGCAGGACAGATCGACGTCCTCATGGCTGTCGTCGCCTATCACTTTCTTCTATTAATCTATTAACCTAATTACATACTTGAGACTTTATAGGTACTAATCTAACTTAAAAGACTTAATTACCTTTAACTAGTAACTGACTTTACCCGATTCCCAATGGATCAGAAACCGATCTATTGAGATCCAAACTACTAAGAAACATAAATACAAAATACATTAAAGGAACTTAAACATAAACTTAAGATCTAAGGACTCAATTTCAACTTAATCTTCAACACACCTAACTCCTTTCTAGTTGCTTTATAGTTAGCTATATTATTTATAATTAAATATATTACATTTTCAAGCCCAACATCCAATAACACCTTATGAAATTCTTGCCTTAGAACCTTTGCTTTATACCGCAGCTCTATCATGTCTAGTGATCTAAAAAACATAAGTCATTTACGACAATAGACAATGAAGTTTAAAAAGTCCTTCATTTATCTATCCATTCATGATAATGCATTTTGTCTCCTTTCATGACTCTCTTAAAGTCAACAATACTTTTCGACTTCAAGGACGGTCTTATCTAATAGTTTCCCTCTTAACTTTTGATAAGATGACATCTTATATCTTGGACCAAGGACGGTCTTATCCAATAGTGCATGTTGTCACAGTTAGAGTGATAGCGGCATTGAAGACCCTTCAAAACAGTTAGAAATGCCTCAAAGTGAGGTGAAAGTTGCCTTGGAGTAGCTGGAAGCCAAAGACCCCATAGAAACGTGGAGTTGTGTTCGGTCAGGGGGCTTTATAAAAGTTTTAAGGTATATCACACATATCGTATGATACGGACGATACACCTTATATCATGCAATTACATTATTATATTGTATATATTAATATATACTTATATAATTACATTACTACTAGTATTCATCAATGTTATCCGTATCGCATATGATATACACTATGTAGTAGACTAGTAATATAACTATATATATATGTAATAATATAACTATGTAAGTATATAACATATTACATATATATGATATATGTTATGTATTATTTGCTATAACTATATAAGTATTGCATTATATAAATAATGATACAATGTTAAACTGAAATTATAATATTATAAAATATAATACAATATATATAAAAATTCATATAAGATGCAATATATAAATAAAAATAAAAAAATAATGTGCTTGACTATAATTCACTTATCTATGAATTGTGGCTCCTACATATCCTCTTAGGTGGAGAGGAATAAAAGCTTACGTATTTCTCTTACCTTTTATAGAAACCTTACCTAAAATAATTGACTCTAAACTTAATCATCTTGTCGCTTCATGCTTGCATGAAATCAGTGCCAATAGTACTCATAGTAGTTATTCCTTCAATAGTATAGTCTTCGGTATATATGTCAACCTAAACTCATACTCTGATGTTTGACGCTTTGCTCTGTCTAATCATCTAAGTAAGCCTAAGCTTCTAAGATTTCGGGTTATAAGTTAGAATGGTGTTTATTTAATATATTACCACTTGCACTAAATACTTACTCTACAGAAAGAGTTTAAACTGAAACAACAAAAGATTCTGAGCAATTAAAGATAAAATTGGATAAGTAAATTGATGTTCTCACCACCATTTTAAAATATCTAATTTCTCTCCATTCTCATCTTCAAATTCACGAATATCACAATGACTAGCATTATATATCTCAAACTCAATCAAGTCCATAGATTTTGATCATTTTCTAAATTTAGATTTCAAAATATGACTAAAAACTTACCATCATAAGATTATTTTATGGTTCTGAGTCTTGGATAGTTAATCATCAACTTGTAAAAAAGATGTCTGTGATAGAAATGAAGATGTTGAGATGGATGAGTGGTCATACAAGAAAAGACCGTATACATAATGAGGTTATTAGAAACAAATTAGGAGTGGCACCAATAGAGGATAAAATGAGAGCATATCGTTTGAGATGGTTTAAACATATAGAAAGAAGATCAAAAGAACCTTTAAGATGGTATGAAAAACTAAATTTGGAAAGTATTAAAAAAGGTAGAAGACGACCACAAAAGTGTTGAAAAGAAACAATAAAGAATGATCTAGCTTATTGTGAGTTAACTGCTAATATGGCACACGATAGGGATTTGTGGAAACAAAGAATCCATGTAGCCGACCCCGTCTAGTATGAGAAAAGGCTTAGTTGTTGTTATTACATCATTGATTATACTGGTTATATCCTTAAGCTCGTTTAATGAAATATTCTTATAATAAACATTCAAAAATAATTTTAAGCCTTATAATTTAATCTAGGATCTAATGCAACAACAACTAAATTAATTGTTCGAAGATCTGTATAATAATTAAGTCATTTTTCTGTCATCTCTTGCACAATATAAGATAAGTAAGAATCGGTATGAAATTGTGATAAATGAATGTACTTCTAGAGCTTGATAAATAAATAAATGACAAGCCATATAGTAAACACCAAATAGTATATTTATAATATTATTAAAAATAGAAAAGAGATTTAAAAGATATGTACAAAACATCCTAATTAGTTCAAACATATTTGATTGTGGAAAATGAAGGTATATTAGCTTTGTTAATAAGTCTCTATAGGGCACAGTCATGAACAATATTTGATAGGTTGTGTTCCAACGATGTCCAACATCTTTTAGAAATTTTCTTGGTTTATACCTTTTCATTTATAAAAATCTATCAACTCATTTCTAACATTAGGACAACTCCAAAGAAAATTAAGTGCATCTCTAGGTCTTCGCATTTTTAGTATGGACGGATGCAGGGGTAACAAATCTAGTCCTAGAAAATAAGATTCGTATTGGTTCTTGGAATATTGTCCGGTAAGCTAATGAAGGTGGTGGATATTATGATTCACACAAAGATTCATATCCTATGTTTAAAAGAGACAAAGTGGGTTGGAGAAAAAGCAAAGGATATAGAGGATACATGTTTTAAGTTATGGTACTCAGGTAAGGAAAAAGCTCGAAAAGTTGGTATTATCATAAATAAAGATTTAAAGGATAGAGTAGTAGACATACAACGATATGGTGACCAAATCATGACGTTGAAATTAGTATTAGGAGCAAAGGTTTTGAATATAGTTTGTGCTTACGCACTCCAAGTAGGACTAGAAGGTAGTATAAAGATGACTTTTTGAGAGGAGTTAGATAAGATGATTCAAAGAATTCCACATGATTTGTTTAGGAGGAGACCTAAATGGAAATGTCGGTAAAAAGGCATTAGGTTATCAAGGTATTAATGGAAACTTTGGTTTTGAGATATAAATGAGGAAGTAGGGAGATTTTAAATTTTGCTATGGCATTTGATCTCTTTATAAATGAGGCTCTTAAACATATGAAGGGTGGTAAATCAGTAGGACCAGATAATATTTCTATAGAAGTTTGGAAAATACTAGGAGAAATAGGAATCACTTGGCTCACAAGACTATTTAATGAAATATAGAAAAACCAAAAGATGCCCAAGAAATGGAGAGCAAGTACACTTATACCCATATATAAGAACAAGGGAGACATTCGAAATTGTGCGAATTATCAAGGTATCAAGTTAATGAGTCATACTATGAAATTATAGGAAAGAATTATCGAACGTAGGTTAAGACAAGTATCAAGTACAACAGAGAATCAATTTGGATTCATGCTAGGCAGATCTACTATTGAAGCAATTCACCTTTTGAGATGTCTTATGGAACATTTTAGAGCAAAAAAGAAAGACTTCACATGATATTTATTGATCTAGAAAAAGCTTATGATAGGGTACCGAGGGAGGTTCTTTGGAGAACTTTGGAAAAAAGAGGTATCCCATTGACATATATTAACCTTATAAGAGACATGTATGATGGTGCAAAAACATGTGTGAGGACTCATGAAGGAACGATAGACTTCTTTGAAGTTAATATTGGGTTACATCAAGGATCAACTTTAAGTCCATACTTATTTATAATGGTGATTGATGAGTTAACGAAACATATTCAGGATGAAGTACCTCGGTGTATGTTATTTGGAGATAACATTGTGTTAGTGGAGTTGTCTAAGGAAAAAGTTAATAGAAAATTGGAACTATGGAGAGAAACATTAGAAAGCAAAGGCTTCCGACTTAGTAGAACAAAGACAGAATATATGGAATGTAAGTTTGATCATTTGGTTACTTTAGAGGACATAGAAATTAAAATTGACACACATTGCATCCCCCAAAAGGAAAGTTTTAAATACCTAGGGTCAATTTCTCAGAGTGATGAAGAATTGATGGAGATGTTACGCATAGAATTAATGTTGGTTGGTTAAAATGGAGAGGAGCATAAGGTATTCTTTGTGATAAGAAGATACCATTAAAGTTAAAAGGTAAATATTATAGAGCAGCAATTAGACCTATCATGTTTTATGGTTTCGAGTGTTGGCAATTAATCATCATGTACAAAAGATGTATGTGACGGAAATGAAGATGTTGAGATAATGAGTGGTCATACAAGAAAAGACCGTATACATAATGAGGTTATTAGAAACAAATTAGGAGTGGCACCAATAGAGGATAAAATGAGAGAATATCGTTTAAGATGGTTTGGACATATAGAAAGAAGATCAAAAGAAGAACCTTTAAGAAGGTATGAAAAACTAAATTTGGAAAGTATTAAAAGAGGTAGACGACCACAAAAGTGTTGGAAAGAAACAATAAAAAATTATCTAGATTATTGTGAGTTAACTCCTAACATGACACATGATAGGCTCCGTGGAAACAAAGAATCCATGTAGCCGACCCTGTCTAGTATGGGAAAAGGCTTAGTTGTTGTTGTTGTATTTGATCTCTTTATAGTGAATACAATCTTCAAAAAACGAGGTGAACATTTAATTACTTATAAGAGTGGCTTATCACAAACACAAATTGATTATTTATTTATAGGAAAAAAGATAGAAAGTATCACAAATACAAATTGATTATTTTATTTATAGGAAAAAAGATAGAACATGTTGTGAAGATGCAAGGTAATTCCAGGAGAAGGCTTAATGATTTATCGGTAAAAAAGTGGATAAAGAAGAAAAGAGTGCATGTGAAACCTCAAAAGTGAGAAAGAAGGTATATTTATACAAAAAGTCCTTCAAAAAGTTGCTTGGAATTATATTGGTACACCTTGTGATAGGTGGAACATTATGGCTATACATTTTAGGAAGGTAGTGAAAGATGTGTTAGGTGAATCTAAGGGAGGTGTACCGGCACAAAAAGAAGCTTGGTGGTGGAGTGAAATAGTACAAAATAAAATCAAAGCAAAGAGGGTATGTTACAAATTACATTATGCTAAGAAAACTAGTGGAACTTTATAGGCTTATAAGAAAGAAAAGAAAGAAGCCACAAAAGCGATCAATGAAGCAAAAACTAAAATTTGGAATGTTTAAACCTAAAGAGGATGCAAGAGATATTTTTAGGATAGCTAGGGCTAGACATAAGAAAACTAAAGATCTTAATTATGTTAGATGCATCAAAGATGAGGATGAAAAAATTCTAGTAGCAAATGATGATATAAGAAATAGACGAAAAAACTATTTTTATAAGCTTTTTAATGAAAATAAAGATGTTAGTATTAGCTTACAAGAGTTAGCCAAATCAGAAAAGTATATAAAGTTATAAACCACAATTTCTACCGACGTATTCAAAATAATGAAGTCAAAGAGGCTCTTAAACATATGAAGGGTGGTTCCTGTAGAAGTTTGAAAAATCCTAGGAGAAACAAGAATCACTTTGGCTCATAAGACTATTTAATGAAATATAGAGAAACCAAAAGATGCTCGAGGAATGGAGAGCGAGTACACTTATACCCATATATAAGAACAAGGGAGACGTTCAAAATTATGAGAATTATCGGGGTATCAAGTTAATGAGCCATACTATAAAATTTTGAGAAAGAATTATCAAACATAGGTTAAGACAAGTATGGAGTTCAATAGAGAACCAATTTGGATTCATGCTTGGTTGAAGCGATTTACCTTTTGAGGCATCTTATGGAACATTTTAGAGAAAAAAGAAAAACCTTCACATGATATTTATTGATCTAGAAAAAACTTAGAGTATCGAGGGAGGTTCTTTGGAGAACCTTAGAAAAAAGAGGTATCCCATTGACATACATAAACCTTATAAGAGACATATGCGATAGTGCAAAAACATGTATGATATGAAGGAATGATAGACTTCTTTGAAGTTAATATTGGGTTAGATCAATAATCAACTTTTAGTCTATACTTATTTATAATGGTGATTAATGAGTTAATAAAACATATTTAAGATGAAGTACCTTGATATATGTAATTTGCATATGACATTGTGTTAGTGGAGGAGTATAAGAAAGAAGTTAATAGAAAATTGGAACTATAGAGAGAAACATTAGAAAGTAAAAGCTTTCGACTTAGTAGAACAAAGACATAATATATATAATGTAAGTTTGATCATTTGGTTACTTTAGAGGACTCCAAAAAGAAAGTTTTAAATACTTAGGGTCAATTTTTGAGAGTGATGAAATAATTGATGGAGATGTTACACATAGAATTAATGTTGGTTGGTTAAAATGGAGAGGAGCATTAGGTATTCTTTGTGATAAATAAGATATCATTAAAGTTAAAAGGTAAATATTATAGAGCAACAATTAGACCTGCCATGTTTGTTTATGAGTGTTGGGCAGTTAATCATCAACATTTACAAAAGATGTCTATGATAGAAATGAAGATTTTGAGATAGATGAGTGGTCATACAAGGAAAGACCGAATACATAATAAGGTTATTAGAAACAAAATAGGAGTGACACCAATAGAGGATAAAATGAGAGAATATCGTTTAAGATGGTTTGGACATATAGAAAAAATCAAAAGAACCTGTAAAAAAGACTAGATTTGGAAAGTATTAATAGAGGTAGAAGACGACCACAAAAGTATTGAAAATAAACAATAAAGAATGATCTAGCTTATTGTGAGTTAATTGCTAACATGACACATGATAGGGCTCTTTGGAAATAAAGAATCCATATAGCCGACCCCGTCTAGCATGGGAAATGGCTTTGTTGTTGTTGTTGGGTTGCAATAATACTATTAATTGTATAAGATATAATTTTCTTTTGTTTTCCTTTTTTATTTCTTTATTTATGTTTATGGTAACAGGTAGGGGCAATATTATAATACTAGCAGCATGATGCCACGACAAATTCCTTTCTATCTCAACCCTATAACAATGCATGAGTGTAAACTTTGTGTACAAGCGCCCCTTGGATTGTTAATAAAGTATTTTCTTCTTTTGTTTTTCTACTCCATCCTGCACTCTAAGTGTTTGTTGTTATGTATGTGAGAGGATTTATGGTGAACTGTGGCAGCCACTGGAGATTTGAAGGCCCATTTGTTTACATGGTATCTGAGCTGGTTAGAGCTGCTGGGAGCTGCCACTAGTGCCGCAGACCTGCTGGTGGACAGCTCATGCTTGAGGAGTAAAGCACAGACCAGTTGCTGCAGAGTTGCGGTGAAATGAGGGTGTTTCTGCATTTCAGGTGAGGTTTATTCCTGCTGCTGTGTTTTCGGTCATATATATATTGCTTTATTTGGATGCTTGGGGAGAAGAGAATCGACCCGTTGTGGTGGTATTGGTTGATTCCCAGGCATCGTCGGTAAGGTACGGACAAACAGGCGAGTTAATGTCCACTTTCTGCAGAAAATCTGCACAATGACGGTGAAGTTTGTTACCTGTTTGCTGAATTATTTAAGTGGTTGTTTTGCTTTCCTATTGCTGTTCAACATTTGAACTTTGATTCTAGCCGCGGATTGGAGGTTGTTGGTGGTTGAGTCGAGGAAAACCAGCGAAGGATTGGAATGGAACCGCTGGATTTTGAGAGAAATCACGTTTTTCTGTTCTGTTGCATTTGGACAGTGAACTGTGGGTGTTTTTACGTGGTGTTTGTGGTCCGATTGTGGCCCTCGTGGTTTCTTTTGGTTATGACCAACTAGTAGAGGTTGCTGGTGGTTGGTTTGACGAGAATTGTTCTGGTTTTTACAGCAAACGTGGGTGTTTTGCTGTAATGATAAAGTTGGGTATAAATGGCTACAACATTGAATTGTATTGTGAGCGATTGTTGATTCTTCTGATATGGCTGACATATGATCATTGCGGATTGACTGTGGATTGTCGATTGGTGGAGAGATGGTGCTGGATTTTGAGGGAAATCTGTCTGTTTTGCAGAAACAAATGGTGCGCGATCTAGTTGTATTTCTATTTTGAAGTGCATTTTATGGCTGTTCTACTCTATCCTCTCCTTCTTTCTCCTTGATGGTTGTTCCTTAAAATTGGTGAGAGAGAGAGGGAGAGAGAAATGGGTGACAAGAGGAGCTGCATAAAGGGGGTGAGTGGTAGTGAGAGAGTTGTTCTTCACTGCTGTGCAGGTAGGGGATGTAGAGAAGGTGTCTCTCTGATTGACAGAAATCTCCAACTGCCCTATCGCACTGCCTCTTATGAAAAGATCTCTCCTTTGCATGTCGCTGCTGCCAATGATTCTTGGGGATTCACAAGGTTTGTGAATGTTAGAGATGGAAATGGAGCGATGAGATTGCAATTCTTTGCTCGAGCAAGAAGGCCTGGTTGTGTTCATATTTTATTAGACAATGTGGGCCTTGTTTGTGCATCGACAAACTTCAAAAAGGGCATAAGTACAGCTTGCTTGGACACCTATCATCCAAAGGTTGATAGACGTCATTCTCTTTGGCATTCAGGCAGAAGCAGCCCAGGTGTGTTCCTTCCAACTTATTTTTGTTCATGATATTTGTTAGATCGATTATTTAGTGTCTCTTATACAAGGCTGTACTGATTGTTAGACACTAAGTTGCTTATCTTTGCATGATTAAGTTCTGCAAGTTGTGGCTATATGTCACTGTTGTTGGCTGTTTATTGAAGGCCTTTGTTTGAGGTGCTTTTGTTGGGATTGTGATATCTTTGGGCATTGGTTGGAGATCTCTTGACTTGTGTTAGGAGATACACTTAGTTGTATGTTATTTGATCCTCTTTGCTTTTGAGTATCATCCATTGATAGCTTATTTTGGTTATTCTAACTTTTTATTTTGTTTAACATAGTGTTTAAAAAGGCATGCATAGCTTTTTTGTGCAAAGTGTTTGAAATGAGTGTGTAAAAGGTATCTTGCTTTGACTATTGACTATTCATTTAGTTTAGTCTCTTTTCAGTATTTTGTAAGGATGATATTGACTATAAGGGATACTTTTTTTAAGACTTGCATATCTTGTTATTAGTCAAAATGTTTGAGGATATACATAATTTTTATCAAATATTATCTTTTTTTATGTGAAATGAACTTTTAGAAAATTTAACTAAATTTGTGTTGGAAAAGATTCTTGAAAAATTTATCTAAATTGACCTTAGAAGATTGTTTTGTTGGCTATAGATTTACTCGTGTGTTTAATACCAAATTTTGATCATCTTCTTAAATTCTCTTATTACCCTTGGGTTCATAGAGTCTCGTTTGCGCTTGCAAGCCATTTGTGGGCCTTCGTGTTTTCTTGGCTTGTTTATAACCATATGGTTTGAGCTTTGCCTTAAGGTCGGTTGGTGTTTGTTTGTTAGATTAATGCACCTTGGCCTTTTGTTACATGTCACCGGTTCATTGTGCCTCATGAACTTATTTATTATATTAGATAATCCTACTTAGATGACTCCTTTGAAATCTTAGGATTTTGCTTGATGTTTTTAGAGTTGTGAACTTTTTAGGTTTCAAGTTTGTATCATTATGTTTGTGCGATTTTAATTATTTTCAATCAAGTTATATTCCAAAAGTTTTTTATAAGTATTAAATATATCAAAATTAAGGGTGGTAGACCCAACACGAATTTAAGCTAATAAACAAAAAGAAAAGCATTGGAGACAACTACAAGGTTGATGATATTAACGTGTCTCACGGTATTCGTCGATATTCGTATTTGGAAGCCGACCGATCACTTATTAAATGTCAAACCAACAAGTCAAATACAAACACACCCGAGAATGGGTGTTTCGAGTCGAGAACAAGCCAATAACACAAATAAAGTGTTGTCCAAGAACAACTTAATTTATTGATGGAGTGAGGCTCTATTTATAGAACAATATTTACAACAAGTGAGAGAGAAGAGAGGACTAAGGAGAGAGCCAACATTTAACCGTAGTACTAAGGGTATTTTGGTTATAGTATGTTTAATAACCCATTATATAAGGGCTAAACTTCTTGTATTAGGGTTAAGAGACTAAGATTAAGAAAGAGAGAGAGAGGGGGGGCGACCTCCATTAGAGTGCCAGCCTGCTCCTTCGATCTCAACATTTTCTGTTCACTTGTTATTCTTGTTTGTGATATTCGATCTTTCATTACACTATTCACATTTTTTCAACATGGTATCAGAGTCATTGATTGATGGAAACAATGGCTACGAGCAAGTTTTTGAAGGAGCAGTGATAATAATGACTGGCTACACATGCATGTCAATGAGCATGGATTGTGAAAAAGGAACACCTTCAATTTCAAATGCAGAAGTGAGAGAGATTTGATTTAATGAAAGATAAGATGAAGATAATGGTGTAGGGTTCCCCAAGCGAATGTTTTGATTCTCTGCATCCTAGCTTCGAGGCTTCACTTTGCAACCACTCGTTTGAACCCACGTGTGAGATTGGCAAGCTTAGATGAAGAGCGACCACGGACAGAAGATAAAGATTAAAAATCATCAATTGTTCGTAACCCAACAAGATGACAAAGAGGTGCCCATGCTCCCCATTTAGATTCTATACCAGAAATAGACAATGTGACATGATTTTTTGAGACAGAATGATTAAGACAAGGTGGGTGTTTGTCTTTCTCCATCTATGATCCTAATAAGTGTTCAGGTAATTGATTTTGACATGGTTCCTTATTTTAAAGTATGCTTTCCACACATGACCAGTATTGTAGTCCCTGCACATAATGTGAATGGCTATGTCCTCTCATGGCCAATGTGTTATGAATATTTCAAAATGGTGAGCTTTTTGGAAGTTGAAAACATTTTGTGAAGCATCCGTACTGGACATGTTAGTTGGACAACCATGGTTTCTGCCTTTATGCAAAAAGGTAGGCTTGTAGATGCTCAAAAAGACAAGGTGGGTGTTTGTCTTTCTCCATATGTGATCCCAACAAGTATTCAGGTGGTTGATTTTGACATGGTTCCTTATTTGAAAGTATGCTTTCCACAAAGGACCAGTATTACAGTCCTTGCATATAACGTGAATGACTATGTCCTCTCATGACCAATGTGTTATGAGTATTTTAAAATGGTGAGTTTTTTGGAAGTTGAAAACATTCTTTGAAGCGTTCGTACTGGACATGTTCAGTTGGACAACCATGGTTTCTGGTTTTGGCTTGCAGATGCTCAGAAAGTATTTGATAAAATGCCTAAGAGAGATGTTTACTTGCACATCAAGTGTTTGATGAAATACCTAAGCGTAATATTAAATCTGCATGTCATGTTTTTGATTGAATGTTTCAAAGAAACAAAATTTGCTCTCATCTGATCCTTATAGCTTGTGAAGTGGAGACACTACATGCTAAGGTTGCTAATGTGGAGAAAGGATTAAAAAGATTATTTTAAGGAGAAAAGATAACACTTAATAACAAAATTGAGTTAAGAAGAAAAAGATAGAGTGCAGAAAAATAATTTCTCATCACTTATACTTGAAAAATTCAGTCACAAAAGAGAGAAGATGAAGTTGTTGGTATGAAATGTGGTAGTATCACCAAGAAGTATGGAAATTAAGACATTGAGTTGCTTAAGTGGACAATCAAGAGGGCTAGAAAAGCGGCCGCAATCACCATGTGAAGGGGCATAAACGGACTAGTATGAGCAGAAGTGTGTATTCTGCAATTAGAGTGGTAGAGAGATCACACCCAACCAACACATCGGCAACAACCACCATGTAAAGGGGCACATAAAAAGCATTTGAAGTGTGTATGGTGAACATAATACCTTCTATCATAAAAATCAGTTTTCTCAAGAGAAGGAAAAAAAAAGAAACTTTTAAAGTATTGCTGCGTAGTCATTTTATTGAGAAGAAAGAATAAGATGAGTGGCCGACACCCATAAAAGAGTCGTGAGCTACCCAAGTATGATATTAATTATTCAAGTTGATTTAGAGAAACCTCAGATAGAACATTGGTGTAAGTATGGTGAAGAAAGAACCAATTTTTCTGTAAGTTTAGAGTTTCAAGTATATCACTTCCAATTTGAGGGGTTGTTGAAGAATATGAATATTTGTTATTTTTAGTGTTAGTTTTGTAATTTCTGATATTTTGGTATTATTGTACTTACCCATAATACTAAGGGTATTTTGTGTTTAACAACCCATTATATAAGGGTTAAACTTCTTATATTAAGGTAAAGAGACTAAGATTAAGAAAGAGAGGGGGGACAACCTCCATTGGAGGGTCTGCCCCCTCCTTCGATCTCAATATTTTCTTTTAACTTGTTCTAATCGTTTGTGATATTCGATCTTTCGCTGCGCTACTCACGTTTTTCCAATAAAAACAACAAGAAAATTTATGATATCTAATCTAGAAGGCAAATAAAAAACGAGTCAAATAGGTTGATGAAGTTGATTTGATCTAATTAAACAAAGTCATTTGATAGAAAATATTGATATCATCCAAATAGGATTGTCTATTATAAAAAATAGGTTCATAAATCACTACAAACTTTTGATATTGTAAGGGGACCTTGGTATATCAAACAAGTTGTTTAAAGCGAAGCTCAAAACCTAAGTCAAACAAGTTTTTTAAGGTTAATTTCAAAACCTGCAAATCAAATAAGCTTTAAGGGTAAGCTCAAACTCGAGTTTTATGGACAAACTTGAACCCAATCAAGTTTTTTAAGGTAAAGCTTAACACCTTTAAACCAAACAAGTTTTTTAAGGTTAAGCTCAAAACCTAAGTTTTAAGTACAAACTCGAACCCAAACAAGCTTTTTAAGGCAAAGCTCAAAACCTTCATACATACAATTTGCAAGACCCTTAAATATCCTTTAAACTCAAAAGTCATTCAATAGTTTAAAAAATAAGACAATCCAACAACATGAAGTATCTTAATCATGAAGATCTCCAACAAAAAACCAACAAACAGAAATCATAATCTCATGAAAAGTAACCTTAAAGTTATCAAAATCACAAATCCTCAAATAACAATAAGTGCATCTTCAAATATCAATTAATTTTCAGCAAAAGACCACCAACATGAAGCACCTTAATCACAAAGGTCTTAAACAAAAGGCCAACAAAATGAATCTTAGTCATACAAGTAGATGCAACTTATTGTCAACAAATATTTTTTCAATTTATTAAACAACCAAGTTTTAATTCTCAAATAACAATAAGTACTTCTACAAACATTAATTGATTTCCATCAAAAGGCCACCAACATGAACACCTTAATCACACAGTCTTCAACAAAAGGCCAACAACGTGGATCTTAATTATAAAGGAAGATACAACTTATTATTTTCTAACAAATACATTTTCAATCTTATCAATAGTCAAGTTTGAAATCATTCAAATATTGAAACACATTTTTCCTCTAAACATGCTAACAAATAATTTGATATAATCAATATTGTATATAACCAAGTTGGAAGGAACACACCTGGATGAGATCAAGTCTGAATACCATACACTGCTGAATCGGATCGAATAGCCAAATTTGTTTATTTAACTAAGCAATGCAAATACTATACAAACATGCAATAATATCCAAACCGATTTCAAAACAATAATCATAGTACCAACCCTTTCCAATAGTAATTATATAAGTACAAATTTGCACCAATGATTTTCATTATCTCATAGGCAAGTGGTCTCACAAGATGTTTAACAGGCCAAGTAACCAAATAAGTCAAATTGACACAAAACAGAGTAATTTCTTCAAGTGGTCTCACAATATAAACTAACAAATGATCCTTCAAAATCACCTTCATAAATTTTTCAAATACAATAAATTTGAGGAACCTCAAAGCATAAAACACAAACACAATGATTTCTTCAAAATCCAGGTAATCATTCAATGACCATTTCTGAGTTTTTCTAATGAACATGCTCCAAGAAATCATAAGAAACCATATTTGTACTGAACCAAATTAGGATTTCTCATAAAAAAGAGAGATAAACCAATAAACCATCCTTAAGCCAAAAAAAGATCGCACAACAGACAAATGAAACAAGTTCTTATAATAACCATGAATTTTTTTTTTCAAGAGACAACAATTACTATCAAGATTCATAACAAAAGAAATACTATTAAGTTTCTGATTTTCTGTATTAGAACTTTAGAACTTTAGATGTCATGTAATATTTCTCAGTAAAGAAGATAAATGCAGCTCTCTAAACCATAATTTTTTTAATAGAAAACAAAGGTATGGGTAACTGAACTACTATTCATGGACCAACAAAACGAAAAGATGAAATTTGAGAAATGAAACAAATAATGCAATTACAAGCTTAATAGTCATATGAGAAATCCAATTTTGGTCATAGGAAACTCAAATGGGCCAATCTATCGTCTTCTTAAAAAAAAATGATGATCATAGCTTAAAACATTTTTAACGAAAGCGAAGCACAACCAAAAAACATATATTACTTAGATCAAACAACTTAACAATTTCTATAAACTTTATGCTAAAAACAACAAACTCAACAAGGACAAGACATGGATTAATAACTAAAAATAATGATACTACACAACTTTTAAAAAACAAGAATGTCAAACACACTAGCCTAACTCGTGTCTTTTTCATAAATACGGTAGCTTTAAAACTTAAGTATCTAATTGGAATCGCACAACATGTCTTACTTGTATCTAAGACATTCAACAAAAACTAAGTTTTCAAATGTTCTGAACATATTAAGCATCAAACATAGCCAAAAATTTATTTTAGTCAAGAATCGTTCATTAAAATTACAAGATCAAGTTCAAAAAACAAGAAGTATGTATACTAAAAAACTATAATCATATATTATTAAGAAAAATTATAATCAATATTTTTATAACAAACACATTCAAAATTATCAAAAGTCAAGAAATGTTTGCTATGGAAAATTGGACATTACTAAAGAAAATTTTATATGTGAATATGTCCAAACACAATGTCATACTAGTAAGATTCAAGAGAAGACTAAATTTACAAGAAATTCCAAAATTTCTATGAAGACATCATAATCACTTGAGAACTTCATTCTTTTCTTTCAATTTTTAAAACAAACAAGAATTTTGATGTTGCCTTAAGTTTGGAACGTCAAACATGCAATATCATGAACTTTCTAATTTTGACACGCTTCTCAATGTGCACAATTTCTTCAAAATGGGGCTCTGATACCATAAAAGAAATTATCGATATTCGTATTTGGAAACCACCCAATTACGTAACATCAAATGTCAAACCAACAAGTCAAATACAAACACACCCGAGAATGAGTGTTCTGAGTCAAGAATAAGCCAACAACACAAATCAAAGTGTTGTCTAAGAACAACAATACAAATCAAAGTGTTATCTAAGAACAACTTAATTTATTGATGGAGTAAGGCTCTATTTATAGAGTAATATTTATAATAAGTGAGAGAGAAGAGAGGAGTAAGGAGAGGGCTAGCATTCAGCCGTTGGGGATCAGGTCTCCCTAACGGCTATGGAGCTCTGATCCTCATTGACTAACTGGAATGGAAAGGGCCCTGATGGCCATGACTATCCAGTACCTAACCATGTGTCGGGCCCTAGTGGCCTGCCCTATTACATGTTAACAATTACATGTCTTAGCACCCTCTCTCAAACTTAGACATATAGACCGAAAGTTTGATCAACAAGAAATGAAACTTAGGGACTGATAACGACTTAGTAAAAAAGTTGGCAAGTTGTACTTTAAAGGGTACATAACATAAGTAAGCTTATTCTTCAAACATTTTTCTCTAACAAAGTGACAATCATCTTGATGTGCTTAGTTTTCTCATGAAAAGTGTTGTTAAATGCTATATACATAACACTTTTGTTGTCATAAAACATGATGGAGGGTTGTTCTAAAATGACTTTCATATCTCTTAGCACCTCTGTAATCCATGAAATCTCGATGCAACAATTGCCAATGCACAATAGTTTGCTTCTCTGGATGATAGAGATACTTTCTGTTGTTTCTTGCATCTTTAGGAGATTAAAGATTCACCTAAAACATATAAAAATCGATGGTAGACTGTCCATTGTTGACATCTCTACCCCATTCAGCATCAATATATACAGTCAAGTTAAGAGAGAAAGAAGTTAAGAACACCTTGTTATCCACAAAGTGCTTAATGTATCTGATAATTCTCCTAACATCACTCATGTGAACACTAGTAGGAGCTTGCTGAAACTGACTTGTAGTGTAAACAACGTGTGATATGTCTAAGCGAGTGATAGTGAGATAAGTCAATGCTCCTATTAGCTGCCTATGTGGTGTTTGATTTTTCAATTTTTCTCAATCCATTGCTCTTAATTTTGTTCAAAGTACTTCAAGCGTGTCTACCTTGTTCTTGTTTTAACTATCTTCTTCTATGCTTAAAATGTCATTTAGAAAGGTATATTTGTAATGAATATGATGCTTCAATGTAGCAACGAAAGATCGGTGAATATCTCAAAACATCACACAACAGTCTTAGAAAAAGGCTATAATAAAACATATGCAACAAATGCACAATATAACAAAAATGAATATTATTTAGCCACAAAAAGCTTAAGAAAATACATACATGAGTGAGATATTTATAAAAGAGAACAAGAGGAAGTGAGAGAGAGAAGACAAGAGGAAAGAAGGAGGAAGGAGGCTGGTCACATAATTATTGTGATATAGATAACACTGGTTGATTCAATGACTAGTAGTCGTTGTGGATGGATTTACCAAGTTCTTGCTTGATTTGTAGAATCCTATAATTATCACTACTTGTAATAACATATCATCAATGTAGAGCAAAAGTGTAACAATACTTGAAGAAGTCTTTCGTATAAACAAAGTTGTGTCAATATAAAATGTAATAAATCCATGCAATGTCATGAATTCAATCATTTTATCAAACCAAGCCTTAGGAGTTTGTTTGAAATTATACAATGCTCTTTTGAACCATAAAACTTGGTTTCTAGGTATGTTAAAACTAGGAGGAGGTTCTATATATACTTCTTTCTAAAACCAACCATTCAAAAAAGCATTCTTAACATCTAATTGATAGATGTTTTAATTTTGAATTACAAAAACAACTATAAGGGTTATGACAATTTTTATTCGAGCTACAAGAACAAAGGTTTCCTCATAATCTATCTCATATTCATGTGATTAACTTTTGACAACTAATCTAGCTTTATAACGGTTTAAGGAACCATCACCATTAGTTTTAATTTTATAAACCCACCTACAATCTATCATCTTTTGTTTTGTGGTCTAGACATAACATCTCAAGTTTGAGCTATATATAATACATTTAATTCTTCATTCATAGCATGAATCCAATCTTTGATAATTGTACTTCCTTAAAAGTTCTTGGTTCCTTTATAGCGAAAATATTGGTTATTAGGGCTCTGTGTCTTAGTAAAAAGCTATTATAGGAAACAAATCGTTCGGTAAGTCTAGAATCACGATTGAACCTTCTAGGTAGAGATGGAGTAACATTAGAAGTTCTCCTAGTGTAAAATTGGTCAAAGGGAGTAACAAAATATCTAGAGATCATATGTTCATCAAGCAAATTTTCTACATGTATCACATCTTTCCCTAGAATATCATTTAAAAAGAAATAGGAGGAATCATTAGTAGAAATAACATCATTCATGCCCTTAAAAACATATTCATTCTCGAAGAATTTGACATCTCTTGATACATAGAGCTTGTTATTTTTATAATCATAATATCTATATCCTTTTTATTTGTTTCATACCGTAAAAATATACATTTTATGGCTCAAGAAGAGAGTTTATCATCTTTCTTGATATAAACAAAATACTTGCATCCAAAAATACATAGCCTAGAATAGTTGGGAGAAATTTTAAAAAGTTTTTCCATGAGAGACAAGTTTTGTAAAACTGAAAATGTCATTCGATTAATTAAATAGACAGTGGTAGTAATAGCTTTTGCCCAAAAATTCTTAGGCACACAACAAGATAATAATAAGGTTCTCGTGGTTTCCAAAATATGCTGATGTTTACTCTAAAAAATACCATTTTATTGAGGAGTTTTAGTCCAAGAGGTTTGATGCACAATTCCAAATCCGTCAAGATGGTTTTTAAATTATTTGGACATAAATTCTCCTCCTTAGTCCGATCTAAAAATCTTGATTTCAGAATCAAATTGATTTTTCATAAGATTATGAACTATCACAAAATTTTGAAAAACATCAGATTTGGCTTTTAAAACATATACCCATGTATATCTAGTGAAATCATCCATGAAAATGACATAGTAAGATATCCCTCCTTTAGACAAAACAAGTACCGATCCCTATACATCCAAATGGATAATTTCAAAGGATTTTGTAGTATTATACATTTTGTTTGAAAATGGTAGATATTGCATTTTGTCAAGTACACAGTCTTTGCAAGAATTTTTTTTAATAGTATTAATGCAAAGAGAATATTGATACAACTTTTTCACGTTAAGATATCCTAATCTTTTATGCCATAAAAGAGCATCATTTGACAAAATATTAACATATCCTATATTATGCAAGAATCCATAATATAAAGTCCGCCTTCCTTATGGCCACGACTAATCACCTTATTTGAGAGACGATCGTGTATTATGCATCAGTGAACAAAAAAGTTATAACATAATTCACATCCAAAATTTGAGATACAGAAAGCAAGTTTAAATTTAATTTTGGAACAATACTAATCTTTAAAACTTTAAAGTTTTTGTTTCTCAAGCACCAATTTTATCAACATTTAATTTTGTTCTATCCGCAGTATAAACATATCTTACGAGTTTTTTAACACACGAGTTTAAAATTTTTTTATTACGAAATGAAGCACCCAAATCAAGAATCCAAGAAATCATACCTTGAACTTCATTGGTTGAATAAGAACAAACCACACCTATCATTACTTTCTCCTTTATTCATTTTTTCTTTAAGTGAAAAAATAGAGGATTAAGCTTGTTATTCTACTAGTATCACTTTCATTTTCAATTTAGGACAGTTTGACCTTATGTGACCAACCTCTATACAATGGTGACAAATGACCTTTTTCCTTGCTTCACTCGTTCCTTTACTTTTGAAATGAAGAGGACAATAAGCCTTCATATTTGCTCTAGGTTTTAATGCAGCTAGGGCAGTGTCCTTTTAAAGTCTAACTTCATTTATTCTTATTTTTGCTATTTGAAAATCGGTAATAATCTATTCTTTGGTAGGAAAAGGTTTCCGATGAATAAGTGATATCTTACTCCAAATTCCTCTCATATACTTCTTAGGAAATGATATACAAAATCTTCATTATCCTCACATTGTCTCTCACTAAGACATTATGTAAATTTCTTTTTATAGCAATACAATTGATTCCAAATATTGAAATATTTACGAAAAAATTCATTTAATCCCTTTATCTCATTGTCTAAGTGACCAATTTGTCTCTTAATGACATTCTATGAGCAACATCACTTTGAACATAGGATTTTTTAAAGTATTCTCATGCTTTTTTAACATTGGTGAAATCGGTCAAAGTGTTCATAGTATGCTCATTTATATTTTTCGTAAGCACTCATAAAATCATTTTATGACCTTCGTCATATTCCTCTTTTTGCTGTGTGACACTAATAGAGGGTTCTACCTTCAAACCACTTACATAGTCCCATAATTTTAAATGGAAGTTATATACCAGGGTTGAATGACCCTGACCCTTATACTATGCACAAAATGACCTTGGTTTTGGTTTACATCGTTAAAATAAAATAAAAATTATAGAAAAGAAACAGAAAAATACATTATTTTAACAAGGTCACAAATTTGACTAGTGGAAAGTAAATTGAGATTGAGTTTTGGTATAAAACTTACATTAGGTACCATCAACCGTTTAAACATGCTTATTTGAAACCTTTTGACAATAGTTTTTCAAAAAATTACTTTTATATGTCATGTGGAAGGATGCACCCAAGGTTAAAAACCAAGACATACTTTTAGAGTTTGTCGATTACATGTTGCTGGAGATGCTAGCCTTTTATTTGAATATCTCTTTTATGTATGCCTTGATGTTAGAAGGTAGAGTTCCTCCCTCTTTATCCTCCATGGTGGCCATGTTCCCGATTCTTTTCATCAAGATAGTACAAGTGGTTTTGATGTATATACTTTTCTTGCAATAGTGGTAAATAAAGCTTTTGTTTGGCTATGGAATCGTGGATATTTTTATTTTGTCCTTGCTTATATGTCTTTAGTTTCATCCTCGGTCTTTATGCGACAACAACAACCTCTTTGGAAGCATTTAAAGGTTTTAATATAGTTTCTTCCATAATTAGATCTCTAAGAAACCCATCTCCCTTTGGCCTTGGTTTTCTATGGATTAAGTTGAATATTATATTTTCAAAATCTTTCCTAAGTCCTCGCATGAATAAGAAAAATATTGATTGTCCAAATATTTTTGAAACTCATCTAATTTTTAAATTTTTTCAAACTTGTCAAAACTTCAAAGTTGATTCTACAATTCAAAAAATTCATTGTGGTAATATCTAATGCTCAAGTTGCCTTGCTTGAGCATTATCATCCTTTCCATTAAATCGATTTTGAAAATAAAATCATATTGAGAATGAATTTTCTTCAAGTATTCCCAAGTTTCAAAAATATTTTCAAAAATATTTATTTTATTTATAAGTTTATCATCTATATTTTGGCAAATAATTAAAGTAATCTTTGCATTCATTTTCCCCATATTTTTAAATCTTGTTTATATTTTTTAGGTTTTGATTATTTCGTCTTCATCAATAAGCAAAATAAGTTCTTGGATACTACCATAAACATAATCCCAATAGTCTTTAGACAATTTTTTTTTATTGTTCTTATACAATTTTGATAGCAATTTGGGTCAAGCAAACACCTAATACTTAATTTTTGCCTTTCATTTCTCAAAAAGATAAGTTTTGGGAGATTACTTCAACTTTGGAATAGCAAAGGTAAGAAGACAAACTTGCTTGAAGTCAAGCATGCTTCCCAATGTAATTGTGTTTGATAATATTCTTATGAGTAGGCTTTAATACCATGTAAAAAAACAATTCGTCATTCAACTTAAGGAATCTCAATCAACCGTCAATTACATAAACCAAGAGTCGCCAAGAAACAAATTCACCAAAATGCTTGGTGTGTCAAAGCTCAATACAAGTCAAATATCGAAACAATTAAAGAATCAAAATAAGTATCAAGGTGCTCCAAAATAACATATTTATTAAGGAATGAATGAGCTCTATTTCTAGAGCAAGATTAAAGTAAAAATACAGTAGCAAGTAGGAGAATACAACAAATGAGAGAGTCTCAACGGCTAGTTGAACTAGCTATTGAGAGCTGGATGGTCAACCCTCAATGGTTAGTTAGGGCCCCTAAGGCCCTAGCCCTAGCCCTAGTGGCTAGGCCAGGACAAGGTGATTTATGGGTCCTAGTGGCCCGTGCCTATTACATGTCTTAACAAGATTATAGGATTGGTACGAGGAAAAATTGTGGGATTAATGATTATAAGTAAGATTATGTTGAAAGAAAGTTGTCTTAAAGGATGTCATTATGCTATGTTTCAAGACCAAGTACAAAAGCTACATTATTGAGCTTCTCATCGGAATAGTAATTGATGGTTTTCTTTGTTGAGAAAATATACGACTTATTTATTCACTAGCAGGAGATTATAGTCCCATACATGGAGAAAAGTTGAAGAAAACACAACTTGCGGCTGCATCTCTCTTTTTTTTATTAATACTTCACTTAGGGTTACATCTCAATATATATAATTTTTTATAACTTGAAAGACTAAAATACCCTCATTATAATACATCTAATACATTATTAAGACTTCTCTTAAATCAATCTAATTCTGGAACGGATCTAGATCTTCAATCGTCTTCTCACCACTCTCCCTCAAGTTGAGAGAAAAATGCTTATGACTCTCAATTTGGGAAGAGCACTATCAAGACCCCTTCTATTGGCAACTTTGATAAGAATGTCATAATGATTTTCAGACTTCACATAAATCAATTAGAATTCCTTGACGACTTTTTCTTTTATAAGTGACAATCGACTTCAATATGCTTGGTCCTTTCATGGTAAACCGGATTAGATGCAATCTGGGTGGCAACTTACTATCACAGTAAAGTAGAATGATACCTCCTATCCTCTTTTATATACTTTAACCATAGTCTCTCCCACATTCCTGGAGCCGCTGTTCTGTGAATATGTATTCTACCTCTTTTCTATCATCAAGAGAACTCACCCAATCAACAAGCATTTGAGAATACCTCAATATTAAAGTGACCTTTGTTGGCATATAGGATTCCATGACAAGGAGTAGTTTTCAAATATCTTAAAGTAAATTTTCTATCATAAAGAGAACTCACCCAATCTTCAAGCATTTGAGAATACCTCAATATTAAGGTGACCTTTGTTGTCATGTTGGAATTCGTGATAAGCCCAGCGAATAATCGATAATGAAAAATATTCATAAAAGACGAAGAGCGAAATGGGAGATTGGAGGGGGCAAGCCTCCCTTCTCTTTCTTTCTTTCTATTAATCAAACTCTTAACCCTAATACAAAACGTTCAACCCTTATATAATGGGTTGTAAAACAGAAAATAACCAAAATGTCCTTAGTACTACGGGCAATTACAATAATACCAAAATATCAAAAATTACAAAAATAACATTAAAAATAGCAGATACATATATTCTTCAATAAGCTCACCCAATCTTCAAGCATTTGAGAATATCTCAATATTAAGGTGACCTTTGTTGGCACGTAGGATTCCGTTACAAGGAATACTTCTAAGATATCTTAGTATATGATAAACTGCATTAATGTGAGTTCTTAATAAAGCATGCGCAAATTTGCTTACCATTCCCATTACATATGTAAATATCATAATGAGTAATGGTAAGGTAAATCAATTTTTTAACCAATCTTTGATATTTATCATATCTTTAAACTTTTTTTCATCGCCAAAATGTAATTTTTTATTGGTGTCCATTGAAATTATGCTCCTTTTGTAGTTAATCATTTTGGTATCCTTAAGCAAATCTATGATATACTTCCTTTGAGTTAGAAATACATTTTTGCTAGAATATAGAACTTCAATTCCTAAGAAGTAATGCAATCATCTAAGTCCTTTAGATCAAAGATCTAGTGCAGTTTCACTTTAAGTGTGTCGATCTCTTTTAGATCATTACCTGTAACTATAATATCATCAATATAAACAATCAAAATAGATATGTTCATTTTTTTTACCTTTTTTAATAAACATGATGACTTCGCCAATGTAAGGGATCACCTTTGCATGGTCGATCCCAAGCCCGGATAAAGGAGGAGGATTATGTTAGGTTTCCGACAACCATCGTAAAACTTTGTCTAATTTATCTATCATGAATTCTATAAATTATGAGTATTGCGTTAAGGTGTTCCCTCTTAGCGACACACTGCATAACCCAAATGCAGTGAAAAGTAAGAAAGAGCCTTTATATCTTCATTCAGATATAGTAAATCAATGATAGAGAGAGTTCTCATATCATGGATGGATGCGAGTAAAGTAGTTAGTACCGAATGTAGTGAACAAATTGCAAAGAGGGTCTCTGCATTTTCATTATAGACGAATACGAGGGGATAATGAAGCTAGTTCTAAAAAATAAGATTTATATTGGTACTTGAAACATCAGAACATTGACCAAAAAGCTAATGAAGGTGATAAATACTATGATTAGGAGAAAGACTCATATTTTATATTTACAAGAGACAAAGTAGGTTGAAGAAAAAACAAAGGGAATTAATACGGGACTTAAATTATGGTACTACTACTACAATTACTACTACAACTAAGCCTTTTCCCATACTAGATGGGGTCAGCTACATGGATTCTTTGTTTTTTTTTTGTAGAATCCATGTTAAGTCCGACAAAGTTTTACGCTGGCTGTCGGAAGCCTAACACAACCCTCCTCCTTTTTTCGAGCTTGGGACCGGCCATGAAAGGGTGATTCCTTACATAAGCAGAGTTTCTTAAATTATGGTACTCAAGAAAAGAAAAGACTCGATATGGAGTTGGTATCATTATAAATAAAAACTTAAAGGATAGTGTAGTAAATATATAATGATACGGGGACTGAATTATGATGGTGAAATTAGTGTTAGGGATAGAGGCTTTGAATATTGTTTGTGCATATGTATCCCAAGTAAGAGTAGAAAATAGTATAAAGAAGGCATTTTGGGAGGAGTTAGAACAAATTCCACAAAGAGAGATGATTTATTTGGGAGGAGACTTAAATGAACATGTTGGTAAAGACACACTAGGATATAGAGGTATTCATGGAAACTATGATTTTGGGGATTTAAATGAGGCATTACAGTTTTCCACTACACTTTATGCTATAGTTCATGTATATGTTGTTAACCTATCCCCCTTTTGAAATGCATAGCCGCTGAATTGAGATTTATCATCCTTAGATTTGCTGCACATAATACCTATTATTGAGCCAGCTATTGGGTTTTCTTTTCTATATAAAGTCCTAGTGCACTTATAATATCGACTGTGCATCTCCTGCCGGCTTTCTCATAGTATTTTGTCCCAGACGCTGCACTGACCGTTATATTCATTTGTTCTCATCTACATTGTTCGGTTTGCATGAACAACCGATGGAAGGTGACGTTGCTTGAGAGAAGAGGTTTCAAGATGTCTCATCAAGCTTCAGGAATATCTAAAACTTGCTGAATGTAATCATGTATAGTACCTGCAAGATCACTGTATTGTTTATGCAATTATATGCTAGAACATCAATCTGTTGAGATTCCTTGGTATTGGTACTCGAACGTAATATATGTTTGCCTCTGTCTAGTTGCTCTTTTGATATGCATCATTGTTATTCTTTTCCCCTTTTCCTATCATTTTTTATATCTGATAAATGACAGCCCTGAATTGGTTGTCAATATGTTGCATTCCAGTTCATTCGTATTTGACAGCAAGCCAAACTGGACCATCTAGTGGCCTACTTATTGCACGAGACCAAGCAGGGGTTCAGTGACTGGACCTCGCCCTGGTTGGCGATGCTTGACCAGTCAATATATAGGCAAGAGTTCAAGTGTCAATCACAGGCAACCGGTCTTGCTTCGCCTCACACTTCAAACATCATTATAATCTATTGTTTTGGGTGAGCTGGACATGGAGAAAGTTCATTCAATTATAAGGTTAAGAGCGTCAGGTCCCTGGACTTAGCATGTGTTGCCATGTCAATATACTTTCGTATTGACGATGAACCTCACATCTCTTTCAATTATTAAAATGCTAAAAGGAGATATATATAAAAAAATCTCAGTTCAACGTCTTCTCAGGATCGATTGAGAAGTTTCATTACATGAATTAGCAGCTCCTAAATGGTCATAGATTAGAGAAACCACATTCTATGATCCATTTATAGCTTTATATTGGATCACAGATTCTGCATTTCATTGTAGGTGGAAGGAGATCATTGCCCTTGTCAAAACTAAAAGATCAAATGATGAATACGTTTTCCTATTTGCTCTTCAAGACTAGCAGTTTCAATTATGAAGGAATATGCTTCTTTAACATAACGTGTCGTGAATAAAACAGAGGGCTCGAGTTGGTAAAGCAACTGTTGCATATTACACAATTTATGACAAAAATGCTAGTGACTTTTGGCTCGGCGTGAGGTATTCAAAATGGACCAGGGATACCACTTTGATATTTACTGTGCCCCTCTTTTTCCTTGATGAGTGCGAATAAGCTCTAATTTGTGGCACTTGCATGCTGTTATACATTTAAATTGGGGATAGAACTGTGATTGTAGAACTATCTGTTGGAAATCCTCGAAGTGTACTAAAAAAACTGCAAAAGATTTAAGGAGCGATTCACTAAAATGCCACATCAAAATGTCGAAAAGATCTTTGTTCTTGAAGTCTCTAAAGAGGGGAATTAATTTATAAGGAACGAAATTCCTATTTATTGGAGAAGTTTTACGAGATGGAGATAAGGAGAGAACATGCTAACCAGTAGTGAATAGTCAACTAGCCCTTCGATTGCCGCTGAGAGCACCCAACGGCTAGCTCACTCATGATTGCTATTTCTCTAACATAGCGTTTAGTTAATGGGAAAGGTGCACATCTCCGAGCAGCATGACCAGAACATGGCATGATTCTGAACCAGGTCTGCATAAAGAACTCCTACAGGAGATCTGGATCCAACCCTTCCTACTTATTATCATTGTCATGGCTGTCCGTCGCTATTATCATGTACATTATTCCTGCAATAGTGCTTCTTGAACATCTCTCTCTCTCTCACTCACACACACACAGAAGCGAGCTTGTATAAACCGTCGGCGTCATGATTACTGTCTTTAGTTTATATTAGCCAGCCATGATTTTCTGAAGGTCAATCTTGTAGCTCTAAAAATGCTGCGGGTTATGTTCTGTTGGTTGGAAGGTCTGGTTTCACTGATCAGCTTGTTATCCTCTGAGAGCCGCCAGTTCTGGTCATAAGTGAGATCATCTGGGCCGGGATCTGAAAATTCTCTTTGTGATTTTCGACTATTGGACCGAGACCGCGTGCCACCAGGCAGCCTCTCGGCCATCCGACCGCTGTCATCCCTCTGTGTTTCACGTTTGCTCCGCATCGTTCTCTCATCCGTGCCCTACTTCACCGCCTTACTTAAAGCAACATACTGGATCAGGTCCACTTATCGAGGCCTGATCCATTTTCCTTGGGTCCGAATAAAATCCGCTTTGTCATTGCAAGACTTTGGGTCGAACCCAAGCCTCCCCCTCTCCAAACCATATATGTTAGCCTCGCCTCAGATCATTTTTTTCTTATCAAACCCCCTTTCCTTCTTTGTTCAAATTAGATCCAACTCGAAATCTTATTTTGAGTTGGATCCAATTGAGCCCAACCAAAATCACATATCCGTTTCCCCGTTTCTAATCACAAAAATCAACTCCGCCTAGTTTTGTAGTAAGTCTCACATAAAACTCACCAAATAATAATAAAAATTTGGATTTACTTGATCAAGCAACTTTGGTAATACATGAGATGGATTCTGGCTTGGTGGAGCAAGAAGAAGAATCCAAATGGCCCACATCACACATAAGGAGAGCATTAGGAGGTATTCCACTTTTTGAATTTATCTCTTAGTTACTTTTCTCTTTCTCCTTTTTTTACTATTAAGAGAATCATATCACAGATCTAAGTCCTACGAGACCAAAAATTCAAATACAATGTTCAAACGATTATGGGTCATCCGATCAATGGTGTTGATCCTATATCTTTAGAGGATTGGGATTTTCATATTCCAAAACTTGTACAACTTTCTTAGGATGACTTTATCCATTGACATTTAGGTATTGGACTAGTGAAGAATGATGAACACCATGTATTTTTGTTATTATGGTTTTACCGTTACATCACCTACATTCGTGAAACTAAAGTTAATAGTGAGTACACATGATATACTTTTGCTATTATATTTGGTACAAAGAAGATCTCTACAAAATTGGATTATTGAGAATCTTCTCTCCTTTATTTTGTAGTGCTTCTGAATCATCTTGATTCAACTCAATCATTGCTAAATGGTATTGTCCACTGTTTGACCCATCAATTAGGTTTCTATCAAGGTTTGTCGGTTATGAAAGAACTCTTACTTGAAAATCATTAGCAAGAACTCATCTTTATAATTCCCAATTCATATCCTTGTCCCGATAAATCCTAGAACTTTTTTGTTGGTGGACAACCATTCAAACAAAGGTGACGAAGTTCTCAATTAACAACTACAAATCAGACTTGTTGACTATGACATGGACGTGGCTACTAGCAATAACCACAAATCTTAATACAAGTGTCTCTATATTCCTTGACCTCTTTAGCTGGTCCCTTTGGCTTGTCGACTTTTTCTTTTTGGTGATACTCATAACTTCATGCCTGAAGTTGCTAGTGAGGGGCTTACATTCTCTTCTAAACCATGTAACAACCCAACTCTAGAGTATCTCGAGCAGGAAGCAACAAATTCCAGTACATCTTTCATATTGAATAGGTCTTCCTTCATCACTTTGCAAGATATCCTATCTATCACGATGCAACAACTTCACAGAGTTTTGTTCTCCTGCCTACTTTGAATGTGATTGGTCACGGTCTGCATATGATATGAATCCTTTGTGACATAGACCTTCCTACTTAGTTGGGAAAATTAATTAAAGAAGTCTCTAGTATCTGCATCTAAATTCACAAACATCTTGATGCCCGCCAAAACTGTTGAGTCATAGCCGAAACCTAACTTACTTCTATCATTAATCGCCGCAATTCAACTACCTGATTGACAGAAATATCTTTGCATGTTGTCGATTTTGAGAGTAAGAAATCAATTTTCAAAGTTGAGATTTAGTCTCTTTAAGAACAGGCCGAGGTTCTGTATCAGCATCACCATGATCTATCAACCAAAGCTTCTTGAGTACAATATAATCTTAACTCCCTGCAATATCAAGCATCTGCTCCTCGCAACACAGAAGTCTCAGCTTCTCCAAAGCTCGCTTGAGAATCATAATGTTCGCAATCACAACAACTTCGAGGAACGTGGAAAATTTTGAGGATAATTCTATAGAGGATGTTAGAGATAAATTATGTAGGTAGGTCAAGGATATCATAATGGTGATCTTGTTATCATTTCTAGTTATTAATGGTTGATATAAAATATCCAATCTTTTCTACATGTATGAATCTATCATTTCGTTCTTTTATACTTTTGTTCTTCACTTTTTGTTTCACCGAGGAATCTGTCTAGTCTGGGTAAAACATCCTTTAACATTAACATTATTTTGTGTCACCACCTTATCAAACCTATCACACATTGCTCTTCATGTTGAATGACCATGCAAGGTAATGTAACTTGGTATTGATGGGACATCGCTTCCTTTAGCTATAAAACGTGACCAGAGATCCTATTCGTCTCCATCCACTTCTGTAAAAAACTTGTAACCCTTTCTTTATGTCTTGGCTTCCTTGTGAAAAACACTTGAATCCCTTCTTTAACTTCCATTCCCATGTGTTATAGGAATCTAACTCTATCCAACATCCCGACCTCGAATTAACATGTGTCCCAACTTGTTGATCGTAAATATTCCTTTCTCAACCCTATTGTATATGCTACTAAAGGCCTTAAAATTGTAGATTAGATGATCATTGCAGAAACCCTGTCTCTCTATGCAAATTGGTATATGTATGATCATTTTCTTAAGAACCTTCATATTTGGCCGAGACCCTCTAGGGAGTACATCTAGTGGGTGGACCGAGTGGGTGCCATGCATCCAACGATTACTGTAAATGAAATTTTGTTTACCTAATACAACCACTTTCCTTACTGACTTCAACCTTCTCTTTATCTTCTTAGATTTTTGGTCTAGCAAAATCAATTATTTTGTTCTCAAGCTAGGTATGATTGGTCCTACCCTCCTATATGTCCATGTCATCAACATTCACCCTTCTTATGGTTCTTAACTTCATTCTTTAGGTTTCTCCTCTTCGATTTCTTTAAGTCTATAAGCCCCTCCTAGTAGAACCTTCAATACTATATAAGGTTCATCTCAATTGGGAGATCATTTTCTAAACTACACATCTTTTAGGGATACTAGTAAGATAGCTTTTAGACTAAATTCCCTTCTTTAAATTATTTCACTTGGACATATTTGTTGTATGCTCAAGCAACTTTTTGTTTATTGTCAAGTAAATTGTCTAATGCCATAAGACGATCCTCATCTACCGAATCAAGTTCCATCTCAACAATTGCAAGTATTCATTGGGCTGTAAATTCATCGGCTTGGCTACCTATAAAGATCTTACATTAATCTCCATTGGCAATAACACATCCTGTTAATATGTAAGCTAGAACAAAGTCATGCCAATCGCTGAAACTTTGGAGTTTCTATATTCCCAAGGGACCTCACGTAATACCTCATACTATTTTCATGGATTGTCCTTGAGGGACTTCATAATCAAATCAATAATCACCCAATTAGTGACCTCAGTCTGACCATTTTCCTGTGCATAATAAGGAGTTGAATATGTCAATTTAACACTGAAACTCTTAAGAAAATCCATTACTTTTCTCCTAAGAACATTATTCCTTTTATAAGCCGTAATCGATTATGGAATCCTAAATCGGAAGATAACGTAGTTGTTAATTGATGAACTTGATCACAACATCTTGGGTCACTACTTTCAATGGTAATACCTCAACCTATTTAGTAAAGTAATCTATAGATACTATGATGAAAGTATGCCCTTTCAATGATTTTGGGTAGATCATTCCGATCAAGTTCATAACTCATCCTTGAAATAGTCATGGTTTGATTATCATATGTAACTCCATTACATGCACTTTTTTGTAAAGGGCTGAAACATTGCATCCTTTTGCATAACTAATACAATCTTGATTCATAGTAGGCCAATAATACCCATAACCACTTCATTTTAGGCCTTGACCTATGAGCCCCATAGATTCCTTCATGAACCTCTGCCATTACCATTCAAGCATCAACCCTACTGTGATATATCAAAAGTAAACCTTAATGACTTTGTTTATACAACTCGCCATCTAACAAGGTATAACTTAATGCTCTATATTGAGTCTTAATGTCCGGAATTGTGAAGGTTGATTCAAGTATTTTACTAACAATTCTCTCCAATCATTAGATTATTCTACCTTCTGAATCGAGGCTATCACTGTCTAGGGCCTATGTATTGTCTTATAACTTGAGGTGGTTTGAGCTAAATTATTCATCTTTGAGAATATATGACAATTTTACTTCAAGCAAGGTTTCTAACAAACCTTTTGCATGTTGATGCAAAGGTTATAAGTTAGAACTAAGGCATGTCCCTATCAATTGGTCTAGTATGACTTTTTCTCACACCAACAATAAAAACTAGACTTAAACCATAAGTTAAATTCTGGTATTCCGCCTACTTATTAGTATGACTTGGCTTCAAGGATATTGAGAACATATCCACTTTCTCAGTTGGGGAAATGGTACAAACATTTATTCTTATACTTCAATTGCACTCTGAGCCATCAAATATAATTGACGAAGGTTGCTCGATTATCATATTGTATTATATCTAAATGGTCAATAGCCTCAATGCAAACAAAATATGCAATGAAATCAGCTACGACTTGACCCTTCACTGCCTTAAGAGAGCACTGCTTCAAATCAAACGGGCATAATTTGATTGTCCATTTGACTAACCTGCCCTAAAGAGCTGGGTGGCCAAGAAGGTAATACAAAATATCAATTTTGCTTATAACATACACTTTATTGTAATAAGATAATGTTTTAATTTCATGCACGCACAGTATAAGGTCAAACATATCTTTTTAATTGGAGAATATCGGGACTCTACATTCGTGAGCAACTGACTCAAATAGAAAACAATCTGCTTAGTATTGTCCTCAACATCTTATGCTAGAAGGGTATCAATGAAATTTTCCTTAGTAGCTATGTATAGTTTCAACGGTTTCCCAAAAATTGGGGGCATCAACACATGCACTTTAACTAAATACTCCTTAATCCTGTCAAATGCCAACTATTTCTCTGTACCCCAACCAACATCATTCACATTCTTTAACTTAAGTAACGTTGTTAAAGGATCCATTGTCCCTATGACATTAGCAATCACCACAAATAACTAACTTGCCTGATCAAACTTCACAACTCCTTTGTTTTGAGCAGTTAAATATCGATGATGACCCAAGCTTTATTTGGGTCGACCCTATGTTGTATACCAGGAAATCTAAGAAATGGCCAGCAAAACTATAAATCACACTTCTTAGGATTCATCTTTAAATGTTGCGTTCCCATCCATTGGAAAGCCTATTCAAGATCGAACAAATGTTGTTCAAAACTTTTATACTTGACCACAATATCATTAATATATATTTTCATGGTTTTCCGGATTAGATCATGAAAAATACAACTCATTGCTCATTGATACGTGACACTAGCATTTTTAAGTCCAAATGACATTACTATCCATTCATAGATCCCTAATGTCCCTAGGCATTGGAATGTCATTTTATATGTATCCTTGTGAGTTACCTTGATTTAGTTATATCCAGACACCGTCTATAAATGATAAAATCCCATAGGCAGTTGTTGCATCGATCAATATATTTGCATTTGGCATGACATATTGACCCTTTGGAATGACCAAATTCAGATTATGATAATCAATGCACACCCACAATTTTTTATTTTCCCTAATAACAGGAACAATGTTAGGTAACTAGTCTACATACCCTAGTTGTTGTGATGAAGTTGGCCTCTAAAAGACATTGTACCTTCTCTGGCTGGAAGCATTTAAGGTTTGAATCTTCTCATCAGTTGTTTGTATAGTTTCATTCCTATTTTCAACGATATGAAAAAGTCAACTAAAGCTCGAGGTAAACTTGGAATTTCATGATATTCCTAGGCAAAACAAGCCTTATATTGCATAAGCAACTTAACCAATTATGACAAATTCTTATTGTACATGATAACACTCACCTTCGTTGGCCTCATTGGCCCTTCTAAACCCAAATTTACCTCTTTCAAAGGATTTGTTGAGATAAAAATTAGCTCATCCTTCTGATTAGCACATTTGAACGTTGCTCCCTCTCTGATGGGTGGTAGAATTAATGGGGCAACATTCAACTTGCTCCCAAGTGATTTGACATATGTTCTTTATGATTTTACTCGAAATGAGAAGCTTCCAACCATTGGAAACAATCTAAGATAACATGAGATGGATTATCTATGTGTAACCTCAAGTGACGGTTATAAATTTTAAAATAAAAGGTATACTCATGTGTGGTTAATTGACATGACCACATTTCTTTCAAAGCCTCAAATATGATAATTAGACTCACCCAAGGCAAATAAAATAACTTTTCATATGTCTTAACATTGGCTGTAAAAGGGTCATCTTCTCCATCAACAGCTTCGACTTTTTCGCCAATCCAAAACATTTTCTGATATAGTGTCGAGGGTATACAATAGTTTGAATACATCCAACCTCTTTTTAATAACCAGAAATAACCTAAATTAGCATTGATCATGAAAAAGGGGTAGTTGAGGTCTTAAAGTCAACCGTAAGCTCAACAATTATCACTTCCATAGTAACTAATAGTTCCCCTAGACAATTAGACATTTTCAAGTTCGTTGGGATTAAATCAGAAGGTGTCTCTTAATCTACCATAATGTGTCACTCAACATTACGTTTAGTACTCCACCACCATCCACAAAAACCTGCTTAAAAGTTTGACCATTTACCACTATGGTGATATACAACAATTTCAAATGTCTCATTGCAGCTTCTGATGGTTTCTCCACCATCGGAACATCGACACTATAGATCAAACTCATCTGTCGGAAAATCATTTTCTAGAAAAAGTCAAGTATCTCATTCGGGAGAAAAACTCAACAACACAACAATAATAATTCCTTCCAAAAGATATAAGGGATCATCCCAATCATCATCAAAGTTTTCATCAGATATGTATGTCACATCAGAGAAGTAATTGTTCCCAACAACTTCCTCCAATTCTTAGTGACTGCTAATTCACATCTATGACCCTTTGAGAATCTCAAAGTTTGTGATGGATAACTCTGGTTATAGTAACCATGCAAAGTTATAGTAACCATCCCTTAATTGAGGGGGCAGTTGCAGGAACTGCCATCAGGTACCTTATAGGGGCGGGTGCTAGGGAACTGCTGCAAGGTGTCTTGTAGGGGCGGGTGCTAGGGAATTGCCACCAGGTGCCTTGCAGGGGGGGCTGCAGTTACAACCGCCCCAGGCCAGCCTTAACCCCTCTTTAAAAGGTGCGGTTCCAGTATGACAGGGGGGGGGCTGAACAAGAGAGAATCTGTGGGAAGTTGGAGAGAAGTTGGAGAGAGTGGAGCATTGCGGTCAGAGGTGAAGTCGGGCGCCTGTCTCCTAGGTGCAGCCGAGGGCCTTGATGCCAAGAGCCATCCCAGCTAGGTACAATCGTCCGTTGGAGCAGGGTGTCACCGTCCGTTGTACGGTGTTGCCATTCAGTGAAGCAAGTTGTAGCCGAGTCCCTTGTGTAGCAGTCTGGTGCTAGTCGACTGCCACAGTAGGCACCATCTGAGTGCCGTCTTCCATAGGTGCAGCAGAGTGTCCGTCCTCCCAATGCCAGCCTAGTGCTATCCTCCCTGATGCTAGCCGAGTAGCACCCCTAGTGTAGTGTGTAGGAAGAGTCGCCGTGTGCCACCGTCAAGTGAAGTCGATTGCAGTGCAGTAGCCAGGTGCAGCCGGGTACTGCCACAGCAGGTGCAGTTACTTACTATCCAGCCCAGTGTAGCCAGACACTATTCACGACAGGTGCAACCAAACCTGTAGAAGACAACTAGATAGTTGTAAGGGTGCGTGTGTGGGTAAACCTCCCTGAATTCCTAGTTAGGCGAGACGTGGTCTCTGCTTTGAATAGGCGACGAAAGTTGTCGTAAATTTTGGTTTAAAAATTTGACCCAGCCCCCTAACCGACTAGGACTCACCCAAACCACTAACCTAGGACCGGTTTGACCTAACCTAGCCCATGACTGACTCAAACCAACTTGACTCAACTAGGAACCAACCCTAGCTAGGCTCGGTTCACACTTGACCCAACCAACACCCGACTAGGTCCTAACCAAGCCCAGTTTGACTCAACTAGGAATTGACCCTAGTTATAAGACCCAAACTGATCCAAACCTGATCCAAACCCAAGTTCATAAGACACTCCCAGGCTTTACAAAAGAACCGACTCGACACATATATACAAGAGAGGTTTGCATGCGCCTATGCCCTGCGTCGCTTGGCGGGCGTGCCTTCTGAAGCTAATGGATGAAGGATGAGGACGGGTGCTCGTAGGTGCACGCACCACAGAAGTCTTGCTTGTGACAACTCTCCCTCGGCCAAGCTGAACCTTGCCCTCGAGGTTTCGTGAGCACGTGCTTTGCCCAAGGCACTCCCCCTGCTAAGCACTGCTTACGTCTCTGGCCATCTGATCCTTCTCCTTTCTCTACTCCCGATGCTGGTACAAATCTACGATCTGTTTTCAGAAGAAACCTCCCTATCGGTCCTGGTCTGTCGCTGGCCACCCGCCTCCTACGGCACGACCCTGAACTGGTGCTGGGCGCCCTCCTCCTGTGGCGCGACCCTAAATTGGCGCTGGCCACCCGCCCCCTACAGCATGGCCTTGGCGCTGGCCCCCTATCATGGTGCGCGGGCACTAGCGACGGTGCCCTCCTATTGTCACCCACCTGCGAAAAACCTCCTTGCCCGAGGGGGCTTTTCTGGTGCTCCTGCCTCTTCGCAGCCCTGACTTAGCACCCGGTCCTGCCCCCATGGGACGATCCCCCGCCACTAATGATTCTCGACCCTACCACCGGCCTCTCATTTGTTAGGTATAAGGCAGCGCATGTCAACATAGCAGGTGCCTTCTCTGGATCCACACACGACACGAACCTTGACTGACCCTTGTGTACAATGACCAACCCTCGAAGGTGTGGCGCTACCATCGCCTGTGCAGCTATCATGAAATCACACCCCAATATCATCGGGTATTCATCTATGACTGCTACTACTATGTCCATTACACCCTCCCATAGTCCAACTCTCAACTTGCACCCTCGTGCCACTCCGTTTATGGAACTCACGGTGGCATTTACAAGTTTTAGTCTGGTAGTGGATGGTGTCACCTTCAATCCCATCGTCTTTGCAACTTTTGGCACAATCAACGAATGACTCGCCCTTGAGTCTACCAAAGCTCAAATGGTATGTTGGCCCATTTGTACTTTCATGAAGTTCAAGATTCTGTTTGGACCCTCACAACTGACTGTGTTAAGGAGCTGGAACTGCGCAACCTGGATCACGCCATCCCCTGGCGCATTGGTCACATCTTCAACCTTAATCTGCTCTCCTACCTCCAAGGTGGCTAACTTTGCCTTCATAGGGCAATTTCGCAGGAGATGTGGCTTAGTGCATATGTAGCACGGCCCGACTCCCTTGCCTCCACTCTTGCCCGTAGAAGAGGATGACTCTTCCCTCTTCTCTGGCTCTTTACTGTTCTTACTGCGATACTTAGTTGATTTACCATCCTTCCTACCTTTAGGTGCCTCACGACTCTCCTCTCGCGCAATCTTAAGGTCAACGAAACTCTCTACAGCTGAAATAGCATCCAACATGCTCGAAGGATTCCTGCTCCTTAGCTCAACTTGAGCCCAAGGTTGCAAACCTTGCTTGAAGTAGAAGAGTTTATCAACTTTCGTCATATCCCACACATATAACAGTAGGGAACTGAACTTCTGCACGTACTCATGAAGAGTACCCGTGTTCCTAAGCTTCAAAAGAAGCTCTCGAGTCCATTGACTATTGTTCGTAGGCGTGAATTAACCTCTCAACTAACTGCAAAACTCCTTCCAACTCAACGGGAGAGCGGCACCTCCGTTGGCGACTGCTACTTCCCTCTTACGCTACCAAACTTTCGCATCGTCCTTCAGAAAAAGCGAGGCAACTAGCACCTTACTATGCTCAGCCACCTGAGATTCACTTATGTACCTTTCTAAATCCCATAGAAAATTCTCCAACAATTTTCTGTCTCGAACACCTCCAAATGGTGTTGGTTCGGGGATTCACAATTTCAAAGATGCAAAGTTAGAATCGCGTGTCGTTTCACGTATGCCTACTAGAGAAACTGGTGTTTGCTCTTGATGTCGGACCTCTACTTCGGTGTGTGACTACATGGGTTGCTTCTGCAATCGAGCCACATGCATAACCAATTGATTTTGGCTTTGTTTCATCGAATCCTGGTTTTGTTGAAGCTCAACTTGAGTAGTTTGCAAAGAATCCAGTCTTTGCAATATCTGCATCAGCAAGTCATCCATCTCTGGTCGGTGGGATGGACCTGCATCGTCCTCTGTTCCTCTTCTGGTCTTCCCCATAATTTATACAGACTTTATTACAGGTTTAGACTCAAATCAAGAACAAAGAGACCCTACAACCGGATGTTTACAGACTTAGTAGAATTTTTTCTGCAGACTGTACAACTGAATTCTGATTAACTTCGGGACTCGATATAAAATACTTACAGACACCGAATTTCAAATCCAAGAGTACAATGGTATAGACTGATATATAGAGAAGCACTGTGCCAATTGTCGGCTGAATCCGACTTGGTTTACCCTATCAAAAAGATTGCACAAAACCGCCAAAAATCAGATTTTAGATTTGTATAACAGTTTTTCTACAACACCGAAATTTGAGTTTTCCAATGGATTTCTACAAAAACTCAGATTTTGCAAAATCTGGTTTTTTGGTCCACTTCTACTAGAGTTTTCGGACCACTTCCGATGTGCTTTCCATGAACCGAATGCTGTCTATCAAATTTTGATAGAAATACTCTGACTTGGAACAATTTCCTTCCTATTTCAAACAGTCTACCCAGTCCAAAACCAAATTAGAAATTCTGCAAAAATCTTCTGGCAGAAAGTTTCTGTCCACTTTCGATTTAGTTCCTAATGTGTGTTTTAATCACTTTCACCACTGAAAATGCATGGAATCGAGCATTTAGGATCTGATACCAAACTATCACTGGTCAAATTTCTTAAAACAAAATTTCGCGAAGACTTCGCCGGCCCGTGATGGCTAGAATCACCCGTAATTCTATCAGCCCTGTTTTCACCCTTGTTCCAAACACACACAACTCAAACTGAATAGGAACAACACACATTATGAACCACAATGTCACTTACAATCGGGGTTTCCCTAATTAGTTAAGGTTCCCACCGAAACCAAGCAAAGACCATGTCTTTCCTAACTATGAACTCAAGGAAGGTTTACACACACCGTCCCCCACGAATCCGGTTGTCTGCTGCAGCTCGCCCTGAAGACGTCGGCTTCACCTGCTGCCAGTTGTGATTGGCTGCACTTGGTTGGGTTACACTCGGCTACCCTGAAGAAGGGAGGTTCCTGGTCGCACCTAGAAAGGATCCTCACTGTCACCCACTATGATAGTCACCTAGTACAATCAGCTGCTCCTGGTGGTGGTGCCCATCTGCATCTACTGTACTCAGCTAGCACTAGGGAGAACGGAACTCTGCTACACCTGTGGAGGAAGAGGATTGTTGGCTGTCACCCCTTGTGATAGTCGACTAGCACCAAGAAGGAGGACAAGCACCCTGCACTCCGGCGTCTGCAGTCTACACGACTTCAGGCTCTTGATGGCAGGGCATGACAGTCTCCTAGCACCCAGCTCCTGGCGTCTACACTTGACGATTGTGGTAGTGGCAGTCTCCTAGCACCCAGTTGGATGGCGTCTGCACTCTGCACGACCCCTGCACTACACTTGGCTGTTCTCTCTCTTCCGCTCTCCACTCTCTCTCTCTCCCATCAATTTCTCTCTTGATCAACCACCCCTTCTGTCATGCAGGAATCACACCTTTTAAAGAGGGGTTCAGGCTGGCCTGGGGCGGTTGTAACTGCACTCCCCCTACAACGCACCTGGCGGCAGTTCCTGTAACTGCACCCCCCCTTGTAGGGCACCTCGTGTTGGCCCCCCTATTCAAGGGACGATTACTATAACCATTCCCTCCACAGCCTTGGTGTGGATGACCTGTTTGACCTAACCTATTCAAGAGCGGTACCGCCGTTGGCGGCTGCTACTTCCCTCTTATGCCACCAAACTTTCGTATCGTCCTTCAGAAAAAGCGAGGCAACTAGCACCTTGCTGTGCTCAGCCACTTGAGATACACTCATGTACTTTCTAAATCCCACAGAAAATTCTCCAACAATTTTCTGTCTCGAACACCTCCAAATGGTGTTGGTTCGGGGATTCGCAATTTCAAAGATGCAAAGTTAGAATCACGTGCTGTTTCACGCATGCCTACTAGAGAAACTGGTGTTTGCTCTTGAAGTTGGATCTCTACTTCGGTGTGTGACTGCATGGGCTGCTTTTGCAACCGAGCCACATGCACAACCAACTCATTTTGGCTTTGTTTCATCGAATCCTAGTTTTGTTGAAACTCAGCTTGAGTAGTTTGCAAAGAATCCAGTCTTTGCTGTATCTGCATCAGCAAGTCATCCATCTTTGGTCGGTGGGGATGGACTTGCATCGTCCCCTGTTCCTCTTTTGGTCTTCCCCATAATTTATACAGACTTTGTTATAGGTTTAGACTCAAATCAAGAACAAAGAGACCCAACAACCGGATGCTTACAGACTTAGCAGATTTTTTTTCTACAAACTGTACAACTGAATTGTGGCTGACTTTGGGTCAATTGGATCTTGTGACTTGGGCCGTGTCTTAGTTAGGTGTTGTGGTCTGGGTCAAGTCGGTTTGAGTCAAACTGGGCTTGGGTAGTTAGGACCTAGTATGTTGTTGCCTGGGTCAAGTGTGAACCGAGCCTAGCTAGGGTTAGGTTAGGTGTTGTGGGCCGAGTCAAGTTGGTTTGGGTCGGTCGTGGGCTAGGTTTAGGTCAAACCGGGTCTAGTTAGGTTGTAGCCGGGTCTCCTGTGCAGCAGTCTCGTGCTAGTGGCAAATGATGCATCAAAGACGAGGATGAAAAAATTCTAGTGGCAAATGATGATATAAGAAATAGATAGAAAAACTATTTTTATAATCTTTTTAATGAAAATAAAGATGTTAGTATTAGCTTAGGAGAGTTAGCCAAATCAGAAAAGTATATAAACCACAATTTCTATCGACGTATTCAAAAAAATGAAGTCAAAGAGGCTCTTAAACATATGAAGGGTGGTAAATCGGTAGGACCAGATAATATTCCTATCGAAGTTTGGAAAATACTAGGAGAAATAGGAATCACTTGGCTCACAAGACTATTTAATGAAATATGGAAAAATCAAAAGATGCCCGAGAAATGGAGAGCAAGTACACTTATACCCATATATAAGAACAAGGGAGACATTTAAAATTGTGCGAATTATCGAGGTATCAAGTTAATGAGCCATACTATGAAATTATGGGAAAGAATTATCGAACGTAGGTTAAGAAAAGTATCAAGTACAACAGAGAACCAATTTGGATTCATGTCAGGCAGATCTACTATTAAAGTGATTCACCTTTTGAGACGTCTTATGGAACATTTTAGAGCAAAAAGGAAAGACCTTCACATGATATTTATAGATCTAGAAAAAACTTATGATAGGGTACCGAGGGAGGTTGTTTGGAGAACTTTGGAAAAAAGAGGTATCCCATTGACATATATTAACCTTATAAGAGACATGTATGATGGTGCAAAAACATTGTGCAAGACGGTGTGTTAAGTTTCTATTGAGTTGTGTGTGTTTGGAACAAGTCTTGCAAAAACATTGTGTAAGACAGTGTGCAAGACCTTCACATAATAATATCCACTGTTCCTTAGCACCATTATAAATAAGTATGGACTTAAAGTTGATCCTTCATGTAACCCAATATTAACTTCAAAGAAGTCTGTCGTTCCTTCATGAGTCCTCACACATGTTTTTGCACCATCATACATGTCTCTTATAAGGTTAATATATGTCAATGGGATACCTCTTTTTTTCAAGGTTCTCTAAACAACCTCCCTCGGTACCCTATCATAAGTTTTTTCTAGATCAATAAATATCATGTGAAGGTCTTTCTTTTTTGCTCTAAAATATTTCATAAGACATCTCAAAAGGAATCGCTTTAATAGTAGATCTGCCTGACATGAATCCAAATTGGTTCTCTGTTATACTTGATACTTTTCTTAACCTACGTTCGATAATTCTTTCTCATAATTTTATAGTATGGCTCATTAACTTGATACCTTGATAATTCACACAATTTTGAATGTCTTCCTTGTTCTTATATATGGGTATAAGTATACTTGCTCTCCATTCCTCTGGCATCTTTTGGTTTTTTTATATTTCATTAAATAGTCTTGTGAGCCAAGTGATTCTTATTTCTCCTAGTATTTTCCAAACTTCGATAGGAATATTATCTGGTCCTACCGATTTACCACCCTTCATATGTTTAAGAGCCTCTTTGACTTCATTTTTTTGAATACGTTGATAGAAATTGTGGTTTCTACACTTTTCTGATTTGGCTAACTCTCCTAAGCTAATACTAACATCTTTATTTTCATTAAAAAGATTATAAAAATAGTTTTTCTATCTATTTCTTATATCATCATTTGCCACTAGATTTTTTTCATCCTTGTCTTTGATGCATCTAAATTTTTAAAAACGTCTGTGAAAATCACTGTCACGGGTCAAATTTGTAAACCAAAATTTGTGACAACTTTTGTCGGCTCGTGATGGCTAGAATCACTCGTGATCCTGTGAGCCCCTTTTCACACTTGTTCCAAACACACACAACTCAATGAGAACTAAACACACTGTCTTGCACAATGTTTCTTTACAATCTGGGTTTCCCTAATTAGTTAAGGTTCCCACCGGAACCGAGCAGAGACCACGTCTCGCCTAACTAGGAATTCAGGGAGGTTTACCCACACACGCACCCTTACAACTATCCAATTGTCTTCTACAGGTTTGGCTGCACCTGCCGTGAACGGTGTTTGGCTACATTGGGTTGGGATGGTGCGTAACTACACTTGCTGTGGCAGTACGCGATTGCACCTGGCTACTACACTACAATCGGCTTCACTTGACGATGTTACACGGCGACTCTTGCTACACACTGCACCAAGGGTGCTACTCGGCTAGCACTAGGGAGGACAACACTGGGCTGGCACTGGGAGGACGAACACTTTGCTGCACCTGTGGAAGACGACACCCGGATGGCACTTGTTGTGGCAGTCGACTAGCACTAGACTGTTGCACAGGGGACTCGGCTACAACCTGCTTCACTGAACGACAACACCCTACAACGGATGGCGTTACCCTACTGACAGTGTTACCCTACTGCAACGAACGATGGCACCCTCCTCACGATGGCACCCTGTTGCAATGGATGGTTGTACCTGGCTGGGATGGCTCTTGGCATCAAGGCCCTTGGCTGCATCTAGGAGATAGGCACTCGGCTTAACCTCTGACTGCAAGACTCCACTCTCAAGCATCCCTCCACTCTCTCTAGCTTCTCTCCAACTTCCCACGGATTCTCTCTTGTTCAGTCCCCCTCCTATCATGGAGGAACTGCACCTTTTAAAGAGGGGTTAAAGGCTGGCCTGGGGCGGTTGTAACTGCAGCCCCCCCTACAAGGCACCTGGCGGTAGTTCCCTAGCACCCGCCCCTGCAAGACACTTGGCGGCAGTTCCCTAGCACTCTCCCCTGCAAGGCACTTGGCAGCAGTTCCTGCAACTGCCCCCTCAATAAGGGGACGATTACTATAACCGTTCCCTCCACAACCCCTATTGACCTATCCCAGCCCCCTAATCGACTAGGACTCACCTAACTGGACCCGGTTTGACCTAAACCTGGCCCATGATTGACCCAAACCAACTTGACTCAGCCCACAACACCTAACCTAACCCTAGCTAAGCTCGGTTCACACTTGACCCAGCCAACAACCGACTAGGTCCTAACTACCCAAGCTCGGTTTGACTCAAATCAACTTGACCCAGACCACAACACCTAACTAAGACTCGACCCAAGTCACAAGATCCAATTGATCCAGATTTACAAGGATCCAAACCCAAGTTCAGACAAAACTAAGCCTAGCTACGACTTGACCCGACTTAGCCCAAGCTCATATGACACACCCGGGCTTTACAAAAGACCGATTACAACACATATGTACAAGAGAGGTTTACACGGATATGATGCGTGCGCCTACGCCCGTGCGTTGCCTGGCGCACGCACCTTCTAAAACCAATGGATGAAGGATGAGGACAGGTGCGCGCGGGTGCGCGTGCCACAGAAATCTTGCCTGTGACAACTCTCCCCCGGCCAAGTTGAACCTTGCCCTCGAGGTTTCGTGAGTGTGTGCCTTGCCCAAGGCACTCTCCCGACTAGGCACTACTTATGCCTCTGGCCATCTGATCCTTCTCCACTCTCGGCTCTCGATGATGGAACATATCTCTGATCCGTTTCTGAAAGAAACCTCCCTGTTGGTCCTGGTCTGGTGCTAGGCACTGGCCATCCGCCTCCTGCGACACAGCCTTGAATTGACGCTGGCCACCCGCCTCCTGCGGCACGGCCCTGGCGCTGGCCCCCTATCACTGTGCACGGGCGCTAGCACCGGCGCCCTACTGTCGTCCATGTACGAAAAACCTCTCCACCTGAGGGGGTTTTCCTCTCCTTGGCTAGCACTCACGCCACTGTCCTGACTGACCCTAGCACCCGGTCTTGTCCCTACTGGACGACCCCCTTCCACTAGTGAAACTCGGCCCTACCACCGGCCTCTCACTGGTCACATATACGACAGCGTATCAATGCATCTTATGCCACACCTCCACCATGTTCCCCACCTCGGAACGTCGTCTTGCCTCGACGTCTAACACCGCCCCTCTAAGGAACCTGGTGACAAGACTCTCCACATTTCCTACCTCAAACGGGATCTATACTCGGCGCGTGCATCATCAGCGCGCCTGTCTCTCAGTACCACTCCCATACACCTCCTTGCGCCTCTTGGGATGTACCTATTGTGCATGACTCGGGAGACACTTTGAGACCTTCGACCACTTGGAGGACACCTCATCCTCCTCTGAATTCTCGAGCACTTGTGCTCCTTGCAACCACCATAGGTGTTCCGATGTGTGCAACCCCAACACCATTGGCAACTCCTCTTCAACCCTTTCCTAGGTCGGCTCCAGTCCCATCTTTTCCTCTCCATTGGGCCACTTGCCCATTTTCTGCTTGTATGCACATGCCTACTGGCTACCCACCTGGTTGCCCTAGGCCTACGATACGACCTCCGGGATAACACCTTATTCATCTGCTGTGAGTTTGCAACTCCTCGTGCTAAGGAAGGTCCCTTCCAGTCCCTCATATGTACCGGCGTGCGATTGTCACCGCACCTTGCACCTACCTCTCCCTAACTCGCACCAACTCCCTGTTCGCCACCACCTACTCGGCTCACATCCGTCGATGTTATGGCCTTTGGAACAGCCTGTTGTTGTGCTTCGTTTGCTAGGAAAATACTCCACTCACTCACATTTGTCGCTTGTGCAATAAGAAATGTAGAAACAGAGGAACAAGATTCGCGTGCCTGTTCACGCGTATAACTGGACTGGAATGAAGCTGGTGAGTTCCCTTTGTTGGACCTCCGTTTCGGTGAATGTCTATACTGCCTGCTCTTGCAATTGAGCCACGTGCCTGGCCAACTGAGCCTGACTTCGTTTAATGGAGTCCTGGTCCCGTTGAAATTCAGCTTGTGATACCGGCAACAACTCCAACCTCTGCAAGATTTGTAGCAGCAAATCGTCTGTCTCCGGTCGGTGGGAAGGACCAGCATCTTCCCCTGCTCCTATTCTTATCTTTCTCATGATTTATACAAGTTTTGGTACAGGACTGACACGAATTTTAGAGCTACAGACCTAAAACCGAATGGCTTTTACAGACTTAGCAGATTTTCTGCAGAATCATATAGCTGATTTCTACCCTACTTTAAGACTTGAAACGAAACACTTACAGACACCGAATTGAAAAACCAAAAACACCATGAACTAGTATGCTATACAGAGAACGTGTGTCAAATTTCGGATCGATCTAACTCAATTTGCCCTGTCAAAATGATTATACAAAACCGCCAAAAACCATATTCTGGTTTTGTATAACAGTCTGTCTGCAACTGTTGGAAATGATTTTTTCGGTGGATTCTTCCCAAAATTCCGGCCACTCTCTACTGTCCTGAGTCCACCTGATCTTGATTGATATCTTCACACTGAGAAACAAACCGTTAGTCTCAAAATACACCAAAACAGATCAGTTCCTCATGGATTTAAAAATTTTGGTTTAAACATTTGGCCCCCCTATTCTGCCATCTCCTTCTCTTACTCACAAGTCTCCTTTTTTGGTTCCTCAGCCTCCTTTGCATGATTTGCCATATATGCATGAAGTCCCACTCATGAGAGAGTGGTGAGAGCCTCTATTCTCTAGATCCTTTCAGGTCGAGATCATGAGCAACCAACCAACCAACCTTCCCTTCATTCATTAAGAACGGATTCAACCCATTCATCTAAGTCCTCGAGTAGAAAATATAAATAGCCTTCAAATTTACCATCCTTGTTATCCATTTTTCGCTCGCCAACCCTTATAAAGTCCCCTACTTGAGAACCATGTGATTCCAAATCCTTCATGATTGTTTAAGGTATATATGGCTTTAAGCATCAATGGCTCCTTCTTCATTTTGAGGGTAATCATGCTCTAATTCCTCGTTATAGTCTATGATGATTCAAGAATCATTATTTCAGCAATGTTTTTCATGACCATCATGGAGTCCATCATGTTCCAACCTCTTCTTATACTTAGCCCTTCTTCGTGGAGCCCACTACTTCTAAGTATGAGTAAATTGGCAACGACAGGATGGGGGTCATGTATTTGGCCGAGAATTCTCTAATCATTACTAAACTTTCGACAGGTCGACTCGAGGCTTGATCATTTGACCTCGTAGTGGACAATGGTTTCTGTCCCAGAAATGTTGAACAAAGTTGAACCATTTTGGACTCAAACTTTAACAGTTTGAGGCAAAACATCGATATTGGCCTAGCTTCATTACTGTCGACACGAGACAACTCTTCGATGACAGAATTAGCCATGTGGCCTTGGATAAAATCTTGGATTCTATCACGGCTCCAATAGGTGAAACCAAAGGTTCCTATTGGCATGTCCCTGAGCTTGGTATGTGAGGTGACTCAACAAGCAAACAAGTCTAGGAAAACCCCGTTCATCCACAACCTTTGATTTTTCACTTGAGGTCAAATGCTCTAGTCTTGTTTGATCAAGAGACACATGTAATGATGATCTATTTCTCTCATCTTGAATGAATTGAGTCTATTTTCCACATTCCACTGTAATAGTGCATAGTGGCAGAACATGATCATGGTTTACTATAATTGATATAAATGGGAATGGATTTGCGTGAATCCTAAGTTTCTTGTCTGTAAACTTAAGATTCCCATCCCTAATGGCTTGCTATAAACTTAATACATTGATTTATGTCATGGAAAGTCATGTTATGTCATTTATAGTATCGTGATATCTTTTTGAGATTGTCTCAAGATGGTATTGAATGCCTTTTGGACAAACATATTTGCTGATCCTTTAGAAGTAAATTGAAGATCTGATAAACTTTTGAGATATCAAAAACCATGGTCCTTTCTCATCGGGTTCTTTCTCCTTCTCCTTTAGGGGCCGAAGAGCATTATAGACATGGACTTTGGTCGAGTCAGTCTCATTATTAATATCTTTCATCATATCTTCTAGATAAGAAATCAAACCTTATCGTTGATTACACCTCGATATTTCTTGTTTGTTGCTTGATTTATTTGTAGTGTTGAGAAAGTATTCGACCTCTACTACTCGATTAGTCAATTAGATCAGAGTAGGACAAAAATACCCTGCTAAACCTTTCTTAATCTCTGTGCATAGACAATTTCGTGATAAAAGCCACATATTGAGCCTCGTTGAACTACATCTAATCATGTGTAACCAATTCATGAAATTTCTTGAAAAGACCCCTATAGTTTCATCGACGTTTTAGAGAAGATTCATGTAGGTGTCGATTGAGGATAAATCTTATTATAAGGCTTAAGAAAAGCCTTCTGCATCTCATTCTATGTTTAGATTGATGTAGTTTTTAGTAAAGTATACCAAGCATATGCTTGACTCATGAGGGAAGATACAAAAAGCTTGAGTTTTGCAATTCATTATCGCTCAACTCCCCACACTCAAGAGTGAATCGAGCTAAATGCGCTCTTAGATATTTATCACCTTGTCCCTAAAAGGTAGTAAACTTAGCTTTAAAATCTGACAGGATTGGCACAAGCCTCTCAATGTAGTTAGAGTATGACTTATGATCAACTTCACTATTAGGAGTTTGGAGCTCAACTCCAAACGTACTTTGAACCAAGTCAATAACCCCATCGTGGTTCATAGGGGCATCTTCTAACTCCACGGTACCTAAGGAGGTTGAAACGAGAATACTTCAGGTTGATAAGTCAAATGAGGAGGGAGAACCAGTAACCCAGAGTTGGGTGGTTATATTGGTGGTGGGAAACCTACTCCCGCTTGGGTAGTAATGAAGCTTTAAGCAATTGAAGGCACTGTGGGATGAGATTTTGGATACATGCCCCCAACATTTGGCACATACCCCCTGACATATTAACTGGTGTCAAGCTAACATAAGGCTGTCTAGTGACCGAAGTTTGAAAGGATGAGATCGGAACCAAAAATTCAGGTGATCATCGAGCGATGTTACTTATCCGTACTACAAATCAGATTCACAAGCCACAAAGGGACATGGGGCATTCTTGCTCCCGTATAAATGTCGAACATTGGCCCATGTTGAATTGCGTCTTGGGCGATTGCTTCTGTAGCCGGTCTATTGAGAACAACATCTTCATTCAATTGAACATGAGGCATAACCGACACATTCTCTCTTTGCTAAGATGGTGAATGACCCGTTGGATTGTTCGAGTCTAGTGTATGAGTTCTATAAACTGGTGATGATGCTCAATGAACAATATTTATTTCGAAAGATGCCATTGAGTACACTCAAAGATTGTGTCTACATAATCCGAGTAACCTTATAAATAAGCATGTGTGTCTCACCGGGCATGTCAAAAATATGTTATCATCAAAATTGACAGTTCAACACGAACAACAGAGTAAGTAACACTCGAAGATGTGGTAGGGACATGCTAGCGAATTCTGATCCTCATTCTGAAGATGCTAGAAAGGATTGTATGTATCTTGACTGACAAAACACTCAATATGCTTAGAAAAATGAGGGGATTACATTACTATTACAACTAAGAAAGATAAAGAAAGGAAGAACTGCAATTGTATCATTAATTTTTTGAAACCTGTTTTTGATTACACATGCCTATTTATATACTTTCACAGAAACTACAAATATCGTGCCAAACTTTATGGGTGTGTAGGAGTATTAATTCAAATGCATCTCTTTTATTGCAGCCTACTGCCAAAATCATTTGTAATATTTTCTTGGATAACAATGCTGGAGTTTGGTATAGTGAACAATTCTAATCAATGGTGTATTAATGTTTTGAGTCGTGGACACACAGAGCAGGTACTTCTCTGTGTTCATCTCATCGTTAAATACTTTTAATAATATTTAAAAGCAAAACTGATGCAACTACCCGACTCAGTATTTCATCATACTTACTCCACTCGGGAAACGAAGAAGACGCATACCAAATATAGAAACAACATAAACAAAAGACAAGGTTTATGTAGTTTAGAGAGAGAGGTAATCCTCGCGCTTCCCACTACCATCAATCAACGATTGTGTCAAGTACGATCATCGCACCCCTCATTAAGTGCTTAACAACCCATGACCAAGCATGCGACAACGAGTGTGCTTCTTCACATCCCGGCAACATGACTGGTGTCTTTCGGATCAGTGTGGTGTTCTAGTGTTGGGGCATCTGTGTATTGGGTTTGGGATGGATCCGATTTGGAACCAGACCCAGCTGGTGTCATGTCCATTTAGTTCCATTTGGTGTCCATGTGATGAAGTCATAGTGCATTAGCCTCTTGCAGTACAAAAAAAAAAGCCAGTATTTTGATCTACATGGGATGATTAGAATCTTTAGTTTAGATTGAGAGAAGCCGCTCTTCTTCTCCCTCAGAATGTGTTCGTGAGTAAAGACTGGCCGGGTCGTTTTCCTACGCGTCAGAGAGGGTTTCATCGTGGTGTATTGACTTTTGGTTATATATATACATATGTGTAGTCTTTTTCACCAGTAAAACAGATTATTTTCGAGTGCGTGAATGCGATTGACGAAGAAGACAAAGGCTGGTCATTCTCAGGGCACGGCGCCATCTGAAGGGGACCGGTGAACACACTTCCATTTGAATCAGGTATAATGAAAAATTCGGTCTCCACTCAAACTCCAACAAATCGAGAATTATCTAATGCGCTTCCAAGAAGCCTTCCATCAGAATTTGCGGCTGGACACAACAAAAAGATGTAGGATGTATGCCACTTGTTCATATTTTCTTATTAGAACACACACAGAGGGACACTACAATTTTCTCAGGGCATTTAAGCGTCACCGCCAATCAGGTTAATCGAAGTACGTTCGAGTGATAGCAATAGGCATTGGCATCTTAAATAACTACAATTATCTGGTGACTGTGAGGTGTTCTCTTTTAAATAAAATAAAAGGTGAGGGATCAATAAGGGATTTATGTGCATTAGACCATAAGAGAGTGATGTGTCTGAAATAGTGTTCGTGAAACCGGACCTGTCAATGAACCGGCCAAGGCACCGAATAAAAGAGGTTCGACCGGGTAAAACTGTGGTTGAACCCGCAACAACTATGTATATATAGTTTTATTATGCATATAACATATTAGAAATGTTATATATTAAAAATATTATTGTCACACCCGCTCGGGTTGCGACCACGACCCGGCCCGAGCCAATGTCACGTGGTCGCTTCTCGCGCGGGCGTGATGGTGGGCAGTAACTAAATATAATACTAAATTAATTCAAACTCAATGAAATATCTAACTGAAATAAATATTCATATCGAAGTTCTAAACAACACGCCCAAAATGGTGTAGGGCACACCTAACAATAACCCCGAATAACAAGATTTTATAAATCGTTTAACACTTATCATACCATCTAAAATAAAAATGCAACTCTATCGAATTCCTACTCTACTTCGTATGCCTTCAAAGTGCTAGCTTCAGGATGAGTTGTAAAATAATGGGGTGAACTCCTATACATAGTACAGTAGGGAGGTTAAACATTTTTAAACAGAAATCATACTAAAAGCATTCATAATTTCACAATCATTTCATAACATAGCACAGTTTCACCTTTAAATCATGATCTCAAATTCATACGCACACACGCATATACACATCATTAGTTACGATAATTACAACTCATATTGTTTGTGCCCCAAAGGCTATGGGAGTCATCCGACCCTCCCTAATGTGACCTTGGTAACCCCGTCCACGACGGTAACTACGCCGACTCTCACGGCAGAGTGCCCGGGAACATACCTTGTATTCACCCCAAGTCGGATCGCTCAAGAGACCTCCAAGTCTCTAGAGACCTCACACAACCCATACAAGTACGGCTCGTATATTCATACATCATTACATTTCTAAAACCAATTAGATTTCATCACATTCACAAATCATATCTAGATCAACAAATATCCAAAATCAAATCCATATCCATACAACATTTAAACAATATTTAAATACCATGTTCATACAACACATTCATATCAAAATATGCTCTTTATCAATTAATGTCATAAACACTTTCTATTTGAAAAGCATATCAAATAACCCATAATTACGAATAACATTTCATAAACATCAATAAAACATTTATTAATCATGCACATTTAAATCTATCTAAAACAAGTAAAATCACTTCTAGCATGGTTCTGTAAAAGAATGCATAACCCCCTACTTGAAGGAGTGCTAAGATCTAGTCCTCAAGTTGTTGGGCTACTCTTATCACCACCAAATCCTTCAATTTTAATCTCTAAACAATTATAAATAATTAAATATTAAATTCATTTAACTACAGATCTAACGCAATAAATCATATCCAAATCAAATCCCAAATGACCATAAAATCACCCAAAACCCAATCTAGATCTATTTAAGCTATTCGAGATCCAAACTGATACCTAGATCTATATCTGATCCAAATTGAGTGACACAGTAGATAGCTTGTATCACAGTGTCAACACAGAACCTATAACTATTGATATGGGTCCTGTTTCTAACCCAAAAGTTCATTTCAAGACATAACCCAAACCTGACCCATTTCTGACACAGAATCTGTTTTGACACAGAACTGTTTCTTTTAACATGTGATGCGAGGGCACGACACGAATCAATGTCGGTTCATGGCATTTCAGACATGACATGATACAAAAATCAGGGACACGCCCAAAAGAGTCAGTTTCCATGCTTTTTCGGTGTCGATTTCGCTAGTTTTTGACGACGATTAAGGCTGGCGATGGTCTTCTAATTCAACTCATGATTGGTCGTCAGTAGTGTCATTTTGGCCAAAAAATTCATAAAAAACAGTAACTCAAATTTGTGAAATTTTCATGAATCTACGCTTTTTTTGAACCAATTTTAGCGTATTCAGACTTGTTTTCGAAGGTTTAGCATGAATCAAACAAAAGCCCTATGATTTAACTCCGTTTTAGTAACTAAAACGAAAAATTTTACAAAAACAAAATTTTGGATTTTTATTACTAGATTCTGACGACTGTTCCTCTTTCCCAGCATGTGCGGCTCCTCTCGAGGCTTTTCTAATATTTCTTGACGTTGTCTACCATGGAGGCCTCTTTTAAAGGCTATTCAAATCCAAAACGACTGTGCATTGACAACCATTATTGTCTCTGCACAACCTATTTTCAGGTCAGCTTCGATCTAGTGAAGTCTGGATCCAAGCCACCCGACTCACTACATTCTACCCCCATTAAAGAAATTCTGTTATCAGAATTTAGAAAGTACTTGAAGAGATGTGGATACTTCTCTTGTATCTCATCCTTGAGCTCCCAAGTAGTTTCGAGGATGGCTATGGGTACCTCTTCATAAGACAAATCTTCATGTATGTGTAGCGGCTCGGCCTCAATAACATGCGAGAGATAAGGAACATACTTTCGCAACATGGATATGTGAAATATATTATGCACTCAAATCAATGATAACGGTAATTCCAATTGGTAGGAAACATCTCCAACTCATTTCACAATTTGGTAAGGTCCAATATACCTGGACTCAACTTACCCTTCTGTCCGAAGTGAGTCACTCCTCGAGCTGGAGAGACTTTTAAGAATATATAATCGCCAACCATAAACTCTAAATCACGACGTCTCTTATCTACATAGCTTTTCTATCAGTCTTGAGCTACTTTAATGCGTTAATGAACCAAGTTCGTCTTATCTGACGATTATCGAAGTATCTCTAGACCTGTTGCAGGTCATAGCCTGAGGATATCCCAACATAGTGGAGTCCTACACTTTTTCCCATAAAGCATTTTTTAAGGCGACATCACAATGCTCGCTTGAAAACTATTGTTATATGCAAACTCAATCAAGTGCAACTGGTTATTCCATTGGTTCTTACTATCCAACACACATGATCGAAGCATGTCCTCTAGAATTTGAATTATACGTTCAGCTTGCCTATCGGTCTATGGGTGAAATGTCATGCTAAACTACAATCTTTATTTGTAAAGTATCTTATAAACTCCGTTAGAAATGAGAGGTAAAAAGAGGGTCTCTATCCGAAGTAATGGTCTCTTGCACACCATAGAACTTAACGATCTCAATGATATAAACAATAACTAATTTCGATAATGACTTATTCTTCCGAATGGGTATAAATCGTGGAACCTTAGTAAGTTGGTCGACAATTACCCAGATAACATCATGCTTCTCTGAGGTGAGAAGAAGTCCAATAACAAAATTTATGTTGACATATTGTCATTTTCTCTTAGGAATAGGTAATGGTCTCAAGGTTCCTGCTAGTGGCTTGTGATCCGCCTTCACCTTCTAACAAGTCATACATCTAGTCACAAATTCATCAATAGCCTTTTTCATTGTAGACCAATAATATTGTCGACTTAGGTCCTTATACATCTTTGTGCTACCAGGGTGAATGTTGAAGCGACTACGATATGCTAATTCCAATATCTTCTTTCGTAGTGATTCATCTTTAGGCACACATATGCATCCCTCAAACCGTAAGGAACCATCATCCTCACGTATCTCATATCCGAGCCAACCTTAACTATGAATCTCATCTATAATCCTCCTTAACTCAGGATCGTCTCTTTGTGCTACAAGTACTCTTAATCAAAGTTCAGGTGTTACTCGAATCAGAGTACAACAATGAGCTATCATCTCTTTTCCTTTCCTGCTAAGGGTATCTGCAAATACATTAGTTTTTTTAGAGTAATAAATAATCTCACAATCGTAATCCTCCAAGAACTCAAGCCATCACATTTGTCGCATATTGAAATAAGACTGTATAAAGATATACTTTAAGCTCTTATGGTCAGTGAATATCTGGAACTTAATGTCATATAGATATTGTCTCCAAATTTTAAGTGCAAACACGACTACTGTAAGTTGTAAGTCATGTATTGGATAATTTACCTTATGTTTCTTCAATTATCGTGATGCATAAGCAATAACTTTATCTTTTTGTATAAAAACACAAACAAGACCTTTATTTGAGGCATCACAGTAAACTTTGAAATCTTCATTACTAATTGGTAATGCTAACACTCGTGCAGAAGTTAATTTTATCTTCAACTCTTTAAAACTCTACTTACACTCATTTATCCACTGAAATTAAGTATCTTTCTTCATTAATCGCGTGAGAGGAGTTGCAATAATAGAAAAATCCTAAATAAATCTTTGATAATAGCTGACTCATCCATGAAAGCTATGAATTTACATTGCAATCTTTGGTGCTTTTCCCCGTTGAACAAGCGCATTTCCACTTTGATAGATCCACTTACCAATTCCTTCCTTTGAGAAATCACATGACTCGAGAGAAAGCTGAACCTCCTCCAACAGAACTCACATTTAGATAGCTTAGCATGTAACTTTTCTCCTTTAGAATCTAAAGAAACATGCGAGATGTTCCAGCGACATGTTCCTCGACTTCGAGAATAGATCAAAATATCATTAATAAAAACAATAACGAAATACATCTAGATAAGAACGGAAAAGATTTGATTCATGCAATCCATGAATACGACAGGAGCATTTGTTACTCCAAATGGCATCACCATGATATCTCATAATGCCCATAACGAGTCCTAAAAGCAGTCTTAGGTATATCAGCTTCTCGTATCCTCAACTGATAATATCTATACCGAAGATCAATCTTTAAAAACACAGAAACTCTCTGCAACTGATCGAATAAGTCATTAATCCTAGGTAGTAAATACTTATTCTTTATAGTCACCTGATTAAGTTGTCTATAATCGATATAAAGCCGAAGTGAATCATCCTTCTTTTTCACGAATAAAACTAAAGCTCTCTATGGTGAGATACTTCGTTGAACAAAGCGCTTCTCTAATAATTTTTGCAATTGAGCCTACAATTCTAGCAATTATACAACAATCATACGATAGGGTGCTCTAAATATAAGATTAACACTTGTTTGCAAATCAATAGCAAACATTATCTCTCGTTTCGGAGGTAATCCAAGTAGATCATCACGAAAAACATTAAGAAATTTATTAACTATATTGATATCATTAAATAACTTCTCTTTAGTACCAGACTGTATAACAGATGTTAAGTATCCTCCACATCTATTTCATATATAATTATACGCCTGAAGAGCATATATAATAGATACCGGGTTTTCTTCTCACTAACCTTGAAAAATAAAAGTGGTATCTCAGGGGATAGTGAAAGTGATCTCTCGCTTCTTGCAATCAATCACAACATGATTTTTTGATAACCAATCAATGCCCAAAATTACATTGTAGTTCGAAATCTCCAACAAAACCAAGTCGGCTCTCAGGTCATGACCACCAACCATCACAGAACAATCTCGTAAAATCTGATGCGACACAATAACATCACCATTAGGGAAACATAAAGAGAATCCCTCTAGTAGTTTCAGGTCCAAACCCGTATGACTTACAAAAGTAGGCAAAACAAAACAATGTGTTGTACTAGAGTCAAACAAAACACCTGCAAGCATACCACAAACAGATAAGGTATTGATAACCAAATGAGAAGTATCTGACTCTCGACCCTCTACATCATACACACGTCCCTGGTTAGCTAATTGAGGTTGAGGCAATCGAGGTGGTCCTTGTTGATGAACAAGTACCAGAGGACGAGGAGGCCCCATGGTGCTTTCCTGAACTGAAGAATAAGGATAATACGCAACTCATGGATAATCAACCTTATGATGACCAAACTCTTTGCATATGAAACATCTCATGTCTTCCTTTTGTACACTGCTAAATGTTTGAGTTTGACATTTTTTAAAGTTCTTCTCTTAAAGACAGTCTCTAGCTCTATGTCTTGTGCCTCTACATTTATAACAAGTAATCTCATGATTTTGTTGATTACTCTGCTCTCGTGAAGGCCCACTCCTCGCTTGAGTCTGATTAACTCTATTTGTTCACTGATGAGCTTCAACTGACTTACTCTTCTTTGTGTCTTCATGTAAGTTGCCAAAAGTCTGTTCTATTGGTCTCTTCTTACCCTTATAATGCAACATATCTGTCTCTACATAGGTAGCAGCAACTTGTAACTCATCAATGTTTGTATATATTTTTACTCTCAGTGATTTACAGATCAGATCAGAAAGTCTAGAAATACTTATTTACTCGTGCCTCCAGAACTACCATACCCGGGTCAAACTACAACAACTTTAGGAATTGATTTGTATATTCTCTCACCGATAAATTGTCTTGCTGCAATTGATTGAACTCAAGCTTTAGGCGCATCATTTCATTATGAGAAAAGAAGTGACCGAAAAATGCTGTATTAAATGACTCTCAAGTCCATGGTGTGCTACGAGTTCCTTTCTATTCTCTCCATCATTGTTTTGCATTTTCTTTGAAACACCAATTGTACCCTCCTCTCCTCATCAGTGTGAGCTAGTATGTCAAAAGCATTCTCTAGTTTATCAATCCACTCATATAGTTTCAATGGATCTATAATTACTCTCTTGAACTTCTTATAACTATTCTTTATCAAGTGTTGAATGGTTACATTGGATTCTCTCAAAATGTGTTGCAATAAGTTAATTATCTGGTCAAGTAACATTGCAGCATCTTAACCACCTTGTACAAGTGGAATATGTGGTGTCACTAGAGGTCCCTGAGGTGTACCGGATGGTACCTCAATTGTCACAACAGATTCATATGATGACATTTCTTTGTTATTATCACCCATAACGCTTAGAGTTAAATTCAAATCCAATCATCGCGAGTCCTACATATAAATATGATATTATATTTTGACAATTGACACACTATTAAATATACTTTAATAACCTTAGGCTCTGATACCAAGTTGTTCAAACGTGATCCATTTCTAACACAGAACCTGTTTTGATACAAAACTGGTTTTTTAAAAATGTCACACGAGGGCACGATACGAATTAGTGCAGGTTCATGGCATTTCGGACATGACACATGTTCGACATGATATGAAAACCAGGGAAACACTCAAAATGGTCAATTCTCATGATTTTTTGATGTCGATTTCGCCAGTTTTAGATGACAATTAAGGTCAGCGATGGTCCCCAACCGATCACCTACTCCTCCTCTTCGAATCCAACCCATGATTGGTCACCGACGGTATCGTTTTGGTCAAAAAAATCATAAAAAATAGTAACTCAAATTTGAGAAAAAATTCATGAATCTACGCTTGTTTTGAACCGATTTTCGCGTGTTAAGGTTTATTTTCGAAGGTTTAGCATGAACCAAACAAAAGCCCTATGATTTAACTCATTTTTAGGAACTAAACGAAAAATTTTACAAAAACAAAAGTTGGATTTTTCTTACAGGATTCTGGCAACCGTTCCTCTTTTCCAGCACGTGCGACTCCTCCCGAGGCTTCTCTAATCTTTCTTGACGCTATTTACCGTGGAGGCCTCTTTTGAAGGCTATTCAAATCCAAAACGGTTGTGCATTAACACCATTGTTGTCTCTGTACAACCTTGTTGTGTAGTAATGCTCAACCTGTTTCTAGGTTGGCTTGGATCCAGTGAAGTTTGGATCCAAGCCACCTTACTCACTACAATTATAATATAACATAAAAGAAATCAATTAGAAAACCATGAAAATAAGTCACTAAAAAAAACAAAAATAAGTAGATAATAACCAAAATTGAGAAAGAATAATAAAGAATAACAATTCTTAAGCTAACCAACCGGTTACCTAGTTCTTGACCAGTTCTTTATTCCACCGGTTAAAATGTGGTGTGAACCCCTGAATACCACTCCAGTTCCCGGTTCAACCGGTCTGACTGTCCGGATTACTCCGGTTCCACAAACACTGGTTTGCACAATGCCCCAAAAGTTTCCAAGTGATTTAGACAATTAGGAATGGTTGAGAGATTTGAATTGTGTTTGGATGGTATGAGAGAGTACTAGGCTGTCTTGCGGGTCTGAGTCAGCCTTTTCCAAATGCAGTATGATATTGATCGCCTTTCATTTCATGATTGGTTAGATAAACGACCATGAGCCCCCACATGTTGCTGCACCCAACTCCACAAGGCTAAGGCAAAGCTTGTGTGCATGCACTCTCTCTCTCTCTCTCACACACACACACATAGTTAAGGACACCGACCCGAAACACTCAGGGGCACTGCCCACACGAACATGTTTCGACATGGGGCTCACAAAGACATACCCTACTTCTTCCCAACAGAAATGTTGGGGACACATTTCCTAGTTATGAAATAACGACACGTATAGAGACGTCACGATTAAGGCGTTGCTGGTGGATTGTCGATTTCTCTTTAACCAGGACATGGCAAGAGAGTGCTTTTGATTGGATAAGTCTACACCGTGCTGATCTGCAGCCAGGCAATGGTTTTAAATGCCAATTGGTCCATAGGAGTCGACTTCATCCTGGCTGACCCAGGGTCCCGCATTGATGCAGCAAGGTTTGTCCTGTTCAACTGACTTCGAGTCTGTTCACTAAGGATGTGCAATCCTACGTCCACCACTCACTTTCGTAGTAACTATTAGGATCCCCAACCAATTTCTTCTCTTACATAGTGCATTCGTTTGCCACCAAACATGTTACACACACACACACACACACACACACACACATATATATATATATATATATATATATATATATATATATATATATATATATATATATATATATATATATACACGGGAAATCTGGATCCTGCTCATACCAATATTTGTTCACTTATTGTTCTTGTGTGGAATGAGTATAATTTTAAAATTTTTAAAAGTTTTTGAAAAGTAAGAAGAATATTTTTAATACACTCGTACTACCGCTGCTTCCGTTAGAAATTTGAAAATCAACAAAAAAACTATACCTTATGGTTGAATACTTTACTATAATTCATAGTTGGCTGACCCTACAAAATTTTTCTAGATTAGCCACTATATCATGTATATAAAACACAATGCTTAAAACCTTTTTGAATAACATATCACATAGTCACCGTCTATTCCCTTGCTATTCCTTCGTAGAGCCTCCGCTACTTCCGCCGTAATACTCCCTTGCTGAAGTGGCTCTTTCGCTACACTGGATGGATAGCGAGTCCCTCGCAATTTTCCCTCATCCATTCCTTGTTAAAACTCTAGACATTTGCCTTGATATTTTTTAATAAAAAATATCAATTTTAATATATTTATAATGTAAATTTTAATCCGTATAAATCAATAAAGCAGAAAAATATAGACATCAATGATCGGTAAGGAAAAAATATCATGCATTAGATTTAATCATCAAAATTTTTACTACACTTCCAATAAAGGATTTCAACACAAGTCAATGTTAACATCTCATAAGTATGTATACAACCATACACCTAGAAAGAAAAAAGTATACAACCTTAATCCTAAGCAAGATATCATCCTCTCTCGCTGCTTCACTTTGTGAGGATGGTGTGGACGGAAAACTCTCTTTTGCATCTCATGTACCTACACAATATGTTCGCGGTCAAACTTTTCCTATAATAAAATACAACAAAGTACATGATTAGTAGAAAATAAACAAAAAGAAAGCATACAAGGTTCAGAACAAAAAACAACGAAACACTAAATCAAGTTAATGGCTAGGTAGCAAAATAAGTTATGTGAGAACCATAACGAATGCATCTACCTGCTTGGTTTTGTATTGCTTCATAATTAAGAATACATAATTCATAGAGCCATAATTAATAATTCTGAGAACATCACCACAAGGACTCGACTCTTTAGGTAAATTCCTGGAATAGATCCAGCTATATGAACTTATATATATCAAAAGCCATCAACGGATCATGCAAGAACCAGACAAACAAGCAAAAGGAATTTATAGACCATGGGATTATAAGCTGTCGTAAAAACAGATCCCTTATTCCATATGACATTGTTGCAAGACATTTTGACAACCTTTACAGACCATGATAGTATTAAAATGATTTTTGGTGCAAAAGTTGCTATAACAGTAACAGTATGAAGTCAATCCACATCCAACTGCTTGATGTGAAGTCTGGACACAAACCACAAACAAAACCCTTGCATGGCCAGTGGTGGATCTAGAAAATTTAAAGTGGGGGGCGAAAATAGAGGCCTATGGCGCATGCTTCATTATATGTGAAATTGATATACATAAAAAAAAACTACCATTTAGTAAGAGCTTGTTATAATATAATTATTTTTATGTGTAATCAACTTCTTAAGAGTAAAAAAATAATATCTTAATACAAATATAACTACCAATAATTCTTAAGTTAATAATTCAGCTACCAAAACATTTAACAAATTCTGTAAATGCCACAAAGATGAAATGCCATCAATAATGGGAGCATGTGTTACATACATGCCCATGTAATACCAAAATGATAACAAATAACTATTGATAATGATCATTTGTTAAGTGGCAATCACATAGTCAAACATCTACTAATATAACATAGGTAAGTAATTAAAGTCATCAAATACACAAACCTGCCAAATTCGTAACAAACACAACTTCCAAGATGACATTTTCAATAGCACTTCATACAAGGACAAAGTAACACCCCATTACTATAAAAAAAGTATATAACTAACTCTTCTAACTAAATTCAATGTTAAAAAGCAATCCATAAAGTTAAGAACACTTACATAATCAAGTATTCATAACTACATACACTTACATAAAGTTAATAACACTAACTCCTGTAAGTTTTCCATAAAGTTAAAAACACTTATATATGATGATATGTCACGCTTAATATATGTAATTAAACAATCATTCATGAACACATCACCGATTTTATTTCTCAAGTGACTCTTTATAATATTCATAGCAGAAAATACTCGCTCCACATTTACAATGGTAATAGGTAAAAGCAATACCAATTTTATTAACCAACACACCAAAAAGTAACTCTTATCCTTTCTTTATTGAAATAACACCTCTACAATTTTACTTATTCCTTTAAGTTGAAACCCTTGATCATCGTGCACATCTATAATATAGTTATCAAGTTGAAGTTACCAAAGATCATTAATAAAAAATTACGAAGATAAAAACTTACAAGCTAAACCAACTTTTCTTTATTGAAAGAAGCAAAATTATTACTTCAATCAAGACATATAACACAAAGAAGCTGTTTGGTATTTCTCTCATCAAATTGATCATCAACCTCATTTAACAAATAATCAATGATAACATTAAAATACCTCATACTGATAATGATGCAAGTTTGTTACTTCACTTTTCCTTCATCTTGCCAATGCTACTAGCCCTCTTTAGTTATCCTCCATTTTTCTAATCTCAATATCATTCTTATCATAAAATAAGTTGATCTTTGCAATAAAGCGCTCACATTCATTATCTTTAATTCTAAACTTATTTAATTGTCTCTTCGATAACTTCACAAGGTTCAAAGTATTGATAATATCTTGGTCTTCTCTTTGTAATGATAATGATAAATAATTTATCTTTCTCAAATTTCTTCCATCAAATGTATAATAAATAGAAATCAAATTCTTATATTATCTTCCACCAATTGTAAGCACTACCTTTGATATCATCCTCACTATCATCACTAATAATATAAAGCACATTCACAATATATTTAAACATTGTAATTAAGTTTAACAAAGTATAATAATTTGAACCTCAACACGTATCTTCATCCCTTTTAATTCTAAAGGGCTGATTTAATCCTTTGCCACTTTCACCATATCCAAGTTTCAATTCTTTAAGTTTCTCAAGGCATTTACACGAACCTCCAATGTAATTCATGATTATAGAAATGACATCAAATAGTTGACTTACTTTTTTTTTATATTTCTTAGCAATTGCTATAACAACTAATTGGAGTTGATGTAATATAAAAATAGATAGATTTTTTTCAATATTAATGCTTTTAATCTGTTAAACTCAACTTTCATATTACTCATTCCATCATATCCTTGATGTCGTAATTGAGTAACATTTAAACAAACTTTATATAACATTTGCATCATAGGTGTTATAAGTGATATAGTAGAATAAACATGCATTAAACTAACTAAGCATTCAATAATATGACCATCTTTATCAATATACCTCAATATAATTGTCATTTTCTCTTTATTAGATACATTATGAGATACATCAATTAAAATAGTAAATACATCACTATGTACCTCTTTAACGATTCTTTCAACGGTATCACTTCCAATAACACTTCCAATATCATTTTGAATTGAAGGTGTTGTTAATTTTGAATTCTCAAGTTCATTCTATAATACAATACTACAAATCTCTTCATTATGATTAGCAAAAAAGGACAAAAACTCAAAAAAAATTCTTTCATGAGACTTATCGTGACCACAAAATAGAAGACCTTGTTTAAGAAGAAATCTTACAACATTAATTGTGGTGCCAAGACGAGCTTCGTAATTTTTCTTTTCTTCTTTTAATTGCCTAACAAAATAAGTATTGATAGATTGTTTCTTATTCATCAAGGTCATACTTTTCATTCTAGCATCATTGTGTATACTACTAGTACCATGTTTATAAAGTCTTCGCTTCTCCTTAAACTATTGAAATCCATCCAAAATAAATGCTTGTTCACTATTAGTATCTAGAAAAAGATAGCAAAAGAAAAAATATGTTGTATTTCTTAACCAATCAAACTCATTAAACGAACTATGAATGATTTTTTTTGAATTTTCTATTTTTTTAAGATTTTTTGAAGTATATGCATGTCTAAGTAGAGTGAAAGGACGCACCTGATGTTGCCTTGAGAGCGGATACATTCTAAGTCGCTAAGTAACTTCCCTTACCTAGAGGAAAGGGAGATGAACCAGGGTGAGAATTAGACTCAGTGTCATGAGAATAAGAATTTCATACCATAACAATCAGACTCGGTGTCATGAGTAACCCTATTGGTAGTAAGGTTGGGTGAGAGATCATAAAGTGTATACCCGTGGATCGAGGTGAGAGGACCATCAAGATGAGGTTTTGGATAAGAACAAGGTCATAACAATCATGAGGGACCCTAGGTTCCACAAGTGTAGAAGGACCCTATGAGTGAGTACTGAGACCTTGAAAGGGGAGTAGTCAATAGATAGTAGCATCCTCCAAGCCTTTTTGAAATGAGAAAAGATTGGGTATTCGGGACAATACCGGAGGGGTGAGTCATCGATCCATTTTTCCAATTGAAAGACCTTTGACCTATCTGAGTGATCTATGATGAACACTTAAGAGGAGAGAATGATAGGAAGTTTGGTTGGATCTATGGATGGAGAGATCAGAGTGGATGAGCCAGCTTGTGTGGGGTGACACAGAAAAGGGGAGGTCAGACCTAGGACCTTGTTCCCCAAGACTATACTATCTTCTCCTATGACTACCACAGTTGGCCATACCATAGGATCTTCATGCATTGATGGTAAGTGGATGGTATGACTTTTAGTTTGTGAATCCAAGGATGACCTAGGAGAAGATTATATGAAGAGTCTAAGTCCATGATGTGAAACTAAGCTTGATAAACAATAAAAACTATTTCACTAGTAAGGATGACAATACCTTCAAGAGTGGAAGTGTGACTGTCAGTCTTATGTATATGTCTTAGTCATGTGAGAGTATTGGTCTAGGCAAATCCTCATCAAAGAAAGTCAGAGGTCTTTGTGTCAGGACTGACAACACCACAAGCACTAGAGAATGAGAGAAGATGGTTTTGAAACCTTGACCTTTTTAAAAATGTCCATCACTTTCATGCATGTGGGTGAGTATCTTATCAACTCAAGGATGGATATATGGACTTGTGTCCAGGTGAGATGATCCTCAAGGTTGTATTCGAGCAAAGGTTCCTTCTCCTTGTCTTAAGTTGGTGTTGAAGCTCTTGGAGCTCGAATCCTAATAGGTTCTTGTCTGATAAATTTGAGAGGATTCCTAAGATGTTCGAATAGGTAGATCCTGCCAGATCTTGTGATTTCGTTCACATGAGAACGAGATGATGATGAGGAGCTTTGACTTTTAAGAGTTGGGCCACATAGTATGACAAGACTTTGAGGTCTCTGAGTAGTTGAACACTTAAGACCCTAAATGGTTGCTTGGTCTAACCTCCAAGCAAACACATGAGGGATAAATGATCTCAACTCGTATGGACCTAAGAGTGGAAGTTGTGGCCATGGATAACTACTTGATTTGGGCTTCTAGCGATTTCATGAGGAAGAAGTGATGTCAATTTAAATGGTTCAAAGGTGAGCACCCGAGGCCTAAAAGATGATTGTGAGTATGATTCAGATGGACTTGAGCATAAATCTTGGTGCAAAGTAGAGGATTGAAAGAATGAAATAGAAGAGGTTAGATAATATTCAGGCGAAGAGTAACGCATGTATGGTGAGGTCTCTAAGACATTATCTAAGGTAGATCATAAGAGATTCTAAGATATACTCTAGGAAATAGGAGGTGTCATTATAGTATAATCTAGAGAAGCATGGGAAGTCACCGGAGTATATTATGGTGATCCAAGAAGAGTTTTTAGAGTGTACTCAATGAAAAGGATTAGGGGAAATAAATGGAAGTTTTATCAATTCTTATTCTAAGAGAATATCTAGAACTTACGTAAGAGGTTGTCCTAGGGGAGTGAATTTTTTATCTGGGGTTTATGTGGTGTTCTGAAACATCCTTGTCTCTAGTTCTCTTTTTTGTCTTGAAGCTTAGACTCAAACTTAAGAGAAACTCTAGGTTCAAATATTAAGGATTAGGAGTTTAAAGTGGAGGGGTCCTTTGGTTTCTAACCAAACCTAAATGCTTAGTCTTTAGCTTTATCTTATTGGTGATATGGATCCTAGGTCGGTCTCTGGTATAATTGAGCCTCATGAAATCATTATAAACACTCTTCCTAAAGTTGGACTCAAATTTTTTGATGAGTTTCTCAAAGGAGAAAATCTCATGTAACATGGCTGAAAGGTCTGAGTGAATTTTTTGGAGAATGAGCATAATTGTGCATGCCTCGTTAGGGGGTTGCTTGGCTCATCCTAAGATGATCCTCCATCGGGTTATTAAGGTATGTGCATCCTCACTCTTATGTTGTTTTGTATCTCTCAAGATACTTAAGATGGGAGCAACTTTTATATTGTAGTCAAATACTTTCATAAAGGATATGATAAGTAGCTAGGATTTTGGTTGGACTTCCACTTAGAGGCTTCTTCTTTTAGACTATAAGGAAATCGATATATCCGCTTGGTACTATCTTTCCTTTTTTGATAACTCTCCTAGTGAATAGTTGGAGGTGTGACTAAGGATCTCCATAATTGTCAAATTGGTAAAACTTTAGAATCTCATCGTCATTGGCGGTCTCATAGTTTAATGGTAGGAAATCCTGCATATAGTACCTTCATTTTGTCCTTTCTTTCTTTTCTCAAATGCTCTTAGCACATTCTCTTTACCTTTTTCTCTCTTTTTCAATTTGCTTTGGTTCCTTCTTGTGACAAGTCCTCTCCTTGGGTTTTACCAATCTCCATTTCCTAAGTTCGATCTGCAGGTCTGGTTCATACTCTAAAGTGTTTTCTTTAAGAGAGCTATGATCATCATCTTCTTACATAACTGTACTACTCTTTTGGTCTTTCCACTCTTTTTCTAGCAACATAATCTTGTTGATAAGTTGAAATTCTCACAATTGATTCCTCAAAACCTTTAATTCATCCTCATAATCTCTAGGAGAAGCTTTAGGTAATGGGATCCTAGAACAACTATACTTAGGTCTAACAAGTTTCTTCATTGATGATGTAGCATCATCAATTACCTCAAGATCTAATCTTTTGGTTTTCTAGAATATGATGAACTATGAGATAAAAATTTTGCTTTACCCTTAGATGAATTTAGTAATGATGACCAAAAGGCTTTTTGGATTAAAGGGGATTTATGTTGAATGAATGTGTGTCTAAGTGTTGTAAACAACCCAACACACAAACAAACATTCAAGAGGAAAGTGTATGCAAGCACAAGTGTTTTTTTTCATGAGTATGAAACAATTAACGGTGCTTTACACTACGTGCATGATGTGTGAGACTGACAATTATGATATCCACCAAATACAAGCAAATCTCAATTTAAACAAAATAAATCTTGATAGATCCATGCATCTCACTAGACGTGTCAAAAGAGAATTGTACGTAATTTTTTGGTTTTTTAAGACTTAGATTCATGGTATGATCCTCTTAGTATGAGAAAGGAAAGGAGAAGTGATTAGGAAGTAAACTTGAAAAGTAGAATACCTCTTTTGATGTGCGATGTGGACCTGTACGGTTCTTTTCACCGAACAATGGTCGATATCCAACACTACCATATTGTTTGTTTTGAGAAAATATGAATTTCTTGAGTTGTGTGTTTAGGTGAGCTTCAAGATGTGCGACTTGCCACAAACCGACTGTCTGGGTCTTTGGGTAATGATATGGCTAAGAGAGACATGTTTTTGATAAAGAATGAGTATGGGTAAGGTTTTGGCCTAGATTAGGTTGGAGTGGGATTTGTGTTTTATGGATCAAAAGAATGAATCAGATCAGATTGATTTGAATCAGATCTAATGAATGCGGGGTCCGATTATTGGGTTAAATGGGATAAGGAACAAGTTACTAGGGTAAAGATCCGGATCAGACTAAATGGGTTGGATAGGATCTAGTTTAGGTAAGCTACACTGAATCAGGTTAGCTTGATAAGAATCGAGATCGGGTTCATTTCATCGGATCCGATTTGGTCCAAGAGTTAAAAGGGGGGAAACAAAATGCATCGATTGGGGGAGAGAGACGCAGAGGGAGAAGAGAAGGGAGGTAGGCTGGCTGGCAGTGTCGAGGGAGCGGACAGCTGGTTCTGGGGAGACGGGTATTATAGAAAAGGGGACGCAGATCGAGAATCACAGGACCAATCAATCTTTAATGGAGCTTAGAAGATTGTTGAAGATTAACTGATGCTCATGACAGGATTCACCATGGCCTTTTATAACAATCTTGAGTTGTTTTTCTTTAACGCGTTCCCATTCACAGTATCTTCTTAGGTGTATTTGGCTGACTTTGTTTTGATGCAGGGATGTTGAGAAATGCTGGTGGAGTTCATCCTTAGAGACAACCATAGGATGGCTGCTGTGTGGGCTAAAGTGTGGCTGGTTGTCCCTACGAAGGCAACTATGTGTGGGCTAGAGAGTCTACCAGCCAGTTACAGCAGCCTTTTTCCTGTTCCTTAAAGTTCATGGTTGCTTCTGTATTTCTAAACTTTGTCAAGGGATTCTTGACCTGTTGTGTAGCAGACTCTTACATGTATCCTTCACTTGTTGTATATTAATCTCATTTATCACTGTATTCTTTGATTGTAATAAGACTTTGAAGTGAATAACATTGTTATTTTGTTTCTTGATCCTTAAAAGGTTTAAGACCGATCTCATCCATTTTCAAATTTGATTACTCAGATTTATCGTAGAAAAATTTTAGGAGCTTACAATCGTTTTCCTTAATTGATCTACATTTCTGAATAATATCAGCGCATATATTATTTACTTTTTAATGAAAAAAACCAAAGTTTAAACAGAAAAGCTAGTAGATAGATGCTAGTTGTAGAGAAAACAGTAAATTTGATGGGAGTATAAAAATTTAATTCTTGCGCGCTCCTTGAGGAGAGCTCGACAGCAATCAATATGTAGAGATAAAACCATCAACTATTCGGTTTCTTGCTTTGTCTTGATGTGTGCTTTGTAATCTCTTCTCCTAAACGTCCCAAGAGCCCGACAGTGGACACCATCAATCCGCATGATTGGCTCGGTGGTAGATGACAAGACGGGTGCAACTTCTCCATGTGGTTGGAGTTTGATTGCATTATTTTCCCCGAGAACCAGTGCAGTGGTCGGCCATAATTCAAAATGAAATTCATGTTTTAAATTTCTGTTACGTTAAAATTTTGTGTCACTAATATTCAATCTCGTGATGTGGACAAGAAACTGAAAAAGAGTGAACATGATACTGCCTGATCTAAAATCCTAAAACTAGGTTCACAAACAGAAACCTCACATGATAACTTTACTGAGAGAGCGAGAGAGATGTTTCCCTCATCCAAACCATTACCGTGTCTGGAGTTACAGATAGGACCAAATAACAGTCGGACCGTTACCGAAAAACGCGGTAACAGTTCGAATGTGGATGCTCCGAATGAGGAAAACCTAGGAGCAAGCACTGCTCTATAAATAAGACCAGTGCGTATACAAAATACACACAATACAAAATACAGAATACATACATTACTGTCTCTCTGGGAAAGACTGCTATGAGGAAACCTCAAACGACACATGCACACACCAAATCCAGCAACCGGCTTCGAAGAAACACCATCATTAGTATCCGAGCCTCACTGTTGATCCTGCAAAACAAAAACCAGGTACGCTTTTTATAACAAGAAGAGGGAGAAGAAGAAAAAAAAATTTAAAGAGTGAAAGGAGGAGAGGTTGAAGGCAGACAACCCCAAATGGCAGTCAGCCAGAAAGCCACATAGCCCCAAACGGCAGTCGACGGAAAGCCAGACAACCGCAGACGGCAAAAAGACTGGAAGGCCAAAGACAGTCACAGACGACAAAAAGCCGAAGAAGGTCGCAGACCGCAACTGGGAAAAGAAACATCCAGAACGTTGATCGGTGACGACTGTCTCACAGGGCCACAGAACCCTCCTGTCTCTCTCCCTCTTTCCAGAACACTCCAGCATCTCTCTCTCTCTCTCTTCGTTTAAATGTAAAACATAAACCAGTAGGCAGTTTCTAGAAAACCGCGAGCCGAAATCAGCGGTTTTTCGAAACCGCCCCCGTTTTTGGAAAACCGCTGGTCCAATGTTACAAAACTACCCCTGATAAAAAAGACTAGCAAAAAATCCTTTTTACCCTCTGATAGTTTGTAAAAATTACAATATATCGGGCTAGTGTTTTACGTTATTGCTTTTCTCGGTTTTAGTTATTTCTTTTCTGCCATTATGTAAAAAGACAAGTTTGTCCTTATACTTTTGAGAAAATTACTCATTCGAGCTGAGGGTTAAAATTACATATTTAACCTTGATCAATTACGAATTTTACAAAAATACCAAAGAGTAATTTTATAAGTTTGTCCTTAGGCTTTTCAGAAATTTTCAAAAGTGGATAGATAGGTAAAATTATAGTTTTACCCCCTGATATTATTTAAAAATGCTAAAGGCAAAAATTTTTGGAAAAATTACAAATCTATCCCAAGTTGCTTATAAGATGTTTTTAACTTGTTTTTATGATATCATGCATCGTTCTAACATGGTCCCTGCTATGTGTGTTTGTTGCTTATTGTTTGTTTCTTTTTTAGACTGTCTAATTGTTATAATTGCCAAACACATAAAAATGAGTTTAAGAATATGTGTGTCTGAATTGACAAAAACCGAAAAATTGAACAATCTGAACTTTCAAACATGGAAGAGAAGAATCCCACTTGCTCTAATATTTGAAGGTGTTGAGTATGTATTTAAGGAAACCATGCATCCGCCACGACCAGATGCAACTGAGCAACAAATAGAAATGTATAAAATATTTTTAAAAGATGACACAATAACAAGGACATTCATGTTGACTTACATGGATGATGACTTGATTAGGGTTTTCGAAGAATACGAGACAGCCAAAGAACTGTTTGATTCAATAACAACTAAGTATGACACAACTGTCAAATTACATTGTAGTTGCTACTATAAAAGTACAACTCCTTCAAAATGAGAGAAGGAGATAATGTAGTAGAATATGTAAACCACATATTAGTAATGGCTAGAAACTTAGCCTTGGCAAAATTAGTCATCCTAGAACCGATACAAATATTAACAATCTTAAAATGTCTACCCCTGGCATGGAAGATGGTCACCACTGGCCTCAGATTAGGGTCATATATTAACCTTTATGAATTGCTGCTGAAACTAGCAATAGAGCAAGAACATATGATAAAAAATAAGAAAAAAAAATTGCTAGTTGTACAAGATGAGATAGGGTCTAGATTCAAACCTAACTAGAAGAAAAAAAAAAACCAAACAAGAAGTTTGACAAGAATAACAAGAAGGGAGGTCAAAATTTTAAGAAATCACATGAAACCACTTCTCGGGTTAAGTGTTTCAACTGTAAAAAGATGAAACACTACAAGAGAGATTACCGCAACAAGAAATATGGAGGAAACAACCCACAATGCGGACAGTCAAAGAAGCATGGTATAATCTGCGTGATTTCAGAGTGTTTGTACATGGACCACCCAGTGATAGGTTAGTATATAGACTCTGAAGCTACCAGACACATTTCAAAGACCAAGGGGGAATGAATTTGAAGGAATATAAACCAGGCGAACATCGAGTCTACATGGGTAACAACACCTTCTTGGATGTTTTGGGTACTGAGTCATTTAGAATTTATGTACAAGGCAATCCGATTATATTAACTGATGTATTAATTGTGCCATTTATAAGGTGCAATCTGGTCTTGGTTCCTGCCTTAGTAAAGAAATATTTTGAGGTCAGGTTTATTCTTGGAAAGGTGACTCTAGGAAAACATGGGAGAATATTATTCTCTGTGGAATTTGATGTAGAGAATGGACTGTTTAAATTTAGTGATAATGAAATTGGTAGTTCTTCTGCTTATATTAAGTGTGCTTTAATGTTGATGTAAATATGTGGTATAAACGCCTTGGGCATATAAGTTTAAAAAAGTTGAAGAAATTATCCAACTTTGACTTACTGCTTGGATTTGAGGAAAATACTCTAAACAAGTGTGAAGCTTGTATAAAAGGAAAAATGACAAGGAATTTTTTTCTCAAGGAATCAACAAGGGCAATAACCTTATTGGAGGTTATTTATGCGAATTTATGTGGACCATTTAGAGTAAGGTCACATCATGGAAAGGTTTATTTTATTACTTTATCGATGATTACTCTAGATATATGTATTTATATCTTTTGGCACATAAATCTGAGGCACTAGATACTTTTAAAGAATATAAGCAGGAGGTGGAAAACTAATCAGGGCATTTAATCAAAGTTTTTAGATCAGATAGATATGGTGAATATACCTCTGCAAAATTTCTTGAATTCTGTAAAGACTTTGGTATTGCAAAGCAAAATATAATACCCAAGACACCTCAACAAAATGGTATAGCTAAAAGATACAACAGAACCTTGTTAAATATGACAAGGTCAATGTTGATCGATGCCTCTCTACCAAGGATATTTTGGAGAGAAGAAATAAATACAACAGTTTACATACTCAATAGTGTACCCTGTAAAGTTATATTCACTACACCATATGAGATGTGGTTTGAAAGAAAACACAACTTAGGTCATCTCAGGAGGTGGAGGTCTGTCGCACATGTAAAGATCCTTGATCAGTTTAGAGATAAGCTAGACAGTAGGTCCTTAAGATGTATATTCATTGGATATTCAAAAGGTTTAAAAGGATATCAGTTTTATCATAAGGACCATGGACTAATTGAAAGCAGAGATGTTAAATTCTTAGAAGATACTAAGAATGACATATTGAAAAATAATGATGAATGTATTGATGATCTAGTAGACCTAAATCAATTATCTTTTGAGCCCATAGAAGATCTTCTTGAAACAAACGAAACCTTAAGTGGACATAAAAAGCCAAGGGACACTCCATCCTATTTAAAGGATTATCACACTTATCTTCCACAAGAAGTGTATAATTCGGTGGATTTAGATGAGTTGAGTGATAACTTGACTTATAAGCAAGCTATGAACTCATCACAAGCATCAGACTGGAGGAAAGCCATGGATGAGAAAATTGAATCTATTGAGAAAAACTAAGTTTAGGAATTGACTGATTTGCCAAAAGGAAGGAAAGCCATAGGCTGTAAATGGGTTATGAAAAAGAAATACAAGGTTGATGGTACAATCAACAAGTTTAAAGCGAGGTTGGTTGCAAAGGGTTTTTCGTAAAAAGAGGAGATAGATTATGTTGAGACATATTCTCCAGTTACAAAATTTGCATCCATAAGAATAATCCTGGTAATATCTACATATTATGATTTGGACTTACATTAGTTAGATGTAAAGACAACTTTCTTAAATGGAGATTTAGATGAAATCATATACATGCAGCAACCCGAAGAATTTGTGGTTGAAAGCCAAGAAGATAAAGTATATAGGTTGAGAAAATCTCTATATGGTCTGAAACAGTCACCTCACCCATGGTATTTGACTTTTCAAACTGTCATTATAGAACTTGGGTTTGTGGCTAATAAACTTGATCACTGTGTATATGTCTGGAACAGTGGGAGCCACTTTGTCATCCTATCATTATATGTATATGACATATTATTGACTAGAAATGACAACGAGATGATTGTCAAAACCAAGTCATGGTTAAACTCCAAGTTCGAAATGAAGGATATGGGGAAGCATCCTATATCTTAGGTATAAAGATCTCTCGAGATAGAGAATCTAGACTCTTATACCTGAGTCAGGAGAGAGATATTGACTATATCTTCAAGAAGTTCAAAATGAGTGAATGCAAGTCTGCTGATACACCTGCTGTAAAAGGGGTTAAAATTAGTAAGGTTGATTGTCCCAATGAAGGAGACGATAAGCCTAATGTTCTTTATGCACAAGCTGTGGGTGGCTTGATGTATGCTATGTTATGTATAAGACCTGATATCAACTTTGTTGTTAGTCTTGTAAGTAGATATCAAAGTAATCCTGGTTGGCAACACTGGATAACTATAAAAAGGATTTTAAGATATCTAAAAGGAACAAGAGACTTAAAACTGTGTTTTCAAGCAGATGAACTGAAAGTGGTAGGATATTCAAATGTTGACTTTGCTAGGAGCAAAGATGACAGGAAATCAACCTCGGGTCAAATATTCTTATTTGGAGATGGTGTTGTTTCTTGAGCATGCAAGAAACAGGGTTGTGTAGCATTGCATACACAGAAAGCTGAGTATGTAGCTTTCCGTATAGCTGCAACGAGTGCTATCTGGATAAGCTGCTTCATACATGATTTGAAGTTGAAAATAACTAACGAGCCCGTTGTCATTTATTGTGATAACAACATAGTAATTACTCTTATCAAGAGTGGAGCCGATTGCTCAAAAAACAAGCATATAATGGTGAAATACCACTATGTTCATGATATGATTATGAGAAAGTAAATATCCATCTCATACATGCCAACAAATGATATATTGGCAGACCCCTTGACTAAAGGCATAATAGAGGAACTTTTCTCAAAACATGTTATAAACATGTGTTTGAGGTATGTTTGATTGTTATCTAGGGAAATAACCACACAACGGGTAGATTGTTATGTAAGTAAATAACCATACAATGGGTATTGATTGCAACAATAATCATGAATTTACATTACTAGGTAAACCTTAGAAAAGTGGGAGGAAAACCAGTATGTCAATACACTTGGCTCGAATGGCTAAGTGGGAGATATTACAGAAGTTATAGAGTGGCCATTCTCGACAACTCAACACAGTAATGGTTGGACTGGCCATCTAGATCGTTACCGTGTCAGGAGTTACAAATAGGGCCTGGTAACTACCAGACCGTTACTGGAAAACACGGTAACAGTCCGGATGAGGAAAACCCAACTGGAAAACCGGGAGACATAGAGCAGGTACTGCTATATAAAAAAAGGGTAGTGCATATACAAAATACACACAATACAGAATACAGAATATAGAATACATACATTACTGTCTCTCTGGGAAAGGTTGCTGTGAGGAAACCTCAAACGACACACGCACACACCATTTCTGCTGCAGGTGTATCTGAGAGACTGGACGGAGAACAGAAAGGCAACGGACTCTGGTAACCGGCTTCGAAGAAACACCATCAATGTACCTATGCCACCAAAGCTAGTAGATCTCTTCCTAAGTTTAACCTCATGGTATATAATTGATGGCTGCTAACTTACCTTTTCAAAAAAGATAATTATCGAAGGCTGCTACAAGGAATTAGGCACTAAGCTTTTAACCTCATGGTATATAATTGATGAGAAGTTTGATCGATACACATTTCTCTCCCAAACTTAGTGTGTGATAGGTGCCTAGGATTTCGGGGCACAGAAATTGCCCACGTTTGTTAATTATTTGATCAATAGTCATGTTGCTTTCTTCGCTCCATAGAAGGATGCCATGCATTTTCAGAGGTTGCGAGGACTTCTGGATAAGTTTAACTCATTCATTGTCACTCACTCGGTATATTGTTAAAAATGTAAAGATTCTCTTTTCTCTCTTTATATATATAGTTTAACATGCTCAAATCCACTTAAAGATGTCCATTATTCAATGGACATGATTAACAATAAAGATTTTTATTTAAAAAATAAAAAGTACTTTGCATTAAATGTGCATGTGCATTAAATGTTGTTTAAAATCAAATTTTTACCGTTGATTATGCCGATCAAATGGTAGAGATATTTAAGTGAATTTAAGCATGAATAGACTGGGGTTGGCAATGACTATGCTCTCTCTCTCTCTCTCTCTCTCTCTCTCTCTATATATATATATATATATATATATATATATATATATATATAAATTGCTTCAATCATGATTATGAGAAAGACACTTAATTGTTTTATACTAATAATATGTAATGGTTTTGGGTTACACTTAAAAAGATGATAGTACTCGGCATTAAGTTTTGCTTTTTTCACTACTAGGAACTGCTACTATTATGAACATTATAAGATTACCGTACATAAGAGACTTCTTTCTTCAAAATCTTTTCAGACCCATACTCGAGGGTTCGTATTGTATATTAATTTTGTTCAAAATTAATTGATGAGAAGCATAGGCTTCCCCTGGGACGTTAAGAGTTCAATTATATACCTTAATATTTAACAGAGGAAATGGGAAGCTTAAAGCTCAAAGTACCAAGAATTTCTTTCCGAGTTCTATAGTATGAAGCTCATGTTTGTTACCAAAGTTCATGTGAAGTTTATTCTCAGTTAAAATAAAAATTGTTCGTTCACTAGTAATCACATATATCATAGGAGAAACTAGAATCTTTGTTTTAACTTTTAGTTATTTTACCTAGTACTTGGCTCATCATTTTGAGGAGGCCATGCTTGACTAGGTCTGCTGACCTGGTCGATGGACACACACACACACACACACACACACATATATATATATAGAGAGAGAGAGAGAGAGAGCGAGTAAGAGAGAGGACGAGTCTAATATGTTTGTCATGTTATATTTTTATCAAATCCTTATAGATTACAGCCACTCAATCAAATGATGGTCGAGATAAAAAAAAGGCAAAAAGTCAACATGAACCATTTGTAGATATACTTGATTCACATGGATACTATTTATTTCAATCATCATATGTTTTAAATTTACATGAACATGCATGCATACAATATGACAAACTTTTTCTATATATATATATGTGTGTGTGTGTGTGTGTGTGTAACTCCGCCCATGTAAGGCATCACCCTTGCATTGCCGGTCCCAAGCCCGGATAAAGGAAGAGGGTTGTCTTAGGCTTCCGACAAAAAATGTAAAACTTTGTCGGATTTTTATACTATAGATTACACAAATTATGAGCATTGTTTTGGGGCGTCCCCGCCTAGCGACGCGCTGCAGAGCCCGAATGCAGTAATAAGTAAGCAAAGGCCACTACATTTTCGCCCGAATGTACTGAATTAATTGCAGAGAGGGTTCCCACATCATGGATGGGTATGGGTAAAGAAGTTAGTCCCGCTACATTGCCGCCCGAATGTAGTGAATAATTTATAGAGAGGGTCTCCGCATTTTCAATATGGACGGATGCGGGGGGTAAGGAAGTTAGTCCTAGATAATAACATTCATATTAGTTCTTAGAATATCGAAACATTATTCGGTAAGCTAATGGAGGTGGTAGATACTATGATTCGGAGAAAGATTCATATTCTATGTTTACAAGAGACAAAATGGGTTGGAGAAAAAGCAAAGGAGATAGAGGATACAAGTTTTAAATTATAGTACTTAGGTAAAGAAAAGGCTTGAAATGGAGTTAGTATTATCATAAGTAAAGATTTAAAGGATAGTGTAGTAGACATACAACATATGATGACCGAATCGTGACGTTGAAATTAGTGTTAGGAGCAGAGGTGTTGAATATAGTTTGTGCTTACGCACCCCAAGTAGGCCTAGAAGATAGTATAAAAACTGCTTTTTGGGAAGAGTTAGATAAGGTGATTCAAAGGATTCCACAAAGGGAGATGATTTGTTTAGGAGGAGACTTAAATAGACATGTCTGTAAAGTGGCATTAGGATATCAAGGTATTCATGGAAACTTTAGTTTTGGGGATATAAATGAGGAAGGTAGGGAGATTTTAAATTTTGCTATGGCATTTGATCTCTTTATAGTCAATACAATCTTCAAAAAATGAGATGAATATTTAATTACTTATAAGAGTGGCTTATCACAAACACATATTGATTACTTTATTTGTACAAAGAAAGATAGAGCATGTTGTAAAGATTGTAAGGTAATTCCAGGAGAAAGTTTAACCACCCAACATCAACTTTTAGTTATGGATTTATAAATAAAAAAATAGACAGAGAAGAAAAGAGTGCATCGAGCTATTCAAACTAAATGGTGGAACCTCAAAAGTGAGAAAGAAGATATATTTACTGAGAAAGTCTTTCAAGGAGATGCTTGAAATTATGTTGGTACACCTTGTGATATGTGGAACAATATGGCTATACATATTAGGAAAGTGGTGAAAGATGTGTTAGGTGAATCTAAAGGAGATGTACCGTCATAAAAAAGCTTGGTGGTGGAGTGAAGTAGTGCAAAATAAAATCAAGGCAAAGAGAGCATGTTACAAATTACATTATGCTTAGAAAAATAGTGAAACTTTAGAGGCTTGTAAAAAAGCAAAGAAGGAAGTGAAAAAGGCCGTCAATGAAGCAAAAGCTAAAATTTGAGAGGATTTATATAAAAAAGTCAATTCAAAAGAGGGTAAAAGAGATATTTTTAGGATAGGTAGGGCTAGAGATAAGAAAACTAAAGATCTTAAGTCTGTTAAATGCATCAAAGACGAAGATGAAAAAATTCTAGTAGCAAATGATGATATAAGAAATAGATGGAAAAACTACTTTTTATAAGCTTTTTAATGAAAATAAAGATGTTAGTATTAGCTTAGGAGAGTTAGCCAAATCAGAAAAGTATATAAACCACAATTTCTATTGACGTATTCAAAAGAATGAAGTCAAAGAGGCTCTTAAACATATGAAGGGTGATAAATCTGTAGGATCATACAATATTTCTATAAAAGTTTGGAAAATACTAGGAGAAATAGGAATCACTTGTCTCATAAGACTATTTAATGAAATATGGAGAAACCACAAGATGCCCAAGGAATGGAGAGCGAGTACACTTATATTCATATATAAAAATAAGAGAAACATTTAGAATTGTGTGAATTATCGATGTATCAAGTTAATGAGCCATATTATGAAATTGTGGGAAAGAATTATCGAATGTAGGTTAAGACAAGTATCAAGTACAACAGAGAACCAATTTGGATTCATGCCAGGCAGATCTATTATTGAAGCGATTCACCTTTTGAGACGTCTTATGGAACATTTTAGAGCAAAAAAGAAAGACCTTCACATAATATTTATTGATCTAAAAAAAGCTTATGATAGGGTACAGAGGGAGGTTCTTTGGGGAACCTTAGAAAAAATAAGTATCCCATTGACATATGTTAACCTTATAAGAGACATGTACGATGGTGCAAAAACATGTGTGAGGACTCGTGAAGGAATGACAAACTTCTTTGAAGTTAATATTGGGTTACATCGAGGATCAACTTTAAGTCCCTACTTATTTATAATGGTGATTGATGAGTTAACAAAACATATTCAAGATGAAGTACCTTGGTGTTTGTTATTTGCATATGACATTGTATTAGTGGAGGAGTCTAAGGAAAAAGTTAATAGAAAATTGGAACTATGGAGAGAAACTTTAGAAAGCAAAGGCCTCCGACTTATTAGAACAAAGACAGAATATATAGAATATAAGTTTGATCATTTGGTTACTTCAGAGGACATAAAAATTAAAATTGGCACACATTGCATCCCCCAAAAGGAAAGTTTTAAATACCTAAGGTCAATTTTTCAAAGTGATGGAAGAATTGATGGAGATGTTACTCATAAAATGAATGTTGGTTGGTTAAAATAGAGAGGAGGATCATGTATTCTTTGTGATAAGAAGATACCATTAAAGTTAAAAGGTAAATATTATAGAGCAGTAATTAGACCTATCATGTTTTATGGTTATGAGTGTTGGGCAGTTAACCATCAACATGTATAAAAGATGTCTCTGACATAAATGAAGATGTTGAGATGAATGAGTAGTCATAGAAGAAAAGACCGTATACATAATGAGGTTATTAGAAACAAATTAGGAGTGGCACCAATAGAGGATAAAATGAGAGGATATCGTTTAAGATGGTTTGGACATATAGAAAGAAGATCAGAAGAAGAACCTATAAGAAGGTATGAAAAACTAAATTTGGAAAGTATTAAAAGAGGTGGAAAACGACCATAAAGGTGTTAGAAAGAAACAATAAAGAATGATCTAGCTTATTGTGAGTTAACTACTAACATGGCACATGATAGAGCTACGTGGAAACAAAGAATCCATGTAGCCAACCCCGTCTGGTATGGGAAAAGGCTTAGTTGTTGTTGTTGTTTGTATATATGTGTGTGCATCTTGAATGGCCTACCTTGCAATGAGTGGCATTAGTACTACTATGGATTAATGTCAATGTTTTTACTATTTGAAGATTATGATGCCTATATTAGGTATGAGGTCACAATTGCACTAACAATAAATCAAAAGTACGATTAATTGTTTTAAGGAAAGCAACCGAGGAGCTTAAGGAGTCAATATTAGAGAAGAAGGTTTACTTGAATACATGCAGATAAACATGAGAGACAAAACAAGAGGCAGGACATGCTTTTTTCAATTTATCTCGCCCCTTTCATTATTGCATGGCAAAGGGGATACTTACAGTAAAGATTTAAGAAGGTATTGTGACTACCACCACGACGACTACTACTAATACTAATAAGGTTAATTTTTTTATTTGATTTTCTCTCTTTATATATATAATTGGTATATGCACACACTATCTATATTGAGTAGATTTTTATTGTTCGATCCATATGATCAATCGTATTGAAGATTTGAATTTTAAAGTTAAAATAATGTTCTAATTTTCATACTTGGCATGTGTGCTTTTAAATTCAAATCTTTTTATTGCTGATCTGTGAATCGAATATTAGAGTTCTTTGATTGGATTTGAGCATAGATAGGTGTGCATAAACTCTCTTCCCTAGTGACATCTAAAGGAGAATATAGAGAAAGAGATCTAAAGAGAGAGAAAGAGAGAGCAATGGGATGTGCATCCTCAACAAAATTACCACTGGATGTGAGTGCCACCTATAAGGTCTGGTAGGCATTTCAGACTACCCTCCAGGAAACAAGAACGGCAGCTGCGCCACCACCGTTTTTCAGCCACCGGATCTTACCCGCTAACACACATGATATCCTGTTAGAGTTATTACCTTCAGGAGCAGCAGACCACTCAAGCTGCGGTTAGATTTTAGCTCTTCTTTTTAGGGTCGCCGTACCACCTTGATACTTTTACTGAAAGATGAACAATTTCAGTGAGAACACCTGTACATATAAAGATTGAAAACCTCTCTCTCTCTGTCTCTTCTTTCCACACCTACCACTTATTGAATCGATAGTTGTACGTTGTATCTTCCAAAGAGGACCTCGTATTTATTTTGACAAGAACAATGTTACGCGTTGATGCGGGCGGTGAAATTTAGAGCCCGGTGTATCAGTGAACAAGATGATAGGTTTGATATTGGACTAATCAAGTTGCAGGATATTACTGCTTGCGGTCAGGTAATATATCAAGATTTTAAGTATTTCGCATACAATTTGTTAAGAGCTTTTCTTTTGTGTGTGCGCGTTGGGGGTGCAACGGAAGCCGGAGCCGTGCATCCTTCAGGAGTAGAGCTCCCACCAGCTGCAAGGGCGTTAGAGCCGTCTGCATTTGAGATGTAACAAGGATAGAAGAATGACTTTGATCTACAAGCACAATATTTAGGTACCTTTTGACAATATTTAAAGCTTAATTCTGTTGTTGGATTTCTACCAATTCTCTAGGTTTAAATATAAAAACATAAATGCGCGTCTGGCGCACAAACAGACACATGTGTGTGTGAGAGAGAGAGACTAATTGTTGGCAGTTGCTTGTGGATGCATTAGGTAGGGCATAACATCAAGCTGAGACTATCGGCCAGCCTTGGCCTAGACAGGATGCATCAGTAGAGGTATGCTGTCAAGCTGGGCCTGTCACACCAAGTCTCTCTCTCTCTCTCTCTCTCTCTCTCTCTCTCTCTCTCCAGCTAGATAAATTTGCTCGCATCGACATGTCAAAGGACGCACCCAGTTGGATCTGGTAAAGGTCGAGATGTTGTTGCAAGAGGACGTTGCTACCTACAGCTAGGGGTCTCGTGGATTGGGCAACTCAACTTCAACTGTTACTGCACCCGTTGAGATAACAAAATCACAGATATATCCGGCAATTATCCAAAAAGACCAATACTTTATATTGGAGTCAGCCGTATGATTGCTGAAATTTTTGTACCAAGTCTGACTCTTACGGTCTTACCTGACTTCCGAATAAAATTGGCAGAGGGAGAAGAAAAGAAGAGGAAAGCAAATGCTAATGGGAACCAAAGTTGGATCCCAACCTTGATCTGGAATAATATATATGTGTGAGAGAGAGAGTATAGACAAACACGTAAAAACACACATTTATAGTTTGACTTTTGGGTACACTATTTTTCACGTTCAGAAACTCATAGTTCTAAGCGTTCTTCCCAAAAGCCAACTGTACTGATTAAGGCGATTGGTATGCTAAAGAATCTGGTAATCAATGATAACTGAGGTATTCTGATTTAAGAGGAGATTGCTAACTTTAAATCTATATAAAATTTATCTATTTATCCAAAGACAACTAACCAACTCCACTAATGTAAGGGATTGCCCTTGCTTGGCCGATCCCAAGCGTGGATAAAAGAGGAGGGTTACATTAGGCTTCCAGCCTAAAACTTTATAAGACTTATTTACCATGTATTCTTCAAATTATGATAGAGCTCTATGAAAACATAGAATCCATGTAGCCGACCTCATCTAGTATAGGAAAAGGCTTAGTTGTTGTTTGTATCCAAAGACAACTAACCATAAGTAACCCATGACAATCATTTGATTTTTGAGATAAACTATTCAGATGATAAAATAATGTGCATTAAATGTAACCTATAAAAAGTATTTATTGTTTTAATTCAAATCTCATGGCAATCAAATGGTGAAGGTGAAAATGATAGGTTTCTCATGGCTCTTTATTTTTATGGCTTTCTTTCTTTATTTTTATTCAAATCTCCATCGTTGATTATACCAATCAAATTGTGAAGATGATGTGTTCCTTGTGATTCTTTATTTGTTTGAGTTTCATATATATATATACCTATGTGTGTGCACGTATTTATTTATGTAAGTATATAAGTTTAACATCTCCAAATTAATGGAGACTCTCTTCCGATGCAAAACTCACATATTCCACAAAATCTGTGTACTCATTCTTTCTCAATCTATATAGAAACATACATACAAGCCAGAAGTCGTCATTTAAAAATTAAATTAACATGATAAATCAACCATTTTACTTGTCAGCCCATAGGTTGGTTGCATGATAAATAAGATTTTAAAAATGATAAAATAAATAACTATTTCTGGATTTGACTTGTTACTAGCTTAACCCGTAATGCTAAAGCTGATCACAAGAACAGGATGTTGGAAACTAAAGAAAGAAGTTAGATCTTCAAACAAAACAATCGAAGATGATCAATCGGTTTTACAAAAATACTTGTATTACAATGTGTTTTTTACTATTATGCATTACTTCCCTTGTTTAGTCCATCTAATGCTCCCCTTTAATTATTACAAAAAAGATCAATTACTACAACACTCAGCCCAGACCCCTATACACCCAGAACGGGTTAGTGTATAAGATTTGAGACCAATGACAAGAAAAGCTAAAGATCTAAAAACAACAAAATACATAAAGGAGTCATGGAGGCTGGATGAATCAGGATCGTGATCCAACTCAAACTTGCGATACGAATACTAGTACACAAAGTACCTGAATACGCGTCTGCTAAGGTGGTACTGCACCAGGTCAAATAGGTACATATGATAACAATGTTTGAAAACCAAGAGCATATAATTAACCATATAATACCGCAACAAAAATATCGAATATTCTGAAAAATGTCACCACGCCCAATATCTTGAAGTAAATAATTTTTGACAAAAGAACGAATGCACCAAGTTAAATTGGATGTTGCTTTCTGTGTATTTTTTAAGTTTCTAACCGTTTGGTCTTCATCATTTGTTCAATTGAATGAAACTTTATTGTCTGTAAAACCTTATGAACAAAAGGTTTTCGACTTATAATAATAAGATATTTTAAGTATTTAACTTTAGTATCTTAAAATGTGTGAAGATATTCTCTATGGGCTAGATAAAGCAACGGTAATGCCAATAATAATTTAGGATCCCGATCATTATCAATCACCATTCGATGTGTGGAGAAGGTTGGCACAATGAAAATGTGGGATGAATTGTGGCCAGTCAAGAAAAAGCTAATACTGTGAATGAGGTTATTCGAGAAAAAGTTTATATAAGATTGATAAAATATAAGATGAAATAAATATATTTAAGGTGAGCTTGTTATTAGGGAAGGCAGCTAGGTGGAAGCTTTGGCAAGAAAATATGAGAACTTAAAAGTTAGTGGTGGGCCGAAGAAATTTTTTGGGTGAAAAACTTATATTTCATATTCACAAAGCACTTGAATTTTGGTGGTGAACTTGGAAGTTTTTCTTATTTCGGGTGAGGTGCATGCCTCACCTGGCTCTAAAGTAGGTCTGTCACTCTTTAAAGTTGAATGAATTAAAAAAAGCTAAGCAAGATTCTAAAATTGTTAAAAGGAAACAATAAAACATGATCTTGTTATTCTAAAAGTACGTACTCACATAACACGAGGTGTCAGACAACGGTCGGTTCGAGTTTTAGTTACGTTTTGGTTTTGGTTGGAAAACCGGGTTGTTTTCCAATTAACTTCTCATCATATGTATGCATGATCCCCATGCATACACAAGGATAAGATATAGACGTACCAGCATTAATATAATCTTGTGATATGACCAAACTTAAAGAATAAAGAAAAAGAAAGCAAAAAACAAAAAGGTGCCCTAAAAATTTTAAATTAAAAGCAATCACAAAGCTGGGGCTTATAACATCAGCATCTTTCTTGGCATTATTGGCAACAGATTATTTTCTAAGAATTACTGCCGCGAAGAGTTGATACATCGAAAATATTTACATTCCGTCGGCACTTGATAGTTTTATGTGGTGCTGCACTTGGACGACAAGATCTTGAGTGCAGAGTCGGTGTAATCTCGCACCAATAATTCGCGTGGAGGAAACGAATGATCCGGCGAGGATTGGATGGCTGTCCTTTTGTGATGTGTTGGACGGAGGAAATGGCAGAAGCATGAATTCTCTCTCTCTCTCTCTCTCTCTCTCTCTATATATATATATATATATATATATATATATATATATACATATATTATGGTCATGATCATTACGATTAAACTGCATGGTTTATTCTATTCGGGCTGATCATCATGAGTTTTAATAGATATTAAATCAGATATAATTAATTTGAATGATTTACGGCATTTGCATCTATTTACAATTGGAGGGATTAGTGAAGGATTAGCAAGGGAACAACTGCAGAGAGTTCCTAAACCACTATCCAACGGAATTTAGCCATGAGAACAACAATTAGCATGGGATTAACTTCGAAGAAATTTCACCCCTATTAGTAACTAGAATTATGATACAAAATGTCTGGTCGTGATTCCATCACGAACATATATATATATGTATAATGTATACATGTATATATATGTATATATGTATATGTATATATATGTATATATGTATATGTATATATATATATATATACATGTATATATATATATATACATGTATATATATATATATACATATATGTATATATAAGCATATCCACAACGGAAACTCGGATACTAATTCAAAAAAAAATTGTAGTGACACTTGATTTGTGGCCACATACACGAAACAATTTTGTGATTGAAGATTAATACTACAATTTTTATTTTTGAAGACAATATTAGTTCAGATTCAACTTGGTTGGGTTGATAGTGACGTACAATTGGATTTAAAAATGATATAGCATTATTAATCTACTCTCACTAACACACACATATATATGTAAATGTGCTAGCATATACTGGTGTATATATATATATATATATATATATAAAGAGAGAGAAAGAGAAATTAGTACATGCGCACATTAATCCATGCTTAAACATTCTCAAAGATCTCAGTCGTACTTTTTCTTCTTTTAAGATTTGAATTTCAACGGTCGATGTTGAGATTTAAAAGCATGTTTAAGCATGAATTGATATGCTCATGGACTATCCCCTCTCTCTTCATATATATGTAAGAGCATAGTCCAGCACATACTCAAACTACTTAAAGATCTCAATGATTTCATTATTGAGATCAAGGATTAATATATTTAAGCAAAAAATAAAATAGCATTAAATGCATTTAATGTACTTACAAAAAGTTTTTTTGTTGCTTTTTAATTCACTGAGATGTTGAGATTTTTAAGAATGTTTGGCACAAATAAGTGTGCACATTTACCACACATTATATATATATGTGGAATAATCTATTATGGTACTAAATAGTCGCTTGTGATCATGAATTGCAGCAGTGATATCTGAATTGCAAGTGGGATACCCATATTATAACTGTAAGCTGGTTATATTAGCCGGTTCATATTCTTTTACTTGCTAATGAAAATTCTACCTTTGAGAGAGAGTGGGGGGAGTTGCCACGCACTGAGTTTCATGTGTACTGTGCGCCAGGCGCACACTGCCCAATTCACAGTCCTCCACCAATTTAGCAGCCATCCCACCTGTTTTCTCTCTCTTCCGATTTCCCATAACCAATGACAATATTGGTGGTTTGTAAAAACACCACCAACACCCACCGCCCTTTTTTTGTCCCTTCTCCGTTTCATCATATATGCCTATAAATACATACGAATTTAATTAAAAGAGTTGGTGCTAAATGGATTTTGGCCGTAGCTAATATATAACACATGCTTCTATTATTGATGGTATTTCTTGTTTATGGCGTTTCTAAATGTTAGTGGTACTGTTAAATGTTTTGGTAGTATGGTTAGCAATTTAAAGAGTATTAATAGCTATATTTCTTTTAAAATATTATTTTAATTTTAAAAAGTTTATTGCATATAAAAATACCTACTCATAGTAATTGGAACTTTTTTTACACCTGCTAGTTTGGCATCTAATAAAGCCTTCACCAACAACCTATATTTTCGCTCTAAATTTTCTAAATCCACCACTCTCTTATATATAGAGAGAGAATCTTCACTTTTGAGAGTTGCGTAGTTTGAAACCAAGAAGACTTCACTTTTATATGATCTAACTAAAACCAAAACTAAAACCAAAACTAAAACTAAAACTAAAACTTTTCCATATTAAGGGTGGTTATATAGATTCTTAGTACAATGAAACTGGATGCACAACCAGAGTATGGAACTCATGACCTTAAATTTATGAGTCGAACCCCTTTCCAGCTATTGCTTGTTGTGTATTTTTATTAAATTTTGGCCACCACGGTATTCCATGTTGCGTCATATAAATCAGTGTTACAATAACAACGTATATTTGCCGTCCTTTACCTAATGCAGTTCTCTTAAATCCGGTTTAAAACCCACTTAAAGGTTGATGATCCATGGATAGGGATGGCAATGTTGGCCCGACCCAACCCGACCCACAAGGTACGGGGACTATCTGTGTTGATCTGGTTCGGTACTGGGGTTAGCCAAATTGCTTTGGTTGGGTATAGGACAGGTACCAGATAATACCCAACCCATGCTTGACCCGATATGTATGTCTGTGTCTTTCTGAACGCATGTAAAAGAAGTCGAGTTTTCGAATTCCAATTCTTACTGTTAAAACTTTTCAATTATCTGGATTTGGTAGTCAAGTGATGTTAAATTTTATAAATTTATTGGAGTTGGAATCAGGATATACAGCCTCCGGATCCAATCCAACCCATTACCCATAGGAAAAAATGATCTGACCCGTATCCATCCCTATGGCAGACGAGGAGGGTAATAGGCAAGAAGAAAAAAAAGAGAAGAGGTTTGCGTATGAAGCAGGGAAAAGGTATACCTTCCCAATCGCCCCATCCTTATCCAAATTCTATGCGAAATTTGCATTAAATGTCAAACTTGGACAAAAGTAAATGCCTAAAACAACCTTACAGCACCACAATCTGCCTTTCAATCATTAGTTGCTTTCTGACACCAGGAAGAGGACAAAAGGGTCCTTGTGAGCATTGTCCAAAACCTTCTTGAGGACCTGACCTACGTTGATGGCACAAACCTTTTGTGTTTATTTAAAATTTAAATAATAAAAATGGTGTTTTCAGAAGTATTGCTTTTTTGGCAGGTAATATAAGATACATAATATATATATATATATATATAAAAGAAAAATGGGGCAATGAAAGTGGACCCTAAGTGCCTAGTCTTATTAGGACAACGCTAGGGCTGCTCTTAGGCCCCTTTGTGGTACCCACAGTGTCCCCAACCATGTCTTGCGTCCAGCCTATCTTCTTGCAAAATATGGGAAATGGCCTCCCACAACTTTGATTGTTCTTGTTTCCCTCGAAGTTAATTATGAAAAGTACCTAAGAAGTAAGACTATCTCCCTCTCTCTCTCAAACACACACACACACACACACACACACAATTTTAATACGTTTGTTATGTCAATAGAACTCTACCTTCAATGGGGTTCGCTCCTACACGGGCTTTCACCGTATATTTTACCTTAAGATACGATCTTTTCAACACTAATGCATAAGGTCCCATTAACACTGAGAATTAAGCATGATTTGAAGAGTAATTCTGAATAGGTGACCTCTCGAGAGGCTCGCTTTCTAGAAAACCCTAAATGTAAGAGAAAACTTGGTTGTGTTATTATAAATTTATAGTAGCAATCATTTCTCATGATCAATTAATCTAAGATTGGTGAGATAATCAGCCATTTATACTGGGGCACTTGATGATTTCAGAAGGGACCTGCTTTGGTTATTGCTATTCGAACAGACATGGTTGCATAAGATTGAAGGATTGAACTAGCATTGCTTTGTTATTAATGTACCTTCGGATTAGTCTAATCTAATGTTTGATCTTGGTACTGTCTAAGCCACCGAAACGTAATTGTCATGAAAATGTAACTGAGCCAAATGGAAGAGCTTCGACTCTGAGTTCACAACCGTTTTGCTAAGGTGTTGAGCGAGGAAAAATTGGGACTATTGTGTTCAATCTCTTGGTAGCAGTGTTGAGTGAGGAATTTTTCAGATTTCAGGTAAAATGCATGCCTCATCTCGTCCTAAAGTGGGTTGGCCACTACTTGCCAACCAGCTCTTTCTACTCGTACGTAATTCATGGTGGGCACGATTATTGGCATAGTAGTAGCTGATCTCAAGCCCAGTTATGGCTGGGTTTTGTCAAGTTGAAGTGATCTAAAAAAGCTGCACTCACTTGAGCTTACAGTGCATGCTAAGCCTTGGGTTTATCAGTTTGAGACCATGGTCAATCATGGCTTTACGTTTTTGTGATATTGTGAGATAATCTTGAGTCGGGCATCGATGAATCGAGCACGAACTGGGTTTGGGAGTTTCACTTCCCAGTAATGCCATGAGAAACTCAAATCTTCCAAACTAATGTGTTTTAAACATCAAAGACTGGGTAAGTAGAAAACAATGAAGATATGTTTTCCAGTAAGAAAAGGCTTTAAAGAGAAAAACAAATTATAAAAATTGGTATCCGTATTTTAAAAATAAAATTCAAAAATTGTTAAAATTGATTTTTTTGCATGTCAACAAGTCATCCCACAATTTCTTGTCTTTATTTTCTAAAATGTCATTTTTTGCTATTCCACCAATTTTTTTTGCAATTAGCACGTTTGTTACATTTTCCCAACTTAACTAATTTTCGGGTTGATTCGGGTTCAGATTGGGCATGCCGGAACTCAGTTGGATCCACTGACTGAACAGACACATATCTACTTCTTAAGCCAGCATTTGGTACGGAGAGACTTGGATCTTTCCGGGAAGATGTGGATGTTGGGTTTGGACAAATTTGAATTCACAGAAAACCCCTCAATTGTGTATAATTTTCATTTAGGTTATCCTGATAGAAAAAAAAAGATATTTCCCATTAAGTAACCACAATAGGTCAGCCTAACGTGAAATCAGATTAGATTTTTTATCAGTTTTCCTTGTTTGAATTAAACCAGATATCAGATATATCTCACCTTTGAATTATCCTGAATCATGGGCTTTCGTCCATTTATAGTTGAAATAAACTCTTTTAGCATTTGCTAAGATCCTTGACAATGCGGTCACAGATCTAAAGCTTGCTCTACTTCCTTCTTCAATGTATCAATGCGCTGCTTGAGAAACGCTGGCCTGTAACAACACACTTCTGGAGCGAATCAATGTACAGCTTAATTGCAACAAAGAGCATAGAACTTTCGTTCTGTCTACGCGTTTGAATCATACCTCTGGCTTGCTTATCCATAGTGCTACTGGCATATCAAATGGAGACTTCTTTGCACACAGATAAGTAACAAAGTAGCACTGCTTTACAGGCTTCTCCCCTCCCTTATACAAAAGAAAAAGAGAAGAATGTCTCATAAATGACTTGCATCTTCCTGAGCCAAAACCCTACGTGCACGAGTATGTCGATTTAGGCGACGTACCCGTATCCAGTATGTACCAGGTATGGGTATGCATATCAGTACATCTAGTACATACCGATACCATGAATGATGTACCAGTACACATAGCCAATATGGGTACTAGTTAAGTACCCGTATCGGTTACTTAATGGATCTAGTTGACCCATATAGATATGGGTACAAATATAGGTTGCTCGATCCAAAACTCAACTATAAAGGTAAAAAAACAACCCTAATCCTCATTCCCACCACCTCTCTCTTTTCTCAGTGTTGTACCTAGCGTCTCTCTCTGCTCTCACTGCTATGTCTCACAACTAACCAACATCTAATCCTCATTCTCAAGCATCTCTCTGTTGTCACTGCTTTGTCTCACCACTCACCAGCATCTAATCCTCATTCTCCATCATCTCTCTCTGTTGTCACCGCTCTGTCTCACCAGCGTCTCTCTTTCTGCTCTCAGTGTTCTATCTCACGTGCTAATCACCGGTGATTGTGAGCGGCGGACGACGGTGGATGGGCGATGACTACGAGTGACGTACCCATGCAACCCCTAGCCAGGTGAATGATTTACTGTTTACCATGAAAAAATAAAAACATTCTGCTTGATATATCCGTTTTTGCGATTTTTGTTAGACGGTTCCAAAATTTCATGTTTGAATTCCACTTTTGCAAACTCCAGTTGCTTAATTGAATTAACCAGTGTTCAGCCTTAATCATGTATACAATTTCTTGTGTTTAGAATCTGAATTTTGATATCCGTTATTGTGTTTAGAATCTGAATTTTGATATGAAAGTCATGTATAGAGTTTCTTGAAAATGTTATTGAATGAAACTTTATTGTTTCTCAGTCTTAATCAATGTTTAACCTTGACTTGCATGACTATTTACAACTTTTTTGTTGCCATTGAACGACATGCACAGTATAGCCTGTAACTGCAGTCGGATTCTTATATGATAGAGAAGCATTTGCATTTTCCAATGCACTCTGTTGGTTCCCAGCATCTATTGTGACGCTTGCATAGCCCCTTCAATAATGCTTATAATGACTCAATATATGGTTGTCCTATGTGTGTTTAGTTTTTAAATGTTCTTCTTTGGTACAAACAAACTACAACAACAACAACTAAGCCTTTTTCCATACTAGACGGGGTTGGCTACATGGATTCTTTGTTTCCACAGATTCCTATCGTGTGCCATGTTAGCAGTTAACTCACAATAAGCTAGATCATTCTTTATTGTTTCTTTCCAACACTTTTGTGGTCGTCCTCTACCTTTTTTAATACTTTCCAAATTTATTTTTTTTAATCTTTTTACTGTTTCTTCTTTTGATCTTCTTTCTATATGTCCAAACCATCTTAAACGATATTCTCTCATTTTATCCTCTATTGGTGTCACTCCTAATTTGTTCCTAATAACCTCATTATGTATTCGGTCTTTTCTTGTATGACCACTCATCCATCTCAACATCTTAATTTCTGTCACAGTCATCTTTTGTACATGTTGATGATTAACTATCCAACACTCAAAACCATAAAACATGGCAGGCTTAATTGCTGCTCTATAATATTTACCTTTTAACTTTAATGGTATCTTCTTATCACAAAGAATACTCGATGCTCCTCTCCATTTTAACCAATCAGCATTAATTCTATACGTAACATCTCCATAAATTCTTCCATCACTATGAAAAATTGACCCTAGGTATTTAAAACTTTCCTTTTGGGGGATGCAATGTGTGCCAATTTTAATTTCTATGTCCTCTGAGGTAACCAAATGATCAAACTTACATTCCATATATTCTGTCTTTGTTCTACTAAGTCGGAGGCCTTTGCTTTCTAATGTTTCTTTCCATAGTTTCAATTTTCTATTAACTTTTTCCTTAGACTCCTCCACTAATACAATGTCATCTGCAAATAACATACACCAAGGTACTTCATCTTGAATCTGTTTTGTTAACTCATCCATCACCATTATAAATAGGTATGAACTTAAAGTTGATCCTTGATGTAATCCAATATTAACTTCAAAGAAGTTTGTCGTTCCTTCATGAGTCCTCACACATGTTTTTGCACCATCATACATGTCTCTTATAAGGTTAATATATGTCAATGGGATACCTCTTTTTTCCAAAGTTCTCTAAAGAACCTCCCTCGGTACCCTATCATAAGTTTTTTCTAGATCAATAAATATCATGTGAAGGTCTTTCTTTTTTGCTCTAAAATGTTCCATAAGATGTCTCAAAAGGTGAATCGCTTCAATAATAGATCTACTTGGCATGAATCCAAATTGATTATCTATTGTACTTGATACTTGTCTTAATCTACGTTCGATAATTCTTTCCCAAACTTTCATAGTATGACTCATTAACTTGATACCTCGATAATTCACACAATTTTGAATGTCTCCCTTGTTCTTATATATGGGTATAAGTGTACTTGCTCTCCATTCCTTGAGCATCTTTTAGTTTTTCCATGTTCCATTAAATAGTCTTGTGAGCCAAGTGATTCCTGTTTCTCCTAGTATTTTCCAAACTTCTATAGGAATATTATCTAGTCCTACCGATTTACCACCCTTCATATGTTTAAGAGCCTTTTTGACTTCATTCTTTTGAATACATTGGTAGATATTGTGGTTTAATACTTTTCTAATTTGGCTAACTCTCCTAAGTTAATACTAACATCTTTATTTTCATTAAAAAGATTAGAAAAATAGTTTTTCCATCTATTTCTTATATCATCATTTACCACTAGAATTTTTTCATCCTCGTCTTTTATGCATCTAACATAATTAAGATCTTTAGTTTTCTTATCTCTATCCCTAGCTATCCTAAAAATATCTCTTTCACCCTCTTTTGAGTTGAGTTTTTTATATAAATCCTTCCAAATTTTAGTTTTTGCTTCACTCACGACCTTTTTCGCTTTCTTCTTTGCTTTCTTATAAGCCTTTAAAGTTTCACTAGTTTTCTTAGCATAATGTAATTTGTAACATGCCCTCTTTGCCTTGATTTTATTTTGTACTACTTCACTCCCCCACCAAGCTTCTTTTTGTGTCGGTATACCTCCCTTAGATACCCCTAACACATCTTTCGCCACTTTCCTAATATGTATAGCCATATTGTTCCACATATCACAGGTGTACTAACATAATTCCAAACATCTCCTTGAAGGACTTTTTATTTAAATATATCTTCTTTCTCGCTTTTGAGGTTCCACCATTTAGTCTGAATAGATCGATGTACTCTTTTCTTCTTTGTCCATTTTTTTTTTGTAAATCCATAACTAAAAGTCGATGTTGGGTGGTTAAGCTTTTTCCTGGAATTACCTTGCAATCTTTACAACACGCTCTATTTTTTTTTTACAAATAAAGTAATCAATTTGTGTTTGTGATAAGCCACTCTTATAAGTAATTAAATGTTCATCTCGTTTTTTGAAGATTGTATTGACTATAAAGAGATCAAATGCTATAGAAAAATTTAAAATCTCCCTACCTTCCTCATTTATATCCTCAAAACCAAAGTTTTCATGAATCCCTTGATATCTTAATGCCTCTTTACCGACATGTCCATTTAAGTCTCCTCCTAAACAAATCATCTTCTTTTATGAAATCTTTTGAAACACCTTATCTAACTCTTCCCAAAAAATTGTTTTTATACTATCTTCTAGTCCTATGTGGGGTGCGTAAGCACAAACTATATTCAAAACCTCTGCTCCTAACACTAATTTCAACATCATGATCTAATCACCATATCGTTGTATGTCTACTATACTATCCTTTAAATCTTTATTTATGATAATACCAACTCCGTTTCGAGCCTTTTCTTTACCTAAGTACCATAATTTAAAACTTGTATCCTCTATCTCCTTTGCTTTTTCTCCAACCCATTTTGTCTCTTGTAAACATAGAATATGAATCTTTCTCTGAATCATAGTATCTACCACCTCTATTAGGTTATCGGATAATGTCCCGATATTCCGAGAACTAATACGAATCTTATTATCTAGGACTAGCTTCCTTACCCCTCACATCCGTCCATAATCAAAATGCAGAGACCCTTTCTGAAAAATTTTCACTATATTCGGGTGACAATGTAGCGGGGCTAACTTCTTTACCCACACCTCTCCATGATGTGGGAACCCTCTCTGCAATTGATTCACTATATTCGGGCAAAAATGTAGTGGCCCTTGCTTACTTATTACTGCATTCGGGCTCTGCAGCACGTCGCTAGATAGGGACGCCCCAAAGAAATGCTCATAATTTTTGCTGTCGGAAGCCTAACACAACCCTCCTCCTTTATCCAAGCTTGAACCGGCAATGCAAGGGTGATCCCTTACATGGGCGGAGTTTTGGTACAAACAAACTAGATGTACTAAAATGAAGATGTAATTGATTGCATACGATATTAATCTTTTATTTTTGTTGATACATAGTGTCATCATCATGAGGATACATAGTGTTATCATCATGAGTAATTAAGTTTCACATGATGCCATAGCAAGGAAGAATTATCTGTTAAATACAACATTATTTTTTCTATTTGTTGAAATGAGGTACTCTTCTCACTATTCTCATTGATGAAAGAACAAAGAAAATTTAGATAACTGACAATTGACATGGCTCCCAGAGTAAGATATATAGAGTTGAGTCTAATGCAGTGATCCAAAGAATGATTTATTAGTTTGTGGCACCACTGATATTCTACTTTAGTGAGATCCTGTTTGGGATTGATATGCCCTCATGGTTTTCTTGAGGTGAAGCTATGAGAGTTGTATGATATCCTTTCATTTATGCATACTAAATGTAACAATATGCTTCTTGTCTTTCTTTCACTTGGTCTCGGACCCGTCTAGCATCTATTCTTCCCATCATCAAGAACACGATAAGATGATTGTTTGCTTAACCTTATCAAAACATCATATTGTATCATCATATAATCAGTCTCGTTTTTTATTTTATTAACCTTCTGCTTTCTGATAATTAGCTTACTCCATGGACCCTCATGAGATGAAATCTTTCCTAGCCACATCTGCTACTTATGCTTGTTATATCCATTTTTGTGATTTTAGTTAGACAAATTTCTCTGCTATCCGTGCTCTCAATGCTTTTGTCTTTATACTGTTAGGGCTCTTAATATATTTAGATTCAAAGATATTATATTTAGAATATGAATTTTGATATGAAAGTCACATGTATATAGTTGATTGAAAATGTTATTGAATGAAACTTTCTTCTCTTCATATATTGTATTTATTTGGCTCTCAATATATCTGATGTTACGAGAAGTTGCCTTTATGTTGTTGCCTGCAAATGCTTTATTATAAATTTAAGATCAAGATATTAGGCATTCTCAAACTCCGCCCATGTAAGGGATCACCCTTGCGTTGCTAGTCCCAAGCCCGGATAAAGGAGGAGGGTTGTGTTAGGCTTTCGACAACCAGCGTAAAACTTCATTGGATTTTTATAACATGGTTTACAAAAATTATGAGCATTACTTTGGTGCGTCCCTGCCTAGTGACGCGCTCTAGAGCCCGAATGCAGTGATAAGTGAGCAAGGGTCACTACATTTTCGCCCAAATGTAGTAGATTAATTGCAGAGATGGTTCTGACATCATGGACGGGTGTGGATAAAGAAGTTAGTCCCGCTACATTGTCGCCCGAATGTAGTAAATAATTTTCAGAGAGGGTCTCTACATTTTGAATATGGACGGATGCGGGTGGTAAAGAAGCTAGTCCTAAATAATAAGATTCGTATTAGTTCGTGGAATATCATAACATTATCCTGTAATCTAATGGAGGTGGTAGATACTATGATTTGAAGAAAGATTCATATTCTATGTTTACAAGAGACAAAATGGGTTGGAGAAAAAGCAAAGGAGATAGAGGATAGAGGTTTTAAGTTATGGTACTCAAGTAAAAAAATGACTCGAAACGGAGTTGGTATTATAGTGTAGTAGACATACAACAATATGGTGACCGAATCATGATGTCGAAATTAGTGTTAGGAGCAGATGTTTTGAATATAGTTTGTTCTTACGCACCCCAAGTCCATGTAGGACTAGAAGATAGTATAAAGACAACTTTTTGGGAAGAGTTAGATAAGGCGATTCAAAAGATTCCACAAAGGGAGATGATTTGTTTAGGAGGAGACTTAAATGGACATGTCGGTAAAGAGGCATTAGGATATCAAGGTATTCATGGAAACTTTGGTTTTGGGGATATAAATGAGGAAGGTAGGGAGATTTTAAATTTTGCTATGGCATTTGATCTCTTTATATTCAATACAATCTTCAAAAAATGAGATGAACATTTAATTACTTATAAGAGTGGCTTATCACAAACACAAATTAATTACTTTATTTGTAGAAAAAAAGATAGAGCATGTTGTAAAGATTATGAGGTAATTCTAGGAGAAAGCTTAACCACCCAACATCGACTTTTAGTTATGGATTTACAAATAAAAAAATAGACAAAAAGGAAAAGAGTGCATCGAGCTATTCAGACTAAATGGTGGAACCTCAAAAGCAAGAAAGAAGATATATTTAAACATAAAGTCCTTTAAAGACATGTTTGGAATTATATTGGTACACACTGTGATATGTAGAACAATATGGCTATACATATTAGGAAAGTGGCGAAAGATGTGTTAGGTGTATATAAGGGAGGTGTACCGGCACAAAAAAAAAGCTTCGTGGTGTAGTGAAGTAGTGCAAAATAAAATCAAGGTAAAGAAGGCATGTTACAAATTACATTATGCTAAGAAAACTAGTGAAACTTTAGAGTTTTATAAGAAAGCAAAGAAGGAAGCGAAAAAGGCTGTGAGTGAAGCAAAAGCTAAAATTTGGGAGGATTTATATAAAAAACTCAACTCAAAAGAGGGTGAAAGAGATACTTTTAGGATAGCTAGGACTAGAGATAAGAAAACTAAAGATCTTAATTATGTTAGATGCATAAAAGACGAAGATGAAAAAATTCTAGTGGCAAATGATGATATAAGAAATAGATGAAAAAACTATTTTTATAAGCTTTTTAATGAAAATAAAGATGTTAGTATTAGCTTAAGAGAGTTAGCCAAATCAGAAAAGTATATAAACCATAATTTCTACCGACGTATTCAAAAGAATGAAGTCAAAGAGGCTCTTAAACGTATGAAGGGTGGTAAATCGGTAGGACCAGATAATATTCCTATAGAAGTTTGGAAAATACTAGGAGAAATAGGAATCACTTGGATCACAAGGCTATTTAATGAAATATGAAAAAACCAAAAGATGCCCGAGGAATGGAGAGTAAGTACACTTATACCCATATATAAGAACAAGGGAGACATTCAAAATTGTAAGAATTATCGAGGTATCAAGTTAATGAGCTATACTATGAAATTGTGGGAAAGAATTATCGAACGTAGGTTAAGACAAGTATCAAGTACAAAAGAGAACCAATTTGGATTTATGTCAGACAGATCTACTATTGAAGTGATTCACCTTTTGAGACGTCTGATGAAACATTTTAGAGCAAAAAAGAAAGACATTCACATGATATTTATTGATCTAGAAAAAGCTTATGATAGAATACCGAGGGAGGTTCTTTGGAAAACTTTGTAAAAAAGAGGTATCCCATTGACATACATTAACTTTATAAGAGACATGTATGATGGTGCAAAAACATGTGTGAGGACTCATGAAGGAACGACAAACTTCTTTGAAGTTAATATTGGGTTACATCAAGGATCAACTTTAAGTCCATACTTATTTATAATGGTGATGGATGAGTTAACAAAACAGATTCAAGATGAAGTACCTTGGTGTATGTTATTTGCAGATGACATTGTATTAGTGGAGGAGTCTAAGGAAAAAGTTAATAGAAAATTGGAACTATGGAAAGAAACATTAGAAAGCAAAGGCCTCCGACTTAGTAGAACAAAGACAGAATAGGTGGAATGTAAGTTTGATCATTTGGTTACCTCAAAGGACATAGAAATTAAAATTGGCACACATTGCATCCCCCAAAAGGAAAGTTTTAAATACCTAGGGTCAATTTTTCAGAGTGATGGAAGAATTTATGGAGATGTTACGCATAGAATTAATGCTGGTTGGTTAAAATGGAGAGGAGCATCGGGTATTCTCTGTGATAAGAAGATACAATTAAAGTTAAAAGGTAAATATTATAGAGCAGCAATTAAGCCTGCCATGTTTTATGGTTTTGAGTGTTGGGCAGTTAATCATCAACATGTACAAAAGATGACTGTGACAGAAATTAAGATGTTGAGATGGATGAGTGGTCATACAAGAAAAGACTGAATACATAATGAGGTTATTAGGAACAAATTAGGAGTGACACCAATAGAGGATAAAATGAGAGAATATCATTTAAGATGGTTTGGACATATAGAAAGAAGATCAACAGAAGAACCCGTAAGAAGGTATGAAAAACTATATTTGGAAAGTATTAAAAGAGCTAGAGGACGACCACAAGTGTTGGAAAGAAACAATAAAGAATGATCTAGCTTATTGTGAGTTAACTGTTAACATGGCACATGATAGGGATCTATGGAAACAAAGAATCCATGTAGCCGACCCAGTCTAGGATGGGAAAAGGCTTAGTTGTTGTTGTATATTAGACATTCTCTTGTAAATTATTGATTGAGTTTGATATTTATCTACCAAGCACCAACTCTTTAAAATTTAGAATGCTCTGTAATTGTATTTATATTTATTATATAAATTTATTTTTTATTATGTTTTTTAATAGTAGCATACCTGTACCTTAGTTTTTAAAAAATCTACATACCGTATCCATCCAATATAGCCACAACCACAAGAATCGAAACGTTTTTGAAATGAGAAAAAGAAAAAATAAGATGTAAAAATATGAATTAATGCAAATGTTAGGTAGCTTTTTGTAAACAGCTGACCTGCCAGCCGTTCTTTGAGTAGCTTTGCTCATTTGAAAAACAGATCACTCGGATACCAACTCATGCCCTTCTGTTCTGATAGAGGAAATTACAAAACTAACCCTGAATGTGGCGGGAGGTATGAGCCAAATGAAATGACAACTCTCATCTCCCCAAAATCGACATCTCGGAGATATCGGACGGTAGAGATCGCAGTTGAGATTCTATAGGTCTCCCCTCCGGCCCACCATGAATTTTGACCATTGGTTTTGTCGATCCAACGGCTGAGAGTTCGCGATATTGTTAAACGTGCAAGAAAGCCAACACACTGATAACGGATAACAAAGAAAATGAAAAAGAAAAACACTTTCTTTTTCATTCATACTTCCTCTAAGAGTTCACTTAGATCATGCCAAGCCAGTTGCCTAGTTGACCTAATATCTCTCCCTCTCTCTATCTATCTCTAAATACGCGTCCTCCCTCCGCTTCTCTCCACTAGAACTTGGGTTCAACATTTTCATCTCCTTCAGTATAAGCATTGGTGCAGAATATAGGAAAGAATAATCACACAGTCATTCCCTACACCCTTTGATTGATTATTGAAGGAGATAGAAAATGGGAGAGATGTTTTTCTTGTGGATGGTTCTTGTTTTAATGGCGATCAGTGTTGGGATAGTGAAGACTTGGGCATTTGCTTGGTGGCGGCCGAAAGTCATAGAAACTCATTTCAGGAAACAGGGGATTAGGGGGCCGCCTTACCGGCCTTTCATTGGTAACGTTAAGGAGATGGTCTCCTTAATGTTGCAGGCCACCTCTCGTCCGATGACCCTCAATCATAACATCTTGCCTCGAGTCTTTTCTTTTTACCATCACTGGAAGAAGATCTACGGTTGGTTTTCTCTCTCTCTCTCTCTCTGAAGGTTCACTGTTCTATTGAGTTGTTATCTACTCTGAATTCCTTTTGTGAATTGAAAGATTTAATGGGGAGTGGTACTTTGCTCTGTTTTTATGAGGGTATCATTTGCCTTGTTGTTTGGTACTACTTATTTTGCTTTTATGAAGTTTTAATGGCCACCCTCTCTCTCTCTCTGCGTCTTGGTGATTTATTAGTTAGAGTTTAAGTGTTTGGGGACAATGGTTGCAGGGAATACGTTCCTGATATGGTTCGGGGTGACGCCCAGGCTGACGGTGGCGGAGCCGGAGCAGATCCGGGAGATCTTCTTGTCGAAGTCGGAATTCTACGAGAAGAACGACTCGCCTCTCCTGGTTCGCCAGCTCGAGGGCAACGGTCTGCTCAGCCTCAAGGGCGAGAAGTGGGCTCACCATCGAAGGATCATAGCACCTTCCTTCCACATGGAGAACCTCAAGGCATCCCCTCTCTCTCTCTCTCTCTCTTTCTCTCTCTCTCTCTCTCTCTCTCTCTCTCTCTCTCTCTCTCTCTCTCTCTCTCTCTCTCTCTCTCTCTCTCTCTCTCTCTCTCTCTCTCTCTCTCTCTCAAGTAGAACATCCTCATGACACTCTGGCATGACTTTCAGGCACTGATCCCGGTGATCTGGCAAACGGTGGTGGAAATGCTGGAAGAATGGGAAGACGAGGCACTGGAGTTGAATTCCGGTGAAAAGGATATCGACGTTGCCGAGTATTTCCAGATCTTGACGGAGGATGTTATCACAAGAAGCACGTTCGGAATCAGTTACGAAGATGGAAGATCAGTCTTCAGATTGCAAACGCAGCAGATGCTCGCTGCGGCCGATGCCTTCAATAAAGTCCTTGTCCCCGGATACAGGTATGTTGATCGCATCATCGACCGGTTTCACTAAACAAAATCGATATGTTGAGAGATGGAATCCAATTACAGGTACCTGCCAACCAAAAAGAATGCACAGTCGAGGAGGCTGGACAGAGACATAAGGAAATCGTTAGAAGAGTTGATTCGCCGGAGGTTGGTGAAGTCGGACGATAGTAATGCATCGGAATGCGAAGATTTGTTGGGTAGGATGATCAAGGCGTGCCGAGGTCAACAGGTGGACAGTGAGAGTCCTTCGGACGGTAGTGGTGGCAGCGGCCGGAGGGTGGCCTTGTCAGTGCAGGACATAGTGGAGGAGTGCAAGGCATTCTTCTTCGCAGGGAAGCAGACGACGTCTAACCTTCTGACGTGGACGACGGTGCTGCTGGCAATACACCCTCAATGGCAGGAGGAGGCACGTGCCGAGGTCATCCAGCACTGCGGCTCACGTGCCGTCCCCACCGGGGATTCTATTGCCAAGCTCAAAACCGTAAACCCTCTTCTCAATCTTGCATGCATTTCTTTTTCTTAATATTATATATATGATCATTTTTTAAGGTTTTGCTTGGCTGGAGCTAAGTAAGATCCTTCAATCATCCCGCAACCCATTTGGAATGGCAATTTTCGTGTTTGTGTCAGAAACAGGTCAACTCGCTCTAACTTTTTTTTAGTGATTTAATTTGTCCTTTTTCTCAACTTTACAACTAATCGATTTCGGCTATACAAGGTGTGCGCCTCTCTAGTGTCGAACCCGAGACCTTGAAATTGAAGTTCTTTTGAATCGAACCCCCTAGCTAAAGGTGCCAAAAGGTATTTTTGGAGGCGTTGAGAAGACATGCAGCATCGTTGTGGGTCCCAAGTGTCAAATAATTATTCATTTCAATTATTGGATCTCTGTTTTTTTAATCCCCTGTCTTCATAACGAATTTTTTGAAGCTAGTGAAATGAGTGGAAGTGTGGTGGCCCACATCGTCGCTGATGTGTCGCGTATTTTATTTGGAAGCAGGAAAAAGAATGTGCCACCTGTTTGGGGTGGCCTTCGAAGTTACTAATCTGGGTCCCACACGTTTTTTCTTTAGAAAAATTATTTGTATACGGCCCGAATTCAGAGGGAGGGGCTACATTGTAATTTAGGGAAATTATAAGGCTTTCGGAGAATAATCGAGCGAAAGGAGGGTTCTTTCGTTATTTTAGGAGTCTGGATATGTCGTTATTGTTCAGTTTTTTGGTACGCCGTTGGAAGATAATGGAGACTCCGCTAGCAAGGGCGTTTCCGTCATTCCACTAATTTTATTGTTTGTAACTTTTAACAAAATAATAAGACGATTTGATTTTAGTTGAAAGCCCTCATTTTTATCCGTCTTGTGAGTAAATTACGCTTGTGCCCGAGATTATTATAAAAATCCGAAATTTGTCAGACTGACGAGAAACAGATATTGCTGACGTTTAAGGACAAAAGCAGCCCTGGAGTTTATCTTATTTCGCAGAAAGCAGTCGTTAGCGTCGTTTCTGCTGCCTGAATTACCAGAGGCACCCTGAAACAATCTGAAATTGACAGTACCGTACTGATGAGATACTCAGAGAGTCTGAGACTGTTTCTGATCCGGTTTGGATTTATGTTTTGGTTTTGTAGGTGAACATGATCCTGAACGAGTCACTGAGACTGTACCCGCCGGCCATAGCAACTATTCGCCGGGCAAAGAGAGATGTCCTTTTGGGGACGTTTCGGATACCGGCGGGCATGGAGCTGCTGATCCCGATACTGGCGATCCACCATGATCCAAAGCTGTGGGGAAGTGATGCAAGCGAGTTTAACCCGGGCCGATTCGCCAATGGAGTGGCCCGGGCTGCAAAGCATCCCATGTCATTCCTGCCGTTTGGGCTCGGGCCAAGGACATGTATTGGTCAGAACCTTGCCCTCTTGGAGGCGAAGATTGTCATTTCGATCATCCTCCAGCGATTCTCCTTCCGACTATCTCCGTCTTATAGGCACGCCCCCACTGTACTAATGCTGCTTTATCCCAAATACGGCGCGCCAATTACATTCAAGCCACTTAATTCCGATCAGATTAAGCCAAAGCAATATCATCATCACCAACAACAACATAATACTTCATTGTAGCATCCATTATGTATGCAGTTGTTGCTCGCCTTACCACATGTATGTAATCCCGGATAAGTACAAATTTTGTATACAGATTTTGTAACTCTTACGGCAACTTGAAAGAAGTGTATTTTCCTACCGTAATGAATTCCTAGAAAATGAACATAAAAAGAGGTGTTTGATTTCTTATGGTTAATCATGCGTTACTGGCATTAATTTAGTTATTTTCTAATGGGCAGATGAAAATTTCTCCTTCCCATTAAAGGAAAAAGAGCTCTATGTTCATCCTTTCATTTTTACTATACAAACAAGTCTATGGAAGCTGGGAAATAGTTTCTTCTTCGTTTTTTAGCAGCAAATTCGTAGTTTCAAACTTAAAGATTCCATATACCATACTTGTATGTATACAAGTTAAGAGTAGCTAAGAGTTGTAGATACGAAATCATTATTAAGGTTAAAATTCAGCCGAGTTTGGGATTTTGAAAACCTTTTGGTTTACTGGGCAGGTTTCAAAAGAGAATATTATGGTGTGTTTGATACGTGGTGCAATTACTCTAGTATTAGAACTGTAGACCTAGATGCATATTGACTTGCAATCATAGTTTTGTGTTTGATTCGTGAGTGATATTGAATTTTGAATTTTTTAATAAGATGTGTTAGCAACATAAGAAAAAGAAGAAAGGTTTTTGCGCGAAGTCCCTAGGTTCAGTTCTTGTGGCTTGCTACCTCTTTGGGATCAAAATTTTCCACTCAAATTGGGCCTATGGAACCAAAGTTTCAAAGTTTCATGCTAACATGACTTTCATGTTTGATGTACAACAAAATTTGAAATTGAGAGCACCAAAAATTAAGGTCTAGTTTTCCTTAAACCTTGAGGCAAACATACCAAGTTTATTAACTCATAATTGATAAAATCTTAATTGCAAGAAAGAATGTAATACACATTCCCAATCTCTTATGGGTTGTGTACCGCGTGAGTGGGGGAGGGGGACAGGTAGTGTTTGGGCAGGTGAACATGTGACCAAGTTCTTGATTTCCAGTTGGCAACAATTTTATGCAAGTTCTAAAGAGTCCATCAGAAAAAAAACTAAGAGACAAAGTAGAATTAACATATGGTTGCGTAATCAAACAAAAGGGCGTGTGCCCAAAATGATGCCTCCAAAGATGCCTGGATTGATCAATATGGATATATAGTAGAATACTCCAATAGGTATATGAACTTGATCGGGTTGCATTAAGAAAGACTTGGTAACGTAGTTCAAGAACTTGGTCGTCTTTGTAACGGTTCCCAAACGGGATTTGGACGTAAATTGAGGCGTTTGACAAAGAGGAGACAAACGTACTGGGCGTGCCCCAGTGAATGGGAACAAGGATCACCAATTGTTGGGGGCCTCTCAAGTCGGTATCATCTCTCTCTCTCTCTCTCTCTCTCTCTCTCTCTGAAATTGAACTGTGCAATGACATAAAATGACCAAAAGCAATCATATCGCTATGGTGAAAGATTTGGTAGATTCCACTGCGTCCCTGACCTGATTCGGGTCAGCCTCACAAAGTGGATCCACACCTGTAAAATGATTTATGCAGAGTACTGTCATATATATATATATATAGAGAGAGAGAGAGAGAGATGTATGTATAGATATGTATAGATATATATATATATATATGTATGTATATATTTATTTATATATATATATATATGTGTATGTATGTATTTATACATATGTATATATTTATATATGTATGTATTTATACATATGTATATATTTATATATGTATGTATATATGTATATGTGTATATATATGTCTGCATACATATATGTATATATATATATGTATGTATGTATATATGTGTATATATATGTATATATATATGTATACATATATATCTACATATATAGGGAGAGACTTAGGTAGAGAATATCTTTTGGTGCATAATCTTACACAAGCATCTCTAATTTCGATCTTTAATATCAAGGGTAGAAATTTGAGCACTCTTATACTTTGCATTTAATGCAACATGTGTATTAAATACAAAGTAGTTCAAATATGTACTATTGATCTAAAAAATCAAACAAAGGAGATCTTTGTGTAAGATTATGTACCAAAAACATATTATGTAGCTAAGACGCCACATATATATATATATATATGTAATGTTAAAAATCATTCATACTCAAATCTACTTAAGAATTTCTATTATTGATCACCATGATCAACAATATTGATTTGAATTTAAAAAGTAAAGTATATTATTATACTTTTCATACTTCACATTTAATATATAATGGTATATTTTGTTTTAAAATTCAAATCTCTACTATTGATCGTGTTAATTGATCATTGAGTGGATTTAAGCACAAATAGGTTCGAGCACGAACCATTATGAGGTAGTGATAAATGCTCAAATCCCATCTATAATCCAATTTACTCAAACATTTCTACCGTTTGATTAACACGACGGATTTGAATTAAAAACATTATTGTATTTTTATACTTTGTTGCTTTATTATCTCAATCGTTTATCATAAAGATCATAAAGCAGATTTGGGCATACATGGGTTTGAGCATTTAACACCATCTCTGTCTCTCTTTATATATATATATATATATGTTTGTATGTATATGTATAGTATGTATACGAGAGCAAACATTTAATACTCATATCGCTCAAATTTATGACAGGTCTCATGGAACCCATCAATCTAGTCGGCTATGAATTTCTGGGACCATCCCTCTGCTGCACTGCGGCAACTCTGCTCAATATCATCAACTGTGTATGTAAGAGAGAGAGAAAGCAATGATTTCATTTTATATGGTTTGATGTAATATTGGCTGGACTTGAACATCGGGATCCTACTACTTCATTTGGGCTTTATCTCAATGCTATATATATATATATATTCAAAAAAATGTTGAAAATATAAAACCCTATCATGAGATTCATCATAGTTTATCATCACATATATGATATATATGAAGAATTTACTAGGATATTGGCAAACCTTGCTTGCTTCATCATACTAACAAATCTTGTTAGAGCATCAATTCTGGAATTGCAGATGTATGTACGGGTCCCGTCAGAGAATCAAAATGCACGGTTCAGATCTTGTCTAGGATTACGTGACATGTTTTCCGTAATTTGAGAGGGTCGGTTAGTGAGAAGGTAATTTTTTGGACTTTTCCGCTGTACATTTGATTAGTTGTACAAGCAAAAGCAATTCATTGGTACTTGGACTCTGAGATCCAACTAGACCCACTTTGTCCTTTCTCTCTCTAGAAATTGTTTTATTTTTGCTACGTCTGGGCTTAATAATCATATCTTCAGTGGATTTTGATCTGATATAACACTGTATCTTTTAGCAGTTGAATTCGTGGAACTGCGTATCTGAGCTGAAGTCCAGATCCAAATCAACCTTGAATACATGATGGATAATTCAAGCCAGCTGGACATAAAACATATCCATCAGAATAGTTGGATCTGGATTCAGTATTCCATTTTCATGAATTCATCTGTTTGGATCTGTTCAGGGTAGATATCAACCAACCCAAGATTCGGTAGTATGGAAGCGTAGGTTTTTAAGTAGATCTGGCTGGCTTCAGGTAAACTGGGACCACCGACTCCAAACCGGTGCTCCCAGTTCCACGATAATCTTGAATTGGATCTGAACACCCTCCCCTTTTGGTCATGATTCGGTTCTGATTCTGTCGGTTCCAGCTACAATTCAGGCCGGTTCTGACTCCTGTTTGGTTTCGGTTTGATTTGAAATTTCATGAAACAAAGGTAGGATTATAAACTAGAACCACAAAATATGACTTGAACCGCTAGCTCCGGTTTCTTCCCCATAGGTGGAACCAGAACCAAACAGTGGGGTTCCTGGGTTATGGTTCTGATTCAACCTGCAGACTAGGTCCAAACAAGCCACCTCTAGCTTTAGGTAGCATACCTTTTACGTGCATTAGTGAAGGGCCTTTGACGACACGATATAAACTACTTACAAACTTGATCAATACATATCATCACCCGCTGAAATCATCGCCAAATTTTTCGAGGCTGAGGCCTTATGCACACATGCATACATGCCCCGGAAATCGAAACTGCAACGTGGGAGTAAGAGAGCCATGCTAGTTGTGCTGATGCTCCAAGCAAATCATAATCAAGTTTGATTTATTAAGAGTAATTTTTTTTATGAAATAGGCTAGATATGAGTGAGATAAAAAAAAAATTTAATCTCACTAAAACGGATGTTTGCTTTTTAGTACCTCGCTGGCTTCTGTTCTCGTGTCCTGTCTTTTGTTAGACACGCTTGTTAACCTATACATACTTACAAATTAGTAGCCTCGTGTCCTTGTCAGGCACACTTGTTCAACTATACATATCAATTAGTAGCATGGTGTCGTGTCCTCCTGTCTTTGTCAGAAGGGCTTGCCTACTGTACATAATTATCAATTTGCAACATGGAATCAATGCTGAATACATGTTTGAATGAGTTCGGTATGGATATTTTCTCAAGTTCCATGATTTAGTCATATCATTTGTGTCATTCAACATGTGCTATTTTTAATAAAAGTTTCTATTAATTTAAATTTTGTTATGCATGTGAGATGTTGCTAAGGTGATCAAGATCAGGTGTCATGAGCATTAGAGCATATGACAGACATGAATATGCATTAAGACTGTACTTGTACATTGTCCGGATGCATTTACAACCTTCTATTTACGAAGGGTTGCATCTCCGAAGGCCACATCCTGACGAACCGGGATCAAAGTGTTTGGGCTCAGTGCGGTACCCGTCCGATACTAACACCAGCATGAACTTGCATAAACCACTAGCTAAGTTAGCGAAACATGACTAAAAGATATACTTAGAATTAATTTGTTTCTTCTAGTACCATTGTGGAATTGAAAGTTTTGACCAACCATCTAAATACTCGAGCCTTCTTCCCTTTATGATGAGTTTATAGAAATATAACTTAAACCCAAGGACTACAACAATTTTAGTTTCATAGGCCCAAGCTTCGTAATCAAACATCCCCTTATGAACCACTTGCTCGTATCGTGAAGGGGCTCGGAGCGATCTGATAGGGACAGACAGACTATGAATGACTTGTGGTTATTTTGGGCTCTTTACTTGATGAGTCAATGCATGAACCTTCCCTTAAGTTTCTTATTGAAGAGCTGGCGCACTAAATGCATTGTTTAAGAGGTGGGTTTAATTTTCACATGAGAGAACAAATCATGGAGATGAATCCGTTGTTTTAGATTTCGGTGGAACTGGTGACTCCTAATCTCATCATTAAGCTATCAAAGCCTAATTACGTTCAAATAGATGTGAGCCCAAAAATATCGACTCCAACTGGGAGGTTTGCTTAGAGAGAGAAAACAAAGAGTATTTTGATGAGAAAGCTTAGTCGTGCCTAGCGTAGTTGTCTCTCATTCGGGTGCTCGATCGATGACTACGTCGCAAGGGTGCGGGGATAAACAATTTTGAAAATCATGGTTGTGGGTTAGAACAATATGTAAGTATAAACTACATGTATATACTTTATAGAAATATTCATATCTCACAAAAGCTTAGTTTTCAAAAGTTATTATTCACTAATAAAATAACACTTTGCTAATATGTCACAAAGTGTTCTTGTGATATACCACTACAAAAATCTTTTGAGTTTAAAAATATCTAAAATAGTTACTATTTAGTCGAATTCAAGAGAAGTACGAGCCTCAAGTGTCGAAGTGTCTCATAAGTTCCTTAAGGAAAGTTGCAGTTGTCATGGCCTTCAAATCTTTGCCACGTATTCCTCTCGATTTTTCAACATAAACACAGATAATATACAAATAAAATACCTTAATCTTCAGGTTGAAGTGTTTCTAAGACATGCATGTACACAAGAATACGCGCTCGTAGAACTTGCTGTTCGGTAGAAGAAAATTCTCTCAAGAATTCCACTGCAATGAAGAAAGTGTGGCATCAAATCCTATGACTCGTTCTGTATATTTTTTTTCCATTGACAAGGGAAAACCTTCAAGTTTGTGTTTGGACTTACATAGGAAAATACGTAACTTTCGTGGGAAAAAATGCGCCTCGAAGGAAAATACTCGGAGAGAAAAGAAGCATTAGTTTCTTGGATTCCAAGCAAACCATTAACAAATACATTCTTCTTATTGTTGGCACCAAGTTAGTCTTCTCTGTTTCCAACAACCAAGTTTGGTTGGTCCAAGAGGGGGTTAGCATAGTGGAAAGGGCTTTTGACTTGCTAGACGGGTAGTCAAGGGTTAAGCTTCCAGTTGCCCATGAAAGCGGGTACCCGTTGTCGGCCCTTTGGGTGAGGGTCCTAACCTTAGAATTGTGTACTGGGTTGTCTCTACCTCTATAAAAACATTTTTTCAAACTCAATTCTTATTAAAGAAAATATGAATTAGTTTGTTAAATGCAGAATGAGGCCATCAAATATAATGGTGAATGGCGGTGCCTGATGGTGGCTAATCTTGAATAGCCCACGGTTATGCCATGTCTTCTGTATTGTAGGTCATATATTCAGCTGTCAGCTGTAGTACTTCTTTTAGGATGCACGAATAGCCAAGGGGCTTTGCTTTCTTTCCCTCACGGATTCAACCGTGGTTCGATGGGACGGACACCACGTTAAATGTATATCCACCACTAGAGACCGCACACTAGATGTCACATTAAGCCCTCAATCGATCTCGCTGGTTCGGACCATTTCCTATAGATTATGTTGCCGCCCACGACAACACAAGAAGTATTACAACTGTGAATGGTTGGTGATTTCGCATATGATTTATACCTTCTGATTGCTTGTATTCTTTTCCGATTGACAAGCTGGGGTTAGCAGATGCAAACTAGATCTGCTCACCTACCACATATGCAAACCTTAAGTGTCAAACTCATGACCTTTAACTTGAAGGTTCTTGGGCCTCATCCCTTGCTTGTATTCTTGTCACATAAACTCACTGCTCAACAAAAAACAAAAGGTTAAAGGCGTATGTGTTTCTTCTCTCTCTCTCTCTCATATATATATATATATATATGTATATATATATATATATATATATATATATGTATATATATATATGAGTGAACATGGAAATGCATTGCCCCATTAACAGACTTGAGCGATGGGGATGTTGGTCCCCTGAGCTTTGTAGTTTGTACGACTCTTATATCTTTCTCATTGGTGATCTCCATTCCCTATAAACCTCGAGTTAGGAGCAAAGAGTCTATATAAAACTTCTTCCAAGGAACTAATTAAATTACATATATATATATATATATGAGTGAACATGGAAATGCATTGCCCCATTAACAGACTTGAGCGATGGGGATGTTGGTCCCCTGAGCTTTGTAGTTTGTACGACTCTTATATCTTTCTCATTGGTGATCTCCATTCCCTATAAACCTCGAGTTAGGAGCAAAGAGTCTATATAAAACTTCTTCCAAGGAATTAATTAAATTACAAAATTAATAGAAAAACTGAAAATATTTTACCTTTGGGATTAGGCCGGGAACGGGGCACGCGCTAGCATGTGACACAAGAGTTCTTATAACTTGAGGTGCTCCGTTCTATCACCCCTTTTTTAGTCTTTACGACAAAGGTAGTAATATATAAATATATGTATAATGTATAATATTGTTTAACCGGGTAATTAAACCTTTTAAGGTGGTCTTGCTTTGTTGGAGAGCCCTTCATTTGTCTGCTAGCCTGTCTTAAAAGCTGAAACTTCGACGGCTCTTGAAGGTATGCATGACAGTCTTTCCAATAGAATTGGCATTAGGCGTGATAATGTGTCGGTTTGGAGCAGGTTGGCGTCCCACTTTGAACCCACTTCCCATTGAAAAATGCATGCAGAACCGCCTCGGGTGTCTAAAAGGTTCAAAACCTGCACCTAACTATTACATATCTTATAGAACCGGACCAGCCTGCCCCCCCTACATACTTTAAAAAGCAAAAAATCTAAGATGTTATGCATAATTAGTACAATTACTTCCTTTATAATTTGTTCAAATACATCACCCACATTCAGTTTCAATTCATAGTTGAGATGAAAAGTTCTGAACATAATTAACTAAATTTTTCTCACTAAAAATTAAACAATGTAACAATAGTTAATATATTAAAACAAGCTTATATATAATATAAATACACACACACACACACACACACACAGAGAGAGAGAGAGAGAGAGAGAGAGAGAGAGAGGTTGCCAGGGGAGACCGCAATGAATAGAGTAGGCATCAAGGAAGAAGCTTAGAGTTTAAGAAATTAATGCGTGGAGCTCATGGAGCATTTAAGAAACTTATGGGAATATCCATAGATTTAAGGGGAGTTTAAATCTCAAGGAGTACCAGCTCATATTTAGTACCTTAATTATGAACCCTAAAGGGGCCTAGTGGCCACATGAAAGCCAAAAAAAAATACAAGGCTCACACTGCCATTCTTGGATCCACAATATAGAACATTGGCCAGTATCATAAAACCAATTATTTTAATTCATCGGTATCAGCAGCGTCAATGCTGCTTAGTGTTGTTTAATGGGTTGTCTAGCCTCGATTAGCGGCGAGCCTGTCGGCGTGCTCTAGATGGAGGAGCAACATGAGTTAGCATCTGCTGTCTTGGAAGGAATCAATAGTTTGATTGCTGTTTTATTCCCTTTGATCTGATCTAATATCCTTCCCTTGTTCAGGGCCAGCTATGATATGTACATGATTGTACATGTTCTGTTGCAGGAAAACTTAATTTTTAAACTTCTTCTCCAATCTGCTAATGGGATCTTGTCGGTTAACTTGATAATCTCTTTGTAGACATGCTTTGCTGTCTATACACATCGCCAGCCCGAACCTATATGTAGACATGATCGATTTGGAACCTTGCCTGGCGGTTCCAATCGGAACCAAATCGGTCTAGGAATCGCTGAAATCGGACCCTCGATCAGGGCCACCAGATTCGGCTCTGTTCCACCTTTCGTGAAATCGGAACTTTTTGGATTTTCTTTAAAGTTTTTATTTTTAAATATTTCGTCAGTTCTTGGCAGTTTTAGAACTCAAACCAAAACCCGTGGGTTTCGCTTCCGTGTTTTGGGGTAATCGAAGCTGATGGTTTGAAACCCATATCTATGTTTATGTGCTCATACTACGAGCGATGAAGACAAGCCACAATTAGGTTCAGAGAGAGAGAGAGTCACATTCCTACGAAGAAGTTGCTTGCTTGCAGACAATAGGAAGGTACGGTTAATTTTTTTGTTTTCGCGGGTGCAGAAGGTCCCGTTAATTTAATGCCAACCGATATTTTAATAAGTTTCAGCTTGCTTAAGCGCACATCCCAAGTAATTAATTTATATATATCTACAGCAAAACGACGCTTAATCAATAATTACTTATATGAAGATAAGCGTTCCACATGTCCTACCAGCCAACGCTGAGTTTATATCATCACATGGGCTTGAATCTGTAGCTGAATGGCTGGCTCGTTTTGTGATAACTCGAGGGATTATGCTTTCGGTACTCACACAGGCACGCACGCTGCCCTTCGAATTCTTTATTATATGTTTTCGAAAAACAAGTCCTTTATTATATGAAATTACAATATATATATATATATATATATATATATATATATATATATATATATATATATATATATATATATATATATATATATATATATATATATTATCATCTAATTTAAGAGCTAAGCTGTCGATCATCATGGTAAACTCTATGAACGTGTCATCGATGGGGATGAAAAAGTACATGTACGAGTAGCTCCTCCTGCAACTCATTTTGTCTCAATGCAAGTTATAGGGGTGTAAGTGAGCCGAGCAACGCACAAGCTACTCAAGATCGGCTTGGTCTTGTCGAACTCCATCTCGCTAATACTAAAATAAAATTGCTCACAAGCCTAATTGAGCTTTACATATATTATAAACAATATATAACTAACCTCGCCCAATGAGCCTTCTGCTTTCTACTCAGACGTTTAACTTAGCTTCTCGCCATCTCACTCTCGGTTTATGATATCTCCACCAACATTTTACGGTTTTGTAGTCTCTTTCTTTCTCCTACTATGAGCTCAACGAGCAGCCTAACATGCTTGAGCTTGAGTTGCTCAAAGGTGCATCGAAATTTGAGTTCAAGGTGAGTGTTCCTAAACAAGCAAAGTCAAGCTGGGTTGCGGTCGAGCTTAAGTTGTCTCCATTACGTCTCTAGTAAGATCAACTTGGGCTTCACCAGGTGAGGTATAGCTCGAATTGAATGGTTTGGTGAGATGAGCATTATTTGTGTGATTCCAACGTGGATGAGTTATCCATATATGCAGTGACAGATCTAGAATTTTTTGTGATTTGGGACAAACTGTCTACTCGACCATTTGAGATGAGGCGAACTAGGTATAGTAGCTATAGATTCAATCATTTCTTATCCTTTTCATTGATTCTCTGAATTTCAGGTAGGGTGGCTGCTCCACCTCACCTCAATATAGATATCCCACTGCATATATGGTCATGTGTTCGGAAAAACATGCCTACCTAATTAGTTGGGTGAGCATGCATATTTCAATAGGTTCGGATTTCAACGGTAGAGCATCAACAAATAATTTCTAACATCAACGTACAAAATTTTCATTTTTTAGATAAATATTAGAAAAATTTGTATATACATTTTTAAATTAAAGAAGCAAAATTGGCATCCAGCTTAGCTTAGTATGAACTCAACTCATCTAATGAGCGAATGAGACAATAAGAAATAGCATTAGAAAGTTTTATGCTTTCTAATAAGAAGACAATAAAGAAAGTTTCTCACAAATCACATCAAACCCCCAAGGTTACCAAGATTAAATCCAAGAACGGATACACACATGTGTGTTTTTGTGTGCGTATGTTTGCATTTATACACACACAAGTAATGCTTGCCCCACCAAGTACAATTAGGGTAAGAACATAATATAGAATTTTAAAGGTTTTTGTAAAAATAAAAAGGCAACTATATGATGCTCCAATCTTAAAAAGTAATGGAGAGGTAGGTGTGTATACCGTGAAAGTGTGCATGATCTAGTTTTCTTAACCATCTATCCTAAGAGATTCATAGTTGAGTTTAAAAGCAAAAAGTACATATACATAGATGAAGTACACCTGAGAAAATCAGCAAATATATAACATGAAAAACATATTAGACTTTTCATATATATATACACGTGTGTGGGTGGGTGGGGGGGGTTGGATCATGCTATGATATTGCTCATTCATGCCTCTCATTTACCTTTTGGGGTATGACTGCAATGAGATTTTTTATATATTTTTAAAGCACTTTATAACTTTTTAAATTTTATTTATACACTCAAAAAGCAAAGAAAAACATTAGCATAAACTGAGGATTCAGTTTATATATATGCACATGTGAAAATTTGAATCACTTTACATTAATAAACATGATACATTAAATGCAAAGAACATTGTGAAACCAGGTTGGAGTTATATTATCTATGAGTCATTAGTCTACAATGAGTTGATGAACAAATGAGCTGTAGTCTTGACTTAGCGAACATAATGAAATAAACACACGGCTAGCCTACTCTAGAATCACAATGCATTTGTGTCGACAAACTTACTTGAAATTAAGAGAAAGTTGTAAATTCACACACCCAATTCATGCTCAAATATTTTTATAGGTTTCACCTATTCAATCGGTCGATTAATAGTTGAAATTTAAATTTAAAAGTAAAAAAATCCAATGGTACTTTTTACATGTGCATTAATACATCTTGTATTTTTTATCTTTTTATTTAAAGATCGCAACCATTGATCTTGAAGATCAAACTATTAAGATCTTTAAGGAGATTTTAGCATAAAAGAGTGTGTGCATGAGCTCTACTCTTTGGAAATAATATGTAGAAAAGACTTGTTATGATAACTATAACTAAGAAAAAACATGCTTTGTACTTTTATATTTGATAAAATTACTTTATATGCCAAGATCTTTTCATTTTATTGACAATTTGTTATATTTAAAAGGCTCTTAATTTAGCTCTTGTTCAATAGAGAAAATCCAAAGAATGGTATTTGTGAGTTAGGCTGAAACTTAGAAAACTGCAAGTGAAAGCCACCCAAATCAATGTTAGCATTTCTTTTGATTTCACCCTCCTTTGGTATAATGTACAATTAACCATTCTAGCATGCTACAACAACCCCACCATGCTAAGCCATTGACTAGCATTAGTGTTGTCAAAGATAGCTCTGCCATGCCTTGGGCTCTCTTTTTCTTTATAGGCAACTTGGGTGGGGTTAGGAGGCCCATGCCAGATAGTAACAATCAAGCTATTGAACTTTGGAACTTCTATCAACAACAACTACAGCACATCGCTAGGTGGGGACGCCCCAATGCAATGCTCATAATTTTTGTAATCCATGTTGTAGAAATTCGACGAAGTTTTACGCTGGCTGTCGGAAGCCTAACAAACCCTCCTCCTTTATCCGGGCTTGGGACCGGCAATGCAAGGGTGATCCCTTACATGGGCGAAGTTTCTTTGGAACTTCTATCAAAGAGAAAAAACCCTAGCAGTGAAACAAAGATACCCTTGTTCCATACAGAGATTGCAATCCTAGGACAATGCATTAATCAAACGTGAACCCTATCTCGTATGTAAAGAAAGAGAACTAAGGTTTTCATTTGACTGCAAAAGGCGTCCCACCCAAAAGTACTAGGACTACAGGCTTAGAGCTTTTAATCAAACAACCTCCTAAGGTCACTGGTACAAAAAAGGTAATCAGGCACTTTTTATTAAAAACACATGCAATTGTATGAAGCTGATTATGGTTTATAATTGTTAAGCCCCGCAAAACTTGTCCACATAGACATAGGGTTTGACCATGACTAGTCTTGCAATGTATAACCCAACAAAATCATAAATCCAAACAATATATTTATTTATATATTCAAGTTCCGATGTAGCAGTGGTACCATGCTCATGTGTAAGAGTCCCACTAACTTTCGCCAACTCCCTCGATTGATGTCATGGCATGTAGTCCAACTAACTGTTACTATCACCAATACTACAAGATAGCATGTAGTGCCTTTGATTGATGTCATGGCAAAAGCAACAATTTGAAGAGAAATGCCATATCCACTCAAAACGACCATCGAAGACAATGAAGGAAGATACAAATTTGCTTTTCCCTAGAGCATGGCCTCAACCTTGAAATCTTTATGCCATAGCTTGACTATCTGATATTTACAAAATATCTTCCAAGGTCCTCCCATACTTTCGTGTAAACTTTTTGTGGATCAGGAAGTAGTTAAGCTCTCTGACTATTGTAGGTGCTTTGTGGGAGTAAGGCATCAAAGGTTGGGCTCCGCAATGCTGAAGAACAAAAGCTTGCAAAATACAACATACACCGAAGACCATTGAGAACTTAGGGAGATGACTATGAGTAGTGAGTGGAGATTGGAATTGGGTGGGTAATTACGCTCTAGCATTGATTGCTTAGTATTATCAGTCTCTTGTGCCTCAAAATCACTACTATAGTCCAATCAAACAAGCATCTCATAATATACATATTGATTGCATACATTGTATCGGCTTTGTGGAGTCATCCTTCAAAGTAAGTTAATTTACATTGGTACAATCAATATAAAAACCTTGCCCATAGCCATCAATAAAACCCATCTCCATCATAGTATCCGCCAACTTTTCTTTCCTTCCATTTTAGAGGTAGTTATACTTGCTCTTAATTTTGATCATCATCCCTATTGAGCATCCATTCAATTTTCTCTACAGTAAAATCATAAACTTGTTCATCTCTTCTATTCTCAAATGACTATCTTGATTAGGTCCTCCCTCAATTGTATCATTCTCTTGATTAACCTTTTGATTTGATGAGAAGTCAACATTGAGTTATTTGCATCATATGACTACATCAAGCTTGGAGTGACTTTTGTCATCAAATGAGTATCATTAGGTGTTCCCTCAATGATATCATTCTCTTGTGATGACTTTTCAATTTTATTTGAAGTCAATCCTTCATGCTTCATCCTTTGCTAGTTGATTGCTTTGGCTTTTGTTTATGTGGCTCATTTGATTATATTGTTTTATATAGCTTGCATAGGACAATGTGTTCTAATTGTAGCAAATTAAGTTGTATGTTAGATAATCATTAAATTAATAATTAAAGCATCTTTTTTACATGCAAAGAAATTTTATTAAAAAGATTTACATAATTATAAATAAAGTAAAATCTTTAACAATGATATCCTCAACTTACTAGTTAACTAAAGAGTATGATTTTCACTTGTTAAGAGTTATGAGATGATAAAAGAAAGAGTTAGAAAACTTTGCACATAAATTCCAACTTAAATTGCACACTAGTATTGTTTTAACTCATGAATTAATAAAATTTGATATAGAGTACTTAATTTATATTATATACATATGTATGTATGTGTATGTATATGTATATATTCTTGTTATCCTGAAATCGTAATTTTCTCCATAAACTTTTACAAGTTCCATTAAAGTTATTAGCTAATTCGGGTTTAAAACTTACCTCTTAATTACTCTTCTTGAATATAAAACTCTAATTGGTCTCCATGAGAGGATTCTCAAAATTTGGTAGGCGATATTCAATTATTTTCAATATTTTCTTTTATTTTCATTTGTATACATTCTTCTATAGAGGTGACAAAGGAATAAACATATCTCTACAAACAACACAATTGTTTGGCATCATTGAAAACCAACATAACTAAAAAATGATCATTCTAATACCATCTTTCTTTCTTTTTTCTTGTGTATGTATTCATATGTATATATATATATTTGTATACATATGTATCCAATATAATTAGAAACTTACACCACCTTCTTTTGTTTTGTTTTCTTTTTTGTATGGAGAGAGAAGAGACTACTACTAATCACTTAAAGCCTAATAAAATACAAAATATACACATACCAAGAAACCATAAACAACTCATCAAATTGTTTATGAAAATTTACAAAAAAAGAATAAAATCTACTAAAAAATGAGGAGCCGATAATTTCTTGTTTGCATCCTCTTCACCGTATTTCTACCAGTTCTTCCTATACAAAGGAGATTTCTAAGTCCTTTTGACCAGGAAAGAAAAATGTTAGCAACCACAATGTATCCTTCTCTCATCATAAATATCAGTTCTTTACTACCTAGGGCGGTAATGTGTCCCAATGATTGAATTTTTTACCCATCTATGTGGTACTTGAGTTGGTTCTAGGACTTTTATACACCGGCATGGACATTATACCATTTATAGGACCTTTCCCTAGTAGAGGAGGATTGAGAAGAATACACCTCTTGTGTCAATGGACTATCTTAACTAGTACTCTCTTAGCGGTATCATTGTCTTGAGGCAATCTTTTGTTTTGATGGGAAATCAACACTACGTATTCATTAACTACATCATCTGCTTACATCAAGCTTTCATTCTCTTATGCCATCAAATGAGTATCGTGAGGTCTTCTTTTAGTGGTATCATTCTCTTCTGACAACCTTCTGATTTCACGGGAAGACAAACCTTAATTCTTTCATCCTTTTTTAACTGATTGCTTTGTCTTTTGTTTATGTGGCTCATTCGATTATGTTGTCTTATATATCTTGTGTATGACAATTTATTCTAATTAAAGGAAATTTAGTTGTATGTTAAATCATTATGATGACAAGAATATCCTTTACATTTTAAAAGTTTTGTCAAAGAAATTTCTAAACAAAAATATGCTTGAACTAATTAAGTGAAAAGAACAATTCTCTCATTAAGAGCTTCGGGAGGACACAAGAAACAACAAGAAAACTTTGTGGATAAATTTTTACTTAAAATACATGTTAGTGATGTTGTAAGTCATGATTGCCAAAATTTTACGTAAAGTACTTAATTAATATTACACATATATTCATAGACAATTGTTATCAAGAAATCATGACTTTTCTTGATAAACGTTTACAAGTAAATTTTTGTACCCCAAGCTCTATTAAAATTATTGACAAATCAAGGCTTAAAACATATCATGTTATTATGACCATTAACATTTTCCTCTTCACTATACTTTTTGTTGCACAATTCTTATTGACCTAGATTAAAAGATTTCACCTAAACAATATTCAATAATTTCCTACTTGTCCTTTTTTCTTAGTATATTCTTTACAATAATCAAACATAAATTTTCACTATGTTTGTCTTTTTCTTGTGAGTATATATATGTTAGAGAGAGAGGAACTATCTTGAACTGTAACACCAAAAGAACTAGGTTTCATAAACAACATTAGATGCTAGAGTTGTTGAGTTCTAATTGGGTTTAACGTACTTGAAGGAACTCCAAACTAGATGAGAGAGGAAGAGAGAGAAAGTGAATTAACCACAAAGTTCTTTCTGGTCGCATGAATATACAACCATTTTGGCAATCAAATCATCAGTAAAATTGTCATTTAAATTTTGTTTCTTCAAAATTAGGTAGTGTTTGATCATCTCATAATTTGTATGCTCAAACTGCAACCCTACTCTCCATCAAATGGGATGTATGCTCGAACTTGCATTGAAGTATAATGGATAATTCAAGTTTAAATTCTATTATTGTAGTAAATCTTGTGAACCAAACCGGATTAGTTCACATGTGCAATATAGTCTTGCATAGAAACATAAATCATTCACATGTGCACGATATAGCTTCGCCAACAAACTATGCCATCTATATTTAGTTATGCTTTTTTAATACTGATCTAGATGCACATATGAACCCATGCCCTAATTATTTTCTAACCTAGTCTAATCCAATAAGTGGTTGTCCAATCCTAAATGGTTTAGGATGGACGTATCTTAACTTTATGTACACCCAAAATACTCATGACTGATCCAGATCTATAATTGCTAGTCCATTATACTCTGCTTGATTCAACCAGTTTAGTTGGTTTGCAATTCAATGTAAAGGGCACATATTTTGACCTGTGCAATTTATTAGTCAAGCACAAGTACATGCTCTCACGTACATGACAAAGGCGTGGATCCATGGTAATGCTCTATCTTGGGAGGAGGTGCCATACTTCTGTGTATGTATGTGTGTATGTATGTATGTAAGTCTTTGAAGGTATGTTTTACTCAAAATACCTAATTATACAGGAAGATTCAGGAGATTTTGAGTCTCACTAATTAAGTCTTCAGCAATAATATCACTAAAACAACCGTCTAAATAGGATGCGATGATTGTTTGGATTTCACTTACCACTAAAAGAGAAATTAGTAAGAAAAGGTCCTTTCATGTTTCCTGGGTGATTCAAGAGTTGGGTTAATGTTTTTACCATAAAAAAGTGTTCGCTAAGCGTTGCTTCGGTTCTTAAAAAATGCATCTTTTACTTCTTCAATCAAAGGCAGAGCGATCACGAGTACTGCTATGGGGAATAGAGTGAGACAAAATCCAAAGAATTGAAAAAGATCATCTATTCTGAACAAAAACTAGAATGGTGGTGGGTAACAAAACCGTGGGAAACTAAGCATTTTCCGTTATAGTAAACTTGAAAATGTGGCGTTAATCTTTTTTGAAGGACCGAGACCTCAACACAACGACGTGGTTTTGGCACTTCCGGCCACAGTAAATACCCGAATCAGAGCATTCCAAACTTTGGTTCAATTGCTCTCATTTTCAGGCCTTATTTGTGTTGCGGAATTCCACCATAGAAACGGCATTTGCGGTGACAAATCCATGGAATGTCACAAATGCGGAATCCCGTTCTCACAAAAATGTGGGTTGAAATGAACCTATAAGTTCGAATAAGATGACCTTGGAACTCTAGTTCCACTTTGGAGAGATACTGATAGATTTTCATAAAGCAAATAGACCCTAAGAGACTGAGTGATCCAACTTCCATGATGGAATATCAAGAACTCATCAGCACATGATGGAATATAAAAAAGCAGCTTAAATATGTCAAATTGAAAGCAATCAAACTATGTTAATGACTACCAATAGGACAGAACCATGCAGTTTCTTAGGCAATCTTTGCCTGGGGTCTTGTCCATCAGCTCAACCTTCAACACCTTAACATGTAGGAAAAGACATGCTTGCCGAGTGCAGAAAAATAACCTGGCAGAATTTGTTTTAAGATACAACTACAACAACTACAACAACAACTAAGCCTTTTCCCATACTAGATGGGGTCGGCTACATGGATTCCTTTTTTTTTAATCCATGGTAAGTCCGACGAAGTTTTACGCTGGCTGTCGGAAGTCTATCACAACCCTCCTCCTTTATCCGGGCCTGGGACCGGCCATGCAAGGGTGACCCCTTACACAGGCGGAGTTAGAATTTGTTTTAAGATAATTGAGGAAAAAATGGCTCGAGCAGAAGGCACTCCACGTCGGCCTAGACTGACTTTTCCAGCTAGTGGTTTGTGTCATGGTTATCTTAACACCACTCAAGTTTACTACATGACCTACTGCTGCCGGAGATTTGGGATGCTTGTTCATGTTGGTAGGTGAAACTAAAGGTAAGGCCAATGCTATTTAAGCACTTCAGCTTATTCGACCAGTACAGCTTTAACTAAATTTTGTTGCTCAGTCTGTCATAATGTTACTCCAAATTAAGCGATCTCTTATTTAACCTTCTATCATAAAGCTAGTCTTCGTAACTAGTTACATATGGGGACTTCTATCTCAAATGAAGATATATACTTTTGGGAAGAAAATCTTCATTACTTAACACAAGGTGACAATATCTGGAAAATGGGATTTCATACTTTTGTATCTTCCCCTTGATATGCCAGTTAGTCATTAGTAATTTTCTTTCCAGTTTTTTGGTTAACCTTCAACTTTTGTGAATCATTTATTTATTTATATAATAGATATACTTGTGCTCAGTGTCCCTGCTTTGCTTGACAGTTATATGTTCATGTGTTTATGTATGTGACGGAGAGAGGACAATTTTTTAACATGATCCAGTCCAACGTGACCTACGTTCACAAAATTTAACTTACTCCCATTCAATCTTTTGCAAGAGGAGGCTTTCACTATATTTGAAAGCATATTACATCCACAGTTTTCAACACTCAAAACCTACCCTTTCATAACTATCCTTATTTTCAGCTTTTTCAAGGTCTTGACCCCATGCCTATCAAGTTCATTGGTCTTTATTAATTCATTTCAAAACCTATCTTTCCTTTCATAACTATCCTTATTTTCTGCTTCTTCAAGGTCTTGACCCATGCCTATGAAGTTTCATTCCTACCATCTTTTCCTTTTCTATTTTCTTTTTAAAGCACATTCTTATGTCTCTATGGATTTTATTCTTGAAAATCATCAACCCATGGTGGCAAGTGGGCAGAAAATGCATCATTGAGTAATCACATTCTAGCATGATTGCTCGGTATTGTCCGTCTCTTGCCCTTCAAAGTCACTGTTTCAGTTCAATCCAACAAGCATCTTATACATCTTATAATAGATATCATGATCAATCATACTTTGAGCCAATTTATGGAGGCATCCTTCGAAGCAAGTTTATTTACATTAAAACCCTGTGGCACTCAATGTATGGGCCAACAACATCAATGTAACCCCATCATTCTCCTCCCAAGCTTCTCTTCATTTCTTTCTTTGTGATAGTGGTACTTCCTCTAAAGGTTGATCATATGTTAAAATTATAATTTTTATGTTATTTGTTCATAAATTACTCTTATTCAATAAAATTCTTATAAACTAACTCGAATTTACATGTTACACGCACACAGCTTGCAATCCCAGACGAGCATACTGGAGGATGCCTTGAAGAGAAGTGAAGAAAGGCGAAAAGAGGCCAGAAACCCACAATTTTTTTTTTGTAAAAACTAAAAATTGGAAAAAAAAAATTGCCCGTATCATGCGATACGATGCTGTATCACACGATATGGCACGATAAGTTCGGTTGGGTGATGCAGAGGCCTATATTGTATCGTGATCATGGCATTTCACAATACGATATGATACGTATCATGATGTTTTATGATATGATATGTATTGCACCATATCGCATGATACGGTGCGATACAGATAACACTGGATTGATGCACCTGCCATGTTAACATGTTTGGGATTATAATGTGGTATGTGGTCGCTCCTATGGCAAGTATAAAATAACCACAAGTCAATATTTTCTCATGGAAATTTACACACGTGTTTTAGGATTTCTCAGTTTGTTGTTGTAGTTTGAGAATACCTTATACTTTTCAATGTTTATCAATTTAGTTCAAATGCTTGACACTTGACACCATCATATTATTATCTGCCATGTTAACAACTACAACAACTTACATTAATTAAATAAAATGTTATATTTAGCATTCACATCAATAACATCATTTGTTACATAACTTATATTTGTTATTATACTTAAATATTTCAACAACAACAACAACTAAGCCTTTTCTCATATTAGATGGGGTCGGCTACATGGATTCTTTCTTTCTACATAGCCCTATCATGTACCATGCTAGAAATTAACTCAATATAAATGAGATCATTCTTTATTGTTTTTTCTAACAATTTTGTGATCATCCTCTTCCTCTTTTAACATTTTCACAATATCTAGTTTTTCATATATTCTTACAAGAGCATCATTGGGTCGTCTTTCAACATGTTCAAACCATCTTAAACGATTTTCTCTTATTTTATCCTCCATTGGTGCTACTCCCAATTTGTTTCTAATAACCTCATTAGGTATATGATCTTTCCTTGTGTAATACTCATGTATCTCAATATCTTCACTTCTACTATAGACATCTTTTGTACATGTTGATGATTAATTGTCCAACACTCAGAACCATAAAACATAGCAAGTCTAATTGTTGCTCTATAATATTTCTTTAACTTTAATGATATTTTCTTATCACATAGAATACTTAATGCCCTTCTCTATTGTAATCAATCATCATTAATTCTATGTATAACATCTTCATCAATTTTTTTATCACTTTAAAAAAGTTGACTCTAGGTATTTAAAACTTTCCGTATGAGGAATACAATGTGTGCCAATCTTAATTTCTATACCCTCTGAAGTACCCAAATGATCAAACTTACATTCCATATGTTCTGTCTTTGTTCTACTAAGTCAGAAGTCTTCTACTTTCTAACATTTCTCTCTATAGTTCCAATTTCGTATTAACTTTTTCCTTAGACTCATTTACTAATACAATGTCATCTCCAAATAACATAAACCAAGATATTTCATCTTGAATATGTTTTGTTAACTCAACAATGACTAATATAAATAAATATTGACTTAAAGTTGATCCCTAATATAACCCAATATTAACTTCAAAGGAGTCTTTCATTCTTTCGTAAGTCCTCACACATTTTTTTGCACCATCGTACATGTCTCTTATCATGTTTATGTATGTCAATGAGATACCTCTCTTTTTTAAGGTTCTCCAAAGAACATCTCTTGACACCCTATCATAAGCTTTTTAATATCAATAAATATCATGTAAAGGATCTTCTTTTTAATTACCCCTCATATAAATACTTTTCTCTCACACCCAATTACAACAAAGGGCTATCTAACCACATCTCTTTGCTCCGGCGATAGATATTTCATTTAGTATTGTTGCCTTTTTCATAGTTGAATAATGCATATTCTTACGAATCTCGTTGAAGAAAAAAGAAAGAAAGAAGAATCAAACACAAGAAAAAGAAGAACAACAACAACAATAAGAATCAAGAACAAAAGAAAAGGAAAAGATAATAAAAAATATATATAAAAGATGAGGAAATAAAAAACTAGATATCTTCCATAGATGTCAACACTATTGTTGACCAAAAGAGAAGTAAATGGCACAGATTATACAAAGACTTTGAAAGGAAGTCATTAATGATGAAATCTAATCAATTCTTTATAATAAAATTTGAGAATTAATTAATTTGTCTTCTCTATTGTGGGTTGTAAATGGATTTTTTAGAAGAAACTACATGCAGACGAGACAATCAATAAGAACAAGGTCAGGTTAGTTACCGAGGGATACACACAAAAGGAAGTAATAAATTATTTTGATACATATTCTCTTATTTCTTAAATGACTACAATTCAGTGCTTATGTATGTAACCTCACAATCCATCAAATGGATTTAAAAACTACTTTTCTACGTGGTGACCTCTATTAAAAACATTATATGGATCAGCTAGAGGGTTTTGTTGTTCGCGAAAATAAGTGTAAGGTGTGTAAACATGTAAAATCTTTGTATGGATTGAAATAAGCCCCTAAACAATGGTATTAAAAGTTTAGTTGTATCATGTCCTCTTTTCGCTTTATTTTTATTGAATTTGATAAGTATGTCTATTGTAAGTCTTTAAATAATGTATTCATCATTATATTTCTATATGTAGATGATATATTATTGTTTGGTTTCGATATTAAAATAAAAAATAAGACTAAAACATTTTTGTGTAGCAAGTTTGAGATAAAAGATATGAGTGTAACTGATGTGATTTTACACACTTAAAATTAAAGGTCTACTAATAGTATAGTAATGTCTTAGTCTCACTAATATTGATTAGGTTTTAGAGAGATTTAAATATATAAATTGTAGACCTATTAAGATCCCGTATGATTTATTGAAAGCCTTGTAGAGTAATGAGAGTGGTATTCCTATGATAATCTTACAGATTATTAGAAGTTTGATTTATGTCAACAACTGTACGTGACCAAATATTGCTTTTATCATATGTAAGTTGAGTAGACACACTAATTGTCCTAATAGAACCCATTGAAAAACTTTAAACATAGTATCTTGCTATTTGAAGGAAAATATTTTTCTTGGGTTTATTATGATAAGTATCATTCTATTCTTGAAGGATATAGTGATGCTAGTTAGATAACAAAGAACTCTAGGAATAATGGGGTCATTAGATATGTGTTTTGATCGGTGGTGGCACTATCACCGGGGAATCTAATAAACAAACTATACTAACTCATTCTACCTTTGAGGCAAAACTATATGCTTTGGATGAGAATGAAATGGAAGTTGAATGACTTAAGGGACTTATGATCAGTTTAGCTATAGTAAAGAAGTCGCTTTCTGTAATTCCAGTACATTATGATAGAATGACTATCATTGCAAAGATTAGTAGTTTGAAGTACAACCAAATGCAATACAGACACATTTAAGTCATACTTAAGTTTGTAAGGGCTCTTTCTTATTGGATTATGACTGTTGATTTTGTTGGATCCAAAGATAATACAGTTGATCATTTAACTAAGAGTCTAACATTAGGTATAGTTGACAAATTTAGGTTGGGTATAACACTGGAACCCATGAGTTATTCACAAGTAGTGGCAACCCAATCGTCCTTAGATCACTTTGTTTATTCTTAGTAGTGACAAGGTACCCTTGTTGCATCATCTTCAGAACCTATTATATATTTCAACAATTGCATCACTTCTCTTTTTCTCCTTTCTCTTTTAACATTTGGTAAATTCTTAAGAGTGTTTTGTGAGGGAATTAAGTCAATAAAGATTATTTCAATCAACAATTTGGACTCCCTAGATCTAGCATGTACTTTGTGCAAGCATCAAAGGAGGAAGTGTAAACCAAATTGCCCTTTAGCACCTTTTTTTGGCAGAGAAAACTCCCTTGTTTTAGATTGTACAAAAAGTGTTTGGTGTGAGCCATGTTATGAAATTAATCAAAAGCTTGTAGACACGTGAACAAAAGCAAATAGTAGTCACAACCATGTGTTTGGAGGCTCACTGGAGATTGAAAAATTGAGCAAAATATGGCTACAATGAGGTCAAAAGGCTCTCCGCAGACCTTGAATTCTACAAGCAAGCTTTCATTGAGCGATAAGCTTACACCATTACTACTGCTAAAGTCAACTAGTGTGGTGCAATGATTGTGAGCCCTCATGAGATGATGAATTCAAGTGTTTATGGTAACAATAATATCAACAAGAATGTTAGCGAGATCAACAACTACAACGGGAGGATGGGAGTTCATATTCTGAGTAACATTAATAACAATGGTTGTAGGAGTAGCAACAAACATAATAGTAAAATCAACAATATTAATATCGAAGATATGAACTAGTGCAACTTTGTATATGACTTTGGCAAAGAAAATCACCTTGGATATCATATTGTTCATCAAAATATGTGTGGCGATGGTAATCACCAAAACTACTCAAACTATCATGGTGATGAGATTGTTTATCAAAATATGCCAAACATCTTTAATCAGCAAAACTACTCGAACCATAAGTGCGATTAGATTGTTTATCAAAATATGTATGTTAACATTATTCAATAAAACTACTCAAGCTATCATGGCGATTAGATTTTTTATCAAAATATGCTTCGCAACATTGTTCAACAAAGATACTCAAACCATCGTGGCAATTAGATTCTTTCTCAACAAATTCCCGACGACGCTAAAAAGCAAAACTACTCACAATCATGAAAGTTCTTTTCTAAATTGTTCCTTTCTTCAATATTCGTTGCAATTTGTTGCTTTTATTTGCAAGCCGTGTTCTTCTTGACAATGATGACAAAAAAGATAAACCAATATTGTAAATATCTATCTAATTCCATTTATAGTATCTACTGCATTGAGATCATTACGATCCAATTGATATTGTTCTTGACTATTTGCATTGTATATTACACTATTATCATTAGAAATCCTAAAAATGATGGAAAGAATCACATGATAATATCAAGATGCATCATACAATATGATTCACTTTTGTGAAAATTTTGGTATTTTATTAGTTAAAATGTATTGTGTTCATTGGCCCAATGATGTTAAATCTTATTTTGTACAACCGAACCGAACCATGTAAATACAACTCTTTAAAACTTGGTGGCTCGATTTTTGGTTCAAGTATTGGAACTATGTAAACCATGTAAATAGAATTGAACCGAACCAAAGCGCCACATTTGGTTCTAGATGAAAGGCACTTTGGTTTTAGTAATCAAAAAACTTGGTAGCTCGGTTTTCGGTTCAAGTATTGAAACCAAAACATGCTAACCAAACTTAACTAAACCATGTAAATATAAATCTTTATAAGTTTATGTAGATGTATTTTTTTTTATTTATCAATTAAATATGTAAAATGCTTTAATTTTTCATTTAATATTTATTTATATATATTATTGTTTCCCGATTCATGAGTTTTAATGATTTCTCATTTCCCATGTCTCGTTTGAGTTTTCATTCCCATTTGGGTTTTCATGCAACATAGATCTCAATGAATGCACAAATTAGAAGGTTTTCACATAGATGTTTCTTGTATTTTTGCATTGAGTACTCTCTCTCTTATTTATATAGGTATCCACTCCGTTTATTGAAATGCTTGTTGTAGTTGAAGTACGTTCAAGTTGTAACATGTTTTTGGTTTTATAGATCAAACAACTCGTTTTCAAGATCAATTTTGAGAAGGAGACAGCCTTGAAGTGTTAATTAGTGTGGTTAGGATGTGAATAGTCACCAATTGAATACGATTAATACTAGAAGCCAAGAGAAAATTAATGTCATGGCAACATGGGGAACTTTCTCCAAGTTCTTAAAACTCGACCTCTCACTCCTTCCACATTCATTTTGTATCTCATCAACTGCCATCTTCATTTTCTTGAATATTGCTTCTTGTGTCCATCCAAATTACACATCTTTGTTGTATAAAACCCTCTTCCTCCAAACTTATTCATACGAATTGCACAAGTTTATTAAACATTAGGAATGAATAATAACAACAACAACAACTAAGCCTTTCACCAAAGTAGATGAATCAGCTACATGCATCCTTTGTTATCATAGAGCTCGATCATGCACTATACTAGCATTTAACTCAATACAAGTTTGTGGTCTTACTCTATCTTTTTAACATTCTTACAATCTAATTTCTCTTACTGTCTTATTGGAGCTTCCTTTGGTAATCTTTCTACATGTTCAAATCATCTTAAACGATTTTTCATCATTTAATCATCGTAACACTCTCAATTTGTTTCTAATAAGCATATTATGTGTATTGTCCTTCTTTGTGAAATCTTGAAACCCTCCTTCTATCCATCCAACCTTATATCAAACTTAACCATGTTAAGTTCAAAATGATAAGATCCATTCTTGGCTTCAACAAGACAAGGTTGCACCCATCACTTCTTTTATTGGGTGATTGCAGTTGATTCAATGGAGAGATGCTTAAGGTGGTTTAGACATTTGAAAAGAAGGTCATGTGAAACTCAACATGACATACTTCTCAATTTCATTCTTCTTTTATTAGAATTCATGTCAAAATTAGAAACGGTTTGTTTTATGAACTCCAACAATTTTAATATTGGAAATGCATCTCGATCCCATAGGAGTTGTATTCTCCAAGTTATAATTGTTTATTTTTAAAGCACCTTCACATGTGATCACGGATTCTTTAATTAAAATATAAAAAATGCTTTTAACCAAGAGATCTATGTTGTTTAGATTATGAGATGTGAGTTAGGCACTTATTTTAATTATTACTTCTTACCCGCTTTTCCATAAGCTTCTTAAATGCTCCATGAGCTTCACACATTAATTTCAATAAGCTTCTTCCTTGACACTTACTCTATTCAGCAGTGTCACCTAGCAACCCCTCCCCCCCCTCTGTTATTTATATAGGCATCCACTCCGTTTATTGACACACTTGTTGCAATTGAAGTATTGGATCATGTTGTAACATGTTTTTGGTTTTGTAGATCAAACAACTCATTTACTCGATCAATTTTGGGAAGGAGACAACCTTTAAGTATTAATTAGTGTGGCTAAAGGGCGTGAACAGTCACCAATTGAAGACTATTAATACTACAAGCCAAGAGGAAATTAATGCCATGGCAGCATGTGGAGCTTTCTGCAAGTTCTTAAACCTCGACTTCTCACTCGTTCGACATCCATTTTGTATCTCATCATCTTCTTGAATCTTGCTCCTCATGTCCATCCAAATTGCACATCTTTATTGTGTAAAACCCTCTTCCTCATCTTGTTGAGACCTACATGTTTCTTCTTCAACCTTCCTTATCAAATCATGCCCGTGACATTTTTCAGCAAAAGTGCTCTATTGTGGCTATCAAATTCTTTATCAAAATATTCTCAGCGACATTAATCAACAAAATTACTCAAACCATCATGGCAATAAGATTTTCATTAAAATATGCCTGACGACATTAATCAACAAAACTACTAAAACCATTGCGACAATCAAATTGTTATCAAAATTTGCTTGATGTTGTTAACCAACAAAACTATTCAAACCATTAGAGCGATCAAATTGTTTTTCAAAATATGCCCAATGACATTATTGAGCAAAAGTACTCTAACCATTCGATCACCCATGATCAATGATAATGCAATTACCTATTAAGAATGATTAACCAACTAGGGTTTTGAGAATCTTATTGTTCTTGAGACTTAAGATAAAGGGGATTACTATTTACACCCTTGTTTCAAAAATACCAAAATTACCCCTCATATAAATACTCTTCCCTTACACCCAATTCCAATATTTCTCTCTCCTCTCTCACCCAATTTGAACAAGTGTATCTCGCCAAATCTCTTTGCTTCGGTGATGGATGTTTCATTTAGCATTATTGCCTTTTTTGTAGTTGATTAACGTATTTCTTACGAATGTTGTCAAAGAAAAAGAACAACAACAATAAGAATCAAGAAGAAAATAAGAAGAAAAAGAGAATAAAAGAATATATGAAAAAACAAGAAAATAAAAAACTAGATAAAGTTCCAAACAAGAGAGACGTGCCTCAACCACATCTCTTTTGTTGGGGAGACGCTTGTTGGGAAAACATGGGCCAGCCGCATCTCTCCAACGAGGAGGCACGCCTGTGTCGCGTCTCTCTAATCTTGAACTTGACCTCGTTTTTTTGTTTTGATTTCAACCGAAAATAAAATCAATACATCAAATAACAGACAAAAAATACATCAAATCAATGAAATACCCATCAAATCATTGAAACCCTCTTCAAATCGACCTCCTTTTTTCTCTTCTTTTTTCGATCATATTCAAAACACTATAAGATGGTGTATGGTTCAATATCTTGCATTGGATCGAGATTAAAGTCGTGGGTCACCGGAAAAATGGTATGAATGGTCGACGGTAAGAGAAAAAGTGAGAGAGGGAGAGGGAGAGGGGAGAGATATTTTCAGATATCAAAGGTTATTGGGGCAATTTTTGAATTTTGATAGGAAAAAAATCAGAATCATGGTAAAAAATGGTGTGTGAATAGTAAAAAGGGTGTATACCTATCAATTTTGTAAGATAGTACAAGTCGCAAGAGGAAAAGTACAAGTGTGAAATATGGGTGGGTATGGCTTTTCAATACACCAATAGGAGCTTCTGCATGACATACGAAACTAATTGAGAACCCTCAAGAAATTATTTCAGCCTTCTAGTCGTTCAAAATGTCCTTGTACTAGAAATTATCATGGCAGGTTTAGTCACTTTTATTGAATTTAAAGATCATCAAGTATTCTTGTCCTTTAAAAAGACAAGCCCTAAGATGAGTAGCGTTCTCATTTAGGGCGAGCAACACCTCACCTCGAATCTGAAAATTCTTCATTCCACTATGGAAATACACATGCTTTGTGAACATAAAATATTTGTTGTTTTACCTAAAATACAAGTACACCTCACCCCAAAAGAGTTCCGGGCTTTGCCATGGCCTAAGATATAACACAGGTGTATAACTTCTCAAAGAGGGCTCGATATATTTGCTTTGACCAATTATTGCTTTGTTAATAATGACACAAAAACTGAGCTTCCATTGGAGTTCTGTAAAATATTATGATTTTATACAACTGGGTACATATATAGGAGAAGTCGACTGTGATCCCTAACAATCAAATGCTATATGAAGCCATAATATGTCTTTTATTGTTTATGTAGCATATTAGAAAGCTTTGTCAAGTGTACCGTGCCACCATATCGTACGCTCTAGAAGGTAGAAAATGAAAGAGATCCGAATTCATCAATAAAAATATGCTTCAAAAGTGGTGAAGCTTGTCATGCCTAAACCTTAACATGCAAAATACAGCAACTAAATGATGTTAAATATGACGCAATGGCTAGTTTCTGAATTTAGGCATTAGCACACACACATATAATACATAGAGATTTACTTCTTAGATTGATGATAGAAAAAAAATCAACAGTGCCAGAATTTATGAAGAAAAATGTGCTTCAAAAATGAAACTTTTCATGTCTTAGCCTCAACATGTGAAACGTAGCAATGGGTGGCTACTTTTTTCATTTGGGGATTTCATTGAGGCAAATCACAGTTATATATATATATATATATATATATTGAATTCAATGTTGTCGACTCGTGCCCTTAATGTCTGCGGCCATCTTCCCAAAATGACCTGGATCGAGGAACCTTTCTTTTTCTCCTTTGTTTCGAAAAGGATCCATTCTTATGTGAATGAATACGTGTTCATCATGGCAAATGCATCAAAATCAAATTTTTATCCAGTTCTTTTCCCAACATTGACAGGTGATGAGACGCTTAGATATTGAAAGGAAAAGCACAAGGTTAGTTCTATCTCAAGAATAAGTTACAACAAATCAATTGAAAACAATACGATAAAGAATCAATAACAACTAGATTGAGAAATGCCGTCATGATCCGAATTACGTGCAAGCAGTCATCCCTTTCAACATCCGCCATTGAAAACGGAAAGCAAAGCAAAAATTGAATCCAAAAAAAAACAACGGTTTGATGTAAAAAAAATTACCGTACCTGGCCGGCGGTATCCCAAATCTGCGCCTTCACGATCTTATCATCGACATGAATGCTCTTCGTCGCAAACTCAACGCCGATCGTCGATCGTCACTTTTCTTCATTTCTTCCGATGTGTATCGATGCTAACTTCGTTCTATGTGTGTGTGAGGTAACATCTTACCATAAGGAATAAAGAAACCTCCTGAAGCTAGAAATTTAGCCGCCCCGATCCAAGAGAATTTTAAACAAGCTAGAACAGAAAGGTATATTAAGAACTGGTGAAGAGAGGGGGATGGGAGCTTGCGGGCACAATGCTTGTTGCTGGTCACTGTAAGCCATTGCAGCTCTCATTGTCTGCATTAGAAAATTGTAAGTGTATGCAGGCAACTCCCGAACGATTTCAGAAGCTGAGTTAAAAAAAGGAGATCTACGGTGGGTTATGAAGATGTCCTGCCAGTGAGATCCCGATCACCCGAACGATTACCATCATCCACAACCTTATGGCATGCATGTGTAACGTAAAGGTGGCTATTCTTGGCAACCTTATCAGAGCAACGCCTCGATTCGCCATCGGCTGCTCAAAATTAAAAGGTGACTCACCGCTGCTGCTGCATACCTTGAGCGAGGATACATAGGATTTTTAGAGAGGTCACCGAAAGCGCCAACAATGGTACGAGGCCCTGGTTTGTCCAGGCAATCTACAAAACAATCTACAATCTACAAAACAGTCGAGACCGGACAGAAACTGGCAAAAGCTGGCCCAGGTCAAGACACGGTAGGGCCAAGGCAATGGTCGAATTAGGAGAGAAAACACAAAGAATGAGAACAAAAAAAACCGCTCAACGGAGCCCCGGCAATAAAGCCAGTGGGCGGACACAAGCAAGCCAGAAAACCGCTCAGTAGAGCTCGGTCAGAAGGTCAGCGGGAGGCCACAGGCGGGCCAAAACACCTCCGGCCAAAAGGCCTGGTGGCCGCAGGCGGATCTCCTTTCCGCCCTCTCTCTTTTTCCTTCCCTTTTAAACCCGTTCGAAAACCGCGGGCAGAAACCAACCCGTGCCGATCTACCTCAAATGAGTGAAAAGTCTCTTTTGCCCTATGACAGTTTATCAAAATTATGGAAAAGATTGAATTACTTTTTCGAACTTACCCTATAAACTTTTTTTAGTAGACACTATGTCAAAAGACAAAAGTACCTGACAAAATTATGCATTTACCCTCAATCAGTAACGAATTTCTCAAAAAAACTAAACACCGATTTTACTTTTTTGTCTTGGGTCTTTTTAAAAAATTACATAACCGAACGAACATATAAAATTACTATTTTATCCCTAGTGTTTTGGGAAATTATTAGAGACAAGAATTTTTTGGGAAAAATTATAGAATTATCCCAATCTAATTTTATATTATAACAAAGAGTTATTTTTAGTTTATTATTGGATATTGTGCATCATGTTAATGTTATCTATGGTTTGTTGCTTGGTGAATGTTTTCCTATTACACCGTCTATTTGTTAAATTTGCCAAATACATAAAAATGAAATCAAGAATATGTGTGTCGGAACTGGCAAAGACAGAAAAACTAAACGGCCTAAACTTTTAAACATAGAAGAGAAGAATATCATTGGCTGTAATACTTGAAGGTGTAGAATATGTTCTAAAAGAAACAGTGTGTCCACCACCACTAGATGCAATAGAGCAACAAATAGAAATGTATAAAACATTTCTTAAAGATGACACAATAGCAAGAACAATCATTTTGATGTATATGGAAGATGACCTGATTAAGGTCTCCGAGGAATTCGAGACCGCGAAAGAGTTGTTTGACTTTATAATAGTTAAATATGATACAACTGTCAAACTAGATGTTCAATTATTATTACAAAAATATAACTCCTATAAAATGAAAAAATGAGATAATATACTAGAACATGTAAACCACATGTTGCTAATGGCAAGAGATCTAATTGTAACAAAATCAGTCATCCCAGAACCAATACAAATATCCACCATATTAAATAGTCTTCTCCATCATGGAATATGGTTACCACTACTCTTAGACTAGGGCCTAAAATCAACCTTTGAGAATTACCCCTAAAACTAGTAATTGAGTAAGAACACATGAACAAAAATAGAAAAGAAAAATTGCTAGTAGTATAAGATGAGATAGGATCTAGCTCCAAACCTAACCAAAGGAAAAAATAAACCAAACAAAAGGTTTGACAAAAATAACAAAAAAGGCGTTCAATCTTTTAAGAAAACACAGTAAACCGTTTTTCAGATAAAGTGTTTTAGTTATGGAAAGATAACACTATAAGAGGGATTGTCACAACAAAAAGAATATAGAAAACAACCCACAATGAGAACAATTAGAGAAGTAGGAAATAATCTGCATGCTATCAGAATGTCTTTGCATGGACTGCCCGGTGACTGATTGGTGGATTGACTCAGAAGCGACCAAACACATCTCGAATACCAATGAATGAGCAATGGATCTAAAGGAGTACAAACCAAGAGAACATCGGGTGTACATGAGAAATAATACTCTCTCGAATGTTCTAGGTATTGGGTCCTTTAAAATTTTTGTACAAGACATACCGATTATATTAACTAATATATTAATTATACAATCTATAAGGCACAATCTGATTTTGATCCCTATCTTAGTAAAGAAAGGTTTTGAGGTCAAGTTTGTTTCTGACCAAGTGACTATGGAAAAACATGAGCATGTATTTTTCTTTGTGAAATTTAATGTAGAACATAGATTGTTCAAATTGAGAATCAATGAAAATGAAAGTTCTTCTACTTATATTGATTGTGCCTTTAATGTTGATGTGAATGTATGGCATAAACGCCTTGGGCATATAAGTCTGGAAAAGTTGAGGAAATTATTCAACTTTGACTTACTGCCAAGATGTGAGGAAAACACTTTCATTAAGTGTGAAGCTTGCATACAAAAAAAAAATGACGAGAAAAGTTTTTTCCAAAGAGACACAAGGGCAACAACCCTATTAAAAGTCATTTACACTGATTTATATGAACCCTTCACAATAAAGTTAAATCGAGGAAAGATTTATTTTATAACATTTATCGATGATAACTCAAGATATATATATATATAAATATCTCGTATCACATAAATCTGAGGCACTTGAAACTTTTAAAGAATATAAGCAAAAAGTTGAAATTCAACTAAGGTATTCAATCAAAGTCTTAAGTTCAGATAGAGGGGGTGAATATACTTCTACAGAATTTTATAAAAACTTTGATATTTCAAAGCAAAATACAATGCCTAGGACACATCAACAAAATGGTGTAGATGAAAGATATAACAAGACCTTACTGAACATGACAAGGTCAATGTTAATCAATACCTCTCTACCAAGAATATTTTGGGAAGAAGCAATAAGTACAATAGTATACATACTTAATACGGTATCAAGTAAGGTTGTATTCACTATACCATATGAGATTTGGTTTGGAAGAAAACTCAACCTAGGTCATCTCAAGAGGTGGGGATTTATTGCTCATGTAAAAATCCTTGATCAATCTAAAAATAAATTACACAGCAGATCCTTGAGATGTATATTCATCATATATCTTATAGACTGAAAAGGATATTGATTTTATCATAAGGACCACGGATTGATAGAGAGCAGAGATGTTGAATTCTTACAAGATACTAAGAATGACATCTTAGAAAATAATGATAAATATGCTGACGATCTAGTAGATTTAGATCAATCATCATTTGAACTCATAAAATATCTTCCTTAAACAACTGAAACTTTAAGTTGACATAAAAGGCCTAGGGTCACACCGTCCTACTTAAAAGATTATCACACTTATCTTGCAGAAGAAGTGTGTAATTCGGTGGATTTAGATGAGTTGACTTATATTAGTTAGATGTAAAGACAATTTTTCTAAATGAATATTTAGATGAAATCATATATATACAATATCCCAAAGGATATATAGTTGATGACCAAGAAGATAAAGTATATAGGTTGAGAAAATCCCTATATGACCTCAAACAATCACCTCGCTAATGGTATTTGACTTTTCAAAATGTCATTATTGAACTTGGGTTTGTAGCTAATAAACTTTATCATTGTGTATATATCTGGAATAGTGGGAGCCACATTGTCATCTTATCTTTATATGTAGGTGACATATTATTGACTGAGAATGACAATGAGATATTGTCAAAACCAAGTTATGGTTAAACTCAACGTTCGAAATGAAGGATATGGGGAAGCATCCTATATCTTGGGTATAAACATCTCTTGAGATAGAGAGTCTAAACTCTTATGCCTAAGTCAAGTGAGATATATTGACAGTATCCTCAAGAAGTTCAAAATGGGTGAGTGTAAGTTTTCTATTACACCCATTGCAAAAGGGGTCAAATTAAGTAAGGTTGATTGTTCCGGTGAAGGAGACGATAAGCCTAACATTCCTTATGCACAAGTTGTAGATAGCTTGATGTATGTTATACTGTGTAGAAGACCTCATATCAGCTTCGTTGTTGGTCTTGTGAGTAGATATCAAAGTAATCTTAGATGACAGCATTGGATAGTTATAAAAAGGATTCTAAGATATCTCAAAGGAACAAAAGACTTGAAATTGTGTTTTGAAGTAGATGAACTGAAAGTGGTAGGATACTGAGATGCTGACTTTGCTGGAAGCAAATATAATAGCAAATCAACCTCGGGACAAATATTCTTATTTGGAGGTGTTGTTTCTTGGGTATGTAAGAAACAAGGTTGTGTAGCATTGCATATATAGGAAGCTGAGTATGTGGCTTGCTATATGGCTGAAATAAGTGTTGTCTGAATAAGCCGTTTCATACGAGATTTGAAGCTCGAGATAGCCGACGAGCTAGTTGTCATTTACTATGACAACAACACAACAATTACTCTAATCAAGAGTCAGCTAACAACTCCAAAAGCAAGCATATAATGGTTAAATACCACTATGGTTATGAGAAATGAAATATTCATCTCATACATGCCAACTCTTTATGTTGACCGACCCCTTGACTAAAGGTATAATAGAGGATCTTTTCTCAAAACATATTACAATCATGTGTTTGAGATATGTTTGGTTGTAAGAAGAAAACCACACAATGGGTGATGATTGTAATAGCAATCATGAAATAACATTATTAGGAAAACCCTGCAAAAGTGGGAGAAAAACAAGTATGTAAGTGCACTTGGCTCGAATGACCAAGTGAGAGATATAACATAAAGATGGCCATTTTTGGCAACCTTATCACAGAAACAACTGGATTGACGATCCAGCCGTTACGTGTAGTGGGCATTACAATGACTATCCGTAATACTCACTGTTACGGATAAGCACAATAACAATGGATGAGGCTCGAAAAAGGAAAGCCGAGTCAGGAAACCCGAGAGGGAGGAGCCTTACTCTATAAGTACAAATACAGAGAAGCGTAGAGGGATTTATAAGTGAAAAGCTCTTGTTGTTGTTTCGGTTGCTCAAAATCAGAAGGTGACTCGCCGCTTCTGCTGTATACCTGGAGCGAGGATACATCAGGTTTTTGCATAGGTCGCCGAAAGCACCAACACCATGCACTTGTTTATTGTGAACTACCTGTTTCTTCGTCGTCTTGTGTAAATACCATCCAAACTGCACATTTTTATTGTGTAAAACCCTTTTCCTCGTCTTGTTGTGACCTACCTGTTTCTTCTTCAACCTTTCTTAGACCACTTTGTTTAATCTTAGCCATCTTTTCATGATTTAGTGACAAGGCACGCTTCCTGCATCGTCTATCCAGCCTTATATATTTCAACGATGGCATCTCTTCTTTTTTTCCTTCTCTTCCAAGATTTGGTATATTCTTAAGAAAGTTTTGTGAAGGGGATTAAGTCAATAAAGATGATTTCAAACCACAATTCGGACTCCCTACATCGAGCATGTGCTTCATGCAAGCATCAAAGGAGGAAGTGTAAACCACATTGCCCTCTAGCACCTTTTTTTCCGATCGAGAAAACTCACTTGTTTCAGGATGTGCAGAAAGTGTTTGGTGTGAGCAATGTTACGAAATTAATCAAAAGCTTGGAGACGCGTGAACAAAAACAAATAGCCGTCGCTACCATGTGTTGGGAGGCTCACTTGAGATTGAAAGATCCAGTTGAAGGTTGCCACAGTGAGGTCAGAAGGCTCTCTGCAGAGCTCGAGTTGTACAAACAAGCTTTCATCGAGCGACAAGATTACACCGCTCCCACTACTAAGGCCGGCTACGGTGGTGCATTGATTGTGAGCCGTCCTGAGATGATGAATGCAAGTATTTACGATAACAATAATATCAACAAAAATGTTATCAAGATCAACAATTACGACCGGGGAATTGGAGTTTATATTTTTAGCAACAGCAATAACAACATCTGCTGCTGCAGCAGCATGCATAACAGTGGAATCAGCAATACCAATGCCGGAGATATGAACCAAGGCAGCTTTGTATATGGCTTTGGCAAACAAAATCATCATGGCGATCAGATTGCTTATCAAAATATACCTGGCAATGCGAATCAGCAAAACTACTTGAACCATAGTGATGATCAGATTGTTTATCAAAATATACCTAGCAACGTTATTCAGCAAAATTGCTCAATCCATCACGGCAGTCAGATTGTTTATCAAAATATGCCAGGCAATGTCATTCAACAAAACTGCTTGAACCATTGTAGCGATCAGATTCTATATCAAAATATGCCCAGCGACGGTAATCAACAAAACTACTTACAATCAGGCAAGTTCTTTTCTAAATTATTCCTTTATTTAATATTTGTTGCAATATGTTGCTTTTATTTCCAAACCGTGTTCTTCTTGACGCCGATCACAAAAGAGATAATCCAATATTATAAATATCTATTTAATTGCATTTACAATATCTACTGCCATTGGGATCACTATGACCCATTTGATATTGTTCTTGACTATTTGCAGCGTATATTGTACTATTATCATAGAAAATCCTAAATATGGTGGAAAGAATCACACGATAATATCACGATGCATCATATAATATGCTTGATTTTTGTGAAACTTTTGGTATTTTATTAGGTAAAGTGTGTTGCCTTCATTGGCCAATTGATGCTAAATCTTATTTTGTACGTTTCTACTAGGGTTGTTCATTGTACTAATGAACTGAGCCAAAGCATCACATTCGGTTTTACATGTCTGGCAGTTTGGATTTAGCAAGCAAAAAACTTGGTGGCTCGATTTTCGGTTCAAGTATTAGAACCAAAACATGAGAACCGAACTTAAATCATGTAAATATAAATCTTTATAAGTTTATGTATAAGTGTTTTTTTGTTTATCAATTTAATATGTAAAATGTTTTTATTTTTCATTTATTATATATATATATATATATATGTATAATGTCATTTCCCCGTTCTTGAGTTTTTAAGATTTGTCATTTCCCATATCTCGTTTCTATTTTCATTTTCGTTATGGTTTTCATGCAACATAGATCTCAATCAGTGCACAAATTAGAAGGTTTTCACAGAGTTGTTTGCTCTATTTTCACATTGAGTACACTCTCATTTATATAGGCATCCACTCCATTTATTGAAAGGCTTGTTGCCATTGAAGTACTTGATCGAGTTGTAACATGTTTTTTATTTTGTAGATCAAACAACAATTTTAGGATGGAGACAGCCTTGAAGTGTTAATTAGTGTGGTTAAAGGATGTGAACAGTCACCAATTGAAGACGATTAATACCAGAAGCTAAGAGAAAATTAATGCCATGGCAGCATGGGCTCTCTACAAGTTCTTAAAACTCGACTTCTAACTCCTTCCACATTCATTTTGTATCTCGCCCAACTGCCATATTGATCTTCTTGAATCTTGCTTCTCGTGAACGTTTCATATCGGCCTGAAGACCTTGGGAAAATGCAATGGAGTTTTGTAATAGCCCTTTTTCTCTATTATACTTTGTAATGGCCATTGATTATAATTATACACAAACAATGTACTTCTTCTGTGTCGTGAAAACTCATTTTTGGACTAGGAGCCCCTCCAAAGTCAACCTTGACATTGAGTACTGATCTTACCTTCACAAACAATAGAAAAAGGCTGCACACACACAGGGAGAGAGAGGGAGAGGTCCAAAGCCAAACCACCTCTTAGCTTCAAGCAAATTCATACCCTAATGGTTGATCCTTCATTCCAATGACAAAGTCCCTATAGAGGTTTATTTCTTCTTGATCTGATTGACTACGGGGCCTTTCAAGGAGAGTCTACACCACAACCATAGGAGCCGTCCGGCCTCCTTGGCCAATGGATGCTCGGCTCTACCAAACGATGGTGGTCCACCCAAGGTGGTGTCCCAGGTGCCTCCGTCTTACTCTCTTCAAAGATCTCACCTTCGTGTTTTTTCTCCAAGAATGACTCGATGTCACAGGCTCCCTTTTATATGGGCTCTCTTTATACGCTAAAAATGTAAGACACAAGACACTTCCTAAGACACCATACATGGACTGATGAGCAGGACACCCCAACAACCCCTTTATTCGCACTGTAACGTATCCAAGTGGATCCAGTACAAGACCCACATTAGCTCGCCTTTACCGAGCTTTTCTCACACACACAACGCCGTGGTTAAGCTTTCCTTTGGTCTGGATCCGATGTCCCTTGGGTATCGGCTCGTAAGCTCTCTTGATGTCGGGCGAAAGTTTGCTTGTAGGACTGGAAAACAAGCCGAACCATCACGTTTGTGCCGTATCTCCTCGAGTTGACACAATGTCATAGCGACCTCTTTTTGCAGGTCCTTTTCCTCGTGGCGTTGAGTCCTTTCAAGTAGACATGATCGGTTCGAACCGAAACCGAACCAGCCTTGGAACCTAATTGAAACCGGTCGAACCAGATCTGGAACCATAACAGAATCCGTTCACTGCTTCAAGACCAAGGTAACGTCCTTTACATCTTATTCAAATGAATCCATAACAAAAGAATATTGTGAGGACATTCTTTAGAGTTCCTCATGAACTAACTAAATTGGGGATTCAAATTGCTTACTTCTTTATGAATCGGAACTTATTGAGTTTTGGATCTTGAATTTTCAAACGTGGATATGGATATTCAACTTGTTCGAACATCCATGTCACATCAAATGGTCAGTTGATATGCTTCGAGAAAACCAGCTCTTTGTACCTAATATCCCTCGACACATCAAAAGGCTACCTGATACCTATTCTTTACACGGTTGATAGTAAACCGACCAAACAAAGCACCATGAGAAGCGACGTATCTCTCACCGAGGTTGGCCCTTCACAGCAGACGGAAAAAATATTCAAATGTAGGATTTTTGTTGACCTTATATCACTTTCTCGCACTAGTAAAAGAGGGGGGGTTTGGGGACCGTTTGGTTCAATTCGGGTTCCACCTTGAACGAGGAATTGGGCCAAAACTGGGTTATAAATTTTATTTTATTTTTAGTTTAAAACTTTAGTGGTTTTTTCGAGTTCCAGATAATTTAGGCCTCAAATAACGATTGGAGCCCTTAGGTCGGTGTCTTCACTATTGGCCCTTGCATTAGCAACTCAACATGGATCGTTGATCCACACAACTTTAAGCAATGAATCTTAGAGTGGCTGAAGAATTTCATGTGCACTTCAATGGATCATAGATTGCCCGGAATCAGTAAGGTGAGGTCCAACCTAGACATGCTCCAACTGGAGACGTAACATCTTTTCAGATCAGGCTGAGTCCAGTTACCATCACCAGTCACGGTCTCTTAGGAATGTTTGATTAAATGGTTGGGACTACTTTCAGGCCTATAATTCAAACATGATCTTAGTTTTTACCCGATTACGAGGCTCATCTGAAATTTCAAACTGCAGCTTTAGTTTTACTGTCCCAAACTCTCAATCAAACACCCCCTAAGGTTTTGATTGGAGCACAATCACTAATGAAAAATATGAAAATAAGAAGTGCAATGTACACCGACGATGTTATTCAGCAAAAACAAATAGCCGTCGCTACCACGTTGATAGTCTCCCCCCTGGGCAACGCAGTAGGGTCCTCCCCAATATCAAGAGCTTTTCTGCTAACAACACCGTACACCTGTGTGAGAACTTCAGTGAAAGTATTCTCTATATTCAACGATTCTAGAGACGTCTCCATGAAGAAGGTATTCTCTAGCTCTGCAAATGCTTTTGCATCTTCCGTCGACACCGCCCACAGATGACGAAGATCGGCCTTGTTTCCGACAAGCATGATCACGATGACGGGCTCTGTGTGATCTCCGAGTTCCTTCAACCATCTCCCCACATTCTCAAAAGTTACATGAACGGATACATCGTAAACAATCAGTGCACCAACAGCTCCTCGATAGTATGCGCTACTGATAGCACGATATCTTTGAAAGCAAAAGCGAGGAAAGAAAATCAGAATACAGTAACACTAGGTAACAGTGAATCATTAAAACTTATACATGTCATAATAGTTGATTTACACGAGAATTTAACTCAGAAATCTGGTAATCTAAGTACATTTTTTTTTGGAGTGTTCAACCTTAGTGAAAAGTTGGACAACTTCTCTACATTCTAACATGACCATTTTTAACATGACCATTTTCAGGGCGTAAAACTTACGTACCGATAAAGAAATCGTAATGTTAAAGAAATTAAACAAAAATAATTACAAACACAAAACGGGTAACGAAAAGCACAAACGTGAAAACCATGAAGATGAAGCCGTTTATAAATATTATATAAAGAATGAAGTAGAACTAAGAAGAAATATGAAATCTTCCATGCATAACCCGTATGAGGAAAACCATTTACAATCTCCTTACCTTTTTCTCTGCTGATCTTCATGAGTAACATCCACTTTCCACTGCAAACTCCGACAATCATAGAGGCAAAGAGTTAAAGCACAATCGGGCACAAACCTAGAGCCTAGTTGTCGGAAACCTCCACACACCGTAGACAATTAAGAAAAATGAGAACCTTTTCTGATGATCTTTCCTGCAAAAAAGAAAAAAGAACACCACAAAACTGAGCAAAGAAAGAAAGATGTAACGCTGGACTGAAAAGCAGAGTAAAAGAAGAAAGACAGAGGCGAAGCTCGACTGAAAGGTTGAGCAAAAAGGAAAGACAGAGTCAAGCGATGGGGCATAGTGCAGCCAAAAGACAAATGACAAGCTTAGGCAGAAGGGAAGCGACAAAGCAGAGAGACAGAATCAGCCAAAAGGCAAGCAGCGAGGTGGAGCGACAGGCTCAACCGAAAGGCAAAGCGACGAAGAGGCACTGCCCAAACCCTTCTTCTCTCTCTTCCCCCTCGTTGTATTCTCCCTCTCTCCCCGTCGCCTCTCTCCCCATGTCGCCCTATTCTTCCCTCTCTCTCCCTCTCTATTTTTCCCTCTCTCCCTCTATCTCCCCTTTAAACGTGGGCTGCCGAAACCACCCGGTTTCTAACAAACTGTTGGCGATTTTCCAGAAACACGATTTTGAATTTTACGAAACTGCCATTAGGTGAAATTGTGAAAATACCCTGATATTTTTTAGTAAAAGACAGTTTTTTCCTAGCAATGTAAAGACAAAACTATCCACTGGTAGTTTTTGAAAATTACAAAATACCAAATTATCAAAGTACAAAGCTACCCCTATACGATTGAAAATTCACAATTTTGCCATTGTGCAAAAAAGATAGTATTACCTGTCTATTTAAGAAAATTAAAAAATGAGTTGAGAGGTATAATTATGAATCTACCCTTGATCAGTCGTGAACTTTACATAAAAACTAGGTGCCTTCTTTTTTTACTATTTTATCCTAAGTCTTTTTGAAATATTTCAAAATATGATAGAAGGGTAAAATTCTTGGTTTGCCCCTAAGGTTTTTGGGAAATTACAGTGACACGAAATAAAGGAAAAATTATAATTTTGTCCCTTAGCTGGTTCTTAAATAGCATAATCAAGTTAAAAGCTTTTCTCAATTGATATCTAAGTATTAACTGAAAGTACTTATAGGTACTTGGACATATTTTTCAAAATAGTAGGTATATATTGGTTCAAACTCTTGTAGTCTACTAACACATGTGGTTGGTTATTTCTTTTTTAGACTGTCCTATTATTATTTTTGTAAAACAAATTAAAATAAACTCGAGGATTTGTGCATTGGAGTTGAGAAAAATACAAAAATTGAATGGTCTAAATTTTCAAATGTGAAAAAGACATATCCTTTTAGCACTTACATTTGAAGGTGTAAACTATGTTTTAAAGGATATAGTTCGATCTACCTACTCCAACTACAACTGAAGAAGAAAAGAAACATTACAAAATATTCCTTATAGATGATACCATAGCCAAAACTATAATGCTAACCTATATGAAAGATGACCTAATTAGGGTATTTGAAGAATACAAGATTGCAAAAGAGTTGTTTGATTCAATAAAAGCTAAACATGATACTACAGTTAAACTACATATTTAGTTACTAATACAAAAGTACAACTCCTACAAAATGAAAAAATAAGATAATATAATTGAACATATAAACCAAATGTTGGTAATAGCGAGAGACTTAGCTGTAGCAAAGTTGGTCATTCTCGAGGCTATGCAAATATCAACTATCCTAAATAGTCTTCCTCCTTTATGGAATATGGTTGTCACGGCCTTGAGATTAGGAGGTGAAACAAACCTTTCTAAGTTATCTCTCAAACTAGCAATTGAACAAGAGTACATGAATAAAAATAAGGATATATTACTAGTAACTAGAAGATATTGGAACAAGCTCTATACCAAACTAGGAAAAGAATAAACCAAACAAAAGTTTGACAAAAATAACAAGAAAGACGATCAAACTTTAAGAAAGTACAGGAAATAGTTTATCAGGTCAAGTGCTTCAACTGTGGAAAGATGAAGCACTAAAAGAGATATTGCCGCAACAAGAAGACTAACGATGAAAACACCGAAGAGCGTAGTCATTTGGAGAAGTAGGACATAATATGCATGGTTTCAGAATGCCTCTATATGGATTGCCCAATATCTAATTGGTGGATTGACTCTAGAGCAACAAAACATATCTCGAAGAGAAAAGAATTGCCTATGAATCTAAAAGATTATAAACCAAAGGAACATAAGGTGTATATGAGAAATAACACCTTCTGAGATATCCTTGGTGTGGGGTTCTTTAGGATTTATAAAAACTAGGTATTTAACATAGTTGTCAACATGATTGTTGAACTCGGTGATACTATATTTTTTTATAATGTGTTTTCCGTGAAAATTGGTATTAACATATGCCTTTTTTAGGTTTTAACACTATTGTTGGTTTCATTCCTAATCATGTAGAAAGGATGGGTAATATGGGATGACCTTGAAAGTATTATTTCCATATCACAAGAAATAATTAAACTATGGAGAAGTAAATGACACAGGATATCCAAAGCCTTTGAAAGTGATTGCATCACATTTAATGTTGAGGATGTGCCTATCACTTTTGAGTAGCTATTACATCTCCTGAGGGTAAGTTTTGGAAGAAAGTCATTAATGACAAAATTTAATAAATTTTTTCTAATGAAACATGTGAATTGATTGATTTTCCTCCAATTTGTTCTATTATGGGTTGTAAATGAATTTGTAAGAAGAAACTAAATGCAGACGAGACAATTAATAAGCATGAGGCCAAGTTAGTTATCAAAGAGTACATACAAATGAAGGAATAAATTATTTTGATACCTATTTTTTTGTTTCTTGAATTACCACAATTCAAGTGCTTATAGCATTGACTTCTTATATGTCCTCACAATCCCTCAAATAGATATAAAGACTACTTTAGTACATGGGACCTATATAAGGAAATTTATATGGATCAGCCAGAGGATTTTTTTGCCCATGAAAATGAGTGTAAGGGCATAAACTTTTGAAATCTTTGTATGTATTGAAATAAGCCCCTAAACAATGGCATTAAGTTTAATTGTCTTATATCATCTTTTGTCTTCATTTTTAATAAATTTGATAAGTGTGTCTACTATAAGTATGTCAATGATGCATTATTCATCATTTTATGTCTATATGTTTATGATATATTATTGTTTTGTTCCAATATAAAAATCATAAATAAGACTAAAGCATTTTTGCGTAGCATGTTTGAGATGAAAGATATGGGTATAACTAATGTGATTTTAGGGCTTAAAATTACAATGACTATATATGGTGTAGTAATCCCTTGATATCACTATGTTGAGAAGATTTTAGAGATATTTAAATATACAAATTATAGACCTGTAAAGACTCCATATGATTTATTGAAAACCTTGTACAATAATGAAAGTGGTATTCCTATGTCTCATTTATAATACTCTTAGAGATTATCGAAAGTTTGATTTATTTAATCAATTATACACAATCAGATATTATTTTATCATGTATAAGTTGAGTAGATACACCAATTATCCTAATAGAACCTATTAAAAAACTCTAAACATACTATTTCATTATTTAAAGGAAACTATTTCTCTTGAGTTATATTATGGTAAGCATCATCTATTTTTAAAATATATACTGACGCCAGTTGGATAGCAAAGAACTCGGAGAGTAATGGGTTATTGGATGTGTATTTCTTATAGGTGGTTGCACTATCACCTGACAATCTAAGAAACAAATCATACTAACTTGTTCAACCTTTAAGATAAAACTATATGATGAGACTCAAATGTAAGCATGGTGGCTTAAGGGACTTATATACAGTTTACTTATGATAAAGAAGTCACATGGGATAGTACTTCTAAGTATAAGGAAAAGTAATGTAGACACATTTGAGCCAGAAGTTTACAAGGGATCTTGTATTTGATTGAATCATTACTGTTGATTTTGCTAGATCCAAAGATAATACAGTTGATCTTTTTACTAAGGGTCTAACATTAGACCTAGTTGAGAAATCTAGGTTACGGATGAAATTGAACCCCATGAGTTATTCACAAATAGTGACAATCCAATTGTCCTTAGATTACTTTGTTTAATCTTAGCAATCTTTCCATGGTTCAACAATAGGGTACGCTTCATGCATCATCTTCACAACTTTATATATTTCAATGATTGCATCTCCTCTTTTTCTCCTTTCTCTTTTAACATTTGGTTATTTTTAAGAGAGTTTTGTGGGAGATTAAGTCAATAAAGATTATTTCAAATGACGTGTCAAGCTCCCTATATCTAACATGTGCTTCATGCAAGCATCAAAGGAGGAAGTGTAAATCAGATTGCTCTCTAGCACCCTTTTTTCGACAGAGAAAATTCACTTGTTTTAGGTTGTGCAGAAAGTGTTGGGTGTGAGTAATGCTATGAAATTAATCAAAAGCTTCGAGACACATAAACAAAAACAAATAATCATCGCAACCATGTGTTCGAAGGCTCACTTGAGATTCAAAAATCCAGTTAAACAATGTTATAGTGTGGTGAAGAGGCTCTCCGCAGAGCTCGAGTTGTACAAACATGCTTTCAATGAGCGACAAGTTTATGCCATCACCACTGCTAAGGACAACTATGGTGGTGAAATGATTGTGAGCCCTCATGAGATGATGAATGCAAGTGTTTACGGTAGCAATATCATCAATGATCAACAACTACAATAGGGGAGTCATAGTTCATATTTCGAGCAACAATAATAACAATGGTTGTAGGAGTAGGAACAGACATAACAGTGAAATCAACAATATCAATGCCGGAGATTTGAACTAGTACAACTTTGTATATGACTTTAGCAAAGAAAATCATTGTGTCGATCAGATTGTTCATCAAAATATGTGTGGTGATGGTAATCACCAAAACTACTCAAACTATCATGGTGATCAAATTATTTATCAAAATATGCCCAACGACTTTAATCAACAAAATTGTTGGGACCATCGGTTCGATTAGATTGTTTAATAAAATATGATCGGCGACGTTAATAAGCAAAACTACTCGAACCATTATGGTGATTAGATTGTTTATCAAAATATGTCCAGCAACGTTGTTCAATAAAACTACTTGATCCATCATGGCGATTAGATTTTTTATCAAAATATGCTCGGCGACATTGTTCAGCAAAGTTGCTCGAACCATGGTGGCAATTAGATTCTTTCTCAACAAATGCTTTGCGATATTGTTAAGCAAAACTACTCACAATCAAGCAAGTTCTTTTCTAAATTGTTCCTTTCTTCAATATTCATTGTAATTTGTTGCTTTATTTGAAAGTTGTGTTCTTCTTGGTACCGATCATAAAACAGATAAACCAATATTATAAATCTCTATTTAATTGCATTTACAATATCTATTGCTATTGGGATCGTTACTGATATTGTTCTCAACTATTTGCAGCATATATTGCATTATCATCATAGAAAATCTTTAAAATGGTGGAAAGAATCACACGATAATATCACGATGCATCGTACAATATGCTTGATTTTTGTGAAACTTTTGGTATTTTATTTGTTAAAGTATATTGTGTTCATTGGCCCAATGATGCTAAATCTTATTTTGTACATTGAACCATAGAACCGAACAGAGTGCCACATTCAGTTTTCGGTTCAAGTATTGGAACAATGTAAATAAATCTGAACCGAGCCAAAGCGCCACATTCGGTTCTAGATGAAAGGCAGTTTGGTTTTAGCAAGTAAAAAACTTGATGGCTCAATTTTCGGTTCAAGTATTGGAACCAAAGCATGAGAACCGAACTTAACTGAACCACGTAAATATAAATCTTTATAAGTTTATGTATATATATATATATATATATATATATATATATATTTATCAATTTAAATGTGTGAAATGCTTTAATTTTTCATTTAATATATATTAATTTATATATATTATCATTTCCCGCTTCATGAGTTTTAAAGATTTCTCGTTTCCCATGTCTCATTTAAGTTTTCATTCCCGTTTCGATTTTCATGAAATATAGATCTCAACCAATGCACGAATTAGAAGATTTTCACATAGTTGTTTTTTCTATTTTCACATTGAGTACTCTCTCTCTTTTATTTATATAGGCATCCATCCACTCTGTTTATTGAAATGCTTGTTACAATTGAAGTACTTGATCAAGTTGTAACATGTTTTTGGTTTTGTAGATCAAACAACTCATTTACAAGATCAATTTTTGGAAGGAGGTGGCCTTGAACTATTAATTGGTGTAGCTAAAGGATGTAGATAGTCACCAATTGATTAATACTAGAAGCTAAGAGGAAATTAATGCGATGGCAGCATGGGGAGCTTTCTGCAAGTTCTTAAAACCTGACTTCTCACTCCTACATTCATTTTGTATCCCACCAACTGCCATCTTCGTCTTCTTGAATCTTTGCTTCTCGTGTCCATCCAAATTGCACATCCAATTTTTGTAAAACCCTCTTCCTCCAAACTTTTCCATCCAAACTTCATAAGTTTATTAAACATTAGAAATGAATAACGATAACTAAGCCTTTCACCATAGTAGATGGGTAAGCTACATGGATTCTTTGTTTTCATAAAGCTCGATCATACACCATACTAGCACTTAACTCAACATAAGCTAAATCAACCTTTATTATTTTTTTTAACACTTTTGTGGTCTTCCTCTTTCTCTTTTAACATTTTCACAATCTAATTTCTCATACTTTCAAAACATGTTTGGAGATATTATTCAATAAAATGCTCAAACCAATATGACAATCAGATTCTTTATCAAAATGTACCCCCCGATCCTAATCAACAAAACTACTCAAACCATCGTGGTGATCAAATTGTTTATCAAAATAAGTTCGATGATGCTAATCAAACGAACTGCTTGATTATCGTGGCGATGAGACAACAACAACAGCTAAGACTTTTCTCATACTAGAAGGGGTCGGGTACATGGATTCTTTGTTTCCACAGAGCCCTATCATGTGCCATGTTAGCAGTTAACTCACAATAAGCTAGATCATTCTTTATTATTTCTTTCCAACACTTTTGTGGTCGACCTCTACCTCTTTTAATACTTTCCAAATTTAGTTTTCCATACCTTCTTACAGGTTCTTCTTTTGATCTTCTTTCTATATGTCAAAACCATCTTAAATGATATTCTCTCATTTTATCCTCTATTGGTGCCACTCCTAATTTGTTTCTAATAACCTCATTATGTATATGGTCTTTTCTTGTATGACCACTCATCCGTCTCAACATCTTCATTTCTGTCACAACATCTTTTGTATATGTTGATGATTAACTACCCAATACTCATAACCATAAAACATAGCAGGTCTAATTGTTGCTCTATAATATTTACCTTTTAACTTTAATGGTATCTTCTTATCACAAAGAATACTTGATGCTCCTCTCTATTTTAACCAACCAGCATTAAAATATCGTGGCGATCAGATTGTTTATCAAAATATGCTTGGCGATGTTATTCAGCAAAACTGCTCAAACCATCATGTCGATCAGATCGTTTATCAAAATATGCCTAGAAATGTTATGCACCTATGGTCGGTCGAAACTGGCCTGACAGTTCAAACTAGAACCAGATGAACCAACTTTGGAACCATTATCAGAGCCAACCCCTTAGTTCAATTACTGTTTACAGTTTTTAAGAACCGGACAGGAACTGACGGTTTTAACTCCCCTATTAATATATATATATATATATATATATATATATATATATATATATATATATATATATATATATATATATATTAGTGTTATATTACACAAGTTGAGGCCGAGCCCAACATTAGACAATGACTAGTCATTGGGCTAGGTGACTAGTCATGGGAGTCAAACGTTGTCATTTTTTTTTTAAATTAACAATTTCAGTGTAGTTTCTGTAGACATGAAAATTTTCACTCCGAAGTTTATGAAAAACTTGAAATGAAACTTTTCTATCTACACTTGTGCGAGCATGCCAGCTAGTTTGCAAAACTAGCAAATTTTTGAAAATTTTAGACTTCTTGAGCGATTGTAGGCATGCGTGATCTTTTCACTCAAACCTTTTTGAATCGATGCTCAAAAGTCGATTTTGAGCGCTTAGAAACTTCAATTTTGTAGCAAGTGTAACTCCATTCCACGTGAATAAGTGTTTTTGAAAGGATTTTGAGTTGTGCACTTTGATTCAATACTTGGAATGCATAAGTTCCTGAAAAACAACGGATCTTGTTTTCAGAGTTTATTTCTAAAATGGATTTAATCATGCTATGGGTCTCCAAAAATCATCAAATTTTTACCACACAAGCTGGAAGTATAAAGAACCTGCGGCCTTTTACAAATTTAAATTTGAGAAAGTATTGAATCAGAATTAAATGTTTAAAACAGACTGACTCACTAGCTCGGAACAGTTCTATTCCAGAAATATAGAGACTCAAAGATGAGTCTGTATCTCTTTAACTAAAACTCTGATTTTGATGATTTTGATGTGTTGGAATGCTATGGATGTTACCTTTTCAATGCATCAAGAATTAAATGAATTGGATTCTCGTGGACAGAGATATGAGATTTTTATCCAACCTTTGTTTCAGAAAATCTGACTGTACAACAGAAATTCAGAAAGTGAGTCGATCTTTGCCCAATTTTATTACGAGGTTGGACAGTCCTAAAATTCTTAAAAATTTTATTTCTAGAACCTTTGTGTGTGTATCTAATGCTCCTAAAATTTCAGCATATTTGGATCACGGAGTAAGGAATTAAAAATCAGAGATGCAGATGTAGAAAATGAATTTTAGTTTTTGTAAAAAATACGTGCAAATTCAAAACTCACACTAAAGCAAATTGTAACAACACTTTTCCGAATTTAAATTTCTGAAATGTAAAGGAATTGAAAGTATTTTATAGCTTATGCATAGAAGGGATTTGAAGTATAGAGGGTATATAGTATATATGAAGGAAGAAACATATCAACAAACATCTAGTATGCGTGTGTGTATGGTGTTTCATCCATCAAATAAAGTTTGCAGCAACTCTAGACTATTACAATTTGGGGAGAGATAAAACTCCATTAATACAACCCCATTCAATGAATTAAAGGAATAAAATCAAAATTTGGATTAAGAAAGAAGAGTCTTACACGATTTTTGGAATACGAAAGACCAGGTTTCAAGAATGAAGCTGGCCTTCTTCTTGATTGTCTTTCTTTAAACTCCCACACTCTCACCTAGCTCCCTCTTCTTCACCCACTAATGGATGTCCCTCCTTGCTGGAAATTTCTGCTCCTAGCCTAGCACACACTCCCCTTTAGGCAGCCTCTCTCTCCACTCAATTCTATATGGATTTCACCCCCCCTCCCCCCCCCCCCCTTGGCCCCTTTTTATAGGCCAAGGGGGGCTGGCTCTAGTGCCTTCTAATGGGGTGGGTTGGACCAGCCCCTTGAGTGGTTTGGATCCACTTTGGTTCAGCCAACTAGTGGTCTCCCTTATCTTGACCTAGACCAGCCCCATGTGGGTTGGTTTCCATGTGAACCTACCCTTAGCTTAGGCCCAATCGAACTCAAGGTGACCGGCCAATGCTTGCTCTACTCGATGCTCGTCTTGATCAATTTGTTTTGATCTTGCTCTTGATGAATTAAGCTCCCCATATTCGGCCCTTGCCTTGAATTGAATGTTTTTGTGTCACTTGGTAGCATGTGCCTCATTCGGCCAGGCTTGTGCTTTGAAATTGGCTTGTGTTTCATCCGGCCATGTCTTGGTTTGGAGTTGGCTTCATTGGCCATGTCTTGATTGGTGCTTCATCCTGGCTAGATATGGGACTTGAACCTTGTTCCAAGTCGAGTGCACTCATTTTGGTCCTTGCTTCATTTGTTTCTTGCCTTTGACTTTATTTCATCATGGACTTTGGCCTTGTTTCATCCAGTCTTGATTTGAATTTGTACGCTTCGAAACTCAGGGGTTATTTCAATACCAATTAAAAACCTTTAAAGTATTTTCCAAATGTTTACACTTTAAAATTTGGGGTGTTTTTGACTTTAAAGATTCATAAAGGTTTTAAATTGGTTTTTGGAAATTCAGGAATTTTTTAAAATATTTAAAAAAATTTGGGTGTTTACAGTTTCAAAACTGGAACTGAAACCAACGCTAATCAATAAAACTAGTCACAATCAGGCAAGTTCTTTTCTAAATTGTTCATGTCTTCAATATTTGTTGCAATTTGTTGCTTTTATTTGCAAGCCGTGTTATTCTTATTGAAAAATAAAAAAATTTGGAGATATCTTAATTTCTCTATCTAAGAATTATATGTTGAATTTTTAGAAGTCAAATCTTGGGTTTCCCAATGCATGGAAAATATGTGTGAAGTGAAGCATTGTAATTACCTATGTATAGAAAATGTGTATGGAGTTGAGAATTAGAATTACCAATAGAGTTTTTATAAGTCATAAGCTAGGTTAGTCAAATTCGTATAGAAAATATATTGTCCAGCTTTTTCCTATCTATCAAGGAATTTATCATAGCGATTTTCAAAAGGTTATAACTACAACAAGTGCAAAGCAAACTTGGGAGATCCTTCAAAATACCTATAAGGGTATTGAGAAGGTGAAGAAAGTAAAGTTTCAAGCTCTTAGAGGAGTGTTTGAATCCTTATAAATAAATAAAGATGAGTTAGTGTCGAACTACTTCATAAGTGTTAGCCATGGTAAACCAACTAAAAAGGTATGATGAAAGAGTTGAAGACAATCATGTGGTGGATAAATATTAAGGTCAATGGATTCAAAGTTTTATTATATTGTAGTAACCATTAAAGAATCAAACGATTTAGAATCTACAGTAGTAGATGAATTTATAAGATCCCTGCAAGACCAAAAAAAGGATAAACCTTTGGAGTAAGTGCTTCAATCGAAGGTCTCTTTAAGAGATCAAAGAGATGAATATGGAAGAGGATGAGGTACAAGTTGAGGACGTGGCTGAGTTTGAGGTAGAAAAGGAAGAGGCATCCACAATCAAGAAGAAAAAGACAAAGCTTCACACTCAAAGAGGAAGAAAGAAGATAAATCAATTCCAACAAAAGGATCGAAGCACTACTCTGTAGATTTGCTTGATGTCCAAAGACCAAACAATCACATGCATCCATGCCGCTGACTGACCAGAGAACTCATCCATCTTCCATTGATTAACTTTAGTCTACATGTAATTCTCTCTATATACAATAAGAACAACAACTAAGCCTTTTCTCATACTAGATGGGGTTGGCTACATGGATTCTTTGTTTTCACAAAACTCTATCATAATTTATAGAATCCATGATAAATAAGTCTGACATAGTTTTGCGCTGACTGTCGAAAGCCTAACGCCACCCTCCTCCTTTATTCGATCATGAGACCATCCATGCAAGGGTAATCCCTTACATGGGCGTAGTTTTTCTCTCTCTCTCTCTCTCTCTCTCTCTCTCTCTCTCTATATATATATATATATATATATATATATATGTTCATGTGTATGCTAATATATATAAGTACTAGCAAATTCAAACAAATCTTAATCATTATCTTGAATATTGAATGATTGACATTTGAATTGAAAAAGTAAAATTATTTACATATATACTTTATTCATGCATATCTTTTGCTTTTAAATTCAAATTTCAATCATTTCTCAACCCGAAATAAATGATTGAGTTTTGTTTAGATGTACTAACTCATACTAAGTTATAATATATATATAGAGAGAGAGAGAGAGAGAGAAAAAAACTTCGTCGGATAAAGGAGGAGGGTTGTGTTAGGCTTCCGACAGCCAGCATAAAACTTTGTCGGATTTTTACAATATAGATTACAAAAATTATGAGCATTGCTTTGGGGCGTTCCAGCCTAGCGACGTGCTACAGAGCCCGAATGCAATAAGAAGTAAGTAAGGGCCACTACATTTTTACCCGAATGTAGTGAATCAATTGCAGAGAGGGTTTCCACATCAAGGACGGGTGTGGGTAAAGAAGTTAGTCCCGCTATATTGCCGCCCGAATATAGTGAAAATTTTTCAGAGAGGGTCTCCGCATTTTGATTATGGACGGATGCGGGGGGTAAGGCAGCTAGTCCTAGATAATAAGATTCGTATTGGTTCTTGGAATATCAGAACATTATCGGGTAAGCTAATGGAGTTGGTAGATACTATGATTCGGAGAAGGATTCATATTCTATGTTTACAAGAGACAAAATGGGTTGGAGAAAAAGCAAAAGAGATAGAGGATACAGGTTTTAAATTATGGTACTCAGGTAAAGAAAAGGCTCGAAACGGAGTTGGTATTATCATAAATAAAGATTTAAAGGAGAGTGTAGTAGACATACAACGATATGGTGACCGAATCATGACGTTGAAATTAGTGTTAGGAGCAGAGGTTTTGAATATAGTTTGTGCTTAAGCACCCCAAGTAGGATTAGAAGATAGTATAAAGACAGTTTTTTTAGAAGAGTTAGATAAGGTGTTTCAAAAGATTCCACAAAGGGAGATGATTTGTTTAGGAGGAGATTTAAATGGACATGTCGGTAAAGAGGCATTAGGATATCAAGGGATTCATGGAAACTTTTGCTTTGGGGATATAAATGAGGAAGGTAGGGAGATTTTAAATTTTGCTATGTCATTTGATCTCTTTATAGTCAATACAATTTTCAAAAAACGAGATGAACATTTAATTACTTATAAGAGTGGCTTATCACAAACACAAATTGATTACTTTATTTGTAGAAAAAAAGATAGAGCGTGTTGTAAAGATTGTAAGGTAATTCCAGGAGAAAGCTTAACCACCCAACATCGACTTTTAGTTATGGATTTACAAATAAAAAAATAGGCAAAGAAGAAAAGAGTGCATCGAGCTATTCGAACTAAATGGTGGAACCTCAAAAGCGAGAAAGAATATATATTTAAAGAGAAAGTCCTTCAAGGAGATGTTTGGAATTATGTTGGCACACCCTGTGATATGTGGAACAATATGGCTATACATATTAGGAAGGTGGCGAAAGATGTGTTAGGGGTATCTAAGGGAGGTGTACCGGCACAAAAAGAAGCTTGGTGGTGGAGTGAAGTAGTACAAAATAAAATCAAGGCAAAGAGGACATGCTACAAATTACATTATGCTAAGAAAACTAGTGAAACTTTAGAAGCTTATAAGAAAGCAAAGAAAGAAGCGAAAAAGGCCATTAGTGAAGCAAAAGCTAAGATTTGGAATGACTTATATAAAAAACTCAACTCAAAAGAGGGTGAAAGAGATAATTTTAGGATAGCTAGGGCAAGAGATAAGAAAATTAAAGATCTTAATTATGTTAGATGCATAAAAGACGAGAATGAAAAAATTCTAGTGGCAAATGATGATATAAGAAATAGATGAAAAAACTATTTTTATAATCTTTTTAATGAAAATAAAGATTTTAGTATTAGTCTAGGAGATTTAGCCAAGTTAGAAAAGTATATAAACCACAATTTCTACCGACGTATTCAAAAGAATGAAGTCAAAGAGGCTCTTAAACATATGAAGAGTGGTAAATCAGTAGGACCAGATAATATTCCTATAGAAGTTTGGAAAATACTAGGAGAAATAGGAATCACTTGGCTCACAAGACTATTTAATGAAATATGGAAAAACCAAAAGATATTCGAGGAATGGAGAGCAAGTACACATATACCCATATATAAGAACAAGGGAGACATTCAAAATTGTGCGAATTATCGAGGTATCAAGTTAATGAGTCATACTATGAAATTATGGGAAAGAATTATCGAACGTAGGTTAAGACAAGTATCAAGTACAAGAGAGAACCAATTTGGATTTATGCCAGGTAGATCTACTATTGAAGCGATTCACCTTTTGAGACGTCTTATGGAATATTTTAGAGCAAAAAAGAAATACCTTCACATGATATTTATTGATCTAGAAAAAACTTATGATAGGGTACCGAAGGAGGTTCTTTGGAGAACTTTGGAAAAAAGAGGTATCCCATTGACATATATTAACCTTATAAGAGACATGTATGATAGTGCAAAAACGTGTGTGAGGACTCATGAAGGAACGACAGACTTCTTTGAAGTTAATATTGGGTTACATCAAGGATCAACTTTAAGTCCATACTTATTTATAATGGTGATGGATGAGTTAACAAAACATATTCAAGATGAAGTACCTTGGTGTATGTTATTTGCAGATGACATTGTATTAGTGGAGGAGTCTAAGGAAAAGGTTAATAGAAAATTCGAACTATGGAGAGAAACATTAGAAAGCAAAGGCCTCCGACTTAGTAGAACAAAGACAGAATATATAGAATGTAAGTTTGATCATTTGGTTACTTCAAAGGACATAGAAATTAAAATTGGCACACGTTGCATTCCTCAAAAGGAAAGTTTTAAATACCTAGGGTCAATTTTTCAGAGTGATGGAAGGATTGATGGAGATGTTACACATAGAATTAATGTTGGTTGGTTGAAATGGAGAGGAGCATCATGTATTCTTTGTGATAAGAAAATACCATTAAAATTAAAAGGTAAATATTATAGAGCAGCAATTAGGCCTGCCATGTTTTATGGTTCTGAGCAGTTAATCATCAACATGTACAAAAGATGTCTGTGACAGAAATGAAGATGTTGAGATGGATGAGTGGTCATACAAGAAAAGACCGTATACATAATGAGGTTATTATAAACAAATTAGGAGTGGCACCAATAGAGGATAAAATGAGAGAACATCGTTTAAGATGGTTTTGACATATAGAAAGAATATCAAAAGAAGAACCTGTAAGAAGGTTAGAAAAACTAAATTTTGAAAGTATTAAAAGAGGTAGAGGACGACCACAAAAGTGTTGAAAAGAAACAATAAAGAATGATCTAGCTTATTGGGAGTTAACTGCTAACATGGCACACGATAGGGATATGTGGAAACAAAAAATCCATATAGCCGACCCCGTCTAGTATGGGAATATATATATATATATATACTGGTTACAGAGAAACTTGTTTTCTGAATGGAAAGTAAGGTTTAGGCTTAAAAAATCAATATTTTGTTTTGAATCGACACAATACACCTGGTCAATTGGATTCGTAGAAGCAATAGTAAGACCAGGGCTGGTATGGAACCTAGGCACTGGCATAGCAACATGTGATTATGTGGGCAATGGAATTAAAAAAGGAAGAGACCATTTAGCCGGCTCAGAACTTACAAACTCTGTTGATGATAATTAAGACGAACCAGCTTCAATTTTTGGTGAAGAACATAGGCGAGATGACAGAATGGGGGAGATCAGATTTAACCACGGTCCATGTAGCTAGGAATGTTCAAGGAACTGTTGAAACCGAACCAAATCGCTAGAAGCGAGCCAAATCAATGGTTTGGCTCGGTTCTAGATGTTGAACGGTTTGGTTCTATTAGAACTAAAATTGGTTCACGATTCTAGTACTGAAAACGAACTGCAAGAACTGAACCGAACCAAGTGTACGATGGTTAATCACATATTGAGCATGAAACTATGAAGGATGCGTTAAGTACTACTATAAAAGCCATTGAAGGGACGCCGAATAAGATATACCCTTTCTCGGCCTTTTGGCTAAAATCAAGTGTAATATCCATCGGGAGTAAGAATGCACTCTCTCTTCTGTCTGTGTAATCTCTCCCTCGGACAGAAGAAAAGAGACACCCGGTGGCATCTTGATTAGGTGTCTGCTATTTTGAAGATTAGGTATTAGAGTTGGGTTTTGCAAGCTGCATGTGTAATTACTGCACCAATTTGCTAGAGGCCACGAGGAAGGAAATCTCGACCACAATGTGGTTGTACCATTCAATATTTGATTTCTCTGGGGTTCTTTCATCTGAGTTTTGTAGATTAATCTGTACTGCTCTCCTGAATGGGAAGGAAGATGACCATCTTGCAGTATGATCCAATGATCACGATGGTGCGTCTGGTGAAGAAAAAAACAATGTTATTGAAGGTTTTGTGAGAAATGCTTTGTTGGTGTCGGGAAAACGGGAAGAGAAGGAGTGAAAGGCTCGATCCCATGGAGAAATGGATGTGTCCTATTGAAAAATTCTCCTCCTCACCCAACTCCGCATATTCTGTGGGTTCTTTCTCATACTCACCACCGTTTGGGTTTCTCTCTCTTTTCTTGGTCGCTGTAGAATGCTCATTTGCTTTTTAATGGCTAATGGTGTCTCCGTTGGAAATGTGTGGAAGAAGCTTCATTCTTCTAGCTTCCTTGGGGAGCCTCTTAAGTCTACCAAACCGGATGTTTTCACTGAGCAGGGAGAACTCTTCATGATTAAGATTGCAGAATATGTTGGGGATGAAGGCTGCCGAAGGGGTCTGGTTGTTTATGTAGCGGAAGTCGTGTGTTTTCTTTTGTCTCTCGTTTCTATTTCCTTTGTGTATTTACTGTTTGTAATAGAATAGGAAAAACAGTAGAGTATGATTTCTAGGTTATTGCAAAGGGTTTTCTCAAAGATTGTGAGTAAGAATTACTTTTCGTGTTTTTTATGTACAGTTTATATGTATTTATATATGGCTTTTGCTCTAGGTTTTTCTTTTTTAACAGTCATATTTGCTTTTATCCGAAAGATGTGTGTGTTCTTTTCGAAAATAGAAAATCACGTTGTTTGATTTTTCGAAACCATACGATCTTATAAAATATGAGAAGAGAGTCATTCTTTTCACATTTGATGGTCGTTGTTAGTAATGGGACCGAGAGTGGCCATCCACTACTTACATCTCTCACTTGCCACTAAAGTCAATCTTTTTGATACAATAGTTTTCGTCCCACTACTTTGGGGTTTACCAAGTTGTATCATATTTCCTTGTTGCAACTAAATCGCAACTTACATCCGTTATGCGGTTTTCCAACAAAACGTATGGTTTTTCAATATAATTCACAACAAAGTGTATTTTCAACACTTATACACTATATCTCAATCCCATATGGGTTATATATTTAATAAACAATTCTCTAAGATGCCTTTGGTTAAGGGGAGCCAACATATCAATAGTTGGCATATAACCTATAGTTATTTCATTTCTTTTGAGCATATCATGAACATAATGATATTTAACCATTATAAGCTTACTTCGTGAGTTATCAACTCCACTCTTAATAAGAATAATTACTTCACTTTTGTCACAATATATAACAACTAGCTCATTGGCTATATCCAGCTTCAAATCATGTATGAAGCGGCTTATCCAAACGACACTAGTAGCAGTTATACTGTAAGCAACATACTCAACCTCTTATGTGTGCAATACTACACAACCTTGTTTCTTACATTCTCAAAAAACTCCACTACCATCAAATAAAAATATTTGTCCCGAGGTTGATTTGTTGTCATCTTTGCTCCCAGCAAAGTTAACATCTAAGTATCCTATCACTTTCAGTTCATCTCCTTGAAAATAAAGTTTCAAGTCTTTTATTCCTTTAAGATATCTTAGAATACTTCTCACAATTATCCAATGTTATCATTCATGATTACTTTAATATCTACTTACAAAATCAACAACAAAGTTGATATCAAGTCATGTGCATAACATAGCATTCATCAGGTTGCCCACAGCCTGTGCACAAGGAACATTGGGCTTATCGTCTCCTTCACGGAAACAATCAACTTTGTTTAATTTAACCCCTTTCGCAAAAGGTGTAGATGCAAACTTTCATTCACCCATTTTGAACTTTTTGAGGATATAATCAACATCTCTCTCTTGACTTAATCATAGAAGTTTTGATTCTTTATCTCGAGAAATCTTTGTACCCAGGATATAGGATTCTTCCCTCATATCCTTCATTTTGAACCTTGAGTTTAATCATGACTTGGTTTTGACAATCATCTCATTGTCATTCCCAATCAATAATATTTCATCTACAAATAAAGATAAGATGACAAAGTGGCTCCCACTGTTCCATACATATACATAGTGATAAAGTTTATTAGCTACAAACCAAAGTTCAATAATGGCATTTAGAAAAGTCAAATATCATTGAAGAGATAACTCTTTCAGGTCATATAGAGATTTTCTCAACTTATATACTTTATCTTTTTAGCCTTTAACTGTATATCCTTCGAGTTGTTGCATATATATGATTTCATCTAAATCTCCATTTACAAAAGTAATCTTTACACCAAACTCATATAAATCTAAATCATAATATATTGATATTGCTAGGATTATTCTGATGAATGCAAATTTCATAAGTGAAAAATATGTCTCAACATAATCTATTCTCTCTCTTTGTGAAAAACCCTTTGCAACCAACTTCGCTTTAAACTTGTCGATTGAACCATCTACTTTATACTTCTTTTGAGAACTCATTTGTAACCTATGGCTTCCTTCCTTTTATCAAATCAGTTAACTCCTAGATTTGGTTTTTATCAATAAATTCAATTTCTTCATCCATGGGTTTTTCCTAGTATGATGATTAAGATAAGTCAATAGCCTGCTGATAAGTAACGTTATCAGTCATTTCATCTAAATTTACCGAATTACATACTTCTTCTATAAGGTAAGTGTAATAATCCTTCAAGTAAGACAGTGTGACCTTAGTCCTTTTGTGTCCACCTAAAAATTTGGTTTATTTAGGAAGCTCACCAATGGGTTTAAAAGATTATTGATCTAGACCTACTAAATCATCAATATATTCATCATCATTCTCGAGAATGTCATTCTTAGTTTCTTTTAAGAATTTTGCATCCCTGCTTTCTATCAATCCATGGTCCTTATGATAAAACTGATATTGTTTATATCATTTAAGATATCTGAAAAATATGTATCTTAAGACCTATTGTCTACCTTATCTCTATACTAGTCAAGCATCTTTATATGAGCAATAGATCCCCACCTCCTAAAATAACCTACGTTTGGTTTTCTTTCAAACCACATCTCATATGATGTAGATAATACAATTGTACAAGGTACTCTATTAAGTATATACATGATTGTACTTATTGCTTCTCTCCAAAATATCTTTTGTAAAGAGGCATCGATTAATATTAACCTTGTCATGTTAAGTAAGGTTCTATTATATCTCTTTGCAACACCATTTTGTTAAGGTATCCCGAGTATTGTATTATACTTTGCAATACCAAAGTCTTTCAGAATTCTAAAAATTCTGCAGAGATATATTCTCCACCTCTATCTGATCTCAAGACTTTGATTGTATGCTCCAATTGATTCTCTATTTCTTGCTTTTATTCTTTAAATGCTTCAAGTACCTCAGATTTATGTGATAAGAGATATATATATATAAGTATATTTTCAGTAATCATCGATAAATGTTATAAAATAAATATTTTCACGATGTATTCTTACTCTAAGCGGTTCACATAAATCAGTGTGAATAATCTTTAATAGGGTTGTTGCATTAGTTGCCTCTTTGAGAAATGATTTTCTAGTCATTTTCTCTTTTATACAGGCTTTACACTTATTAAAAGTGTTATCATGAAAATTGGGCAATAAGTCAAAGTTGGTTAATTTTCTCAACTTTTTTAGACTTATATGTCTCAATCTTTTATTTCACACGTTCACATCAATCATATAGGCACTATCAATATAAAGAGAAAAAGAGCTTTTATTTTCATTAATGTTGAATTTGAACAACTCATGTTAAACATCAAATAGACCAGAAAATGTTATCCTGTCATCTTTCCCACAATGACTTTTCGAAGGATAAACCTTACCTCAAACCCTTTCTTTACTTAGGCAGAGACTCATACAAGATTACCCCTAACGGATGTCACAATTAATACATCAGTAAATACAATTGTATGTCTTGTATAAAAATTCTAAAAGACCCAACCCCAAGAACATAAAAAAAAAGTGTTGTTTCTCGATATACTCGATGTTCGCTAAGTTGATACTCCTTGAGATCCATCGCTCCTTCTTTGTACTTTGATATATGCCCCGTAGCTCCAGAATTGATCCACTAATCAATCACCGGGTAGTCCATGTAAAGGCACTCAAAAATCATGCAGATTATCTCATGCTTTTCCATTGTACCGCATTGTTAGTTGTTACCTCCATTGATATTCTTGTTGCAACAGTCTCTTTTATAGTACCCCATCTTGTCATAGTTGAAGCACTTCACCCGAGAAGCGGATTCCTCTCATTTCTTAAAATTTTGACCACTTTGCTTTTTATTCTTACTAAATTTTTTATTTGGTTTTTTTTTCCTATTTGTTCTTAGAGGAAGACCCTAAATCATCTTCAGCAACTAGCAATTTTTCTCTTTTATTCTAATTTATTTGTTCTTGTTTGATTGCTAGTTTCAATGGGAGTTCAGAAAGGGTAAAATCATGTCTAAGTCTTATAGTTGTGGTTACCATGTTCCGAGAAGGGGAAAGACTATTTAGGATTATGGATATTTGCATCAATTCATGAATAAATGACTTAGTTACAATCAAATCTCTAGCCATTACAAGCATTTGGTTAACATGTTCAACTACGTTGTCACCTACTTTCATTTTATAAGAATTATACTTTTGAATGAGTAGTTGTACATGCAGCTTGATTGTAGTATCATATTTAGTGATCAGAGAATCGAATAATTCTTTTAAAGTTTCAAATTCCTCAAAAACCTTAATTAAGTTATCTTCCATGTATGTTAATATTATGGTCCTAACTATTTTATCATTCTTTATAAATGTTTTATATCTTTCCTTTTCCTTATCTATTGCAACTAGAGTAGAAGGTAAAACTATTTTCTTTAGTACATAATCAACTCCTTTGAAAGTTAAGGCCAGTGGTATTCTTCTTTTCCAAATTTGGAAATTTAGGTCATTTAACTTTTCGGTCTTTGTCAATTCAGATACACAAATTCCAAAAGTCGGTTTCCTTTTTAAACTTTTGGCAGAGACAACAAGTAGAGAGTATGTATATTTTAAGATAGAAAACATAAAAACATGCATAAGATGAATTTACATAAGACGTTTCATAAAGAACCACAAAATTTATCTAGACACCTAAATGCAATATCCACAAGTTCTAAGTACTAAACAATAAATATATCATGAGTATGTATTGTAATTTATTTAACCTACATGTATTATTCTAGAAATACTATAAAATCCGAGGAGTAAATATTCTTAGGCACTCTTTTGCAATTTATTTAACCTTTAAGTACTATTCTGGAAAAAACTATAAAAAATGAGGATTAAATGTGAAACGTTACTGTTCATGGCATTTCTCAAAAGTACAATGGTATTTTTTTACTTTTCTAGGATGGTATAATGGATATTTTGTAAAGTTGACAGGGCTATATCTCTAAAATCAGTAAAAACACGGGTTCTGTAATTTCTTAAAATATTCAGGGGCAAAACAATAAAACTATACCTTGGTATTTTGTAGTTTTACAGACTGTCAGATAATAGAAAAGACTTTTTACTCTGAAAAGAGTACAAATATATTTTCACCCCAAAATATCTGAACATTTCAGTAATTTTTGCTCATTGGTATTTCATATTTTTTATTTTCGTGAAGGGCATAATTGTCATTTCATATCCTAAAATTGTTGTCAAAAACTGCCCACAGTTTTGCAAAACTGACGGTTTTCACATATTTATATAGAGAGAATGAGAGAGAGGGAGAGAGAAAAGGAGAGAGACTAAGAGGGAGAGGAGGGCGGCCCCACTACCGCCTGTGGGCCGTGGTCGTCGCCCTTCCCAATCCATTCCGTCTCTAGCCTTTTGTGCCTTAGGCCTTTTCCTTCCTTCTTTCCGCCTCTGGTCCCCTTGGCTTGGCCTCTAAGTGTTCAGATTGTGCCTTTGTCTTCAAGGCACTAAACCTGCCTTAGGCCACCTTCAACCGGTGGTTTCTGGTTGTCTTACTTACATTTTCTCTTTTCTTTCTTTTTCATTTTAAAAAATTTACTTATGCTGAAAAATTTTTCCAGCTTCCCTCTAACACAGTTTTTTTTTTATTTGCAGAACTACATACCTATTGGGGTTATCACAGAGCTCGAACAAACTCTTATACCAAATGTTGGGGATGACCAGGTTGTCGAAGCCGTCTAGTGTTCGGTTGTTTTTGCAACCGAAGTCGTCTGGTGTTCGGTTGTTTCTACAACTGAAGTCGCCTGTCCCCTTTGTTTTCTTCTGTTTTTGGTTTCTATTTCCTTTGTGTATTTCCTGTTTGTAATAGAATAGGAAAAACAGCAGAGTGTGTATGATTTTTAGGTTACCCGTAGAGGGTTTTCTCAGAAGACTGAGTAAGAATCACTTTTCGTGTTCTGTATATGTTTTATGTATCTTTTTCTATACAGTTTCTCTTTATTTACACATGACTTTCCGTCTTTCGAGTTTATCGCTCTGGGCTTTCTTTTTTTAACAGTCATATTTGCTTTTATCTGAGAGATGTGTGTGTTCTTTTCGAAAACAAAAAATCAGTTTAAGAACGTTTGATTTTTCAAAACCATACGATCTCATGAGATCTTAAAAGATGACCCTTCTTCCCGCATTTTATGATCGTTGTTAGTAATGGGGCCTAGAGTGGACATCCGCTACTTACATAATATAGAATACCAAGTATCTTCTTGTTTCAAAACAACAGAGTCGAATACTTCTCCTTTTTTGTCGATCTTTTGTAGCCCTTGGTGTCTTCCTCTACAAAATGTGTTTAGGTGTCCTCATATGTCTAGATGATTCCTTTGTTGTATCAAGTGTCAACTTCATACAATTGTTTCGGTTAGAGCAAGCTTTAAAAAAAAAATCTTTTAAAAAATTTAATACTTGATCGAAAATTTTAGAAATTTCGAGTGGTCCGGTCAACCCACCCCACCACAATGTGGATCCGCTCTCTAACTCAATAGATGTGTCTTGATACTTGAACGGTGAACTCGAAGACTTGATGGTTCGGTTAAGGTTCATATTTTTCAGGAATCAACTCGAACTGACAGTTTTAAACCACTCGTTAATAAACAATATATATTTTTATACATATATCAACTTATATTGAAGCATGGTTCAATAGTCAATAATAGAATGCTGTCTACTGATGAGCTAGGTAGGAGTTCGAATCCGGTGATAGCCAATCCTCTTTGTAAAGCGGTTTCAAACCCCAGCTGTTAATAGCCGGTTCCGTTTACCCAAAACCCAGACATGTCTAATCAACCACACAAAAACGGTTCACTAAAAAACGCATAAGAAGAGGAAAAGAACCACAAGTATTTATTTGCTTTAACCACTGCATACAATTCAGATAACACCTGTAGAACCAACCCCTTGGAATGCAATGTACAACAACAACTAAGCCTTTTTACATACTAGACGGGGTCGGTTATATGGATTCTTTGTTTCCACATAGCTTTATCATGTGTCATGTTAACTCATAATAAGCTAGATCATTCTTTATTGTTTCTTTCCAATAATTTTGTGGTAGTCCTCTATCTCTTTTAATACTTTCCAAATTTAGTTTTAATACCTTCTTATCTTTTGATATACTTTTTATATGTCTAAACCATCTTAAACGATATTCTCTCATTTTATCCTTTATTGATGTCACTCCTAATTTGTTTCTAATAACCTTATTATGTATACGATCTTTTCTTGTATGACCACTCATATATCTCAACATCTTCATTTATGTCACAAACATCTTTTCTTGCATGACCACTCATATATATCAACATCTTCATTTATGTCACAAACATCTTTTGTACATTTTGATGAACTGCTCAACACTCAGAACCATAAAACATGGCAAGTCTAATTGCTACTCTAAAATGTATACGATCTTTTCTTGTTTCTTTCCAATAATTTTGTGGTCTTTCATTTTTTTCTCTAAAATGCTTCATAAGATGTCTCAAAAGGTGAATATATAGATGTCTAAAATGTGATTGTCCTATCACTCAAAGAGTTGGAAGTGCAACTAACAATTGGTTGACCCCGTAGTCATTGTTGAAGCCAGAGGGTGTTGGGGAGTGCTCATTCCATATACATATGACGTGCATGCAAGATCATATAGTTCCTATCCGTGCCACATGAAATTAATCAACCTTTGTTTTATTAAGTAAATATATGGATGTATCTTGACGAGATGTTTTGACCGTCCGCTCTTGGATCTTTCAATTCTGATGTAAAACAACGAATGAATATGAATCAACGTGTCAAAAATAAGCAGAATCAGATTTACACACACACACACACACACACACATATATATATATATATATATATAGAGAGAGAGAGAGAGAGAGAGATTGCACTCATCTTGTAAGAATAATTGTGATGACAACGGATAAACTTGGTTTGGCTTTAGCCCTACTAGGCAGTAAGGAATTGAGCTCTTTTCCATTTATGAATTCTCATCCTCAAATCAAAGAATTCAACACCCACCACGTTCAAGCACTTTAAATGATCGTATAAAATGTGACATAAAATGTAACCCGGCCCACAAGGGATGACATCGAGCCATCTCAGCTGACATTTATATATAGGGTTTGATATACTTACCACCCTAAGTACCTATTGCCTTCAAACAAAAAGAATAGTGTCAAATTGTCGCTTGTAGTTTTGATTGATGGTAAATTGTTGTTTGTAGGCTTTGTTTGCACTTTAAAAGTTAGCTAGACACACAGGAGAGACCCAATACAGAGCGAGGACGAGACCTAAAAGGACATTCCAATGGCATGTCTCCAACAATATACCGGCATGAGCAAGACCATAATCTGGCACAACGAACATAGTGCAACAAAAGGATCCACAATAACTTGTTCAAAAATAAGTAGAGATTAAATCAAACAGTCAGAAAAGTTTCAAATGCCTTTCCGAACAAAGCACATATCTTTGGACCTCAAGCCTCTATATTATAATTTTGTGTAGGCTAAGCAACAAAAGACAAACAAGGAAAAAGCAAAGCGCACTCTCAGGTGACACAGACTTCGAGCTTAATCAAAGGCATCATCATCATCGTCAGGAAGAGGTTGTGCTGCTGCTTGTTGTAACTCCTCTTCATGCCTGCGTATCATCAACAACAGCATATATTGAATGAAAGAAAGAACCGAAGTGCGAAAAGCTGTAAAAGTAACATCTCAACTCAACGAAAAGATTCGACAAAAAGGAAAAGAACAGCTTTGTCTTCATGCCTCTTCTCCTCTATCTAACATCAACCCCAACACAGACACAAACCACACCAGCTTCTCGATCGACTAAAGTCACAAGCCAGCTTTGCTTTTATACACCAGCAGCTATACCACCATCCTCTTCATGCCTCGTCTCCTCTATCTAACCTCATCCCAACACAGACACATCCCACACCAGTTTCTCGATCGACTAAAGTCACAAACCAGCTTTGTTTTTATACACCCAGCAGCCATACCAACAACTGGAAAGAGTCACTATTGGCAGCTCGACTGCTTTGTTTCAGGCAAAACCTTGGGATAAAATAGCCTTTCGGTTCCAAAGCAAAGGTATTGAAAGCTAAAACAAGGATATGCATGTATCGTTTAGAGCGGGATATTCCGACCCATCAAGGTATCCCTTCGCGTCAATTTGTACACTATGTTTTCACCCACCGATCTAGCTTGGAAAAACTCTACTTCTCACCAACCAGATAAATTAAATACTAAAAGAATGATAACATACTTTTGTTGTGCCACCATGTCGATTGTCACTTCTGGTGGAGCAAGGGCAGGAGACTCGACAAAATGCAGATTTGGATCCCTGTACCAAGGAAATATATCAGCAAGCTTCTCCCTGAGAATTATTAAAAGAGAAAGGAACCGAAATCTCTCTGTCATGAGTCTTTTACCCGGCAAGTTTTCTTGCTAGATAGAGAAAAGGCTTTTCAAAATTGTAGTTGCTCTTTGCAGAAATTTCATAATATTGAAGATTCTTCTTCCTGTGGAAGGTAACTTGCTTTGCTTTCACTTGTCGATTCTTCACATCCACCTTATTTCCACAGAGAACAATAGGTATATTTTCACAAACCCTGAATTCACAATAAAAATGTTAACACATTGGCTAGGCGGAATCTGACATAGTTTTCAAAAAGAACATATCAGTACCTGCACAGGTCCCTGTGCCAGGTGGGGACATTCTTATAAGTCAGGCGAGCAGTGACATCAAACATGATGATGGCACATTGTCCATGAATGCTGCCGGAAACAAGCATAAGAAAACCTCGTTACTGACATGCTTCCACAAAATTTGGGATGTATAATGGACAATACAGTACAAATTGCCAAACCAAAAAAAAAAAGGATGTACGATGGACAATGTACTCCCAACTTGGGATACGTGCTCTCAATTTGATATATACATGGCACGACAGTACCCAGTGATTACATATGTGAAAAATCAAAACACCAAAAAAGTTCAAAGTTTCATTGTAATTATCATACATCAATAAGCAGTATTAACAATTCGCAATAAAACAAGTGCTTGACACAGTTTCAAAAACAACTCACGTTGAGCATCCGTTTTAAACATTTTCATTGACCATCTATATCTCCAAAGCATGGGATATGAAACCCTATTCAAAAGAAAACAAGTCAATCTTCCCAACACGTCTCTGGTTGTAATGGGCCATGTCTTTTCTGGAAAGCAAAGTGGACCATGGCATTTCAAAAAGATGGTGATTGCAAGATAAAGAGTCTCCCTTTCTTTCGACAAGATAATCAAAAGAAAGTCCAGCTACTATAGACAATGATAGATGGGATTAGAAAGGGATGAGGCTCCAACCAAACTGGAGCCACCAGCTATAAAATACTGATCTACTGCATAAACAAACAAGACAAATCTTGCCCATATCCTCTTAAGTTTTAGAAGGTTAAAATAGCTGGAATCAGCAAAAATGTCATCTTAAAAAAAGGAGAGTTTGGTCGTGTAAATATATCTCTGTAGGTGAGAAGATGGTTTGCAATTTTTTTAAAAAATAATGGTCAGAGCTGTGCTCCATACTTTTACCAGGATAAGCAGCAAAACAAAAGCAAGACCAGCTACTATTTTGAACACTAAGCTTAACGTCAAATCTCCCCAATCTAAGCTGCTGACAGCCTACAAATGAAATTGATCGTACATACAGATTCATCAACCAATGGCTTTGTCAACATTACATAAGTTACATCTATCGCTGTCTTTGTCGATGCAATATGAACCTCTACTGTTCAGCGTAACAAAATGTTTAGTACCTAGCATCTTCTATTTCAATGAAAGAAAGTATGCCATCTTGTTCACAAGCATCAGATGTAATGCAATTGGATGAGTCAATGTACATGGTCACGCTAGAAAATTAAGGGCACAAGAGAATCACTTGCACAGCAGAAAAGAAGTTTCAATAGTCAGTAGCAGCCCTACCCCAGATGCTTTAATTGGGAACGGAAGATCAACAGGGGCATATGCACCGGAAAATGTCATCATACAACCAAAGGCACACACCAATAAAACCTGATTTTCTCAATCCAAAATAATGCCAAAAGTATTCATATGGAACAGAGCATCTTACTAATAACCATCTCTCAGACCGCCAAATTTCTCTTGCCCAGCAGTATCCCAGCAGTAAAATCTGATTTTCCCGCAGTTAGTGAAGAAGTCCAAGGGATGAACCTCCACACCAATTGTTGCTGTTGCAAAATTTAATATAATAGATAAATATAAATAACCATGAATGATTAGTAAGCGGCAAAGGCAACGGAAGGATGCTGAAAAGGAATTAATAATAATATTGTAGTAAAAGCTTAGTTGTTGGAGGGAGAGTTATTACGTTCATATTTCTTCTCAAACTCCCCAGTACGATGTCTTTCACGAAAGTGGTTTTCCCTGTGCCGCCAATCCAGATAGTTAATACTTAATAATAATAACCAATATGCTATACAATCGCGAAAATTAAGTAGCAAATACAGAAAGATGAAGTGTGTAGGATATAGTATTAGATTGGTTAATAGAAGCGCGAGGAAGAAGAAGAGAAAACAAACATGAATAATGAATGGATGAGTTGAGAGAGGGGGACATAACCAGTTCTCTTATCGCCGACTATGACGAGCTTGAAGCTTGGGTAGTCGACCGTTTGTTGGTGTGGCAGAGCCTATATATATAGGAGACAAAAGCATGCATGAAGGTTAGACAGAGGAGGAATGAAGAGAAAGAAAGATCAAGATTCAAGAATGGCAACTCAACATCCCTGTCGAATGTGAGGTTCAAATTCACACACCGTCAATCACGCTCCCATGAAAATAGTAAACCATTGAAGTCCAGAATGATAAACCCCGACAAAGATGTAAGGAAAGAAATAACCTAAGAGATTGCGACTAACATCCAGAGGAAGACCATGGAACCAAAAAAATCACCGCAGGGGAGAGAGAAAAGAAGAAGAAGAAGCTAGATATAACAGACGATGATTAAAACACAAGCATACCCAAGAAAATGAACAAAAACGAGCATACAGAGAGATAGCTCACCATCGTTTAAGAAGGGAAGCTAGGGTTTCACCCAACCGAAATGAAGAGAACCTCAGCGAGACACCGCCGCAGATGGAGAGGTAGGAGAGGAGAGTTTTTGGATCCGCGCAGAGGAGGAAAATATTTGGGGCCTCTTTATACCACGCGATTCTTGGTCGGTCCGCTTCAAATCGACGCGACTATCTGAGCCGTCTATCCGCCATCGTGTGCTTCACAGAAAGGACCCTGGACCGATTAACCTTATGGGAACTGGTATCCAACCCCCGTTCTTGGGTCGTCCAGTCAGCCAGCTCGAAACATCATAGTGTATCGTGCTGGTTATGCCTGGAACCGAGACCCAGATCCAAAACATGATGGGTGGCCCGTGCCAACCCATTTGAAAAGGCACCACTTTATCGTGTGGTCCCCTTTTTTCTTTTCTAGTCGTTATGTAACTTGCGTTTGAACGATACACGTTCAAATTTCAAAATTACCAAAAACGTCTCCATTTAAGTCAGGACACTGTCACGCGGACACGGACATATCAGCTTCGCTAGAGCTGGCTAGTTTCAGTTCGGTTTCCATTAGAGGTTTCGGTATCCAATCGGAACTTAACCGGGTCAGAAGCTAGAACTGATGAAACTGGAAATCATCTAGTTCTGTTCCAGTTTCACTTCTTACGAAACTGGAACCAGCCCGAAGTCAGAATGAGTGATTCCAAACCGCTGGTTCTAATACTTTTTTTTTTTTTAATAAATTTACCAGTTCCTATTGATTCTGGACTAAAATTAAAATTGCTCTGAAACTGATAACGTAGCATGGGTCATGTCTAAATTCGATCCCTTCACAGCTCACAGAGAGGACGACTTATTTGTAAACTGTTCCTTCATATATGGATGCTAAACAAACCAAGCCACTCGCACTTTAGCTCGGTTCAACTCATTTGTACACAAGATGAACAACGAGAGTGAGTTGTTCAGTTCGTTCGGCTCATTTGCCCTATCATCCTATTTGTAAACCGATACAAACCTTTCATGTTTTGCTTGGTTGTTCAATGATATACACTGTTTCGACTCATTATGTTCAAACCCAGCTCGTATATATATATATACATATATATATATATATATATACATATATATACATATACATATATATATATATATATGTATGTATATATATATGTATATATATATATGTGTGTGTGTGTGTGCATATATATATATATACATATATATATATATACATATATATATATATATATATATATATATGTGTGTGTGTGTGTGTATATATATACATATACATATATATATGTATGTATATATATATATATGAGGAGGCTGAAGCCTAACACACAAACACATGCACACTCTGGGAATAGAACTCCCCACGAGCAGCAATAGTTTCAGAGTGCCCTGCCATTGAGCTAATTCTCTTGGTGCCCTCGGATATAAATATTCCATAGCGTGATACTTTACCATTTTATGAAGGAAAATCATGTGGGAATTGAATGGCATCTATTAGTCGCGTAAAACTTACGCACTTGATTTGAGAAAGGCAAGATGCCTTGCATGTATACACTGTAGGGATCTTTGTTGACAATCATAAGGTCATCAAGAATTTTCAGACCCGGTTTGGATCCAAGTAACTCAAATGCTTCGTAGAGTCACGCTTTGGTTTTGTCAGGTCTACTATGAGAGGACTCAGACCCTATTCAGATCCAAGTGAGTTAAGAGTCTAGCTCTCCCTCCTTAGAGGGGAGCAGTTTGGTTTTATAAGATCTAGTATGAGAAAATCCAGACTTGGATTCTAAGTCATCATAATACATAGAAGTTCATTTAAGTGACATTGGGGAATGTGATATAGAGAGGTAGTATTAAATGCATAATGTCTTTGAGTACATAATCTTGCATAAAGATTTTCACGGTTTTATTTTGTAACCAATATATATATATATATATAGAGAGAGAGAGAGAGAGAGAGATTGGATGGTGCTTCCTCTAATATGTTATATTTATGCTCACCTTTATTTTTAGAGGGTATGAGTATAATAAGGATATTTTTATATTTTTTTAAACACCATTATATTTTTTTAAATGGTATTTATGTCGCAAAAATAAAAGGTGAGCATTAATATATATTGTGAGATGAACAATAACACAGTTTTTATATATACAATATTACATATAAGAAAATTGGTTGTTGCTTACCTTTGACAATGTATACTCATGCTCACACTTTAATTTTTACTAATAATTATATAATTGTAATTGAGACCGAGTACACAACCTTTCTCTGCATGATATTTTTCCATAACCTCCTTGAGTACATTATACAAAGACCTCTTGTATTGAGAAAGTCATACGGGATAACATGCTCGAAGTGTAACCATTTCTTTGTTTTGTTGCCGTCGTTGTTTCTTTGTTGATTCTAGGCTGAGTCGCTACGCTAACTTAACCAGCACGCATATATTCCTTTTCCTGTTTAACGCATACGTTCTTTACGATGCAGCAAACTTCATGGCATCTCAATAAGTTGCCATATTATATATATAGATATATAGATATTGATCCATGCTCAAAGATCTCCATTGTTTGATAGGTGCAATCAATGATGGAGGTTTGAATGTAAAAAATAAAAAGTGCCATCGGATTTTAGTATTTTTAACACATGATGCATTAAATAATTTTAAAATTCAAATATTTATCATTGATGAGTCCGATTAAATAGTAGAGATGTTGAAGTGGATTCAAGCATGAATAAGTGTAAACATAGGCTATGTTCTCTCTATATATAAAGGTAGCGTTAAATGCATAATGTCTTTCGGTGCATAATCTTACATAAATATCTTCGTCGTTCAATCTTTGAGATCAATTACAAATATTTGAATTAAATACAAAGTATAAAGTGTAAAGTACAATGATACTTTTAATTGTAATATATATTATATACATTAACAACAAAGCAATAGAATGAAAGAAGAATTGTGCAGATATGCTCTTAAGAGTACTTTGAGCACCTATCAACCATCTGATTTCAGTTCAAACAGATGATAGCTTCTAGAACGGTGTGTACACACACCAGAGTGGTGGTGCCTTCGGTTTCAGTTCACAATTGTATCCTGCCTGACCCCATCTCGATTGGCATGTGATTCCTCTCTTTGGGCACTCGCGCACATTCAAATCCGAAGTGCTGGAAAAAGCTACTCTCTCCTGAAGGGTGCAAGTTTTCTTTTCTTATACATGAACACATCTAAGGTAGGCTTTCTCGATAGGCCCCGGAGAAGCCCAATTTCTCCAACAACCTGCTGAAGATTCACATGAAGTTGGGACCAATAGCACATAAATAGATCAATATCTATGATAAGTTTGATTCAGAATAGTTAATGCATAATCCAGTTCAATATAACAAGGGTGTTTCCTCACCATTATTATGTCTTTCTAATATGTTATATTCATACTTCCTCTAATATGTTATATTTATGGTGCTTCCTCTAATATGTTATACGAAGCACCATAACATATTAGAGGAAGCACCATAATATAAAACACCCTTTGTAAGATGACATTGTCATCATTTTACTTTCTTCTTACAAAGTCTCCTCTTCACCACAGAAATCATGCCCCGCAACACCCATTCTACATCTCTTCTTCCATGACTGACCAATGCGCATTATAAATTTTTGTGATACAGTGAGACATGGTATAAACTGGAGCTCTGTATAATCTATTTTTCGGTGCATTACATGCAGTTCTTCAAATGCATGCACATAAAACGTGTCCCTAATGTTACCCAATAGAACAAAATTACCCAGTAACGAACTTTTTCATAATTCAATATCTTTTCTTTATTAAGATGCCCTTTTATCATGCCACTAACATTCTTTTTAGCTACTTCTTTGTTCATGCACTATCATGGAGCCCTCTTCCTCACTCGTTCTTGGAATCTCTGTCGCTGTTCTTCCATGACCCTGACCTCCCCCCCCCCCCCCCCTCTCTCTCTTATAGTTAAGTGTGCAATGAAATGTATGTGTGCATCTTATTTTGTGCAAATGTGATCGATGAAATGCTTGACACATTCACTTCAAGTGAAGCTGAAGTTGAATCAGGTTTGGCTAAGCAAGTCATCTTCAATCATTTTAAATTAGACCATGCTTTGAAGTTTATTATGAAGTAAGGTACTCCACCGGGCAAGTTCTTTCAAATTACTAAAGTGGCAAAGCCACGAGTCAAGATCACAAGTTCACTCGAGACGCCTTAATGGCACTATCGGTTGCATACAATACAGAGACTATCCACTGCATTGGAGGTTCGTTCAAAAAGCCCTTGTATCAACACTGGTTGCACACCGATCCGGATGAATCGGGGATCTACCAGAGAGTGAGAGGTTTGTGGTGACGCAGGGAGAAAGAAGTTTGCTTGAAAAAAAAAAGTTAATGACAATAAGAGGGTCATTTGGTAAAGAAAATATATTAATTAGGTAAAGATTAATTACAGGGCGATCTTGTTCTGTTGAAGGGGCACAATTGAGCCAAAACTAACTTTAGGAGCAAAATTGCTTCTTGGCAAGACCGTAGGGGCAATGTTGCACCTTTCCTCTCAATCTACTTACAAAAAAGGCCATGGCATGTCCCAAGTGTAATGAACCAACAACTAAGCCTTTTCCTATACTAGATGGGGTCAGCTACATGGATTCTTTGTTTCCACAAAACCCTATCATAATTTGTATAATCCATGATAGATAAGTTCGACAAAGTTTTACGTTGACTGTCAGAAGACTAACACAACCTTCCTCTTTTATCCAGGCTTTACTAATATCGCATCAAAATAAATTAACTCGCCAAAAACCAATGCCATAACTCATAGTATTGTTGATAAATCCATCTCTGGAAACATATTTAAACATTTCGACTGTAGAGGGTGGCAGACCCTAAAGATCAAGTAATTATAATATCAGTTCAACCAACTCACACTGTGGCCATGCCTAATTGCCACAAATACCATCTCTCGCTTCTTGTCATCCTTGTTGCTCCATGACCTACTTACGAACGTGAGGTCTCAAGCCCCAGAGTAGAAGTAATCCATTTGCAGAAATCATCCATCTCTTCAGGGACTGTGTAGTGACCTAGTCTGCACGAAAGAAGCTTAAGTAAAATAAATGGACTGATCAGGATAAATCACTGAAACTCAAGATACTAGAGAGTGCATACCCATTGTATGATTTGAATGTCAAATTTCGAAACCCTGAAGAGGTCAAGACTTCAGCTGATTTCTCCCCAAACTTGTAACGGACGACATCATCTCCTGAAATGGAAAGACTATTCACGCATATTCTCGAAATTCTACTTGCAATTTCATACCACGAGTAACTTAGAAGGGTATTTGTGGAGATGTTTAGGACATGACGAAGTACTTGCACAAAAAATATGCTGGATTTCAAGTCAAGAATATGAGACATTCACTCCAAGTGTCAATCTGGCTTACTAAAATTCCAGGAATGGAATAAGGGTTTAAAGCAAGGGCCACCGGGATTGCTCTTGATGCTCAATCTCAATTCTCAGAGTATGTCCTTTATCTGTTTCCATCACAGGGAAAGATGAGCCTTTCTGAACCTGATCCTGGTTACCTTTCGTTTCCATCTATCTGACTAGCAACCACCACTAGTCATATTTATTAACATAATCGACTTCTGTTTGATCACTAAGCTGGTGCATGCCCAACTGTGATGCGTGCAAAAAAGATGGGAGACTACATATACCGCTACGTTCTATAGATCAAATATGGGAATCGTAGCTATAACTCTGAGTTGGTAATTTCCAAGGACATAGATAGAAAGCATGATGTACACGATAAAAGTGGTTCACAAATGAGAGTGATGGGTTACATGCTTCATCATCAACCCTGACAGATGTATTCTAAGTGATTACCTAGAGATTAGCATTTCTGTACTCACGTCTATGGCCTTATTTTCAAAGTTTGAATCTGTGAAGACGACCAGTGGTCCTTAATGACAACCAAAAGGGTCGACCGGTACTCTTTAACCAACCAAAACCCCACAACTTTTCAGATGTCCACCTATAATTTCCGACCATTATCACCAAGGGATGGATTTGCATAGAGTTGCATTCGGTGGCACTGGCCCAGAAACGTTAGAAAGTAAAGTCTCAGAAGCAATGTCCTTGAAAGCATTCCCAGTGCTAGAATAAAGGCAAACAAACAATGACACTGGTAGCAATTGCCATTTCCAGATGAACCTCCACCTCTTCACACCCTATGCTTCTGCATCCTACATCAATTTTACATAGCCATGGTCTTACCCCTACCTTTCAACACACTCCTAAATCAATTCCATGATTAGAAAGCAAAATCCACGATACACAGCAGTTTCCAGGCTATGGATTTCACTCTGATAGGTATAGTAGAAACATGATGTCTAATTTTGCTACCATTTCAAACTACCCTGTAGCAGTATAAAACCAAGGAATGGATAGATTTGCCTCAATTGCATGTTGAATCTATGACATGGCCAGAGAGAAGTCTGAATCTTCTCATGTTTATTATATACATTATGGCCACGGACAAATCAAAAGTGATTGCAAAGAAACCATAATGGTCAGATTGCATCATCATGAGATGGCATGTTACTAAGATGGCACTTGCTTCAGAATCACCAGGAAAAAGAAATTCTTACTCTTAATACAACAAGAACAACTAAGCATTTTCCCATTCTAGATGGGGTCGGCTACATGGATTCTTCGTTTCCACATAGCCCTATCATGTGCCATGTTAGGAGTTAACTCAATTTAAACTAGATCATTTTTATGGGAGTGTCTTTGAGTCGTCTTTCTACATGTCCAAATCATCTTAAACGATTTTTCCTCATTTTATCCTCTATTGGTGCTACTCCCAATTCGTTTCTAATAACCTCATTATGTATATGGCTTTTCCTTGTGTGACCACTCATCCATCTCAACATCTTCATTTCTGCTATGGACATCTTTTGCACATGTTCATGATAACATAGCAGGTCTGATTATTGCTCTATAATATTTACCTTTTAACTTTAATGGTATCTTCTTATCACAGAAAATAATTGATAACCCTCTCCATTTTAATCAACCGGCCTTAATTTTATGTGTAACATCTCTATCAATTTTTCTATCACTTTGAAAAATTGACCCTAGGTATTTAAAACTTTCCTTATCAGGAATGCATTGTGTATCGATCTTAATTTTTATGTCATCTAAAGTATCCAAATGATCAAACTTATATTCCATATATTCTGTCTTTGTTCTACTAAGTCGGAGGCATTTACTTTCTAATATTTCTCTCCATAATTCCAATTTCCTATTAATTGCTTCCTTAGACTCATCCACTAACACAATATCATTTGAAAATAACATGGACTTAAAGTTGATCCATGATCTAACCCAATATTAACTTCAGAGGAGTCTCTCGTTCCTTCATGAGTCCTCACACAAGTTTTTGTACCATCGTACTTATCTCTTATAAGATTTATATTTGTCAATGGGATAACTCTCTTTTCCAAGGTTCCCCAAAGAACATCTCGATCAATAAATATTATGTGAAGGTTCTTCTTTTTTTCTCTAAAATGTTCCATAAGACGTCTAAATAGGTGAATCGATTCAATAGTAGATCTGTCAAGCATGAATCCAAATTGGTTCTTTGTTGTACTCAATACTTATCTTAACCTACGATAGATAATTCTTTCCCCATAATTTCATAGTGTGGCTCATTAACTTGATACCTCAATAATTCGAACAATTCTAAATGTCTCCCTTATTCTTATATATGGGTATAAATATACTCGCTCTCCATTTCTCAGTCATCTTTTGAGTTCTCCATATTTCATTAAATAATCTTGTAAGCCAAGTGAGCCCCATCTCTCCTAGGATTTTTCATCCTTCTATAGGAATATTGTCTAGTTCTACAGATTTACCTTCATATATTTAAGAGCCTCTTTGACTTCATTCTTTTGAATACGCCGATATAAATTGCGATTTATATACTTTTCTGGTTTGACTAACTCTCCTAAGCTAATACTAATATATGTATTTTCATTAAAAAGCTTATAAAAATAATTTTTCTATATATTTGGGTTCTCTATATTTCATTAAATAGTAATGAAATAGTCATGTGAGTCAAGTGAATCCCATCTCAATTAGGATTTTATACACTTCTATAAGAATATTGTCACAATGCCAATAAAGAGACACATAGATAAATACCTTTGCCATGCAAGAGTAGAAGAGGTAAAGTTGCTGCACGTCTTGCAGCCTCTTCAGACTCTCCAACTATGTTCTGTAAGCCCCTGGAGTACATCACCGATCAGATAAAAAACAGCTGCAACAAAATGCTAAAAAACCAGCTATGCATCTCATGTAGGAGCAACACTAAATAATGCAGGAAAGGCAAGAAAATGGATACAATATAATGAAGAAAGAAATTACATACTTTGCACATGGAAGCCAGCCACTTAGGCCAATAGCAGCACTGAGGTTGACAGGATAAGGATTTCCATTTCCATATTTTCCATGAGTATGACAGGTTGCTGAGTATAACGCAGTAGCAGCACCCATGCTGAAGCCTCCAACCGCAAGTTTGACTTGGAAAAAGATAAGAACACCAGTATTAGAGCTTTCACTGAGTATTTGCTAAGTTTAGAGGAAAACAATCCCCATAAAATTTGAAATAGAACTATGACACTGTCAGCAAATAAAGCTCTCTAGAGAACAAATTTTAGATAAAATGTCCATGGGTCAACTTCAGGTTGATAAACATACTAACCGAGTCTGAAGTCACTTATAGAAGCATTCAGAAATTTCAACAGAAACAAGACAACAAAAATATACAGATCATTCAGTCGTAAAGGGCATACTGTCAGCAGGTTCAGTTGACAACAAGTTTGCAACATGTGCAGCAGAAGAATCTAAGCCTTCAACATCGGATGGACCTTCGTCAGAAAGATCTCCAACATCAAACCCTGACAGCAACAAATTGTCCCAGAAAAGATATGAGTTTTCCTTGTTTAATCAGAACTCAAGAACATAAATGAACAAACAAAAAAGAACTTGTAACAGTAGAACGCTCACATGCAGTGCAAGGAAATCCACCAAAAATGGCTACTGGTCTTGTAGGTGCCGTTGGGCAGATCCACTTGATCTTAAAATTGCAAAAAAGGAATAATGGTCAATATAATTCATGATGTATTGGACTATGAATATCTGAAATCATGTCTCCTGTCATCATCTGTGGTAGAAATGACAGGGAGATGAACAAGGACTGGACACTTACATTAGGAAGAGGCAGCGTTTCCAAGAGCTGGGACCAGCTACAGAAAGAAATACATGTTTCAGACTTTGTATACCAAACATGCAAATGGGAGGATCATCAGAGTTACACAAAGTGTACATGAAAGAGCAAATATCACAAGCGAGGAAACAAATACTACATATGGCTATTATGTGAATTCTCAAGAATGCGGCCTGATACCATGTCAAAAAGCACTTTTGTCCATTCACAAGCTAATAATCATTGTTTAACAACAACAATTAAGCCTTTTCCTATACTAGATGGGGTCGGCTACATGGATTCTTTGTTTCCATAGAGCCCTATCATATGTCATGCTAGCAATTAACTCAATATAAACTAGATCTTCTTTATAGTTTCTTTACAACACTTTTGTGGTCATCATCTTCCTCTTTTAACATTTTCACAATCTAATTTTTCATATCTTTTTACCTTTTAACATCTTTCTACATGTCCAAACCATCTTAAACGATTTTCCCTCATTTTATCCTCTATTGGTGCTACTCCCAATTAATTTCTAATAACCTTCAGTAATGATCTTTCCTTGTGTGACCACTCATCAATCTCAACATCTTTAATTCTGCTACGGACATCTTTTGCACATGTTAATGATTAACTGCCCAGCACTCAGAACCATAAAACATAGCAGGTCTAATTGTTGCTCTATAATATTTACTTTTTAACTTTAATGGTATCTTCTTGTCACAAAGAATAACTTATGCCCCTCTCCATTTTAACCAACCGGCCTTAATTCTATGCGTAACATCTCCATTAATTTTTCCATCACTTTAAAAAATTGACCCTAGGTATTTAAGACTTTTCTTGTGAGGGATGCATTGTGTGTGCCAATCTTAATTTCTATGTCATCTAAAGTACCCAAATGAACAAACTTACATTCCATATATTTTGTTTTTATTCTACTAAGTCGGAAGCCTTTACTTTCTAACGCTTCTCTCCATAGTTCCAATTTCCTATTAACTGTTTCCTTTGACTCATCCACTAACATAATATCATTTGAAAATAACATACACCAAAGTATTTCATCTTGAATATGTTTTGTTAACTCATCAATAACCAATATAAATAACTATAGACTTAACGTTGATCCATGATGTAACCCAATATTAACTTCACAGGAGTCTGTCATTCCCTTCACAAGTCCTCACACAAGTTTTTGCACCATCATACATGTCTCCTATAAGATTTATATATGTCAATGAGATACCTCTATTTTCCAAGGTTCCCCAAAAGAACATCTCCTGGTACCCTATCATAAGTTTTTTCTAGATTAATAAATATCATGTGAATGTTTTTCTTTTTTGCTCTAAAATGTTTCATAAGACGTCTCAATAGGTGAATCGCTTTAATATTAGATCAGTCAAGCATGAATCCGAATTGGTTCTTTGTTGTACTCAATACTTGTCTTAACGTACGTTAGATAATTATTTCCCCATAATTTCATAGTGTGGCTCATTAACTTATACCTCGATAATTCGAACAATCCTAAATGTTTCCCTTATTCTTATATATGGGTACAAGTGTACTTGCTCTCCATTTCTCGAGCATCTTTTGAATTCTTCATATTTCATTAAATAATATTGTAAGCCAAGTGAGCCCCATCTCTCCTAGGATTTTCCATACTTCTACGAAATATTGTCTAGTCCTATAGATTTAACAACCTTCATATATTTAAGAGTCTCTTTGACTTCATTCTTTTGAATATGCTGATAGAAATTGTGGTTTATATACTTTTTTTATTTGGCTATATGTATTTTCATTAAAAAGCTTATAGAAATAATTTTTTCATCTATTTTTTATATCATCATTCGCCACTAGAATCTTCCCATCCTCATCTTTGATGAATCTAACAAAAGTAAGATCCTTAGTTTTCTTATCTCTAGCTTTAGTTATCCTAAAAATATCTCTTTAACCTTCTTTTGAATTAAGCTTTTTATATAAATCCTTCCAAATTTTGGCTTTTGCTTCACTAACGGCCATTTTTTGCTTCTTTCTTAGCTTTCTTATAAGTATCCCAAGTTTCACTAATGTTCTTAGCATAATGCAATTTGTAACATGCCTTCTTTGCCTTGATTTTATCTTGCACCACTTTACTCCACCATCAAGCTTCTTTTATGCCGGTACGCCTCCCTTAGATTCGTCTAACACATCTTTTGTCACTTCCCTAATATGTATAGCCATATTGTTCCACATATCAGAAGGTATACCTACATAATTACACGCGTCTCCTTGAAGAACTTTCTGTTTAAATATATCTTCTTTCTCACATTTGAGGTTCCACCATCTAGCCTGAATAGCTCCATGCACTCTATTATTTTTTGTCCTATTACTAAAAGTCGATGTTGAGTAGTTAAGCTTTCTCCTAGAATTACCTTGCAATCTTTTATGTCTACTACACTATCCTTTAAACCTTTATTTATAATAATACAAACTCCATTTTGAGCTTTTTTTTCCTTAGTATCATAATTTAAAACCATTATTCTCAATCTCATTTGCTTTTTCTCCAACCCACTTTATCTCTTGTAAATATAAAATATGAATATTTCTATGATTCATAGTATCTATCACCTCCATTAACTTGTCAACCAATGTTTTGATATTGTAAGTACCAATACGAATATTATTATCTAGGACTAGCTTCCTTACCCCCGCATCCATAAATTATGAAAATATAGAGAATGTCGTTATAACTTGTTCACTACATTCGAATGACAATGGGAACCCTCTCTACAATTGATTCATTAGATCCGAACGAAGATGTAGAGTCTCTTGCTTACTTTTCACAGCATTTGGGCTCTGTAGTGTGTCACTAAGAGAGAACGCCTCAACGCAATACTCATAATTTGTAGAATCCATGGTAGATAAGTCCGACAAAGTTTTATGCTGGTTGTCGGAAGCCTAACACAACCCTCCTTAATCTAGGCTTGGGACCAGCCAGGCAAGAGTGATAATCTTTGTTTACTGAAACAAAAATTCATGCTAATACTTATATCTGCTAAAGCAAAAGGCAAGAGAACAAGATCAAATTCTCAAACTCTATCGCTCTTTCCCCCTTCTTTTTAAGTACCATTTCACTTTTTCATCTTGCAAATAATCACGGGAGATAGTCAAATGTGACCTTAGTGCTTGTGTAGGCTAGCATAGTTGGAAAAGTAGGAAATCAAGAATAGTTTAATCATTGCAACAGTTGCCTTCCAATACGTATAAATCTTCGAGAGAGAGAGAGAGATGTCTCTAACTTCCAATGAAACATCACACGTGCAAACGAAAGTGAGTACAGGACTCTGGCATGCATCCCAAAAAGAATCCAAACAAAGATGATGATGATAAGTTACCCCTCAGTATGCTTAAGCGAGATGACTTAGGGTGCTAAGGCTTACAAGCGGGATCCTTGTTTAATCCTCATGACTTATGCCACTTGGTGCACTAAGGCCGCTAAGCATGCTTATTTGCTACCAACAAGATAGAATGTGAAGAAAGCATAGACAAAGGGAGATAGAAATGTGTATGACTAAAGGTGGATATAACGTTACTTCTTCTATGTAGGTGTATCATATTTACATATACTGATTTCTCCAGTCCATGAAAAAAGTTTATATGCATTTATAGGCAAAATGACGTTTTCATTCATACAAACAACAACAACAACAACTAAGCCTTTTCCCATACTAGATGGGGTCGACTACATGGATTCTTTGTTTCCACAGATCCCTATCGTGTGCCATGTTAGCAGTTAACTCCCAATAAACTAGATCATTCTTTATTGTTTCTTTCCAACACTTTTGTGGTCGTCCTCTACCTCTTTTAATACTTTCCAAATTTAGTTTTTCTAACCTTCTTACAGGTTCTTCTTTTGATCTTCTTTCTATATGTCCAAACCATCTTAAACGATGTTCTCTCATTTTATCCTCTATTGATGCCACTCCTAATTTGTTTCTAATAACCTCATTATGTATATGGTCTTTTCTTGTATGACCACTCATCCATCTCAACATCTTCATTTCTGTCACAGACATCTTTTATACATGTTGATAATTAACTGCCCAACACTCACAACCATAAAATATGGCAGGCCTAATTGCTGCTCTATAATATTTACCTTTTAATTTTAATGGTATCTTCTTATCACAAAGAATACCTGATGATCCTCTCCATTTTAACCAACCAGCATTAATTCTATGTGTAACATCTCCATCAATTCTTCCATCACTTTGAAAAATTGACCCTAGGTATTTAAAACTTTCCTTTTGGGGAATGCAATGTGTGCCAATTTTAATTTCTATGTCCTCTGAAGTAGAGGAATGATCAAACTTACATTCCATATATTCTGTCTTTGTTCTACTAAGTCGGAGGCCTTTGTTTTTCTAATGTTTCTCTCCATAGTTCCAATTTTCTATTAACTTTTTCCTTAGACTCCTCCACAAATACAATGTCATCTGCAAATAACATACACCAAGGTACTTCATCTTGAATATGTTTTGTTAACTCATCCATCACCATTATAAATAAGTATGGACTTAAAGTTGATCCTTGATGTAACCCAATATTAACTTCAAAGAAGTCTGTCGTTCCTTCATAAGTCCTCACACATGTTTTTGCACCATCATACATGTCTCTTGTAAGGTTAATATATATGTCAATGGGATACCTCTTTTTTCCAAAGTTCTCCAAAGAACCTCCCTCGGTACCCTATCATAAGCTTTTTCTAGATCAATAAATATCATGTGAAGGTCTTTCTTTTTTGCTCTAAAATGTTCCATAAGACGTCTCAAAAGGTGAATCGCTTCAATAGTAGATCTACCTGGCATAAATCCAAATTGGTACTCTGTTGTACTTGATACTTGTCTTAACCTACGTTCGATAATTCTTTCCCATAATTTCATAGTATGACTCATTAACTTGATACCTCGATAATTCGCACAATTTTGAATGTCTCCCTTGTTCTTATATACGGGTATAAGTGTACTTGCTCTCCATTCCTCGGGCATCTTTTGGTTTTTCCATATTTCATTAAATAGTCATGTGAGCCAAGTGATTCCTATTTCTCCTAGTATTTTCCAAACTTCTATAGGAATATTATCTGGTCCTACCGATTTACCACTCTTCATATGTTTAAGAGCCTCTTTGACTTCATTCTTTTGAATACGTCGGTAGAAATTGTGGTTTATATACTTTTCTGACTTGGCTAAATCTCCTAAACTAATACTAACATCTTTATTTTCATTAAAAAGATTATAAAAATAGTTTTTCCATCTATTTCTTATATCATCATTTGCCACTAGAATTTTTTCATCCTCGTCTTTTATGCATCTAACATAATTAAGATCTTTAGTTTTCTTATCTCTAGCCCTAGCTATCCTAAAAATATCTCTTTCACCCTCTTTTGAGTTGAATTTTTTATATAAGTCCTCCCAAATCTTAGCTTTTGCTTCACTAACGGCATTTTTTGCTTCCTTCTTTGCTTTCTTATAAGCTTCTAAAGTTTCACTAGTTTTCTCAGCATAATGTAATTTGTAACATGCCCTCTTTGCCTTGATTTTATTTTGTACTACTTCACTCCACCACCAAGCTTCTTTTTGTGCCGGTACACCTCCCTTAGATACCCCTAACACATCTTTCGCCACTTTCCTAATATGTATAGCCATATTGTTCCACATATCAAAGGGTGTGCCAACATAATTCCAAACATCTCCTTGAAGGACTTTCTGTTTAAATATATATCTTCTTTCTCGCTTTTGAGGTTCCACCATTTAGTCCGAATAGCTCGATGCACTCTTTTCTTCTTTGTCCATTTTTTTATTTGTAAATCTATAACTAAAAGTCGATGTTGGGTGGTTAAGCTTTCTCCTGGAATTACCTTACAATCTTTACAACACGCTCTATCTTTTTTTCTACAAATAAAGTAATCAATTTGTGTTTGTGATAAGCCACTCTTATAAGTAATTAAATGTTCATCTCGTTTTTTGAAGATTGTATTGACTATAAAGAGATCAAATGACATAGCAAAATTTAAAATCTCCCTACCTTCCTTGTTTATATCCCCATAATCAAAGTTTCCATGAATCCCTTGATATCCTAATGCCTCTTTGCCGACATGTCCATTTAAATCTCCTCCTAAACAAATCATCTCCTTTTGTGGAATCTTTTGAAACACCTTATCTAACTCTTCCCAAAAAACTGTCTTTATACTATCTTCTAATCCTACTTGGGGTGCGTAAGCACAAACTATATTCAAAACCTCTGCTCCTAACACTAATTTCATTCATACAAACATAAATATAAATTATATAATATTCACATAGGTTTTCATTTAAACTTTGGTTGACGGAAGTCATTGATTATGTTGAAACCATCATGCTCTCCATAAATACAAACAAAACACTCGCCTGTACCCTCAAATTGTACAACCATTCCTTCACCTCCTTGGAAATCTAAGAGTTCTCCCAACGAGAAACACAAAAGGATGAGTACAAGACAGTAAACCATTAGCAATGCCACCGACTCACCAAAGTAAGAAATGGAAGTTCCAACAGCAAAAGTAAAAAAGTGCAATGACAATGAAGAAAGATGATACTCTCAAAGCAAAATCAGCATCCAGATGACTAATTTCTCACCCTATATGCAGAATCAAAAAGAAATGGAATTTCAAAGTCGTCAAGGTTTTTCCTCGGGTCTATAAAGGCTCAGGGACAACATACTGGAGCAAATATAAGCATGTTTATCATGTTCAAAGCTAGCATATTCATAGAAGAATACAATCAAGGTATCACTATGTAAAGACAAAAATGGATGAACCAACTTCAGGCCAAAAATTTGTGCACAGATCTGGAAACCAATGTTCACATATTCCAACAGGAATATCCACGAACTAGAAAATGATCATGTCCTCATCTATTACCGGCAAAGATTTTGTTCTTCGAAGAACAACTTCAGAAACTATATCTGTAACTAAAATTTGATCCTCACTTACAATTAGCATCTACTTCAAATTGAATCATGATCTTTTCTAGCTTGTCATTGACAAGACTTATCAGTATTCTCTAACGAACATGAGGCTAAAAACCATAGTAACAGCAGAAGATCTACTTAAATGAGTTAAATCTTGCAAAGTCAAGAACTACACAACATTTACTTAAATCTTACAAAACCAAGAGCTACAAAGCATTACCTTAGGCCATTGTCACCAAGACCATGAAGCCAGACAATGGTTGTTTGATGCTTTCCTTTCGGCCTAACCACATGAGTCCTTCCAAACTCAAAACTCCTTGCACCACGACTTCCTGCAATCACAAACTCACACCACTAAAACCTCAAAGAATAGAAACAAAAACCATAAGAATTCGACCAAACAAATATCCCCCAACCAGAACCCACAGAACTGCTCCCGAAGCTCATTTCTGGCGAACGAGAACTTGTTGCCGCGGCTGCTACGATCGATCGGAAGCACGAACTGCAACAACCAATAACAAAATCGACACATTTATAGATACCCATTTGCGCAAACGCAAAATCAGACCCAAAATTTGCAAACCAAATGAGGACTCTTCAGCCCAAAACCAAGAACCCCAACAAAAGATACAGAGCGAAAAGATGATAAGATTGAAGAATCGATACCTAAACTAATATCTTAAGAACGATCCTCCTCTAAAGCTATCAATGGCTATCTTTATCCAGGTTTCTCAGAAAACTAAAAATTCCAATGGATCGATTATAACCGCAACCAACAAAGGAAATAAACGAAGGAAAGAGATGCAAAGGGGGGGATGAAGATTCTACTGGTCCAGAGACGGAGAGAGGTGGGATTCTGAACTTCTATCGATAAAAATAATTAATTGTTAGCATGCAGTGGGAGGCAAAGAAACCGGCCAACCTGGTGGATTTGTGGAGCCCCAAAAGCATTCAACCTTTTTGCGCCCGCCCCCCCCATCCCCCCCCTTTGTTCTTCTCCTTTCTTGGGATTCTTTTCACTGCTATGGCGAGATGCTATTTATCAAAAGCATGGCCCTTTTCAAGACCCATACCGAATTTACTGATCACCACCTTTCAACCTTATCTATGACTTACAGGCCAGCGCTTTTACAGTCAACTTCCACTTTGACCACGGCTATGCTGTGCGGTCTGCCCCTCAATGCCCTCATCGCCACAAAATCGTGCTTAACACGTTTTATTTCCTTTCGTTTACGTGTTATATTTGACTTTGATCCTTAGCAATCATTATGTCTGCCAATAATCACCAGTTCATCTCTCGCCGTGCTAAAATCTGGAATGGCATGTAAACTTGTTGAACTTTGATGTCAAATGCTGTCAACCTATATATTTCTCCTAGAAAGCTACAATCAGCTTCTCTATGTGAGAAATGGTGTGTATGCAAGCCCATGTAAACTGCACATGAGCGTTCGATGATGCATGGTTCAAATTAAATGGTAAATAGTTATGTTTTCTTTCTTAATTTGTGCATATTTGATTTCCAACTATACATGCTATCATTAAAGAAAAGCACAAACTAAAATTTGTCGTGATTTAATCTGAACTGCTTATAGCACCCAATGGAACGATCAAGTGAGTTTTGTATTGATCCATATACACCAGCCTCTCTCTCTCTCTCTCTCTCTCTCTCTCTCTCTCTCTCTCTCTCTCTCTCTATATATATATATATATATATATATATATATATATATATGTGTGTGTGTGTGTGTGTGTGTGTGTGTGTATGTATATATTCACCATTGGTGTCAAAAATTGAATAGTGGAGATGCATTTAGGATGTAGTATAGAGAGAGAGTGCACAATAGTCCATATGCATATTGTTGATCATACCATAGAGATTTGATTATCCACTTAAACATCTCTAGCGTTCTATCTGTATGATCAATGATAGAGATTTGAATTTAAAAACATTAATACAACGTATATATTAAATATCAAATATGAAAAGTATATTGATACTTTTTACTTTTTTAAATTTAAATCTCTATCATTGATCATATCATTCAAATGAAAGAGATCTTTGAGCGTAGATGAGTATTCACGTATATCAACTTTTCCTTCTCTCTCTATATATGTAGCCCACCACTAATGCTACACACTTATGCCATGACTTTTTGATGATCAAGTATAATAACATGGTCTTTATTCTTTTCTGAAAATTCTTAAACTTTTAAAATTATACTTATAACACCAAAAACCAATGGGGAGCATATCAAAGGTTGGTAGAAGCATTATCCAGTTTAATCTATATATCTATATATATATATATATATATATATATATATATAGAGAGAGAGAGAGAGAGAGAGATTGAAGTGGCAAGAGATGAAAAGCAATTAGGATATGCTTTTCCTAAATCTCACTGTTGCTAGTAGCACATGTATGAACCTCCTCTATCTACAAAGGATTCAATCTCTTCTTGTTAATGATCTATTATTCTAATACTAAAGTTCAATTGATCATGTACTTAACAAGGATGTAATTTGATAATGCTTTCAGCATATATATGTGTGTGTGTGTGTGCAATTTTAGTGCAAAAGACCAGCAACACTATATGAGTGCATATACATGTAGTCAAAGGGTTAATGATTTTAAATGTATGATAAAAATTTCGTAATTTAAGCTTTTGATTTTTTTACTTAACAAAGAAGAACCCCATTTTTATAATTAAAACTATTGGACTTAGTGGTTAATTAACAATGGTTGGGCCTAATTAAACCCATGTAATATTAATTACACTTAGTTCATGATTGAGTAATCTCAAATGCTTAATATGTTATATCTTTGATAAAGTGAGTCCAAAAGTGTGAAAGTCATCATGTGTGTGTGAGAGACTTGTAAGTTTGAGAATTGTCTTTAGTATTCTTTCTATACACAAAAGATTTTGATCTATCAATCAAATCAATCCCTTCATGAAAAGACATGGAGCGGTTATGAGGTAGACCTGAGGAGGCATAATTGTTGGAGTAGATATGAGATATGTAGGTTTTATTATAAAACCTTATTAGGGCTCCTTATAGTTATCAAAAACTCTTTGTGCACTCTCTTGTCTTGTTTTTCTACTTCCCTACAACTACATGCCTCTATATTTGTTGCGACGTTTATGCTCTCCAATCAGCTAGATGATTGAGGCATGGTCGAAAGCAACTTGAATTGAGATACATGCTCTCATCATGTGATCGTTTTATCTTGGAAGAAAGGCATTGGTATTTGTGCATATATAATAGTATGGTGCTAATTTCTCTAAGAAAGTTCATGGGGATGGCTAAGAATATTAATTCCTTACATTGTTTATTATGGATTTATGTAGATATGTGTTTTTTGTTGATGTTGGCATGCTACTATTTCTTGCATATTACTTGTTTATGCATGTAGCCCTATGATTTCTTCGACCTAAGGTTGATCTTGATGCCGAAAAAGTTTGATGGCACCTACTTTAAATGTTGGCAATAATATATGAAAATACGATTAACTATGTTAAGGTTGCATGCATTTATTGAGTCAGATTATCTATAACTTCATGTTTTTTACTCTAAGAGCTTGAATAAAATCGTCAAGTGGAAGGACACTCTATGCCATTATATTTTATCGGTATTGTCGAATATATTATTCGGCATATATAATTATTCCCCTTCCATGACAACAAAAGATTTGTTGGTTGCTTGGATTGAAAATACAATAATAAAGCCCTCGGTCTTGAAAAATATTTGATGAACAAGTTTCTGAAATATCAAATGATAGTGACAAAATCTATTATTGAACAATTGCATAACTTTCTGTTTATATGCCATGTTCTTAAGGAAGGAGATATAGAGTTTTTTTATAAGTTTATTGCTATGTCCATTATTAAGAAGTTTCTTATGTTTTGGGCGGACTTTGGTCTATATTTCAAGCATAAAAGGGTAATATAACCCTAAATGATCTCATAATAAACATGATAATAGAGGAAGAGTGAAGTCAGAAACTTGTTATACTTGTTAATACTAATCTAAAGTGAACCAGACGTTTGAAAAGAAACAAATTAGTGATCTTAAGGAAAATAAAAAGGCAAAGTATAACTAAAAAGCCAAGATCTAGAATAAACCCAAGAATAAACCATGTTTGAATTTGTAGTCAAGTTGGATATTAGGCTAGGAGTGTCCCTCCAAGAAAGCAAAAAAACCTGCAGCCATTAAGGAAGCTACAATTAACATGCTACACACTACATATGTTATCAACAATGAGTATCTATCTATTAAACTCAAACTCCTATATATTTATGAACCACAATATGAATTATAGACATTAAGAAAAATATACACGTTTGTGTTAACCGATCTCTATTTGTCTTATCAAGTCATCTGTAATAGGACCATGACCTTAGGAGATCATTCAATTGCTAAGGTCAAGAGCGAAGGACTATGAATTTGAAGTTTTCTTCCAAAAAGATTATGACTCTTTATAGAGTTAGACATATCTCCATAATTCATTCAGATATCCTAAGTAGTTCAGTCTTAATTATGGAGGGTTTAAGGTTAGATTATAAATATAATAAAGTCATAATTACATGACTAAGTATTGGGTGTTTCTTTTATAAGAGCTATTTATGTGATATGAAAGATCTATTTAAAATTTATGTTAAACTTTTACTTGATTCTTCAATGAATTTTAATGATAATAAAACCTCTTCTTCTTCTATTCTATTTAATATTGAATCATCTGATGTATGGCATGAAAGGTTGGATTATATTAATTTTGATTTTATTAAATAAATAATAATTTTGAATCTTATTCTTAAGAGCATCATAGATAGAAAGCATAAATGTGAAATATGTGTGTAATAAAAATAACTCAAAAATTATTATTTATCCATAGAAAGAAATATTGAAACTACTTGAATTAATTCATTCTCCGATTGAGGAGACTTAAAACAAACTATGACTAGTAGGTGGTAAAAATACTATGTGATTCTTTATTGATGATTTTTCTAGGTACACCAAGGTATATTTACTTAGAAATAAAGATAAGGTGTTCGATAGCTGCTTCTTTATATAAAGCAAAAGTAGAAAATCAATTAAATAAAAGAATTAAAAGAGTTAAACCGTATAGCAGGCCGTGACTACACTTTATTTAATAACTTTTATGAAAAAGAATGAATAATTCAATGAGAATTACACCCCCTTACTCACCTCAATCCAACGGAGTGAAACAAGTTAAAAGGAAAAAAATAAGACTTTTAAAAGAAATTATGAACGCCTATATTAATTAGTTCTAAATGTACCTAAGAATCCTCCTGGGTGAAGTTCTTATTAATTGCATGTCATTTTACAAAATAGGATTCCCTATAAGCTAAAAATGGGTAAAACATCATGATGAGTTATGAAAGGGTTATAAGTCTAACTTAAAATATTTAAAAGTGTGGGGTGTTTAGCTAAAAAGTAATGCCATCTAACCTAAAAAGAGGAAAGATAGGCTCAAGCTCTTCAGATTCGGGACAGTATGTATTATCGGGGTAGCGTTGATCATAGTGCTACATATAGATTTTTAATTTTAAAAAGTTGATGTGTTTGATCAGAATGTCTATAATTGAGACAAAAAATGTTGAATTTTTTTAACATGCTTTTCCCTTAAAATTAGAAAATATTTCTCAAGCTCCAAAGACAAAATTCATCTCGAGCAATTTACTCGAGGATTTCGAGAAGAAGTAAAAGACAAAGAAAAAACTTCTTTGGAAATGATTTTTACATATATCTTGTTGATGATGACCCTTTAACCTGCTTCAAGCCTTTTCCTCACCCGATGCACCTTTTTGGAAAGAAGTACAGATAAATCCGAAAAGTTGATTCAATTACAAAAATGTAATACTTGGGTTTTAGTATATTCTACTCTCCCGGAACAAACCAATTGGTTGCAAATGGATTTTTTAAAAGGAAATATAACCCTGGACGAATCAATTGAAAAATATAAGGTTAGATTAGTAGCAAAGAGGTTTTACTCAAAAATAAAAATGTTGACTTTTTTGATACCTTTGTTCTCAGTAACTCAGAATTTCTTCTATTCGAGTTTCGATTGCTTTGGCCTCTGTGATATAAATTGGTTATTCACCAAATAGATGTTAAAATAACTTTTTTTAGACAGTTGATTTGAAGAAGAAATTTATATGATACAACCCCGAGGGGTGTGTAGTTCCCGGACAAGAAAATAAAGTATATAAACTTGTTAAATCCTTAATATGGATTGAAACAAACCCTCAAATAATACCATGAAAAGTTTAATTATATTATATCATCTTTTGGTTTTACATCTAATGAATTTGATAAGTATATCTATTACAAATCTATCAATGATGCCTTCAATATTTTATGCTTTTATATGGATGATATCTTATTGTTTGGTGCAATATGAGAGTAGTTAATGAGATAAGGTATTCTTGTATAGTAAATTTGAAATGAAAGATATAGTTATTACTTATGTGATTTTAGAACTTAAATCACAAGATGATATAGTAATCTCTCAATCGCATTACAAGAATAAGAGTGACATTCCTGTACCACAAGTAATGTACCCTTCTATTATTGAAAGTTTAATTTATCCAATCAACTATACACGACTGTACATTGTTTTTGTTGTGTGTAAGTTTAGTAGATACTCCGCTCTAGATAGAGTACTTCCATATTTAAAGAAAAATGTTTTCTTTGGATTGTATTACGAGAAACATCCTCACGTTCTTGAAGTTTATAATGATGCTAGTTATATTGCCAAGAACTATAAGAGTAATGGGGTATTTTGATATGTTTCTCTCTTATATAGTATTGTCAACTAAAAATCCAAGAAACAAATTATATCGTATTGTATTACCTTTGAGGCAAAACTTTGTTTCTTGAATGAAATTAGAACGGAAGCAGAATGACTTAAGGGACTTATATTTAGTTTATCTATAATAAAGAAGTTACTACTTGCCGTTCTAATGCATTGTATAGCATTACTACTACAAAAATAAGAAGTTTCAAGTAAAATCAAAAGCAAAAGAGACATATCCAAGTCAGTGTAACAACACTTGTCTGATTGAGTTATAGTTGTAGACTTCATTAGATTCAAAGATAATATAGTTGATCATTTGACTAAGAGAGTAACATTAGCCTTAGTTGCGAAATCTAAGTTGAGGATGAGACTAAAACCCATGATTTATTCATAATTAGTGGCAACTCAACCAAATTGATTGAAGATCCCATGAAATAGGTTCAATGTGATAATAAGCTATTATGTGAATAAGATAATACTTAATAATATATTATATTTTAAGTATCTATGTGTCCATCTCCTATAAACTTAAAGTTTATGACTTCAAGTTAGTAAGAGATTACTCTCTAAATGAGATCAAGTCTTAGGATAGGATGTTAGCAATACAACCTTTGATATGTCCAACCAAGTAATTGATATTGTGAGGCTTAAATAGGGAAATTAAGTTGTTTCCTAAAATCAATCATAAATGCATGACCATTAATGCATCAAACTTAAAGATTATTGGCATAGCCATTATTACGTTATTACCAATATATACCTTTACACTAAAGGTTTAGGTTCAAGGCTTATGTTCACCTGGAAAGGGAATACCATTGTTAACAATACGCACCTTCACACATTGGACTTTGTAGGAGATCGTTGGACTTAATGGTTAATTAATGATAATTGAGCCTAATTCAGTCGATATAATATTAATTACACTTAGTTCATGATTGAGTAACCCAAATGCTTAATATGATATATCTTTGATAAATATGAAGTCTAAAAGTGTTAAAGTCTTGTGTGTGAGGGGACTTGTGCATGTGAATACCATTGAACATTCTTTAGTACCATATTGATGGTTGGAAGAATCACACATATCCTTTTATAAATGATATCTCATGAACCTTTGTTGAAAGAGTTTGGAGAGGGCATGGATGACCACACACATGCTTATCAAGTCAGACTCAGGTTCAAGAATTGTCTTCGATATTCTTTTTAAAGCAAAAAAGTTTTAATCTAATGGTAAAATGAGTTCTTTTATGAAAAAATAGAATTGTTACAAGGTAGATCCAAGGAGACATGACTATTGGAGCGGACCTGAGATCTACTAGTATTATTATAAAACCTTATTAGGACTCCCTAATCAGTAGTTAACGAAAACTCTATGTATTTCTTTGCTTCCTTATGTCTATACACTTTTACATTTGCTATAACTATATTTCTCTCTAATAAGCTAGAAGACTCAGATGTGGTCAAAGGCAACTGAAGTTGAGGCATGTGTTCGTTTTATTTTTGAAGAAAGGCATTGGTATTTATACATACGTGATAGCATGGCACTAATTTCTCTAAGGCAAGTTCGTGAGAACGACTCAATCATAGAAGTTCCTTATTGATTTTATTTATTCATTGCATTGTTTAGATTTTTTTATATCTATGGTTTTTGTTGATGTTAGCATGTTATCGTTTCTTTTATATTACATGTTTATGCATGTAGCTCTATGGTTTCTTCCAACAAAAACTATATTTCAAAACTCTCTATTTTAACTTAATGAGCAATCTTTGTGGTTATCTAGCAAGCTCATGTTTGATTCATGTTGGCTTGGCTAAAATGATTGAATGAGCTATATACGAACAATATGTATATTGGCCCATGAGGCACAAGCAACCCCTGTTTGATTCATTTGGGTCCTTTATTAGTCCCACGTACTGAACCCAATGTTAGAAGACTTGCAACATTAGGTTCACCAATACCGGTGATATAAAATGAAAGATTTCCTTTATTAGATGAAAATCCAATTTTGAAAATCGAAAAGTGAGATACATGTTCAATTTTGTAGGCATATACTTGATGAAATTGAGCTAAGTTAAAATATTTTGAAAGTCATCTTCCCAACTAGACCCAATAGTTGTGCAAATTATAAATATTTTTTGTAAACATAACTGGTAGGGTTTTACCTAACCCCACTTGCCTTTCAATAAAAAAAAAACTTCCTTATGTATACCACTTAAAGGTGAAAGACAATTTTGAAGAGAATAATGAACTTAAAAAGATGAACCAATAGGTTTGGTAGAGGATTCAAGTTACTTGTGTTTTGGTTTGCAATGATATTGTTCACGCTTAATTCATAATTGTCATTGCCCCCAATCAAACTACCTATAAAACCTAACATATATAAGTGGTTTTATGGTTTTGTAAGTGATTTTGGTGATTACAATGACAACAATTATTAGTGGAGGGTGGTTTTAGCTAATGAAGGAGTAGTGGAATGTAGTAGAGGATAGTTGGTGGTCTAAGTGATTGAACCATGTGAAACGGAGGATTCAATACAAACTACTGCCTCTTTTTCCCTCTCTCTACATATAAATAATTTGTATATGTATAATGTGAGCCTATTGTGCTTGCCACTTTATATTTTTCAATCCTTGAAAATTTTAATCATTCAAAAGGTTAATCAAGTACATTTATACAAAATAAGCATGTACTTTTATTATTTTTAATTTTAATCATCCATATTAAGGTTTTCAAGGATATGACAAGTATTGTGAAAATAGGGATTGTATATCCCTTGATGGACGGTGGTGATCAATCTCAATTGATAGTTGATGTTTGACCAAAATTGGGATACACACACAAGTTAGGAGCACAAATATAGCTATCAAACTTGAGTTGACTAATCTTGAGGGTATCAAGGTGTATCCTCAAAGTGCATGAACTTCAAACCATTCTTTAAACTGGTACCGGCCTTGCCGATTAGGTGCTTGTCATTCTACAAAATTGCATAGATCCTAGTATTTTTTCCATAGAATTTGCACTATTATAGTCAAAGGTAGGACTATTTGAATGGTTGTTGGGCCATTTTACTTAATTTTGAAGAAAGACACTGAAAAACTAGTGTTTCCCAACTTTGCCTTACTTGTTTTCATCCACAAAGAAAAGAAATTGCCTTGTTAGTTGTCTCAATATGCGGTGTACCATCAATGAGTGGTTTAAATTAGTACCTAGTGCTTGTTAGTGGCACATTTTTTCATTATGTCATGTCTTGTCCGCTTTGAGTTTGGGAGTGCAATATCAGATGGCCTTTCTCAAGTGTGCTACCATTTCCAATATTATCTTTGTTGATGTTGCTTGAATTCGTGTTGACAAGAGAGTGATAGATTTGAAAAGTTCGCAGGTTTAACATGCAAATAAGATATATGCACTGGTCGTGGAGGGCATGGTCCCCATATCCCAACACGGATTTTTAGTGGTGAGTTGGGCAAAGGTCCTACTTATGGAGAGGTAAAGTGGGGACTTTGATTATTGCCATGTTCCTCCCCATAAGCATCCCTAATTAAGAGAGAGGGAATTATGAAAAAGGTGTTTCATGAAGTTAAGATTACATGATAAATCGAGAAAGATTATAAAGTTTGTAAGTTTTTCTTAATCCATTATGGTGAAATCTTCTTTTTTGCCCATGGAGTAGGTGCACCTTTCCAAACCACGTAATGTTGTGCATGCACCATGATAGTTTCATGCGGTTTTGTAACAATCTTATCTTTTCACTTTCTTAATTTGGGTACCACCTTCGTAGTTTATGGCAGGTTGTGACATCTGGGTAGGGAAATCTATTGTCAAGAGAAGTCAATGGAAGATCTAGAATATTTTGTGAGGTGATAAGATATGCCTATTCGACCATTTAGGGTGAGATGAATCATGTAGAATAGCCATGGATTCTATAGTGTCCTATAACTTTTGAACTATTTTTCGAATTTTGGATAGGGCCATCGTGCAACGTTGCCTCAATGTAGATTCGCTGCTGAGAGAAGTGATGAAAAACGCATTGAAATGGCATTGGCAATGCAAGAACAACATTCCGGAAATGATAGGAGTACAAGTTTCAGTTAGGAGTCCCCAACTATGTCGTGGTAAGGGAGAGTTGTCAAGTAGTCAACCTTTATGGTAGATGTATATACTTCTTATAGAGGAGCTCTCACTTTTTAAGCTTCTTGACTATTTGTAGAATGGAGGCATATAACAATCTTTTACCTCTTGGAGGCCTTCATATAATCTATATATATTGATAAAGACATGAGAGTGTTCACAAAACCAATTCAAACTGATTGAACCAATTAAACTTATTTTAACTGGTGGTTTTATTGTAGCTCTTTCTATCTATAGTTTGGTTCGTTTTAGCTTGTAAAATAATTTATGGTTTATTCAAAAATTAAAGGTTGAAAGCATTGTCACCTTTGTTATGGTGGTAATGAAGGAGTAGAACTTTGCTATTTATTCATAACTTTGATGCTAGGAAAGGTGAGGATCTAGTGTATAGTTGCCAACCTATGTTAGTTATTTTATATGTGAAACAATATTTTCTAATCTACTAGGTTTATTGCTATGTGATTGATCATATATTCTAAACTGTAAGAGTAATGCATTGGAACGTTAAAGTGTAATGAACCATGGCTTAGAACAAAGACAAACCAGAACTGCTAGTGTAGTTTGGTTCAATTTCATGGCTTACATTGGTTTGACTTCGTACCCTAAATTTGAGAATCAATTATATTGGCTTGGTTCGAGTTTGAGCCTAGAATCAAACCAAGCATGACCATGAACATCCCTAAAAAAGCGTGTCACATTGAGTTATAATGGAGGATTTAATGTAAATCTATCCTTCTAGGGTGATAATGTGAGTTGGTTGGAAAATGAGAAGTCTCTCATTGACAGCCTCATGGTGCTCTATGTATCAACACGGTTAAGTTAAAATGTAGACAGACAAGGGTTTTTACTTGTGGTTAGCAGTAGAAGCAGTGATACTAAAAAGAATATGAAAGAAGTAAGCTTGCCCCTATGAATTTCTGTGATGTTTTGGTCATTTTCTTGTCATTGAGGCACAACCCTATCCTATTTAGAGGCAGTTCATGGGTAAAGCTACTAAGAAGACCACTTTAGGCCCCTTAAATTTTTAGGCCACACTTTCAAGCTTGCAAAATTTTTAGGCCATACTTAATAAAACTTCATTTTAGTACTTTGCTTTGGGTGTCAACTTATCTCAAGGCATTTATGACCCGATAACAACTTCTTTCAATATTAAGTATCACCTTCCCAAATTCCCTCAATCTCCACAACCATGGGGCACCTTCAACCATGAATCCACAGGTCCAAAGATAATGGTGTTTTCATGGTTTGCATTTATTTCAGTAGGAATATGGATGTCAATGACATGAATTCCTTAGTCATTCATCTATACGAGGAAAGCAACCTATATCGTCAAATCATGTGAGAGGATAGAAACCCTTGGGCACAAGTTTTTAAATATGTTTTGAGAGATTACCAATGTGATGCCCCATCTATCATCCTTAAATGAATCACAAGTATCCCTCTTCCACCAACTTGTTGCAGCTCAAGCTTGTTGTGAGAAAGAACTAGCGAAGGTTAAGGATGTCGAGATAGCTTAGTTGGAGAACATCTACAATGAATTGTCCTCATATCACTTGTTGGTGTCGCATGACTGAGAGACCTTGGAGCAAGAATATGGAGAATGTTGGAAGGCCATTGTTAGCGATGAGCTTGCCTAGTTTGGAGTCATGTATGCCTTTGAGGGACTCTTTTCCTTTGGTTAGACAGTTAACCTTTAATGTGATTGTCATATTATTTGATTCTTTTTATTTATTGAGTAAATTGTCCTTCCCAAACAAAAGGGTAGTACTTTTCAAATACTTTTCAATAATATTTTTACTTCACTTATCTCCCTCTATTTCAATTGGTCTATACATGCCACCAAACAGTACCTTCATCACAATGTAGGGCAATTCTCAGTTTGAGGATCACTTGACAAGTTGAGGGTCTTTCATGGAGATTGGTAAAATTATCTTTTTGACTAAATCCTCCTCCTGGAATTGTTTGGGCATAATGAGTTTGTTGTATGCTCGGACCAACTTTCGTTTATTACCGAGGAAGTTATCTAAAGCCATTAGGCAATCTTCATCTACTCAATCTAGTTGCATAACTATAGAGTGTATGTAATTGATAGGTTGTACATTGTTTTGCTTAGCTATTCACAATAACTTAATATTGATCTCCATTAGCAACACAACATCCTGGTCATAGATCAAGCAAAATGGCATTAGATCTATCGCTGTGGTCTTTGAGTTTTGATTTGTTTACAGGACCTTGAATAAAGTCTCATACCATTTGAGTTGTCTTCAAGAGACCTTTCTATCATGTCAATGATTATATTATTTGTGACCTAAGCCTGCTCATTCACTTCAACATAGTAAGGTGTCGAATGAATAAGCTTTATCATGAAGCTCTAGACTAAACCTACCACCTTATTGCATGTGAAAATTGTCCCTTGGTTGACAATAATGGTTTGGGGAATGTCAAATCAAAAGAAAATTTGGTTATTAATGAATTAGATCACCTCGTCTTACATGACCATTTTCATGGGTTGAAGTGAAGTAATCAATAGCCAATAGGAGGAATGAGTGAACCTTAGAGAATATTTTGAATGAATCTTTCCGATCCAAGGTTCAATCTCGGAATGACCAGAGCTTGATTATTGGGTTGAGTTCCGAGACTAGCACCTTCTATAGAAGATTATAGCATTGACATTGTTGGCATCCTCTCTCATAATTTTGATGGATAGTTGACCAATAGTGTCCATGATGATATATTAACCACTTCATTTTAGGCCGAATAGGTGCACCCCACAATTGCCCTCATGAATCTTGATAATTATAGTCCGATCTTCTGTCTGGTTTAGACATTTGAGGAGCAACCCCTGGTGGTTGCGATTGTAGCGGTCGCAATTTAGTAGGACATAATTGAGAGCTCTTTATCTAACTATGATGTAGACTTTCTTAGAAGAATCACTTAAGTATTGAAGTAACTTTGTATGCCAATTCTTGGGTGTTGTACTTCCTTTGTTGTCTTTTGTTATAATGGATACTTATTGTTGGGTTGAGTTAGTTGAATTAAAGCCCAATGCAAACTAGGCCAAGCTATTTGTGATGTTATTGTCATCCCTTGTAATGTATAGTAGATTGATATTGTCAAATGAATATATTACTTCTAATGTTGGCCCTAGCAAGGGATCAGTCATCACTTGGGTGTTGATGGTAGCAATGGTCACACACCTTACACCTTAGGAGAGAGAGAGAGCTCAAATTGTGATTTCTTGAATTCATCATATGTCTTGGATGGTGTGAGACCCTTGTTTATATAGAGGATCCACTAGATGATAAAGGAAATAGAAGTAATAAATATGTATATTTTTTTTCCTAAAAGTATGAATTTTACAAGAAAATTTAAATTTGGTGAGTTGAAATTTATTTTCTTGCAATCCACTAAAATCTTTCTATCATGGGTCTTGCTCTTCCAAGTCAAAAATGCTCATTTTAGTTTTCTTTCTTTCAGGTCAACTTGCCTTGTAGCAAGAGTCTTGCCACTTTGGTTTATACATAGTCCTTGACGATACCCTTTTCCAGCAATAGTTTCATCAATTTGGAAAGTATTGAAGGTTGCATTCTGCTATTGGATCAAACTTTTAATCCTTATGGTGTTCAACTCTTATATATATATATAATATTATATATAAATCTATATATTATATAGATATTTATATATTATATATTATATATTATATAGATACAAAATCACATGTCTCTTTCACCCACAACACATACGTATATTTATGTAAACACACACACATATATATAAGGTAATCACGTACATATTTCATGACACTATATGTGTATATATATATATATATATATTCATCTAGTGTTATAATATATATATATATACATATACATATATATAAGACCTACGTTATGTAAATATATATAGTTTTATTCAAAGAACATATACAGGTTAGTTTGTCAGTTATTATATATAGGAAGGTAGGGAGATTTTAAATTTTGCTATGTCATTTGATCTCTTTATAGTCAATACAATCTTCAAAAAACGAGATGAACATTTAATTACTTATAAGAGTGGCTTATCACAAACACAAATTGATTACTTTATTTGTAGAAAAAAAGATAGAGCATGTTGTAAAGATTGCGAGGTAATTCCAGGAGAAAGCTTAACCACCCAACATCGACTTTTAGTTATGGATTTACAAATAAAAAATGGACAAAGAAGAAAAGAGTGCATCGAGCTATTCGGACTAAATGGTGGAACCTCAAAAGCGAGAAAGAAGATATATTTAACCAGAAAGTACTTCAAGGAGATGTTTGTAATTATATTGGTATACCGTGTGATATGTGAAACAATATGGCTATACATATTAGGAAAGTGGCGAAAGATGTGTTAGGGGTATCTAAGGGAGGTGTACCGGTACAAAAAGAAGCTTGGTGGTGGAGTGAAGTAGTACAAAATAAAATCAAGGCAAAGAGGGCATGTTACAAATTACATTATGCGAAGAAAACTAGTGAAACTTTAGAGGCTTATAAGAAAGCAAAGAAGGAAGCGAAAAAGGCCGTGAGTGAAGCAAAAGCTAAAATTTGGAAGGACTTATATAAAAAACTCAACTCAAAAGAGGGTGAAAGAGATATTTTTAGGATAGCTAGAGCTAGAGATAAGAAAACTAAAGATCTTAATTATGTTAGATGCATCAAAGACGAGGATGAAAAAATTCTAGTGACAAATGATGATATAAGAAATAGATGGAAAAACTAATTTTATAATCTTTTTAATGAAAATAAAGATGTTAGTATTAACTTAGGAGAGTTAGCCAAATCAGAAAAGTATATAAACCACAATGTCTACCGACGTATTCAAAATAATGAAGTCAAAGAGGCTCTTAAACATATGAAGGGTGGTAAATCGGTAGGACTAGATAATATTCCTATAGAAGTTTGGAAAATACTAGGAGAAATAGGAATCACTTGGCTCACAAGACTATTTAATGAAATATGGAAAAACCAAAAGATGCCCGAGGAATGGAGAGTAAGTACACTTATACCCATATATAAGAACAAGGGAGACATTCAAAATTGTGCGAATTATCGAGGTATCAAGTTAATGAGTCATACTATGAAATTATGGGAAAGAATTATCAAACGTAGGTTAAGACAAGTATCAAGTACAACAGAGAACTAATTTGGATTCATGCCAGGCAGATCTACTATTGAAGCGATTCACCTTTTGAGACGTCTTATGGAACATTTTAGAGCAAAAAAGAAAGACCTTCACATGATATTTATTGATCTAGAAAAATCTTATAATAGGGTACAGAGGGAGGTTCTTTGGAGAACTTTGGAAAAAAGAGGTATCCCATTGATATATATTAACCTTATAAGAGACATGTATGATGGTGCAAAAACATGTGTGAGGACTCATGAAGGAACAACAAACTTCTTTTAAGTTAATATTGGGTTACATCAAGGATCAACTTTAAGTCCATACTTATTTATAATGGTGATGGATGAATTAACAAAACATATTCAAGATGAAGTACCTTGGTGTATGTTATTTGCATATGACATTGTATTTGTGGAGGAGTCTAAGGAAAAAGTTAATAGAAAATTGAAACTATGGAGAGAAACATTAGAAAGCAAAGCCCTCTGACTTAGTAGAACAAAGACAGAATATATGGAATGTAAGTTTGATCATTTGGTTACCTCAGAGGAGATAGAAATTAAAATTGGCACACATTGCATCCCCCAAAAGGAAAGTTTTAAATACCTAGGGTCACTTTTTCAGAGTGATGGAAGAATTGATGGAGATGTTAGAAATAGAATTAATGTTGGTTGGTTAAAATAGAGAGGAGCATAAGGTATTCTTTGTGATAAAAAGATATCATTAAAGTTAAAAGGTAAATATTATAGAGCAACAATTAGGCTTGCCATGTTTTATGGTTCTAAGTGTTGGGTAGTTTAATCACCAACATGTACAAAAGATGTTTGTAACAGAAATGAAGATGTTGAGATGGATGAGTGGTCATACAAGAAAAGACCGTATACATAATGAGGTTATTAGAAATAAATTAGGAGTAGCACCAATAGAGGATAAAATGAGAGAATATCGTTTAAGATGGTTTGGACATATAGAAAGAAGATCAAAAGAAGAACCTGTAAGAAGGTTAGAAAAACTAAATTTGGAAAGTATTAAAAGAGGTAGAGGACGACCACAAAAGTGTTGGAAAGAAACAATAAAGAATGATCTAGCTTATTGTGAGTTAACAGCTAACATGACACACGATAGGGATATGTAATATGTATGGATGGCTCCCAATAATAACTGAAAACATTTTAGATATTTCTGTTATGCTGGAGTTCTCTTTAATGATAGACTCTTCCGGATAAAGCAAGTGGATGTTACAGTTTTGCTTTTTCTTTTATTTTCTTTTTAACATATTCCCGGATTAACAACTTTATATTTGATTTGATTCATCATAGAGCAAACTTGGTCCCTATGATCCAAGATCCATAGGATCATCTCATCTATTTGAAAATTTGAAAATTTAAAACCAAAAATTTTGAGTGTTTACACTTCCCTGCCCACTGGTCTTTCTTCATTGTTAAGGGCTGATCCAGTGATTCAACCCAGTTGATTTTGTTTCTGCTTTATTCTGGATTTGTGCATATCTGTATTATATCCCCGTAATCTGTATTTTTTCTGATGAATCATAAAAGTATTTCGTTCAACAGTCACAAGGCAACCTCATGCTTCCGTTGAAGTGTTCATCATCTAGTTTCCGATAAACGAGATACGCTCGGCCACCTCTTTAAACGTCTAAACTACTTTAAGCATATCTTTCTCAATGTTTTGTCGATTTGTAATGCATAGAGTGCAGGAAAAAGATTTCCTCACTTTTGACACATCCATGAAAATAATTCGAAGTTCATATGCATTTTTTCCAAACTATGGCAGATATTTTCAGTATTTGTAACGCACTCAAGATTCTTTCTCCCAGGAAAGTTTATTGAAGAAGAAAAATCTCATAGCAGTCCAAACAAATAGAGATGTAAGCTGGTCATATTCAGTCACATACTAGCAGAACTAAATCAACCTTGCTCCATAATAGGATTCAAATTCGCGTGACATGTATAGCTAATCAGGTTGTATTTTACATGTACAATGAAACCATATCCCACATATTCAGGATTCAGAGGCAAAACATTGAAATGGCAACTTTTTGAACCCTTCTGTTAATTGGACTTTCATTTGCTTAAGAAGCCCAACAAAACAGGGAATGCTGACAGGATGCCTGCAGCATGGACATTTTCACATTGCAATTAGCTCTCAGCAGGATCTCAATGAACAAATAATATATATGGTAGATAACTTATCTGATATGATACATTAAAGTCCAAAATCAAACCGAAATTATATATGTATGTATATGTATATATACATACTATAATGGTCCATGCCTTCCCTGGCACGAAGTAGGGCTGGGTATATACGAATTGTTAATTGTTACTGTGGTGGTTGATTTCGGGTCACATGTTAATTTCAGAAGCCGATATCGTACATTATAGTTTTCTCTAATAAATTCGGAACTTTTCTCAACGTTATGTAGGATTCCTCTTCTCATTCTCTTGCTCTGGAGCAACATCTAGCTGTAAAATATCAAAACTATCTTATGTACGTTATCCTCATTTGAACTTTTATTTGGTGCATAATATACAAGAAATCAGTCGGAAGTAATTGGATCCTGAATAAATTTCCGAGAAGTTTAAAATAGCAACTTCTAAGTCAAATTCTCAGTATATCCATTGGAAAGCTTCACGATAAGTGGAGTTTTTTGGTCAATCAACTAGATGATTTATTGTGTTTATGGGAATTATCGGCCCCGGGAAACTATACCCTAAATACCTTTCATCTCGGATCTTCCAACCATTTTCATCTAAAGCACCTTTTACTAAGATTAGTATTGTTACTAAAAAGGCTAAACATAGATCCAGAACTTTGATTCAGAATCATACGGATTTATCTTCCACACATTTGTGATGGTGAACAAGCCGTTTGGGTATCAGACTACGTCACAAGACCAGGCAGACACGACTGTATAATCAGCAGGTCTTGCAGTGTTTTTTTTCAATTAAAAACGTAAAATTAATATTTAATTGCCTAAAGTACTACAAATTCATGTACTAGCCTGATTGCAGAACTTTTAGATTACCACCTAGTTTTTGAGGCATTGCAAGCTGATGCTTTGCCTTTTACCTCCAAACATAACCTATTGGCTTGCCAATTGCAAGTAAAGAAGATGTCAAGTAGCATTCACTAAATACAATTGAAGGTCAAATGCCATTCAAGATGGCAACTAAGGTGTGCACTACATTTTCAAGATAGGAGGTAATATGAAATGTTCAGTATTCTAAGCAGTGAACTCATATTGACTACACATCCTGATTGGCTTCGCCCAGCTTGTCTCCGCATTCTCCTGGGTTCCTATCAGATTAAAATGTGTACCTATAAAATCGCTTCTTTGATTTGGGCAACACTATTGAGTTGCTTAGGACCGATATACATCTTTGATGCTAATGTTGATTTCTTTGTTGCAACAGATCAGAGTCGTTGTGCTTTAATCTCTTGGTACGGTGTCATCAAAGAGGTTTTGTAGAGGATGAAGTAAAACTGAGAGTTGAGAGGAACAAATAACTGTAAATCTTGTATTTTTGTTTCTCTATACTTTTCACATATTCCTTAGCTTATCATCCTTGCTATATGTACTTTCTTTGAATGTCTGTTTCAACCAAGAGAAACGGCTTCCTACCTCAATGAATTACTTTATAAATAGAAACTTGATATATTTTGTTTAAACGATTTGTTTAGCAAAATGAAAAAAATAGTCTATGCACCCGGGACATGCATCTGGCTTCGACGTCCCCATTTTACCAAAAAAATAAAAGAAATAAATAAAATTCTTCCTACAAAAGTCCATGTAATAACAAGCATCAAAGATTCCCTTGCATCAAGCCTAGCCAACCAAGGAGAATAAAACCATGTTCACGAAATAAATGCGAAGCTGACCAGGCAAAAATGCAAAATACTAAAAGTTTTGACCTTAGTGAGGGTCCTAGCCACTTCATTATGAAAGTGAAGCCATCATAATTCCATTTTTAATGGCCTCATCTTTCCCCTCAATAAGACCTAACCGAATGAATTATTACACTCCAAAAGAGGATGACTTCCAACCTAATTGCTTTTAGAAGAAACAAATTGAAAGCACAGCTCTTCTCTAATTCAAAGAATTAAATGCTAGTACACATGGATCAACGTGGCTTAATTATATAATAATAAGATTTAAAATGCTATTATACATGAGACCAAGTGTCATAATAACTAAAAACTCAGTAATATAATAAGGATATAAATGCAATCATACATAAGATCAAGAAAGATGGTGACTAACAGCACAAAGAGCAGTAGCTCACCTGGCAAAGGGTTCGACTCACAAGTCAGAAAGTCATGAATTTGATACCCGGGGTGTGCATCTCGCTTCGTGCTCCCCGTTGTACCAAAAGAAATAGTTATTAAGAATTTATGATTGCGAATAAAATTCATGAAGTCAACTCTATTTTGATAGGGTGCAGGCTTGATTTTGGTTTTAGTTCAACGTTAATATCTCATCATATCATTATATGTACTCCTCGACAGAAAAAAGAAAACAGAATTTAGTACATGAATGACCTCCATAATACAACCACATTTTACAGATTCAATACCCTGTTGGTATCATCAAAAAACAAAATCCATTTTGACTCTGTCATCATAATTCAATGGGGTAAAGCAATAAGACGGTGAATATATATGAAACCCCGATTGTCAAAAATAAAAAGAGAAATCAAGAAACGAGAGCAACAACAATGTCTACTGTGAACCATCAAAAACAGAAACTAAATAGAGGCGAGGGGTTGTGTGGGAGAGAGAGATTAATCTCACAGCATCAATGGAGCCAGGGCCCTATCTCTTAGCATGCCTTTGCTTCTTCTCTCTCATGGCTTGAATCTTCTCAAGCATCATTCCTTCCCGAACCTTAGCAATGAACTTATCTGCCTTCACATTAACATCAGAACTAGGACAAAAGAGTGAAGTTCCACTCACATTCTCACTCTTTCCTGCTTGACACTCCCTCTTCCAATCGCTTCTCTTGGTAACATACTTGTTCTCCGTCAGTATAACTCGTTCAGCCCGCCTTTCCGACCCCAATGGAGGTGGCGGAGGCGGAGGAAGAAGAGGCGGCAACGACCTGCCACTGCTGCTGCTGCTGATACTACTGATTTCCATTTTGTGTTTCTCTTTCACTCTGATCACCGGCGAGGGCAATGGCGGCAACAGAGGCGGGAACGCGACGGGAGAATCGGAATCCTGGATACCGACATTCTCCCTCCTGGGTTTCTCCCTCTTTTTGGTGGGGGCAAGATGGAGAGGTGTGGACGGCGGCGGAATTGAAACCGGAGCCGAATGAACCCGTGGCTTCTCGATCTTAGTTTCTTTTGGGTTTGAGAAGAGGTGGTGGAAGATGGACGGAGGCCGCGGCTCCGGCAGAAGGGCCGGGATCTCGGCGGCGACATGTTCGGAGCTTTTGTTCTTCTTCTTCCTGTCCTTCTTCCGGGAGCTCACGGAGGCGAAGGCCATCGAAGCGTCCTTGCTTCGATGCTTGTACTTCTTCACCTTCTCCTCCGCCGCCCTTGGTTGCGGCGGCGGCGGCAGCGGCAGCTGTGGTGACGTTGGTGGCGGAGAAAAGGAATGCGTTCTGCGCATTAGAGCATCGTCCCGGCTTGCGAATCTTTCAAAATCCGGAATTCGTGAATCACGACGCGGAGATTCCACTGGACTCTGATCACTCATTGGATCTAACCGTTCATTTTTCTGATCATTGTTGTCGTGGAAAAGAATAGCGGCTTTCGATTGGGGAGTTTTTAACAAACTCCGATCACCCATTGAATCTAACCCTTCACTTTTCTGGCCATTATGGTCGCCAGAAAACCAGACTTCCTTCGATCGGGGAGTTACTTCTTTCATCAGAAGACTGCTCTCGTCGAGCTTAGATTCATAAAACCGAGAAGGAAACTCCTGGCCTTCGTCCTCTCGTTGAATCCGGGCGTTGTCGGGATTTCCGGCGAACTCGAAGAGCTTCGAAGCAAATTGGTCGCCCTCTTCTTGCTGGTGGTGGCCGGAACCGGTAGCGGAGGAGTTCCGGCTCAGGATTCCGGCGAGGATAGCGAAGAGGACTAAGAGTAAGTTGAAGGCGTCCCAAGGCTTGAAAAGGAGAACGCGGCGGAGGAGCAGCGAGAAAGGAGAGAGAAGGGAAGGGATGTAAGAGATGAGGACGACGGCGACCAAGAGAGCTGGAACGAGTGCCATTGGGGACAGGATGAAGGTAGACATTCCGACGCCGTACCGGCGGCTGTGGCGGCTGTGGCGCCTCTGGTTGTAAGCGGGCTCTGCCCAGAACGGTGGGTTGTTTCTGCCCTCCGCCTCCATTGGTGGAGAGAAGAGAGAGGCTCCTGATACGAGCGATAAGTTTTCAAGAAAAGAAAAGAAGAGGCTTGTTTTTGCGTTGTGTTTGGTGCTCTCCAGGTATTGGGACATGGGAAGACGCACGCTGCGGTCTTTCACGAGAGATCGAATTTTTTTATTTTTAATTGATAAACATTTCATTCTATTTGTGATGTTGCACTTTCGTTAAATCTTAAGGAAAACCTTTTGTAGAGAGAGAGAACTCATTGATAAAAGTCCAGAGACAACGAACTTTTTGTTATGGAGAAGAATAAGAAAAAGAAGGAAAACTAAAATAATATAATTGATACGGGTACACTTTTTTTACTATTCACACCTTTTTTTTATACCGTTATTATAATTTTATCCTTATTAAAATCCAAAAATTACTCTCAAACTTTTAAATGTTTCTCCTTATGCGCGGAGCTGGTTCTTTTCTTATGGTTGACAGTTTCATATTATTTTCATTATGACTTATAACTTTAAGCTTGATTCAATACACGATATCGATATCATCTATCATCTTATAATACTTCGAATTCGATCCGGAAAAAAATATGAAAGAAAAGAAAAAAAGGAGAGGAGAACTGATTTGAAGACGATTTAAATAATTTGGTAGGATATTTCATTGATTTGATGTAATGTATTGATTTTATTTTCGACTATAATCAAAATAAAAAATGAAGTCAAGTAAGGCCTATCTCTCTTGTTGAAAAGGCGCACGTGTATGTTTTGAGAGGAAAAGCACATGAATTTGATTTGAGACATATGTTTGGTTCGGGTTCAATTTCAAACCGGATTCTTGTTCGGGTTTAGTTTCAAACCCCAGAGAATTGAAGAGAGCGAACCTCATTATGTTGGGGATCTTGTATTGTGAATCATTTTGCGTTGTGAATACCATCTACCTCCTATGTTTTGTTCATGTGAGTCCCTAAATAATTTCTGTTTGTTTCCAATGCTTCTGCCTTTCCATCAAATACCTTTTATTTTCACCAAAGTTGATTTTATGAATGAAATATTACATATGGAAGCTCCACCGGAGCAAGCATAAATGCATAGCAATCGATCAAGAGACCAAAGGAGACAAGTGAACATGCCATACAAGATCAATTACACAAATATAGACCTTGGCAAATTCACTACTGATACTCGTCAACTAGTTTGATTATCTTGCACTAATCTTCTGTGTGCTCATTGAAGTTTGCCCTCCACCCCTTCATTGATTCTTGTTACATAGTTTTCAGGACTATGGAACTGGAACTTCAGTTCTAGTTCCAGCTACCCACTCTTGGTGGTGCACGGTTGATGGGCCTTTTATGTGTCAAGGCTCACGTTCGATTATGATGGGAATTGGAGTTGTAGTTCCAGTTCCAGTTCCGTAGTCTTGGGCTTTGGAATCAAACACCTCCTTAAGACCCAAGTTAGTACTTGACGAACTGCCATCTCTCCTTTCCAATCAGATTGCTCGTCTTTGTTACTCTTGCCTCTTGCCAATTTTCCAATCTAGTCCACCGTCACCTTGGCATAAACCCCGTTACTTCCTCCTTTAATAAGTCAACATGAAATGCCTCGGTTGGTTAGTGCTTCTTTTGATCTAGTTTTGATGAGCCTTCGTTGAAATTTATCTTCGGCAGGATCACCTTAATCTTTTTGAGATGGCTCAATGAAATGCTCATAAGTTGAGAGTGAATGTAACTATTTCCATATCTACAAATGCATGGAAAACAAGCTTAAGACCTTGTTCTTGGTTGGCAAGCTGGGGTTAAAGGATGTCCTATTAGATATGCATGCCTTGGGTATCGAACCCTGACCTTCAACTGGAAGGTTTTCTCAGTCTACCCACTAGCCGCAGGAACTTTGACACGAACTCACATATATTGGTCAAGTATGGAAATATCACAAATTTCATTTAGAAAGATATCATTCTTTTAATGTGTTGCATGTATTCTAAGGCTGTTACTCAAATACTTTTTTTTAAAGCTTCGTGTATAAATCCATTAGTTCATTTGTGTAAGCAAATAAAGAGACACCCCATATCAATAAAAGTCGGATAAGTGGATAAAAAATACCCGGGTTGTGCATCTGGCTTCGGCCTTCCCTTTGTACTTGTACTGATTCAGATTGAGCAATAGCTCACCTGGCTAGAAGGACATCTCACAGGTTAAAGGTCATGAGGTTGATACCGGGGCATGCATCAGGTTTCCATCGCCCCATGTACCCAAAAGAAAAACATACTGATTTGGAGGTTAATTGTTCCAGCTTATGCTCTTTGACCCAACATAAGATCAAATAACCATGGAGATCCTTCCACAATGAAGTATGTGTCCATTATCTCAACAACAAAGTAAATTCATTTGTTCCAAATCATTTTATGGATATTTCTTCGGATTGTTTCAGAAAAACATGCTTTCATAATATCATCATATTTTTCTCGTAAATATGTTCTACTGCATAAGACATGTACTAATAGATCTAAACAGAAAATTTCTGTATTTTATACAAAGCATTAACTAATACACCTTGTAGATCTTATAGTCCTTTGTCACGCAAATGAACTATTAGGTAGACTTTTCACCAAATGGAAGAACGATCTTTCACATTGGTCCTTTGTTTATTCAGTTAGCCTTCTTGTGTGTCTTTGTGTGGCAGTGTCGTGTGTGTGTGTAGAGAAAGAGAGAGGGGGGGGGGGGGGGGGGGGGGAGGAGAGAGAGAGAGATGGAAGGAGATATCATCTTGGCCATGTTTTCTTTGCCTCTCGATTTTGAATTTTCCACGAGTTTATAAGATCCGAATCACAAGAGAACGGATCCAAAGCCTGAAACAAACTTGAGAAAGTTTAACCTGTGATTTAATACCCATGTGAATCTTCACACTAATATACGACCTTATTGTCAACTTTCTTAACCTCAGAAATCATGACTGAATTAAGCTACTCCCGCACAGAAAGGACGTCTACCATCAAACTTGTCTCATCACAACCAACGGGTCCCTTAAATTAATCATACGAGCTTTCCTGCCTAGACTCTTTTCCGTAATTGCCTTGAAATAAACGTACTCTCTCTCCACACACACACAAGAAATGGAGTAGCACAGAGATGCGAGTTTCGATTAACCTTGTGCCTCAGTTTTTTCGAAAAAATTGTCTTCATGTGTGGAATTCTTAGCATCTAATCCAACATCCCCTAGAGCATAGCAGCCTCAATGCGATTCTTCCTTTGAATCCTTAACTTCTTTTTCCCCCTAGACTCTTTCCCGTAGTTGACTCGAAATAATGACTCTCTATGCTTCCATTAATCCTCAACTTCTTTTTTTCCCTAGACACTTTTCCGTAGTTGACTTGAAATAATGACTCTCTCACACACAGAGACACAAAAGAAATTAAGAAATGAAGTAGCACAGTGATGTGAGTTTCGATTAACCTTGTGCCATAGTTTCTTCGAAAAAAAATTCTTTTGTGGAATTCTCAGCATCTAATCCAACATCCCCTACAGTATATCTGCCTCAAATGCGATGCTTCCATTGAATCCTTAACTTCTTTTTTCCGCTAACTTTATCAATATTTTGCAGTTACAGTAAAAGAGCTCACTGAGGTTAAAGTAAACTGCAATTTAGATATGATAGCTTCCACTTCATATATGCTCGAATCTGCCTATAACTTGTACAACGGCTTCAAATATTCAACAGCCGATAACTTTATCTGTAACAATTGATCACCCCATCTATGCCAATGCAACGCAATATCAAAGAAATTATTAGATTAATTTTGAAATCAACCAGGAAACAAGATGCAGATTCCACAATCTGTGGGAACTACGGTTGCTATGTTCAAGTTTCAACTATTGGAGGGCATTTATAACAAAAGGAATTCATGGTTTGAAAATCACAACTTTTACTTAAAGCATATGGAACAGCGAGAGAAGGCATTTGGTTTCAAGTTGCCGCATGCTGACCCCAGAGAGACAGGGTAAACAACCACGGGGACATTGTTAAATTTGGGCAAACCCAAAAATGCTGAAAGCGACCCTTTGCACTCAAGATAAACCACAAAGAATTCGTGGAAGTGATGTTAGCTTATGGTAGAGGCTCTGCACATCAACTGAGGTTGCAGCGATGGCACTGAGTGAGGCTTTTGTAATGGAGAGTCGATCACAATTACAATAATGTGGATGTGGATAACCAAGATGTGCTCTGAGCAATGACAAATAGCTCCGTCATTAATTAAGAAAGAGTGTCTACATCTTAATGGACTCATTGAGGGTGTCAATTCGTATCAAGTGTTGATTTTGATTTGCAGCGAAGCGGCGCCGTAGGGCTTGAATTGTTTGCACAACTTCTTCAAGGTGGTTTCGTACCGGAGAAAAAAAGAGATCAAAGAGGACTTTAAAATAGTTATTACTGTAATACTTCTACTTCTACTTCTCCTTTTTATTCTTGTACAACTTTTACTACTTTGGATGTCCGTTACAGTCAAGAGAAGCGGCTCCACGCTGTAATGCCTCTTTCGATTACTTTATAAATGGTAACTGTTATATTTACTTGAAAAACATTTTTTATATTTGAATAGGAAACAGGTTCATGGAATATGGAAGGGAGCCCTCTTCTCATATTCCATGACCAATATTGAAGAGGCCTTATGACCACTAACAACTAGGAGTTATCATCTCCCACTTCTCATGACCCAATGATTTCCTCCTATTATTTAATGGCTTTCTCAATTGTAATACCTTTTCACTTGTACCAAAGTACAACTCTCATGAGTTGTACGTATTGTGCGATTCTCAATTGTATCACCTTTTCACTTGTACCAAAGTGCATTCCTATGACTTATACTTGTTATGCGGTTTTTATAATCAATATATTTTTCATGCATAACAACTCATGTTTATGTTTTCATACAACTAGAAACTCTAAACATGTCTCAACCCTATGCTAGTAATATATTTAGCAAACAAATCTTCATTAATACTTTTTGTCAAGAGGTATGCTATCATATCCCATATAGGAAGGTAAGAGATATCTATTTTATTCTTTTGTACCATATCATATACATAATGATATTTTACCGTTATTGCTCTTTGAGCTATCAACTCTACTCTTTATCGGAGTAAAGGTTGTGTTGTATTCCAATAGAGTTGGCTCATTGGCTATATGTAGCTTCAAATCACGAATGAAGTGTTTTGTCCAAATGATACTGGTTGTAACCATACTATAAGTAATATACTCGACCTCTTGTGTATGCAATTCTACATAACCATGTTTCTTGTATGATAAAGGAACACCAATTACAAACAAAAAAACTTAACTGGAGGTTGATTTGTTGTCAACTTTACTCCTAGCAAAAGTCAACATTTGAGTATTCATTTATTTTTAATTCATTTGCTTGATAACATAATTTCAAAAGCCTTTCCTCCTTTTAGATATCACAAGATCTTCTTTATGAAAACCTAATGTTGTCAACCAAGATTACTTTGATATCTACTCATAAAACCAACAATAAAGTTGATATAAGATCTCGTATACAATATAACATACATCAAGCTACCAAAACTTAAGTATAAAGAACATTTGGTTTTTTTGTCTATTACCTAGACAATCAACTTTACTAAGCTTGACCACTTTTGTAATGGGTATGCTTGTATACTTGTAATCATCCATTATGAATTTCTTGAGGATATAGTCAATATATATCTTTTGATTTAGACATAATAGTTTAGATCAGTGTTATCCATATCACACTGTAGAGCCGTGTTTAATGAGAACAAGAAGTCTAGCATGACTTCCTAGTAGTCACATTTTTGCACCACACCTAAGCAACAACAATATTGTTCTCGATTAATAGAGCAACCAATTTTTCAGGAGAGAAAAGCCCTCTCACAGTTGTTCCTAGACAACAATAGCAACGAAATACTTAGTTGCATTTTACCATAAAAGACACACGGTCTGTTTCAGTTCTCCACAACATGGCATATTCAACAACAAACCACAAGATGCAGCACAAATCGCAGCATAGCGATCAACAGTAGAACAACAATGCTTCCGATGAGTCTACCACTGCCTAGGGTTGCTCCCACCGACCGTGCTCACTTTGATACCATGTAAGAAAAGCAATGCATGTACGTTGAAATGAATGAAATGATTATATTGTAGGAACCTCTCAAAAGAGAGGAATAATGCAATCAAGCCATCAAAGCTCTATTTCTTAGTGTACAAGAGAGACCACTATATAGAAGAGGCATCAGCAGCAAGGCCCTCCAAATGGCTAGATTTCTAGTCGTTAGAGGATGCCCGATGGCTAGAATTCTAGCCGTTGGGATCCCTTGTTGTTAGGTCTCCTTCAACAAAATATAAACTAAAATATTAAAAAGAAAAGAAAAAAGGAAAAAGTGTGCACAAAAGCAAATACACATTATGTGCAAAGTAAATTTTTAACAAATGCTACCCAAGCAACAATATAACAACAAAGATGTTAAAAAGGAAGGAACAAAGTGTGAAGTTTGCAAACATGCACATGCCAATCCACATGCATGCCGTATAAGCATAAATAGTTGAGATGCCTAAAATGTACTGAATTGGATAGCAATTAGTTTCTCTAAAGGGAGTCATGGTACTGTATTACCATAGGTCACGGTGATGCAACCACGAGTTACACTGATCAAAGGTAAAAATGCATATAAGGTTGAGTTTAGCATGCAATGATTTACTATTCATATTTAACAAAATAAACTTTTGGGGTCTTAGACTCTTTGTTAGGTGGCTTTATGTTCATGAAATGTGAGTCCTTCATTTTACATTATTTTAAATATCAATACTATGGCATACTAAACTTTGTAAGAGTTTCCACTACAATGTATAAAATCACTTACAAGATTTTTGTATAGTTAGATCTAATATAGAGGTCAGAATTATGCAAAGAAGAGTTTGCACCACCGAATAGTTTAATTGTTTTTAGATTATATTCTCGAAGAAAGAATTCTTTAGATTTGTGCCACTCAAATCATCCCACTCCTCGAGCATTTTTATCATTGTAAGATATCGGCTGTAGGACTCCCCTAAGATAGATCAGGATGGCAATTAAGAAGCCCAGTAGTGTACCACTCCACTTAGTGTGCAATGAGACGCTTGCTTCTGGTTTTGGTTGGGTAATACAGCAGCATTTGAACTGTCCATCGATGCACTCACTGTTACCAGAACTGCACATTCCCTGGGTTGACCAAATAGCTACATTCTGGGTCTGAGTGCTGGACACTTATCTAGGTTCACCACAATGTTACATTTTGTGTTCTTTTCAGCAGGTAATATTTTAACTGTTTGAGATCGCACGGACTTTCACTTCTAGGACCATTGTTATTATTATGAAGATCACTTACAGCCAGCAGTCACCACTTATTCTGGCCGTTGAGCAGGCCCAATTCATGTTGATCATCTGACTATCCATTCATGTATTTTTTTCTCATAGTAATGCACACACCTAGCCCTTTCCAGTGGGTCGTGTAAACCCAATCATCTCCTCTTTTCCCATTCGCCTTCCCTTTCAAGATAAAAAAGTAGATGTCCTTTTCTCCCTTCTTCACAATAGGCAACCGGATTTTCTCCCTTTCTGTTGCAAGAGTCGATTTAGCAAGACGGTGTCAGGCATTTGGTATCCACTACTGCGAACTGTGAATCAACTCTATGTAATACGAAGTTAAGTTGCATAATGCACATTGCGAAAAAGAATAAGTTCAAGAGAGCGTGTGCGTATATGTGGGTGTGTGTGTGAGAGAGAGGGGGGATTTGTGTACTTCTCTATCTCTGTCTCCCACTTAACAGTTAACAACAGCGTCATAAAGATTTCCTCATCAATCGTGACATACCCATTTTTCAAACTCTACACCCATGAACACTCGCAAGCCAATCATTCTAATTAATTAGTACAGTGATAAGCCAGCATAGCTAACACGTTGGACGTATGTAATAAGGTTTGAACGTGACCGTATGAAAAAATAAATTGTAAAAATGTTAAAAAGAGAAAGAGAATAACCGCGGATAAAGAATGTTACTACTAGGGTTACGTGCTACATGTAAACAAATAATTCATGTATCTCGTATGGGAAAAGGCTAAGTTGTTGTAGTAATAAACCAACATAACCAAAAAAGAGCTCTCACTAAGCCTTCAGGCTTCATGCTAGACATTGGAAACACATTAGACACTCAGATAAGAACGATTAGCCGTACACTACTGACTAAGAGTACTGCTCGACAAAAATCTGCGCACAACAAAGACGGGGTTTATCTGTAAATGCTTGAGTTCAACTGTTAACTTTCATATTATTTTCGTTAATGAAAAGCAGAAAGAGTTCATACCCACAGGAATTCCAATTTCCAACCATACACGACTCGAATTTAGATCTTAAATTCATACCTGAAGTGGCATGACACGCTAATTCCTGACAGATTCCCTCAATGCGCGTCGCCCGAACAATCCCGTTCTGCCGGCAACGTCTCCGGGAAACAGATGCCTCTGCCGGTTGTAAACCATGGCAGAGGAAACTCTGAGAGAAAGCCAGGGAGAAGGATATCCTGAGAGATCCATCTCAATCTTCCCCGCTTCCGGAAGCTCGCCGCAATGTCGCCGGAGAAAACGAAGTCCTAAGACGACGAGAGACCGGAATCGGAGCGCCGGGCACGCCGAGACAGTTTTGATAAATCTCCTCGTCTCAGCCGCAACAACACTCACAAAACCATGACAAAACTCTCCTCTCGTTAGCCGATCACCGAAACGCGTTGAATACGACACGCGTTGTGTACATTTTCTCTCACGTCTTCACACATGGCGACGCAGACACGATAGCGACAACCCATGTGACACATACCTCTTGCATGAAAATCTGAACCTTACCTTGGTGAAGATTGAGATTTTTTGGGGTGAGTGATCAAAGATGAGTTTCAATGAAAAAATACATTTGAGTCCAAAGTAGCTCAACTGGTTAGTGGGTCAACTCACTCGTTGAGGGTCATGAGTTCCATACCCAAGTCACACATCTAGCTTCGGCCATCCTATTATAGAAAAAGGGTAAAAGCTTACTCTACTGATATGGTTGGCAATTGCATGCTCCACCATTGTTAATTGCATCAAAGGTGGTGCATTTAGCTTGGTATGAAAAGAGTGGGAATCCCCCCTCCCCTTCCCTGCCCCACCCCGGAACAAACTCGGCGTCACCGTGTTTTAGTGAATAATTATAACATTTTTCCTTGTTATCTAGTGTCATAACTTAGATGTCAAACATAAATAGTTTTCATTTTGGCATTTTCGCAAAAGGAAATTAACATGCATAATTATATTCTTTCCAAAGCAATATGAACATTAAACACTGTGATTTGTAATAATTATCAACATAATCAAGACAACCAATTATTTAGGGTTTTACTCCAAACATCAGTCAGATCACAATGCAATTATTGGGAGATACTAGTGTGTGTGTGAGCGTGAGTGCATGCATGCATGTCTCTGTGTGTTTAACATACCCTTAAGTGATGTTGGAACACTGGGTCTCTACCGATGTTGTCGTGTGGGCAATACTTGGCTGAGTGACCCAATAGAAAGAACAGATGCTACACCCTGTCACTGGGCCTACATTTAGGAATGACAATTGGAACTCGGCCCACCGACCTGACCCGGACCTGGCATGAGAAATGGGGTCTATCCAGGTCTTCAAAATGAACCCCAAAAGAAGTCGAGTCGGGTTTGGATAAGCTTGATTTTGAACGAACCCAACATGACCCGACTTGTCAACCCGATTTTGCCACCGCCACCTATGAAAGACTTGATTAAGGCCAGATTTTCATTTAAAGGACCTGGTAACTTACCATTTCACATACTTTCTTTGGCTGGTTTTGTTCTTTGCTATATTAGATAGCACACCTAGTGCAAACATCTTACTGAAACTGCCCAGACACTACATTAAGATCTGGGCATTGGAGAAAGATTGCCCACAGTGGTAGCAAACGTACAATGGTATCCAATGTATTTAATTCAATTAATCAATATTCTATTTAAGAAAATATTAATTGCTGATTTCAATCTAATTATGCTTCTTTATTCAAGTGTTCTGAATTATAATATACCAAATTTCTCCTAGATCGTGAAATACAAAAAAAGTAGGTGTTGTATGTATCGGCCCGTATAATGCCATACTTAGCAACACAACATACTAGTCGCAGCCTGTGATGCATCACAAAGTCATACCGTATTGTAGCGTATCATACTCAGACTGTAGAGGTTTTCTTTACAACCTTGGTTCTGCCGAAGATCTCTAATACAATATCGTGGCTGGAGTTGCAATAATTCAAGCTAGCACCATCTCATGAATCTCTTAAGATCGCGATCATAATGCAACTAAAAATTGTAAACTGGAATCCAATGCTTGCCTTTGCAAAGATAAGGTGTTGAGAACCGAATCAAAATCTTGACAACCAAGATAACACGTGAAGCACCGGACAAACACTGATACGATACGACAGTGCGTGTTTACTCGGTGTCGGACATGGTCAACGCGTGTTTGGGGCAAGAACGGTTTTGTCCGAGCCCGCTTTTCTCTTCAAAAGAAGAAAGAAAACGTCGAGTTCGGACCTTTCCCCCTTGGCGCGCCCTCACCTCTGCTGCATCACCGTCGCTGCACTCTGGTACTCTCTCTCTCTCTCTTTCTCTCTTGGTGTTTGGTGTTTTCAGTTAGCAAATTCTTTTCTTTTCGAGGTTGAAGTAGGGTTTTCAAATTGGGAAGTAGGTGCCTTTGGTTCATGTTATTTGGTGAATTTGTGGTTCATCCTCCTTCTCCTTTCCTTCTTGTAACTAATCTATCTCACTTTGTGTTCGTATATTTATGAGAAAGGGCTTGCCGCTCGGCAAGTAAATAATTTGGTTATTTATCTTTGTTATTTCCCTCCTTTTATGTTGTTCCATTTGTTGATTCGTGTTTGGGATAATAAAACTCTTAGGTTCTTTCTTTAACGTGCCGGTGTCTCATTTGGATTGGGCGTTTTCCCATTAAAATTTCATGGAAACTGTGTTTTGATCACTTTCTTTAGCAATGATGAAAATTATGGCTCGTATTGGTATATTCTTGAGGGATGAAAGTAGATGGACTTGTCTGTCGAGTATGCTGGTTGGTTTAATTTAGGGCAATTGGCATACAGTTACTGTTGTTTTATTTTGGTCGTCTTATGTTCCTTGTATGAATTTGGATATTGGTGGACTTGATACTCTGTTAGTAACTGATAATAAATAACTGAATTGAATATTCTATGCGTCTCTGAATCCATGGTTTTCTGAAATCGCATTGTCCTGCAGATCTTCTACACCTATGGGACACAATGACCATATGTTGCAACATTCTCCACTTTTTAAAGAAATCATTGATCACAAACTCTGAAATAATGCTATTATGAACAACCCCTAATGTGTCTTTAGAGCGAGAGATTACCGGTAAGCTCAATTGGCTTTAAACGGCATCACTTTCAATTTCGTACTTGAGAATCATATCTTTGAAATAGTTATCATGCCTTATGAACTCCGTAAAGACCGTAAAAGATGGTATACAAATGATGTACTCTATGTGCATGCTGCTACTTGCAGTTCTGTAAAGAGAAAGACATCACGATGATTCTCGCGATGTGAAGAGATTGACCCTCACAAGAGGGATTTATGTACATTATATGACTCAAAGAGAACAATCATGTTTTTGTTCACTCTAAGTGTTGTCCGTATAGCATTGTATCATACGATACGATACACGATATTGTATCATATAAGATATATTATCATGTTATATAATGCGATACCTACATATGTTTTTGTTAGAAGGTGATTAGTAGTGAAATTTCTCATTTGAAACATCACCTAGCAGGTATTAGGAAAGAGGTTGATCCTGTTGAGATTAACAAGAAACAAACACTTTATAAATAATAAAAAACAACTTACATCACAAGCTCCATCCATGGAGTGGTCGGCCACATATTTCCAGCCGCCTCCTTCCAATCACGATTTCTCACTTAAGACTCTAACCCTAATGACTCACTAATTTATACTAACAATCTAACTTGAAAGACAAAACTACCCCTAGTAAGTGGCTGGTAGGATACGGGTCCTAATGGATCCAACCCATATTACATTTATTTACATAACTTACTAGGTCTATTACGCTTACTTACATAATTAACTAAATTTACATATAAACTAAATTCTGCATCTAGACAATCAAGATTCAAGTTGATCTCCAACACGCCCCCTTAAGTTGAATCTTGGAGATTTATAATTTTCAGCTGTTGAAGAGTTTTCTGGAGTCCTCCTGCTAATGATGGTTTTGTGAGAATATCTGCTAATTGCCGTTCTGAACATACATGAATGAGATAAAAAATGTCTTGTGAAATCTTCTCTCTGATGAAATGACAATCTATCTCAATATATTTGGTCCGATAATGGAAAACTAGATTGAGTGCCATTTGAAGGGCTGCTTTGTTATCTGTGTAGAAGGGAACTGGAGTAGTTATTTTTAGACCAAGTTCTGTCAGCAGAGATAATACCCATGATCCTTCGTATATACCCAATGCAATTGCACGATATTCAGCTTCTGCACTAGATCTAGATACCACAGATTGTTTCTTACTTTTCCAAGATACAATATTGCCCCCTAAACAGACCACATAACCAGAAGTTGATTTTCTGTCTGTCTTTGAACCTGCCCAATCAGCATCAGAGTATATCTTCAGGTCTAGTGATGAATTGGAGGTATATAATAAGCCATATGTTATTGTAGACTTCAAATATCGGATGATATGAAAGACAGTATTCATGTGATATTTGGAAGGGTTATGCATCCACCTGCTAACATAACCAACTGCAAAATAGATATCGGCACGTGTAATAGTGACATAGATCAACTTTCCAACTAATTTTTGGTACCTGCGAATGTTCTCATATGGTTCTGTACAATTGTTATCCTCTTCCTTGGGTATCTCCATAGGAGTTGAGCATAAGCGACAATCTTCCATTTTGGTTTCCTTTAATAAGTCCATGATATATTTTCTTTGACATAGGAATAAGGCATTTCTCCTATGAACAACTTCTATACCCAGAAAATAATTCAGTCTTCCCAGATCCTTTAAGTCGAATAGAGTGTTGAGTTTCTTCTTTAAATCAATAATGCCTGTAGTATCATCTCCTATAATAATAATGTCATCAACATATACCAGTAATATGATAATTTTCTGATCTTGTTTGATGAAGAGAGTATGATCACTATTGCATTGTGTGAAACCAAGGGTTCGAACCCCATCGCTAAATTTTTCAAACCATGCTCGTGGAGACTGTTTCAATCCATAGTTTGATTTCTTTAATTTACATACCTTCTCTTGTTCCTGTCCATAACAATATCCAGGGGATAAGTCCATATAAATATCTTCTGTGAGATCACCTTGGAGGAAAGCATTCTTCACGTCCAACTGTCATAGTTCTCATCCTTTATTGATTGCCAGACTTAACAGGATTCTGATAGTATTCATCTTGGCTACAGGAGCAAATGTTTCTGTATAATCAATCCCATACGACTGACTATATCCCTTAGCTACTAACCTCGCTTTATATCTTTCTATATTCCCATCAGCCTTATACTTGACAGAAAATACCCACTTGCATCCCACAGTTTTTCTTCCTGACGGTAGATCAGTTAAATTCCAAGTTTGGTTGCGCACAAGGGCTGAAATTTCCTCTTCCATAGCAGCTTTCCATTCTGGAAGTTGCTTGGCTTCTTCGTATGTTCTTGGAACAAATGTATTCTCTGCATTCATTACGAACAGTTGATATTTTCTTGGGAAATCAGAACAAGATACCATTTTTTCCAAGGCATACTTCCTGACTGCACGGTTACCTTTCCTGATAGCAATAGGTAGATTATCCGATTCACTATCTGGAGTACTCGGAGTAACTGGAGGAAGTGATTAATCTGATTCTTGATGTAAATTTCTATCACCCATCGGATCTGGAAAAAATATGTTTCGGTTACCTCTATTATACACTTGCCACTCTTTCTCTTCATTAATGAATGGAATTTCAGCAGGAGGAAGTGGAAACACCTGAGTGGACTGCATATCTGATGAGGAATCTTCTTGTATTTTATAAAATGGCGTGTCTTCGTGAAAGGTCACATCCATTGTAACATAAAATTTCCTCTTTAATGGATCATAACACTTATATCCCTTCTAGGTAGTCGAGTATCCCAAGAAAATACACTTGACTGATCTTGCATCTAATTTATCTCGAGCCCCTTGATAAATATGAACAAAGCAAGTACAACAAAAAACTCTCGGTAGTACATGAAACTGTTTCTGAGATGGACAAAGAGTGGAAGGGAGTATTTCCACTAAGAATCCTGCTTGGCATGCGATTTATAAGGAACACAGATGTAAGAACTGCTTCACACCAACAAGATTTAGGTATATTGCTTCCAATTAAGAGTGTGCACAACACTTCTAAGATATGTCGATTCTTCCTCTCAGCAACACCATTTTGTTGAGGTGAATGAGAGCATGATGTCTGGTGTAAGATTCCATGCTGTAAAAAATAGGAGTAAAGAGATTGAGACATAAATTTTCCACCATTGTCACTGCAAATTTTTTTTATAGTACTTTGAAATTGATTTTGTATAAACTGACAGTATACTGGGAGGTTCTTCTTCACTTCATCTTTAGTCTTCATAAGATAAATCATAGTAAATCTAGTACAATCATCAATAAATAACACAAAGTACTTATATCCCTGCACAGAAGTCGTAGAGCATGGGCCCCAAATATCAGAATGTACAAGATCAAATGGAATAGAAACTCTATCTTCATTTAATGGAAATGAAATACGGTGATGTTTTGCCTTGTGGCAAGTTTCACAATTCAAGTTCACATCATTACAAGTACTAAATTCAGGTAATAATAACTTTATTTTTTAAAACGGTAAATGGCCTAATCGCCTATGCCAACAAGATATATCTTCTATTTGCTTTTCTGTAATGGTAGATGATTGTAGTGCAGATCCCTTATTATCTTCGCAAAAGTAGAGGCCTCTCTTTATGTTACCAGTCTTGATTTCCTGAAATACACATCCAGTAGAACCAAATGTTATTCTACATTTCAGATCCTGAGTTAAAGAAAATACAGATAATAAGTTCACTGATATGTTTGGAACATGTAAAACATTGTGTAAAGTTTCAAATGATGTAATAACACTCCCTCTTCCCACAATCGGAGTAAGAGATCAATCTGCTAGTTTGATATTGATGTTCTCTTGTGTCAATTCATACGTATCTAAGAATTCTCTCCTGCTGATCATATGGTCTGTAGCTCTAGAATCAATAATCCATATTCTTGAATAGAAAGAATTTACATTACCCTGGGTTAGAAAGGAAAATGGATAGGCCATGGTTGCTTGAGAGTCATTGTGAGAAGAAGTAGATGGCAATTGCGAATCAGTCAGGCGTGCCTTTAACAGTTCTATTTCCTTTTTCATATCAGCCAGTGAAGTTGAGGTATCTTCAGTTTTTTGTTTATCAGTCTGATCACTGCTGAAATATACCTTAGATTTATTCTGAAAGTAAGTAGGCTTTCCAACAAGATTCCAGCAAGTTTCCTTGGTGTGTCGAGATTTTTCACAATGGGTGCAAAGTAACTTATCCTTTTCGTTAGAGGTCAGTCCAGATCTATCTCTGCCTCTACCATAGCTTCCTCTTCTACGAGCAAAGGGTGGAACATACGCATTCTTCCCGACAAATGTTGAGGTCTCAGTATTGATTTTGGTTTCTTTTTCTAAATGTTTTCGGTCTTCTTCTCGAAGAAGAATTGAATATACTGTACTCAAGGAGGGAAGTTCTTCTCTGCTGAAAATGTTGTTCTTTACTGCTTCGTATTCTGAAGAGATGCCCCATAGAAGACCAAACATCTTACGTTCTTCAAATTCTTCGTGTCGCTCTTGTGTACACGTCTGACATTTGGTTTTTGAATACAACTGTAATTCTTCCCACAAACTTCTGAGTTCTGCATAATATTCACTAACTGATCTACCTCCCTGTCTGCACTTTCTGATCTTTTCAATAATATCGTACTTTTTTGTAATATTCTTCCTCTGCGCATATACCTCTTGGCTGCTAGCCAAATGTCCTTTGCTGAATCTAAAAACATAAAAGTGTTGCCAATTGAAGGTATCATAGATTGTATAAGCCAAGCACTAACAAGTGCATTTTCCTTACACCATCGAGAATACAAGGGATCTGTAGTAGGAGGTTTGGGAATTTCTCTTGTCAGATAGTCCCATCACCCCCTGGTCATGACAATAAGCTCCATAGATCGGGCCCAATGGAGATAATTTTTTCCATCAAGTTTCAGATTTGTAATTTGGAAGGTTTCTCCTTTGTCTGAGAAATTGTCACAGCCTTTGGGAAGTTTGTTTCTATCCATTCCCTCTTACTGTCTTTAATGTCACTAGTACAGATTACTTTCTCCACAGAAACTAGTACCCAGTTGGTATCTAATATAATCACTGGATCTTAATCAACAAGATAAACAATCCTTTTTTTTTCCGACGTGAACCTGTCGCGCGTCTCGTCTGCAGCACGTCTTGTCTTCAAATTGCCGTGATCTTGATCTAAATCGCAAATATAATATCAAATCTTCAACTTACCTTGAATACTTGTACTAGTCATCCGAAAAAAAAAATTCTGCACATCCACAATTTCTGCAACTTCCCACGGGACTTGCTTGCGGCTGATTTTCAAAGACTTCTGCCAAACTTTTTAAAGAAAAAGCTCTGATACCATGTTGAGATTAACGAGAAACAAACACTATAAATAATAAAAAACAACTTACATCACAAGCTCCATCCATGGAGTGGTCGGCCACATATTTCCAGCCGCCTCCTTCCAATCACGATTTCTCACTTAAGACTCTAACCCTAATGACTCACTAATTTATACTAACAATCTAACTTGAAAGACAAAACTACCTCTAGTAAGTGGCTGGTAGGATGGGTCCTAATGGATCCTATCCATTAGGACTCATATTACATTTATTTACATAACTTACTAGATCTATTACGCTTACTTACATAATTAACTAAATCTACATATAAACTAAATTCTGCATGTAAACAATCAAGATTCAAGTTGATCTCCAACAGATCCTTCCATGGGCAAAGTTAGGAGAGTGTTAGAAACCATTAAATGACAATGTCTACATATGATTGAGAGTATAGTTGAGAAGAAATAACAAAAAGAATATATAGAGATGTTTAAGGAAGAGGATGATATTGTTAGACTTGGTAATAACATCCCTTCTAATGCTAGGACGGAGGTCAGTAGTAGTAGTTCTCGACCACCAAGGGTTGTTGAAGAGGTTTGAAGTGGTAGAAGAGACATGACTATAGGAAGACCTTATTCTGTCATACAATCATTTTTTTCCACCTAGTATTGCAGGTGGTGCTCAACCTAAAATTCATGTTGTTATGGATTCAGAACAATTGTATGAGCGGACAAACTTTGCAGTAGGGAGATGGTTTTATAATGCATGCGTTTTATTTAATGCAACAAATTCTTTTCATTTCATGCAATAGCAGATGCCATTGCTAATATTTTAAAGGGTATAAGATGTCATCTTATCAAAAGTTGTGAGAAAAACTATTCAATAAGACTGTACTTGAAGTCTAAGAGTATTATTCAACTTTTAGAGAGTCATGGAAGGAGACTGGATGCATTATCATGACAGATGGATGAACATATAGGAGATGAAGGGTTTTGTTAAACTTTCTTATCTATTGTCCTAAGGGACTTATATTTTTTAGATCACTAGAAATGTTAGAGGAGTGACATACTGAAGAGGTTTTAAGGTGATATTGGAGGTTGGGCTTGAAAATATAGTCCAATTAATTACATTTAATGCAATTAACTATAAAGCAACTGAAAAGGAGTTAGTTGATACTTATGAAACTTTTTATTGGACACCATATGCAACCTATTGTCTAGATCTCATCCTTAAGGATATTGGAGAGATGAATGAGGTAAAGGCAACAACCGAGTGTTGTTAAGATATGATAAAATTTATCTATAATCATGCTTTTGTATTATGTATGATGAAAAGACATACAGATGGTGTAAAACTTCTTCGTACAGGTGCTACTCGGTTTGTATTAGATGTTTGGTGGAATTAGTTTGGAAGTGATTGCCCAAACATGAGAGATTTTGCATTAAGAGTTATGACCCAAACCTATAATACAACTGGTTGTAAAAGGAATTGGAGTGTCTTTGAACATATTTATTGGAATTCGTAGGAAGCGCAACGAATAATCGATAATGAAAAATATTTAGAAAAGATGAAGAGTAAAATGGAGATTGTAGGAGGGGACAAACCCTCCAATGAAGGCCGTCTCTCTCTCTCTTTCTTAATATCAAACTCTTAACCCTAATACAATACGTCCAACCCTTATTAAATGGGTTGTTAAACATAAAATGATCAAAATGCCCTTAGCTACTACGGACAATTACAATAATACCTAAAACATTAAAATTAATAAAAGTAACACTAAAAAGCATATTCTTCAATACCCCCCTTTAAGTTGGGAGTGAGATACTTCGAACTCCAAACTTACCAAAAAGCTAATTATTTATTCATTTTTTTCTTTGAATTTTTTAGCCTTCTTGACTGTTAACTTTTCAGCAACCTTCCTGATTGCAACACTTTTCCAGCAACCTTCATACCTGTAACATTTTATAAGCCTTCATGGTTGTTCTTCACCTTCATGGCTGCATAAATCTTCAACAACTTTTTTGCTGCAATAATTTTTAGCAGCTTCATGCCTGCGACAATGTAGACACGGAAAATTCTCACTTCCGGTTCCTAGGCTCGAAGTGAACATTTTCGTGTGTCTAAGTCGTTTTTATAACAAAGGCATGCTAGCTAGCTTACTCAAGCTAGCGAAGTAAGTTTTGAAATCTGACTCTATCGGGGCGACTGTGAGCAAGTGAGCTCTTTTCGTCGCAGACCTTCTTGCACCGATACACAAGGGTCAGTCTGTATGCTTGGCAAAGTTGTTTTAAACAAACCTCTTTAAAAAAAATACTCGAAGTATTTGGGCTTTGTTTGTATGATTGCAAGTTTTATTTCACGTGGGATTTGCACGTGCCTATGTCTTTCTCTTTTATGCTTTTTAGGGCCAACTAGGTGTGTGCGCAAGTGACCTAAGTTGGGCAATTTTTGCACGGGAGTGTGGGGCTTGCTTTGATGCAATATGCGTCCTAACTCGTGGTATGGCGAATGTGCAATGCAAACTCACACAACTCCAAAGGGAAAACCCGAATTGAAAGACAATGCTTAAGGGAAATGACGTAATGTAAATTGCAAAAGGGAAATATGGCTATATCTTAAGAGCGGAAAGGCTCAATTGTGCAAGTGTGTGTCGTGTATATATGGAAAGATTACTCACACAGCTGAACCTTAAAACCCAAATCTTAAAGACATAGCGGAAGAGAAATACTTATAATATATATGGGCCCGATGGTCGCCAATGTGTGCGTAGGTGTTGTGTATATATATGTAAAGACAACTCACACGACTTAGCAATGTAAAACCCAAATAGAATTGCAATATGGCCCTTACTAGGGTCTTGGGAGTAAGAGCGAAAGCTCAATGTGTGTGAGTGTAGAATTGAAATACCATGCACACGACTTGAATGAAACATCCAAATCAAAATCCAAATCCAAATACATGTTGGGTTTGGATCTGGATATATATTGTCCAGATCCAGCCCAAATCTGATTTCTTGATTCCTTCATGGTGTTTTGAAACGGACGGTTTGTGTTGGGCCTGACTTCATCAGTACTCCGTCTTGTGTTGGGTCTTCGCCAATATTGTCGTCCGCTCTTCTTCTCACCTTCCGGAGTTCATTTTTTAGCAAATTTCTGATATCTGGGGCTTGGATGTCCGAGAATCTAGGGATGCTTTAGACATGAGAGTTGATGTACCGGGCTTGAAGTATGCTTCGGGTCCGGGCTCTCCTTTGCCTTTTCGGTCTGCTTTTGTCAGGTCAAGCTGCTTTCGGGGTTTCAAAACACCTTTTTAAGGTTTATAACTATATGTATACAGTTTTAAAAACATATATATGGTTTTAACATATGTACAGGGTTATCTGGAAGGCTTCTGGGTTTCCAGACTCAAAATAGCCCTTTGGGGCTACTTTTGCAAAACCAGGCATATTTGAGAAAATCGTGGGATTTTGGGGTGTTCACAGATGCCCCTCTTTGGGATAATGGCAAAGACGACAACACCCCTTTCGATGTCTCCCTAGATCTATCCACGAAAATATAGGATCGTCCCATTTTTTTAGCAAAAATCTCTCTTTTAAACCTGGTAGGAGGAGATATCACGCCAAAGGGGCAACTTTCTATGGTTTCTGGTCCTAAACGGGATCATGTTATGCAAGTGTTTATACGTGGATATGCATATGCATGGCATGGATGAGTCGCCAAGTAGGGCGACCTCCCAGAGACCAGATGGCATGGTCGAACTCTTGAGACTTACGAAGACCTGCTGCTCCAAGTGAGCGGGCCCTATGTTGCTCGATGTTCGATTTTTCAAAATCTATTTACAAAAGGGAAAACTGCTTTTAGCCTCAATCCTAGGGATCTCGAGCTCTTCGCGTTTGCCTTTGCTTGAGTCTTGACACTCGCTAATCTAGCTGAGGTTTTATAAGAAAACAAGCTATATTTCAAAATTCCTACGCCTTACTCGAAACGTCGAATTCTCAAACAAAATGAAATTCAAGTAAGTAAATCCTATTTTTACTTTAGGATTCCTCGAAATGAACCATGTTTTACTTGGGATAAGCCAGGGGGATGGGAAAGAGATACCACGGTCCCTTCTGAAGCGTTCCGTGGTTTTAGGCATAGAAGGCGGAAAACTGCTCTTTTTGAGCTTTTTGGCCTTTTCTTCCTTTTTTCATAGAGGGTCTCCCTTTGGGAGTATTTTTTCTTTAATCCCTCTTTTCCATAGAGAATCAAATTTTTCTTTTTGATTCATGTTTCTTTCTTTGGGGAAGAGATTTTGGCGGGGATTTCCCTTTGTTTTGGCCATATTTTCCTTTTGGAAGGAGAAAAGAAGAGGGGAGGACTTATCCCAAGGCCATACTCGATCCATTCCAGATCAGCCTATTTAGAAATAGCACGTACTACTTGCAAGTATCTTGCTATATTGAACTAGGCCTTTCTTTGTAAGAAGAAGGATTTTGAAATGTAACCATGTATTTAGAAAACTCTACTTTTTCACAAGTGCGAATTCTCTTGTTCAGGGTCACACAATTTGCCTTTGAACCCTACTTTCGAAGTTTCAAAACAGTTATCCCTAAGGATTTTCGAAAATGGGAATTTAACCCAGACCGTACACATAATACTTCTTTAAGTATTGAATATTGATAGGATCTGCTAAATTCCTACCTTCTACATCGATCAACCAATATGAGTTGTTCGTGGTGGTTACACGCACAACATAGGGTCCATCCCATTTGGGGCGCCATTTTCCAAGTGGATGTGGGCCACGATAGTGGATGATTTTCAAAACCAGATCTCCCATTTCAAAGTGGCGAGGTCTCATATGTTTGTCATAGTGTCGGGCTATCCTTTGCCGGTATGCATGAGCATGATCCATAGCAAGGAGTCGCCTCTCATCTAACAAATCTAGTTCGGCCATTCTAGCATGCTGAAGTGTTTTTAGGGGGAGGTCGAGAGCAATGGATGTATGGAATGAATGCAATTGTGTATGAATGGGGAGAATGGCGTTTGTGCCATAGACCAATTCAAATGGCGTGGTATTCGTGGGAGTCCAGATGGAAGTCCTATAAGCCCATAAGGCTTCATCCAGCTTCTCATGCCACATCCTACCCTTCTCTAAAGTCTTCTCAATTATTCTAATGAGAGTCTTATTCGTGGCTTCGGCTTGGCCGTTGCCTTGAGGGTAGTAAGGCGAGGAGAAGTGGTGAGTTATGCCATAGGTGTTGCACAACTTGACCATCCGCTCGTTTTTGAATGGGGTGTCATTATCGGACACAAGGTCTCTTGGAACTCCAAATCGCCAAGATATTCCTCCTAATGAAAGCCACCACATGTTGCCCCTGTACGTTGGTTAGGGAGGTGGCTTCAACCTACTTGGAGAAGTACTCAGTGGCTGCTAAAATGAACCTATGCCCATTCGATGCCTTTGGAAATATCGGGCCTACAATATCAAACGCTCACATGGTAAATGGCCAGGATCTGACCACAGAATGCAATAAAGATGATGGGATATGAATGGTGTGCCCATGCACTTGACATTGATGACACTTCCTAACATGATCGTGGCAATCCTTTTTCAGGGTGGACCAAAAATAGCCTGCTCTAAGTATTTTCATCGCCATCATGTTGGCATTGACATGACCTCCACATTCTCCATCGTGGAATTCATGCATAACAATCCTAGCCTCCTCTAAGTCGACACATCTTAGTAAGATGCCGGTAAAATTTTTTTATACAGAACCCTACCCAAAATCGTGTATCGGGTAGAAATTTTCTGGATGAATGCCTTATCTTTGGATGTGGCATCCTCAGTGAATCCCCCATTTTCTAGAAAATATTTGATGTCATAGAACCAATGTTTTTCAACAGAATCTGGATTGTTTTGGCAAATATCCAAATCGTGTGTGGATGGAGTGGGTGCATGCCATATATCTAAGGATCGGGTTCCCAAAGTGGGATCGACCCTTAGGGCTGAGCCCAAGGATGAGAGGGCATCGGCAACGCTATTATCCTCTCTTCCTACGTGTGTGAGTGTACACGATTGGAAGGACTCAACCAATCGAGTAGCCAACTCGTGATATGGAAGCAATTTTTCATTTCGTACTTGCCAAATTTTCAAAACTTGGTTTATAACGAGGAGTGAATCTCCAAAGACCTCGATGCATGATGCCCCTAGAGTTTTCGAAATCCTTAAACCTTGTATGAGTGTTTCATACTCAGCTATGTTGTTGGAACATTCAAAATCTAGGCGAATTGCTATGGGTATCTCACCCTTTTCAGGGGATATGAGGATGACCCCAGCACCAGCCCCTCGTTGGTTTCATGCCCCATCGAAGTGCATCTTCCATACTTGGTTTTCGAAAGAGTTTGCCAAAATGTGGTTTTAAAATTGGTTTTGCAATATGCCTTCATCAGGCATTTCGCTAAGTGTGGGATATGCATCCTCCAAGGGGGAACTCAGCCACGTAGTCAGCTAGGGCTTGCCCCTTAATGGAGATCTGATGATGGTATTTCAGGTCATACTCCATTAGAAGGAGTTGCCATTTGCCCAATCTACCAGTGAGAACGGGTGTTTTGAACAAATGCTTGATTGGATCAAGCTTGGACATTATCCAGATCTCATGATTTAGGAAATAGTGTCAAAATTTCTGGCAGGCCCAAACTAGGGCCAAGCACGTCTTCTCCATGGCTTGATAATTCCTTTCATAAGCCAAGAGAGTTTTCGAAATATAATAGATGGCATACTCCTTGTGGGTGTCATCCTTGTATTGAGCTAACAAAGCTCCCAAGGCATTCGCATGCACGACAATGTAAAGTAGAAGAGGTTTTCCTTGCTTTCGAGGATTTAAAACAGGGGGATTAACTAAATATGCCTTTAGTCTTTCAAATGACCTCTGGCAGTCGTCATCCCATGAAAATTTCGTGTCCTTTTTCAATAACTTGTTGAAGGGTTCGCATCTAGTCGCTAGGTTTGAGATAAACCTGCGAATGGATTGTAATCGACCTTGGAGGCTACGAATCTGTGTGAGATTGGAGGGTGGAGCCATGTCTATGATGGGTCGACACTTAGATGGGTCAACTTCTATGCCCCTTTGGCTCACCATAAAGCCTAAGAGCTTTCCGGACTCTACTCCGAACACACACTTCTGAGGGTTTAGCTTTACTTTGTAAAGTCTAAGCCTTTCGAAAATCTTTTGTAAGCATTCGATATGAGTGCATCGAGTTTTGGATTTGGCCAAGAGATCATCCACATATACCTCTACGAGCTCATGAATCTAATCATGGAAGATCGTGGTCATAGCTCGTTGGTATGTGGCGTCGGCATTTTTCAAACCAAAGGGCATGGCTGTATAGCAGTACGTGCCCCATGGGGTTGTGAAAGCGGTCTTACCCTGATCTCGTGGGCTTAGTTTGATTTGATTATACCTTGAATAACCATCCATAAACGAAAACATTTCGTGATTTGCAGTATTATCGACTATTAAATCTATGTTTGGCTAAAATCGATGCATATTTGAATCTTTCCATTGGTTTTTCGAACAACAACGATATTGGATAACCAATCAGAATACGCAATGGGTTTTATAAATCTAGTTTTTAACAGATCTTCTAAACCCTCTTTGACTTGCGTGTACATTCGGATGTTTTTTCCTAAGCTTTTGCTTTATGGATTTCACATCCGCATCTAAGGGAAGACGATGTTCGACAATACTGCGGTCTATGCCCGGCATGTCTTCATATGTCCATGCAAACACATCTAAGTAGGTTTGTAGAAATGCAATGAATGCTGATCTTTCATGCTCATGCAAACATGTGCCTACCTTAATGAGTTTGGACTTTGAATCACTCCCTAGGTTTACCTCTATGAAATCTCCTCCTACTGAATTTGAAGGCTTTTCAAAATCGAGAATTTTATGAAATTCTGGGAGCTAAGAAGTGGGATCTTCCTCAAGGGGATCCACTTTTGGCTTCAATCATTCTCGTGGCTTATAGATCCTAGGGAATTTATGCATGGATTTTCAAAAGACCTGGTTTCACATTTGGAATTTCTATCGACTCTGAAATTTTTGGTCTGGTTATGCAGACAATGTTTCTTTCGAAATCTTTTGCTTTTTCCAAATCCTTACCAGGAGCAGCTATGTACAAAATCTTTTTGGAATTTTATAAATTTTCAATTTTTTTTGTGTTTTTGTAAAATGAGTACTTTGGGAACTATACAAACTACTCTTTTTTTGAGTTTTTCATTTTCCAATGTTTTTGGCTTTTGTAATTTTTCGATTTTTTGGATTTTGAGTTTTTCAAATGTTTTTGTATTTTTTATAAAGGGATCTTTCATCATACCTACAAAGGAAAAACACTATAGGTTAACTCTGAACAAGAGGTCTAAATCGTAGGTCTCTCTTAAGATAGGCTCCAGGGCACCCTTGACCCAAGTGGTCACAGGAGGTGGTTCTGGTGGTATTCTGGGAGTATAACCGATCCCATATCGGCTTGGATTGGCCCTAGGCAGTATGGGTTCTAGGAGACCATAATTTTGTGCCCCCAGACTTTTATATGGCAAATAGCCCATGTTTAACAGCATATTCTACAATTTTTTGTTTTTGGAGAAAGTTTGATATAAATCGTGGTCCTGGAACTTGCTGTCGTCTATGTTATGCAAATAGAGCTTTTTTCCAGGGGTTTTGGAAATAAGGGATTCTTGGGTTTTCCTGGAATGGTCAGAACTTTGAGGGAGCCAGCCACTGGTGACCCCTTTACATATACGACCTTCCTAGGTTTATACAATGTGAGCCTTGGTGGCTCGAGCATGGTTTGCCCCAGTTTTACCTCATGGGTATGGGAACTTGACAAGCAAGGGGAATTTATGACCCCTTGAAGTGGAGGGTGACTCTCTCCTAGGATCACTACGACTTTGTCCCTGAAAGGGATTTTGACACACCTGTGGAAGGTGGATGGCACAGCGCACAAGCTGTGTATCCAAGACCTTCCCAACAACAGGTTATAATGGGGGTGGATGTCCAGGACATGGAACACCCCCGTGTGTGCTATTCCTTCCGTTTCTATGGGGAGTTCGATAGATCCTAGTGGTCTGGACTCATTCCCATCGTATCCAGTGATGACGATGGGACTTGGATTAACGGATGTCAAGGTGACTCCGATTTGGTTCGCCACATGAAGTGGAAGGATGTTGAGCCCTCCTCCCCCATCGACTAGGCACCTATCTAGAGAGGTTATTCAAAACCACCTCGATATGTAGGGCCTGGTTATGGGACTCGTAGGGTCTTTCTACATCGTCTTCCGAGAATACGATGGGCGTTTTTGCTCCTATGGAGGCCACTTGTTTGGACAAAGATTCTGGGGTAATCTTCAAATTAACCTTTGCTCTTTCTAGAATTTTCTCTAACACTAGTCTATGCCTAGGCGAAGTTTGTATTAGCTCTAGGATGGACATGTTATAGAAATCTTTGAAAGATGGTTTTCGAAATAATATACCTTTAAAACGACATTTCCTTTGTCCGCTTTTGGTGGAACTCTAGGAATAAATGCTTTTGAGGGGCCAGGCACACTGACCACCTTTTTAGCACTTTGCAGATGTGGGGATTGGTAGATCTTCCCGAATCTTATCACCTCCCCTACGATCAACCTAGGTTTCGCACCTAATATGGCTCTAATCGAGATATTTGGAGCACCTTGAATTGTTAAAATTGGTTTAACCGGGGACGAAACTCTTGGTGGTCCCCGGATGACTACTTGGGCGGGTTTTTTATAAAGTATGAGAGTAGATGCACAAGTAGACAAACCATACTCACATGCATGCGCTAGACTCTTCGAAATCGTGAGAGCACATACCTCTTTTCCCTTCCTACTGGTACTTGCGTGTTTGGGGAAGGGTTCTTTGAAGATAGCTTGGGCAGACTCAGATTCTTCAGCGACCTGGAGCCGGCCTTCTGCTATCAAGTTCTCAATTTTATTTAGGAGGGAGAAACACCGCTTTGTATCATGGCCTTTGAGTCGATGATACTTGCAGAATTTGTTTAAAAATCCTTCCTTTGAAGTGACTCCCTCGGGAATCTCGGGGAGTTCAATCATGCCTTGGGCAATTTCCAATATGGTCGCCCGTTAATGTTTGGATGCTATAGCGTGGTATAGCGAATGCTATAGCGTGGTATAGCGAATGCTATAGCACGCTATTAATAACATAGATCATGACCTTTAATTAAATGACCTTAGCTGTTTCATGTAAATAGATTTATTAAGGTCGCTATTCAAAAAAGTTGTCTTTACATCAACTATCTAGTTGATGTGAATCCAAATCATAAAAGGCAATAATTATCAAATTATCCTCATGAATGTAAATTTTGCAATAACAGAATATATATCAACATAATCAATTCTCTCTTTTTGTGAAAAACCTTTTGTAACCAATTTCACTTTAAAATTTCCGATGGAACCATTAACTTTGAATTTCTTTTTTCAAACCCATTTACAACCAATTGTTTTTCTTTCCTTTAACAGAACTGTCAACTCGCGAACTTGGTTTTTTAAGGGATTCAATTTTTTAATCAATTGCTTTTACCCAACTTGGTAATTCAAATGAGTTTATAGCTTCCCGATAACTTAGGTTATCAGTTACCTCATCTAAATCTACTGAATAACATGTCTCTTGAGTTAAGTAAGTTTGATAGTTCTTTAAGTAGGACAAAGGACATGTGGTCTCTTATGACCTCTTAATGTTTCACTTTGCCGGGAAAAGTTATTTAGTTAAGTTTCTATAGGTTGCAATGATGATTTATGAAGATCTAAAAGATCTTCGTCATTATCATATCATTATATGTAAGAATGTCATTCTTAGTGTCCTCTAAGAATTCAACGTCCCGACTCACTATCAACCAGAGGTCCTTGTGATAGAGTTAATACCCTTTCGATTTCTTTGAGTATCCGATGAAGATATACCTCAAAGATCTACTATCTAGTTTATTTTTAGATTGTTCTAAGATCTTTATAATTGCTATGAAGTCCCACCTTTGTAAGTGGCTAAAGTCTGGTTTTCTACCAAACCATAAGTGATACGATACAATGGATACAATCTAATAGCGAATTCTATTTAAGATACACATGGTTGTAGTCACGGCTTCTTAAAATACTTTTGGTAGGGATCTCCTAACATGTACTTTGTCATATTTAAAAAGGTTATTTTATATTATTTAAGTATATCATTTTGTTGAGGTATTCTAGGCATTATATTTTGTTGATTATATCATACTTTTTATAATATTCAAAAAACTCAGTTGAGATGTATTTTTCTTGCTTTTTTTTGGCTTTTTTGTTATTTTTTCTTAAAGGCAAAAGTCATGTTTATTATATTTATCAAATCAAGGTAGTAAGTTAAAGGTTATTAATTTCTTTAACTTATTTAGCTTAATATGTCTTAGCTTTCTATGCCACACATTTACATCAACAAACATTGCACCTTCAATATAGGCAAAAGAGGAAGATAGATCTTCGTTATTTATAGTTTTAAGTTTAAAAAGACTATGGTCAAAATAAAAATATCAGTAAAATATATACGATCATATTTTTCTACGATCACCTTCTTAGAAAAAAATCTAACCTCAAGTCTTTTTTTGATCAATATAAGCATAAAGACTAAATTACACCTTATAGCAGGTACAATTAATAGATCAATAAGTAATAGATGAGTGTCTCTTACATTGATATGAAAGGACCCAACTTTTAGAAGAGCGAAATAGGTGTTGTTTTCCATATAGGTATGATGTTCTCTTGTTCGGTACTCTTTTATGTCACTTGTTCTGTTCTTGTTCTTTGTGATGTAATACGTTGTTCCAGAGTCTTGCAGAGGTCATAAGGTAATAGTTTGATAAGGTGATATCCAAGGTTTGGCTAGATAATGTAGTCCAATTTATTACAGATAATGCAACTAACTATAAGGCAACTTGGAAGGAGTTAGCATATACTAATGAGACTTTATATTGGATACCATATGCAACCTATGTTTAGATTAATGTTGTAAAAACCGTATCGCACTGGGTAGTTCAAAAAATGCAAAAATTAAAATTAATAAACAAAACATATATAACACAATGAAGAAACATACATACTATAATAAAAACATCTTCTAATGAAGTTATGAACATGGCTACAAGCCTATAAGCATCCATATTCTATACCATTAACTATTAAGTAACGTGAACAAAATACTGATAAGATTAAGAAATATTTTATAATATATATTTTAAAATACATCATATTAATATAAAAATATTAGTATGCTAAGTAAAATATATTAATTTAAATAAAAAAAATTATAATTTATCATTATTTTTTTAAATTATAAATTTTTAAATATTATATAAATTAAATTAGATTGGATCAATTCAAAATAAGACTGGAACTCAACCTAAAAGTTACACCAGATTTATTTCATAGACCTTGGCCTAAATTAACCTCGGACGGACGAGCTATATTGGGCTGCGTCAAGTCTTGGGCACCCTATGCATAACGTGCATTGCTATAGAAAGTAGGGGACGAGAAATTTTTTTTTTAACTAATTTAAAAATGATCGTTTCAATTTTTACGTTTGTCAACGCTGTGATCTGCGTAATATATATCGAGAGGGACAATTTTGTTTTATTACTGCCAATATTTAGTATGCAGAGGGTACAGGACAAGCGGTAGAGTGCGTGCGAGGGTTTACAAGAATTAAGCGTACCTGCAGCAGGATAAAATAGAATATCAATATACAAATCATGATGCATTTGACGGTTCCAACGTGCATCAATTATCTTTCAAACCTTCTTTAAAAGTGACCCCTTGCGGTCAAGGTTTGCTTTTATTTTCAATTTGGCCTTATCCATAACATCATATATATATATATATATATATATATATATATATATATATATATATATATATATATATATATATAGGTCTATCTTCACCCTCCACCATCCTCATTACCTTAACTAAAGGTACAATCATCCTAAAAAATTTGTTGCAACTTTCTAAAAAATAAGCATTAAAAACATCTACCACAATGATCCCCTCCATCTTTCTACACCAATTAATAGAGCCCCATTCATGATATGCAAACAATTTTTTCAATGCATTTTTATGTATGACAAGACTTTGTATAATAATAACATTTATAGAAAATCTTGTCAATGAAGGCCTAATCAATTCCCTTCCACCTTTATGAATTCACATCAAATGCAATATAGAAGAATGATTATAAATAAGCTTTATAACATTACATTTTTGCATGCATCTATAATTCCTCTTATTTCATCAATTACACTCAAATCTTTAAGCATTAAGTCTACATACACAGGATGGATGGCTTGCCTCAAGCATCTTACCAAATGCTCTAAAATTTGCAACATTATTAATAATAAATTGAACAACATTTAAAACGCCTACTTCCTCAACTTTCTTGAAAATAGGGAGTAAATTATCTGCAATTTTATCAATATGGGAGAAGTAATATGATTTCAAAAATAATGAGCCTTATAGACAATAGACTAGGAAGTTTACGAAAGACCTACGCTGACCATATGTCCAACCATTAGCCATAATGTATGACTCTCTAAATTCAGAACTCCATGCATTAACAATATCAACCCATTTGTGCAATAATGTGCCCCTCAAAGCATGATAAGGAGGGATTCTATAACCCGATCCCACACTTGCAATAGCATCCGCCATACTTTGAAAAGAAAATGAGTTTGCAACATTGAAAGGGAGATAATTTTCATAAAAAAATTCAGCACACTTCAAATCTACTTTCTAAATTACCTCATTTGAAGCCATAACTGATCTAATGCCTGGTTGAGCTCTAATAGTCGTACGTGGGAGAAAAATGAAGGCATCCCACTAGGGCCACTATCTCCTCTGGCTCCTCCTCTAGTACCCTTCGTAGTCATTAGGCGAGTAGGAGCTCTTGCAGAGGAATAAGAGCCAACTCCACTGCTACTACCACCAGAACCTACACTTTTTTTCCCTTTTCTTGCATTCTCCTCTCTTCAGCCATTTCTTCCATCTCAGTTGCACTATAAAATTCATTACCACCATAACCATACATCCCTTGAGCAAAAGCATCTTTAAATGGTTGAGACATATCCCAACCTCCTATTTTTACCCTCTCTCACTCTTAATTTCTTTTTCTTCTTTGAAGCCTCCAATACCTGATCAATCTCATACTTCACTGCTTCGGGCACCCAAGGACATGCACTAGCATCCTTCTTGGTTCCCGCAAGGTGATGTTTCATACGAGAAATACCACAATGTTTTACAATATTACAAAACATGCACTTGTTCACAAGCCTATTACCTTCATACATCGGAGTGCAATATTTCCAAGTTGGATCGACTCGATTGAAAGCCATTAAGAAAAGAGTGGACAATCAACAAGAAGAAAAATGCTTTTTAGAGGTTAAAAATCACATAATCTATAAAACCCCAAATTTTTTAATTGAAAAATCATGTAGAATGCCAAAGAAAAAATATATGATACGGATTTGACAAAAACCATAAAGATGGAGAGTTGAATTGGGTGAAATGCTTGAAAATATTGTGAATAAACCACAAAATCAACAAGAACAAGGTAAGAAGAGGATATGGAAGCAAGGGAATGATGTGAAAAAGGGTTTGAGAAGAAACATAAATGAAATCCGTAAGTTTCGGATTTCTATAATTTATTACATAAAAATCAACATTGACTCATATGATACGGGATGTATCGTACGATATGACACAATAAATCACGATAAGCGATACGTGCTCTTATATCGTATCGTATCTTCATATGATACGCGATAAAATCGTATCGTATCGTATCTTCATATGATACGCGATAAAATCATATCGTATCGTACAATATGATATGATTTTTATAACATTGTTTAAATGAACCTTTAAATTCATTTCATTAATGGTAGTTTGGTAATATACTATCTTGTAATTATGTTTATAAAGGGGAAACCCCATGAGCTGTGTAACTTAGAGTGAAAGAGAAAGAGAAGGAAAAGAAGAAAGAGGGTGGCGGCTCCTAGTGAGAGATCGTGACTGTCGATTCTATCTTCATTATGTTTCGTCAATTAAATCTTTTTGATTACTCTAAAATCAACATAGTATCAAAGCCTTCTTGAGCAATTCATTAAGTAATCGATGGCCAGTGGTGTCTTCGCATACAAGGTGGATGTGAAATAAAGAAAGTTGGAGCAAATTTGCAGGAAATTAGTGGTTGATGCATAAGACCAGAAATCATGGAAGGAAAGTACAAGGAGTTCATGAACGAAAATTAGTGGTTGATGCAAAAGACCCGAAATCATGGAAGGAAAGTATAAGGAGTTCATGAACGGAAATTAGTGGTTGATGTAAAAGACCTGAAATCATGGAAGGAAAGTATAAGGAGTCCATGAATACAATAGGTATGATTGATTAAAAAATAGAACCATACCAGATTACGAACATCAAGTTGGATGAGAAAAACTATAGAGAATGACCAAGGTCAATAGAATTGGTCCTTAAAATCAAGAGAAAAATTAGGATTAATCCAAGAAACACAGGTGTGCCTGGACGAAAAGGATTTAGATTATGAAAGGTGGTAAAAAAAGATGCTCTCATAAATTCTTGGCTTATATAGTCGATGATTTCATCAATAAGTAAGACATTCATATACATGAAGACAACCTCGAAGATTTGGGCAGCGGTAGCTAAAGCATATTCGAGAAAAAAAAATATTGCAAAATAATACAAAGTGTTAGAGACCCCGTCTAGTATGGGAAAATGCTTAGTTGTTGTTGTTGTAATACAAAGTGTTAGAGAAGATTAGGACGTGTTGACAAGGGGATAAATCTGTTAGTGACTACTATGAGGAACTTTGAGGGATCTAGAAAGAATATGTAATTGACAACAAATATAGTCATTGTATAAAGGAAAGGATTGCAAATCCTGAGGTAAGAAAAGTATTCGACCTCTTATGGAGAATTTCTCTCGAGTAGGAAAGACTAATATACTTAGTAAAGAAGAGTTGCCTTCTCTTGGAATTTTCTGTCTTCTCTTAAGAGAGGAAGATAGAAAGAATGTGAAAAGAGGTGATATGTCACCTTATGAAAAGAGTGCCTTCGCTGAAAAAGACCAAGTGACATTCCCACGTCGTTTATCTCTAAAGGAAGAGGTGATAGTTGATTTCAAGCCAATGACAACAAAAATAAATTACAATGTTCACATTGTGAAAAGAGAAGACACATTAGAGATCAATACTGGAAAATCATTTAAAAGACGGAAAATGTCAAAGATCATGGTAACTATGTGGCATTCACTACTAAGAAGATAATAGAACCAACAACACATGATGAAATGCTTGAACTGAGGAGAAAAATTACAGAAATTGAGTCAAAACTTAGAGATTAGGCAGTGTTGTCTGACGCATATCGTATCGCGTATCGCTGGGCTCCACGATACGGGCATATCATATCGTACTTTAATATTAAAAAAATAGAAAATATTTTAAAAATCAGGAAAAATTAGTAAAAATCAGAAAAAAATCAGAAAAAATCGGGAAACTTCTGGTAATTGCTTTGAATTCATATAATGCAAACTTTAGTACATATTAAGCATTCAACATTAAACAATTGCATCCAAATTTATATATTTTGAAGCAAAAAATGAAATACATTTATATTTTACATATTATAAATTTGTATCATGATCATTAACTAAATAATCTTCATCTTCTCCTTGATGAAGATTCAAAGTTTCTCATCACCTTCTGCTTCAAAATCAAAATATTCATCTCCTTCGTGATGTTGTTGCACTCCTTTCAAATTAATCCATGTAATGACTTCTTAGGTTCAGAGCGCATTTTCTTCATTATCTTCCATATAGTATATCAAAATTAACAAACTGCTATCTTTATACATGTAGTTGTCATATTTGCTAATTTTTATATATGAACAAAACGATGAGCTTCATTTCTTTGATTATTGAGTCTATGACACCTCAGTGATGTGATATTGTTACTTGATGATATCCCCCTTTTCCCTTACTGGAGACTAGCTTTTTAACTAATGCTTGAGCTCAATTTCTCACTTCACAGACTGAGTTAAGCCTCACACACGTTAATCATGTTCAACTCAATGGAAGTCATGTAAGGTGAACCCTAAAATAGTGAAGTTATGAAATGCCCACTCAATAAATCGAGACAACCAAATTGTTCTTGATTGTTTGCAATTTCATGAAATTAGAAACTGGTAGCAGAAATAAACCTAAAAGTTGGCAATAGAAAGGGAAATAATTTTGTCACAATTTTTATTTGTTCATAAATTATTCTTATTCAATAAATTAAATTATAAACCCAAATTTACATGTTACGAACACAACTTGCAATCTCAAACAAGCATATCGGAGGATGCCTTGGAGAGAAGTGAAAAGAGACGAAGAGAGGCCAGAAACTTGCAAAAAAATTTGATTTTTTTTTGGAATGTTTTTTTGGTTGTATCGCCCATATCGTACGATACGACACGATAATCTATATCATACGATATAGGTTACCGTATCGTATCATGGCGATACGATGCAATACGGATAACACTGAGATTAGGGACAACTAATCATGGTAGGTGATAACTCTAATTTCGTAGAATATAAGCCTGTATCCATACCTGAATATGTCAAATTAGTAAATGGATCATTAATAACTGTGAAAGGAAAAGAGACGATACAAACTCAAAACTTTCAATTGGATTCAGTCCCTTATATTCCTTAGTTCCTATTAATCTTCTGACAGGAAGTTTTCCTTAGTACACGATTCGCTTTTCATAGGGATAATAAATCCCCCATGATGCCTATGCAAACCACCAACTTTGCATGCACTGCGCTCCTCTGCATAGGGAAGTCAACGAGAGAGAGAGAGACTTAAGGGGTTGGACTCATGAGAGATCATCAATGTAAAGAAGCAAACAATAAAAGCTATTTTAGAAAAACAAAAGTATAATACATATATATATATATATATTTATAAACAAAATGGGTTGGAGAAAAAGCAAAGGAGATAGAGGATACAAGTTTTAAATTATGGTACTCAGGTAAAGAAAAGGCTCGAAACGGAGTTGGTATTATCATAAATAAAGATTTAAAGGAGAGTGTAGTAGACATACAACGATATAGTGACCGAATCATGACGTTGAAATTAGTGTTAGGAGCAGAAGTTTTGAATATAGTTTATGCTTACGCACCCCAAGTAGGACTAGAAGATAGTATAAAGACAGTTTTTTGGGAAGAGTTAAATAAGGTGTTTCAAAAGATTCCACAAAGGGAGATGATTTGTTTAGGAGGAGATTTAAATGGACATGTCGGTAAAAAGGCATTAGGATATCAAGGGATTCATGGAAACTTTGGTTTTGGGGATATAAACGAGGAAGGTAGGGAGATTTTAAATTTTGCTATGGCATTTGATCTCTTTATAGTCAATACAATCTTCAAAAAATGAGATGAACATTTAATTACTTATAAGAGTGGCTTATCACATACACAAATTGATTACTTTATTTGTAGAAAAAAAGATAGAGCGTGTTGTAAAGATTGTAAGGTAATTCCAAGAGAAAGCTTAACCACCCAACATCGACTTTTAGTTATGAATTTACAAATAAAAAAATGGACAAAGAAGAAAAGAGTGCATCGAGCTATTCAGACTAAATGGTGGAACCTCAAAAGCGAGAAAGAAGATATATTTAAATAGAAAGTCCTTCAAGGAGATGTTTGGAATTATGTTGGCATACCCTCTGATATGTGGAACAATATGGCTATACATATTAGGAAAGTGGCGAAAGATGTGATAGGGGTATCTAAGGGAGGTGTACCGGCACAAAAAGAAGCTTGGTGGTGGAGTGAAGTAGTACAAAATAAAATCAAGGCAAAAAGGGCATGTTACAAATTACATTATGCCAAGAAAACTAGTGAAACTTTAGAAGCTTATAAGAAAGCAAAGAAGAAGCGAAAAAGGCCGTTAGTGAAGCAAAAGCTAAGATTTGGGAGGACTTATATAAAAAACTCAACTCAAAAGAGGGTGAAAGAGATATTTTTAGGATAGCTAGGGCTAGAGATAAGAAAACTAAAGATCTTAATTATGTTAGATGCATAAAAGATGAGGATGAAAAAATTCTAGTGGCAAATGATGATATAAGAAATAGATGGAAAAACTATTTTTATAATCTTTTTAGTGAAAATAAAGATGTTAGTATTAGTGTAGGAGATTTAGCCAAGTCAGGAAAGTATATAAACCACAATTTCTACCGACGTATTCAAAAGAATGAAGTCAAAGAGGCTCTTAAACATATGAAGGGTGGTAAATCGGTAGGACCAGATAATATTCCTATAGAAGTTTGGAAAATACTAGGAGAAATAGGAATCACTTGGTTCACAAGACTATTTAATGAAATATGGAAAAACCAAAAGATGCCCGAGGAATGGAGAGCAAGTACACTTATACCCATATATAAGAACAAGGGAGACATTCAAAATTGTGTGAATTATCGAGGTATCAAGTTAATGAGTCATACTATGAATTTATGGGAAAGAATTATCGAACGTAGGTTAAGACAAGTATGGAATACAATAGAGAACCAATTTGGATTCATGCCAGGCAGATCTACTATTGAAGCGATTCACCTTTTGAGACGTCTTATGAAACATTTTAGAGTAAAAAAGAAAGACCTTCACATGATATTTATTGATCTAGAAAAAGCTTATGATAGGGTACCGAGGGAGGTTCTTTGGAGAACTTTGGAAAAAAGAGGTATCCCATTGACATATATTAAACTTATAACAGACATGTATGATGGTGTAAAAACTTGTGTGAGGACTCATGAAGGAACGACAAACTTCTTTGAAGTTAATATTGGGTTACATCAAGGATCAACTTTAAGTCCATACTTATTTATAATGGTGATGGATGAGTTAACAAAACATATTCAAGATAAAGTACCTTGGTGTATGTTATTTGTAGATGTCATTGTATTAATGGAGGAGTGTAAGGAAAAAGTTAATAGAAAATTGTAACTGTGGTGAGAAATATTAGAAAGCAAAGGCCTCCTTAGTAGAACAAAGACAGAATATATGGAATGTAAGTTTGATCATTTGGTTACTTCAGAGGACATGAAAATTAAAATTGGCACACATTGCATTCCTTAAAAGGAAAGTTTTAAATATCTAGGGTCAATTTTTCAGAGTGATGGAAGAATTGATGGAGATGTTACACATAGAATTAATGCTGATTGGTTAAAATGGAGAGGACCTTCAAGTATTCTTTGTGATAAGAAGATACCATTAAAGTTAAAAGGTAAATATTATAGAGCAGCAATTAGGCCTGCCACGTTTTATGGTTCTGAGTGTTGGGCAGTTAATCATCAACATGTACAAAAGATGTCTGTGACAGAAATGAAGATGTTGAGATGGATGAGTGGTCATATAAGAAAAGACCGTATACATAATGAGGTTATTAGAAACAAATTAGGAGTGGCACCAATAGAGGATAAAATGAGAGAACATCGTTTAAGATGGTTTGGACATATAGAAAGGAGATCAAAAGAAGAACCTGTAAGAAGGTTAGAAAAACCAAATTTGGAAAGTATTAAAAGAGGTAGAGGATGACCACAAAAGTGTTGGAAAGAAACAATAAAGAATGATCTAGCTTATTGGGAGTGAACTGCTAACATGGCACATCTGTGGAAACAAAGAATCCAGGTAGCCGACCCCATCTAGTATGGGAAAAGGCTTAGTTGTTTGTTTGCTTGCTTTTTAATATAGGCCATTTATGTCCACTTGATGACATATGGTCTTGCATGTACGAGAGTTGCAACTCCCATCCGCTCTTTCTATACATTTTAAAGGAGTCTGGGATGAGGATGGTGGTCAGGGCCGGACGTACATTATGAAGTGGAGGGCAGTCCTTCTCCAGGAATTTTAAAAAAATTGTAATGGTGCTTGGAATTTTAAAATAAATTAAAATTTATCCCTATGAATTTTAAAAAAGAAAAGGTAGTTATAGTGAAATGATAAACTTTTAGCCATCCGCCTTAAAAAATATCCAAACCTTTTTTCGTTATTAGTAATGGGTTTGGATAAGATTTTCAAATCTGATCTGAACCAACCCAAACCATCAGGCTGAGGCTTGATCGATCTGTTGCCAAGGCCCCAACCATAATTCTCCCCTTTCTCTCACATCTCCAGCCTCCACTTGATTAAGCCATTACTTGATTCACTTCCCTCGGTAGCCCTCCAAGGTAAAGTATGAACTTGTTAGAGTGATATCTGTATTCTTAGTCACTATTTCTGTTCTATCTTGTTTGATATCAGGTAACTCCTTGTGGAAAATCAAACACCAACTTGATCTGTGTGAGTGAGAGAGGGAACTTCCTTCTGTTTCTGTCCCTTGAGGCATTTCCACATATCCTCCTAATTGTCTCCCCCAAAAATGCAGTATAAAGTTTTGTGCTTGCAATCAGATTCAGCAAACAAAAACAAACCATGTAAACCAATATCACATTAAAAAAAATGAAAGAAACGATTACACCTTAAGATAATGTACTTAGTTGTTTTCTCATCAATTCCTTTGGTACAATGTGAAAGTCGAAGCCAAATGCCCTCTTGACCTTCAACTCCTAAGTCGACCCCCAGTCAGATGAGCTATTCAACTCCCATTATTTCTTCGTGTAAACCAACAATATAAAGACCCACTACTTAAACAGGTAAAGCATTGGCATGAGAACTTATTGTTATTGGCTAAGATTACTCAACCCAAATGCCAAGGACAGTTCCAAACATTTAAAGGCCAATGACCTTTCTATTATGCATTGTACTTAGCTGCATCACTTAAAGACATGTAAAACTTTGTCTCCTTTTACTGGCAAAGCTAGTAGTTTGGACTTTTGATGAGACAACCAAATAGAGCTTCATATGAAGATCAAGGATGTGCATTACAAATGAAAATGTTGGAAGGAAACCAATTAAAAAGATCTTGCGCTTTGGATTTAAGTGTAGGTATTTCCAAAGCTAGATTAGAACGACAAACATGGTTGTAGATGTTGGAAAATGTGGTTGCGCGATGGATAATCAATAGTAGAAAACATCAACACAAGATGAAGTGGAAAAGCATCGAGATCGAAGGAGGGGGGCGGACCTCCAACGGAGGCCCCCCCCCCTCTTTCTCTCTCTTTCTTAATCTCAGACTCTTAACCCTAATACAACCTATTAGCCCTTATATAAGGAGCTGTAAAACATAAAATGACCAAAATACCCTTAGTATAGAAAATTACCAAAATGCCCTTACTACTTCGGACAATTACAATAATACTTAAAAACATCAAATTTACTAAAACCGACTCTAAACTCATATTCTTCAACAGTAGATAAATTTGGTGAGATGGATGAGTTAAAGGTAACAACTGAGTGTTGCCAAGATATCACCAAATTTATCTACAAGCATGCTTTTGTATTATGTATGATGATGATATATATAGATTGTGTAGAGCTCCTTTGTACAACTGCAACTCTGTTTGCAACTAATTTCTTATTTATATATAGCATTGTAAAACAAAAGCAAACCTTAAAGAAAATGTCCTCCTCTGATGAGTGATAACAATTTGCAGAGTTGTCTCAAAATAAAAGAAACAGAAAGCTGAATGAAATTTCAGAGACAGTCTTTAGAGGAGTACATTTTGAAACTCCTGTGTTAGACTATTGAGGATTATATGTCGTTTAGTGAAAGTTTTAAGATTGGTTGATAACGAGAGAAAACCATCTATGAGTTATTTTTATGAAGCCATAGATAGGGCAAAAGAAGTTATTAGAAATAATTTCAATAGAAGAAAGAGGGATTATGTGCCTGTGTGGAACATTATAGATAATAGATGGATTAAAGAATTACATCAACCTATTCATGCAACAACTTATTACCTAAACCCAACATTAAGGTTTTCTGCAAGCGTGGGGCTTTACCTTGATAATAAAGTGTTCTTTTTTCAAAGTGTTTGTGTTGTGCGATTTTGTGCTTAAGGCAAAGTTGGATTGATTCTTGGTGAAGTTCTTAAGCATTTTGTGTGGCTATCAATATCGGGTGAGGCCGATCTTCATTAAATGGTATCAGAGTAAGGTTGAGGATGATTGATCGAAAAGCTCATCTTGGGAAGCATGTTAAGAAGGCTTTAATCCAGTAGACTTCTCATCTCTTCAAGTAAGACATTTATTAATTATTTGTTTTTGATAATAAAAGATAAAGGATTTTGTTTCCGCCTAACAAACACCAACTATAAGACATGAGCACAAACCATAGAAAATTATTTATCATTTAAGAAACTATGGGGTTATGTTAGTAGAACAAAAACAGAACCTTCTATCGATTCAAGTCTAGAACAAATGGAAGAATATGAGGAGGACATAGAACTATTCTATGGATCCTCATGAACAATGTTAAAGAACATGTAAGAGACACTCTAGCATATTTTACAAATGCTAGAGAAGCGTAAGATTATCTAAAAAAAGCCATATATAGAGTGATGTAGCTCACAAAATGACCCTTAGAGATAAACTTATGACCTTAAGATAAGGAGATAAGGACATTTGTGAATTTTACATGGAATTCTCTAATGTTTGGAATCAACTTCGTGGATATGAGAAAAAGTATACACATTGTCTTGATATAAGGCAATGCGAACAAAATGAGGACTTTGTTATCAGTTTCTTAGAAGTTTGTGTTGTGGGAAACAAGTTGACATAAAGTGTTTAGAGTCTAGGTTGATGTCGTATATAGTTGCTATGTTCAGTCCAATGTTAATTAGGATTAGTTGTCTATGGTTTGGACCCCAATGGATCATATTCTGATCCATTGGGACCGAGTTATGTTAGTCACTAATTAGGGGTAATTTAGTCCTTTAAGTTAGATTAGTAGTATATAAGTTGTCTTGTAATTAGGTTAGATCATAAGAAGAAAACGTAAGCAGCAGGTGGCGGCAGCCTTGGGCGCCGACCTGCACCCTCTTCTGTTCCTCTATGATTTCGATCATTTCAATGAATAAAATGTTGATTTTTCGTGCATAAAATCATTAGATTGAGGGAAGAATTTGAAGGAGAGAGAGCCAGTCTCATTCATAGAAAACCATTCCCTTCAAAAGAAGAAGTTCTGGCTTATTTATAAATGGCAGAAACCAAGATAAAGGAAGCAAAAACTTAAAGAGACTCTTTACTAGTTGCGTCCAGATCAGGAGCAAACATTAGGTCCTATTGACTTCCACATTCTAAGATAAATGAACAACCTACTACAAAGGAGGTAATTTGTTTTTATTGAAAGGAACCAGCCAACCAGGTCATGTGTTTAAACTTTATCCTAAATTGGAAAACAAAGTTGTTGCGATCAAGGGAGAAGGAAAAGAAACTCTTGCTCTCCATGAACTCTAAGACAAAATAAAGTAACTTGAAGAACAAATGAAAGGAAGCACATCCATTAGAGTAGTTTGTTTTACCAGCTCTAACATAACCTCAGGTACAAAATCTTGTTACTAGATTCTGAAGCTTCTTTTCATATGACATGTGAAGAGAAACTTTTAAGCAATTATACACAAAAGAAATATGGTTCATATGGGTTTACAACTGATGGAACTAAACTCAGTGTTGACAGAATCACAGATCTTCAAAATAATTTTTTTTCAGTTTTAAAACAAGTTTAATTCCAAAGTTAAATTTATTTTTTTTTCGGTTTTACAAATATCTGACAATGGTTGTATAGTCATTTTCTCATCAAACGGTTGCATTATACATTATCTCCTAACAAAGAAGGTGATTGGACATGGCTGTAGAGGATTATTTGCATGATCAAAATCTTGGATAATATAATTTTTTATCTAAAGATGTTCTTCTATTGCATAAAAGACTTGCCATTTTAATGTTCAAAAATTGTATGAATGTCATTCTCTTAGAATTAAAAATGTTAAAGACTTTTTTTTGCAAAGATTGTGCTTTTGGAAAAATGAAATGTCCTCTTTTTTCTCAAAGAATAACTACCTCAAACAAACCTTTTGAAATAATCTACTATGATGTTTGGGGACCCGCCCCAGTCAAAATGGGGTATCCTACTATGTTATTTTCATCGATGACTTTACCGTATAGGCATATACACATGGGTGTATCTTCTGAAAGCTAAGTTAGAAGTGTTTAAAAATTTTATAATTTTTCATAATTTGATTAAAAATCAATTTGATGTCAACATTAAAGTGTGTAGATCTAATTCTGGTGGTGAATTTATTTCTAGAGATTTTGAAAGCTATCTTGAAGAAAATGGAATAATTCATCGTAATCTTGTGCTAGGACTCCTAAGCAAAATGATATTACTGAACACAAGCATAGACACATAGTTGAAACTACCCGAACCCTATTAATATCTAGTAATGTTCCAAAGAATTTTTGGACTGAAGCTATTATGGTATTGGTTTTCCTTAGAAACAGAATGCCTGCATCCGTTTTACAAAATATCTAACTCATAGAGAATTTATTGAAAGTTGCCCCCAATTACTCTTTTCTTAGAATTATTGGCTGCAAATGTTTTGTTCTAACGGATAAGAATGATAAACTTTTTTCACGAGCCATGAAAATGGTGACTAGTAATGATACTAAGATATTCTTTTATGACTGATATTCTAGAAAACAAGGAACAAGATCAAGATAGGTTAACATCTGATGAGAATGTTCAAGAATCTGGACATATCATTTCTCTTTTTGAACGATACTATACTTGTATATCAACTGAAACTCTCCCTAGAAGATCCACTAGAGACTCAAGACCTTCGGAGAAATTTGTTTCTTATCATATGTTTTCTCATGCTCATAGAGCCTTGCTAACTTCTTCGACTACTTTTAAGCAACCTAAAAACTTTAGAGAAGCCCAATCATTTTCTCATTTGGTAGATGTTATGAATGAGGAGTTAGAAGTCTTAAACAAGGTCCAAACCTGGGAATTAGTAGAAAGACCTAAGTCAAAGAAACCTATAGGTCGTAGATGGGTTTATAAAATTAAAACAAAGAGTGATAGGACACTAGAAAGATATAAAGCATAGTTATTTGCGAAAGGATATACTCATGAATATGATATAGACTATGACGAGAATATGGTTAGAAGTCTTGTTTTTTTTTCTTTCTTGGTCTTGAAGAAAATGGAATAATTCATCGTAATCAATATGAAAAAAGGAGTTTTCTTGCTTTATTCATCCTCTTTAAAATTAATTGCCTACACTGACGTTGACTGGGGAGGTGATATCAATGATAGACACTCCACCAGAGGTTTTTAGGTGATTCTCTAATCTCATGGAAGTATAAGAAGTAACAAAAGGTCTCACTTTCATCGAATACAGAACAACCACAACAATAGAACTAACGTGGCCCAAACAACTTCTGGGCGACCTACACATATATTTGAAATCTACGCCTCAGATGTATTGCGATAATAAGAGTGTCATGTACATTGCACATAATAATACATTTCATGAGTGTACAAAACACATTGACATGGATTGTCTTTATGTCCAAAAAGAATATCTACAAGGAAATCTTAGATCTTGAATATGTTCAAACTGAGTATCAACTTGCGGATATATTCACTAAAGCTCTTCCAACACCTCAGTTTCAAGAACTTATGAGCAAACCCTCAGTTTGAGGGAGTGTTAGAAGGACTGTTGATCGCCACCACTACCGCCATTGCCGCCACTTGTTGCTGCGAAAGTCGTCTCCATCCTTGCTAGGCCAACCGTTTCCATCAAACAACCAACCAACGGTCTAGCCGTTAGGCCAGGCCAACATCTAACAGATTGGGACCTGATTTCACCATTTGAAATGGAGTTTTCCCATAGAGAACAACAGAGAGTAACCTATTGATGAGGTATACGACTGTCAAAAAGATTTAAGGACATTATGTTCTAACAACAAAGCTATGGTAACTTCTAAGATATTCCTTTTTTTTTTCACAACACCATTATGTTGTGGGGTATAAACACACAAAGTTTGTACGTATCCTTATAAGCAATGATTGACAAACTCACTACCATTATCATACCTAAGTATTTTGATGGGATGTCCAAACTGGGTTTCCATAAGCTTATAAACAATAGAAAATATAGATGAAACTTTAGATTTTGATTTCATGAGATAGACAAAGGTAAATATGGAATAATCATCAATAAAAGTAACAAAATACTGATATTTTTCTAATGAGAGGATTGAACATGAGCCTCACACATAAGAATGTATCAACTCAAACAAAACTGAAGATTGTGACTCATGACCAGGAAAAGACACTGCATGATGTTTGGCCCTTTAACATATATCACATTGAAGGACCAACCCTTTACTCAACAAAAATTATATCTCTAATTTTTAAAGCTAGTAGATGTCCCAATTGGTTATGCCATAACGTGAGTTGTTCCTTTGCTTTTATAGATGCAAATGTACTATTTTGTGATGGAATGAAATTGTTAGAGAACACATAGAGCCCATTCCTTACTTCACCATATCCAAAGGTTCTTCCTGGTCATGGTATATTACCAAACTGCCATTAATGAAATGAATTTAAAGGTACCTTTAAAAACAAATCCAAAAGACACTATAACATACACAGTTGGATTGGTGGCACATTGATTGAGGGGCTGATGTGTAGATCTAATCAGCAGGAAGTGGATGTTGTTTGATTTTTGTTGTGTTATGCATATTTGGAGGTTTTAGATAGATTCTATCTTTCGGTCTTTGTGTTGAGCTTACCAGCTCTGCCTCTCTGGGTTGAATGGTATGTAAGTTGGATTCAAGATGTTTGTTTTATAAAATGTGCTTTAATGGTTTCCACGGTGTGATTGGTCATTTGGTGTCTCCATTTCTATGTGTGATTGCTTAGGTCGTGCTGCAGGAATCATAGACTAGATTTCAAATTGACGCTTATTCTTGTGCTTTCATATTTAGCCGTATTGTCACAATGGAGGCTGAACAGGATCAAGTGAAGAAGGCACAAATAGTTGAAGCTCGAGCCCGCAGCATCAGTCACAATGTACGTTGCACAGAATGTGGAAGCCAATCGATTGAAGACTCTCAGGCAGATGTAGCAGTTCTCCTTAGGAAGGTATGATTGTTCTGTGCCATCCTCCTAGTCCTGGGCACTTTGGTGGGCAGCAATATCTATAACTTGAGCATGTTTTATTAGATAGTTAACCTTCTCAAGATTTAGTGTGCATATCCTCTGGGTGATATTTTATCTTTTTCCTTTTTTTTCACTTGTTATAGTTGATCAGGGATGAGATCACGGCAGGCAAATCTGACAAAGAAATTTACAAAAAGCTGGAAGAAGATTTTGGTGAGACTGTACTTTATGCTCCTCGTTTTGACCTTCAGACTGCTGCATTCTGGCTGTCTCCGGTACTTAAATTAACTTATCTGATCGCTTTTCTATTTAATCAATTGATGGTTCCTATCTTTGCATGCATTTTTTGTTTTTTGATTTTGGGGAGTTTTTATTGTCCCTACCTTGGCAAGTAACTTTAGCTTGATTTGCTTAAATGTTTCTTGTAAAAACAACCTTCATGTTTCTTGTTCTCTCTTCTGGGAGAGTTGCTTTACCATTGGTTGTCCATACTATTCTTTTTACTTTTTATTGGAAGGGCTATTGTCTGATGGTTGTTTAAACGAGCTATTTTCTATATTTCATCCTTTTTGATTTTTGTCCACGGAGCTTGTCACTGACTATATACTCCCCTGGCTTCTGAGTAATTTCAGCAGAAAGAATCCTGCTTGTAAAGGGTTTTTGTGTTCACGAACATAGTTTCTGGTGCATCTATGCAACTCTGGAACCATCTAAAAAGAAGAGGTGCCTAAATAAAGTTTATAAATGCTATCTTTATCATTTCCACCAAATCAGGAAATTAATTTTTCATAACTATTTTTCTAGTTTGCTTCTCCACAAAATCAGGAAAGTAACTTTTCATAACTACCTTTCTGGTTTGCTTTCCGACAAAATCAGGATCATTAATAGAATTAACATCATTCATGCCCTTAAATACATATTTATTTTCAAAGAATTGATATCGCTTGATATATAAAGCTTGTCATTTTTACAATCATAACATCTATATTCCTTCTTATTTATCCCATACCCTAAAAAAATATATTTATTAGTATAAACAAAACATTTACATCCAAAAACGTGTAGTCTAGAATAATTGGGAGAGAGTTTAAAGAGCTTTTCTACAGGAGACATGTTTTGTAAAACTGAAGATGATATTCGATTAATTAAGTAAACATAACACATAATGGCTTTAACCTAAAAATTCTTAGGAACACTACTAGATAATAACAAGGTTCTTGTGGTTTCCAACATATACTGATGTTTATGTTCTTAAATGCCGTTTTGTTGAGGAGTTTTAGTGCAAGAGGTTTGATGCATAATTCCGAATTTATAAAAATGATTTTTAAACTCTTTGGACATAAACTCTCTTCCCAAATCAGATCTAAAAGAATCAAATTGATTTTTACAAGATTATGAAATATAACAAAATTTTGAAAAACATCAGATTTGGCTTTTAAAAGATATACTTATGTATATCTAGTGAAATCATCTATGAAAATGACATAGTAGGAAATCTCTCCTTTAAATAAAACAGGTGTTGGTCCCCATACATTTGAATGTACAATTTTAAAGGGTTTTGTAGTGATGTGCATTTTGTTTGAAAATGATTGATATTGCATTTTGCCAAGTACATAATATTTGAAAGAAAAAATTTCAATAGTATTTATTCCAATAGGATATTGATACAACTTTTGAATGTTAAGATGTCCTAATCGTTTATGCCATAGAAGAACATCACTAGATAAGACATTAGCATATCCTATGCTATGTAGGTGGTCCATAATATAAAGTCTGCCCTCCCTATCACCACGACAAATCACCTTCTTCGAGAGATGATCCTTTACAATACATCCCGTGGATGAAAAAGTTATAACACAATTCTTATCCAAGATTTGAGATACAAAAAGTAAGTTTAAATTTAATTTTTAAACAACACTAATTTTGAAAACTTTAAAAATTTTGTTTTGCTAAGTCACCAATTTTATCAACATTTAATTGTATTACATTCACACTATAAACACATGATAAAGGTTTTCCAATACATGATTTTAAAATTTTTTCATTGTAAGTCATATAGAATGACGTACCTGAATCAAGAATCCAAGAGATCGTACCTTGAACTTCATTAGTTGAAGAAGAGCAAACTGCACCTATCGTTGCTTTGTCCTTTATTTGAGCTTCAAGTTTCTTTACTTTTTGTTGAAATGCAACAACAGATAATGAATCTTGTTCTTCTGCTAATGTCACCTTCCTTTTCAATTTAGGACAATTTGGCCTTATGTGACCAACCTTTGTAAAATGGTGGCAAATGATTTCTTTTCTTGCTTTTCACTTTTGAAATAAGGAAGGTGGTAAGCCTTCATATTTGCTCTGACTTTTGATGTAGCTAAGGCAATGCCTCTTTGAAGTATAGCCTCATTCATTCTTGTTTCCGCCATTTGGAGATCGATAATGACATCTTCTTTCATAGCAAAATATTTTCGATGGATAAGAGATGATCTTACCCCTTCAAATTCTCTCGGAGGTTAATTAAGAATTGATATACAAAATCTTCATTATCCTCACATTGTCTTTCACTAAGACATTGTGCACATTTTTTTTGTAGCCATACAGTTGATTCCAAACATTGGAATATTCACCAAAAAATTCATTTACCCATTTATCTTCTTGTCTAAGTAAGACCAATTTATCTCTTAATGCCATTATATGAGTCACATCACTTTTAACATGGGATTTTTTTAAGTATTCTCATGCTTCTATAAACTCCGCCCATGTAAGGGATCACCCTTGCATTGACGGTCCCAAGCCCGGATAAAGGAGGGTTGTGTTAGGCTTCGGACAGCTAGCGTAAAACTTTGTCGGATCCCTTTTCTTTGACCCTTTTCTTCTATATTCATCTGTATTTATTTGCATTTTGATTTTAATAATTTCCTATGTTGCATCTCGCTTGATTCCTACTTTTAGTTTTATTTTCATATAGCTTTTCCCAACCGATTCTGTGTCTCACCACATTCACTAGTTTTCTTGTAGATAGACCTAAGTTTGACTTGTTTTGTTGCTTTAATTTTCTCTTGATCTTGTGAAGTTGTCAGCACCTGAAACGTGCGGACACCTCGAACACTTGTTTCTCAATCTTCCCTGACCATGTGATGGCAGTCGTCTTTTGCAGTACATATTTGGGAATATGAAAGGAAACATATCATTTCCTTCATATGCAGCCTCGTGAAAAAGCAAACCATAATCCCTACCATTTTTCTTTCATTCACCAAACTTCTATAAATTAAGCTGGTCTTGTGCCCACTTGGTTATTGGCCCATGTGAAGTCTGCACCGCCTGCCATTAATTCCTGCAGCGTAAATTTGTTTCTCTCGTAGAGGGCTTTCTTTTCAAATGACGTCTTACGCATCCCACTGAATTGGCATTCGCCCCACTAACACAATAGCGGTAAGGCGCAGCCAATCAGTAAGAAAGTCAACCAGTCAAAGCTCAATCCCACCTGTCTTCTTATTCAAGAAGTGAACATTTCGAAGCATTCCTTTATGAATTGGATCTTTGAAAGGGGCCCAAAGAAATTCAATACAGAAGAGATCCTCTGTCCACCCCCTCTTCCTTTAGATCTTCTCCATTGACCTTGCAACCGCCTTAGGTTGTTCATCTCCCATCTGCCAAAGCGTCGCCAGAAGATCACTCATGTACGAGTGCAAAACCACCTTTCTATAGAGAATGGTTGAGCAAATGGAAAACAGTTTATGCGCATTGCTTGATTTACTGTACAAGTACAAAACTTTACATCCTCGGCTAAGCTTAAAAGCTAGATAGTTAACCTCTGAACATTCTCTTAGATTTCTTCATTAATATGGACGCTTTTCCTTTCATCTGAGACAAACCACCATCAACTCGTCTTTGTCCGGGGTCAGGATTGGCCTTCCCTGCTTTGTTATTTCAATATACAACCCATTTGTTATTTCAATATGCGCTTGCCTTTTACTGTTTTTCTCAAACTTCATTTTTTTATAATAAAAACTCTCTCCGACTCCTCTGCTGCAGGTTGGGAGTTCAATTCCGGGGGTGGGGGGGTCACACGTGCATCAGGCTTCAGCCTCCTTTGTAACCAAGAAAAAAAAATTGCTTTCCGACTAAATGGCACCACAAAAACTAAGTGGGGTTGGCTACATGGATTCTAAGTCGTGATTGAGCTTGATCTTGAGCCATTGCATTATACCCAGATAAGAAGGATCAACACAGAACTATTTATTTTTAATATTCTATGGTACTGATATACTTTTGCTGCTCTTTTCTCCCTCCCCTTACATCGTACCCATTAAGTAGACCGACCATTAACTTTCTTTTCTGATAATAGGTTTTAGTAGCAGGGGCGATTCTGGGCTTTTCTGCATACCAGAGACACAGACAGAGGACTAATGTGTACATCATGACCTTGGACCTTGTGAGGAGGGTTCCGATGACAGTTAAAGAGAGACAGACAATGCTGGACCTCTTGACACCACCACCGCCTCCAAGAAGAAATTGGTGGCAACTGTTCAAGCGTGGAACATGACCAGCAGCTTCTTTGTGCTGGCATCCGAAGTATTTGTGTAATCGAGAAACCATATAAGTGATCAATTAGATATCTACTATTTTGATGAAGCAGTAGCTTCTTTGTGCTGGCATCCCAAATATTTGTATAAGTGAGAAACCATATTAGTGATCAATTAGAAATCTACTGAAGTGTTACTATAAGCACCGTCAAGCTTGTCCAGTTCTTTAATGACATGGTTTATTGATCTTGTTACGAATTTACTCAAGTTTATTCTCTATACCATATGAGATATGGTTTGAGAGAAAACTAAACCTAAGTTATCTCAAGAGGTTGGATCTATCGCTCATGTGAAGATCATTGATCACTATAAAGATAAGCTAGATAATTGGTCCTTGAATAATGTATTTATTAGATATCCTATTAGATCTAAGGGATATTGATTTTATCACAAAGATCATAGACTCATAGACAGTAGAGATGTTGAATTTCTAGAGCATACAAGAATGACATCCTTAAAAATGATGATGAGTATGTTGATGATCTAGTAGATCTAGATTAATCATCATTTGAATCCATATATAATCTTTCTGATCAAATCAAAACTTTAAGTTGACATAAAATACCTATGATCACACCGTGCTACTTAAAGGATTATCACACTTACCTTTTAGAAGAAGTATGCAATTCGGTGGATTTAGATGAGCTAACTAATAACTTAACATATCAACAAGCAATTGACTCATCTGAATCAACAGAATGAGAAAAGACATAGATGAAGAAATTGAATCAATTGAGAAAAACAAAGTTTGGAAATTGGCTAATTTGTTGAAATGAAGAAAGTCATAGGTTGTAAATGGGTTCTGAAAAAGAAATATAAAGTTGATGGGTCTATTGACAAGTTTAAGTCAAGGCTGGTTTTAAAGAAATGTTCACAAAAAGAGGGGATACATTATGTTGAGATATATTCTCCTGTTACAAAATTTGCATTCATAAGGAGAATCCTGGTAATATCAACATATTATGATTTAGATTTAAATTTTCATGAGTTAGATGTAAAAACTGCTTTTCTAAATAGAGATTTAGATGAAATCATATATATGCAACAACCCGAAGGATACAAAATTAAAGGCTAAGAAGAAAAAGTATATAGGTTGAAAAAATTCCTATATGGCCTTAAACAATCACCTCGTAAATGGTATTTGACTTTCTAAAATGTCATTCTATAACTTGGGTTTATTGACTAATGAACTTGATCACTATGTATATGTCATTTTCAAATCGAGTATGGTTGGCTCTACTTTCACAACCAAAAAGGAGTAAACGGACTTGCAAGGGCAAGAACATATGGATCCAACTCAACTCTCCACCCTTCTGGAATAATGGGAGCCACTTTGTCATCTTATCATTATATATAGATGACATATTGGTTATTGAGAATGACAACTAGATGATTGTCAAAACTAAGTCATGGTTAAACTCAAGGTTTGAAATGAAGGATACGGGAAAACATCCTATATCTTGGGTATAAAGATTTCTCGAGACAAAGAATCAAACTTATATGGTCAAGTCAGGAGAGATGTATTGATTATATCCTCAAGAAGTTTAAAATAGGTTAATGCAAGTTTGCATCTACATCAGTTGCAAAAGCGATCAAATTGAGTAAGGTTGATTGTCACGACAAGCCTAATGTTCCTTATGCACAAGTTGTGGAAAGCTTGATGTATACTATGTTATATAAAATACCTAATATCAACTTCATTGTTAGTATTGTAAGTAGATATCAAAGTAATATTGCTTGGTAGTGCTAGATAGTTGTGAAAAGGATTCTAAGATATCTTTAAAAAGTAAAAGATTTGAAATTGTGTTTTCAAGTAGATGAACTGAAAGTGGTAGGATATTTATATGTTAACTTTGTTGAGAGCAAAGATGACAACAAATCAACCTCGGGACAAATATTTTTATTTGGAGATGGAGTTATTTATTGAGCATATAAGAAATAGGGTTTTTAGCTTTCATACACAAGAGGCTGAGTATATGGCTGCAACTAGTGTCGTTTGGATAAGTCACTTCATACGTGATTTGAAGTTGGATATAACCAACGAGTCAATTATCATTTATTATGACAATAATGCAGCAATTACTTTGATCAAGAGCAAAGCTGATAACTCCAAAAGCAAGCATATAATGGTTAAATACCACTATGTTCATGATATGGTTATAAGAAAAGAAATATCCATCTCATATATGTTAACTGATGATATGTTGACAGACTCCTTCACTAAAGGCATAACAAAAGATCTTTTTTCAAAACATGTTACAAACATGGGTTTGAGATATGTTTAATTGTTGTATAGGTAAGAAACCACACACAGAGTAATGATTGCAACAATGATTGTAAAATGAATTGACTAGAGAAACCCCATAAAAGTGGGAGGTAAAACCAGTATGTAAGATTACTTAGCTCAAATGGCCAAGTGAAAGATGTAAAGCTAAGAGATTGACCATTCTCAGTATACTCATCCATGAAAAATTATTAGACCAACCATCTAACCGCTTTTTGTGAGGTGGTTACAGAAACTAATAGATAAGGACTCTATAATAGAAAACCTAGTCAGGGAATTCGGAGAGGATGGAGTCAGGTGTTGCTCTATAAATTCAGAGCAACACACTAAACTCGATACAAAAAAATAAAAATAAGAAATTTCGAAAGAAAATCCCTTTGTGAAATCTAGTTGTGGGAAACCGAAAACATATCTTCTCTTTCTCGTCAATACATTCATATCCCAAACGGTTCGCTTTTTCAACCAATTCTCTTCTCTGTGTGAAGAAAAACTTGCAGATGTCCACAATTCTTCAAGAGGCCATCCACTGCATGAACAAGGAATCAGGCGAGGTCTACAAGAAGGTCGCCATCTGAAAGCACATAAACTTGACGAATCTCGACAAGAAGGTGAAAATAAGTGTTTTGTACTTCAAATATATTGAGCCTCAAAGTAATGAGACCGGGCTTCCTCATGTCAATCTCTCTAAAACAATTCTAAACTTAAAATCGCTCTCATAAATTGTCTTCATATCATACACACTTGATGGATATTCAATATATAAGATAGATCTTCGAGCTGCGGCTCAACTTTTGCTGTGAAAGTTTGGAGTTCAATACGTGGGAACATCAAACCAGTAAGGAGCAAGAGAATCTTAATAGATCATATAATTCTCTTTTTTCTTTTGAAAGGCAAGCAAGAAATAGACCTTATAACTCAGTATGTAGCATGCAGATCAGTTGGCTATGTAAGGAGGCAAGGATCTTTCATTTATGATATTGAAATGTTCATGAGAACTAAAGTAGTAGTTAGAGACATATTTAACAATTTTTTTTTCTCTTTTTCAACAAAAACAAATCGAATTCTGCACAAAGAGCGGTAGCTCACTTGGCTAGGGGATCAGCTCCCCCCCCCCCCCCCCCCCCCACTCCCACAAGGAAAAGAGTTCTCCATTAATAGCAAGCCCACTCAAAAGAAAAAGATATTTAAACACTGTTAACCATGATATATATCACACATGTGATTTATCAATGTTGCAAGAACTAAATTGCCATAAATGAATCCAAACTGTTAGCTCACCGGTAGGGCTCTCTCATGACAACTCACAGGTGTTGAGTTTGATTCTTGGGGTGGTTGCATGCATGTGTCTATGTGTGTTAGGCTTTGGCCTCCCATCGTAACCCGAAAATAAAGCTATAAAGAAATATCGATGAGTATACGATCTTGCATCAAGGAGGAAAGGAATTCCATGCTTGACAAAATGTAAGACCTAATTTCTTCTAAAAGCTTTGAGGATCTAACAAGATTATAAGCTTAGTCTAAAGCACAAAGCTTCCAAATTTGATAGGATTATCAATGCACCTTTAAGAAATAGATTAGTGTTAGAGTTAGTACCATTTGTGCACGATGATTATATCGAATATCGCAATGCTTATTGCCCAATTAGGACTAATTATCATGTCAAATTTTTACCTGTTGCCTGGTGCATTTTTGCTATTCCGAAATACAGACCAAAACTGAGGGGGAGATTGGACCACATTCCGGAGATCCAGATCCTGCACATTGATTCGAAAAGCACTGAATAGCTTTGGAGCGAACCCCGACTGGGGGCATTATCTTTACTCTGCATTATTCATTTATTTGGGTTGTTTTAATGCATGAATTGATCACATTAAATTGTTTTAGGCATCATAAGTCATACAAACTAGTAGCATGCATCTTTTTACTTTCTTCTTTTTTGAGGAAAAGCATGGCAGCATTATCATAAGAGTGAATATTTTTCTACCAAAGATAATGGTAAAGAAATTACTAGACTGTAATGATGATGCTCGATATACACCGTCCATCTGCATCGTCGTCATGCCTCGGCCAAGACGATCGCTTGATCCATACCCTTCTGGGGTTGAAAACGACGTGGCGCTGTCACCGTCGGATGATGAATAATGGTGTTCGTCCAGCCTGTGCGTCCCTTTGTGGGGCCCAACAATTGCTTTTCGTTTGCTGGTGAAATCGGTACGGACAAGACTGAAAAATTGACCCATTATTCACCAATTACAGTTAGACACGTGGAGAGAGTCCACCTTTCAGACTTCACTCCCAGTTGAGCTGCCAATGAACACGATGAGGTGCTTGGCTCCTACCGTACCGCCTGCGGCCATGTCTCGTTCTAAGTGAGCTGAAATATATTTATATATATATATAATATTAATTCTTTCGATACATAATTTTGTATTGAACGATAGAAGTGATAAAATAAAAACTTTGAATGTACTAAATATAAAGTATAAAAATATTTTAAATTAAAATCACCCTTAAATCATACCAAATTACAATCGAATAGTAAAGATTTTTTATATAGTATTATACACTGGTATGTATTTAATATTACCTTTCTCTCTCCTTCTCTCTCTATATGTGTGTGTGTGTGCGTGTGCGTATGCATGTAGAGGCTAGAGAGACATACTTGTCTCTAGTGTTGGAGTTTCACTATTATGGCGAATGCTTGATGTTGGATCGATCCTACCAGTAGTGCCTGTTCGTTGCTTTCGTGCAGCGAAAGTTTTGTGTGTTTGAGGTTTCCACACAGGGGTTTCCCGGGAGAGGATCTCAGTATTTCTTTGCAGACTATTTCTCTCTGTATTTTCTATGTTTTGTTATGTATCGACTGCTTTATTTATAGGCAGCTCGCTCCCCCCTCTTCTTGGATTTCTCTCTTGTGGCTTCCCTTGTCTGGAGCGTTATCCAGGACGTTACCAGAAATCTTGGTAACATCCTCTGTTATGATCTTTCCTTATCTATGCCATAGGTAACGGTCTGGATGACTGTTACCTAAGCTGAGAATGTCCAGATCATATCATCTCCCACATGGCCATTCGAGCCAAGTGTACAGACGTACTGGTTTCCTCCCACTCTTATAGGGTTTCACCTAATACTGTATTTTCACGATTGCAGATACCCGTTGTATGGTTATTTTCGTACACAACAATTTATCTGTTGTTTGGTTGTTTACCTATAAAACACTTTTATCCGTTATGTGTTATTTTCCTACACAACAATTAAACATACCTCAAACCCATGTTAGTAACATGTTTTGAGAAGAGTTCCTCTGTTATGCCTTTTGTTAAGGGGTCAGCCAACATATCTTCTGTTGGCATGTATGAGATGGATATTTCCTTTCTCATTACCATATCATGAACATAGTGGTATTTCACCATTATATGCTTGCTTTTCGAGTAATTAGCTCCACTCTTGATAAGATTAATTGCAGCATTGTTATCACAGTAGATAACTACTGACTCATCTATTATTTCCAACTTCAAATCTCGTATAAAGCGGTTTATCCAGACAACACTCGTTGCAACCATACAACAAGCTACATACTCAGCTTCCTATATATACAATGCTACACAATCCTGTTTCTTACATGCCCAAGAAACAACACCACCTCCAAATAACAATATTCGTCTTGAGGTTGATTTGCTGTCATCTTTGCTCCCAACAAAGTCAGCGTTTGAGTATCCTACCACTCTCAGTTTATCAGCTTAAAACACAATTTCAAGTCTCTTATTCCTTTTAGATACCTTAAAATCCTTTTCACAGCTATCCAGTGCTGTCATCTAGGATTACTCTGATATTTACTTACAATACCAATAGTGTACACAACATAGTATACATCAAGCTGCCAACAGTTTGTGCATAGGGAACACTAGACTTATCATTTCCTTTACCGAGACAATCAACCTTACTTAATTTTACCCCTTTTGCAATAGGTGTATCTGCAGATTTGCATTCACCCATTTTAAACTTCTTGAGGATATAGTCAACATATATCTCCTAACTCAGGCATAAGAGTCTAGATCCTCTATCTCGAGAGATATTTATTCCCAGGATATAGGATGCTTCCCCAATATCCTTCATTTCGAACTTGAAATTCAACCATGACTTGGTTTTGACAATCATCTCGTTGTTGTTTCTAATCAATAATATGTCATCTACATATAATGATAAGATGACAAAGTGGCTCCCACTGTTTCAAACATATACACAATGATCAGGTTTATTAGCCACAAACCAAAGTTCTATAATTGCATTTTGAAAAGTCAAATACCATTGGCAAGGAGATTATTTTAGGTCATATAGGGATTTTTTCAACCTATATACTTTATCTTTTTTGCCTTCAATCAAAAATCCTTCGGGCTGCTGCATGTATATGATTTCTTCTATCTTTACATCTAACTGATGTAAATCTAAATCATAATATACAAATATTACAAGGATTATACGTATGGATGCAAATTTAGCAACTGGAGAATATGTCTCAACATAATCTATCATCTCTTTTTGCGAAAAACCCTTTGCAACTAACCTCGCTTTAAACTTGTCGATTGTACCATCGACCTTGTACTTCTTTTTCAGAACCCATTTACTGCATATGACTTTCTTTTCTTTTGGCAAATCAGCCAACTCCCAGACTTGATTTTTCTCAATGGATTCAATTTCCTCATCCATGGCTTTCTCTCATTCTATCGCTTCTAATGAGTTCATTACTTACTAATAAGTCAAGTTATCAATCAACTCATCCAAATCCACCTAATTACAAACTTCTTCTGCAAGATAAGTGTGATAATCCTTTAAGTAGGACGGAATGACTCTTGGCCTGTTATATCCACTTAAGGTATCGGTAGTTTCAGGAAGATCTTTAATGGGCTCAAAAGATTATTGGTCTAAGTCTACCAGATCATCAACACATTCCTCATTGTTTAACAGGATGTTATTCTTATTATCTTCTAAGAATTCAACATCTATGCTTTCAATGAGTCTGTGGTCCTTATGATAAAACCGATATCCTTTTGAACCTTTCAAATATCCAATGAATATACATCTCAAGGACCTAGTATCTAGATTATCTCTAGACTGATTAAGGATCTTTACATGTGCAATAGATCCCCACCTCCTGTGATGACCTAGGTTGGGTTTTCTTCCAAACCACATCTCATATAGTGTAGTGTATACAACTTACATGGTACTCTATTGAGTATGTAAACCGCTGTACTTACTGCTTCTCCCCAAAATATCCTTAGAAGAGAAGCATCGATTAACATTGACCTTGTCATATTCAGGAAGGTTTTATTGTATCTTTCAGCTACACTATTTTATTGAGGTGCCTTGTATATTGTATTTTATTTTGTAATACCAAAGTCTTTGCAGAATTCCAAAAATTATGCGGAGGTATATTCACCACCTTTGTCTGATCTTAGGACTTTGATCAAATGCCTAATTGGTTTTCCACTTCTTACTTATATTCTTTAAAAGCATCAAGTGCCTCAGATTTATGTGCCAAAAGATATAGGTACATATATCTAGAGTAATCATCGATAAAGGTTATAAAATAACCCTTTCCTCGATGTGACTTTACTCTAAAAGGTCTACATAAATATGTGTGAATAACCTCCAACAGGGTTGTTGCTCTTGTTGTTTCCTTGAGAAAAACCTTCCTCATCATTTTTCCTTGTATACAAGCTTCACACTTGTTGAAAGTATTTTCCTCAAATCCAGGCAATAAGTCAAAGTTGGATAATTTCTTCAACTTTTGCGTTTATGCCACATATTCACATCAACCATAAAGGTACTCTTAATATAAGCAGAAGTTGTACCAATTTCATTATCAGAAAGTTTAAACAGTCTATGTTCTACATTGAATTCTCTAGAGAATAATATTCTCACATGCTTTCCCCGAGTCACCTTATTATGAATAAACTTAACTTCAAAACCTTTCTTTACCAAGGCAGGGTCCGAGACCAGATTGCGCCTTATAGATGGCACAATTAACACATTAGTCAATACAATTGGTTTGACTTGTACAAATATCCTGAAGGACCTAATACCTAGAACATTTAAGAAAGTATTATTTCCCATATACACTCGATATTCTCTATGTTTGTATTCCTTCAGATCCATTGCTCATTCTTTGGTTTTCGAGATGTATCGTATAGCTCCTGAGTCATCCACCAACCTGTCATTGGGCGGTCCAAATACAAACATTCTGAAATTATGCAGATTATGTCTTGCTTCTCCGACTATCCGCGTTGTGGGTTGTTTCCTCTACTTTTCTTGTTTTGACAATCCCTTTTGTAGTGTCTCATCTTTTCGTAGTTGAAACACTTGACTCGAGAAGCAGTTTCCTGCGGTTTCTTAAAGTTTTGACCCCCTTTCTTGTTATTCTTGCCAAACTTCTTGTTTGGTTTTTTTCTGGTTGGTTTTGGAGCTAGACGCTATCTCATCCTGTAAAACTAGCAATTTTTCTTTCTTGTTTTTGACCATATGTTCTTGCTCTATTGCTAGTTTTAGGGGCAACTCAGAAATGTTAAGTTCAGGCCCTAATCTAAGGGTTGTGGTGATCATGTTCCATGAAGGGGGAAGACTGTTTAGTATGATAGATATTTGTATCGGTTCTGGGATGACTGATTTTTCTACAACTAAGTCTCTAGCCATTACCAGCATGTTGTTTACATGCTCTACTATATTGTCTCATTCCTTCATTTTGAAGGAGTTATACTTTTTTAATAACAACTCCACATGCAATTTTACAGTTGTATCATACTTTGATGTTATTAAGTCCAACAACTCTTTAGCGGTCTTGTATTCTTCAAAGACCCTAATTAAGTCATCCTCCATATAGGTTAACATGATTGTCCTTGATATAGTGTCATCCTTTAGAAATGTTTTATATATTTCTACTTGTTACTCACTTGCGTCTAGAGGTGGCGGACGCAAAGTTTCCTTCAACACATACTCAACACCTTCAAGTGTTAGAACTAGAGGGATTCTCCTCTTCCAAGTTTGGAAGTTAAGACTGTTCAACTTCTTAGTTTTTGTCAACTCAGTTACACATATCCTAGAGCTCATTTTTATGTGTTTGGCAATAATAAGAATTAAACGGTTTAAAAAGGAAACAGATATAAAACAAAGAGCACACACAGCAGGAATCACGTTAAAATGATGCATAATATCAAACAAGTAGACCAACGATAATTTCATAAGCTCTTTGGGACAAATTCGAAATTTTCTCGAAGAGTTTTTGCCTTTGTACCCCTTAAAATAATACGAGTGTCAAAATCGTAATTTTATCTATTTGTCCCCCTTTTTATAATTTTTGTAAAAGATCGAGGACAAACTCATAAAATTACTCTTTGGTATTTATGTAAAATTCATAATTGATCGGGGTTAAAATTGTAATTTTAATGCTCAAGTCAAATCTGTAATTTTTCAAAAGTACAAGGGTAAATCTGCCTTTTGACTAAATGGCAAAACTGAGATTATCTAAACCGGGAGTGGCATAAAGGTAAAGAGACATCTGGTATTTTGTAATTTTCATAAACTGTCGGAGGGTAAAATTGACTTTTTGCTTAATATGGGCAAACTAGTCTTTTTACCCAAAAACATCTGGACAAATCTATAATTTTGACCAATGGCAGTAAAACCGGCCGGGACAAAATGAATTTTTTAGTCCACTGCCCGAGGCGGTTTCGAAAAATTATAGGTTTTCAGCCCACGGTTTTCTGAAACTATTTTTTTTTTTTTTTACTATTTAATGAGGAGAGAGAGAGAGAGCGGGAGGGCGTTTGAGCGTCGATCATCGGTGTTTCCCTAGGTTTTTCCGACAGGAAAATATACAACGGGAGGAGAGAGAGACAGAGAGTGATTTTCTTTTTCGTTTTGCGGCGATGACCGCTCCCGGCTCTCTGCCTTCTCTGGTCGCGTGGCTGCGGGTGGTTTTTGGTTGCTCCCAGCTCTCTACCTTCTCTAGTCGCGTGGCCGCCTCCCTTTATCTTCTCTCTTCTATTTTCCCCCCTCTTTTTTTTGTTCTCTGAAAACCTCCTATTTATTTTGGTATTTGATTTTTGCTGGGTCAAAGACGAGGCTCTGATACCAGATTGTTGGAGTTTCACTCTTACGGTGAATGCTTGATGTTGGATCGATTCTGCCGGTAGTGCCTGTTTGTCGGTTTCGTGCAGCGGAAGTTTTGTGTGTTTGAGGTTTCCACACAGGAGTTTCTTGGGAGAGGATCTTAGTATTTCTTTGCAGACTATTTTTCTCTGTATTTTCTATGTTTCGTTATGTATCGACTGCTTTATTTATAGGCAGCTCGCTCCTCCCTCTTTCCGGATTTCTCTTGTGGCTTTCCTCGTCTGGAGCGTTATCCAGGACATTACCAGAAATCTTGGTAACGTCATCTGTTATGATCTTTCCTTATCCATGCCACAGGTAACGGTCTGGATGGCCAGTCCAGCCGTTACCTGAGCCAAGAATGGCCAAATCATATTAGCTAGATGGGTGCACACGGCTTCGATGGCAAGAAATTGTAGATTCATCACCAAAGCTTTTGGTACAAAAGTTTATCACCAAAGCTTTCTTTCCGGAACTGTCAAAAGGGTCATACTTTTTCAAACTGACCATCTGTGTTGAGGAAGCGAGAGATCCTGCCAGATGAACCAACGTTCTGCGTGCAAAGCACATTATATTTAAAGGTAAATTTACTGGTCCAAAAGAAAATCAAGAACACAGTAAAATCATCGCTCTCTCTCTCATTTACATATACAGACGCATACCATTTGCACACAGGTGTGCACGCACATGCACAAAGTAAAGCACGCACATGCACAAAGTAAAGCATGCACTCATCCACAGCTGTTAGTATGGACGACGCTCACTAAGCATTAAAAACAAGAGCGTGTGCATGTGGATTAATTAATAGGGCCACCGATGACTCCTTCATTTATGAGGATCCTTCTTCACGGACATCATCCTGTCCTGTTGATTGACCACTCACAAATTCAATCACATAACCGAGGGGACAAGTAGCTCTCGAGGGCCTTTTCCGGCTTTTTGATGTGTCACACTCTTACACACACACACACACACACATATATATATATATATATATATATATATATATATATATATATAGAGAGAGAGAGAGAGAGAGAGAGAGAGAGAGAGAGAGAGTGGGTGCGTCTGGACAATCTTCCAACATTATTCGATCATCATCGATGACGATCAAAATTCCTTATTAATGTTGATGAACAATTCAAGTCCAGTAGAGTTTGACATGAAATCATATATATATATATATATATATATATATATATATTTGTTGAAAGGCTATGTTGACTGATATTTAATATAAAGCATCCTCTAACTGTTCTTGCATCTGCATCCTATCTTATATTAATTGATGTTACAGGAAATTAGCATGACACTCGTCGCTCATAAATAAGGATGGATCGAGTTACAGGGTGCACGAACAATCGATTTATTAGTTTCTTGCATATCTCTCTGCACCGACAAGGGCAGTGGCCCATCGGCCGGAAAACCCGTTGGTCAAGCTTGACGACTAATGATTGGCTGGATTTGGTCACAACAAATCCACCTAGAAAGGCTCTTCACGGCAGGTGGGTGTAGCAGTTGCTGATGGTGGGGAGTTCGACTCCCAAAGGGTGTATGTATTGGACTTCGGCCTCCTCTTGTAATTAAAATAAAAATCCACTTAGAAAGAACTCTAATCAAACGGCAACTGGCAAGGGCCAAGCTGCTCACATATACAATATAAAGAAAATGCCTATTATATATATATGTGTGTGTGTGTGTGTGTGATAGTTTGTTCATGTTTAAATCTTCTCAAATATTTTATCATTCGATTCTCATTCAATCGTTGTGATTGAAGATAGTGCAACATGTACCACTTATTTTGTGTACTTGTATTTAATGCACAACGATATAATTTACTTTTTCATTTAAAATCTATATTATTGATAGCATCGAATGGTTGAAAAGATTTAAGCACATATTGAATTAACATGTATCACTATATATATTTTGTTCACTACATAAGTGAAAACATATGATATGACATTTTTAAGTATAGATTATAATTGGTTCCTGCGGCCCACGTTACCTCCCCTTAATTTTGGGGGGCACATGTAATATGTTCGATTGCTCCTTTTATTTTCTTATTTTATTGAGTTCCTCAATGACAATTACCCTAATAAAGAAAGGCAGAGATACGTCCCCATACAGAATAACGTGCACGAACCACTTTCTCTCTCTCTAGAGTACAGTAGTAAGCAATAGTTAGGACATGTTTTCTGTAGTCAAAGTGGGCCATTTGGTGCAAAAGGATTGGTAAGGGAATTTGCATGAACTCTATGATCCAAAGAGTAGGAAATAAGCAGACTAAATAACACATAATGAACCTAAGCTGAAAAAGGACATGCTATTTTTTTTTTACAAGAGGAGACCGAAGCCTAACGCACACCGAGGCATGCAACTCCTAGAAGTCGAACTCTCCACCAGAAGTAACGACTCCAGAGCGCCCTGTCGTTGAGCCAACACTCTATGTGCACAGCTAAATAGAATTCGATTCAAGCTAAGCAGATGCATGAGTGGGCAGAATCCAATTCAGTAATGTGGGTGGGGGGGGGGGGGGAAGCAGACTAAAACATTAAGCAATATTGCAAGATGCTCTAGTCAGTTATAAGAAGACTACTCATATGCTTGAATGGCAAGATGAATGAATAAGACAACAATGTCGTGAAGCATTAAATTGTGTATAGACTATGGGTGAGAGAGTTGTACGCTTCTCATGTGCATACGGAAGAGGTCAAAGAGATTTTTGGAAATACGAACTTGTCGTAGTTAATCTTTACCTCAAACATAAATAAACACATACATACCTATATACAAAAACCACAAAGTCACCTATATATATAAATATTTACGTTTTTAAGTAGTTTTAGTGATATCGATAGTTTTAACCGATAAAAAGCAATTTTAAATATTAGAAGAGTAGTGAAAGATGATAGAAGGTGGCTATGGGTAGTTGAAATGATGGAATCATATAAAACAAAGATTACTTCCTCTTTCTCTCTATCTCTATATATGTGTATGTATATATATTGATAATTAGATAGATATAGTTATGGAGAGAGAGAGAGAGAGAGAGAGGTAAATCATATACAGTCAAATGTGTGGGCTCCATGTTGACAAAATCGCATAACCTGTTGGCCTTCTTTTTGAACGAAAATCTCAAGTACCCATGAGACCGTAGTATAACTTTTAGCTACTGAAGTGAAAGTTGTTTACAGCATAGAGTGCATTTATGAAGTTTAATATGACTCATTAACATACATAAACATAAAATAATGCATAAAATTATATATATCATATAAACGAAAAAATTTATACATAAAGTAGTTATATTCTTTCAATATATAGCTTATAAGCAAGAAAGTACCACCGACTTATGTCCCTTCTCTGCCTCCTGAAAAATGATAGTAACTTATCCTAAGTCAAGGGGCCAAGAAGCTCAACCTCACTATAGTAGAAGGTCACATCCATTCCACTGTGCATCCTTCTCTTTCTCTTCCTTAAAACCATGGCTGGTAAGGTGAAGTCTCTCTCTCTCTCTCTCTCTCTCTCTCTCTCTCTCTCTCTCTCTCTCTTTCTCTCTCTCTCTAGCTTGTTGGACTAGCCATTTCTTCCAAAATAATATGCACAATTTGATTCGACCCTTTTGTGTTTCAACTAAATCTACCTTGAGGGTCTTATTGCGCTTATTGAGATAGGATGAAGATAAACCTTACAAAACAAACCATTCCTTATCATAAAAATGCAAAACAAGCTAATCTGGCAAATTATGCATGATCAACATGGACAATTTTCAACTGATGCTCCTCTTGATATGGTCTTTGTCTTTCACGGATTCCAGTTAAGATCAGTTGGATCTCCCTAACAATTCTGGATTGAGTCTACGGAATCCAAAATACCACGTCACATGACCAAGATTGAACAAGCTAAACCTCATTTTTTTTGTGGAAAAGCAATCACTGTTCAATCTTATCTCACAGTTGTGTTAAGCCTTCTAAATCATGTGTGCTTAAGTTTGGCTCATCTAAATAATTAACATGAATCTCGAGCTAGGCACAAATAGTTAATCAAGCCGAATTCGAGCTAGAGTTTGAATTGGGAGTATGACATGCTATTCAAAGTTTGGTGAATATGAACTTAAGTGTGCTCATTAGCTCAATTATCTCAAGCATCCATATTCTCAAAAAAGATATTTAAAGTGGAGGGTTTCTTAAAACAACAAGGAGCTAAGGTTCATTATTTAACAAGCATTTTGCTCCATCGTTCTTTTCTTTTTTTAGGTCCAAATGGATCATACATATCATGAAGGTGAATAAGCTTGACTTACTTATTATGAGCCAACTAGTTCGTGGGAATGACCCAGTCAGCTCCACTAAACAAGCTCTATTGCGAGCTTGTTATATACTTTTCATGGTTGGATCCTAATCTTGTTCAACGACGCAACTTCGAGGGGACTAGTTTTGAGACGTTCTAGCTCGATGTCCTCTAGGCGAACTGGGTCACTCCGATAATCAGCTGGCTAGTTCGGGGATGAGCCATAGGCTTGGTTGCAAGTTAACCCATGAAGCCACTTGACCATGAACCGTTCCACGAATCTGACCCCATGATTATTAAATTGTGTAAGTTGAGGTTCATTAGCAATAATGTATCTTCATTTGTCATGGTCATGATTCTAAGGCTCATCTCTTTGCCATTGCTTGAGACCACAGCACCACATGCGTTTAGATCACACGGGCAATTTAAATTTAACCCTTTTAGTTACGGAAAATTTGTGGATAACTGTCTAGGATGTCAAACTTTTCATCTAGGTGCCTACTTTTTCAAGGTATTCTACACATTTTCACCCTTTCTACTGCTTTTGAGTTGTTTTCATTCAACCTTACTGTAGAGTTGAATGAAAACAAAGGTTTGACATATGGTTGATCACATGTGGCGGCTAATACTTCAAGCACTCTAAAGGATATATGATTGCAATAGAATCACCCCAAATATTATATGTGTTTGGAATCGCTGCTTCAAGAACCATTTCGATCACAATCATGGTTGATCCTTGACAAAGGTCGCTGAGGCCTAAGGTGACATTATAAAAATTTTGGGGCCTACAACAATGTGTATTATGAGCATAGTCTAAGAGTTTGGAAACTCATTAGAGTATTAGCTTTTGGTTTAGGAAATTTAATTTGTTTAGAATTCTCATTAGGTTCTCTATTTTATTATGGCTCATATTTAGTTTAGTAAACTTAGTTTTTTTCTTCTTTTGGGATCTCTTCCAGTATACATATATGTAAACTCATTAGAGACAAGTTATGGTAATAGAGAGACATTGGTGTAGGAGATCTCTGTAATTCTTCTTGATGCTTATTTCTTACAAATTTCTTTCTGGCCATAGTAGGATTTAGCAGGTTTGTCCAAACATTTTAAATTGATTGTGTTTGTTTTGTCTTTCTGCTTATGAATTAAAGTCTTGTGATTGAGTTAAGAACTGGTAATTTTATTTTAAAAAATTTTATTTATTTATTTTTTAAAAAGTACTGAAACAGGCAGTTTCAGTTTTGGAAAAGGTGAAACCAGAATAGGACTGAGCCCCAATTCGGTTTTGAAACTGGCCATGTCTAATTCCCCATCCTTGAAGGAAGACAGAATCGTCTGAACCATGGCCTAAATCATATTTTTTTCAGTTGCACTTTGGGCTCTTGCCTAACCCCAGCTTACTTATGAAGATAAAAAAGGCAAGATGGCTATTTTACACAATACTTTGAAAAGATACATTTAAAAAGAAGGTTTTGTGGGCCTAGGCAGTGATTTGTAATTTGTTAGAAGTTAGCTTATTGAAACTGAATTTCCCTACATACATTGTAGCAATAGTTTGTGGCTGGTTGTTCTCATAATGAGAACTTTACATGCTTCATATCCTTTCCATGTGGGCTGTGTCCTTGCTGAAAAGTCATGCATGGGTCCTCATACACACCATCTTGTGTTCCCAATTATCATGAAAGTCTCAATAATGCATTAGCTTCTTTGTGGATTTGCTAAGAAACTATGATCTAATAATCCATTTTGCGAGCTAAGATCAAGTGGATAAGCTCTGACAAATCCGATCATGTTCAGCACAAGAAGGGTTGCTTCTGATTCGTGCTTAAATACACTAAGAACGAATGTAGCTTACAACTTTCATCGTACTGGGCTCTCTAGTCTTGTTGCAAGGAGAACTTAGAAGAAGAATAATGGCTGGTTTGTTTTAGGTATGATCAAGATTAATCTGGCATAATACTGCCCAGCAAGTTCGTTGGGGAATTATTCATCATGCTAGTTCTTGCTCCTTGATAGATCTTTCACACTCATACTTCAAATTATTCTTTATTGGTAAATTTCATTGTATAAACTTAATAATATTTTACATGTATACCTTTTCATTGAATATTCAGTATAAAGAAAGAATTTTGTGGGGATTCACATGCAACCAATATGCTTTAGAACTAAAATCCTATATTCTCAAGCTTTCTTTAAACGGTAAATTCTTTCTTTAAGAAGCCAGATTGAGCTAAACTTGATAAATTTATGAATGCTTGTGGAAAACTTTTGAATTAATATGGAAGAATTCAAACCACTTTGGGGAAAAAGCAGCTCTACTCTCACATGAATCAAACTAGCTGGGCAAACAAACATGCTCATGGTGTTGAAATTATTCACCAAGTTGGCTCCTTAAATGACCATTTTCTTATATGAATTCATGTTCAGTTAGCTTGGACTTGTTAGACTAAACTTGATGTTAACTTGTACTGAATTTGATCACCTTATGTCTCTGTCATTTAGGTTGGAGTCGTGACGAAACTCAGCTTGGCTCAACCGAACAGGAGCTGCATGACCATTTGGTCCAGTTTACTTACCGGCCCGTGTGCATGATAACATGGGTACATGCATCTCATAACCAAGATATGATGACATATCAAAAAAGCTTAGTCCTTTTCTATTCATTTCACAAGTGAACGCCCCTAAAAATTTCTTGTGAGTTCTCCACGGAGGTATTGGCCAATCTTCTTGTTGGAAACTCTATCTTGTTTATCTTAACAACGAATTGCATTTAGGTTTCCTAATTTACTCACGTTGAATTAAAACCCGACACTTGGTTGGTTCCAAGTGGTTCAGTGGTGCATCCGGAAATTTGTTTTGGGTGGGATGGACTTCTGGTTCTGGTGGGACGGGCTTTAAAAATTTTCAAATATTTGTTGAAGTTTAATATGAAATTACAAATTTTCAGAATTTCGGGTGGGGTGGTTATCCCACACTGCAACAATGTGGATCCACCACTGTTGACACTTCTCCCCCTTAAGTTCGAGACTTGTGAATGGAAAAAACCAAGGCTGGCAAATAGTGGGTCAATATGGCTCAAACCGGGTTAGTCGGGGTCCCTGTGAGCTTCCGGATACATAAAACGCACCTCACCTCATGTAGGGTTGGTTTGTTTTAATTCTCTTATAGTGAGATCCATGGATAAGAGATAGATGAATCTCATTATACATGGACCCAGTGGTAGATCTCAATCTTTTTTTTAAAGGGTGACAGGAATAGCCCACAGTTATACCGTGGGATTTTTTGTGTGAGGCGAAGGCTTAAATATTTCCAATGTAAATTGTGATATGTTAATAGCCCATGGGTTAACTGTAGTCCCAATACCCTCTTTTACATTTTCCTAAATCTACGCGGACCCAGATCACCTTGCCTTAATGTGGACCCGGACCCACTACTGGGCTCTATGCCAGACGCGATACAACTCATGGAGATCAGATCTGGTTCTCACATTAGTGTTTGGTACCATTATGAAGATCCAGTAGTCAGTTGTTGTTTCCTGTACCAAGACTTGAAATCGTACTCTTACACATCTCCTCTTGCTATATTCAGTCTTTTGCACTGTGCTTTCTTGTTTCTTTTGTTATGTTCATGATGTACAACAACAGCCTTTTATCTTGGCAAACAATCCTTGCAGGGAGAGCAAATAACTTTTGGCTTGTTCTGGCGAGTCCCTTTCCCCAATTGTATGGACCTAGAAATTCTTCTTAGAGTGTGTTTGATTCATGGTGCCAGCCCCTTGAGACTATGTTCTTGTAACTATGGTTTCAGGGAACTATAGTTCTATGTTTGATTTGTGAATGACAATGATAATAGGGTTTTTGTGTGAGGTGAGGTTGCAACGTCAAGGAGGCACTAGCAAAATCTATGGGTCTAGTTCTTCTGGCCCATCTTCCTCTTAGTGCTAATGTTTTTTACTCAAATTGGGTCCATAAACCATAGTTCTATACTAATGATGAGTTCTATGTTTGATGCATAACAAAACTTAGACCTGATACAAAAAACCGAGGTCCAATTTGCTTGGATTGTATGAAACACACCCTTAAAGTTTGTTTGTGTGGTGGAACTCCACCGAAGGTCCGGCACTTGTGGTGTCGAAACGACACAAGCTTGGAACCCATCAAACAACAACAATTAAGCATTTTTCCATATTAGACGAGGTCGGCTACCTGGATTCTTTGTTTCCACAAAGCCCTATCATGTGCCATGTTGGCAGTAAACTCACAATAAGCTAGATCATTCTTTATTGTTTCTTTCCAACACTTTTGTGGTCGCCCTCTACCTCTTTTAATACTTTCAAAATCTAGATTTCATACCTTCTTATAGGTTTTCTTTTGATCTTCTTTCTATATGTCCAAACCACCTTAAATGATATTCTCTCATTTTACCCTCTATTGGTGCCACACATAATTTATTTATAATAACCTCATTATATATACAGTCTTTTCTTGTATGATCCCTCATCCATACCCCCATAAAACAATTGGCTCAAAGGAACCCCACATTTCATGCAAGATGGAAGGGAACTACTAAAGTCATAGTATCATTTTATGGAGTTTAAGGCGCATCTTTTGCAAAGTTTCATGACAACAAGTTCCTTGATGTTCCATAACACAAGCAGACCTTTGGTCAGTTCATAAAACAGTCTAGCATGGGTGGTGAAGTATGTTCAGTAACTCACGGAAGCAATCGTGGGCTAGCTTATTTTGTTGATTATTGGGCTTGGCTGATGCCCCGCCTCTGCTTCATGTAGATTGACCACTGCCTTTCCGTGGCCTTTTAGTGAAGGAGAATAGGCTAGAAGTGATATACACTCGTAACAGAGCATGAAATACCAATGATTGTTTCCTATGGGTCCCTACCATGACAGCATCGCTTTCAATTTCAGAGTTCTGAATGAGATGGCGCTATCATAGGCCATTCTATCATTTCATGCACATCTTTGAGAGAAAGCGAGGAAAGCGACCCAAAATGTGTCGCTAAATACTGTGCATGAATACTGACGGGAACGTCGACACAATGTTTATTTTTTGTGAAGATCAATGAGGCTAATCTTTTTTTTACCAAACTTAAGATCCAAAAAACATGTGCTTGTTTAATTATTTTAAATGAAAAGGCCATCTTTTTTATCAAAACTTCTTTCTTCTTTTTACACAAGGGAGGCTGAAGCCAGATGCACGTACATGGTATCGAACTCATGTCTTTTTACTTATGAGTCGACCCTGTAGCCAGGTGAGCTATTGCTAACGAGTAATAGAAACACTGTAGGGCCGGGAAAGTCCAACGAGGACGGAGGTTCGACTCCGATGAGAGCCCTATTCATGCTTAAGTGACACTGATGCCATAGTATCGAGCAGCCTATCTTCGAAGTTCTACACCAAGTTTATGTATACGTAATAACATCTTAATGTGTAGATCGATACTATCTAAATACCTGTATTATTTTTACCCATTTATTGGTGCATATTGCACCAACACGAGCAATAATGGTACAACTTTGCTGATTTCTATGTATTTTTAAATTTTAAAAAATTTATGAACAAATGGAGTACGTTGGCATGTGCCTATTTGTACTGCATATATGTAGTGTTCGACACGACATCTACAACATTTATTTTATCCATGAAAAGGTTATTCTCCATGTTATAATTAAATGAAAAATGACCAACCATGATTTCTATAGTACTGGATATGGTTGAACCCTCTCGCCTGAATGAGCTCTCTCTCTCTCTCATTTTCTTAAAAAGATTAATTTTTAAGCAGTGGACTTTTTTGTCTTTTTTTTGGTGGCAACGGGGAGGCCAAAGCGAGATGCATGTATGCAGGTCTAGTAAATGTGACCCGAAATCTTGAGAATTCAAATCCCAAGCTCCATTCTGAGGATTTGTTTTCACTTGAGAGAAAGGAGCTTAGTATGCACTTTTAGATCACAATATCTTATTTAAAAAATTCTCACAAGGCAAAGACAAGCATGTGCTTGGTTCCCCAAGTATTTATGGCTTTTTATGAATCTCTGAAATAAAAAGAATACAGAAAAGAATATTCAATATCATGTGGGCACAGTTTGGATGCGTGCTAGGCGCCATTAAAACTACTGTATTATGTTGGCCACCAGACCGCCATCCCACGTGATGGGCCAGCTAGACTTCAGTTAATGGCAGTGCTCATCTCTCTACAGAAGCTCTGCATCATACGTTCAGTTTTATGTGGTAAATGTAAGTATCGAACATGAAGAAGCTTATAATTGGAAAACTCAAAGCACCATCCTCTTCAAACTTTACCAGATTTTCTACTCGATTCATTCCATTGCAGACAAGTTTGGAAGGTATCAGGTTTTAATTGCAATACGATTCGAATTTGTCGATAATTGAATCAAAGAAGAGATTCTAGTTTCTGCTGAACTTTGTCAACATCGAAGCGAAAAAAAATTATAAAGTAGAACTGTGATTTTACCATTGTTATCCGTGTTGTACGATAGGGACTGATACTTATCGTTTCACCCTGGATTTCAAAATGATATAGGACTTATATCGTGTCGGGCTACTGCTGTATCGGTCGTGTCATAAAATATGGGCTGTACAGTTGGGTATCATACCCTACTTGTGATCTGATTTATTCAATTTTTCACATTTTAGGGCTTTTAAAACCCTTTTTTCTTAATTTATCTCCTATCTACATTTGTCTACAGAAGAGGTTTTGTCAGTTCTCTTGCAAAACAAACTTTTTGTTTGGCCATGTGAATGCGATTTTTTCGTGTTTTAAGGTGTAAGCTTTTACTTTCCTTTATATTTTCAGAGTTCTTGTTGCATTTCACCTATGAATCATTGTTTTCTTTACTTTACACTCATCTACGCATATACTTAGGACGAGGATTTGTTGATTTATTAGCTATTTGAAACTTTTTCGGGCTTTTGATGGTAATTTCTTCCTGTTTCTTCGAATTTTCATTGCATTTAAAGTATGATGATATATAGAGTGTTGCTTTCTTTATTTCTTCAACATTTTTGTTTATTTGATGTATGCGTTATTGTTTTTGTTATATTATATACTTGGGGTTACTGTTATCTTGGGAACTTCTCAGACCAGGGTATTAGTGTTTAAGTTATATGACCTCCATCATGTAACTTTAGATGATTGGGGAATTTGTTTGCTATGATTTAGTAATAGGCCAATGGTTAAATTATCCTTAATTGTCAAGTAGTTAATGTTTATTTATTTGTTTATATCATGATTATTATTAGTTAATATAGCTTCTTGCACTGTTGACTTATTAAATTATATAATATGCTTTTGTTTTGATAAATGCTAGTGTTTGTCCCCCTTGTTTTGCATATTAATAATTATTTAGATTATTTTTTTGTTAGTTTTTAAAAGTTTTTTCATAAAGTTATAATATGATAATCATATCGGTAGAAATGATAAACATTATGATACACTATTTACAACAATGATCTCTAGAGGCTCATGTTAGATCGGCCCACTAAGAGGGACCAGGTTCAGCTCTCCTAAACACTGGTTCTTCCCATTAGAAATTTAGCAATGCTCAAACTTGATACATTGCTTAAGAGGAACAAGTGCTAAACCACGTGAACCAATGAAGCGTTAGTCACTTGATCGACTTTTAAATTCCTATAAATCAATCTCTATGTAGATTTTCTCTTCGATTCAAAAATTAAGAGCTATGAAAGCGGAGATTTTTTTCCTTTAATCAAAACGTGGCTTTTGACGATAAGAATAACACATGATGTTCCTTGTTTGAGTCGAATGTTAATACGATAAGGGTTGAGCTCACATTAACAAAGAAGAATCTATGTACCTGACCCCACTTACTGGAGGTCTGATTTAGGCCTTGGCAGTAAAAGCATGGCTTTTCATTGAGAACAACAAATAGATAGTATGATTTTGGATCGATCTACAATGCTGAATCTATCTATAAGGTTTGTTAAAGAAATCGAGTGATGACATTTGGTAGCTTGCATGTGCAAGCCACTATCACTACATATAATTCCGAGCTTCTAATATCTACTTGCAACAGCAAAGAATCAAATGAAGTACCAAATACTTTTCTTTTTGCTGTAAAGGAAGACCGAAGCCCGGGTTGCTAAGGACTGTTAACAATCTCGAAGAAAGTCGATTCCCATTCTGTCGATCAGCAGTTTGTGTCGAACCCACAGCAGAGTCGATTCCCATTCATGGATAAACACTAATTAATGCAGGAGCAGAGCTACATTTAATTCAAAAGTTCAAACAATTGCCAAGTTTGAATGTATGATCAAACACTACCTTTGTTGAAACTCCCACAGTTGTTTCGAAATTAGTATTGATTTAGATAATGGTTTAATCAGTTTTGTTAATGACCCATTCTTCTGCAACTACTACACAATTGAATGAAAATTGGCATGGCTCAGAAAACAAACAGTAAAAAACGATCAAGACTAAAGCTAATTGATGGTGCACTTGTAGTCCGTGCTTCATTGATTTCTCTTTTGGGGGACCCTTCAGCCACTGTTTCACGATAATATAAAGACAAGTCCTTCATCTTTGCAGTTACTCTGCAAAGCATAAATGGGTGATGCATGCAGATTTCACTATAATTAGGAGAAGGGAGAGGGGAAAGATGAGCCTTTTATAATAATAATAAACCATAGTTAGGTTTCTGTCTACGAATGAAAACAAAGGCATATTTTATACCGCTCATGGGCTGTCTGGGGGCTTGCAGAAATGATGGGGGGTCTCATGATCCTCTGTTTTTCCTCTCTTGCTACTGCAGAGAGAGAGAGAGAGTTTGGATTTTGGAATCTCTCGCTGCCCCCACCTCGGTGTGATATGTCCAGGGAAGCTCACCAATAAAAGACCCTCTTTACCTCTTCCCTCCTTCATTCGTGGTCAGCAATGGATTTCTCTCTAGGCTCCCTACTCACATTGTTCTTCTTACTCTTTTCATATCATCATCATGCTATAGCCATAACTGATGGTAAGCCTCCATAGATAAGCCCCCTTTTGTTTTTCGCATTGTTTTTATCATCTTTTGATCTCTCATTCCTTCCAAATAGAGCAGCAGCTGTTGTATTTTTTCTGTATCTTTTTGGGTTGATCAAGTTTTGCTGGAAAGCCCACAAAACAATGAAGGCGAAACCCCAATCTTTGTCCATGAATGTCTCTCCCGAAACTATTCATTTAGCAGATTTGTTTCTTCAACGCCTAGGAACCGAGTACCAGGGGCATTGGTTTCTTAACCACAGACGTTTAGTTGTATTCAAAGAGGCATATGTTAAACCAATTTTAGACCGAAGCATCTTTAGGAATGAGACTATTCTTCGTAGATGATGTAGACTGCATATTCTGCTTTGTGGTTTTGTTCATCCTTGTATTTTTATAGCTGATATATTGCATCCTTTTGCTAGCTTGTATCTCTTTGCTGTTTCGTCACGGTTAGTGACAACCCATCTTAATTTACTTCAGGTGATCTCTCCAAAACTATGCTTTGTGAACCAGATTCTGAAGACTTTCTTGAGCGTTTGAATCCCCAATGGCTTGACTTTGATACGATGTATAGAATCTTATACTAAATGCTTGTATAAAACTCACTCCGTCAAAGCTTCACCTTTAATCTCATGATAAATGGTTCTTTCTTTCTTGAGACAGGAAAAACTAATCTCTTTCTTAAATGTCATAGTTGTAGACAAATACTTTCAGCATTGAACTTTAGTAGACTACACGTGAGGGATACATGAATCGTGTGCAATAAAACAGCAGCAGTGCACGACTCTGAACCCACTGCTACTTGATCTTAATTACTTGTGATGATATGATAATGGTTAAACATGAGAATAGCTTAGCTGCAATGAACTTTGTACAGGGATGCTACCAAATGGGAACTTTGAGTATGGACCAAAGCCATCAGAGATGAACGGGACGGTCGTCACCGGCCGCTATGGGATACCGAATTGGGAGATCTCCGGCTTCATTGAGTACATTGAATCGGGGCACAAGCAAGGGGACATGCTGTTGGTGGTGCCTGAGGGAGCCTATGCAGTAAGGCTTGGAAATGAAGCCTACATCAAGCAGAAGGTTCCTGGGTTGATTGTGGGAGTTTATTACTCCATAACATTCAGTGCGGCCAGGACTTGTGCACAAGCAGAGAGATTGAATGTGTCAGTAGCAAACGATTCAGGGGTGCTACCAATGCAGACCATATACAGCAGTGATGGTTGGGATTCCTATGCCTGGGCCTTCCAGGCAGACTACACTGAGGAAGAGATAATCATCCACAACCCCGGTGTGGAGGAAGATCCGGCTTGCGGCCCTCTCATCGACTCCGTGGCCCTCAAGACACTCTTCCCTCCTAGGCCAACCAACAGTATGCTCTCTCTGTGTGTGTGTGTGTGTGTGTGTGTGTCAGTTGTAACAGGTGATCTAGGAGATCTTGACCTACCACCAACGTGCATGTCATTCATGTTATGAAATCTAAAATCCATATCATTCATGTGATCTTGATCCCAACTTATCACCAATCGGACATCAATGCACCATTTGATCCTTATCCATGCGTGTTCTGGCCCTGCTCTTTCCTGAATCAACAGCCAACTGACTCCCTGCAGGTTGATTTGGGCCTATTTTTTCTGATTTTGTATTGTTCTAGTTTTTCATTTCCGAATTATTTTCTTATTTGCTGATTCCAGCTTATTGGATGCATTTTGACTGATCCCGAAATTCTTTTGGAGAACCGATTTAATTCTCCGGCAAGAGGGATTTTTCCTAGGAAAGCCCTTGATACCAATAAGTGGTGTCATCTGACATGTGATTTCTGTCATCCTGCACTAAATTCAAATAGTCCCACTGAATGCATTTGTTATCAGAACACAGTAAATATGTAATAATGGTTTCATTTATAACCTCTTGGAGACTACACTGATTTGCATACATTGACTATACATTATTTGACAATTTTCTGCATCCGCCTCCTAGTTATATATGTTCTTGTGCTAGCAATTTTCAGTTGTCTCATAATAACAACTTCATGCAGCAAACCTCTTGAAGAATGGTGGCTTCGAAGAGGGACCATATATATTTCCAAACACTACATGGGGAGTTCTCATCCCCTCCAACATTGAGGATGATCACTCTCCCCTCCCAGGTTGGATAATCGAGTCACTCAAGGCAGTGAGATACATCGACTCAGATCACTACTTGGTACCGCAAGGTCGGCGAGCAGTTGAGCTTGTGGCCGGAAAAGAAAGCGCCATTGCACAAATTGTGCGCACCATCCCGGGAAAAATGTACACACTGACGTTTACAGTAGGAGATGCTAACAACAAGTGTGAAGATTCCATGGTGGTGGAGGCATTTGCCGGTAGGGACACTGTCAAGGTGCCGTATGTGTCTCGAGGAACTGGAGGATTCAAGAGAGCCGAGCTCAGGTTCAGTGCTCTCTCGACTCGAACCCGCATCGTGTTTTTCAGTACATACTACCATACTAGAAGCGATGCAGCCCTCTGCGGTCCAACCATAGATGATGTGAAGCTGCTTAGTGTGAGGTCTGCACCTTCAAAGCACGGCAGAATTCGAGTGTAAGAGTGAAGTTGGTGTTCTGTGTTTGAGGGATAAATGCTAGCAGTAATGTTTGCTTGGTGCATGCAGCTACTTGGCTAAGTTTCAAGTTTCAACATATTTTATATGGAAATATGTTATATACAATACTGTTGATGGTAATGGGAATCGATTCACATGGTGAAAGAGAAGATTGAGCACGGAATCTGCTTGTTTTAATCTTGTTTTCTTTCCAAATGAATGTTATATTGGACATAAATGCTACTGATACCTCGTAGAGGATTTCTCAATCGCTTGAGTGCATGATGATCTCTCTCTCTCTCTAATTGTGCAGATACTTCATATGAATGTTGAGATTTGAAAATATAAAATAGGTTTTCAACATCGTAGCTTTAGAAATTTTAGAAGGTTGAACTTCATATTCATGAACTAAGCAAGGAACTGCACGAGCAAATATATATAGAGAGAAAGAAAACCATATATCCAAACAAATCAGATAGAAGATTGAGATTTGAAATTAAGAAGTAAAAAATACATGTGAATCGGGTACATATGCAAAACTATGTTGTGTACTTTTTTTAGATTTAAGTTTCAACTGCTCATCTTTAAAATTGAATGGTTGGGATTTGTTTTAATATGCTAACACTGAGGTTCTCTCTCTTTATGTATATATACATATATAAAAAGAGAGGGAGTGGTCTGTATTCAATTGAGCACGGTACTTAATCGAGTGGTTTGCATGGTTCTACCAATCCAACCATCGGTCGTCGCCTTTTACTATTCTACTCTCAAAAATTGCCTTTTGTTCATCAAAATCATAACCACGATCACTGAAACCACCTAAAATATTATAGAATCACTTGATTAAGCACGGTGCTTAATTGAGCACTGACTACTCCCCTCTCTATAATTATATATATACCGAAGCTTTTAGAGTCTTCCGAGAAAGAACTCATGTAGAATAGTGTATTATGGTACCTTTGGAGACCCGTTCTCAGTGATAGGTTGGAGCTTTCTTTGAAATAATCCATAATTATCAAATCTTTTCCATTTATAACATCAAGCATCTTCTGCTCATTTCAACAATCTACACTCTTTTCTGTTTCTGTAGCCAGAGACAGAATCACTCGGGTGGAAGGCTTAAGCCCTATCTGCCATAGTCGGAGTGAAAATCTTGAACTTTCAGATGTAAATTGTCTCTTGTATCCTCGAAATGAGAACATGAGATAGACCTACAGTTTCAAAAATTTGCAGACTTGAGCTACGAAGTTCAATGACGGATCCATAAGATGTCAGTGACAAAGATGAAGATATTGAGATAGATAGAAGACTTGCATCCTTAAATGTGAGAATTGGAGAAGTTGGGAAGTGGAGTTCAATGACCGCAAGGGAGCGGTACCGGTGAGGTAAAGCTCTGGGTGGTGAGAGTATACCACATTTTATTACTCATTGGTGGCTGATCAAATGACCATCTCGCCGAGGGATTCTAGTTTTATAAGGCTTCGACCTTCCCTTTACGAAAAAGAAGGGACAAATGAACTTGTGATGAGAAGGTGCAACGGGTTGGAGATGAATTGCTGGTGTAAGTGAGCTGAGCTGCTGATTAGCTATTCAATATTTATCATATGATCAAGGAGATGGATGATTAAAATAAAAAATAAAAAAGTATGCATGTATTTTTGCAGGTTGCATTTGATTCACATCATTATTTTTTGCTTTTTGCTCTTTTAATTCAACCGTTTAAGATCTTCGTTGAATGGTTGATTTTTGCAAGAATATACAAGCAGATAAAACGCCAACATCTTATATATGTACACACATTAAGTGTTGATTTTGATTTTTTTTGTTAGAGTGGAGTGGCGCCGTTGGTCGTTGAATCGCTTGGCACGATATCGTCGAAGAGGTTTCGCGGAGGATAACCAGAGAACAAAGAGAAGACAGGATATATACTGTAAAATCAGTATATATGTTTCTCTGTATTTCTATTGTATATATTCATTTCAGTTTTCATCCTTGCTTTAATTTTCCTTTTTTGGATGTCTGCTTCAACCAAGAGAAATGGCTCCATGCTGTGTTGCCTCTAATTAATTTGTAAATAAAAAGATTGTTAAATTCATTTTATTTCAAAACCAATAACATTATGTGTAATATAAAAGGAGACTTCTTTTATATTGTACACATTATGTGAAGCCTTATGGCAATTAATAACTTTAGGAGTTATAGATCTCCCACTTAGCCATATGAGCCAAATTAAAATACAATAGTTTTCTCCCACTATTTAATGGCTTCCCAACTGTATCATTTTCTAATTGTACTAAAATACAACCTCCATCAGTTATCCCTATCATGTGGTTTTCATAACCAATACGCTTTTTCCAATCTAACAACTTGTGTCTTTGTTTCTATACAGCTGGAAATCCTAGACATGTCTCAACTCCATACTAGTAACATGTTTAGCAAACAAGTCTTCAGATATACCTTTTGTCAAAAGATTTGCTATCATATCCCCTATAAGAAGGTAAGAGACATATACTTCATTCTTTCATATCATATACATAATGATATTTATCATTATATACTTGCTTCTTTAGCTATCATATATATGTTATAAGAGTTATGGTCTTTTTGTTGGTAAAATAAATGACAACTAGCTCGTTGGCTATATTCAGCTTCAAATCACGAATGATCATACATATTAGAGTCATACTACAAGCAATATATTCAACCTCTTGTATATATAATGTTACACAACCCTAATTCTTACATGATAAAAAAACAACACCTACAAACAAGTAAATCTGATGGAGGTTGATTTGTTGTCAACTTTGCTGCAAGCAAAGTGAGCATTTGAGTATCTAATTATTTTTAATTGATCTACCTAGTAATATAATGTTAACTCCCTTGCTTCTTTTAGATATTTCAAGATCTTGTTCACAACAACCCAACTTTACCAATCTTAATTACTTTGATATATACTCAAAAGACTAACAACAAAGCCAATATCAGGTCTTCTATATAATATAATATACATCAAGCTACCAGCAACTTGAGCATAAGAAATATTTGGTTTTTCTTGTCTATCACCTCAACAATCAACTTTACTAAGCTTGACCCATTTGGCAACGGATATACTAGTAGACTTACAATCACCAATTCTAAAATTCTTGAGGATATGGTTAATATCTCTCTCTTAACTTAGATATAATAGGATACCTCTCTCATATCCTTCATCTCTAACTTAGAGCTTAACCATGAATTAGTCTTGACAATCATATCATTGTCATTACCAGTCAACATGATGATGACAAAGTGGGTCTCACTATTCCAAATATAGATACAATGATCAAGTTGATTAGTCAGACACTCAAGTTCTATGATGGCATTTTGAAAAGTCAAATATCATTGACGAGGTGATTGCTTTAAACTATATGAGGATTTCTTCAACATATATACCATATCATCGTGACCTTTAATTACGTAACCTTCCAATTATTTCATGTAAATTGTCTCATTAAGCTCAACATTCAAAAAAAAATAGTATTTATATTTAGTTGATGTAAATCCAAATCATAAAAGACAATAATTGTCAAAATTATACTTATGGATGTAAATTTCATATCAGGAGAATATGTATTAATATAATTGATTCTCTTCTTTTGCGAAAAACCTTTTGCAATCAATATTGCTTTAAATTTTTTTATTAAACCATTAACTTTGTATTTTTTTTTTCAATGCTCATTTGCAACCAATTACTTTTCTTTCCTTTGGTAGAATGGTTAACTCTCAAACTTGTTTTTTTTCAACGAATTCAATTTCCTTATCTATTGATTTTATCCAATTTGGTGATTCAAATGAGCTCACAACTTCTTGATAACTTAGGTTATTAGTCACCTATTTAAATCTACTGAATAATATAGTATTTTTAAGTAGGACAAAGGATCCCGTAGTCTCTTATGACCACTTAATGATTCAAAATTATAAGAGAAAACAATCTAGTTCTATTTCTATGGGTTCAAATAATGATTCATCAAGGCCTATAAGATCATTGTCATTATTATCATTATCTGTAAAGATGTCATTTTTAGTATCCTCTAAGAATTCAACATTCATATTTTTTATCAATCTGAGGTCCTTATGATAGAACTGATAACCCTTCGATCCCTTTGGGTAAGATACACCTCAAAGATCTACTGTTTAGTTTGTTTCTAAATTAGCTAAAGATCTTTACATATGCTATGGAACCCCACTAGGGAACTCTATTTAATATATACATGGATTTAAATACTACTTCTCTTCAAAATACTTTTGATAGAAAAACATATTTTAATATGAACCTTATCATATCAAGATATTTACGTATGCTACAAAGCTTTATCTTTGTAAGTTAAGTCTAGTTTTTTACTAACCCACAACTCATATGGTGTAATAGATATAACCTTATAGGAAACTTTATTTAATATATACATGGTTGTTAATAATGCTTCTCCCCAAAATACTTTTGGTAGATAAGCATCTTCTAACATAAACCTTATCATATTTAAAAGAGTTTTGTTATATCATTCAACTACACCATTTTGTTGATGTATCTTAGGCATTATATTTTTCTTAGTTATACCATGTTCTTACAATATTTTGAAAACTCAATTATCAATGTGAATGACTTGTAGTAAGCTCATGGCTTTTCTTACTTCTTTAGAAAATAGTTTTCTCGTCATTTTTCCTTTAATGGAAGCCTCACATTTATTAAATATGGTTTCATCGAATATAAGTAATAAGTTAAAGGTTGCTATTTTTTAAAATTTTTTAGGCTAATATGCCATATCAACTCCTCCCATGTAAGGGATCACCCTTGCATTGCCGGTCCCAAGCCTGGATAAAGGAGGAGGGTTGTGTTAGGCTTCCGACAGCCAGCGTAAAACTTCGTCGGATTTTTATAACATGATTACAAAAATTATGAGCATTGCTTTGGGGCGTCCCCACCTAGCGACGTGCTGCTGAGCCCAAATGCAATAAGAAGTAAGTAACGGCCACTATATTTTCGCCCGAATGTAGTGAATCAATTGCAGAGAGGGTTCCCACATCATGGACGGGTGTGGGTAAAGAAGTTAGTCCCGCTATATTGCCGCCCGAATGTAGTGAAAATTTTTCAGAGAGGGTCTCCACATTTTGATTATGGACGGATGCGGGGGGTAAGGAAGCTAGTCCTAGATAATAAGATTCGTATTGGTTCTTGGAATATCGAAACATTATCGGGTAAGCTAATGGAGGTGGTAGATACTATGATTCGGAGAAAGATTCATATTCTATGTTTACAAGAGATAAAATGGGTTGGAAAAAAAGCAAAGGAGATAGAGGATACAAGTTTTAAATTATGGTACTCAAGTAAAGAAAAGGCTCGAAATGGAGTTGGTATTATCATAAATAAAGATTTAAAGGAGAGTGTAGTAGACATACAATGATATGGTGACCGAATCATGACGTTGAAATTAGTGTTAGGAGCAGAGGTTTTGAATATATTTTATACTTACGGTGCCCAAGTAGGACTAGAAGATAGTATAAAGACTGTTTTTTGGGAAGAGTTAGATAAGGTATAGTCAATACAATCTTCAAAAAATGAGATGAACATTTAATTACTTATAAGAGTGGCTTATCACAAACACAAATTGATTACTTTATTTATAGAAAAAAAGATAGAGCGTGTTGTAAAGATTGTAAGGTAATTCCAGGAGAAAGCTTAACCACCCAACATCGACTTTTAGTTATGGATTTACAAATAAAAAAATGGACAAAGAAGAAAAGAGTGCACCGAGCTATTCGAACTAAATGGTGGAACCTCAAAAGCGAGAAAGAAGATAGATATATTTAAACAGAAAGTCCTTCAAGGAGATGTTTGGAATTATGTTGGCACACTCTGTGATATGCGGAACAATATGGCTATACATATTAGGAAAGTGGCGAAAGATGTGTTAGGGGTATCTAAAGAAGGTGTACCGGCACAAAAAGAAGCTTAGTGGTGCAGTGAAGTAGTACAAAATAAAATCAAGGCAAAGAGGGCATGTTACAAATTACATTATGCCAAGAAAACTAGTGAAACTTTAGAAGCTTATAAGAAAGCAAAGAAGGAAGCGAAAAATGCCGTTAGTGAAGCAAAAGCTAAGATTTGGGAGGACTTATATAAAAAAATCAACTCAAAAGATGGTGAAAGAGATATTTTTAGGATAGCTAGGGCTAGAGATAAGAAAACTAAAGATCTTAATTATGTTAGATGCATAAAAGACGAGGATGAAAAAATTCTAGTGGCAAATGATGATATAAGAAATAGATGAAAAAACTATTTTTAGAATCTTTTTAATGAAAATAAAGATGTTAGTATTAGTTTAGGAGATTTAGCCAAGTCAAAAAAGTATATAAACCACAATTTCTACCGACGTATTCAAAAGAATGAAGTTAAAGAGGCTCTTAAACATATGAAGGGTGGTAAATCGGTAGGACCAGATAATATTCCTATAGAAGTTTGGAAAATACTAGGAGAAATAGAAATCACTTCGCTCACAAGACTATTTAATGAAATATGGAGAAACCAAAAGATGGTCGAGGAATGGAGAGCAAGTACACTTATACCCATATATAAGAACAAGGGAGACATTCAAAATTGTGCGAATTATCGAGGTATCAAGTTAATGAGTCATACTATGAAATTATGGGAAAGAATTATCGAACGTAGGTTAATACAAGTATCAAGTACAACAGAGAACCAATTTGGTTCATGCCAGGCAGATCTACTATTGAAGCGATTCACATTTTGAGACGTCTTATGGAACATTTTAGAGCAAAAAAGAAAGACCTTTACATGATATTTATTGATCTAGAAAAAGCTTATGATAGGGTACCGAGGGAGGTTCTTTGGAGAACTTTGGAAAAAAGAGGTATCCCATTGAAATATATTAACCTTATAAGAGACATGTATGATGGTGCAAAAACATGTGTGAGGACTCATGAAGGAACAACAGACTTCTTTGAAGTTAATATTGGGTTACATCAAGGATCAACTTTAAGTCCATACTTATTTATAATGGTGATGGATGAGTTAACAAAACATAGTGTATGTTATTTGCAGATGACATTGTATTAGTGGAGGAGTCTAAGGAAAAAGTTAATAGAAAATTAGAACTATGGAGAGAAACATTAAAAAGCAAAGGCCTCCGACTTAGTAGAACAAAGACAGAATATATGAAATGTAAGTTTGATCATTTGGTTACTTCAAAGGATATAGAAATTAAAATTGGCATACATTGCATTCCCCAAAAGGAAAGTTTTAAATACCTAGGGTCAATTTTTCAGAGTGATGGAAGAATTTATGGAGATGTTACACATAGAATTAATGTTGGTTGATTAAAATGGAGAGGAGCATCAGGTATTCTTTGTGATAAGAAGATACCATTAAAATTAAAAGGTAAATATTATAGAGCAGCAATTAGGCCTGTCATGTTTTATGGTTCTGAGTGTTGGGCAGTTAATCATCAACATGTACAAAAGATGTCTGTGACAGAAATGAAGATATTGAGATGGATGAGTAGTCATACAAGAAAAGACCGTATACATAATGAGGTTATTAGAAACAAATTAGGAGTGGCACCAATAGAGGATAAAATGAGAGAACATCGTTTAAGATAGTTTGGACACATAGAAAGAAGATCAAAAGAAGAACCTGTAAGAAGGTTAGAAAAACTAAATTTGGAAAGTATTAAAAGAGGTAGAGGACAACCACAAAAGTGTTGGAAAGAAACAATAAAGAATGATCTAGCTTATTGGGAGTTAACTCCTAACATGGCACACGATAGGGATCCGTGGAAACAAAGAATCCATGTAGCCGACCCCGTCTAGTATGGGAAAAGGCTTAGTTGTTGTTGTTGTTGTAGGCTAATATGCCATATCCTTCTATTTCACACATTCACATCAAGAAGCATTACACAATCAATATAACCACAAGAAGCATATGGTTCTTTATTATTCATTGTGTTAAGATTGAAAAAGACACGGTCATAATAAAAAATACCACTAAAAAATATATGACCATGTTTCCTTATGGTCACCTTCTTAGAAAAAACATGGCCTCAAAACCTTTTTTGATCAAAATAGGCACAAACACTAAATTGTACCTTATAGTTGGCATAATTACTAAATTAGTGAATAAAGCAGATGTACCTCCTATATCGATCTTAAGGACCTAACTCCTAAAACATTTGGATATATGTTGTTTTCCATGTAGACTCGATTTTCTTTGAGTTGGTACTGTTTGAGGTCAATATCTTTGTTCTTAATCTTTACGATATGATAAGTTGCTCTAGAGTCAATCCACCAACTTGAAATATCACGGTGAAGATAAAGACATTATGAAATCACACATACTACCTCACACTTCTCCTTCTAGTCATCTTGTTCCATGTTTCCATTACCCTTCTTGTGATTGTGATAATTTCTTTTGTATTATCTCATTTTTCCACAATTGAAACACTTTATCCTAAAAATCGATACCTTCGATTTTTTCAATGCTTGACCTTCCTTTTTATTAAATTTATTTAAATGTGTATTTTATTTTTTTGTTATTCTAACAATTTCAAGAACTAGAGCCAAGGTCATTCTAAGCACAAAGCAAAATTTTCTTTTTGCCCTTCTTAAGATGCTCTTGTTATGTTGTTAATTTTAGAAGGTGCTCATTTAGGGTAACAATAGAGTTAACCCTAAGGGCAATGGTAATTATATCTTAAGAATAGTGAAGACTGTTTGATATGGTAGAGATTTGTATTGGGCCTTGAATGAAAATTTTAGGTACAAGCAAATGTTTGGTCATGACGAGCATCTTATTTACATGCTCGATAGCATTATTTGACTTTGCATTAACAATTGGACATATAATTGAGCAGTGGTATCATATTTTGGAGAGACTACATCAAACATTTCTTTTAATAAGGTCATCTTCCATATAGGTGAGTATAATTATTTTTTCTAGTATATTATCCCTAGAAAAAAATTTATAACAAGTTGTAAACACCCAAAAAAATTCTTAAAATATTTGATCTTTTAGAAATTTTGCCTTTTCAAGAAAAAATTATGGTTTTGGGTCCGTTAAAGATTTTCAATTTGCTTTGCCCTCAAGTCCAAATTGATAGGATTCTGCTTTTTCAAATGATTGCCTTCAAAAAAAGAATGGTTTCAAACAAGTTTTCAAAGAAACAAATGAAAATGAGACAGTGAAAACGAAACCCACAAAATATCAAAATTACAAAAACCTTTGAAATTCAAAACCAAATCAATCCAAACCAGACCTCAAAAACTCGCTTGATCGAAGATAGTCTTACTCCAAGACCCTACACCCAAGGGTTAAAGTGGTTCGAGACCCTATAAACATCGAAAGGGTTAAAGTGGTTCGAGACCTTATAAATATCGAAAGGGTTAAAGTGGTTGAAATAGTAAAGACTAACTCACGGAGTGAAAGGTCACACATGCAAACAAATACTGGGAATGAGACTCAATTATTTTCCAAAAAGAATATTTGAAGATTTCGTTAGAACTTGATGTTTTCAAATATATTTCAAATGAAATGGTTTTAAATAATAAAAAAAGAAATATTTGAAATCATAAATCTTTAATTGAAAAGATAATCAAGGAAAACAGAATTCCTAAAGGTAGGATCGAATGAAGCATCCAAATCAAGTCTCAAAGCAGGGTCATCCTGAGTTCAAAATTGAAGTCGATCCTAAAGACGAGCCAGAAGAAGCTAACTCAAGCCAATGTGGATTCAAGTCTCAAGTTCAAAGAACAAATGAAGACTACACCCAAGTCAAGACTCATCTCATGGCAAGCCATTAAGATCGAGCAAGGGGAGGGCTAGGGTGAGTCGAGCTCACCTAGCTAAGTCCAATAAAGGAGTCGGTCCATGTGGGTTGCACCAAACCCACATGGGCTAAGAAGAGACCACCCTCCCAGCCCACATGCACCCTATGTGCATAAATGAGTCAGTCATTTGGATCAGATTGTATTGAGATGGGACCAAAGGCTCAAATCATGGAAGGCCCTAGAGGCCCCCCTTGAAATCTATAAAATGGGGCCTTGGGACCGGGTTTTAGGCATTGAAGGAGGTGAAGAAAGAGAGGGGGAGCTACAGAGAAAGAGAGAGAGAGGGAGAGAAAAGAGAAGGAAGAAGGAGGAGCCGCCCCTTCCAAGGCCTTCTCCATCCGGTGCTAAGAGAGGTCGATCATAAGGTTGATTTCTTGCCTCTCATTTGCTTTAATCATCTCCTTTCATTCATTCAATTTAAGGGGTTGTAATAATTGAGCAATTGACTTCTCCCATGGATGTAATAGCTAGTTATGTTGCCCATTTTATTTCGTTACATTAATGCCTATTACTTATTTGATTTCAAGTTTCTCTTACTTCTCTATACATTATAATCCTTTATATATTCTAATCCCATCTATACTTAAGCTATAGATATATTTAAATTCATTTTTTTCAGTCATTTACTTTGAAATTGTTGTGATTTGTCTTTAAATTTCGGACGAGGCATTCATTTATGTTCTAAACACGAAAATCTGTTTTCCACATCCTGTATTTGTCTGATGTTTTATTTTTAATTTTCTACTCTCTACTCCAAATGATCTGAACTTTTGTACACCAAATCCTCACACACAAGCCCACATATAATAAAATTTTCAAGAATTTTAGGGCTGATGAGCCACATAAATAAAATTAGAGAAAATTAGACAAAACCATAACTGAATCTGCCCAATTTGTGTTTCCTGTAACAAAGGTTGGGTTATCATCCCATAACTCTGTCTGCATTGATCTAATTTTATTGAAGCTAGTCTCATTGAAAAGTTGACATCCACAGATTTTCAATAATACTAAGTTCATAAAGATCGGAGATTTATGCACCGAGATACAATCATCTTTCTAAACCTTTTTATTTTTGTTATATAACTATTTTAGACATTTGAGTAAGGGTCATTCCCTGATTTAATTGTAGACTGTCATAGTACTAAAATCAGAACTAAAAATAGTCTCTAAACCTCTATATGATCCTCTATTCATTGTAAAACATTTCGTGATTTTTGGTGATTCAAAAGCTATTTAAAAAAATCTGAAAACAAGTTCTGAAAATAGAACTAGTTTATGTTTTTCAGAATTAGAAAAATTTCCTTCGAAAGACCTAAGCTCACAAATTTGGTTGTCATTTGGGTTTGAAAAGTGAATTTCAAAAACACACCTGATCAAAATCAATTCTCAAAGCGTCTAGGTTGACTGTTGAGCATCGGTTTAAGAAGACCTAAGTTGAAAAGATCTCACTTCCCACAATCGTCATTAAAGTCAGAAAATACAACTTTGCTAGTTTAAGTAAAACTAGTTGGTACGCTCGCGCATGACATAGTATGTGAAAGCTTATTTCAAGTCTCTACATAGACTTTGGAATAAAATTTTCACATCTACACAAGTTTTATAACTTTTCTCTCTTAAATTGTTGTTTCTGTAGTGAGTTTAGTCTTGGTTTCTCATAGGGCATAGTCAACACCTTTGAATGTCAAAGCTAATAGGATATAGCTTTTCTAGGTTTGAAAGTTCAAACCATTTAGTTTTGAGTTTTAGCTAGTTGAGATATGCATACTTTAAAAATTATTTTCTTTTAGTTTTTAATATTTGACAAATTTCTTAGAAATAAGTCTCTAGCAACCAAGACAGATAGGCAACAAGCAAACAACTTTAATAAGTAATAGCTCAATGCAGACAAACACGCAATTAATGCTAATATAAGCACTAAAAAATAATTTCTTAGAAATTACTTGTAGCAATCTAGAAATATCAACCTGCAAACAATAATAGTCACCTTCTTGCAAATAATAATTATCATAGGTATTATTTGGGTAGAGCTGTAATTGTGAATAATAAGCACATTCTACAATTTCAGAAAAAGACCGAATTTAATCTATAAATGATGTCGGCAACTAAATTGCATTTCCAACAAAGAGATGGGCTAAACAATAAAAATTATACTCCTCTATTTTGTGAATATCACAAATTGAGCCACTTTTTGTAAATACCAAAAGTTTTGAGGTATTATGCAAAAAAGGTTTCAGTGGCAATCTTGTTATTCCAAAAGAATACCAAGGACGGAATGGTCAGTCAACCACAGCTTTAATTTCTCGTTATACGAGAGGGAGAATGAGAGAGAGATAGGGGGAGGAGCAAAGTGTATGTGAGAAGTTTGTGGCCACAAAACGGATCAAAAGAGGTCGTCATCTTGCGATGGACTTTCTAGCATTTATGTCCTTGAGCCGACTCTTTTCACTCTCCATCTCGAATCATATATTTTTGTGAATATCTCCTTATAGGTATATGGGAGAGACATAGAGTGTTACTCCGACTGTGTCCCTCTATTCTCGCAACAAAGTTCCTCTAGTTTTAGTTTTTCTTTTTCTTTGAACCAGAGAGCAAAGCCTCTGGTTAGTCATAGAGTGAGTCTCTACTGCTTCTCCTTTTATCCTACGTCTTTGTTTGAGAGAAAAAAGAACCCGTCGTCCAAATTATAAGTTCATGATAGATCAGATCATGAGGTTTGTCAGTCACTAGGTTGCCGAGATTGTTCGATCAAATATCTTTTTCTGTAATTTGTCCTTTCCCTTTCTGTTTTTCCCTTTTCATGTGACTAAGATAAAAAGAAAGAAGATCTGTATAGGAAATGATTTTTGCACTATGACTTCGATGAAGTGACGATGGCCTTGATTGACGCTAAGTAGATAAATCTTCTTCTTCATTTGAACTTAAAGGGAAAAAGAGGGATCCGATCATATCAATGTTGATCTTATTCAATTTTTTTTTTGTTTTTACTCCCTTTGATTTTCAGATACCACTATGCTAAATGAAACTCAAAGGGACTGCACATATCTTTGTTTTATTCCCCTTTTCTTTGAATAGTAGATAAATTTATTCTATATTCTAGATGTAAATAGGAAGCATACTTTTGATCAATCTGGTAATAATCAATCAAAAATAATGTCACAACATTGCTCAGACGTTGCTAGAGATCGAAACCATGCTTACCAATTTTGTTTTTTTTTGTTGCAACGAAACAGTGTCATGAATTGCTTGACATGACATCATCAAAGAGGTTTCATAAAGGATGAAAAAACCAGAGAACAAAGAGAAGAGATGATACACACTGTAAAATCAGTATATATGTTTCTCAGTATTTTAGCCGATTTAGTTGTTGTTGTATGTTTCTCTACATTTCTCTTGTATATATTCATTTTGATTTTCATCCTTGCTTTAATTTTTCTTCTTCAGATATTCGTTTCAGCCAAGAGAAACAATTCTTTATTATATTGCCTCTTTCATTAATTTGAAATAAATAAATTATTAAATTTGTTTTATTTCAAAACCTCCTTCTATATTATACATACGTTATGTGAGACCTTATGGCCATCCATAACTCTAGGAGTTACCTTTAAGGTGTGACAAATAAGGCATCAATTGAAATATTAAATGCATAATGTCATTCATGTTTATAATCTTGCATAAACACCTCAATTGTTCAATATTTGAGATTAATGTATCATATGTATTAAATACTTTTGTTTATTCCCTCATATATTTATCTTAAACATTGAAGGTAGAGACGTTTATGTGTGATGAACCAAAAGATGTTATGCATCTACCACTATCTCTCTATTATATATAGAGAGAGGTAGTGCTAAATACATAATGTTTTTAGGTGCATAATTTTACTTAAAACATTTATATTGCTTCATCTTTGATATCAACAATGAAGATTTGAATTAAAACTAAGGTTTGTACTTTGTATTTATAAATTAAATGTAAAGTAATTCAAATCTTCACAATTAATCTCAAAGAACGAAAGTGAAGAAGTTTCAGCCTACAGATATTATGCAGATATACATAAACATCTCCATTGTTTGATATTTGACATTAACACTAGATAAACAACAACAACAACTAATCCTTTTCTCATACTAGATAGGGTTGGCTACATGGATTCTTTGTTTCCACAGATCCCTATCGTGTTCCATGTTAGTAGTTAACTCCCAATAAGCTAGATCATTCTATATTGTTTCTTTCCAACACTTTTGTGGTCGTCCTCTACCTCTTTTAATACTTTCCAAATTTAGTTTTTCTAACATTCTTAGAGGTTCTTTTGATCTTCTTTTTATACGTCCAAACCATCTTAAATGATGTTCTCTCATTTTATCCTCTATTGGTGCCACTCCTAATTTGTTTCTAATAACCTCATTATGTATACGGTCTTTTCTTGTATGACCACTCATCCATCTCAACATCATCATATCTGTCACAGACATCTTTTGTACATGTTGATGATTAACCGCCAACACTCAGAACCATAAAACATGGCAGACCTAATTGTTGCTCTATAATATTTACCTTTTAATTTTAATGGTATCTTCTTATCACAAAGAATACCTGATGCTCCTCTCCATTTTAACCAACCAGCATTAATTCTATGTGTAACATCTCCATCGATTCTTCCATCACTCTGAAAAATTGACCCTAGGTATTTAAAACTTTCCTTTTGGGGGATGCAATGTGTGCCAATTTTAATTTCTGTCTTCTGAGGTAACCAAATGATCAAACTTACATTTTATATATTCTGTCTTTATTCTACTAAGTCGGAGGCCTTTGCTTTCTAATGTTTCTCTCCATAGTTCCAATTTTCTATTAACTTTTTCCTTAGACTCCTCTACTAATACAAAGTCATTTGCAAATAACGTACACCAAGGTACTTCATCTTGAATATGTTTTGTTAACTCATCCATCACCATTATAAATAAGTATAGACTTAAAGTTGATCTTTGATGTAACCCAATATTAACTTCAAAGAAGTCTGTCGTTCCTTCATGAGTCCTCACACATGTTTTTGCACCATCATACATGTCTCTTATAAGGTTAATAATATATGTCAATGGGATACCTCTTTTTTCCAAGGCTCTCCAAAGAACCTCCCTCGGTACCCTATCATAAGCTTTTTCTAGATCAATAAATATCATGTGAAGGACTTTCTTTTTTGCTCTAAAATATTCCATAAGATGTCTCAAAAGGTGAATCGCTTCAATAGTAGATCTACCTGGCATGAATCCAAATTGGTTCTCTATTGCACTTGATACTTGTTTTAACCTACGTTCGATAATTCTTTCTCATAATTTCATAGTATGACTCATTAACTTGATACCTCGATAATTCACACAATTTTGAATGTCTCTCTTGTTTTTATATATGGGTATAAGTGTACTTGCTCTCCATTCCTCGAGCATCTTTTGGTTTCTCCATATTTCATTAAATAGTCTTGTGAGCGAAGTGATTCCTATTTCAACTAGTATTTTCCAAACTTCTATAGGAATATTATATGGTCCTACCGATTTACCACCCTTCATATGTTTAAGAGCCTCTTTGACTTCATTCTTTTGAATAAGTTGGTAGAAATTATGGTTTATATACTTTTCTGACTTGGCTAAATCTCCTAAACTAATACTAACATCTTTATTTTCATTAAAAAGATTATAAAAATAGTTTTTCTATCTATTTCTTATATCATCCTTTGCCACTAGAATTTTTTCATCCTCGTCTTTTATGCATCTAACATAATTAAGATATTTAGTTTTCTTATCTCTAGCCCTAACTATCCTAAAAATATCTCTTTCACCCTCTTTTGAGTTGAGTTTTCTATATAAGTCCTCCCAAATCTTAGCTTTTGCTTCATTAACGGCCATTTTCGCTTCCTTCTTTGCTTTCTTATAAGTTTCTAAAGTTTCACTAGTTTTCTTAGCATAATATAATTTGTAACATGCCCTCTTTGCCTTAATTTTATTTTGTACTACTTCACTGCACCACTAAGCTTCTTTTTGTGCCGGTACACCTTCCTTAGATACCCCTAACACATCTTTCGCCACTTTCCTAATATGTATAGCCATATTGTTTCGCATATCACAGAGTGTGCCAACATAATTCCAAACATCTCCTTGAAGGACTTTCTGTTTAAATATATCTTATTTCTCGCTTTTGAGGTTCCACCATTTAGTTCGAATAGCTCGGTGCACTCTTTTCTTCTTTGTCCATTTTTTTATTTGTAAATCCATAACTAAAAGTCGATGTTGGGTGGTTAAGCTTTCTCCTGAAATTACCTTACAATCTTTACAACATGCTCTATCTTTTTTTCTACAAATAAAGTAATCAATTTGTGTTTGTGATAAGACACTCTTATAAGTAATTAAATGTTCATCTCGTTTTTTGAAGATTGCATTTACTATAAAGAGATCAAATGCCATAGCAAAATTTAAAATCTCCCTACCTTCCTCATTTATATCCCCAAAACCAAAGTTTCCATAAATCCCTTGATATCCTAATGCCTCTTTACCGACATGTCTATTTAAATCTCCTCCTAAACAAATCATCTCCCTTTGTGGAATCTTTTGAAACACCTTATCTAACTCTTCCCAAAAATCAGTCTTTATACTATCTTCTAGTCCTACTTGGGGTGCGTAAGCACAAACTATATTCAAAACCTCTGCTCCTAGCACTAATTTCAACGTCATGATTCGGTTACCATATCGTTGTATGTCTACTACACTCTCCTTTAAATCTTTATTTATGATAATACCAACTCTGTTTCGAGCCTTTTCTTTACCTGAATACCATAATTTAAAACCTATATCCTCTATCTCCTTTCCTTTTTCTCCAACCCATTTTGTCTCTTGTAAACATAGAATATGAATCTTTCTCCGAATCATTGTATCTACCACCTCCATTAGCTTACCCGATAATGTTCCAATATTCCAAGAACCAATACGAATCTTATTATCTAGGACTAGCTTCCTTACCCCCCGCATCTGTCCATAATCAAAATGCGGAGACCCTCTCTGAAAAATTTTCACTACATTCGGGCGGCAATGTAGCGGGACTAACTTCTTTACCCACACCCGTCCATGATGTGGGAACCTTCTCTGCAATTGATTCACTATATTTGAACGAAAATGTAGTGGCCCTTGCTTACTTCTTACTGCATCCGGGCTCTGCAGCACGTCGCTAGGCGGGGACACCTCAAAGCAATGCTCATAATTTTTGTAATCCATGTTATAAAAATCCGACGAAATTTTACGCTGGCTGTCGGAAGCCTAACACAACCCTCCTCCTTTATCCGGGCTTGGGACCGAAAATGCAAGGGTGATCCCTTACATGGGCGGAGTTTGACATTAACACTAGATATTTGAATTAAAATTATTATTGTACTTTGCATTAAATACTTTTGTTTTTCATCTCAACCGTTCATCTTAATGATCGAAAGTAGAGATGTTTATGCAAGATTTTACACTAAAAGATATTATGCATTTACCACTATCACTCTTTATATATATATATATAGAGAGAGAGAGAGAGCCAATGCTAAATGCATAATGTTTTTAGGTGTATAATCTGCTTTAAATATTTTCTTATTTGATCTTTAAAATCAATGGTAGAGATTTGAATTAAAAGTAATATTTATACATTATATTTAATGCATCATGTGTTTTAAATTAAATACAATGTAATTCAAATCTTTATCGTTAATCTCAAAAGACAAAGGTGAAGATGTTTAAGCAAGGTTATGTACTTAAGAATATTATGCATTTTTAACACTAAATAGAGTGATTGGATATGCTCACCCCATTATTTTTCGGAAGCATGAGCATAATAATATTATTTTATTATATTTTCAAAAACTCTTAAAAATTATAAATTGCATTGATGCCATTGAAGAGCCATGGTGGCATATGTAAGTATGCCATCAGTGGGCACGACCCATTTTTCATCTATATATATATATATATGTATATGTAAAGTTGAAGTTAGAATATTCATGACGTAGGGTAAAATTAAATGAAAATATAACGGTGCAGGAAAACGAACTGAAGTCAAAGCTCCAACATAACGAGCTGATCGAGCTCCGGTAAGCTAGCTTGAGTATTATGATACTCGGCTAGACTCGTCTTCAACATTCCACAAGAGCCGATTGAAGATGGTTCGAAGACCTCTAAAACAAAACGGTAAAGTACGATAACTCCGTTGTAGTTGAAATGATTACGACACGACCCAATACAACAACAGTGCGCAAGATTCCAGGTACCTATCCTCTCTTGGGTGTGGATTGAAACGATCATCAGCCAATCACCCAAGGACGAGAACGAGCACAAGACATACTCGGGTTTGCAGAGAGTCGTATTTGTGTCGACCCGACTTGTTGACTGGGGGGTAGGGGTTCAAGGAACCTTAAGGTTTTTTTCAGTGATTTGATCAGATTCGGTTTTAACTGGAAAAAGGACTGACGGTGTGATTTATGGTTTCAATGTTGGAATCGAATCACAAGAACCGATTCAAACTCAACTTTATAATATAAATATAAATTCTGATAAATACATTTATATATGAGTTATAACTTCATATCGATATTAATTCCAATAAGTTTATATATAAGTTTTATAACCTCATATTCATATAAAATATGAATTATAAATTAAAATAATCTCATAGCATAATACTTTCTATTTAAGTAAATCTTAAAATAAATACAACTGTGATTTAGTTTTGGCTATAACACGGTTTAGTTCAGTTATCTAAAACTAAGAACAGATAATAACGATTTGGTTGAAGGTTGAGGCTAGAACCGAACTGAACGATGAATATCCTTGCTAGAGGGCACTCCCAACGCTGGCTCTCAAATCAAATCGAATTGCTTACCAATTCGGGATCCATACCGAGGCTCGCTAAAAGGAGAATGGGCTTGGGTTTGGTTGCCGCTACCGTTCGTCCTCCCACAGCACCGGCGATGACTCTTCCTCCTCCTTCCTCTACGATAGAAACGGTGGTGCAGATCTATCCTAACTCATTTAGTGGGGTTATCACTCCCTTCTGAAGAGGTGATCTAATTTAACTCCCAAATATGTGTTTGTTTTTCTGAGAGCTTTCTTGTTTCTCATCTCTCCTCTTGTTTCATTTTGCGGATATTCGTAGATAAGTACGAAAGGGACGCAAGGAAGTACTGGGATATCTTCTATAAACGCCATGAGAACAGGGTGCCTGCCTCTCTCTCTCTCTCTCTCACAGTTCGGGACTTGTCACCATGTCTTTGTTTTGCAGTTCTTCAAAGATCATCACTACTTGGATAAAGAGTGGGGGCATTATTTCGAAGTGGGTACTCTTTGGGTGTAAGAATGTTTCTTTCTTTTTCTCTTTGCCGCCTTTTTTCATTTTGATAGCTTTTCTGCTTCAGGATTTGGAAGAGAATCACGGCGCGGTATCCCTTGGTGAGAATAATGATAAGAAGAAGATTATATTGGAGGTTACTTACCACACCTTTCACAAGGGTTCTTTTCATGGGCATGATATGTATTGATTTTCCATGTAGTTTTAGTTCTCTTGTAGTTTGGTGGCGAAAGCTTTTATTTCTGAAGGTGGATGTTTTTCCTGTTCATAACAGAGACGCTACTCCCAACATAGATAGGGGTGATGCAACGGTTAATAACAACAAAACATAGTTTTAGCTTTTAGAGCTGACCTTCTACTTCACTTGTATTAACTGCAAATATTATAGAACTCTGACCCTGTGTGATGTTTCGCGTGGTGTTTGGGACTGAATCTCGTTCTGATCCAGAGATATATGAGTGGTCAGGTTGTTAGTTTTAATGTTGATAGTCAGGTTCCACCTGTTTTTTTGTTACAATGGGAGGCTGAAACCTAACACAGACATACACAGGCATGCCCCCTTCCCCCCAAATCGAACTCGCCACCTGCAAGTGGGATTCAAAGAGCCCTACTGGTGAATTAACGCTCTGGTTTGCGATCAGATTCCATCTTTAAGTATGCCATATGGTTGTTTCATAAGCAAGAAGATTCTCATTGGAAGTGAAAGTTCTCTTATGTTGGTTGCCAGTTGGGAAAATGTGAATCATCGGGTTCCCAAAGTTTTCTGATAAGATGAGGGGAGATTGATGCTACAGATTAACTAAGAAAACTTCAACACATGTGAATCCTTCTCTTGACAGTTTATGTGAAAAATGCCTCAAATTTTGGTATGTATTCAAAAGCTAAGAATCTCCCATCCATTCAATAGAATCAATGATGTATGGTCAATCTAGTTGCGCTTATGTTTGCAGTTCCTAGTCTTAGTTATAAATATGAAGAAAACCAGATCTTTTCACTAATAGTTGGTTTTCTGTTTTCACATCTTTCTATCTACTACTGAAAGAAGAAGATTGTGAAGCAGTTTTATTTTGTTTTATATGGAGACACTTGACTTTGATTTGGATTTACTTTTTAGAGAGAATCACTTTATGAATTTGAGTTGGACCTTTGGATTTACTCTTTAATATCTGCAAAAAATTTCTTTCTTTCTCCTCTTGTATATACTTACTTTGGAGACTGCTTTTCTGACTTTTCTACGCTATCCTCATTTAACTTTTGATCTTCAATATTATCTTCCTCAATTTCTTCTGATAATAATGGGAGAATCGGCTCCCCCTGTTTTATAAGTTGCTCTAGCTCTCCCTCATTGCTATAGTAATGTACATTCTCATGAAATGTAACATCTTTAGAAATAAAGAACTTCTTAGTGTAGAGATTATAGCATCGATACCCTTTTTGGAATGGTGAATATCCAACAAAGACACATTTTAGTGCCTTTGGATCCAATTTATCCCTCTACTATTAAAGTATACATGCACATAACATACACATCCAAAAACTTTGTGGATGATGTGAAAGTCTTTCCTTTGGAAATAGTAGCTTCATAGGTACTTTTCCTTCAAGAATAGATGGTGGAAATTTATAAGGTAAAAATAAGTAAGAACTGCCTCACCCCAAATACTTTTTGGTGGTTTTCTTCCAATCATCAAATGTTTGGGTTGTTTCTCATATATGATGGTTCTTGCGTTCTTCCACTCCATTCTGTTGAGAGAGTATACACGCGATGTTTGGTGAAGTATTCCCTATGATGCAAGATAGTTCTTCAAGATTCCTAAAGTGAATTCACCACCATTATGTGATTTGATTGCCTTGATTTGTGCCTCAAATTGCTTCTAACAAATTTATGAAATAAAAAAAATATTATAGCAATTTCATCCTTTGATTTCATTAGGTAAAATAGTGTTGTTCGACGCGTATCATATCGTGTATCGTTTTGGTCCATGATACGTATCATATCGTATAGAAGTGTATCATAATTTAATACTAAAAAATTAGTAAAACTCCAAAAACAACAACAATAACAACAACTAAGCCTTTTCCCATACTAGACGGGGTCGGCTACATGGATTCTTTGTTTCCACATATCCCTATCGTGTGTCATGTTAGCAGTTAACTCCCAATAAGCTAGATCATTCTTTATTGTTTCTTTCCAACACTTTTGTGGTCGTCCTCTACCTCTTTTAATACTTTTCAAATTTAGTTTTTCTAACCTTCTTACAGGTTCTTCTTTTGATCTTCTTTCTATATGTCCAAACCATCTTAAACGATGTTCTCTCATTTTATCCTCTATTGGTGTCACTCCTAATTTGTTTCTAATAACCTCATTATGAATACGGTCTTTTCTTGTATGACCACTCATCCATCTCAACATCTTTATTTCTTTCACAGACATCTTTTGTACATGTTGATGATTAACTACCCAACACTCAGAACCATAAAACATGGCAGGCCTAATTGCTGCTCTATAATATTTACCTTTTAATTTTAATGGTATCTTCTTATTGTTGAAGATATGAGTTTACAGTCAGTTTTAGTACATATAATGTCTTAGGACAGTAAAATTGATGTTTAGAGTATTATTGTAATTGTCCGAAGTTGTAAGGGCATTTTAGTAATTTTCTGTATTAGGGGTATTTTGGTCATTTTATGTTTTACAACTCCTTATATAAGGGCTGATAGGTTGTAATTAGTGTAGAGAGTCTGAGATTAAGAAAAAGAGAGAGATAGGGGGGCGGCCTCCATTGGAGGTCCGCCCCCTCCTTCAAATCTCTATTGTTTACTCCTCATATTTTGTCAATATTGTTCATATTTGATTATCCGCCGCATCTACTGCAAATTTCATCATGGTATCAGAGCCTAGATCGAGGGTTTTAAAGAAAATCATGTTGGAAGAGCAGCCGCTAAGAAGACTCAGAATCTGGAGACCACATTCTTGGTGCGTTCCTGTGCCAGCCATTTTGTTATGGATAATATTCATCGCTACCTTGTAGTCGGTAGATCTTGCTTTGGCTAGTAAGTAATCGTGCTGCTAGGGTTCTTAAGTAACAGACAAAATGTTGCACCTGGATTTCTTGGGTGGTTAATGTTGTTTTTAGCAAAGGGTACTTGTGAAAGGGCAACTGATGTTGCCTATAAAGAGATTCAACATGTTGATCACTAAGCCGGTTGTGCTTACCTATCTCTACTTGCTGATCTACTTATTGTTGTCATCTGGAGTTATTCTGTATAACAATTGCTTTCATCCAAATGCTTAAAGCTCTCATGCCGGTTGCAATTTTTTGTAATGGCTGTTATATGTGGCACTGACTACATGAGGTGTGATGTATTCTGGAATATGGTCCTCGTCAGCATTGGAGTTGTTATTTCATCATATGGGGAGATTCATTTTAATATGGTTGTAACAGTTTACCATGTCACGGGCATATTTGCAGAAGCCCTTAGGCTGGTCCTAATTCAAGTCCTCCTCTAAAGGCGGGGCTTTGACACTATCTCATAGAATACAATAATAGTCTCGTGTACAGACTATGGGAGATTTGATAAATCATTGGATTTGTTCTTGAAAAATGTGGCATAGAGTATGTGTCTGATTTGGTAGAGAAGGAGCATGCCCACAGTCATGGTATACATGATCACAAGGATCATGGGGATATTTCTCATCACTTGCATGATCATGCTTTTGTGAAAGATTCAGAGAAAATGATCAAAGAATGTCTCCAGGTCAATACATATTATCTGTGAGGATGAAGATAAAAAGAAAAGTTCTAAGGAAGAAGAAGAAGATGACAAAGAGGGAAAGTAATTGGTTACCAAAATGATCATGGTGTTCCAGATTTTTTCAAAAGAAAGGATACACAAAATCCTGGAAAAGAAGATTTGAATCTTTTAAAAAAGGGTAAGTTTATTTCTTTTGAATTTCAAATACTGGAAATGGCAGTTACATATTATATTTCCTGATTTTGTGGAAAGTAAACCAGAAAGATAGTTATGGAAACTTAATTTCCTGATTTGGTGGAAAGGATAAGATAAAAAGGGAAGATTATCCCATGTTTTTAGGAAAGAAAATAATCAACTGCTGCCCATTATCTGGATAAAGAAAGTTGTTAGAGAAAAAAAAGAATAGAAAATATAGTCTATTCCAAGTGGCAAGCGTGGAGTGACAGTGGAACATGAGCAGGCTACTACAAATGAACTTGCCATAACTGTTGGTGGAGTTATGGTGCCCATACAAGAAAAAGATGAAGTTGAAAAGAAGACCATCAATTCAATTACCTAGTGGAATGTTTAATGGAGAAGGCGTCGTTTATATTAAAACTGATGCTGCTCACAGTTGGACGTGCATGGACCTTTATGTGTTTGCAACACCATACAGGGTACCATGGGACTATTACTTTACCTCCAACGATCATAAGTTGGAGATCAGTCATGGGATGAGCCTGCAGAACTTGAATATGTGAAGAAGAACGGTATATGAGTATTTCTTATGCCGTTAGGGATGCTTGGCACTCTTCTATCCTTATTAGATGTGTTGTCGTTATTTTCAAACTCTGGGTGGGGCCAGAATGCAAACTTAGAGTTCCTGAAAAGGCAGTGGAAGCAAAAATGATGGCAAAGTTTGGGCCGAAGTTCAATCGAAAAAAATAAAAAAATAAAAAAATAGGAACAAATTGAAGAAAGTAAAAGTAAATCTTGCCATTTGTAAATATTTATTGAGTCAAAGTGGCTTCAAATTTGACGATTTCATTAGAAGCTTTAGAAATGCAAGCCACTGGAAACACTACAAAGAATTGTGCGAGATCTTTGGAGATTTCATTCCTATTGCCAAGAACGGGGTTATGCTGGAACCTGAGTCAGTATATGCTGTAGTAGAGGAGCATGCTACCGCAAATGAACCTGCAATGGATCTTGGTGATGATGAGATCCTATGTAGTCTACCACCAAGTGAGGCTGCACCTTCTAGGTCATGCCACAAGATAATGAGCAAGAAGCGTAAAGCTGATGCATTGATGGAAAAGGGGTTCAGTGATTGGAGTGATGCAAATTCGAACGTTAACAAATTCGTCCAGAAGTGGTGTCATGGACAAATGTAGCAGTATATTGTCGGACGGACTCAAAGTGGGAACTATAGATGATGATATATATATATATATATATATATATATATATATATATATATATATATATATATATATATATATATATATATATATATATATATATATATATATATGGAAACATTGGATTTATTTGAGAATGAAAGGCTACCAGTACTATTCATACATTGTAAAGCTGAAATGAGGCTCAGATGGCTAAAACACAGACTAAACATGCAAATAGGAGAAAATGAACTGCAGACCAACTGTTTGATGAAACGTTTAAAAAGAAGTGATGATTAATCTGCGCAACAAGTGTTCAATGAAATGTTCAAGAGATGTTTACCTACACTTGAAGTGTTCGTTGAAAAGCTCAAGAAGGGATTATTAAACATGCACATCAAGTGTTTGAGAAAATATTTAAGAGGGTTGCAGATTCAGAAAAAGATTATAGAAGATATAAAGTAGTACACGATGATTGTCTTCATTGGAAAAACAGCAGAATTGAAAATAGAAGGAAAGATAGAATGCAAGAAAATCAGTCTTTTTCACTACATATGCATGACAAATCAAATCATTGAAGAGGCCAAAGAAATTTGTTGATATAAAATGTGGCAGTATCACCGAGAATCATGAAAGTTAAGACTTTGGGTTGCTGAAGTAAACAGTCAGGAGGACTAAAAAAGTGACTGGTGTCACCATGTGAAGGGGCGCAGATCGACTAGTATGAGCAGATGTCTGTATTCTGCTATTTGAGTGGTAGAGAGAGGGCACCCAACCAACACACCGACTGCAGCCACTATGTGAAGGGGCGCAGAAAAAGCCATGTGAAGTGTGTATGGTGGAGTAATACCTCCTATCACAAAAGATCAGCTTTCTCAAGAGTAGAAGAAACATGACTTTTAAGTGTAGTTGCCGAATCACTTTAGGGAGAAGAAGAAAGAGAGAGGGAGCAACCGACACCCATAGAAGGGTCGGGTGTTACCCATATGTTCTTAATTGTTCAAGTTGTTTTACAGAAGCCTCGAAGAAATTACTAGTGCACGTGTGATGAAGAAAGTCATGATGATGATCAGCTAGGAAGGTTGAGTTGATGTTGCAGCTAGAGATGTTGCTTGAGATGATCATCCAAAAAGGCTGAGTTTATATTGCAACCAGAGATGCTGCTTGCCAAGAAGGCTGAGTTGAAGATATTGCAGCCAAAGAAGCTGTTGAAGATTAAACCAGTGATGAAGACAGATGAAGAATGTTACAGACAGATGAAGATTTTTGGCAAGTTTGGAGTTCGAAGTATCTCACTCCCAACTTGAGGGGGGGGGGGTGATATGAGTTTAGAGTCAGTTTTAGTACATATAATGTCTTAGGACAGTAAAATTGATGTTTAGAGTATTATTGTAATTGTCCGAAGTTGTAAGGGCATTTTAGTAATTTTCTGTACTAAGGGTATTTTGGTCATTTTATGTTTTACACGTTTTACAACTCCTTATATAAAGGTTGATAGGTTGTAATTAGTGTAGAGAGTCTGAGATTAAGAAAAAGAGAGAGATAGGGGGGGCGGCCTCCATTGGAGGTCCACCCCCTCCTTCAAATCTCTATTGTTTACTCCTCATATTTTGTCAATATTGTTCATATTTGATTATCCGCTGCATCTACTGCAAATTTCATCACTTATCACAAAGAATACATGATGCTCCTCTCCATTTTAACCAACCAGCATTAATTCTATGTGTAACATCTCCATCAATTCTTCCATCACTTTGAAAAATTGACCCTAGGTATTTAAAACTTTCATTTTGGGGAATGCAATGTGTGCCAATTTTAATTTCTATGTCCTCTGAAGTAGCCAAATGATCAAACTTACATTTCATATATTCTGTCTTTGTTCTACTAAGTAGGAGGCCTTTGCTTTCTAATGTTTCTCTCCATAGTTCCAATTTTCTATTAACTTTTTCCATAGACTCCTCCACTAATACAATGTCATCTGCAAATAACATACACCAAGGTACTTCATCTTGAATATGTTTTGTTAACTCATCCATCACCATTATAAATAAGTATGGACTTAAAGTTAATCCTTGATGTAACCCAATATTAACTTCAAAGAAGTTTGTCGTTCCTTCATGAGTCCTCACACATGTTTTTGCACCATCATACATGTCTCTTATAAGGTTAATATATGTCAATGGGATACCTCTTTTTTCCAAAGTTCTCCAAAGAACCTCCCTCGGTACCCTATCATAAGCTTTTTCTAGATCAATAAATATCATGTGAAGGTCTTTCTTTTTTGCTCTAAAAAATATGAAAAAATCTACCCGTGTAAGGAGCAACTTTTTTCCTAGTCCCTGCTAGGTGGTGTATCAATCGTGAAATTACACAACTAACCACCTTATCACAAAACAAACATTCAATCTTCAATCTGTTTCCCACAACTATTGTACCCCACTGCCATGCTGGATCATGATACTGAGATTTGGAGTCCCTAACACCCCTTCTTGCCATCTGAATTCCTGCAATCTCAATTGAGTACTTCAATTCAATCAAAAACCTAAAAATAAAAGCACTTCATAAATCCTCAATCTTCACTTAACACTCAATTAGAGTGTCTCCCACTTTACGAATGCAATAAAAATCATATTCACGCACTTTATAACATCATATTTTGTCATTTAAAAAAATGAAAGCGTAAATAATACCAAAAAACAACAAATACAAAGAAAAAAAATTCAAAAAATGCAAAAGTTATACGACAATCTGAGTTGGGAGCCTTCCACGAATGTTGTAGAGCACTTTTTTTCGAGCCTTGAACACCAAGGAGGAGGAGAACCACCGAAGGTTGCATTGGGGAGTTGTGAACATACACCCAAGTGGCCAGAAACCCACAAAATTGTGGGTTTCTGTTCGGCCAAGGATCCATTAAAAGGGTACCTGGACGTATCGCCCGTATCGTACGATACACTGGGTTCTGCGATACAAATCCTGTAGATGCGATACAAATGACATTGAGGTAAACAACAGGGAACCGAGAATAATCATTAATAAATGAAATAAAGTATTTGTGTCCAATAACTGTAGTAATTGAGCTAGGGCCCCATACATATGAATGAATTAAATAAAAAGGACTTTTGAGTTCTCGATGCACTTCTAGGAAAACTGACTCGAACATGAAATAAAGTATTTGTGTCCCGTAACCCTAGTAATTGGGCTAGGGCCCCATACATCTGAATGAATTAAATCAAAAGGACTTTGAGTTCTCGATACACTTTTAGGAAAACTGACTCAAGCATGTTTGCCTAATTGACACGGCTCACATTCTAAGCATGCTTCCTTGTTGAGTTTAGCTAATTCCGATACAATTATCTTTAACTTTCATAGTGGTAGATGACCTAATCTTTGATGCCAAATGATCATCTCTTGATTATATTGTGTTGTTGAGATGTTCACTTAAATTTTGCTTGCGATTCTCTTGTATAGGTATAGGCTTCCACTTCTCTTACCAAATCCATGGATCTTTTTCGTCTCCCTTTTTTGAAATGTACAATAAGATAATATACATCATAATTCAATCTTTTTTTGAGGGAGCTAGGGCAGTAACAGACAAAAGATTCATTGAAATCTGATGTATATTTTTTCTAGGAGTTCATACTCCTTTGCCACATTTGTAAAATATGTCAGTTTGTCCCATAGTCCTCTAACTAGTATTCACTTATTGTCCTTTTCCTTGCTTGTATTTTTGAATTTTTTGTAGGAGTTCATACTCCTTTGCTATGTTTTTCTTTTTTGCATAAGGTATTTTGTTTATAACCTATTTAGGCTCTGATACCATGTTCAAGATTAAATAAAAAAGGATTTTATTGAGAGAATATCAAGACAATCAAGACAATCTTGTGGGCACCGACTTTCTCTCTCTCTTTCACGTCTCTGAAAAACCTAAAACAAAGTAACAACCTATGACTTTATAATTTAAATGACCAAAATACCCCTAATAAGTAATCCTATGTTATGATAAATTTAACATGTTAATATCCTGTGCCTTCAACAGTGCGCGTAAGTCAAAAAGCCAAGTCAGTTGCAATATTCACGAAAAATCTGACTCTGAAGGGCATGTTAGAAAGAAGTCAGCTGATCTTGCAAATGAAGTGGATATATGTGATAGTTTTGCTCTTGCTATGTTTGACATTTCAACCGCCGCAAATGAGGTACGTGGAAAGCATTTGCTCCAGTTAAATGAGCTCTTGTGCCTGCCTGAAAGATTACAAGACTGTTTCTTTCTTCAAACTGATGTTTGTGTGCCAATTTTGAGAAGTAACAGGCGTGGATACTTCTCCAGAAATAAGTCTGATCTAGCATCTACCATTTCATTTGTAGACTTCTATCCGGAACACTGGTTCACATTGCTGTTTTAGGAGTTGATTGTTAACCTTAACGTCTTTGCATAGTGAAAGTATTCTAGGATTAAGTACCATGTAGTTTTACCGTGGTTAGCACTTCTCTCATTATGCATTTGTCTCTGTGAAACTTTTGCTTCAGGTAACTGATATCAACATTGGACAACACAACTTCAAAATAAAGGTACTTTCTAAAGAATTCCAACACATGCAAGTCGACAGGTTTGATGCTGTGGGAGTCTGCTGGATTGATGTCTTCAATATTAGCTGAAAACCCATGGATAACTAGGAGTAAAAGGATTTTGGAGTTAGGCTGTGGTTCTACTATCTGTTCAATGGTTGCTGCCAAGTCAGAGGAGCTGGTTGTTGCCACTGATGGAGACCAGGATTCTCTCGACTTGTTGGATCAAAATATCGCCTCAAACATGCACCCACCTTTCTCTACCAGAATGACTTGCAGGAGATTGGAATGAGGAAACAAGGATGATATCAGCTCCATAAAAGAATTGAATCCTCAGGGTTTTGATGTGATCATTGGCACTGATGTGACGTATGTATCCAACGCCATCTTACCACTTTTTGAGACCACGTCCTCACTGATTTCAAGAAAATCTACCGGGGATGGCAAGCCAAACCTTATTCTTTGCCATGTTTTGAGGTGTATTGATGAAGGATCTATCCTTTTTGCCGCATCGCAAACAGGGTTCTCACTTATTGACATGGCCTTGTGCAACTAAAAGAGGGATCCCTCATGTACCTGATACAACCCCTAAAAGGAGTGGTGTGTTTTCATAGTGGCTCTCAGGGAAGATTCTTGAGGGAGAATCCCATACTTTAGCTCTTAATATCATGTGTTTTGAATTTGGAAATTAGGCATACTTTCATGCATGATTCTTTTTGTTGTATGTGCTTCTTTTGGATATAGAATAGACAATGGATTGCTTTCTTACTACGTTTCTCAAGTCTGTTTTAAACCTGTGAGACTACGTATGCTGGATTTTTATAGTGGTCTGTTATTCAAATGATGGTGCTGTGATTGGTTCAAGATGTTTTCCGACGAGTCGTGGGCAGAAAACCGACTCTCAGGTTGTGTCCCATAACCAACAGCATTTGTGCTAATAACTGATGGTTTCTGTCTTTAGATGCATTGAAAGTCTTTTCTATCTAAAACTTGGACTATGCTCGAGTTGAAGTCGGCTAAACTCAGATATATCTGGGCTAATGGATTCAGACACAAAGCCAAACTGAACCATGTAACCGTTTCTTTTAGCACCCTCATTGGCTGTGTAGGATATTGTTTAATGGGATAAGCCACAGTTCATCAATCTTACAGATACCAGCTCACCCTGCTAGGAGGTCGATTCACAAGTTCAACATCATCAGCTTGATACCTGGGGCATGCATCTGGCTTTGGCCACCACCCAGCGTTACCCCAAGACATATATACATAAAATTTACATATGAAAATAATATTGGTTGGTTGAGGGTTTTTGGCACAAAAACTATGTTGGAGTTTAGTGGTTTGGTGACCGGTATGTCGAGAAAAACAGGTTTAGGTACGCACAAGCAAAGGGCATAATCCATGTACATACCTTCTCAAATTTACTTATCTCTATGATTTGTTTGACATGATCAATACTTGAGATTTGAATTAAAAAAATAAAAGTATTTATGTACTTTTATATGTTGTATTTAAGCATCATGCATATTAAATGTTTTTTGTTTTATTATATAAAGATCGAATAGTTGAGATAATAAAGTGTTTTAAGGATGAATGATGTACACATTTACAACTTTTCTGGTACAGGCATGACTTATTCATGCAGGTAAAAACCGTTGGTTATTGGTTGTCGAAAACGTAGTGTGAATTGGTGATAACTTTGGAGTTGGTCCCTTTTTGTTCTTTTGGTGTAAACCACTAGCATCGGGAAGTCCACAAGAACCCTGACTAATCTGACGCAAGCCGGATCAAGCCACTATGGGTATAAAAGCTTTCTCACACTGGTTTTCTTCATTCATAAGACTGGAACTCAAGTCCTTCCTGTGGCGATCTTGTCAAAGATACTGAGTTGGAGATTGAATTACATGCAATATGATCTTCGTGTATATTCTTCGACGTGAGACTTGGCTCGATCCACATTGCTTTCAAAGATGTATTTTGAGGATAACCTTGGTCATAAGCTCTGGGTAATGAGACAGGCCGCTCATGGTTGGTCTTTATTTGAGCCAAGAGATTGACTGAATCTCGAACTTTCTAGCCACCTGCTGAGTTCTGCAGTGTCGACTACACGACCAGGTCAAGATTAATCAACTCAGCAAAGGTTGGATGTTTCACACAAATATGCGCATGCACGTGCACACACACACCCCGCACACAAACAGACAAACAAGGCTAGGAACGTGATTGAGTCATCGACCATGTGGGCTTTCCTTGTTTGTTCTGGGCAAGCTGGCCTTTAGTTTGTGTGTCTGTGCGTGCTGTTTCGTACTCTTCCTTAGAAGGGATTGATGCAGGCAAAATGAGGTGCCTAGTCAATTCTGTTGATGGTGGTAGATATAATGGCTTCATTTATTAAACCAACAAGTCGGACTCAAGCTTAAATGAGTCGAGTTTGAGTACCACACTGGGGACCATATGAATTGGCCGTCTTGTGCAGCAAATTTTCTGAATTTGGGTCGGCTATCTGTATCTTCAAAATCTCTTCATATGATTCCCAATCCTTTTAATGTCTGACGACCCTAACACATCCAAAATCTATACGGTTTATACGATATGATCCTCCCCGTCTGCGATTGGTCTTTCTAACTTAATACAAAGAAGCCAACGTTCTACAGACAACCAATGTATTCATATAAAATTCTTGATCAAAATAGTTCTTAATCAAGATTGACATGCACCATTTTACTATCCACACGTCCTTTTTCGTTCGGTCATTGATTTATCAAGGTATGTTGTTGATTTAGTTTTGTTTTTTTATTTTTTTAAGTGGTTTTTTGATCGAATTGGGTTTTCCATTTCGAGACATGCCTAAGGCACAAGTCATTCTTGGTAGGAGATGCGTTTGCTATGTGTCTCCCACATATAGACAAATGTGTCCCAGAGTGTCTCTCTTATTTTGATTTGATCAACTAATTTTACATTTTTACTATGCAGATATATCTTATAGGGCATGAGTAGAAGGGTGTATCATCACCCCTTATCATACAGAGGATGATCCCACAAACGACGAGGAGAAGAAGACATTGTGGCAGAAATGAATGTTGTTGAAATCATTCCTTCATGTTATGACGAGGAGAAGGATATATATACCTCAAAGACTAAGATTGATATTGTAGAGAGTGATGATGACGGATTTCCTGATATGTCGAGATTATTCCTTAGCTTTGAAGATCACATTGCTTATAGATCTGACAAAAACAAGTAATCTCTAACTTTAGTGAAATTATATATTCTATATCAATACTCACTATTCCAATTGACTATGTAAATGTAAATATGTAGACAATACGACAAGTGATAACAACTCACACAATGTACACTATTGGCAGAGCGTGGCCAGTGAAGAGAACAAATGTGAGACCTAGTAATTGGGTTGAGATTGCGTATAAGAGTTACTGATTGGGCAAATGAGTTTGCTATATGAAGTTATAGATCATACGTTGTTGACTACTTTTATTAAGCATTGGTAACCAGATACAAACAATTTTCTCAAGCCATAGGGTGAGATGACTCACACTTCACGATATCGACCAAATACTTGGTATTCCAATGGAGGAACAACATTGGAGATATGACTAGAAGCAAGGAAGACATTTTGAGTAATATGTTGGGGATGAGCATTGATGAAGTAGTGCTAGAGATTAAGTCTAGAGTCATTAAGTTTGAGATGCTCTAAACTAATTTTTCAAGAAGATTTGTGAGTAACAAAAATAAAGCTTATTATATTTGTTGTATCAGCTACGTTGTACATTATATCAGGATAAGTCTAGAAAGAGAGTGTCAATAACGATTGTGCATCTATTGACATGTGATGTTTGAAGGGTTGATATTTATCCTTGAGGTGTAACAACATGAGCCTATTTGTACATACAAATAGGAATCACATCCCGAATAGAAGCACAACTTAGTATACATATTTATTTGATCTAGGTAAGAACTTATACTATTGTTGCTTGTTACAATAATTTTCATAGTCATTTTTCATAATTTAAGAAGTTATATGTTTTAATTATAGTCATAGATTTATGAATATTTCTCAGCTTTCAAAGTTAGTATATAACCAGAATGGCTAGATGAAGAACTATAAGTAAGCTAATGGATGAGAAATATTTGTCACAGACAATCTCCTATTGATCATCTTACTAAGTATCGTAAGCAATTGGATTTGGTGATAACAGAGTATGTATTTTTTGAAATTGCAACTTTATTTTTTATTTTTAAATTAAAGATAACCTTTGATGTTATTCATTCTTATCTTTTATTTTATGCAATGCAGACTCATTTAAAGTCATACAGTTCTAACAAATACTCATATTGTAATGCATATAAATTGTCCAGACATGAATGTATTCACTATATAGATATTATAGAAATGTGTATATGACATCGTGTAGTTTGAAAGTTCAACCCTCGTTAAGGCATCTTAGTTTTACCGATAAGGCCCTTCATTACAAATAGATCTCTAAAACCCAATGCATATAAGGTAAAATATGAATCACATGACGTTACTTGGGAGGCACAACACTTACATTGCTTTGAGCTTGAGCATTTTATCGTCCCAACATTGTGTTCTCATGAGTGCGATGAGTTGTACATGGAGTGTTATATTCCTCAAATACATCGATTTATTTTGAGAGATTTTATAAGTCAATAGCATCTGACTCATCTGATTCTAGTTAGGCAACATGATACATCATTATTCATATAGGTAAATGAATAATTGTATATAGTAGCATTTTTAATTTTGTTCTACTTTGATTTTAATACTAACTTTTCTCGTAATTTCTTTTTTATACAAGTGTTTTATTGTGGTATGTGACGCACTTGCACCAGTTTTAGTATTTTTAGAGCACATGCCACGTTTATTGTTGGGTGATCCATGATTGAAGTTGTTAGAGACATACGAATAGTATTGCCAAAGAGCACATCGATTAACCATGTATGAGGATGATGGTGATGATGCGTGATATTTTGGGATGGAGCTTATATTTGTGATGCACTTTTGTATTATTACATGTATGTAAATGGTGTTTGTAATGATTTTTTTTTGTTTCGTCACTCTTTTCCATCAATATACATAAGTGTGATGAAATCATGTTTTCATTTAAGTTGACAAACAATTACATGTACAAACTATAAATAATATTTAATCATCATCTTTAATGTTATGTACAATATCATCTCTTAGTCCTCTTATTTTTATATACATCTAGATACGTTCATAAAAAGAAGTCGCTTTCATATCAGTACCATTACCATGACAGAAAGATAGGAGGCATCGTAGAGCCATCAACCATGTACATCTGCGAAAAAGTATTAGTATAAGAGAGAATTAATCACAACATTGATTAACTAAATGCCTAAATAACATAATCAAACTTTAAGATATTATGATTACTGCTAGAAAATGCCATGCAACTTAAGAGAGTAGAGTAGGAAATTTTTTCACTTCAATTCTATTACCTCCACTATTTTCTTCTAATTGTTTGTATCTGATAAGTGAATGACCTTCCTCCAACTTACACCAAATGTACTAGTTATCTCATTATTTACTATCAATTTGATAATAAATTCTTTAATATTTTTTGTTATATATCGTCTACATAAAAAGTGAGTCACAATTGAAAATATTATTTAATGACAAAGTTAGATCACAATTACTGCAGATGACACGTGTAAAGTTGTTTGAAGTGCATAATTCTATTAGACACTTCAACACCCAAACATAATCCTCTTCCTTTTTCACATTCATAAAAGCGAAGGGTTTAAAGTTATTGGAGATTGATGTGAACCAAACAACTTCATGGAAAGATATTTTATACCTATAAAATACAAAGTATATATAACCGTTAAAAATTTCAATACTAATGAAAATACACATAATAGTTGCACTGAATGAGGATATACAAATACAATATCCTTAATAGTATCTGTATCAAAGATTTTATGATACCATGTATGATATTAGTGAACATCTAGATCGTGTAGTAGTTATAGAATACTTCGCGAACCCCTATCTTCCTTCCTATTCGTGCATTGTAAATATGCCTTCTTATACTCACATTTCCGTCATCAATCTACTTAAAATACATCAAAATATACTTCAATTTTTAATGACTTTTTCTAAGGTTCTTTATCATACTGTACTCAGAGTCACTCAATCTCTTTATAAAAGTATGCCCTTCAAGATACGAGCTTAAAGAGTGGTTATATGTCTCATTTACTACATTCAACTTTCAATAATACCCTCTCCTCTCAATAAAAATAGATAGTCTACCTTCTTAATGCCCATCCATCTACTATTTTAACACCCATGTCAAACCTTGCTTGTTATGCCTTTACTCTTTGAACAAAGAATAACAATAATAATATTATGCTTTCTCCCCACATTTCTTACATACTCAATAAGTTCACTATGATTCCTAAATATATCATCTATCACAAATATGAGTGAAAAGTCAAGTTCATCACTCTCATAATAAACAAATTATTCTTCTATCTCATCAACCAACCAATCAACAAATACATCATCCAATGTAATATAATAACTTTTACTCTCTTAGTCTTGGTATAATAAATACTTTGATCAATCATTGTCTTTTCTTAATTGATTCCGTCAAAAATGCTTTCACTCGAGTTGTTTGCTATTTTGCAATAGACAAAGGGATATAAGGTTTGAAGCATAACACATAAAAACACATGATCCACTTGATAATACCTTAAGAAGAGACGTAGGCTAGGGACACCCTCCCTTAAGGAATAGACGTGGTTGGTTTGCATCTCACTATAAGGAAGAGAGATGGTAGAACTATGTCTCTTCCTTAACGGGAGACGTGGAATAGACGCATCTCTCCTTCAGAGATGCGCTTGAAGCGCGTTTCGAATCAAAATTTTGGCAAGTGAATCATTCGACCCAAAACCATAAAACATCAATCAAAATGAAAAAAACTCAAAAATAAGACAAACTTACAAAAATACAAAAATATTACTAAAAACTAACCTCTCAAAACCTAGAAAAATCTGAAAATTGATTAGATCATTCATCTTTTTCTTTTTCTTCTTTCTTGTTTCGTTTGACTCTAGTAAGGTTTGTAAAAAAATAATTGGGTACTCGTTGGTTGCGAATAAAGCAATAATAACTCTAAACGGACAAAATACCGGTCGTTGTTGTAAAAAGAAGGGAATGCCATAATTAGGTGGAGAGAGGAGAGAGAAATTGATATAGGGGTATTTTTAATATTTTTAAAATATAGGGTGTGTGGATAGTAAAAAGGGTGTGTAGATAGTAATCCCCTTCCTAATCATATTTTTACAATATACAATGTAAGCTATTGGATTTGAATATGTGTATGGTATGAATTCTAATTAATTTTGGTAGAAGTTGATATAAATTAGAGAAAGAGTCTACTTGTCTAGGATCATAATTGTTATTCATACACCCTTTTTACTAAATACACACCCTTTTTAAAAAAAACAAAATTATGCCCGCAGTTTCTCTCTCATCCCACATTCCCTTCCCACAATTCTTCACTCTAACAACTCCATTGTTGATTCTACCATCGACGGTGTTTCCCTTCCACTTTCATGCGTTTCTCTCATATCACTATCATCATGATATTAAATATATTTTCATCACTTTTAATATATTTTGATCAATTTTAATACATTTTCAACCTTATTCAATTCTTTACAACCGTAATACCAATACTATTGAAACCTTCCATTGATCATTTTATAACATTTTCAAGTTCTCATAAAGTATCGGGTGATGTGAGTGTTGTCAGTCAGGAAAGAGGAGCGCCCCATGTGTGTGGGTCTTTACAAAGTGATGCACTAAAGGTGCACGTCTTCTTTATAGGTCGTCGTGGCCTAGGCGTGTTTGGCTTCTTTGAAGGACGCACTTGATGCACAACTCTCTCGTAATGTACAAATACTTTGTGTGCAACTCTCTTGTAAGAGATATGTGGCCTGGGCATGCCACAATTAGATTTGTAGACACACGCAATGTGCGTTATTGTGTATTTTTGTTATATTAACAATATTATTCTTAATGTGCAGGATGTTAAAGAAATCAAGTGAAAGTATTCAATCTCATATGGTAGACTCTAGATATACTACATATGACAATACTGAGATTGATGATAGTTGACTAAATGACTCATTTGTTGATTGGTTGGATGATGATACAAGCAACAATGTATTTGTTGACTACGAGGGTGATAAACTTGATTATGCATTTGTGTTTACCATAGATGCATTATTTGCAGTCAAGATGATAGAGTATAGTGTGGTAAGAGATGTTGAGAGAAAACACATTATTGTTATCATTATTTTTCAATCAAAAAGTAAAGGTACGAGAAGTGAAGTAGGACTTAGTATGAAAGAAGCGGTCAATACAAAAGTATGAAAAAAGTTGATGTTGAAAGTTATTATTGGACCGATATAAAGAAGGTGAAATGCTCATTCTTACTTATAAGAGAGAGTGAAACTTATGGTTTATGGAGATTGAATGTAGTTAATGGTACGCATAATTAATCTCTAGTCTTGTATTTTGAAGGACATGCATTTGCAAGTAGATTGAATGATGTTGAGTATAGTATGACAAAAGAGATAACAAAAGTCATTGTAAGTCGAAACATATTTTGCCATAATTAAAGTGACTTGATGATATGAATGTTAATACAGTAAGGCACGTTTACAATGCGATGATGAAAATTAGGAAAGAGGATGTGGGTGGTCGAACTATTCTGTAATAGCTATTGCATTCATTAGATAGTCACCAATATCACACTTGATATAAGAGGATATTAAATACGGACATTATTAGTGACGTATTTGCACGTCCTTAGTCAATTCAATTGTTACTTGTATTCTCAAAGTTATTGGAGTTTGATTACATGCACAAGACAAATATGTATAAGTTATTTTTGTTATATTTGTTCATATTTATTTTAACTAATAAGAATTTTTTTTTTCATTCGTAGATGTAAGATGTATTTCTTGGAGGTTGTTGATTTACGTCAATAAATTAGAAATTTTTTGTGACAATTGAATTTATGGGTAAAGAGAAAAAGGATAATTATGTGTGGGTGTTGAGGTGCATATAGAAAATAGTTTTACCTATGTAGTTTGTAGTGATCGTGATCTTACACTTATAAATGCAATTGAAATCATATTCATAGAGAACACATTTCCCATGCGGACATCATATTGCCAAAAACATCATGTGATATATTGTTTTATTGATGAGGAATAAAGAAATAACCACCACATTTGGTGATAGTTGGACGAAGGTTGTTGACTCAATGAATGGGAATAATGTATATAGAGGTATTGGCTATGATGGAGACGAAGTGAAAATTTTACATGATTGTCTAAGTATGGACGGATAAGGTGATGCATTATAGTACTCATACAACTAACCGGTAAGTGAGTATGCTTGTTTCTACATATGTATGTCACTGTTTTTTCAAATCATGTATTGCTTATAGTGTGTTATTGATAGGATTGAGGGTGCATATGCATAATTAAAAGGGTTCCTTGACATCTCGACTAGATGATTTGATACGATATGAACCCAATTCTATTTGTTGATACAGTTGTAGGTTATGGAACTAAATAACTCTTTTGAAGAATCACAAACTATTAACATACATTATGTTGATTATATATAATAGATGATGAAAAATTTGTAGAGAAGAGTCTCACGACATGCACTTAATCTAATTGTTTAAGAGATGAGTTGTATAGAAATAGTAGGTATTGATCTCCATTTATGTTTTTGTACACTACAATGATTGTATGGATTGTTGTGTACTCATAAGATAAATATTTTTTTCAAGAGTAATGAGGTTGTTCAACTTTCTTCAATTGATACAATTTGAAAGAAACTTGACATAGAGCTAAAAAGGCCTTTCATATTTGAGTGTGAAAATGAGGAACAAAGAAAAATAACTAAGATGCATAACATTGTCCACCAACTATTGATTTATCCTAATGTAGAAAAATATAACAAGTTGGTTGGCTTGTTAGATGAGTGTCTGAATCATAATCACATTACACTACAGGAGTCACCTCTTTGGCATCCTAAAGGCAAACCTTCTAATAGATCTACTAAGAGGGAGTTGTTTTCATCAAAGCATGCACAGAGGAATGATACTCGAGTTAAGGCCGATAGGAGCTGAGGACACGCATGGCCAAGCGCATGGAGTATCTCCTAGATGTTTTGCTTTTTTTTAGGTAGTTGTGACCCTATATCTCATATTGCACAAGATTCCATCACTCCACTATTGATACATCTCATGATAGAAAGACTATTATAAGGTTAGATTTTGGAAAATATAATAAAATATAGATACTTTGATTTATGAGCCTGTATATTGATAAATGAGTAAATGTTTTTAGAGATGGTAATTGTGGATATCTCATCAATGGAAAGTTTTTAGGAGAGGGTGAAACATGATGACTTAAAGATTATAGATTATGTTTTAGGTATACTGCACGTCATTGAGATATATATTCTTCAGTCTTTATAGAGGAGGAAGGTGTAGGTATTGTTTTTCAACGCATTACATATTGGGAGGATAGTTGGTGTTAATCCAAGCATTGGATGTGGATGCTTGACATAGGTTGGTTTATAGCAATAGTGTAGAACAACGTGTTAGTACAACTCTCTAGGGTTGGGTCGACAACATTCCTTCCATTATTGACGACGATGACCAATCACTTATATGACATGTGTGGTATATGTGTTATGATAAATTGATATGATATTTTTTTATGGTAAGAACATGTAACAAAACTTCTTATATATTGGTTACTTTGTTTGGATTGACTTGTTTTATTGAGTTTGATTATTTACTTTGTGTGTATTTTCTACATATACATATGGTAGATAGATCCCCGATGCTTATATTTTCATCTTGACAATGCTATAGACATGATAGTTTTGATGATTGGGATTTACCATTATATGCACGTATCACCTCCATGCATGTATCACCTCCATCATATGTGTGAAGGCTATAAGATGAACGCTCATCAGAAGGTCAAAAATCTCATAAATATCATGGAGAGATATAGTCATCTCACCCATGACATATGAAAGATATTAATATCAGGTTGCCATCTCTCAATAAAAGCAGTGAGCAATGACTTATCCAAAGTCTCGAACAACAACCTTTCCTACTTGGATAACCCATAATGCTGCACAATATCCTGCCAACTACATGATATTACTATTTCTCATGAAAATGGCCACTCAACCAAAGTGTTGTATATCATGTGACATGTCACCAATTTTAACAATTCCTATATTTTCATATAATATTTGTTAGTAACATATCTAAGATCTTTTACTTATAGTTGACAAACAAATTACCTGCGCTTGCCAAATCGTATATGCAATGTAACCTACAAAGCTAGAGAGCAACTCTAAGATCGAGAGAGCAACATCATAATCACTCTCTTCGGTACTCATCGGGACAAAGCTTTGAAAGTCTCGCTTCATCATGGTATCCTAAAGAAGCTATGACATAATCTATTTGAAACTGTGGTTGACGATCCACATGTGATCACATGCCCCTCTTTATGTTTTCATTGCAGTCATTTACTATATGCTAACCCGAAGACATTTAGTCTTCTCGATGATACTATAACAATACGGTCTTCTACTCATCCACCTTCATAGGATACATCATCACCTCTATGAGTCATTCCTACATAAAATCCAAAATAGTTCATTCAAAATGTATTAAATTGCATGAAAGACGAGAGTTGCACACGTCCTGTGTGGAAGACAAACATGCCCACGATGTACCCTGTAAAGTGGAGTACTACGGCCCAGGTGCACATAAGGAGATGACGAATCACGTCTATGCCGTGTCACTAGAAACAAGGTGACGTGCTCTACCCATATCACCGTTTTAGACTAGGCATGGCTGGGGCGTGGTTCACCACAACTTCCAAACATCGAAAAAAAAAGAACAGAACTTACCTATTGATTTCAATTGATTTGATCATTCAATCCAATGTACCACAATCCTTCAAAGCACCTACACAATGAAAACAAAAAACAAAATGGGAGGAATGACAAATCATGGAGCCAAACATTGAGCTAGATTGAGATTGAGCAACACACAAAGAAAGATGAAGAGAACATCAAGTGTGCGATCGCATGCAGTTGAGCTGCTGAGGTTCTCTATCACAGAGATAATCAATCAACTGTATGAGAGTATATTTAGTAATTCTGGGTGTATGAATAGTAACACCCATGTCGAATTCCTTTAAGTTACATTCAATGTCCGATTCCACCCTTTGACATCCTTTCAATCGCAATCAGTATTAATGGTATCTCTAATGTGAGCCTTCGAGTATGTTTTCCATTGAGCATACAAAGCGATAGATCAATAGGTAGGGCTCCTTGACTCTCATGACACAGGTGGTGAGTTCAATTCCCAAGTCGTGCATGTGTGTCTGTGTACGGTTTCAACCTCCCATTGTTTGTTTGCCATTTAGTCTTAAGGAAGCCTTCCGGTCGAGTGGATAGGCCTGACCTTAGCAATGTCGAAGGTCATGGCCCTCGATACTTAGGCTATGCATGTGGCTTTGGCCTCTCAATTGTAACAACAACAACAATAGAAAATTCTTTTCCCTCACTAGGGTCATCTACATAGATTCTTTGATGTCATAGAGCTTGATCTCGTCCCATGTCCACGATTATCTAAAATAAACATATCATATTTAACATTTTTTTCCAACACTTCTGTCATCTTTGTGTCCGTTTAAAGTAGTTATTTTCTTCCAACACTTCTATCATCTTTGTGTCCTTTTAAAATAATTATTGTCTAGTTTCTCATACATCTGAATGGAGGTTCATTTGGTTCCTTCCTTAGTCCAAACGGTATCTTTTTCACCATTTATAAAGAAAAAAAATCATTAATGTAACCTTCTCTTTGATTATTTAGCTAAGATTTGAACAATGAGGCCTATGGACGTGAAGTCTTGAGCGATGAATCGACCACATCAAGAGCAATAGTCCACATGGCTGGGGGTTGACTCACAGTGAGTTCAATTCCAAGTTGAAAGACGAGTTTGAGGTTGTTTCAGGTTGACACGGACCGACTTTTGTACGAAAACTCCGAAGACGTAAGAAAACTCGGAAGGAAGGCATTATATAAATTCAGTGGACACGAATCGGCTTTTGTGAAGTTTCGAGTTGTCCCGGAACTACCCGGGATTTGCTGAACCCTGACCCGGAATTTCCCTCTGGTCGAAATCTCCACCCTACGAAAAGCTGCGTGATGCAATCAAACATCGCCGTTTCACCAACAAAGCGGCACGATGGCCAATCAAAATGCGTAATGTGGCCCCCGGACAGCCATTCGTTATCCGTTCCTTAACTCTGTGTGTGTGTGCGCGCGCAAGCGTGACTACAGCACGCTGTTGAATCCTCGCCAGCATTGAGACTCTCCGCGTTTGTGGTTTTGGAGAATTGTGTCCGCTTTGTTGTTCTCCTTTTCTTCATTCATAGAGAAGAACAGGTGGTGCAGTGCGAGCAGAGCGGGTAAGAAGTGAGTCTAAGTGAGCAAGATGGAGTGTCTGCTCGATGTTGGTGGTAGTCGCGGATTTCATGCCTGCAAGGTCGTGCGAATCTCCACTCCGTCCGATCTCCGCTTTGCCGTCATCATGGGGAGACCCAGCGCCTCGTCATCCACGTCAAGAAGGCCATTGTTTCCGTTGAGCTCATCGAGACAGAGCCTGAGGCTTTCTTCGTGTCCCGCCGTGAAGCCGTCGGCTGCAGAGAGCTGTGAAACCACCAACGTGAAGAAGGAAGGTTTCGCCGACGAGGATAATTTCCTGAGGGCCGGTGGTTCTGAGCTTCACTTTGTTCAGTTGCAGGAGAGCAAAGCCATGAACCATCACGCTAAGATTGCTGACAAGGTCTCTTTCCCCACGGCCCATCTGTACCTTTCTATAGTTATGACTTTCTATCCAGTTTTTGATCGGTCATCATTGTCATTTTCTTTTTCTTTGTTGTGCTGTTCATCTTGCTTGCATCGAAGCCTCTGAAGACTACTTCTTTTTTGCTGACTGATGCACCCGTTTTGCTTGATGAAGTGATTTGACACCTTACTGGAGTTTTAGGAGAAAGGAGAATAATATTTTGTCAAGTAGGTTCGTGGTTGCTAAAATGAACTGGTTGGTTAGCAAATTTGATTGCCTCAATCCTATCTAGATATGTGCTACAAACAATATTTTTGCAGAAGTCCTGCAAGGTCTATGTTTTGCCTTTGCATTGCTTAGATATCTCTGTTTGACACTGCTTCTGGCCCTACTTCAAGCATGATTCATCAGTGCCTGTAGTTCATTTGGCATGAACTCCTTTTTATGTTTGTGAATGATTTTGTTTTAGCGCTATGTTCAAACTTCAATTACAATTTGGCAGAACGGCACCATTTTTTGCAAATGATTCAGCAGCATGATCTCTGAGTTTGTTTGGAACTTGGATGCCAGTAGATATTTTCTAAAATAAAATTTTCCTTCGATAATGATTTACTATCGGTGATACAGCTTCCTCCTATTCCTTCTGGGGACTCTCTGCATGATCTGATAGTGGTTGGTTGTGGACCCGCTGGTCTAGCTTTGGCCGCTGAATGTGCTAAGATAGGCTTGTTGGTCGGTCTTGTTGGACCTGACCTTCCATTTACCAACAACTATGGAGTGTGGGAAGATGAATTCAAAGGTACTAACAAATCAGATTTTTGGAAGTCCTGTACTGTTTGTCTTTACAGAATGAGTTTGTTTCAACATGCATGCTGTAAGCCTGTAACTTTCTAATTTTGGTAATGTTGCTTGATATTCTTTAAGCATGAAATCTTTATGGTCTGTACAAAAGATTGATCATAAAAAGTGGTAATTGAGTACTTGTCATAGCTGTATGCCCGTCTCTTTAAGGCATGAAAGAACACATCATGGAAGACGGGCCAAGTCTTTAATAAATAGGCATGTACTTCCTTGTTGGAGGCAGCTGAAATCCTTATTTTTGGATATGAATCATGCAAAGACCGTGTCCATGGACAAACAAACTACTCATAAGCTTTTAACTTTACATCAATGATGTGTTGCGAGATATAAAGATGATGGTATTTGGCCTTGATGAACTGAAACCATAGTAACCGACTAGTATGCATTTAATACAAGAATCATGACTTTCGGGAACCAAGAAGTAAAAACGTTGTCCAAAATTATGATTCCACTAATGTTGTAAAAAGCGTATCAGTGCTCGTATAGTACTAGACACCAATACGCAACCGCACCGTATCATTGGATACAGTACGATATGGTGCAATTTTTTATTTCTTGATAAAAAAATAAAAAATATGAATAAATGCAAAAAATGAAAGAATTGAAATTAATGAACAAAACATATATAACACAATCAACATTAAAAAAAATTGAATCCAAAAGCTTGATTTGAAACCGATAATTCCTAATAAACTTATAAATGACTATGACTATAAGAATATTGAGAGATTGTAAGAAGAGAACACTCTAATAAACAACAAAGTTACAACTTACAATCATCCATACCATAACGTTACAAAGTTAAAATTACATTTAGAACAATCATCCACAACATGGATCATAATCAACAAAAGCATGGTAATCGACATCATCATCATCATCATTTCCTCCCTCTTCCTCCTCCACAATGGGTTATGCCCATCCAACAACTTCATCTTTATCGTCATCTCCAACTCTAAGTTATAATTCGGCTTATATTTCCCTCCAAGATTCATATGTGGAGAAAAAAATGAAGGCATCCCGCTACCTCTGGCTCGGCTCCTCCTCTAGTACCTCTTGTAGATAGTGTTGTTTAATGCATATTATATCGTGTATCATTTTGGTTCATGATACGTATGTATCGTATCACCCCAAATCATTGTTTAATACTAAAAAATTAGAAAAAATAAAAAAATCACAAAAATTCAAAAAAAATCACATAAATTGAAAACAATTCATATAATACATAAATTAAATACATATTCATCAATCACTATTCAATTTTCAATGTATAAAGCATTCAAGCAATACATCTTTAGCAAAAAAAATTACAACTTTCATAATTGAAAAAAAATTACATTTACATATTATAATCAGGATCAACTAAATAATTTCCATCTTCTCCTCCTTGTTTAAGATCATCACCACCTTTAGCTTCAAAATCAAAATCATTGTCCCCTTCATGTTAGTACGCTTCTTCCAAATTAATCCATTAAATGTCTTCTTTAGTTAGGAGTGTATTTGCTTCGCTATCTTTCATGATCTACTCCTGTAAGATACTAAAATTGTCCATACTTATTGGATCAAATTGATTCTCCTCCCTATTTAACTTTATTAATTATCGGCAAGAAAGATAAGTAAATAACATTAATAATTAAATAAAATGAAACATTGAATTGAATACTTAATTAGTAACTAATCCTTTATTACCTTTCTCAGAGCTGCATATTGCAATGGATGAAAACTAGGTCATTGAGCCACTTATGTTTCAACTTGTTGTGCTTTTTTGTGTGGATAAAAAAAGAAGTTATACCATAACCACCAGATCATCGGTGTTGTCACTGTCAGAGTGATTGTAGCATTAGAGACCCTTGTAAAATCGTTGGAGATGCCTCATGCAAGTTGGAAGTCACCTTAGAGCATTTATAACTCAAAGACAGAAGCCAAAAACCCCACAAAAACATGTGGTTCTATTCGATCGAGGGGTTTTATAAAGTCCAGGGTGATATGATGTGTATCATACTATACGTGCGATATGTTGCATATCATAGGAGCAAGAAAATGATGTGAAAAAAGGTTTGGGAAGAAGTGATTTTCGTAATTTCGGATTCTTGGATTTTATACCCAAAAAAATCAAGATTGACTTGTATGATATTGGTTGTATCGTATGATACGAAATGATATAGCCCTGTATCGTACGATACAACATGATAAATCGCTTCTTGCAATACGTGTGCTTGTATCTTTTACAGTACACGATAAAATCGTATGGTATGATACGATTTTTACAACATTGGATTCCAGTGAAGTTTCATGAACAATATCCTTGGATTCTTATGTGTACATGATTCTATGCATTGCTTCTACAATGATTTTCAGAATTTCACTTACTCCTCATTTATAAAAGTTCTGCATATGCATATGGCTTATGATTCCACATCCCATATTGTTTCTCATTTATAACTCTTGCTCCGATGATTATGGCTTAAATTAACATACATTTCTGTAGTACATATAGCTTAATGCTTGATTTGTCTTCTGATATCTAAGCATCATGTCTCGCTTTCATGATTGTGTTTCAATTTTTCATCCACACTAACATTTTTCCTTTGATATTTTCTTCAGACTGCAGAATGCATGTGAAGGATCATGCTTAATTCCAGACAATGTTAACTTATAGCATCGTTATATTTTTATATGCTTAATAGCTTACATGTAAGTGGGTAAAATTTACAGAATCTTTGAAGATTGGAATTGATATTGACAATTATAGCTTTCAGGAAACCCAAAAAGCCCGTGGACCACATTGGAAGAGGCACAACTATGTTGTCTGTGACCACCTCTTGCATGTTGTTGCTCATTAAAGTAAAAAAAGCCTTAAATAGCTTCCACACAAGCACAATGAGAAACATAATTGTGACTGTGCCACATTTTATCCCATATTTACAATGAAAAGTTCATCGACAAATAATGGGAGTGTCAACATTGGCTAAAGGAGTGGCATGCATTGAGTTAATACTTCCATCATGTCCAACTTACCTTGTAAGAATTGTAGTAAGCCTCTGGTAACTATTTTGGTTATTGTTTCAACAAACTAAGTAATAATAGAAACCTCTCTTTTGATATACCTTTTGTTGAAAATATTAGCTCAGTGAACTTTCATGTGAAGTTGTCTCTCTATCTTGATTGTCATCTTATTATGATGCAATTGATAACAATATGGATGTGATTTGTTATCACAGAAAACTGCCACTCGCTAGACAACATTGTCGTGTCAATAAAATATGTTATCCTGTGCAATTTGCACTTAGAAATGATTTATAATAGCAATCCAGCTATCTCTCAGAGTCTACCAATGTTCTCATTCTACTTTCTTCTGTCCTAATTATGACATAGGATATTCAAATTTGATGATTGTGAAGTAGATGAGATCTGAACCAACTATTGGTACTTCAGTCATTTTGTTCAGATTCCCATTTGGAAGGTTTGTAGCTTCATCCATGGGAGTTTGTACTGTTTTAAACATAATTACACTGTATACAGGTTAATCACATTTTCTTGCTTTCGCTTTCGTTATTCAACATGTGCATCCATACAATGCAATGCTATTCTGATAACGTTTCACTTTGAGGTGGAAATTTATGATTAGATGCTTCCTGTTACTTGTCAATAGATTCTGCTATTTCAAGATTATGCTAATGTTATTTGAAAAATCTATTATATGCAAATGCTTATAGACTTGTATAATGAAATTCATTCTGTTTTATCTGTTTTTTCTCCTACCACTTTTTGATATTCTTTTTTCAACTGTCAATTAATGTTATGTACATGCAGATCTAGGGCTTGAGGACTGTATTGAGCATGTTTGGAGGGACACTGCTGTCTATCTTGACAGAGATCATCCTATCCAAATTGGTCGTGCTTATGGTCGTGTCAATCGTGATGTACTTCACCATGAACTGGTGAAACGGTAAAGAGTTAGCCTGCCATATTCATCTACTTTATGCAACTGAGGGTAGCTTTGTAATGAAATTAAGATGTGGAATGCATAAAGCTGCATGTAGGTGTTTTGAGTCAGGCGTGACATACCTTGACTGTAAAGTGGAACGAATAATTGACTCGAGTAACAACCACAGTCTTGTTGTTTGTGACACTGGCGCTTCAATTTCCTGCAGGTACGTTTTTTTTTGGTAAATAGTGCAGGTAAATTATTTTGAGAAAGCCTACAAGACAACAGCCATCAAAGGTTTTTTCAAATACTCCTTTGTTGTGTAGGCTTGCTGTTGTTGCCTCAGGAGCTGCTTCAGGAAAGCTTTTGAAATATGAGTTAGGTGGACCTGAAGTCACTGTGCAGACTGCATATGGCATTGAAGTAGAGGTAAGGTATTTCCTCTAACCATGCTAGTATCTCTTGTCTATATCCTGTAAATTATGTATCTAGATCTTAAACTTCTTTCCTAGTGAATGTTGATCTTTCCAATAAACCTATGATTATCCTTTGTCAGTCAATTTCATGCAACTTCCTTTGATTTATGATGAATTTTATGAAACTAAACTATTTTCATCAAACAATATACAAAGCATTAGGGGACTTACAAGGATGTTATTTTGCCTAAAAATGCAAATGCAATAGGATTTTCTTAAAGACATATTTTGTGCTTTCACTGTTCTATTATCTTCTTTCTCTCCAAGTTGGGGGAGAATGTATCAATCATCTCCATGGTGCTAGAAATACCCTATTAACATCCATTGGTGAGAGAAACTTTAAGTTGCAAGTTGAACTAAGCACCTATAGCTGCTGTGCTTCTATTTTTCTCTTATTTGTTCGATCTTTTAGATGGGGTGTGATCTTTCCAACACTAACACACTGGATCTCATTAGTACTTTGAAGTTAAGCATGAATGGTTGAGAATAGTACTTCGATGGGTGACCTTGAAGGAGTCCCTCTGTTGCATCCTCTAACCAACCCTACATTTATGTTAAGGATAAAACTGTTAAGAGATAGGAGGCGGGAGAATCACATCAGGATCAACCATTTGCACACAACTGTATTTTTGTTTATTTGTTTTAGTCTTTTGTTATGTTATTTACTATTTAGTTTGTTTTTAAATGTAGCTTTAAATAAGCTTTATTAATGACACTTAGGTAATTCTTAGACTTTGTTAGACGGGTATTTAAGAGATGTAAATCCTATTGCTGGTAATGAGAAAGTGAGAGAAAGAAAGAGAAAGGAAGAGGGGGCGGCTGCCCAAGAGTGGCCGATCGAATCCTTCCATCTTCTCTACACCATTTATGAACTTGTTTATTTTATTCTTTTCGATAATTCTGCATTTGGTATCAGAGCCTTCCTTGAGTTGATTCAGTCGATATCCATGTGAGCCCTCCATCACTTTATCGTGTAAAAAATAGGACAGATCTGAAGAGAAGATTTCCACATATCGTTTACTTGCAGAAATTTAAGAAAAAGGGGTTTGAAAGATGGAGGGAAGAATAAAGGAAGAGTTGTTGATTAGTGCTTATGGACATGATAAGAAAATCGAGCCATTTAAGTCATGAGTATTCGGTTAGAAGGAAAAAACTGTAGAGAATTGGCAAGATCGATGAAACTTATTCTATGTGATGGAGGAAAATTACATATTATCAAAGAGAAGCCATCACAATATGAAGAAGATGGCACCGATTTTGAAAAATGGTTAAAGGATAACGCATTGGTAAGTTCATGGCATTTCCAATCTATGCATCCTTCTACAACAACAACTAAGCCTTTTCCCATACTAGACGGGGTCGGCTAAATCTATACATCCTTCTATTAGCAAAATATTCATGTACATGGAATCGGCTGGAGAAATTTGGACTGCAGTCGAAGAAGCTTACTTAAGATAAAGAAATATAGCCAAAGAGTATGAAATTATTGAGAAGATCAGAAATGTCGTCAAGGAACCATATCTGTGAGTGAGTATTACGGAGAACTAAGGAAACTTTGGAATGAACAAAGATCTTGTGGAAAACAAATGCAATCATTGTATAAAGGAGAGAACGGTAGATGTTGAAATTCGAAAAGTGTTTGATATGCTTTGGAATATTTCTCCCGAATACGAATCAATCAAACTAAATGTTCTCAGCAACGAAGAACTTCCTTCATTAGGAACAATATATTCTCTTTTTTTTAGAGAGGAAGATCAAAGAAATTTAGAGAAAGGTAATCAGATATAAACTGAGAAATCTGCATTTGCTAGTCAGGGACATCAATTATCGAAGAGGAAGAGAGGAGAATACACGTGAATATTGATGGGAAATTATTGGACGTCTAGTAGAATATAAAGATTATGACAGTCATGTCACAGTTACCTCTGAAAAGAAGACTGAATTAAATCTTATAGATGAAATGGTGGAGTTGAAGAAGCAAATTGTATAAATAAAAACAAGACTACGCGACCAACCTTCAACATCTTCGTCTAAGACATAATTAAGTCCTCCTACCTCCTATAGTATCAGCGGTAACTCTTTTCCAAAAAAATTCTACATTTTCTATTTTCTGGGTAATAGATTCGGGTGCTACTGATCATATGGTTGGAGATAAGTCTGATTTTATAATATATGAAGTTACATCTACACCTCAGTATGTTAAGGTGACAAATAGTTTATTAATCCCAATGGAAGGAAAATGAGTAATTCAAGCAAACAATCTTACACTTAACTCAGCGACATATATTTCAAAATTCCCAATGAATCTACTTTCAGTGAGTTCATTAGAAATAAGAATTTGGCATAGTCAGTTAGGTCATTTACCGTTGTCTAAAATTTGAGAGTTAGATCCCTTGTAATCCTTAGTGATTTTGTTATTTAGTGTGATGTATGTCAAAGGGCTAAACATTAGAGCCTCTTTTCCTAATAAAGATCATCAACTCCATTTGAGTTAATTGATTCTGATGTGTGGGGACCATGCTTGATACCTTCTTTGGGAAACTTCAAATATTTTGTTACTTTTATTGATGATTATTCTCGACTTACCATTGTTTATCTCATGAAGTCTAAATCAGAAGTATCCTCTATTTTTCCTATAGTCCACAGTTTAATTAAAACTCAGTTTGGGTCTACTGTTAAGATTCTTAGAACTGATAATAGTGGTGAATTTTGTAATTCTCAGTTGGAATCATATCTCCAGCTTCATAACATACTTCATCAAACCTCATGTGTTTATACTCCACAACAAAATAGAGTTGCTGAGCGAAAAAATTGACATATTTTGGATATTGCTCGAACCTTACTTCTTTAACATAATGTTCCAAAATTCTTTTGGCGTGAAGCTATACTTATATAAGGATATCTATTGAATAGATTTCCTTCGGTTGTTCTTCAAGAAAAATCCCCATTTAAATTGATCAAGCCTAAAACTAATCCATTCCATCTTATTCCAAGAGTGTTTGGGTGTGTTTGTTATGTTCATGTACATGCTCAATTTCGAGATAAACTTGATCCAAGGGTTGTTAAATGTGTTTTCATCAGATATTCGTGTAAAAAGAAATGATATGTTTGTTATGATCCTAAATCTCATAGGAAGTATATATCAATGGATGTAACTTTATTTGAGATTACCTCTTTTTTTCAAAAACCTACCGATTTGTCAAATTCTAACATATTGAAGAGACAATTATCCCCATGAACATTACAAGTGATGAGATAGATGAAGATTATACTATTGCAGAAAATGATTTACCTGAAGAAGAAAATGAGATGCAAGTGTATATAAAAGGGAAGATAAATATAGTCATGCCCAATCCGATAGACACTACGAACCAAGGGGGAGTACCTTCTTCGGATTTAAAGGTAGATTCAGAAGAAAACGGAATTGAAGACTTAGATGTTCCAATAACTCTTCAGAAAGGTAAAATATTATGTGGTAACTATCTCATTTGTCAATTTATCTCTTATGATCAACTATCATCAAACTATCATAATTTTGTGTTAGAAGCTAAATTACATAAAGTTCCTAAAAGTTTTCTTAAAGCATCACAACAAGAACACTGGGTTGAAGCCATGAAACTAAAACTTCAAGTACTTAGAAAAATCAGACATGAGAGGTTAGCACTCAACCACTAGAGAGAAAGACAGTTAGTTGTAAGCGGGTGTATACAATCAAGTTCAAAGCAGATGGGACATTAGAGAGGTATAAGGTGAGACTAGTATCCCGTGGTTATAATCAATCATATGGGATTGATTATGAGGAGACTTTCGCTCCGGTGGCAAAACTCATATCTATACGAGTGATCAATAGCATTGCAACACAAAGAAAATGGACGATGTGCCAGCTTGATGTAAAGAATGCATTTTTGCAGGGGGAGCTCAAGGGGGAAGTTTATATGAAACTATCACATGGTTATCCAAATCCCAAAAATAAAGTATGCAGATTAAAGAAGGCGATTTATGGGTTAAAAGAGTCTCCAAGAGCATGGCTTGAGAAATTTAGTAAAAGTATCATCAATTTGGGGTATAAAAAAAGTGTGAGTGATCACACACTATTGTTTAAAAGGAAGGAAAAGTTGACATTATTACTAGTATTTGTTGATGATATTATTGTGACAGGGGATGACATTGAGAAAATTCAGAGATTAAAACAGGATCTCCATCACTTATTTGACATTAAAGATCTTGGAAGACTACACTATTTCTTGAAGATTGAAGTGGCTTACTCAGGTACTAGCATTTATTTAAATCAAAGAAAGTATACCTTGGATTTGCTACGAGATGTGAAGATGAAAAATTGTAAACCAAGTGCTACTCCCATGGATGTCAACCATAAGTTGCAAATGGAAGATGGGGCTGATAAGATTGATGTAACCATATATCAACAACTAGTTGGAAAGTTGATATACTTGACTATTACCTGTCCGGATATAGCATATGCAGTAAGCATAGTAGGCCGATACATGCAATCACCTTCCAAATATCATATGGATGCAGTTTTTCATATACTGAGATACCTAAAAGCTACTCCTCGACATGGAATAACGTATAAAGCCAATTGATACACAAGGATTGAAATCTATACAGATAGTGATTGGGCAGGTTTATAGAAGATAGAAAATCAACCACTGGACATAAATCTGTTAATGTGTTGTGTTAATGTGCTTTGTGTTAATGTGTTGTATCGTGTGAGTCATGTCAAGTCTAAATGATTAATGGGTCGTGTCATGTATCGTAAAGTTGAGTTTGTGACCCAATGGATCTGGATCAGATCCATTGAGAATCGTATTCATGCTTAGGGTTAATTATGTCTTTTAAGTTAGATTAGGTTTAATATAAAGCCAGAGAGTCATTAGGGTTAGAATAATAAGAAAAATATGGCAGCAGCCAGAAACAGTGGCCAAGTATGTTAGAGACTCAAATGATGATCAATAAAGTTCTTTTCTTCAACTTTCATCAATGAAATTTGTACAAAAGTAACAATATGGTATCAGAGCATAGGACGTGAATACAGAGGCCTGCCACGATACTTAATACTTGCAAATAATCACAAGTAAGTTGATACATTAGTTTTCTGCATAGTTAATGAAAAGAAGACTATAAAGTCATCCAAGAGGAGATAAGTGACAACGGGTGATAGGAAACCCTAATTAGTCATTGAAACTGAGTGACAGACATTGATTCACATTTGAGAATCGTGAATATCATCACTAATCGCAAGTCAGATTAGTGACAGATGTTGATTCACAGGCCACAGAATCAGATTCTGGCAGATTATTATCAATCGGCCCCTGAAGAGAGTCGTTAATATCAATAGACAACAATATTTTGAATCACGCGTTGCTGTGGAATGTGGTAAGATAGTGATTGAATCATTAATATCACCATAAGTGGCAGTGGAAAGTGTTGTAAGACATTGATTGAATTATCAACATCATCATCCACCATCGATAACAACCTGCAACAACAAAAGGGAGTATTAGAAATATCAAGCAAAAGTCTGCTAAACAAATATAGAGATATTACTGGAACGTGTACAACTATCATCATCAAATAGGGTATTAAGAAATCAAACCCTAATACCCGCAAGTCTTGATAAAGATGGATGACAAATTGAAAGAGGAAACTATGTCAACCACTTATGGACAGGATCAGAAGATTTAACCATTCCAAATCACAAACATTTGGTTAGATGGAAGAAATTATAGGGAATGGGCCAGGTCTATTGAACTTGTATTACGATCCAGAGGAAAATCTTATATTATCAGACAAAATTCGGTACCTCTAGAAGGAAACAATGCAGAGTATGAAAAGTGGGTTAAAGAAGATGCTCTTGTAAGTTCATGGCTAATTCAATCCATGAACCCATCTATCAGTAAAACTTTTATGTATATGGAATCAACTGCTGAGATTTGGACCGCAGTAGAAGAAGCTTACTCTAGACAGAAGAATATTGCAAAAGAATACGAGATTATTGAGAGGATTAGAAAAATGTCGTCAAGGAACCAGATCAATAAGTGAGTATTATGGGAAACTGCATGAACTATGGAATGAACAAAGACATATTGTGGAAAACAAATGCAATCACTGTGTAAAAGAGAGAACAACTGAAGCTGAGATTCGAAAAGTGTTTGATCTGCTATGGGGAGTTTCATCGGATTACGAATCTATGAATTTAAACATTCTAAGCAAGGAAGAACTTTCGTCACTAGGAACAATATACTCACTTTAATTAGTGGAAGAAGACAGAAAGAATTTAGAGAAATGCGAACATATGCAAGTTGAAAAATCTGCATTTGTTGGTAGAGGACAGAGTAATTATCAGAGAGGAAGAGAATCATTCAGAGGCAGAGGAAGAGGCAGGAATCAATATTATGATGATACAAGCAAACTCCAGTGCACACATTGTGGAAAGAAGAGACACGTAAAAGAACAATATTGGGAAATTATTGGAAAACATCCAGAATATAGAGATTATGACAGGAAACCAGAGTATAAAGATTATGGCAGTCATGTGGCAACCATATCTGAAAAGAAGGCTGAAATGAATATAATAAATGAAGTGATAGAATTAAAGAAGCAGATTGCAGAAATTGGAACACGTTTGCGAGATCAACCTTCAACTTCCTCATCAAAAACAGAATCAAGTCCTCCTACTTCATACAATATCAATGGTAATTACTCATTTAAAGATTCTTCAGTCATTTCTAATTGGATAATAGATTCATGGGCTACTAATCATATGATAGGAAACAAATCTAACGTCATGCAGTATGAAGCGAATTCAAATCCTCAATATGTAAAAGTTGCAAATGGTTCGTTGATTTCTATGGCAGGAAAGGGAACATTTCAGAAAGATAATCTTAGACTTAATTCAGTGATATATATTCCAGAGTTTCTTGTAAATCTACTTTCAATAAGTTCATTGGTTAGAGATATGAATTGTACAATTGCATTTTCTCCATATGGTTGTGTTTTTCAGAATTTGAAGACGGGAAGAATCTTTGGTCATGGTATGGACTATATATACTATTTGGAGATCAGATTCCAAAACATGAAAGAGTATTGGCAACTAGTACTACTGAAGAAGAAATAAAGATTTGGCATAATAGATTAGGACATTTGCCTGTTTCAAAATTGAGAGAACTTATTTCTATTTCAATTCCTAATGATGTGGTAATTCAATGCGATGTATGCAAAAGAACAAAACATCATAGAGCTACTTTTCCTAGTAGTAATTCAAGATCAGTTGTTCCTTTTGAGTTGATACATTCAGATGTTTGGGGGCCATGTGTGATACCTTCTGTTGGAAATTTTAAATACTTTGTTACATTTATTGATGATTTTTCCATACTTACATTTGTTTATTTAATGAAGTCTAAGTCAGAAATCTCTTCTATTTTTCCTCTGGTTCATAATCTTATCAAGACTGAGTTTGGATATACTGTTAAAACACTCAGATCGGATTAAGCATTAGAAAAGAATCAAACTTGGGAACTCACTAATCTACCAGAAGGTAGGAAAGCAGTCTCATATAAGTGGGTATATACAATCAAATATAAAGCAGATGGTTCATTAGAAAGATACAAGGCAAGGCTAGTTGCACGAGGATATAGTCAAGCATATGGGATTGATTATGAGGATACATTTGCACCAGTAGCTAAACTCACATCTATACGAGTTATTATCAGTATCAAAACTCAAAGAAACTGGGTAATGTGGCAACTAAATGTGAAAAATGCTTTTCTAGAGGGAGAACTCAAAGAAGAAGTCTATATGGAATTACCACCAGGATATCCAAATCCAACTAAACAGGTATACAGATTAAGAAAGGCTATCTATGGGTTAAAACAATCTCCAAAAGCTTGGTTTGAAAAATTCAGCAGAAGTATTATAAACTTGGGGTATAAAAAGAGTGTAAGTGACCATACCCTTTTCTTCAAGAAAGGAGACAAATTAGCTTTACTATTAATATATGTGGATGATATTATTGTAACTGGATGATATTATTGTAACAAGTGATGACATTGAAGAAATTCAAAGATTAAAGAAGGAACTTCACCGGTTATTTGATATTAAGGATCTTTAAAGATTACACTATTTTTTAGGCATTGAAGTAGCCTATTCAGGATGTGATATATTTTTGAATCAAAGAAAATACACACTAGATCTTTTGCAAGAAGTAAGAATGAAAAATTGCAGACTTACATATACTCCAATGGATGTGAATCACAAGTTACAACTGGAGGATGGAGCTGAGAGAGTAGATGTGACCAAATATCAGCAATTGGTTGGAAAATTAATATATTTGACCATCACACATCCATATATAGCGTATGCAATGAGTATAGTAAGCAGATTTATGCAATCTCTATCTAAGCATCACATGGATGTTGTGTTTCACATATTAAGATATCTGAAAACAACTCCTGGACATGGAATCATTTACAAAGCTAATGGTCACACCAATATTGAAATTTATACAGATGCTGATTCAGCAGGTTTAACAAAAGATAGAAAGTCTACCACAGGATATATAACATTGATTGGAGGCAACATAGTTTCATATAAAAGTAAAAAATAGTCGGTGGTAGCTAGATCAACAACCGAGGCGGAGTACAGAGCAGTAGCATCATGTATATGTGAAGGAAAATGGTTGAAATATTTACTGATGGAAATGAATTTATTTACTGGAAACACTATACCTATATTCTGTGACAGTAAAGTAACTATTCAGATAGCGTTAAATCCGGCGTACCATGAAAGAACAAAACATATTGAGATAAATTGTCATTTTATTCGGGACAGTGTACATGCAAAAGAATTTCAGTTAGAACATGTGCAATCTGGACATCAATGTGCAGACATATTGACTAAAGCAGTTACCAGAGACATACTATAGAGATTGTGCAGTAAGTTGGGTGTAACATCCATCTTTCACCCAACTTGAGGGGGAGTGTTAATGTGTTGTGTCGTGTGAGTCATGTCAAGTCTAAATGATTAATGGGTCGTGTCATGTATTGTAAAGTTGAGTTTCATGCTTAGGGTTAATTATGTCTTTTAAGTTAGATTAGGTTTAATATAAAGCCAGAGAGTCATTAGGGTTAGAATAATAAGAAAAATCTAGCGGCAGCCAAAATCAGTGGTCGAGTATGTCAGAGACTCAAATGATGATCAATAAAGTTCTTTTCTTCAACTTTCATCAATGAAATCTGTGCAAAAGAAGCAGTAAAATCTAAAAGGAGCATAAAGCCACACTCAATTTTCTGTTGAACATCCCTATATATTACTTTATCACCTTGACTCTGACACTTTACTTCTCAAGAGAAATAAAAAGCAGAGAAAGGTTAAGGATTGATAATTATTAGCTATAACATGGTTTAGCATCTGGAGCTTCTTTTACATGTCTTCTCTCCAATGGTTTCACCAGACGTGCATTATTGGGTAAATGTTATCATGGGTTTAGTATTATGCTCCTTTCCGATGCTCATGTATCACATGGTTTCTTAACTCTTCAGGTAGAAAACAATCCATATGACCCCAACGTGATGGTTTTCATGGATTATAGAGATTATGTGAAGAAAAAATCTAGAGCAGTTGGATCTGAAATTCCATCATTTCTTTATGCAATGCCAATCTCACCAACAAGGGTTTTCTATGAGGTTTCTTTCCATCTTTATGTTTACTCCTAGTTGCTGCTTCTTGGTGGGGGCACCTTTATGTAAATTCCTAAGTACGTGACTTGGGTTAATTGGTAGCAGGAAACTTGTTTGGCAGCAAGACCTACCATGCCATTTGACATGCTGAAGAAACGACTGATGACACGACTGGAGACGATGGGAATTCGCATCATTAAAGTTTATGAAGAGGTGGCATTTTTATTCTTTATTTATGTGAATTAGTCAAACAAGTCAAATCCATGTTCTATTGTCAAGAATAGTCTTGCTTTATGTTGAACTCGAAATAAATGGATATCATAATTCTGTCAGTACATATCTACCTTTATAATATATATATATATATATATATATATATGTTATGTATAACACATATATACAAATGCAGGCACAAGCATATAAATATCACATTTATCCAGCTTCCTTTGTCAACTTTCTTATTGTATACAATTATCATATCTTTGGTTGGATCTGTACATAATGTAGTAGAATAACTCCTCTTTTGAGCCAACTTGTGACTTGCTTGCCTTAAAACTTCTGTACTCTGGTTGTGTCTGTGTTAGGTTCGCATCTTTCTTTGATTATAGAAAAATGTTTTTGGGATTTTGGTCCCTAGCTTGACTACTTTTACAAGCATTGACTAGATAGTATAATAGTGTTTCTTTATTCTTGTTGATGAAGTTCAAATCTTTATCATTTTCATGATGGCTATCGTCCTGTGTAAGATCCTGTACATGACATGTTTCCGTAAGTCTCCATGGTTGGTCAGGAAGATGTACAACCAGTAGTAATTTGATTGATTCTTCATAATCCAGAAGGTACACTAAATACATCATCAATCATATGATTCACCTCTTACTCCCCACTAAAGTTTTATGTCAACTTATTTCCACATGCTTTGCATGGATAAATCCATCTCTGGAAAAGTTGCTTTGACGATAATCAAGCTCTCCAAGTTTCAAGTCATCCAGTGATCATGTAAAAACTTGGTTCAGACGTATACAGAATACAGATTGTAAATTTCCTGTTACTTAATGCACTTGAAAATTGTTCTCCATTTCTTCCATAGACCAGATCTGAAACACTATTTATTGTTAGCATGACCTCCAGGGGTCTTTTATAGCTTGTACCTCGTTCTAATGAGACTGGCCCTGGGTTTCACTCAAGTCTTCTGGTGTGTCTGTCTGGTGCAGTTCCTTGCTGCAATTAAGGTTGCACTATAGTAAGGAGTCCACCAGCTTCGAGGTTTGAGTTTTGTGTTTTGGTATAAGGGGAATGATGTGAAATGAGTTGGAGTTAGATGTTCTGAAAAGAATAAGACATTTTGATTCTGTTTCTTGTAGATTTGTAGCAACTTATCTTATAATGTTCATGGTGTTTCTTTAGTTTAGTGATTTGTATGGTTGATGCAAGGGCATCCTTTGAAGATTCAACATCCTGAATCAGATAAGCTATTAACTCTCTAACTATCAATAATAAGCTATTAATTTATTAAACCAAACCATCTGGATATATTAAACCCCAGAAGCACTCATTATGCTTTGCTTACCAAATGTAAACATATCTTGAAATTCTAGGGTTCTGGAGTACCAGCCTTTGCGTAATCACTTGGAATTTGAATGAAGACGTAGTTGTGTACTGATCAGTTGATTTACTTGTCCAGATAAAAAGATCCGTTTCATCTCTCAGCAGTATATTTGTATAAGCAATAATTCTTGATTGTTGTTCATTTATTTCCTTTCATTGCTCCTTTTTGTTTGTCCATTCCCATAATAGCAATAAACTGAGGCAAGCATACTTCTTCTCTTCTGATTTTGCATTTCACTCCGTACATTCCATTCATTGTGAGAATCCAGGTTCTGTGACTTCATATTTGGTTAGCTGTTAAATATTTTTTCCTCAAGTCTCAACTTAACGTTATTTTGTTCTGATATTAGTGCTACTTTATTCCGGTAAGATTTAAACAAAACATGGCAGTCATTGCATTGAGGAGGATCTATTCATTGCATCATACCTTTGAGTTTTTGACTTTAATCTTCTATTGGATGCTTTTAGGAATGGTCTTACATTCCTGTGGGTGGATCATTGCCCAACACAGAGCAGAAAAACCTTGCATTTGGTGCTGCTGCTAGCATGGTTCACCCAGCCACAGGTGAGTCAAACAGTACTGGGTGGGCTTTTGATTATTGTGGTCAGGAAGAGTTTTATCTTAAGTTCTTACACCATTTATGCATCAAGCAGGTTATTCCATTGTTCGGTCTTTGTCAGAAGCACCAAATTATGCTTCTACAATTGCAACATTGTTAAAAGATGGTTGGCAGTCCCAAAAGCTTTTACTATACGGGAAGGATACCAGGAATATTTCTTCACAGGGTATGAGCTTTTCCATGAAAAGCCGATATTTTGCAAAAATGTACAATTCCATTACTTCTGTGCACCTGCATTTTTGGTTCTGCCAGCCCTATAAAAAGGTAAAGAACAGTTTGGAGTTCATAGAAAACACAAAGGTTGTTGCGAAACAACGCAAATATGATTAATGACAGATCAAGAAGAAACGACAGAGATTGGAAGCAAGGTGGGAGTCGGCATCTCCTTGGACTGCCGCACCCTCTCTCTTATTTCACTTGCTTAAGTCACATGACTACACTTAGGGTATTTCTAATACAAATTTATAGCTTAAAAGATAATAATATCCCTGATTAGTAAATCTAATGATAACTAGCTCCCAATGGATCAGATTTTGATCCAATGAGATCCGTCTGACCAATTAAAAGTTAAAATGCAGAAATTCAAATTACATAAAAATTTAATGTTCAACACAACCCCTTAAGTTGGGTCTTGCTTGAAACACCCAACTTGTCAAGAGCCTTCTTTAATCCGTTAGCAGCTACTGATTTTGTGAGGATATCGGCCAATTGCTCTTAAGAACAAACATGAAGGATGTTGAAAATCTCTTGGCATACTTTGTCTTGCTATCCCAAGTCTTTCAAGTCAAATAGTGTGTGCAACTCTCTCTTTAAATCTATGATTCCCCTCATATCATCACCAATAATGATAATATCATCAATAACCAAGAGAATAGTTTTCTTCCCTTGTCTAATGAATAATGTGTGATAAGTGCTGCGTTTGAAGCCCAAGCTAAGTACATCTTTGTTAAAATTTCCAAACCATGCTCTAGGCGATTGTTTTAAGCCATAAATCGATTTCTTCAACTTGCATACCTTATGTGTCTCTCTAATGAAATGATAGTTAACTTCAATATGTTTTGTCTTCTCATGTAAGACATGATTAGAAGCCATTTGAAGTACAACTTTACTATCAATGAAGAAATTAATTGGAATGATCCTCTCCAGGCCAATTTTTCTAATAGAGATAAAATCTGTAAACAACTCTGCCCATGTAAGGGATCACCCTTGCATTGTCGGTTCCAAGCTCGGATAAAGGAGGAGTATGTTAGGCTTTTGACAGCCAGCATAAAACTTTGTCGGATTTTTATACCATGGATTACACAAATTATGAGCATTGCTTTGAGGTGTCTCCGCCTAGCGACGTGTTGTAGAGTTTGAATGGGATAAGTAAGCGAGGGCCACTACATTTTCTCCCGAATGTAGTGAATCAATTGCAGAAAGGGTTCCCACATCATAGACGAGTGTGAGTAAAGAAATTAGTCCCGCTACATTGCCGCCCGAATGTAGTGAATAATTTATAGAGAGGGTCTTCGCATTTTCAATATTGACGGATGGGGGGGGTAAGAAAGCTAGTCCTAGATAATAAGATTCATATTGGTTCTTGGAATCTAAGCTAATGGAGGTGGTAGATACTATGATTCAAAGAAAGATTCATATTCTATGTTTATAAGAGATAAAGTGGGTTGGAGAAAAAGCAAAGGAGATAGAGGATACAAGTTTTAAATTATGGTACTAAGGTAAGGAAAATACTCGAAACGGAGTTGGTATTATCATAAATAGAGATTTAAAGGATATTGTAGTAGACAAGAATGATATGGCGACCGAATCATGACATTGAAATTAGTGTTAGGAGCAGAGCTTTTGAATATAGTTTATGCTTACGCACTTGAAGTAGGACTAGAAGATAGTATAAAGACAACTTTTTGGGAAGAATTAGATAAGGTGATTCAAAGGATTCCACAAAGGGAGATGATTTGTTTAGGAGGAGACTTAAATGGACATGTCAGTAAAAAGGCATTAGGATATCAAGGTATTCATGAAAACTTTTGTTTTGGGGATGTAAATGAGGAAGGTAGAAAGATTTTAAATTTTGCTATGGCATTTGATCTCTTTATAGTCAATACAATCTTCAAAAAACGAGATGAACATTTAATTACTTATAAGAGTGGCTTATTACAAACACAAATCGATTACTTTATTTGTAGAAAAAAAGATAGAGCATGTTATAAAGATTGAAAGGTAATTCCAGGAAAAAGCTTCACCACCCAACATCGACTTTTAGTTATGGATTTACAAATAAAAAAAATAGATAAAGAGGAGAAGAGTGTATCGAGCTATTCAGATTAAATGGTGGAACTTCAAAAGATATATTTAAACAGAAAGTCCTTCAAGGAGATGTTTGGAATTATGTTGGTACACCTTGTAATATGTGAAATAATATGGCTATACATATTAGGAAAGTGGCGAAAGATGTGTTAAGTGTGTCTAAGGGAGGTGTACCGGCACAAAAAGAATTTTGGTGGTGAAGTGAAGTAGTGTAAAATAAAATCAAGGCAAATAGGGCATGTTACAAATTATATTATGCTAAGAAAACTAGTGAAATTTTAGAGGCTTATAAGAAAGCAAAGAAGGAAACGAAAAAGGCCGTCAGTGAAGCAAAAGCTAAAATTTAGGAGGATTTATATAAAAAACTCAACTCAAAAGAGGGTGAAAGAGATATTTTTAGGATAGCTAGGGCTAGAGATAAGAAAACTAAAGATCTTAATTATGTTAGATGCATCAAAGACGAGGATGAAAAAATTTTAGTGGCAAATGATGATATAAGAAATAGATGGAAAAACTATTTTTATAAGCTTTTTAATGAAAATAAAGATGTTAGTATTAGCTTAGGAGAGTTAGCCAAATCAGAAAAGTATATAAACCATAATTTCTATCGATGTATTCAAAAGAATGAAATCAAAGAGACTCTTAAACATATAAAGGGTGGTAAATCGGTAGGATCAGACAATATTCCTATAGAAGTTTGGAAAATATTAGGAGAAATAAGAATCAATGAAATATGGAGAAACCAAAAGATACCCAAGGAATGGAGAGCGAGTACACTTATACCCATATATAAGAGCAAGGGACACATTCAGAATTGTAAGAATTATCTGAGGTATCAAGTTAATGAGCCATACTATGAAATTATGGGAAAGAATTATCGAATGTAGGTTAAGACAAGTATCAAGTACAACAGAGAACCAATTTGGATTCATGTCAGGCAGATCTACTCTTGAAGCGATTCACCTTTTGAGACGTCTTATGGAATATTTTAGAGCAAAAAAGAAAGACCTTCACATGATATTTATTGATCTAAAAAAAGCGTACGATAGGGTACCGAAGGAGGTTCTTTGGAGAACTTTGAAAAAAAGAGGTATCCCATTTACATACATTAACCTTATAAGAGACATATACGATGGTGCAAAAACATGTGTGAGGACTCATGAAGGAATGACCGACTTCTTTGAAGTTAATATTGGGTTACATCAAGGATCAACTTTAAGTCCATACTTATTTATAATGGTGATTGATGAGTTAAACAAAACATATTCAAGATAAAGTACCTTGGTGTATGTTATTTGCATATGACATTGTGTTAGTGGAGGAGTGTAAGGAAAAAGTTAATAGAAAATTGGAACTATGGAGAGAAACATTAGAAAGCAAAGGCCTCCGACTTAGTAGAACAAAGACAAAATATATGGAATGTAAGTTTGATCATTTGGTTACTTTAGAGGACATAAAAATTAAAATTGGCACACATTGCATCCCCCAAAAGAAAAGTTTTAAATTCCTAGGGTCAATTTTTTAGAGTGATGGAAGAATTGATGGAGTTGTTACGCATAGAATTAATGCTGGTTGGTTAAAATGGAGAGGAGCATCATGTATTCTTTGTGATAAGAAGATACCATTAAAGTTAAAAGGTAAATATTATAGAGCATCAATTAGACCTATCATGTTTTATGGTTTTGAGTATTGGACAATTAATCATCAACATGTAAAATAGATGTCTGTGACATAAATGAAGATGTTGAGATGGATGAGTGGTCATAAAAGAAAAGACCGTATACATAATGAGGTTATTATAAACAAATTTGGAGTAGCACCAGTAGAGGACAAAATGAGAGAATACCGTTTAAGATGGTTTGTGTTGATTCCAAGCATCAAATCATGATTAATATGGCTGCACAGGAGACAAAATAGAAAATATGGAAAATGGGGCAGTAGTCGACCACACCTTGGCTGCCGTCCCTCCCCACCTTTTTATTCATTTCATCATGTATTACAAAGTAACCCTAATTACACTTTATACTAATCCCTGTTATAACTTAAAAGACTATAATGACCCTACTTAAAGTAAATGGTTCCTGATGGATCCTAATGAATCTGATCCGATTCATTAAGATCCAAGTACATAACATGACTCAAACCACCTAACTAGACTTACACAGACTCAAGACACTAAAACTACTAAACTTGATCTCCAACACGCCCCCTCAAGTTGAGCCTTGAAGAGTAGTAATTCCTATCCTTATAAGAATTTTCTTAAAGACATTCACAGGTACTGCTTTAGTGAGGATATCAGCCAGTTGATCTTCTGAGCGTACATGAATAAGGTTGAATATGCCTTGAGAAATTTTCTCCCTAATAAAGTGGCAATCAATCTCTATGTGTTTCATCCTCTCATGAAATACAGAATTCAAAGCTATTTGGAGAGTTGCTTTACTATTTGTGAAAAAATTAATTGGCATGTTGTCTTTGAACCCAATCTCCTTCAGAAGTGATATAATCCATAGGCCTTCACACATTCCTAGAGCGATTGCACGATAATCTTCCTCAACACTCGATCTGGCCATCGCTGATTGCTTTTTACTCTTCCATGAGACTATATTGCTGCCTAGACATACCATATACCCTGACGTAGATTTCCTATCAGTCTTAGAACCTGCCCAATCAACATCTGAGTAAATTTCTAAATTCATAGATGAGTGAGGAGCATATAGTAACCCATGAGTAATAGATGATTTTAAGTATCTGATTATGTGGAATACAATGTTCATGTGATGTCTGGACGGGCAATGCAACCACCTACTCACATATCCCACGGCAAAGCTGATATCAGGTCGAGTTATAGTTATATATATCAATTTTCCTACCAGTCTTTGATACTTGCCAACATCTTCATATTGTTCTGTAGATTGACTATCCTCTTCTCTCGGAGTGTCCATAGGAATAGAACATATCCTGCACTCTTCCATTCTTATTTCCTTGAGTAAGTCCAGGATGTATTTCCTTTGACTTAGAAATAAGGTGTCCCTTTTATGAATGATCTCTATCCCCAAGAAATAATGTAATCTGCCCAGGTCCTTCAGGTTAAATAACATTTTTAATCTCTTCTTTAACTCAGCTATGCCCTCTGTGTCGTTACCAGTAATAATGATGTCATCCACATAGACTAAGAGTATGATAATTTTCTGGCCATGCTTGATAAAAAGTGTATTATCACTGGTGCATTTACTGAAACCAAATTTCATAATGCCATCACTAAATTTTTCAAACCATGCTCGTGGGGATTGCTTCAAGCCATAGATGGATTTCTTTAATTTACATACTTTACTCTTTGTTTGTCTCTGACAATAACCTGGAGGTATATCCATATAAATGTCTTCTGTGAGATCTCCTTGAAGGAAAGCATTCTTCACATCTAATTGCCATAGCTCCCATCCTTTATTAACAGCCACGCTCAAAATTATTCGAATTGTATTCATTTTTGCCACTGGAGCAAATGTCTCTGTGTAGTCAATACCATATGACTGACTGTAACCTTTTGCCACTAATCTGGATTTGTATCTTTCAATACTGCCATATGCTTTATACTTTATCGAAAACACCCATTTGCATCCAACGATTTTCCTTCATGCTGGTAACTCTACCAGGTCTCAAGTTTCATTTCTGACTAGTGCATTAATCTCTTCTTCCATTGCTTTCTTCCATTCTGACTTCTGTTCAGCTTCTTCAAATGTTCTTGGAATAAATACTGAATCAGAATTCACCATAAATGCCTGATATTCTTGAGGGTAGTTAGAATATGACACAAAATTCTGTAGAGGGTATTTTGTTGCTTCTCTTTTCCCTTTTCTAACTGTAATAGGAAGATCGATATCTGGAGTGTTAGAAATAACCTGAGTAGTAGGAAAATCTGAGCCTGGGCCACTATCTTGATCTAGTGAAAATACCTTTCTGTCACCTCTAGAATATACCTGTCAGTCTTTCTTCTGAGTGAGTATTCTCTCTTCGTTTTTCTTCTCATGTGGTAGCTGATCTTCAGTTGGAGGGATAGGCATCACATGTGAGGAAGTTATTTCAGATAAAGAATTATCCTGGATCTTATAAAATGGTGTATCTTCATGAAATGTAACATTCAAAGTAACATACACTTTGGTCATAGGCTCATAGCACTTATATCCTTTTTTAGTAGAAGAATACCCCACAAATATGCATTTGAGTGATCTAGCATCTAGTTTATCTTTTAAACCATGATGTAGATGAATGAAACAAGTGCACCCAAAAACTCTTGGAAGTAAATGAAATTGCTTCTGCTGAGGACATAATGAGTGAAATGGTGTACATTTAAGATTCTACTAGGCATGCGGTTTATAAGATACACTGCTGTCAACACTGCTTCACCTCAATAGTATTTAAGTGCATTACACCCAATCAGTAAGGTTCGGGCAACTTCCAGAATATGTCTGTTTTTCCTTTCAGACATCCCATTTTGTTGGGGAGAATATGCACATGACGTCTGATGCAACATTCCGTTTTCAACAAAGTATGATTAAAGGAATTGTGACATGAATTCTCCACCATTATCAGTGCGAAAGATCTTAATAGTGCCCTGAAATTGAGTACATACAAATTTTAAGTAGATGGGAAAAATATTCCTTACTTCATCTCTAGTTTTCATAAGATATATCATTATAAACCTAGTGCAATCATCTATAAAAGTTATAAAGTACTTAAAACCATGCAAAGAGGTAGTAGTACAAGGACCCCAAACATCAGAATGCATAATTTCAAAAGGAGTAGATGATTTTTCTTCAGGAAAATGAAGTACGATGATGTTTTGCCTTCTGGCAGGTCTCACAGTTCAAATTTAAATTATTACATAAACTGAATTAAAGAAGTAAAATTCTAAGTTTAGACAAAGGTAAATGTCCCAATCTTTGATGCCAGCGAGGTATATCCTTTTGTTTTTCTGTAATACTGGTAGACTGCATCGCCACTTTATTTTTATCTTCGTAGAAGTAGAGACCTTTCCTTACATTACCCTGACCATAGATCTTCTCCGTCCTTATTTCTTGAAATATACATCCAGTAGAATAAAAAATTATACGGCATTTCAGATCTTGAGTTAAAGCAAATACAGATAGTAAATTAACTGATAAGCTAGGAACATGTAAAATATTTTTCAGTACACCAAAAGAAGTAATAATGTTCTTTTTTCCCAATATAGGAGTATGTGAACCATCTGCTAAATGGATGTTAATAGGTTCTTGAATCTGCTCATAACTATCAAACCATTCCTTTCTACTGACCATATGATCAATTGCCCCTGAATCAATAACCCATATCTGTGAGTTAGGAGTGTTCATATTACCCTTAGCTAAGAATGAGAATGGATACGCCATAGTTGCCTGAGCTTCATTACTGAAGGAAGTAGATGGAGCATGTGAATCAACCAAACGAGACTTAAGCAATTCAATCTCCTTTTTCATGTCTGCTAGTGAGCTGGCACTATTCTCAATATTCTGTTTGTCATTCTGTTCACTGGTCAAATAAGCACTGTTAGGTTTATTCTGAAATTGAGTGGGTCTTCCGATCAATTCCCAACACATTTCCTTTGTATGTCGTGTTTTTCCATAGTGAGAACATGCTAATTTAGATTTCTCATCAAAATGAGGTATAAACCTACCTCTACCACGACCATAATTACCTCTACCATGAGGAAATGAAGAGGAGCTCGTTCTTCTCTACTCAAGATGTTGTTTTTCACTGCTTCATAATCTGAAGAGATACCCCATAAAAGATCAAATACTTTCCTTTCTTCAAACTCTTCATTCCTCTCTTGTATGCAATTCTGACATTTTGTCTTAGAATAAAACTGTAATTCTTCTCAGAGGCCTCGAAGTTCTGCATAATATTCACTAACTGACCTGTTTCCTTGTCCGCATCTTCTAATCTTCTCAATAATATCATACTTCTTGGCTATGTTTTTCCTCTAAGCATAAGCATCATGAACTGCCAACCAAATGTCTTTAGCTGTTTCGAGAAACATAAACGTACTGGCAATTGATGGAGACATTGACTGTAGGAGCCAGACACTGAAAAGTGTATTTTCCCTGCGCCTTTTTGAGTATAGAGGATCGTTAATTTGAAGCTGAATCATATCGCCAGTCAAATAATCCCAATGCCCCCTTGCCATTACTGCCAGTTCTATCGATCGGGCCCACTGAAGAAAATTCTTTCCATTCAGTTTCCGATTTGTTATTTGAAATCCTTGAATCTTATCTGCTGAACAATTTTCATATGTATCATTTATCTTCGTACTTTCCATATTTGGTTAAATCACACTAGACAATTGCGTGCAATCAACAAATATGATTTCTATATTTCTGCCAATTTCACTAGTGACTGATCACTGAAAATAGGTTGTGACAATCTTCAAATCTCCTTCACGTTTTTATCCAATGATAGATATTAGGGTTCTTGCTGACCGAACTAATTAAAATCAAATGCTTCAAATTGAATCCGTGATTTTTCTTCAATACACAAATTCAGCAACCAACATTCACCTTTAACGATGAATTAATCTCCCGATTAGCTTTTCACGATGGCTGAAAAAACCCAGATTAGGCTTTGATACCATCCATCTACTAATATAGCTTACTTCAAAGCTTATATCTGGTATCATGATGGTAAGATATATGAGTTTTCTAACCAATCTCCAATATCTACCCACATCTTCATACATGTCCTTAGAGTTTCCAACTGCTCCCCTTTGAACTTTGATGGGAAAAATACATATACGACAATCTTTCATATTTGTTTCTTTTAGCAGATCCATGATATACTTACACAGACTTAAGAACAAACAACCATTACTTTGAACAATTTTGATTCCCAAGAAATAGTGTAGCTTTCCCAAGTCTTTCAAGTCAAATAGTGTGTGCAACTACCTCTTTAAATCTATAATTTCTCACATAATCACCAATAATGATAATATCAACATCCTAGAGAATAGTTTTCTCCCCTTGTCTAATGAATAATGTGTGTATAGAAACACTTACACACAAAGCAAATAATGAAAAACAATCAATCATATCATGAAAAATCAAAGTTACAAATGGTTGATGGTCGGTGCCACATCCTTGGCAGCCACCCCTTCTCTCTCTTCTCTTTCACATTTTTTATTAGGGTGTAGGGTTTTTCTCTTTATAGTGGTTTCTAAATTCCTAATATGCTCCTACTTAGTAAAAGTTACACCATAGAGCTCCTATTGGATCATATATAGATCCGTTTCTTCATTTTTCTTCAACACGCCCCTCAAGTTGGGACCTAAATACTCATAACTCCCAACTTGTCCAAAGTTCTCTTCAAGCTACAAGCTATAACATGCTTAGTCAATATATCAACTAACTGTTGTTTTGACCGCACATGTGTAAGATAAAAAATTCCTGCAGATAATTTCTCTTGAATAAAATGGCAATCGACTTCAATATGCTTAGTTCTTTCGTGAAATACAACATTAGATGCAATCTACAATGCTACCCTGCTGTCTATAAAACATTTCACTGGAAGATTCCTTCCAAATCCAATTTTTTCCATGAGAGATAAGACTCATAAGCCTTCACACATCCCAAGTGCAATAGCCCTATATTCTGCTTCAGCACTAGATCTAGCAACAATTGACTGCTTCTTGCTTTTCCATGACAGTATGTTTCCTCTCACACTTAGTAAATAGCCTGATGTAGATATTCTATCTTCAGCGTCACCAATCCAATCAACATCAGTATAAATTTCGATTCCTAGAGAATGATTTGGTGAATACAACAAACTGTGAGTAATAGAAGATTTAAGATATCTTATGATATGAAATACAGAATTCATATGATATCTTATAGGGAAATGCATACATCTGCTTACGTAGCTCACTGCGAAGTTTATATTTGGCCTGATAATGGTGAGATATATAAGTTTTCCCATTATTCTTTGGTACCTGCCCACATCTTCATATGAGTCATCCACTGTACTTACTGGATCCTTTTTTTATTTCAATTGGTGTGGTACACATACGACAATCTTCCATCTTGGTCTCTTTTAATAAATCCAAGATATACTTTCTTTGGCATAAGAATAAACTGTTATCTTTTCTAATGATCTCAATCCCTAGAAAGTAATGCAACTTTCTCAAATCTTTCAAGTTGAATAAACTGTGTACTTTCTTCTTTAGAGATGTAATTCCTTGTATATCATCGTCGATAATAATTATATCATCCACATATATAACCAATAAGATAGTTTTCTTACCCTGTTTTATGAATAAGGTATGATCACTTATACTTCTTTTGAATCCCAAGCCAAGAACTCCTTTAATGAATTTTTCAAACTAAGCCTTGGGAGACTATTTCAACCCATAGAGTGATTTCTTCAATTTGCATACCTTGTTCAATGAGATTTCTTGAGTGTATCCTGGTGGTAAATCTATATAAATGTCTTCACTAAGATCCCCTTGAAGAAATGCATTTTTGACATCAAGTTGCCATAGTTTCTACTTCTGATTCATATCTATACTTAGAAGAATTCGTATAGTATTCATTTTTTCTACTAGGGCAAATGTATCATTATAGTCAATTCCATATGATTGACTATAACCTTATCAACCAGTCGAACTTTGTACCTCTCTATGCTTCCATCTACATTGAATTTGATAGTGTATACCCACTTACCGCCCATAGTTTTTCTGTTTAGTGGAAGGTCTGAAATAATCGACGTTTTGTTTTGTTCCAATACTTTGATTTCTTCATCCATAACAACCCGCCATATAAGATTCTGGTTTACTTCTCTGAAACTGTTGGGCATGTGAGTATTTTCTGCATTCATCATAAATAACTGGTATTTTTTTGGAAAATTAGTATATTATACCATCTAATGTAATAGATATGTAGTAGTCCCACATTTTCCCTTTCTCAATGCAATAGGTAAATCATCAAAAATTTTAGAAGTGTTAGATGTTACCTGAGGAGGTAGAGTAACCGTTTCAGGGCGAGGATCTTGATTCAAGATAGCATCTTGGCTCTTTATTACAACTTTCTTTTTTTCTCTAGAATAAGTTTTCCATTCAACCCATTTTTTGCAGCATGTTTTCGTGAATGTCCACCTCTTTTGCTGGAACTTCACCTGAAGGTATGATCGGCAACACTATAGGAGATGACTACTGATTGATTGACTGTCCTTGTTCTCATAAAATGAAACTTTCTCATGAAATATCACATCCATGGTAACATAGCATATTCTATTCTCAGTGTTATAACATTTGTACCATTTTTGTATTGAAGAATAACCCAAAAAAATACATTTAATTTCTCTACCATCAAGCTTGTTCCTGGCATTTTTATATACATATATAAAACAAGTGCAACCAAAGACTTTTAAATGAACATGAAATTGTTTTTGATTTGGACATAAAAGGTGAAATGGAGAGTTTCCATTAAGAACAACACTAGGCATACAATTTATAAGATAAACAACAATTAATACAACTTCTCCCCAAAAAAATTTTGGCACGTTATATCCTATCAACAATGATCGCGCCACTTTCAAGATGTGTCTATTCTTTCTTTCAGAAACTCTGTTCTGCTGTGGATAATATGAGCATGAAGTTTGATGTAAAATCCTTTACTGAGGAAGAACATGTTTAAAGAGTTACTCATATACTCTCTCCCATTATCAATGTGTATAGTTTTTATGGGCAGGTGAAACTGTACAACAAGAACAACAACAACTAAGCCTTTTCCCATACTAGACGGGGTCGGCTACATGGATTCTTTGTTTCCACAGATCCCTATCGTGTGCCATCTTAGCAGTTAACTCACAATAAGCTAGATCATTCTTTATTGTTTCTTTCCAGCACTTTTGTGGTCGTCCTCTAGCTCTTTTAATACTTTCCAAATTTAGTTTTTCATACCTTCTTACGGGTTCTTCTTTTGATCTTCTTTCTATATGTCCAAACCATCTTAAATGATATTCTCTCATTTTATCCTCTATTGGTGTCACTCCTAATTTGTTTCTAATAACCTCATTATATATACAGTCTTTTCTTGTATGACCACTCATCCATCTCAACATCTTCATTTCTGTCACAGACATCTTTTGTACGTGTTGATGATTAACTGCCCAACACTCAGAACCATAAAACATGGTAGGCCTAATTGCTGCTCTATAATATTTACCTTTTAACTTTAATCGTATTTTCTTATCACAAAGAATACCTGATGCTCCTCTCCATTTTAACCAACCAACATTAATTCTATGTGTAACATCTCCATCAATTCTTCCATCACTCTAAAAAATTGACCCTAGGAATTTAAAACTTTTCTTTTGGGGGATGCAATGTGTGCCAATTTTAATTTTTATGTCCTCTAAAGTAATCAAATGATCAAACTTACATTCCATATATTTTGTCTTTGTTCTACTAAGTCGAAGGCCTTTGCTATCTAATGTTTCTCTCCATAGTTCCAATTTTCTATTAACTTTTTCCTTACACTCCTCCACTAACACAATGTCATATGCAAATAACATACACCAAGGTACTTCATCTTGAATATGTTTTGTTAACTCATCAATCACCATTATAAACAAATATGGACTTAAAGTTGATCCTTGATGTAACCCAATATTAACTTCAAAGAAGTCTGTCATTCCTTGATGAGTCCTCACACATGTTTTTGCACCATCGTACATGTCTCTTATAAGGTTAATGTATGTAAATGGGATACCTCTTTTTTTCAAAGTTCTCCAAAGAACCTCCTTCGATATCCTATCGTAAGCTTTTTCTAGATCAATAAATATCATGTGAAGGTCTTTCTTTTCTGCTCTAAAATGTTCTCAAAAGGTGAATCGCTTCAATAGTAGATCTGCCTGGCATGAATCCAAATTGGTTCTCTGTTGTACTTGATACTTGTCTTAACCTATGTTCGATAATTCTTTCCCACAATTTCATAGTATGGCTCATTAACTTGATACCTGGATAATTCGCACAATTTTGAATGTCTCCCATGTTCTTATATATGGGTATAAGTGTACTTGCTCTCCATTTCTCGGGCATCTTTTGGTTTTTTCATATTTCATTAAACAGTCTTGTGAGCCAAGTGATTCCTATTTCTCTTAATATTTTCCAAACTTGTATAGGAATATTATTTGATCCTACCGATTTACCACCCTTCATATGTTTAAGAGCCTCTTTGACTTCATTCTTTTGAATACGTCGGTAGAAATTGTGGTTTATATACTTTTCTGATTTAGCTAACTCTCCTAAGCTAATACTAACGTCTTTATTTTCATTAAAAAATTATAAAAATAGTTTTTCCATCTATTTCTTATATGATCATTTGCCACTAGAATTTTTTCATCCTCGTCTTTAATGTATCTAACATAATTAAGATCTTTAGTTTTCTTTTCTCTAGCCGTAGCTATCCTAAAATTATCTCTTTCACCCTCTTTTGAGTTAGTTTTTTATATAAGTCCTCCCAAATTTTAGCTTTTGCTTCACTCACGACATTTTTCCCTTTCTTCTTTGCTTTCTTATAAGCCTCTAAAGTTTCACTAGTTTTCTTAGCATAATATAATTTGTAACATGCCCTCTTTGCCTTGATTTTATTTTGTACTACTTCACTCCACCACCAAGCTTCTTTTTGTGCTGGTACACCTCCCTTAGATACCCCTAACACATCTTTCGCTACTTTCCTAATAGCCATATTGTTCCACATATCACAGGGTGTACCAACATAATTCCAAACATCTCCTTGAAGGACTTTCTATTTAAATATATCTTCTTTCTCGCTTTTGAGGTTCCACCATTTAGTCCGAATAGCTCGATGCACTCTTTTCTTCTTTGTCCATTTTTTTATTTGTAAATCCATAACTAAAAGTCGATGTTGGGTGGTTAAGCTTTCTCTTGGAATTACCTTATCTTTACAACACGCTCTATCTTTTTTTCTACAAATAAAGTAATCAATTTGTGTTTGTGATAAGCCACTCTTATAAGTAATTAAATGTTTATCTCATTTTTTGAAGATTGTATTGACTATAAAGAGATCAAATACCATAGCAAAATTTAAAATCTCCCTACCTTTCTCATTTATATCCCCAAAACCAAAGTTTTCATGAATCTCTTGATATCCTAATGCCTCTTTACCGACATGTCCATTTAAGTCTCCTCCTAAACAAATCATCTCCCTTTGTGGAATCTTTTGAATCACCTTATCTAACTCTTCCCAAAAAGTTGTCTTTATACTATCTTTTAGTCCTACTTGGGGTGCGTAAGCAGAAACTATATTCAAAACCTCTGCTCCTAACACTAATTTCAACGTCATGATTCAGTCACCATATCGTTGTATGTCTACTACACTATCCTTTAAATCTTTATTTATGATAATACCAACTCCGTTTCGAGCCTTTTCTTTACTTGAGTACCATAATTTAAAACTTGTATTATCTATTTCCTTTGTTTTTTCTCCAACCCATTTTGTCTCTTATAAACATAAAATATGAATCTTTCTCCGAATTATAGTATCTACCACCTCAATTAGCTTATCTGATAATGTTCCGATATTTCAAGAACCAATACGAATCTTATTATCTAGGACTAGCTTTCTTACCCCCCATCCGTTAATATTGAAAATACGTTGACCCTCTCTATAAATTATTCACTACATTCGGGTGGCAATGTAGCGGGACTAACTTCTTTACCCACACCCGTCCATGATGTGAGAACCCTCTCTGCAATTGATTTACTACATTCAGGCGAAAATGTAGTGGCCCTTGCTTACTTATTACTACATTCGAGTAGGTGAAATTATATATGAATAAATTCACTATACGTTGGCAAAATATTTATAACTTGATCTTTAGATCTCATGGGATAAACCATAGTAAATCTGGTACAATCATCTATAAATAAAACAAAGTATTTATATCCATGTAAAGCAGTAATAGAGCATGGTCCCCAAATATCTGAATGTACAATCTCAAAGGGTTTTAAAGATTGAGTTTCATTGATAGGAAAGGAGGCACGATGATGTTTTGCCTTTTGGCAAGTTTCACATCTCAAAATAAAATCATTACAGTTTTTAAATTCTGGTAACAAAAATCTGATTCTAGAAAGTGGTAAATGTCCCAATTGTTGGTGCCACAAAGTAAGATATGCTTTTTGTTTTTTTGAAATAAGAGTCAACCCATCTCGAGTGATGCTAGTCTCCTTATATAAGTACAATCCTCTCTTCATGCTACCTTTGACCGTAGATCCTTCTCGTCTTTAGTTCTTTAAAGACACAATGAGTAGCATCAAGGATCACTAAACAATATAAATCTCTAGTCAATGCATGTATAGAAAGTAAATTGACCGAGAGGGTAATAACATGTAGGACATTATGTAGAACTTCCAGAGATGTAACTATACTCCCTTTCATAATAATAGGAATGTTAGACCCATCAACCATCTTGATTCCAATATTTTTTTGGATTGGGTATTAGTCCTAAAAAAATGATCTGGTTCCCACCATATGATCTGTGGCACGTGAATCAATAACCCAAACTCTGAAATTAGACATAGAATGATTATCCATCATCATAAAAGAGAATGGATATGCCATGATAGCATGAAAATCTGTGGTGGAAGATGTCGAGGCTTTCTGAGATTCTGCAAGTCGAGACTCTAACTCATCTATCCTCTTCTTCATTTTAGTCATTGAGTTTTGACCACCTTCTGTTATACTCTTTTCATGTTGGTCACTAAAAAGAGCTCTAGTTGACTGATTTTGATGATATGTTAGTCGACCAATCAACTGCCAACAGGTTTCACGTGTATGCCTTGTTTTTCTGCAATGGGTGCATAAAAGTTTATCTTTATCATCTGTTGTACTCTTCTTATGTTGGTTACTAAAAAGAGCTCTAGTTGGCTGATTTTGATTATATGTTGGTCGACCAATCCAGTGTTATCCGTATCGCACCGTACCACGATACGATAAGAGGGCCCGTATTGTGAAACCCAGAGTATCGTACGATACAGGCATACGCCCTGGGACCCTTATAAAGGGTCCCGGGCCGACTGAAACCCGTGATTTTTTGCGGGTTTTCTCTCTCTTCTTGGGTTCCTCAAGCTCTTTAAGAGTTGGTTTTCACCTCCTTAGTGTCTAAAGCTCCAAAATCGTGCCCTACAGTGTTCGTGGAAGCCTCTAAACTCGGATTGTGGTATATTTTTAATGTTTTTTCCATTTTTTTTCTTTATATTTGTTGTTTTTTGTGTTATTTCAGTGTTTTTTTTAATGACAAAATATGAAGTTATTAAGTGTGTGTGTATATGATTTTTATTGCATTCATGAAGTGGGAGACACTCGATTTGAGTGTTATTTGAAGATTGGGGGATTTACGAAGTGCTTTTATTTTCAGGTTTTTGTTTGAATTAAAGTACTTCATTGAGATGGCAAGAAGGGGTGGTAGAGACTCTCATTCAAAGTCTGATGATCCAGCATGGCAGTGGAGTATACCAGTTGAGGGTTCAATGTTAAAAAACAGATGTTTATTTTGTGAAAAGGTGGTTAGTGGTGGAATTTCAAGGTTGAAACACCACCTAGCAGGAACCAAGAAAGAAGTTGCTCCATGCACAGGCAGAGTTAGAAGTTTGTTAGAAGGTATTAAATGGCAATGCTTGCAGATGATTGAGAACATATAAGAACGGAGACAACAAAAGGATGATTTTCAGATGTATGAAGAAACTGATGATGCTACTGCCACTGGAGTTGGATTCACTGATAGTTTGCCTTCAGATGCTAGAACAGAGATTGGTAGTAGCAGTTCACGAGCACCTACTAGAGGAAAGAGGGTTGCAGTTGAAGACTTTGGAGGTGGTAGAAGAGGAAGTTCAAGAAGGAGTAGATGAAGAACTTCTAGCATACATTCGTTCTTTCCTCCTTCCACTACACCTGGTGCTCAACTTAGAATTCGTGCTGCTATGGCTTCAGAACAACTGCATGATCAGGCAGACCTTGCAGTGGGCAGATGGTTTTATGATGCATGTATTCCATTTAATGCAGCAAACAGTTTTCATTTTCAAGCAATGACAGATGCAATTGCTAACATTGGTCCAGGATATAAGATGCCCTCTTATCAGAAGTTGAGAGGGAAAATATTAAATCAGACCGTGATTGAAGTGCAACAATACTGTTCGACTTTGAGACAGTCGTGGAAAGAAACAGGATGCACTATTATGGTAGATAGATGGACCGATAGGCGAGGAAGGATATTACTAAACTTTCTTATATATTATCCTAAAGGACTCATGTTTTTGAGATCTCTAGACATGTCAGAGGAGAGGCACACTGCAGAGATCCTACGAGAAGAATTTGATAAGATTATACAGGAGGTTGGGCTACAGAATGTGGTCCAATTGATTACAGATAATGCAGCTAACTATAAAGCAGCTGGGAAGGAGTTAGCTGATATTTATGGGACTTTCTACTGGATACCATGTGCAACCCATTGTTTAGATCTAATCCTCGAGGACATTGGTGAGATGGATGAAATAAAGGCAGCAACTGAGTGTTGCCAAGATATTACAAAATTCATTTACAACCATGCCTTTGTTTTGTGTATGATGAGGAGATATACAGAAGGTGAAGAGTTTCTTCGCACAGCTGTAACTCGGTTCGTAACAAACTTCTTATCTGTACAAAGTATTGTGAGACAGAAGCATGCTTTGAAGAGAATGTTCTCTTCAGATGAGTGGCAACAATTTGCAGAGTTGCCTCAAAACAGAAGAAATAGAAAGTTGAATGAGATTGCAGAAATAATTTTTAGAAGTTCATTTTGGAATGCATGTGTCAGATTATTGAAAATTACTTGTCCTTTAGTGAAAGTTTTGAGATTGGCTGATAGCGAGGAGAAACCATCTATGGGCTACCTTTATGAAGCCATTGATAGGGCAAAAGAAGCCATCAGAAATAATTTTAATGGAAAAAAGAGAGATTATGTGCTCGTGTGGAAAATAATTGATAGTAGATGGAATAAACAATTGCATCAGCCTATTCATGCAGCAACATATTATCTAAACCCATCATTCAGGCACTCAAGAACCTTCAAAAGGAACGGTGAGGTTAATCGAGGAATCATTGATTGTATCGACAAATTAGTCCCTGATGAGAGCATAGCTGATGCGATACATCGAGAGATGGAGATATATGATAATGCTCTTCACTTGATGGGTTTGCCTGTTATAATTCGCAACCGCACTACGATGCGTCTAGGTAAATTGTTTATTTTCATATTTAAGTTGCATCTTACATTACTGTGGATTATTATCTCTAATGTTTGTATTTTTTTACAGATATTTGGTGGAACAGGTTTGGAAGTGATTATCCAAACCTTAGAGATTTTGCAGTCAGAGTCTTAAGCCAAACCTGTAGTGCAACAGGTTGTGAAAGAAATTGGAGTGTTTTTAAACACATCCATACAAAAAAGCTCAACAGGTTGGAACACAAAAGGCTTAATGATTTGGTTTATATTCGTTGTAACATGCGCCTTCGTGAAAGGTAATGTTGTATTACTTTCAAATTTTCAATTCAATATTGTTTAACTTCAGTTTTCAATTATTAATATTACTTACTAATTGTTTATCTTTGTTTGTGTCGTAGGCAATTAAAAAAAGTAAATAGAGAAGAAAGTCAGTTCGATCCAATAAGTTTGGATAATTTTGATATATTAGAAGATTGGGTTATGGAAGACACTGAAGAAAATGCCCTCCGATTAATTTAGAAGGAGCGCAACAACATTATGGAGATGAAGAATTTGATTTTGAAGAAGGTGTGGGCGTGGCTGATGATGATGATGAAGATCTGCAACAAGGAGAAGATGAAGATTATTTAGTTGATGATCTTGATTACAATTTGTAAAATGTAATATTATATGTAACTGTAGTGTAAACTGTGTCTGTATTTTATTTTTTGGATTCAAAATATGTAAATTTGGATGCAATTGTTCAATGTTGAATGCTCAATCTGTACTAAACTTACATTATATGAATTTAAAGCAATTATCAGATTTTTCCTGATATTTTTCAATATTTTACTATTTTTTATTTTTAATTAATTTTTATATTATTTTAATATTAAAGTATGATACGATACGATACGCTCGTATCGTGGAGTCTAGCGATACACGATACGATACGCGTCAGACAACATTGGACTAATCAACTACCAACAAGTTTCATGTGTATGCCTTGTTTTTCCATAATGAGTGCATTACGATGACGGCTGAATTCTTCCTCTTTCTCTTCCATATCCTCCTCTACTACCTCTAAACTCAGAAGTAAAATTTTGATTTATTCCTACGAAAGCCGTAGTTTCAGAATTGTTGAATTTTTCTTCTTTTTCCAAACACTTTTTGTATTCTTCTCTTAATGGTAGAGTATAAACTGTACTTAGTGAGAGAAGTTCTTCCCTACTCAGGATATTATTCTTTATAGCTTCATAATCAAGTGAGATATCCCATAGTAAGCTGAAAACTTTTCTTTCTTCAAATTCTTCATGTCTTTCCTTCATGCAATTTTGACATTTGGTCTTAGAATAAATTCATAACTCTTTCCACAATCCACAAAGCTTAGTATAATATTCATTAACCGATTGACTGCCTTGTTTGTATTTCCTAACTCTTTCAATGATTTCATACTTAGCTATATTCTTTCGTTGTGCATATGCATCTTTTATCGCCAACCAGATTTCATGGGTTGTGTCTAGAAACATGAAAGTGCAACTGATAGCCACACACTTACCAGAGCATTTTCTCTACCCATCTAGAGTATGTTGAATCAGTAGGGTTTGGTGCTGAAATCTCTCATGTAAAATATTCCCATCTTCCTCTTGCCAATACCATAAGTTCAATAGTTTTTTTCCATCCAATTTGATATTTGTAATTTGAAACGTTTCTCTCTTGTCAATGCTGGACATTTCTGCACTTTTCAACATTTTTCTCTTTTCAGCCATGATCGTGCCCTCTTGCTCTAGGTCACGATCTCAAGTTTTCCTTGACTTTTCCTTTTTAAATCTTTGTTGGGTCTGATGTAGAATAACTTCCACGTGTTTTCTTGATTATTTCTTGGGTAAACTTCAACCTTTAGGGTATAAACACTGTTCTTGGCTAATCATGAAGCCCTAATCCTATAGATTAGGCTCTGATACTATGTAGAAACACTTACACACAAAACAAAAAATGAAAAACAATCAATCATATCATAAAAATCAAAGTTACAAAGGGTTGAGGGTCAGCGCACATCCTTAGCAGCCCCCCTCTCTCTCTCTTCACTTTCACATTTTTTGTTAGGGTGTAGGATTTTTCTCTTTATAGTGGTTTCTAACTTAAATTCATAATATGCCCCTACTTAGTAAAAGTTACGTCATAGAGCTCCTATTGGATCAGATATGGATCCAATAGGAGTAGAGATCCGTTTCTTTCTTTTGTTTCAACAGTGTTATCACTAATACTGCTTTTGAAGCCCAAGCTAAGTATACCTTTGCTAAATTTTTCAAACTATGATCTAGGTAATTGATTTAAGCCCTAAATCGATTTCTTCAGCTTGCATACTTTATGTGGCTCAGTCTTTTGATTATAACCAGGTGGTAAGTCTATATAGATATCCTCAGTAAGATCTTCTTGGAGAAATGTATTTTTCACATCTAGCTGTCATAAGTCTCATTTTTTATTAACCGCCACACTTTGGAGAATTCTGGTAGTATTTAATTTTGTAACTGGTATAAAGGTTTCTTTATAGTCAATACCATAAGATTGATTGTAACCTTTACCCACCAACTTGGCCTTGTATCTTTCTATATTCTCATAAGCTCTATACTTTATAGTATACACCTATTTTCAGCCAACGGTCTTCCTCTCTAGTGGTAACTTTGTAAGTTCTCAAGTTTTATTTTTTTCTAGAGCTTTAATTTCTTTTCTTATACATGTCTTTCATTCTGCAAACTGTTCAACCTCTTCAAATGTCTTTGGAATATAAGAATTGTCTGCATTCATCATAAACAACTGATATTCTTTTGGATAATTAGTATAAGAGACTATTTTATTAATAGGATATTTCGCTGCTTCTCTAATAGGTAAATCATTTGAAATACTAGGAGTCAATAGATTTACTTGAGTAATTATAACAACAACAACAACTAAGCCTTTTCTCATACTAGACGGGGAGATTTACCTGAGTAATTATCGGAACTAATTCAAGGATAGTATTTTGGTACAGGGTAGCATTAGGACTTGGTAGGACTATATTTCTTTCTCCTCTTGAGTATTCTTTCTTTAGGAGATCCACTTGCCTTCTCAACCTTTTCTTCCACTGACAATATCGGTAAGACAATGAAATTTGGAGAATTTGATAACTTAATCCCATCAACACAAAAGTATTATATGCCTTCATAAAATGTAACATCCATTGTGATATACCACTTCCTCTTCTCGAGGTCACAACACTTATATCCCTTCTTAGTAGAGGAGTATCTCAAGAAAATACACTTAACTACTCTAGCATTAAATTTGTCTCTAGCATTACCAAAAAATTGTACAAAACAAGTACATCCAAACACTTTTAATAGTACATGAAATTGTTTTTGAGTAGGACATAAAGAATAAAAGAGAGAATCACCATTAAAGACATTAATGGGCATACGATTTATAAAAAAAAAAATAGTTAAGACAACTTCACACCAATAAGGTTTAGGGACATTATTCTCAATCAATAAGGTCCTTGCAACTTCCAAAATATGTCTATTTTTCCTCTCAAAAACCCCATTTTGCTGTGAGAAATATGAACAAAATGTTTGATATAATATCCCATGATAAAAAATATGAATGTAGCGATTGAGATATAAATTTGCCTCTATTATCACTACGGATGATTTTGATGGACAGTTGAAATTGAGTATGAATGAATTGAGAATACACTGGCAGTGCATGATATTCTTTACTTCATTTTTTGTTTTCATGAGATAGACCACAGTGAATCGAGTGCAATCATCTATAAAGGAAATAAAATATGTGTAACCATGCAGACAAGTAGTAGAACATAGACCCTAAACATCAGAATGAACAATTTCAAACGGTTTATAAGCTCTAGTTTCGTTCAAGAGAAAAGACACACGATGATGTTTAGCCTTTTGGTAAGTTTCACATTGTAAAATCAAATCACTACAGCTAGAAAATGCTGGTAATATCATCCAAAATTTAGAAAGTGGAAGGTATCCCAGTCTTCGATGCCATAAGATCAAATCTTCATTCTTTTTCTCTGTAATATAGATAGATTGCATCACTGTTTTATTGGTCAACTTGAAGACAAAGTCCTTTCCTCGTTCTACCTTGACCAAAGATCTTCCCCATCTTCAGTTCTTAAAAAATACAGCAAGTACAGTTAATGTTACGAGACAATTCAAGTCTTTAGGTGTGATCTGATAAGAGATTAACTGAAATGTTTGAACATGTAAAACATTGTTAAGAGTCCTAAGATCTGTGGCTATACTCCCTTTTCCCGCTACGGGAATGTTGGATCCATCGGCCAATTTGATGCCAATCCCTTTCTGAATGAATTGATAATCATCAAAAAATTCTCTCATGCCAACCTTGTGGTCAGTTGCACCAGAATCAACTATCCATATCCTAGAATTAAATGAAAGAGCATTACCCAATGCCATAAAAGAGAAGGGATAGGCCATTATAGCTTGAGAATCGACAGTAGAAGAAGTCAATGCAGTTTGTGATTCATTTATTCTAGCTTTAAGTTCTTCAATTTCTTTCTTCATCTCAGTCAATGAGTTGAGCCCTGTATCCATATTCTTTTTCTCACCTTAATCACTAAAATAAGCCCTATTTGGTATGTTTTGGTTATAGTTGGACCTGCTCACTTGTTCCCAACACGTTTGTTTAGTATGTTGGGTTTTGCCAGAGTGAGAACAACTCGGCTTGTCTTTTTCATCTGATCTGCCTCAGCCTCAACCTCCATATCCACCTCTACTACTAGTACTTGATAAATATGTTGCATTCCTGCCCACACATGCAACAGTTTCTTGGTCGATTTTAACTTTTTTCTCTAAGTGTTTTATATTTTCTTTCCGCAGGAGAAGAGAGTATACTATACTTACACATGTAAGTTATTCTCTGCTGAGGATATTATTTTTAGCCGCCTTATACTCTGAAGAGATATCCTACAAAAGATCAAACACTTTTCATTTATCAAATTCATTATTTCGTTCATTTATACAATTTTGACATTTTGTTTTTGAATAAAATTGCATATCGTCCCATAAGCCACGAAGTTCACCGTAATACTCACTCACTAACCTTCCTTCCTATCTATATTTTCTAAGATTCTCGATAATCTCATATGCTACATTCTTCCTTTGAGCATATGCATCTTCGACAACCAACGAAATGTCTTTTACCGACTTTAGGAACATAAAAGTGCTGCCAATAGATGGTATCACGGATTGAATAAGCCATGCACTAATGTGGGTGTTTTCTCTACACCATTTGAAGTACGAAGGATAAGATACATCAGGCATGGGAATATCTCTAGTAAGATAATCCCATCACCCCCTTGCCATCACGGCTAGTTCGATAGATCTTGCCCATTAGAAATAATTTCCGCCATCCAACTTCAGATTGGTGATTTGAAAGCGTTCTTCCTTGTGTGAACCAACATTCTCACCATAGTTTATCATGATTGCCCTTTGTTTCTAGAGCTGAAATATATCTTCTTCTTTTTTTCTGCAATCCTTTTTTCGTTTTGTTGGAAAAGTTTTCTGAATCAACCCTTTTTAAAGTATAACTGACCTGATTCAAATCTCTTTGGACTGCGATCAATCTACGCTGCCCTAATCACCTCTTCTTCCTCAAATCCATCGTGAAAATGCTCTAATCTCATGGATTAGTCTCTGATACCATGTTGCGAAATAACCCAAATATGATTAATGACAAATCAAGAAGAAACAATAAAGATTGGAAGCAAGAAGGGAGTCAATGTCTCCTTGGACTGCCCCCTATCTCTCTCTCTCTCTCTCTCTTATTTCACTTGCTTAAGTCACACGACTAAACTTAGTGTATTTCTAGTATAGATTTATAAGAAAGACAAAAATATCCCTGACTAGTAAATCTAATGATAACTAGCTCTATGACCCAATTATAAAAGTTAAAATGCATAAATTCAAATTATAGGAAAATTTAATCTTCAATAATAATATCAATGGTGGACAAAGTCTAGTAAATTTGTAAGGCTCTTTGGTTTTCTTACATGTTGAATTTGAGATCCTTCTTTGGTATTCTTAGGCAATGTTGTAAAACTCATACCGTATCGTATGATACAGTACAAGTTTATCGTGTATTATAGACAAGCACGATACAACATAGGTAATTGTATCATATAAGTTTATGTCAGTTCGTAGAATATGAAACCCACGAAATTCGAGTATTTTTTCTATTGTTTTGCCTGCTCTTAAACCCTTCTCTACTGTCTACCTTTGTTCCCAAACATTTTTTCTATCATCCATTTGCTCGATTTTCAGGAGAAATCACACATTTTTGTCCTCAAACCCTTGAAAATCCATAAGGTTTTTGTCAAATCCGTGACATACTCCCTTTCTTTCATCCCTAATCCTTTCTAATCCGATTTTTCACTTGAAAAATTTGGGATTTTCATAGATCCTGAGATTCTTGGTCTTCGTAAAGCCTTTTTCTTGTGGTTTATCTTTGCTGAGCTTGATGGCGTCCGAATGGGTTGATCCCACATGGAAGTAATGCACCCCGATCTAAGAGGGCAATAGGCTTGTGAAACATTGAAATTAAACTTTATAGTTTATAACTTTGTATTGTATTATGTAAATTGTAATCCTAATTTTGAATTGACGTGGTAGTTTCAGACTTTCTTACTCTCGTAGCCTATTGGTATTATTAATTGTAAAATGCCATTGTCATGCCAATGCTTAAATGCTTATTAATTGAATTTTGATTGTGTTTTCTAACAATTTGTTACCTCCTATTTTTAATTTCAATTTTTATATTTTAAAATTTTTATGATTATTTATTCATATTATAATGTACCATATCGTACCATATTGTACGATACAATACGATTATTCCGCATCAGTGTCCTATGTGATATGGGTACCGATGTGCTGATTACAACATTATTATCAGGAACCTCTATGTGCTTCGTACGTTCATAGAAGTTGTTGTTATGTAATATACATTATACTTTTGTTATCATAGTACATCTGTGGCGTAGATTCAATTTGGACATGTAGATCCCTCAGGAGTTGTGTAAGCCATGTCAATTCTGTAATAGTAGTAGCCATTGCCTGGTACTCAGTTTGGAAGGAAGTGATACTTTTTGCTATTTCTTATACTTCCAAGACACGAGTGAGTTACCTAGAAAAATGCAAAAACCTGTGGTTGAGTGTCTATCATTCACATCTCTTCCCCAATCGGCATCAGTAAAAGCAATTAGATTTAAGGATGAAGAGACAGATACAAATACCCCTTGAGAGTTGTTGCCTTTACATATTTGACAATTCTCATTACAGGTATGGAGTGGGATTTGCTAGTGCTTCACCATTTGTGAGTCTCAATTTTTGGTTCAATATTTCTGGTGTTTCTACAATCCTGTCATTTGTGATTCCTGATATGGATATAATGTCAGTAGCAAACTTAGTTTGTGACAAGAATGTACATTTGTTGTTTTGAGTGACCTCTATTCCCAAGAAGTACAACTTTCCAAGATCTTTTATTTCAAATTCTTTTTAAGAGTTGTCTTTATATATTGGATACCCTTGTCATCATATCCAGTGATGAGCATATCGTCTACATACAAAAGCAATATCACAATTCTTGCAATAGATTTTCTTACAAACAGTGTAGTGTCAGTATAACAAGCAACAAATCCATGGATAGTAATAAACTCATTCATTTTATCAAACCAGGCCTTTGGGGCCTATTTAAGTCCATAAATAGCTTTTCTTAGATGTAGAACTTGGTTGTTTGACACATTCCATCCAAGAGGAGGTTTCATGTAGATTTCTTCCTTAAGCCATCCATTCAAAAAATCATTTTTAACATCTATTTTGTGATATCCAATTTCCTAATGGTGCTTAAGGTAATGAGCACTTAAACTATTGTTATCCTGGCTATAGGAGCAAAGGTTTCTTTATAATCTATTATATATTCTTGACAATATCCTTTTGTCACTAGACGAGCTTTATATCTTTCTAGAGTATATCACTCTTAATCTTAATTTTGTAGATCCACCTGCATCCTATAGGTTTTTTAGTGTTAGGATGACTAACTATTTCTCATGTTTGAGCTTTATTTAGGGTATCGAACTCGATGATCATGGCATCAATCCATTCTTGAGATTTTGATCTTCAGCAAAAGTCTTGGGTTCTTTCACAACTATCATATTGGTCACTAGAGCTCTATGAGATGGAGAGAATGTTTCATAGGATACAAATCTTTGTGGAGGTTTAGATTCTTTGGTGGACCTTCTTAAAGGAGGTTTAATAGTTTCAGTGTTCTTCCGAGTATAGTATTGATCATAGGGTTGAATAGTATATGTCAATTAAGGTAATTCATTAACAGTTTCATGCCTTTCTTCTTGAGTATAGCTCATATCATCACCTTCTTAAAGGAGGTTCAATAGTTTGAGTGTTATTCCGAGTATAGTATTGATCATAGGGTTGAATAGTATATGTCAATTGAGGTAATTCATTAATAGTTTCATGCCTTTCTTCCTGAGTATAACTCATATCATCACGAAGAATATCAGTTAAAAAGGAGTAGTCCTCCTTGCAGGAATCATTTTTAAAATAATACTCGTTTTCAAGAAATTACACATCTCTAGACACATAATTTATCATTTTTATGGTCATAACACCTATATCCGTTTTTTGTTATACCATATCCTAAAAACACACATTCTATGGCACGAGGAGAAAGTTTGTAATATTTGTTGGTGAGAACAAAATATTTACATCCAAAAATTCTTAAATGTGAGTAACAAGGAGTTTTTCCAAACAGTTTTTCTTGGCCCAGGCTGGCCCAGGCCAACTATATTCTTACAACCTCGATACCTGACATGGATATGGGATGTATGTGGTTAACCCCTGCGTGCTCATCAAAAAGAATGGGAAACTGGTTCTCCTTGAGTGGAATACACTTCTGGTGTTTAGTGCATTGGTTTTTCTTATGAAAAGGTGTTGCCTCAGAAATGATAGCCTAGATTCTCAGTTTGACAACTTTGAAAGTGCATACTTATGTATGAAAGAATGTTTCGTTATTAAGTGAAACAACTGTCCCTTAAACTTCATGCCTATAGACTTCTGGTATGCATTCGGTGCGGTGTATGATAATGGTTCTTTGAATCAATATTATAAAAACCGTATCGATACCCATATCGCATTGGGTATCGATACGCCTGTATCGTACCGAATCGTATGGTATGGTACAATATGATAAGGTGTAAAAAAAATCATATTAATTTTTAAAAAAAAATAAAAAATACAAAAATTAAAATGATTGAACAAAACATATATAACATAAAGATGCATCCATACTATAACAAAAACATCTCCTCATGAAGTTATGAACAAGGTTATAAACATCCATATTTTATACCATTGACGTGAATAGAATACTGAATACATTTGGGCTTTAACTTAATAAATAATAAAGTTACAAAGTATAACTTATAATCATAAAAGATCATAATGTTACAAAGTTATAAATTAAAAAAACAAATTACAATCATCCATAACGTGGATCATAATCAACAAAAGCATTATAATCAACATAGTTAGGATCACCACCACCATCACCATCATCATATCATCTCCTCTCTCTTCCTCCTCCATAATTGGATCTGCCCATCCAATACCTTCATTTTCATCATCTCCAACTTCAAGTTCTTCTTCAGCTTGGAGTGTCTTTCAGTTTTCATCCTCTAAATTGATAGGGGGCTCCTCCTCTTCGACCCAATCGTCAAGAATGTCAACATTTTTATAGCTTAACGGGTCATAATATGACACCTTCTTTGCTCTTCTTACATCCTCTTTCATTTGTCTATAAAGAAATAATATTCAAATTATACAGAATATCAAATGCAATATAGCCGCATCAATAATTCATTATATATTTTAACTTTGCCTTAACTTCACGTTATAGGCAACAAATTACGTTGTCGAATATGCTCTAGCCTGTTTTGCTTTTTTGTGTGAATGTGTTTGAAAAGCTCCAATTCCTCTCCCACCCACTCAAACTACATGTTTGGCTTAATATACATTGAGCAAACCTTGCCAACTTCGGTGCATCTACACCAAAACGATGTTAGAGAATCTGACTGCTGCATTTTATATTTTGTTTATATCCAAATCTATCTACACAGTTTGTAAGTTTGTAATTCTGGTTTATTAGTAAGGGCGTATTAGTTATTTAAGTTATATTAGACCTATTTATATCCACTAGGGTTTTGTTAAGAAAAAGAGAGAGAAGATAAAAAGTTGCAGCCGCAAGAATGTTGTGCAGAGACTTCTCCAAAGGGTTGCCGATGTAGATGTTCTGCCCATTCTGTAAGTTTATGATCCTCTAGTTCCAAGTGAGACAGAAGTTAAACTAGCATACATAGAAGAAGGATCTGCCACACCAAAAGATATGATGCACAAGGACCAAGGAAAATTACCTTCGATCAAGATAAAAACGCAGAAATACCATCCAACGATCTTTCTCTGGATTCAAATCCTAAACCACTTAAAGAATCCACTATACACCTTTTGATTGTCATTTGCAAAGGTAAACGTTCATGTGCTCAGTGTCCTATTTCTGATTATATTTCTTATGACCAAACTTCTCAAAATTACCAGAAATTTGTTATGAATGCTAAAAAATATAATGTTCCAACAAGTTTTGAAGAAGCCTACAAGTGTCCATCTCGGAGAGAGGCTATGAAAACTGAATTAGCAGAAGAACAAAACTTGGACCATTATGGATCTTCCTCCTAACAGAAATACAGTGGGTTGCAAATGGGTGTGCACCATTAAATATAAGGCTGATGGGACTCTCGAAAGAAATAAAGCAAGACTTGCTGCTAAAGCCTATAGCAAAATTGACTTCGATACGAAACATTTGCCCCTGTAGCAAAATTAACTTCGATAAGAATAATCCTCAGTATGACAGCCACATGGGGATGGGATCAATGACAGCTAGATGTAAAGAACACTTTTCTACAAGGAGACCTAAGCGAAGAAGTATATATGGAGCTACACCTAGATTGAAGAACGGAGATCATAAAAGAAAAGTTTGTAAGCTAAATAAAGCTATCTACGGGCTAAAACAATCCCCTAAAGGATGGTTCAAAAAATTCATTGAAGGCGTGTGGAACTTGGGATATCAGAGAAGTATTAATGATCACACCCTATTCTTAAAAAAAGGTATAAAACTATCTATTTTACTTTATATGTGGATGATATTATTGTGACAGGTGATAATACAAAAGAAGTATCAAAACCAGTGTTATCTATATCGCATCGTATCGTACGTATCGTATCGTGGGAAGCCACGATACGATACGGCCCGTATACGGGCGATACGCCCAAATTTTTTTTTTCAAAATTTTTTTTCCCAATTTTTTTTGCAGGTTTCTGACCTCTCTTCACTTTCCTATGCTTGTAATTTAGGTTTATAATTTTATTTATTGAATAAGAATAATTTATAAACAAATAAAAATTGTGACAAAATCATTTTCCTTTATGTTGCCAACTTTTAGGTATATTTCTGCTAGCAGTTTCTAATTTCATGAGATCGCAAACAATTAAAAACATTTGGTTGTCACGGTTCATTGAGTGGACATTTCACAACTTCACTATTTTAGGGTTCACCTTACGTGACTTCCATTAAGTTGAACATGATCAACGTGTGTGAGGCTTAACTCAGTCTGTGAAGTGAGAAATGAAGCTCAAGCATTAGTTAAAAAGCTAATTGTAAGAGAAAAAGGCTATGTTGCATGGATACGAGTACGGTACCGGTACCGGGTACGGGTACGGGGTACGCAATTTTCTAAAAAACTAAGGTACGGGTACGCCAGTATTAAAAAATTAAAAAAAATTATATATATATATACACAAAATTATATAGAGCATTCTATATTTTAAAGAGCATTCTAGTGTTTGTGAATAATTTTATTATAACTATGACTATGAGAATGCCATTTATATTCTTCTTCAAAGTAAGAACAATTAAACAACAAACACATACCAAAAGTCATCAATTGAATTTGCAAGGAAAGATCTGAAACCAGCATAAAAGGCGATCACCATCATTGGGGTTGCCGTGCTTCCCATAAGAAAATCAAGAGTTCCTCCTGAAGAAGCATCCTTTCAAGAATATCATAAATCAGAATAATGAAGTCAACAACATATAAGCAAGACCAACATATGCAAAAAGAATTAATGAAGAGATAGATAGACCTTTGTCAATCACAGAATGTCAACATCAAATGAAGCAGATTTAAAGCTATGCATATTTTGCACATCCATCTTAATATCTGAACGATTTTCATGAAGTTAGCTCAAAATCAATGAAAAACGTGTAATAAAATGAAAGTGATTATGATATGGCATACCTGTTTTAAACTCTACTTCGCGGTGCAATCTTCCTACATATTACATAAACTCACAACAAACTCATATTAAATAGTTCATGAACAAACAAGCAAACACAAACTTGGATATAATCATACAATGAATTATGAAACAATATCATTCTAATTTCGAACAAAATATTACAAGAAGCATATCAACACAAAAAAGTTACAAGTTTGTATCAAAATTCATATTCTAAGCACAATATTTTGAATCTAAATACATTTTGTTTCAAACTCCAACTGTCTCGATTTCGGTATTTCCTTCACTATCATCTTTCCATTCATACTCAAGCTCCAATGTTTCACAAAATCAGAAGCAAGTGCCGCAGATTTTTCCTGAGTCATGGTTCCAGAAAGTCCTACTAATCATGTAGACAGACACGAGTTAACATAATTCCTATAATAAAAGAAAATACACCAGGAATGGTCATGATCTGTCACAGCTTCCTCCCTTGTACTAGAAAGGAAAAATGTAAATCATGGAATCAAGGATTATATGTAAGGACAAGAAGCTATAGAACCATTCTCAGTCAATAGCCATTTCATGCCAACAACATCAAGGCCCCTACTACTAACTGTTTGTGAATCAGGCGTGTAGACTTCGAGAGTACAAAGTTTGCACAAACTCAGAAAATGTTTGGAACAAAAAGTCTGAAGCCACTTCATCACAACCTACCAAACACCAAATTTGAAAGCTTAAATAAAAGAAAAAGAGAGGGCTAAAAAGGTTAACAGAATGAGTCCTATCAAACAACAACTAATAATACCAAATGAAAAGGAGAAGATGGCATAGAAGTTTGTTGTCATCACTTTTGCGATATATGCCAAGCTTAAGCAACTAGCATCACTGCAACCAATGTTGAACAATAAAACTAATAACACAAGTAAGGAAAATGGAGAAGGTAAGTGTCCCAAATTCAATCTCATTGAGACAGGAATCAGGCGATACACACACAAAACAAGCTATTCCCGTAATAGATGTTATTACAAAACCAGAAAGAAACCCATACACGACATAAAGACAAAGGAAACACAAACCACCTAACGACCAAAAGGGTCAGAAAAATGCACGATACATATCCAAAAATCATCGGAAGCAAGGAGCGGGCAACGAAATAATCACATGAAGCGAAGAGATTAACCCCAAAACACCCTTCCCTGCGAGCAAAATCGATCCTCGTTGCGGCAGAATCATTCGAGCCATCTACTCAAACCCCTAAAAGCACTATCATAACGAAGATAACACCGACAATAACGATCAATGAGTTCAGGAAAGCAACACCCAAGTCCCGAAAAAATGATATCTCCTCTCAGCAGCCACCAGCCAGTAAGAAGAAACCAATCTAACTAGCAACTAAATTCAACTGAAGCACATATGAACAATAAAAATTACCCAACACTCCAAGCGGTTAATAGACGAAGGAAAGGATGCTGGTTGACGGTCGTCGGCGGTCGGTGATCGCACTGATCGGCGGTCGGCCTGAGACGAAGGAGAAACGCAGGTGCAATGAGACGAAGGATGGAAGGAGAGAGAGAGAGAGCCAGTCTGCGAAAGAATCGAGAGAGTAGGGTTTTATTTTTTTCTTTTGTATCGGATTCGGGTCAACTGACCCGAATCCGGTCCATCCACGTACCGAGTACTGGTACGTGGCGTACCCATTTTTTGGGTACGCATACCGGTATACGTATTAACGTACCAGTACGCCACAACGTGTATGGGTACGTACCCGACGTACCCATATGCGTACCCGTACCCGGTACGTACCGGATACGGGTACGACGCCCAAATGGGCGTACTCGTGCAACATAGGAAAAAGGGATATCATCAAGTAATAATATCACATCACTGAGGTGTCATAGAGTCAATAATCAAAGAAATTGAGCTCATTGTTTTGCTCACATATGAAAATTAGCAAATATGACAACTACATGTACAAAGATAGCAGTTTGTTAATTTTAATATATTAGATGAGTGGATTATGGAAGATAACGAAGAAAATGCACTCCTAACCGAAGAAGACATTGCATGAATTAATTTGAAGTGCAATAACATCATGAAGGAGATGAAGATTTTCATTTTAAAGCAGAAGATATGAGAAACTTTGAATCTTTATCAAGTAGAAGATGAAGATTATTTAGTTAATAATCCTGATACAAATTCAAATATGTAAAATATAAATGTATTTTATTTTTGCTTCAAAATATATAATTTTGGATCCAATTGTTCAATGTTGAATGTTCAATCTATGCTAAACTTTGCATTATATGAATTTAAAGCAATTATCAGATTTTTCCAGATTTTTTTTGGATTTTTACTAATTTTCTTGATTTTTTAAATAATTTTTATATTATTTTAATATTAAAGTACGATACGATACGATACGCCCGTATTGTGGAGCCCAACGATACATGATACGATACGCGTCAAACAACACTGATCAAAACTTAAAAAGAATCTTCATCAACTATTCGACTTAAAAGAATTGGTTAGATTGCATTATTTCTTGGGAATAGAAGTGTTATACTCCAACAAAGGTATTTTTCTATCTCTAAGTAAATATACTATGGATCTTTTGAAGGAAATAAATATAATTGACTATAAAAAGGTTGATAGTCCCATGTAGACAAATCACAAGCTCTGCCTCAAGGATAGTGAAGAATTTCGGCAAACTAACAAATATCAAAAATTGGTAGGGAAACTGATTTATTTGACTATTACATATCCTGATATTACCTATGCTATTGGAATTGTTAGTAGATTTATGCATTCCCCAACAAAAAATCATATGGATGCAGTTTACAGAATCTTAATTTTGAGATATCTTAAATCTACTCCAGGATTGGGTCTTCTATATTCGAAATCATGTCAATTCAATCTTGAAGTTTATTGTGACGTGGACCGGGCTGGTTCTTTGGATGATTGAAAGTCAACTACTGGATATGTTACTCTATTTGGAGGTAACATTATATAATGGAAAAGTAAAAAACAGACTATCATTTCTAGATCGACTGCAGAAGCTTAATACAAAGCTATAGCCCAAGCAATGTGTGAAGGGAAGTGGATAGCTTCCTTGGTCAGTGAATTAGGATTCGGATCTCAACATCCTATATCCCTATAGAGCGACAACACTACAGCTATACAGGTGGCATCCAATCCAGTACATCATGAAAGAACGAAATATATAGAAATCGATTGTCACTTTATAAGAGAGAAAATAGCAAATCAAGAATTCAAGTTGATGGATGTCAAATCCGAAAATCAAAGGGCTGACTTTCTCACTAAAGCAGTTAATATCAACGTGCTTCAGAGTATATTGATCAAGTTGGGCGTCATCAACATATCCCATCCAACTTGAGGGGGAGTGTTAGAGAATTTGACTATCTAAAGTCTACAACAACAACTAAGCCTTTTCCCATACTAGACGGGGTCGGCTATTGACTATCTAAAGTCTATCTGCACATTTTGTAAGTTTGTAATTCTGGTTTATTAGTAAGGGTGTATTAGTCATTTAAGTTAGATTAGACCTATTTATATCTACTAGGGTTTTGTTAAGAAAAAGAGAGAAGATAAAAAGTTGCAGCCGCTAGAATGTTGCGTAGGGACTTCTCGAAAGGGCTGCCGACGTAGATGTTCTGCCCATTATGTAAGTTTATGATTAATATTCAATAAAGTTATTAAGTTTTATCAAACAAGCCCACCATTCAACTGAAATAAAACATGGTAATGATTAATAAGAAACACTTAAAGTCAATCAATTAGATTAATAATTTAAATAAATATCAATAAAAACACAATACCTGGTCGCATCTGGGAGCAGAGTTGGATTGCAATTGGCTTTCCAAAATCTCCAACACTCTTTATCTAAGTCACACAGACACTTCTAAGAGGTAGAGTGTTGACCTCGACACAGGTGCGACACCGACACCGTGTCGATGCGGCATGGCAAAAAAAAAAAAAACACAATTTTTTTTTGTAACTCACGGTTCTGCGGTCTATGGTGTATTTATCCTGGAGAACCCGATCAAAGAGGGAATAATCCGTGAAGACGATGAAACCAAAGCCTCTTAGTCAACTCGTGACCTTATCTCCCATGATGACCACCTGAGTTACCTCACCATAGTTTCCAAAATGCTCCTTCAGCTGGTCTTCCATCATCTCCCATGAAATTCCGTCGATGAACGTAGAAAAATATCTCAACGCGGACCTTAGTCACTTCCTTTTGTGTGGATATTCCATGCTTTAAAATCTGGTATCGATTTTGAAGTTCGGGTCTTTTTGGATAAATGGGTCCGGATAGTGAAGATTGATTTGTGTATTATAATGAAATTAGTAATTGCTTACAGTTTATGTGTTTTGCTTTAATATAAAGTTGTGTACTTGCAATTGTCATATACTTAAGTTAATTGATGTCTCACTTGTTGTAGCTTGAATATTATATATTATATATAATATTATATACCCTAGTCGTGTCGTCGCACTCAAAATTTTTGAAATTTGTCGTATCCCGCACCTGCACCCGCACCCGCACTCGTGTGACATAGCTCTTTATATACATGCTTAACTCTAAATAGATATTATAACGATTAGATGAATCTTCAACAAGGTCAATTCCATTTAATATACCCTTTTTCACTTCTTCATCCTCTGCAAAGTTAGTTGAAAATCAAATAGAAGAGTTAAAGAAATATGTAGCATAATACAAATCACGATGCAATTGGCGGTTCCAACGTGCATAAATTATCTTCCAAACCTTCTTTAGAAGTGATCGCTTATAGTCAAGGTTTGCTTGTATTTTTAATTTGGCCTCTACGTCACACGGGTGTGGGTGCGGGTGCAGGATACGGTAAATTTTAAAATTTTTGGGTGCGGCGACATGGCTAGGGTATATAATATTATATATTATATATAATATTCAAGCTACAATAAGTGAGATATCAATTAACATAAGTATATGACAATTCATGATGAAGAAGTGAAAAAGAGTCTTTATATACTTGTTTAACTCTAAATAGATATTATAACGATTAGATGAATCTTCAACAAGGTCAATTTCATTTAATATACCCTTTTTCACTTCTTCATCCTCCGTAAAGTTAGTTGAAAATCAAATAGAAGAGTTAAATAAATATTCAGTATAATACAAATCATGATGTATTTGGTGGTTTCAACGTGCATAAATTATCTTCCAAACCTTCTTTAGAAGTGATCACTTATAGTCAATGTTTGCTTATTTCTAATTTGGCCTTATCCATAGCATCATATATATAAGGCATAGCAGGTCTATCTTCACTATCCACCATCCTCATTACCTTAACTAAAGGTACAGTCATCCTAAAAAATTTATTGTAACTTTATCAAAAATCAGTATTAAAAACATCTACCACAACAATCCCCTTCCTCTTTGTAGACCAACTAATAGAGCCTCATTCATTATGTATAAATAATGTTTTTAATGTATTTTTCTATATAACAAGACTTTGCAGAGTAACGACATTCATAGCAAATCTTGTTAAAGAAGGCCTAATCAATTCCCTTCCACTTGTATGGATTCACATCAAATGTAATACAGAAGAATTATAAATAAACTTTATAACATTTATGCATACATCGATAGTCCTTATTTCATCCATTGCACTCAAATCTTAAAATATTAAGTCTATACAATGTGCAACATATGGAGTCCATACTAAGGATGGATGGTTCGCATTAAGCATCTTACCAACTACTCTAAAATTTGGAGCATTATTAATAATGAATGGAACAACATTTGAAACACATATTTCCCAACTTTCTTAAAAATAGGGAGTAAATTATCTTCAGCTTTATCAATATAGGACAAGTCTTATGATTTTAAAAATAGTGTGCCTTTGGGACAATAGATTAGGAAGTTTACCAAAGGCCTACGCTGACCATCTATCCAACCATCAGTCATAATAGAACATCCCATATCCTTCCACGACTCTCCAAATTTAGAATTCTATGCATTAATAATATCAACCTATTTCTGGAATAATGTGTCCCTTAAAGCATGATAAGTAGGGACTCTATAACCCGATATCACACTGGCAATAGCATCCGCCATACTTTTAAAAGAAAATGAGTTTGCAACATTGAAAGTGAGGTAATTTTCATAAAAAAATTCAGCACACTTCAAATCTACTTTCTCAATTGCCTTCTTTGAAGCCATAGCTGATATAATGCCTGGATGAGCTCAAGGAGTCGTACATGAGATAAAAATGAAGGCATCCCACTACCTCTGGCTCTTGCTCCTACTCTAGTACCCATCGTAGGAGCTCTTGTAATAGAAGAAAAGTCAACTCCACTGCTACTACTACCAGAACCTACACTTTTTTTCTTCTCGCCTTCTCCTCCCCTCTTCAGCCATCTTTTCTTCTATATCAGTTGTACCATGAAATTCATCATCACTTACATCTATTGAGTAGAAGCATCTTCAAATAGTCGAGACATATCTCAACCACTATTTCTGCCCTCTCTCTCTCACCCTTAATCTCTTCTTCACCTTCGAATCCTCCAATACATGCTCAATCTCGTACTTTACTACTTCGAGAATCCGAGAACATGCACTAACATTCTTCTTGGTTCTCGTAAGATAGTGTTTGATACGAGAAATACCACCATATTTTACTGCATTGCAAAACATGTACTTGTTCACAAGCTTATTACCTTCATACACTAGTATGCAAATTTTTATGCCGGATTGACTCGATCGGAAGCCATTAAGACAAGAGTGAACAATCAACAAGAAGAAAAAGGCTTTTTAGAGGTTAAGAATCATGAAATATGTAAAACCCCAAAATTTTTCAAGTAAAAAATCGGGTAGAATGCCAAAGAAAAGAGGTATGACATAGATTTGACAAAAACCTTAGAGACGAGGAGTTGGATTTGGTGAAACACTTGAGAATCTTGTGAATAAACCACGAAATCAACAAAAACAAGGTAATAATAGGATTTAAAAGCAACGGAATGGCATGAAAAATGGTTTGGGAAGAAGCATAAATGATATCCACAATTTTCAGATTTTTGAATTTTATAATAGGAAAATCAACATTGACTCGTATGATACGGGGTGTATCGTACGATACAAACGTATCATACCGTATGTTCATATGATACAATACGATATGGGATATATCATACGATACGACACGATAAATCACAATAAGTGATACGCGCCCTTGTATCATACCGTATGTTCATACGATATACGATAAAATCGTATCGTATCGTATGATACGATTCAATTTTTATAACATTGCTTTGAATAACAAAATATTTGCAAATGGTATATTATAACTTCATTGCAGAATAGTTTTTCATTATCATGCTCATTATAAAGCATTGTATTAACTCCATGAATCTAGTTTTTCAAGTCATACTTCTCTGTTTTTCATGTTTACAACTAGTTTTGAATTGTTACTCAATCTTTTATATTTTTTCAAATAGTTAACTGTTAGCATGGTTCATGATTGAGCTCTATAGAAACAAAGAATCCATGTAGCCAACCCCATCTAGTATGGGAAAAGGCTTAGCTGTTGTTGTAGAAAGCTGTGGCATGTGTTTGCACATACCATCTCAAATTACATCATTTTTTCTTTTCATTGCCAGTACTCCACTTCGTTTCTATTGCTTTGTGAGTATATAATATCATCTCCATTTAGTAAGAATACTTTTTTTCTCTAGCATTGTCCCATGGAACAACCTTATCCGCTTTTCAAATGGTCCAATTGTTTCTGTGACTTCTATGAAAGTGCCAGATGTTCCCTCAACCTGCTCTTTTATGTATACAGTAGTTTCAATGATATGTTTGTAGTTTCTTTTCTTTAGGTCATTTTATCAGGTATGTCGGTAAGTTCTCGGATTTAAATGTGGTGCAAAAGTGATGAGATGTGTTAGTAGAACAGAAATGTTTGATACTACATGTCAAAATTTGCTTTTCATGAAAAGATCTGAGTAACGTATGGAAGAGTCAACAAGTTTAGAAAGGTAGTATAAAGGGCAATAACTAGATGATAATGATGCGTAGGGGTTCTTCCCCAAATATCACATTTTACTACTTCAGGAAACGTGCCTTTGTTTTTGACTTACAATGGCGATTTATGACCTTGTACTAATTTCATAACTTGGACCATATCCTCTTGCACTACATGAATATTTGACAAAACACTGAAGTAGACTTCATAGTAAGTAAAGATAGCAAGGAATAGATCCATATACTTCATTAGAAATCTAAATGGATCAATGGTCAAGTAGAAACATTCAAACCATTATTTCAACTAACTGACTGGGCCCTTTTAGATCATTCTTGTGTAATCACATTAGGCTACATACTGCAAAGGTTTCTCCATGTACCAAGTGCAAGAATGGAAGCAACTCTGAATTTGGATTTTGTGCCTTTGCTGTATTGAAGTCACATTTTTTGACAAATTGCTCTTACATTTATTCTCACAAAATGTTCTCATTTGTTTCAGCATGGGAAGCTCTTTGGCCCCAGGAAAGGAAGCGACAAAGATCGTTTTTCCTGTTTGGACTAGAGTTGGTTCTACAATTGGATGTCAATGGTGTCAGAGAATTCTTCCACACGTTCTTTCAGTTACCTGAGTGGTATTGCTCTTTATTCGTACTCTAAAAATCTTTGTTCGCAGGCTTATGCTTTTAGGACACAGTAGTTTTCTGCATTAAATATACTAAATATGACTTGCTTTTCATTTTTTGGTGCACAATTGAAACCATGCAGTCCTGTGGATCAAAATGTTTGCATATAGGTACATGGGGTGGGGAGTTGCTGTTAGCTGTCACACGAGTGCAGGTAAGGGATACAACAAATTTCAAAATTTTTGGGTACGGCAATACGACTAAGGTATATAATATTCAAGCTAGAACAAGTAAGACATCAATTAACATAATTATATGACGACAATAGTAAGTGCACAACTTTATATTAAAGCAAAACAAATAAACAACTACTAATTTCATCATAATACACAAATCAATCAAAGGAAAATTAGAATCTTAATGTTTGATAAATGAAATGAGCATGTACTTGATAAAGTAGAGATTTTCACTATCAACAATATTATCAACTGAAGGGACTATTGGATCAGTGAGTTTCATATTAAGGGTATGCAAATCTTGGCTGTCATCTAAGTGATATTCCTTCGGGTTTGCATCCCAATATTTTGATGCTCCTTCACTACAATATATTCAAATAAATAACAAGAAAATATCAAATATAATCATCATGATTAATAGAAAAGAAAACGATTTTGAAAGATTAGTAATTAGTTACCTGTACTCAGCATTAGATTGTGAAACCAATCTTAGATTTGAATGGACATAAACCAAGTCTTTAGCATGCCTACTTGAGAGATTGTTCCTTTTGATATTGTGAATTTGAGAATATGTACTCCAATTCCTTTCACAAGAAGATGAAGTAGCAAGTTGAGATAATAATTTTGATGCAAGCTTTTGAAGAAGAGGCATCTCAAATCCATAACATCCACCAATCTAGTGGATCTTGATAATCCCTTGCTTCTAGTGCTTCTAGTGAATCAAGTCTGGCACAAGAAAACTTTTCATATTCAAAATTTACTTGCCTAAGTAGGTATGAGTCACAATAAATCCTTTCCAAGCACATTTGCTTATTCTTTGCTATTTCAGGATCTTGATTAGGAGTATGCCCAATGCTCTCATGTAATCATGTCTTCCCATAATACCTTGGATTTAAAGAATGTGCTAAATAATGCAAGGGAGTATTGCTTTTATCCCACCTTGAAACTAATATAGAATGAATATGATCATAAAATAATGATGTCTCATGAAGTTCTTTTCGCTCGTGCTTCAAATTATTGACTTACGAAGCATTGGTTTATCTTTATCAACTTCTCTTAACATCTCCCAAATAGGCTTTGTGAATTCAAGAAAATAGGATACCTTGTCCCACCATAAATCATTAAGAATAATAGTCTTCACTGCTTAGGCCCTTGCTTGATGATCTTCAACCTTGTTACCACGGTATAAATCCTAGCTTGGATCAGTAACCATCTAAACCAATAATGTCTTGATTGTGTTGAATCTTTTTACCATCACAATCAAAGAAGCAAAACGTATTTCTGCAACCTTAATGAGAATGTCTATTTTGAATATGGCTGAAACTAAATGGTGATTCATTACAAAATTCCTTATCTTTATATAATATGTTGTCGTATCTTCAATCCATGAACACAATTCATATGCACGAAGATTATCTTTATCTTCTGATGGCTTACATATACGAGAAAGAGCCAAATTTAAAATGTGAGCTACACAAGGTGTCCAAAAAATGTGTGGATAATCACATTCCAAACTTAATCTTGCACTTTTACAATTAGCTGCATTATTAGTGATTATTTGTACAACGTTATTTAGTCTAACACTCTTATTAACTTCTACAAATAAATCTTTCAAGTAGCCTGCAGTTTTAATTTCTCCAGATGCATCAACAGACTTCTAAAATATTGGTCCACTAATTGAATAAGCAATGAAATTAATGAGTGGACGCCTTTGAATATCATTCCATCCATCAAAAATAATAGAAACACCATTAGTTTCTCATGAAAACTTCTTATGTTCTAAAAGTCTTTCAATATTGACTTTTTCTTCTTTAAAATCATGGTTCGCAATTTTTCAGAACTTGGAGGAACATAACCGTATAAATTACAATCAACTAATGAAGTGACAAGATCTGAATATGGATTTCTTGCTACATTAAAAGGAAGTGAACTTGAAAAGAAAAATCTTCCAACCTTTCTATCTAAAACCTTTAAACTACATTAAATGATTTTTCAATTGCTCCTCCTCTAAAACCTTTAAACTCACTTTGCATTAACTTTTTTTCTTTTCTACATCTTCTTTGTATCTAACAAATAATGAAATATTTGTTCCTTTTTCACTCCTTTCATTCTTCTTTTCATACTCATCTTGCTTTTTCATTAATTATCTTCATAAATCCTCATCCACATTTGGACATGCTCTTATTACTATGTTTTGATAATTTTAAAAGATATGCCTTGACTCTAGTATATGATCCTAGAAAACTCATGTTGCAAAATTTACACATAACCTGTGTATTACCTCTACCACCTTCGTATGATCCTCTCCTTTGTATGTACATCCACAATGGTGCATCATCACAAGGTGCTGAAATTGAAGGTTTTGTAACTTTTGTTGTTGATCCTGAACTTAAGGAACACTTCTACCAGAACTCTCAGTAGGGCTAGTACCAATTGATACTTCTTTTCTTTTTCTATTGTCGGCTATTTTTAGGATCAACTCAATTCAAAATTTCACAATCTGATTGAAAAACAAAATGTAAAAAACAACAAATAAGAGATGGCGTCGGTCATAACATTGATATACCAGAAGGCTTAATACAATAAGCAATTAGAATATGAGTCGACCCTGTAAAAGGTTTTACTCATGCAACCATACACACTTGTACTGTCATTCAGAAACAGGACTCAAACCAACACTGATCAGGTAAGACCACTGAAAACGATATGAGAATTAATGTTAGTCCAATAGAGTACTTAGAAAAACAAACCAAAATATGGAATTAAGCAATGAACACCCAACTTTTGAATCTTCGATGCTTTGTATCCTTAGTCATTGTTCAACTAATACTCCAACACCGTACTTAGAAAGAAAAAGCATTTGAAATAAAACCATGGAACATATGCTTTTCCAACAAAACGCATTTGAAATAATATAGAATAGATGCTTGAGACTTGAAGAGGCATAGGTGAAGAATATAACACAACAGTCGATAGGCAAGTCAAACGGCTAGATGCATCATACTTGGATGTTGTTATCTATGAGGGTGTGAGGGAACAAGTGCAGGTGAACAGAAGAAGATGCTGGGAAAGTTGGAGCCTTAGATGCTGGAGACTTAAAGAGGTGCCGGTGACGATCAGAGAAGCGTTGATGAAGAAGCCGAGTGAAGAGGGTGAAGGTGTGCGTCATACCTGGATGCAGTGTTGTTCGTATCGCACCGTATCGTACGATATGGTGCGATACGTATCGTATCGTGGGCCACCACGATATGGGGCCCATACGCTCTTGGACCCTTATAAAGGGTCCCGGGCCGACTGAAACTCACGATTTTTCGTGGGTTTTCTCTCTCCTCTTGGGTTCCTCAAGCTCCCTAAGAGCCGATTTTCGCTTTCTTAGTGTTCAAAGCTCCAAAATCGTGCCCTACGGTGTTCGTGCAAGCCTCCAAACTCGGATTTTGGTATATTTTTAATGTTTTTTCCATTTTTTTCTTTATATTTATTGTTTTTTGTGTTATTTTATTTTTTTTTAATGACAAAATATAAAGTTATTAAGTGTGTGTATACGATTTTTATTGCATTCATGAAGTGGGAGACACTCGATTTGAGTGTTATTTGAAGATTGGGGGATTTACAAAGTGCTTTTATTTTCAAGTTTTTGTTTGAATTAAAGTACTCCATTGAGATGGCAGGAAGGGGTGGTAGAGACTCTTATTCAAAGTCTGATGATTCGGCATGGCAATGGGGTATACCAGTTGAGGGTTCAAGGTTAAAAATCAGATGCTTATTTTGTGAAAAAGGTGGTTAGTGGTTGAATTTCAAGGTTGAAACACCACCTACAGGAATCAGGAAAGAAGTTGCTCCATGCACAGGCAGAGTTAGAAGTGTGCAAGAAGGTATTAAATGACAATGTTTGCAGATGATTGAGAGCATACAGAAAGGAGACAACAAAAGGATGATTTCCAGATGTGTGAAGAAGCTGATGATGCTACTGCCACTGGAGTTGGATTCACTGATAGTTTGCCTTCAGATGCTAGAATAGATATTGGTAGTAGCAGTTCGCGAGCACCTAGCAGGAGAAAGAGGGTTACAGCTGAAGACTTTAGAGGTGGCAGAAGAGGAAGTTCAGGAAGGAGTAGAGGAAGAGCTTTTTCTTCTAGCATACATTCGTTCTTTCCTCCTTCCACTACACCTGGTGCTCAACTAGGAATTCGTGCTGCTATGGCTTCAGAACAACTGCATGATCAAGCAGACCTTGCAGTGGGCAGATGGTTTTATGATGCATGCATTCCATTTAATGCAATAAAAAGTTTTCATTTTCAAGCAATGACAGATGCAATTGCTAACATTGGTCCAGGATACAGGATGCCCTCTTATCAGAAGTTGAGAGGGAAGATATTAGATCATACCGTGATCGAAGTGCAGCAATATTATTCGACTTTGAGACAATTGTGAAAGGAAACAGGATGCACTATCATGGCAGATGGATGGACCGATAGGCGAGGAAGGACATTGCTAAACTTTCTTGTATATTGTCCTAAAGGACTCATGTTTTTGAGATCTCTAGATATGTCAGAGGAGAGGCACACTGCAGAGATCCTATGAGAGGAATTTGATAAGGTTATACAGGAGGTTAGGATAGAAAATGTAGTCCAATTGATTACAGATAATGCAGCTAACTACAAAGCAGTTGGAAAGGAGTTAACTGATATTTATGGGACTTTCTACTAGACACCATGTATAGCCCATTGTTTAGATCTCATCCTCGAGGACATTGGTGAGATGGATGAAATAAAGGCAGCAACTGAGTGTTGCCAAGATATTACAAAATTCATTTACAACCATGCATTTGTTTTGTGCATGATGAGGAGATACACAAAAGGTGCAGAGCTTCTTCGCACAGCTACAACTTGTTCGCAACAAACTTCTTATCTGTACAGAGTATTGTGAGACAGAAACAAGCTTTAAAGAGAATGTTCTCCTCAGATGAGTGGCAATAATTTGCAGAGTTGCCTCAAAACAGAAGGAACAAAAAGTTAAATGAGATTGTAGAAACGGTTTTTAGAAGTTCATTTTGGAATGCATGTATCAGATTATTAAAAATTACTTATCCTTTAGTGAAAATTTTGAAATTGGCTGACAGTGAGGAGAAACCATCTATGGGCTACCTTTATGAAGCCATGGAAAGGGCAAAAGAAGCAATCTGAAATAACTTTAATGGAAAAAAAAGAGATTATGTACCCGTGTGGAAAATAATTGATAGTAGATGGAATAAACAATTGCATCAGCCTATTCATGCAGCAACCTACTATCTAAACCCATCATTGAGGTATTCAGCAACCTTCAAAAGGGATGGTGAGGTTAATCGAGGAATCATTGAATGCATCGACAGATTAGTCCTTGATGAGATCATAGCAGATGCGATACATCGAGAGATGGAGATATATGATAATGCTCTTCACTTGATGGGTTTACCTGTTGCAATTCGCAACCGCTCTACGATGCGTCCAAGTACATTGTTTATTTTCATATTTAAGTTGCATCTTACATTACTGTGGATTATTATGTCTCTAATGTTTGTATTTTTTTTACTGATGTTTGGTGGAACATGTTTTGAAGTGATTGTCCAAACCTTAGAGATTTTGCAGTCAGAGTCTTAAGCCAAACCTGTAGTGCAACAAGTTGTGAAAGAAATTAGAGTGTTTTTGAACACATCCATACAAAAAAGCACAACAGGTTGGAACACAAAAGGCTTAATGATTTGGTTTATATTCGTTGTAACATGCGCCTTCGTGAAAGGTAATGTTGTATTACTTTCAAATTTTCAATTCAATATTATTTAACTTCAGTTTTCAATTGTTAATATTACTTACTAATTATTTATCTTTGTTTGTGTCGTAGGCAATTAAAAAAAGTAAATAGAGAAGAAAGTCAGTTCGATCCAATAAGTTTGGATAATTTTGATATATTAGAAGATTGAGTTATGGAAGACACTGAAGAAAATGCCCTCCTAACAAAAGAAGACGTTGCCTGGATTAATTTAGAAGGAGCGCAACATTATGGAGATGAAGAATTTGATTTTGAAGAAGAAGGTGTGGGCGTGGTTGATGATGATGATGAGGATCTGCAACAAGGGAAGATGAAGATTATTTAGTTGATGATCCTGATTAGAATTTATAAAATGTAACATTATATGTAACTGTAGTGTACTGTAAACTATGTCTGTATTTTATTTTTTGGATTCAAAATATGTAAATTTGGATGCAATTGTTCAATGTTGAATGCTCAATCTGTACTAAACTTACATTATATGAATTTAAAGCAATTATCAGATTTTTCCTATTTTTTTATTTTTTACTAATTTTTATTGATTTTTAATTAATTTTTACATTATTTTAATATTAAAATATGATACGATACGATACGCCCGTATCGTGGAGCCCAACGATACACGATACGATACTCATCAGACAATACTGCCTGGATGTCGTCGTGCGAGGGACCAGGCGTAGGTGAACCATGAAGAACATACGAAGATGCTCTTCATTTGGGAAAGCTGGAGCCTTGAGATGCCGGATTCTTGAAGAGGCGCAGGTGATGAACAAAGAAGCACTGATGAAGAAGTCGAGTGAAGAGGGTGAAGGTGTGTGTCGTACCTAGATGTCATCATGCGAGGGACCAGGCACAGGTGAAGAACATACGAAGGTGCTCTTCGTCTGGGAAAGTTGGAGCATGATGAAAAGGCATTGATGAAGAAGTTGAGTGTGAAGAACGAACACATTGATGAAGAAGTTGGGTGAAGAACATAAAAAGTGAAGGTCGAGCCTTTTATACATATGACCTAAAGAAATTGGATGAAAATGAACTCCGACATGTTGACCGCACCCATTCTCAGCCTCGACATGTTGACCGTGTCACAATTAGACGACACGTGTTGGTATCGTACCGACACGGTGTCGGTGACACCCGTGTCGAGGCCGACACTCCACCTCCTAGAGGTGTCTTTGTGACTTAGGGTGTTAGCATATCTTCTCTGAAAGGTTATGATCTTCCAGGGCATGTGCTAAAAATTTCAGAATTTCACATGCTTCCTTTTATGCAGCATGTATGCATAATGCATGTTTTCCTATTATTATGCACTCTTTAAAGGTTAGATCCTATTTTCTAGGCACAGTACTTATACTTACTATTAGCTCTTAAATTTGAAGTAGTTCAAAAAAAATTTCTCATAGAATCTGGTGATAATATGATTTACTTGAAGAATGATTTTAGTTTACGATATTTATATTCCAGTTTCATTTATACTCCACCTCTGCTTGTTTCCTTTTGTTTTTAGTTCAATTCTCATTCATTTCTTGCTTGATTCTACCTTTGAGTCTTTGACTTCTAATATATTTTGCAATATAAGACAAACACAAAATTTTGGATAGTACATCACTAAAATAGCCACTATGGTTTAGATCTTCTGCATAAAACCATAAAACCAACTTTATATGGATTACCGTCATTTGATGAAAATATCCTCCTTGTAATCACTTTCTCATGGAGTACATTAATCACATGGTTATTGCATAGACAAATATATTATCATCTACATGATTAGGTAAAATGATGAAAAGTGTCTCTAAGTGAGTTTGTAAACATACTAGCTAATTTTGGAATGCACATATTGCACTTGGATACTTGGATATGCTCTCACTATTTTTGTTTTCCTTTATAAGACAACCACACTCACTCCCTGCTTTGGGAAATTATGAAAATGACTCGCATCTTTTTCACTTCTTGATTTGCTTCCAGTTTATGCCACCTCCTAATCTAGCTACTTTGGATCAAATGCATGGCAAACTTTTGCTGGTTGAAGCAGATGGTTTCTCTCCTAACCAAGTCGCATGAGCACTTGATTAGCTCATCTAACAAGCTTTAATTTTTTATCAGTTAGTTTTCCAAGATAGCTTATTATACTATATGCATGACTTGACCATTCTTTCAGGTCTTGGTGCTCTAAGTCGAACAAATAGATTGTTGATCAAACAAATGGGTTGTATGGCACCTAATCTCATTGTCTGGATTTTTTTGCACTTTGATCTCTTAGTTTTCCGGAATTTGCGACTTTTCTAATTATAATTTACCATAGCGTATAGGAATTTAGACGGGAGTGTTGATCCTGCTTTCACGGTTGTCCTCTAAATAAAAGGAATGGACTATAGATCCTCTTTTTAGTAGCTTCTCTGCATTAAGTTTTTTTTTTTGTCTTGTGCAGTAGCAGTTTAATTCATTGTAACTCTGATTTTAAGTTCTAAATGCACAGGTTATGGAGAGGATTCCTTGGTTCAAAACTCTCTTCTGTTGATCTGATATGGTTTGCGCTATATATGTTCATAATTGCACCAAAGACTCTGAGGATGCTCCTAGTGAGGCATCTATTGTCAGATCCAAGCGGAACAACTCTTGTGAGGACATATCTTTACCTTTAGCAATTTTCACTTTTTCTCTTATAAGATAGATATTGTCCTTATTGGCTATATTGCCTACTGATGAGATTTTTGGCATACAGGTCTGTATATATTTATATCTAAAATCTCTCTCTCTCTCTCTCTCTCTCTCTCTCTCTCTCTCTCTCTCTCTCTTGCAAAAAGTATACCTTTGGCTTTTTGCTTTTTTTTTTTTAAATTTCAATATCCATTGATGCTAGATGTCTCTTCATTTTTAGTACTAGCATGGACGAGTCTCTCTCTCTCTCTTTTTCTCTTATAAGATAGATATTGTCCTTATTGGCTATATTGCCTACTGATGAGATTTTTGGCATACAGCTTTGTATATATTTATATCTAAAATCTCTCTCTCTCTCTCTCTCTCTCTCTCTTACAACTTGCAAAAAGTATATGAGTACCTTTGGCTTTTTGCTTTTTCTTTTTTAAATTTTAATATCTATTGATGCTAGATGTCTCTTCATTTTTAGTACTAGCATGGACGAGTCTCTCTCTCTCGAACAACATATATATATATATATATATATATATATATATATATATATATATATATATATATATATATATATATATATATATATATATATATATATATATGTATGTATGTATGTATATATGAGGTAATGGTAAATGCCCAAACCCCTTTTGTGCTCAAATCTATTAAGCATATATACCATTTAACATGATCAATAATATAGATTTAAATTAAAAGTACTCTTATACTTTACATTTAATGTATAATATATATTAAATACTTTTTATTTATCGTTTCTAAGATAGAATGATTGAGATGATAAAATATATTTGACTAAAGATGGGTTTGAGTATTTACCAATATATAGTGATTATCATACTTAATAGTGTAAAGTGGTGGGTCCCATTGCATTTATTGCAGGCGGTCCTACCATTTTTACACTAACATTACCGATTGACTATACATAGTTTTCATATATATATATATATATATATATAAATGAACAAGATAAGAGACTTGCTCATGAACAATCATTTTCAAACACTGCCATGTGTAGGAGGGCTGACAGAAACTGAGCCCGTGGAGCTCAAGTATGTACTAGCATGCAAGGGAGGGCCGTGTACTCACTCTCTTGTGTCGCCTCCTACACACATATATGGCAACAACACAAGCATGCACTTTCCAAAATCAACTCTTTGATGATCCGATGGAAGTTGGAAACGCCATTACCCATTACATGTGCAACGAATGTCTGGCAAGTGGATAAATGAACTAATCAATCGAAGCAAAAGTGGGTCAAGATACAGCATCGTCCCTCGTGCACTTTTTGATAATAAAGTTTAATCACCTCACACATAATTCTTCTGAAATTTGATAAGCATTAGTTTACACCTTTCGGATGATACCTTTAATTCCTCACTTATCTAGCTAATCTATCGTGCCAGGTGCGTTTTCCTTTTGGATTGTTAGGTCAGGTATTGAACTTGTGATCTCCCACCTGAAAGTTCCTAGTAGTCGACCCAAAGCTCGGAGCGTTGTGTCTATGTAGGGATCGCAATTGGGTGGGTTGGGGACGACAACACCTGTACAAGGCCCGGACCCTTAAAGGGGCGGGTTCTCTTTTCTCCAACTGGTAACAGGACGTGTGTGTGTGTGTGTGTGTGTGTGTATATATATATATATATATAGAGAGAGAGAGAGAGAGAAAGAGAGAGAGAGACCTTATTCCCATACTCGATCCAAAACCTGATCGTGTAGGGTATCCCCACGTTAGTTGGGTTGGGGATGCATGGGTCGGATCAATACTGCCATCCCTATGTTTATGCAATCCCGGTTCCAGGTGGATTTAGGTATAAGTTACTAGAAAATGGCCACCTTTCTGTTCCTAAAAAAAATACACATAAATGATAAGGAAATCACCAAAAATGTAAGGGCATGCAACCTGATCCATATGACTGCTAAACAGCTGAGTTGCTCATAGTTTTTAGATTGTCCCTAGCTCTGGTCTGTAGAGGCCTGAAGCAAAATTATTAAATCTGGGGCTTAAAATTGTTGTAGTCTACAAATTTGGGGCTGATAAAATTAGGTATTAGAGGCCTTAGTCTATTACACAATTGATATTATCTTGAGTTTAAAGTTCAAGGGCTAAGGTTGGGTTATAATTCCATTTGTCCTGCCTAAATTCCATGTTTCCACCATTCCTTCTTTTCGTGTTATTACCAGATTTTTTCAGATTATTAGGCCAACCATTATCAAGTAAACGTTTCACCACTATAATAACCTCAATGGGTTTGCAGGTTCACCGTTGAGGAACTTTAATAGTCAGTTCTCCAGGATCATAGTTCCAATGCATTTGGTAAATACAGGCCTCTTTTATTTAGGGTGCTCTCTCTTTCTCTCTCACGCACACACGCATGCATACACAAAACTAGGTTCAGCTTCATTTATAAAAGCATGATGAGCTGTTTATGAACATGTTTTGGTTGTTCAGCTAATGGGTAGCTTAGCAAGTTTTGTTAAAAAATGAGCGAAACAAACGAACGGGGGTTGTTCGGTTTGTTCAGCTTGTTTACCACCCCAAGACCTATGGCTTCTCATATGGGAGGTTTAGCGTAGAACAAATTAATATAAAATCTTATCACTTGTGTGCAATAAAGTGACAATATCTCAATATTTAAACCAATAGGAGCTCTGACTACTTCACAAGTTTGAATAATCCGGAGAACCCTCTTTATAATATGATTATGCAACAAGAAGAACATGAGCTGAATCGATGCATCACTTTCATAAATAAAACTTCATTAAGCCCATCTTTCGTGATATCCTACACCATACTTGCAACATATTATATTTTGAAGGTCGCCCCCCACATATACACACACCCTTAGCTTTTCCCAAGGTTAAGAAATATGGGTGGCATACAGCACAGCACACACACACATATTAGTTTCATGACCTGTATCTTATGCCGTATTAGCGTTGAACTCCCAAAGGTATCATGCTTTATTGTTGCCTTGGATACTTTTGAGGTCCTTCTCTACTGTTTTTAGTGCATTGATCTAGTTTCTTAGACCTTATTAAACAAAGAAAGACAAATAAGAAAATAAAACAGTTTTAAGACATCATTGTTTTTCTCTTTCTTGGAGCAAGAACCGGGAACAAGATACGAAAGTTGGAAGCTAAAAGAAGCAAGACATACGATTATACATTGGGGTTATATGTGAGTCTGGCAACAACATAGATAACCTAGTTTGAGGAGTGTATTATATATATATATATATATATATATATATATATATATATATATATATATATATATATATATATAGATATATCTATATATACATGTGTGTGTGAGTGTGTGTGTGTGTGTGTGCAAAGTGATTTGAATCTCCACCACCGATCTCCAAGATAGGACGGTGGAGATGTTTTAGTAAGATTATGCACCAAAGCGCATTATGCAGCTAAGACACCCTCTATATATACATACATACATATACATATATATATATATATATATTTGGTAATCAAAATGATGTTTGCCTAACTTCAAATTAGTGTTCTGTTTATGAACCCATGAAAAATTTAGGTTATGACAATGACAATAAATTTAGTTCACAAATTGTGAAACACTTAATTACTCAATTGCATCAATAGAATCATTTAATAACTTCAGTTAATTATTCTAGGTTAAAAACCGTATCGGAACCCCATATTGTTTGGGTTCTCTACCATATTAGTTCTTTAAATTATTTAATGCCTTAAATTCACAATTTTTTTTTGAAATAACAAATAGGTAAAAATACACAAAATTAAGAAAATTAGAAACATACCCAAGCATGGAATATAACACAAAAACATAAATTATATACACAAATTCAATACTAATAAGTAACAAGACAAATAACGACAAGAACTAATCAACAATTAACTATAAAAGAAAACATAGTTCATAAACACAACCAAGTCAACAACTAACTTACAAGTAACAAAAGGAAAACCATAAATTAAGTATACAAGTTCCCACCCATAGGTGATAAGTCATAAGTTCATACATTCACAAGCCATAATTCACAAGCTATTACATTAAATGGTCACCAAAATAATTATATCAATTGACATATTGTGGGTCATAATTAACAAATGCATCGGCTTCAATGTAATTTGGATATGGATCATCATCACCACTACCAACTTCTTCCTTTGGAAAGCTGTTCAATTCTCCGCCAACATAGTCAACATGATCACCAATAATTAGCTCTAAGTTCATCTTCTACTTCTAACTCCTCCAATTCCCATCTTCTACAAGGGTGAGATCCTTTTTTGGACCGATCCATCTAAAATATCAATATCCTCAGAGCAAATAGGATCATATTACACACGTTTTTGCCTTCTATTTTCTCTTTGTGCTTTCCTAGAAAATACATAGATAGACTAGTTAATAAAATTTAACTATACAATTGTATTAGATTGATATATCTGTCATAAATTCATGTTATATGCATCCAAAACCAGATCATAGGTCGAGAATGTTACAATCTATTCCTTTTCTTCCTCTCATTAAAGAAAGTCTAATTTTGGTCACATCTACTAGAGTTGCAAGTTTGGCTTAATATACATTGAGCAAACCTTGATAGGTTTCACATGTCAGCACCAAATTGAATCCACCACTCATATGAAAGAACATATTTAAGAAAAGGAACAAATGGCATATATACTAGTAGTTAAATAAATAATTTAACTCATAAATTATAATATAAACAAAAATATTTATAAAGCAAATCATACCTGGACGCATTTGACTATGAAGTTATCGATCTCCCAACATTTCCCACAATATCGATGTAGCTAATGAGTTTCAAATAAATGTCAAGCTTCACATTATCATCTAGATTAAGATTAAGTTCATTTAGTATGCACTTCTTCACCTCTTCTTCCTCCTTATAAGTAGGAGAGAATCATATGATAGATCTGAGATAATATTCCATTATATGTAAATCATTATGCACATGCTTGTTCGGCTGTTCCATCTATTATCCATCACGTACCAAGCTTATAACATTTATCTTTCATATCTAAGTCTGCTCTTACATGTTGTTTTCCCCATCTGTTTCATCATATATGTAGGAGACAGCTAGCCTCTTCTCACTATCCACCATTTTCATTTCTTTCACCGATAGTATAGTCATCCTTAAGAACTTTAAGCATTTCTATTAAAACTTCAATTGAAAATATACAAAAAATGTCTATCTCAACCATTTTTACGAGGCCCATTCATCATAAGCAATCATTTACTTCAATACATTTTGATGCATAACAGAACTTTGAACATTAATAACATTAATAGCAAACCATATGACTTCACATCAAATCAATTCTCACCTTCTAGTGTGACAGTAAATACAAGATAGATGAATGATCAACACTAGCCCCACTAACCATATTTATTTTAGCGATGTCCTTAAGTCTATACCACGAGCAAAAGCATGGAATCCACACAATAAATGGATGGTTTTTCTCAAGCAATCTCCTAAAAAATAGAGAATAATTTTTTATAGTTTTGTCTATTCTAGACAAATAAGAAAAGGCTTAGTTTTTGTTGTCTGTTCTAGACAAATAATAGGACCTCAAAAACAATTTTTCTTTGCAAATAATACACAAAAAATTTTATCAATGGTCTACGAGATTTATCTATCCATCATCAGCATGGAATATTCCTGTAGTCTTCTAATGCTCCTTAAATCATTGGTGTATAGAGTAACATTTCCAACCCATTTTTGCAATAATTTTTCCCTCATCCATGATAAGTACACACGTTATAGCCTACTCGTATATTAATTATGACATTCTCATGCCTTAAAAAGAAAATAAATTTATAATATTAGAAGGAAGGCAATTTTCATAAAACAGTTGAATACACTTGAGATTAATTCTCTCAATTATCTCCTTGAAACCATAGTGAATCTAATATTTGGTTGAGATAAGGCCAATCCTTGATGACCAATGCCAGTGCCACTTCTCCTGTCCCTTCCATGACCACAAGGGCTCTTGCAATCGATTGAAGCGCACTATTGCCAATGCCAACAATCACAACCCTTTCCTTCTCTCTACGCTTCCTCGACTGCCTAGGACCCTTCATTTCTTTCTCTTTGATGTCATTAAGTCAAACACTTTCTCCATGCATCCCACGTGAAGTCTCCACCTACTCAGCCTCTTATTTCTCCTCTTTGATTCCCTTTTCGCTTTTTTATTCTTTGTTTCTTCTATAGCTTGCTTCATCTCTTTGCCGCAGCGTACGTAAACATGCCTTAGAATCTTTGTTGGTCCCAGCAAAATTGTGCTTCATGAAGGAAATGCCTCTATGTTTAATTTGCTCACAATAGTTGCACTCATTCACCAATCAATTATCTTAATACACAAGGTTTACCATCAGCTCACACCAGATCTCTTTCAGAAGCCATATAGTTCGATGGCTTTTGAGGTAAATAGTAGAAAACTGGTTTGGGTGAGAAATAGGACTTGGATTTCACAAACCCCCAAATGTTTTTTATGATATTCTGAGAGAAAATATTTCGAAGAGAGAGCAATTTCGGATTTTAAAAGATCCTTAAAGTTTTGTGGTATAATCTGGTAATGCTAGAAAACAGGTTTAGGGCTGTGTTAGAGGCTCGGATCTCAAAAAAGCGTAAAAAGCACAAAAAGAAAGTGTGGAAACGGTTTGAGAAAGAAAGAGATCTCAAGAATGAGCCCTCTTTTACGATTGGGGGTTTAAAAACCCAGCATAAAACCTTATAAAACAAGCAAATACAGGCCTATGCAATCCGATACTTATACCGTACAATTCTTAAGAGTATATGGTATCGGCCTTTAGCCGATATACCATAAACTTGTTTCATACCATATGTTACGATAAGAGTTCTACAATATTGCTTGTGGAGTATCCATGATGCACTTAGAGTTATAAGAAAAAACTGAAACGTGCATAGATCCATCCTCTAGGACAACAGTAGCTGAAGAGCTACTGATGCCATCTCTCTAACGTTCAACAATATTACTAAAGATCATTGATATCATCTTATCTTAGTATAATGATTTTATTTCTAATGATTTCCCTAAGTTGTGTATCATAATATGGTCTTAAAATTTTCTCTCACCCTTAACATTCAAGCCATAGCTTTGTGAAGTTCATGCAGATAATCATGCGTACTGCGATTACGCATTCTATTCATGTTAGACGCAAGCTTAACATAAATCCCAAAAATGTTTAATCATATTTCGGTTTTCATTTTAATCTTATGGTAGGATATTCAAAGAGATTTTCCACTTTCTGCTGTTGGATTAGTTCAATAAATGCAACAGCAAACTGATTCACTATAATGCCTTTGACATCCAAGCAATTTACGTCTGGATATTTATATCTGGGATGTTCATCTCCAACAACCCAAGACAGCATCAGACACTAGCAATTTAGATTTTCTCAAACCAAACAGTCCCTTAATTCTCGTTGGATGGAATATGTTTCTCCCTTTCCATGTTGTGGCCTTCAACTGTACTGTGTACTTAAATGTGGTACAAAATTTAAGAATCACTGTCAATCTGTTGTCATGCTTGCCAAAAGACAGTCCCATGTTACCGGTTTGGAGACATTGTTGTTTCAGGCACTCTGCTAATCCATTTTCTAACTGTAGCTGTTCTGAGACTTTTCTGAAAGCGTGCCCGAAGAAGCAACTTTTGTTGTAGTGATGATAGGGTTCGCCAGCCTGAAAGCATGTGCCAAGTTTTTCTTTTTGAAGGATCCAGGGAATAAAGGTTGAATCCAACAAAGATTTCTTCCTCTAATATTTCACTAACAGTATATATTTATCAGATTAAGCAAATGGCTGCTAGTCACCTCATTGTACTAGAACATACATTTTGTGATGACAGAGAGGAGATTCAGTTTCATATTATCCTCCCAAAACGGAAATATGTCAAAGTGTTTAACGCAATACTTTTGAAGGGGATTCGATAGTTTACACATATTGGAATCAGAAGAGGACCACAAGCTTTTAGTTTAAAAAACGTCTTCTCCCTCTTCCTTGCTGCACGCGTATGTGGTCCAATTACAAAGCATTCCATGAACACCACTATGGATTTTCTTAATCGGTGCTCAAATAGGATGGATTATTGCACACCCTACATAGGCTTTGATGCTTTTGTCCAATGCTCGAAAAGATGCAAACCGAGGTAAACCATAATATTCATTTAAAAACTATCAAATCCTTGTAAATGCTCACAACTCAAGAAAGGCAGTCAACGAGTTTTCCTTTGTTCTTAAGAAATAAGCAGGAAAGCTGGAACCAATAATGGACCAGGCATATTTGGCAGAGGAATTAGTGGGCAGCCAAGCTTAATTAAGGGATTTAAGGATGGTGGTGTTGCAGAATATGTGATGGAATAATGCAACGTTATTGCCGAAAGGTTGTTGCTTAATCTGAGAATAGCTCAAGATATGGCATCAAATCGATTCATCAGGAAAAAAAGTTCCAGTTTTTAATTGGAAAAGAAAGGTGCATGAGCTCACAACCACCTTTATTCGCATACCTTGAGCAGATATTTATACCCATGCTGAGCCAACTCTCAGAGGCAGAGAGCATTGAGTACTGAAGAAAAGTAAGAGGCTAGTGAGGGTTCTCGGTTTCAGTTGGTATAGTTCTTGTGGTACGTGCAGATTAGTGGAGGTGACAGAAGAGAGTGAGCACACATGGGGTTTCAGTCATGAATACTCATGCTTGAATCTATGCGTGCTCACTTTCTCTCTGTCACCCCGCATTTTAATTAGATTCTAGTTGTACGTATGTCTTGTGTGTGTTTGTGCATGTACCTGCGTGTTGTACGTGACGATTGCAGGAGTTTTTGCACGCTGAAGATTCAGGGCGAATGAAGGAACCGCTGAAGCCTTTCAAAGCATCGGTCTCAATAAGTTTCATCGTTGCAGCTATCGTTTGAGCATGAAGCCGATCCTTGAACAGTTTGAATTCATAGTTGGTCCTTTTAGTGTACAATGACAAATGCCCCAAGCATTTCATTTGCCGCTTAAAATTGAGAGAGAGTACTTTCCTGCGTACGATAGTAGAGAGACTTTCCTTGCTGTTTAGGTACGACGGTTTCCTGTTGTGCAGTACGACACAGAGAGAGAAAGAGAGAGAGAGAGGAACCGCGTCTCTGCAGCGGAAGCAAATCGATTCGTATTCGTGGAAATAAGCGCAGCTATCAACAGCAGCGGAAAAAAAAAGCCCTCGTTTTTTGCTTTCTTACAATTCCACCATTCATATGATGAACCCGCATGCATGGCGCCAACCACTATTTCCTTTCTCAATTATGTAATGGTCAAATAAACATGTTCAGGATTGAGGAAGTTTGATGAGACGACTTGAATAAACTTTGTATCCAGTTTGTATGTACTTATATTTATGATACAATCCCATACATCACTAGTGAAATTCAACATGTTTCCTTTGAAAAGACAATATATATTATAGAGAGAGAGATCCTCACACAGGCACATACGCATAAATAATAAAGATAGTTATTGGTATGCGTCTAGCATTGTCTAATTGCTGCATTCATATGTTAAATAAGGTTAGTGCGAACATTTGGACCATTTATAGATTTTTTTTTTCAGAATTTTCATAAATTTTGAGCCATTGAGAATTTATCATCAACGCAAATAAATGGGGTAAAACATATGATTACAACTTTCCCAACATAATAAATAATGCTATATACTCATTTATGATTGGACCTACTAATATTTGATGGTTAGATCTACGTAAAGGAAAATATGTTATCTGCAAAGTTCTCAATCACACAAACATACAAAAATACATATAGACATACATGTGTGTGTGTTTATAATTAGTAAATTCAAAGAGACTGATTTGGCAGCGATGTTTGTAGATGAAGTCCGGAGGATTTGGTGATCTAGATGCATCCACTTCAATAAAACGCGTGATGGGTCATTGCTATGAATCAATATTTGTTCAGGAGGAAGGAGATTCTAACTGCAGTTACTCGAAGTCTCACATGTGAGGCTCCATTTTGATTTCTCCGAATGGAATCAACCATGATTTTATAATGTACTCACATACGATATACCCTCAAAACAGAGCACGCTATGGACCTATTGAGTGTATATTTTGCCAGTATTGTAGTTATTGAACATTGACTGATGCACTCTCGTGGAAGCTAATCTTCTCTACGTGTTTGGCAACAACGTCTCAGGCCTTCCTACATCCTCCTCTTGCAACCGTAAATGCGGACGACGAAGAGAAAGGGCGAGGAAGACTAAAATAGGAATTCGACACCTGTTCGGAAGACAAAAGTAGAGAAGCATGTGAAATCCAATCAATCTTACTGTCCTCTTATTTAAAAATCATATTGCAATGAGGCCTTTGAGTGCATGGTGTTTCCTCCTTCAATTATATATATATATATATATATATATATATATATATATATATATATATATAAAGAGAGAGTCCCATGTGCTAGTAAATTCAAACAAATCTTTTTTTATTTTTATTTTTATGATTAATAGTTGAGATTTGAATCTACAAAGTTGAGATTTGAATGTATAAAGTAAAAAATACATTTGCAGGTAGACTTTATTTACATGAATAATTTTATTTTTTAAATTTCAAATCTCAATCATTCATTGCCAAAGATTTGTTTGGATTCGTGCTTAATTGTGCTAGTATAGTTTCTTTATATATTATATATATATATATATATATATATATATATATATATATATATATATATATATATATGTATATGTATATATATGTATATGTATATATATAAAAACTTAGAATTGCTAGATATACTCTTATACCAGACTCTATTAGAAGATTCGTGTCATTCGAGCAATCATGGACGATGCAAATTGAACATGCCCATCGTCATAAGGATTTATGTCATTAATGTATATGAGTGCATTAAATGCGACACGAGATAAGTGTCTTGATTACCATCATATGATTGATTGCGTGAACGGTGGTGATAATCAAATAATACTTAGTATGTGAGGTTATCTAGCATCTCTCACTCCCCCTCTCTCTATATATAAAGAGAGATGCATTGGATGGTGCTCAATAACTCTTCCATCGTAGCCACAAATAAAACTACTTAAAAACCACAAATTACTTATATATATAAGTTTTTAGATAGCTTTTATAGTGGGTAATGGTTTTGATCCATGAATCAGTTGATGATGAAAGGTGGTGACTTTTGGTTGAATCAACGGAATGGTGATTACCCATACCCCTCTCTCTCTCTCTCTATATATATATATATAGATAGATGGTGAGAGAGACCAGGTAGTGTCACATTGGAGCATGAAAATATGAAAATGGATGTTAAAGATGTTGTAACCTCATACCTACAAAATAACAACTTCATAGGGCAATCATAAGAATGCACGAATACAATTACTGGCCTCGGGACCGTGCCCTAGGACGAATAATAGGATCAGGTTTGCCTTTGTGACCGTTAGGCCTGAACCTTTACTTTCTAGGGCTGCATAATTTTTGGCATTTCAACACTAATGATGCAGCTTAATTAATCTTGAAAATGTTGCATACAGCTAAACTTTTCATCTCCACAAAAAACATGATTGTTTGGTTCAAGAAAGATCAACGGAGAAGTTTCTCTATCCTTTTCAATAATACGCACGAAAAGAAACCTCTTTATCGTGTGTTAGACTCAGATGATCGACATCCATCATCATATCACCATCAATCTTTTGACTGAAAGCAACCGAGCATGCGTGTGCTTGAACGCTTTTTGTTTTTTGGCCAACAAGAGGTATGCATTTTGATCAGGTCGGGTTCCTGTACGTATTGTCTCTTTTGTTCTCGTGCGGAAAAAACAGGTTCGGGTTCTTTCGGTGCAACTTTGAGTGGACGTAAAGATGGATTTTGGGCGTTATTGGGTTTTCCCGTTGGCCGTTATATTACTAGCAATTTCGTGTCCTGAGTCGTGCTTTTATCAGGTCTTTTTGTGTCCATGAAACAAACGCCAACCAGAACGCAACCTGACCATCTTTTGGTGTTATGTTTGGTGGACATGAAGGAAAACCTTGAAGAGAAACAACAATGGCCACCTATCGTTTCCGACTTCAAATCGAGGAAATAATAAACTAGTTCCCCTAACTAACAAAGCGATATAATGAGAAAGTTTGCTTGAAGGTGCCATCCAACAACCTCCTCAAGGTCAGTATGAACAAGAAAATAACTATAGTAAAAAGAAGCCTCTCTTTTACTCTATTTCCCAAAGTTCTTCAAGGTGTGTTTGATTCATTGTGCTTGGACCCCTGGTACTAGTACTGTAGGCCTAGACCTACATGGATTTGCAACAAGGTTCTGAGTAACCACCGTTTGGTATCATGACATTTTGAGTTTTCCGTGAGGTAGGGTAGAAGGAGGCGTTTCGATTTTTGTGTGAAGGCCCCTACATGTAGACCACCTCGTGTGAAGCCCCCTACATGTAGACCACCTCTCTCTTGGTGTCAAAGTTTTTGGGCCTTTGAATCCATAATTTCACACCAATGTTGGGTTTCACGTATGATACACAATGAAATTTGTAATTGCATACAACAAAATCGAAGGTTCACTTTCTCTAGAACCTTGTATTAAACACACCCTTAAAAAACAAACATGACAAGTAGAAGACATACCAACCCAATTTGACACGATTAAAAAGTGAGCCGTGATCAAGGATGTATTGTGTTTGACTACGGTCTAAGTACATATAGATTAGTTAAAGGATGTTGCACGTACGTATAAGGTAAGGTGCTAGAGAAGCTTGGAGTAGGTTTGATGCTCAAAAAGGGGAGATGTGAAATGGTACACCAAAGGGTGCATCCTTCTTTGTCCTCTCATTTTGTCCTCTCATATTAGAGAAAGGTTCTCTCAATGCTCTAACACCCACATTGTTGATTTCTTTGCCGTAGGAGCGATCTTGGTTGGGCTTGAATCACCTAACATGAATTCTTCAAGGTAGTTTTGACTTCTATTTTCCTTTTATTCCTGTAATGCTTTTCCTACTTTAGATGTCCGTTACAGTTAAGAGAAACAGTTTCCTATTGTGTTGCCTCTTTTGTTAATTTATAAAAGGAAACTCTTATGTTTTATTAAAAAACATTTTGTTTTTGAAATAGAATGTGGTTCATGGAATATGGGAAAGAGCCCTCCTTCCCTATTCCATGATCATTATCAAGAGACTTTATTGCTACCAACAACTAATCATCTCTCACTTATAATATGAGTCGAATCATGATACAATAGTTCTCTAACACTATTCATTGGCTTTCCTAATAGTATCATTTTCTAGTTGTACTAAAGTATAACTGTCATGGGTTATTCTCGTTATATAGTTTTTGTAATGAATATACTTTTCCTACATAACAACTCATGTTTATACTTCTACACAACTGAAAACCCTAAATATGCCTTAACCTCATACTAGTAACATGTTTAACAAACTTATCTTCAAATATACCTTTCGTCAAGGGTTTGCTGTCATATGTAGGAAGGTAAAAGACAAATATTTTATTTTTTTATTATATCATGTACATAATGATATTTTGTCATTATATGTTTGTTCCTCACACTATCGGCTCTACTCTTTATCATCAGAATTGTGATTGCATTGTTGTCAAAATAAATGACAATTGACTCATTGTTTATGTCCAAGTTTAAATCACAAATAAAACGACTTATCCAAATGACACTCATTGCAATCATACGACAAGAACTTTGTTTCTTAGATTACCAAGAAACACCACCACCTCTAAGAAAAACTTAACTGAAAGTTGATTTTTTGTAATCTTTGCTCATAGTAAAGTAACCATGTAAGTATCTAATTATTTTTAATTCACGTGCTTAATAACATAGATTCAAATCCCTTGTTCCTTTTATATATCTCTAGATCCTCTTTACAACAACATAATGTTGTCAACCAAAATTACTTGATATCTACTCCCGATTCTAACAACATAACGTAACATACATCAAGCTATCAATATCTTGAGCATAAGAAATATTTGGTTTTTCTTTTCTATCTCTTGGACAATCAACTTTACTAAGCTTTACCCATTTTCCAACGGCATAGTAGCAAACTTTCAGTTACCCATTCTAAACGTTTTGATATACTTCTTGACTGAGACATAATACTCTAGATGCTCTATCACGTGTAATCTTTATATCTAAGATGTGGGATATTACTATCATATCATTTATTTCGAACTTGAAACTTAACCATGACTTGATATTGACAATCATACTATTATCATTACTAGTCAAGAAGATGTCATGTACATTAAAAAATACGATGACAAAATGACTCCTACTATTCCAAACATAAACACAATGATCTAGATGATTAGCCATGAATCCAAGTTCTACACAAACTTTGAAAAATCAAATACCATTGATGAAGTGGTTATTTTAAGCTATATAAAGATTTCTTCAACTTATATACCATGTAATTGTGACCTTTAATTACATAACATTCTAGCTATTTCACGTAAATATTCTCATTAAGGTCACCATTTAGAAAAACAATTTTTACATCTAGTTGATGTAAATCCAAATCCTAAAAGGTAGCAATTACTAAAATTATCCTTATTGATATAAACTTTGTAATAGAGAAATATATATCAACATAATCAATTCTCAACTTTGTAAAAAATCTTTTGCAACCAACCTCACTGTAAATTTTTCTATGAAACCATCAACTTTGTATTTCATTTTTAATACCTATTTATAATCATTTACTTTTTTTTCTTTTGGCAGAACTACCAATTTCCAAACTTTGTTTTTCTCAATTAATTTAATTTTTTCATCCATTGCCTTTACTTAATTTGGTGATTTAGATGAGCTCATTGTTTCCTGATAATTTAAGTTATTAGTTACTTCATGTAAATCTACTGAAAAACAAGTCTTCGATGCTAAGAAAGTACGATAATCCTTTAAGTAGGATGGAATATCTCATAGTCTTTTATAACCACTTAATGTTTCAGTGTTTAATAGAAGATTATTTGATTTTGTTTCCATGGGTTTAAATGATGATTCATCAATATCTAAAAGATTATTGTTATTATCATCATTATCTATAAGAATATCATTCTTAGAATTCAACATCCCTACTTTCTAACAACCTGAGGTCCTTATGATAGAAGTGATACCCTTTGATCCTTTTAGATATTCAATAAAAATACACCTCAAAGATATACTATCTACTTTATCTCTAGATTGGTGTAAGATTTTTGCATGTGTTATAGGTCCCTACCTCTATAGGTGACTAAGGTTAGGTCTTATACCTCCCTACAACTCATACAATATATTAAATATAGCTTTGCAGGAAATATTGTTTAAGATATATATGGTTTTAGATACTACCTTTCTGCAAAATGCTTTTAGTAGAGAAATATTTCTTAACGTGAACCTTGTCATATATAAAATTAGTTATACTGTTTTGTGGAGGTGTCCTAAGTATTGTACTTTACTTAAATATAACATATTCTTTATAATATTCAAAAATCTCAATTGAGGTTTATTCACCACTCGATCGGACCTCAATACTTTAATTGTACATCCTAGTTGATTTTCAAATTCTTGATTATATTCTTTGAATGTGTCAAACACTTAAGATTTATTTGATAAGAGTATATATAATCATATCTTGAATAGTCATCAATAAATGTTATAAAATAAACTTTCTCATGACACGACATTATTCTAAAAGGTATGCAAATATTAGTGTCAATAATTTCTAATAAACTTATGACTCTCCTTATTTCTTTAAGAAATGATTTTCTTGTCATTTTTTCTTGAATGCAAGCCTCATATTTATTAAATGTGGTTTCATCAAATCTAGGTAATAACTTAAAGATTGCAAATTTCTTTAACTTATTTAGGCTAATATGTCCTAGCCTTTTATGTCATACATTCACATCAACAAATATTGCACACACCCCTACAACAACAACAACTAAGCCTTTTCCCATAGTAGACGGGGTCGGCTACATAAATTCTTTGTTTCCACGGAGCTCTGTCATGTGTCATGTTAGCAGTTAACTCACAATAAGTTAGATCATTCTTTATTGTTTCTTTCCAACACTTTTATGGTCATCCTTTATCTCTTTTAATACTATCTAAATTTAGTTTTTCATACCTTCTTACAGGTTCTTCTTCTGATCTTCTTTCAATATGTCCAAACTATCTTAAACGATATTCTCTCATTTTATCCTCTATTGGTGATACTCCTAATTTGTTTCTAATAACCTCATTATGTATATGGTCTTTTCTTGTATGCCCATTCATCCATCTCAACATCTTCATTTCTGTCACAGACATCTTTTATACATGTTGATGGTTAACTGCCCAACACTCAGAACCATAAAACAGATAAGTCTAATTGTTGCTCTATAATATTTACCTTTTAACTTTAATAGTATCTTCTTATCACAAAGAATACCTTATGCTCCTCTCCATTTTAACCAACTAGCATTAATTTTATGCATAACATCTCCATCAATTCTTGACCCTAGGTATTTAAAACTTTTCTTTTGGGAGATGCAATGTGTGACAATTTTAATTTTTATGTCCTCTGAAGTAACCAAATGATCAAACTTACATTTCATATATTATGTCTTTGTTCTACTAAGTTGGAGGCCTTTGATTTTTAATGCTTCTCTCCATAGTTTCAATTTTCTATTAACTCTTTCCTTAGACTCTTTCACTAATACAATGTCATCTACAAATAACATACACCAAGGCACTTCATCTTGAATATGTTTTCTTAACTCATCAATCACTATTATAAATAAGTATGGAATTAAAGTTGATCCTTGATGTAACCCAATATTAACTTCAAAGAAGTTTGTCATTCCTTCATGAGTCCTCACACATGTTTTGCACCATCGTACATGTTTCTTATAAGGTTAATGTATGTCAATGGAATACCTTCTTTTTCTAAGGTTCTCCAAAGAACCTCCCTCGGTACCCTATCATAAGCTTTTTCTAGATCAATAAATATCATGTGAAGGTCTTTCTTTTTTTCTCTAAAATATTTCATAAGACGTCTCAAAAGGTTAATCGTTTCAACCGTAGATTTGCCTGGCATGAATCCAAATTGGTTATCTATTGTACTTGATACTTGTCTTAACCTACGTTCGATAACTCTTTTGCACAATTTTATAGTCCGAGTAGCTCGATGCACTCTTTTCTTCTTTATCCATTTTTTTATTTGTAAATCCATAACTAAAAGTCGATGTTGGGTGGTTAAACTTTCTCCTGAAATTACCTTGCAATCTTTACAATACGCACTATTTTTTTTTCTACAAATAAAGTAATCAATTTGTGTTTATGATAAGCCACTCTTATAAGTAAATAAATGTTCATCTCATTTTTTGAAGATTGTATCGACTATAAAGAGATCAAATGCCATAGCGAAATTTAAAATCTCCCTACCTTCTTCATTTATATCCCCAAAACTAAAGTTTTCATGAATACCTTGATATCCTAATGTCTCTTTACCGACATGTCCATTTAAGTCTCCTCCTAAAAAAATCATCTTCCTTTGTGTAATCCTTTGAATCACCTTATCTAACTCTTCCCCAAAAGTTGTCTTTACACTATCTTCTAGGCCTACTTGGGGTGCGTGAGCAACAAACTATATTCAAAACCTCTGCTCCTAATACTAATTTCAACATCATGATTCGATCACCATAGTGTTGTATGTCTACTACACTATCCTTTAAATCTTTATTTATTATAATACCAACTCCGTTTCGAGCATTTTCCTTACCTAGTACCATAATTTGAAACTTTTATCCTCTATCTCCTTTGCTTTTTCTCCAACCCACTTTATCTCTTGTAAACATAGAATATGAATCTTTCTCCAAATCATAGTATCTACCACCTCTATTATCTTACCAGATAATATTCTGATTTTTGAAGAACCAATACGAATCTTATTATCTAGGACTAGCTTCCTTACCCCCACATCCGTCTATATTTAAAATGTGAAGACCCTCTCTATAAATTATTCACTACATTCGAACGGCTATGTAGCAGGACTAACTTCTTTATCCACACCCATCCATGATGTGGGAACCCTCTCTCCAATTGATTCACTATATTCAAACGAAAATGTAATGACTCTTGCTTACTTATTACTGCATTCGGGTTGTACAACGTGTCACTAGATAGGAACGCCCCAAAGAAATGCTCATAATTTGTGTAATTCATGGTCTAAAAATTCGACAAAGTTTTACGCGAGCTGTCGAAAGCCTACTACAACCCTCCTCCTTTATCTAGGCTTGGGACCGACAATGCAAGGGTGATCCTTATATTGGCGGAGTTTATTTGTTTATCGATTGTTTTTTCTATAAATGTTCTTTCAGTAAGAAGATCGATTGATCAATAGCTCCTTCTCGAGTGCATGTATCCTCTAGTATGTTTACCCTGCAAACAAGCAAAGCTATAAGAAACACTGTCCATCGATTTCTCTCTCCCTCCCTCAAGCCAGTACTCACCTTATTTTCAAAACCATCTCCTAGTCAACCACTAGAGCGACCCATCATCGCATGGCCCTACCATTCTCCATCATCAACCACCATCCAACAGAAGATCACCCTGGATCGAGCCCACCTTGAGCCCAGAATTGCCCCTGCTGCTAGCTACCACCGAGCCAACCAAAAACATTGTCCACTGCTCCATGCCACCTTCACAGTATTGCCCACAAACCTAGAGCCCTCATCACCTGCCTCAACAATCTCTCTGTGTTGGTCAACCGAATACCACAATCGGTTGCCTTTCCTTGTACCTCCCAGTCGCCTTCCACACGACACAGCCCATCGGCGGGAAAACCTCCCATCAAAGTGCCTCAGCCGGCAAGCATCCCACAGTTGCTGGCCCTCCGTTTTCCTACAGACAAAAGAAATGAGGGCCTCAAGCAATCGCACCGCCTCCCCCTCGTTGTTCCTCCCTCTATGCTGAACAAAACAAGGGCCTTAATCGTGCCCTAATCCCTAAAACAATCAAGTCTGATCGGATCCAACTAAGCGGATCTAATCTACTCCATTTGATCTATGTGTTCAGAAACAAACACTTAAAGCCATTTTATCTATACGTGATCCGCCTCGTCCGATCCAAAATCTATGGATCCATGTTTTAAAAATCTGTGATGTCATATACAAATCCTATCCAGCTTCATCTAAACCGAGTCACAACCTTTTTTTGTATCCACAAACCCATATCCCAAATCCCTTGGATTGGATTCGATCATATTCAACAGAAGATCGATCATTGCTCGACATAGCAAGAAGAACTTCAACAAAAAGAAAACATACGATGACACAAGAAAAGAAGTAGAGTGTTAGGAGGTATTTTCCATTTAGGTTTCATCTTTTTATTCTCTCTCCTTTCATTTCTCCTTCTAAGAGCATCGTATCAACGATTGAGGTTCTATGAAACAAAATTTTGAGTGATCTCGTGGGTCTACCAATTTTTTGTTTAATATAAATTTGAATATACTTTTATTTAGTAACTTAACTAACATTTACTCACATTATGCATGTCCTGTAGGGCACCATTAACTAGTTCACACACCCAGGTACAAAGGCACTTGTGCACAAAATTTGCTCCTATTTGCTTGCTTGTATATTTGTTTGGTGACACTTACACATTCACCTAGACTAATATTAGCATAAATCTCTTTTTAATCTGAAATATCTTTCTGCTATCATTACAATACTTGACCCAAGGGTAAAGCGAAATCCTTATCTCATGATTCTCCAAAGTCTATAAAGCTCACATGATTAGATCTTGAGCTAATTGATGATGCTACCTCATCAAACAAGAAATCTATTAGACCTAAGGTAAACTAGAAGTTGAACTAGAAGCTTTGAGGAGTCAATTGAAAGAGATCCAATTAACCTACAAGATTATACAATTAGAAAAAAAAGCAAAGAAAACAAAAAGGTAAGAACGAGGAGTGCTCTACCTCTAGAGAAAGCTCTTGATAATACAAACATGATGAAAGTGAAGAGGAGGGTAAACCAAAGAAAAAAAGATAATCAAACTCAAGGAGAAGAAAACTACTTACAAGGAAGAGGTGAAATGGACAAAGAAATATTCAAAAATGAAATTTTTAGAAGATGTACCAAGTAATCTTTCAAAAGAAAAACAAAGATAAAGGGAGGTATGACATTGAAGACTTTCTATTGGCGAACTATGAAACCGCTAGCGATGATGAAATCTCGAAGTTCCACCAATTTGATGGTCACAGAGATCCCAATTCACACCTCCAATTGTTTACTAGAAGAGCCATTAAGAAAAAGAAGCATAGTCCTAAATGGATCTATTGATTCTCTCATAGTATGAAGGGTGAAGCCTATAGGTGAATGGTGAGACAAAACCTAAGTCAATTATGATCCTTTGAAGACCTAGCCATATCCTTTATAGAAAGGTTTCGTTGCAACATAGAGGTTGTACCATAGCATGATGTAAATTCATCAAAGTGCCTCAACCCGCAAGCATCTCACCGTTGATGACCCTCCATTTTTCTACAAACAAAAGAAAGGAAGGCCTTAAGCAATCGCACCGCCTCCCCCTTCTTCTCCTCTCCCTCTTTGTTCCTCCCTCTATGGTGAACAAAATAAGGGCCTTAATTGTGCCCTAATCCATCAAGCAATCATGTCGGATTAGATCCAACTAAGTGGATCAGATCTACTCTATTTGATCCAAGTGTTGCGGATCAAACACTTAGAGAGTCATTTTATATATACCTGATCCGCTACATATGATCCAAACTCTATGGATCCATGTTTTGAAAATCTGCGATGTCATCCAACTTCATCCTTTTTCTATCCAAAAACCATAGCCCAAATCCCTTGAATTAGATTCAATCATATTCCTTTGCTTAAAGCTCATTCTAAGTTGGATCAAGTCGAACCCAATCCAAAACTCACTTCTCCTAGTCTAGCATCAAGTCTCATGTAAAGCTCACCAAATATCTAAAGAATTCAGATTTATTCAAACACTCAACTTTGGTAGCGCGAAAGATTGCTTGACAGAGTAAGAACTTTAATGAAAAAAAATTGTATCATAGCATAAGAAAAAAAGTAGAGCATCAAGAGGTATTCTCTTTTTGAGTTTCATCTCTTAATTATCTCTCATTCTAAGAGGATCATATTGTAGGTCAAGATTTTATGGGACCTAAAATTTGCGTACATCTATGTAAAATAGTAGTTTTACCAATACCGTTGCAGCCATAGTCTTGAAAACATGGGCAGTATAAGTGGTTTACGAAAGGGCTAGAAACCCCTTTCGGCTTCTCTTAAACCTCGAGTTGAATGGAATGGAAGAGGTTGAGTGAGCAAACAAGAAAATTATAAGGTGTGAGGGAGAGATGGCTATCTATGGCGGCTGTCGGAGACTAGTAGACTAATTTTCTGCCTCATATCTCACCAGATCGATGTTGTGAACCAGCATATCTACCATGTTATTGGGATCTCGTAGGCGGTGTTTGGATTCACCCCTTCCTCCCTTTTCTTGCTTTCCTATCACCGAGAAAAAAGGAGAAATTGTGTTCCTCTTCTTGTTTTGTGTTTATCGATCCCTGATTTCTTCACTTTCTTTATAAACACAATGAGACTAAGGGACGACAAGAATGCTTAGGAGAACAACAAGAACAACAGATAAGATCTGCTATTTTTATATACTCATTTATATATATATACATATTATATAGAGAGGTTAGTATATACGCATATCAATCCATGCATAAACATCCTTTTAAATCTCAATTGTTTGATCGGCGAGATCAATGGTTAAAGTTTAAATATCAAAAGCAAAAAAGTATATATGATACTTTTTGCAGGTGCAATAAATGTGTCCAATATAAGTTGTTTTTTTACTCAAATATCTCAATTGTTTATCTTCAACATTGGATGACTGAGATCTTTGAGAATGTTTAATTATGGATTGATGTGCGCATATACTAATTTTTCATATTATCTTTTCTTCTTTTAGTCGAACTCAAAACTTCTCTTGTATGATGTAGGTGGCTGAAGATAGAAGTTGAGTACTAGTGTATAGGGCAAACCAGATAAGTATTCTATTTGATAGCCTATGTTTTTTTATTTGTAAAAGTTCAGTTCAAATCTATGATCGGTGTGCGATCATAGATGAGAATCGGTGATTGTAATGATCTTTTCCTTTTGGTTTCTTTAGAAAGAAAGAGAAAATCAAAAAGAAAGAAAAGATGGATAGGATTGATATAAGATGTGATCGAACATTTCAACCTTCCTTTTTTAAAGGCCTTTCTTGGTTTTTTAAGTGTAAAATAGAAAAAAAGGGAGAACGCAAAATGATTTGTGACACGCTTATCAACGTAGTTGATCCGTAGTCAAAAGTAAAGAAGAGAAAGTTCAATCATACCAGTGTTTGATGTAATTCGGTATAAATTTTCCTTCTTTTTTATTTCACTCCTTTTTTTGTTTCAGACTCTATATTCTTCCAAATTAGAATCTTTTATTTGGAATCTTTAGCAAGAAATGTAGTCAAATAAGACTAATGTCTGTTCAAGTAATTTAGTCATGCTTCTATTAAATCCTTTCTATCTTTAAAGTTATGAAAGAATAAAAAATAAATTTTGTATAGACCTATGAAAATCTGTACAAAAACTAGTGCTTTGAACTATACTAAGTATAGATGGAAGCATACCTTGATCGAGCATTTAATAGCTAATCTCGTTGTAGATTTAGACATTTGTTGATGCTTGCTTGGATTGACTAAATTTTGACACCAATTTTGATTTCTTTATAGTGGGAGTTATCACCCTTGAGCTTGAATCTCCTGATACGGCTTTTTTAAGTGGTTTTACACATGAGAGAGAGGAGTTGGAGAGAGTAGAGAGATAATGAATCTCATAGTTTGTAACTATTCTATGTTTCTTTTATTCCTATAATGCTTTTCCTACTTTGGATGTCTACCTGTTGTGTTGCCTCTTCAGTTAATTTATAAAAAGAAATGGTTATGTTTTATTGTAGAAACATTTTGTTTTTAAAATAAAATGTGGTTCATGATATATGGAAGGAGGCCCTCCTTCCCTATTTCATGACACTTATCAAGAGGTCTTATGGCCACTAATAATGAGGAGTTATCACACTGAATATGAGTCGAAGTGTCTAACGATATTTTGAGCTCAACTCACATATTGCTTTAATGATTGGGGGCAAAACAAACATATAGGTAGGATCACCTACCGAATCAACTCCTATTATGCAAAACATTTTGCGATGAATATTAGATCTTTCATAGGATTACCATGAACTTCAAACAACAATAAAAATTTGTCACAAACATAAATTGATCTATTGGTTGTGATACACCTACCATTTTGCGTAAGTAACCTTAATGACTTTACAATTAGGGATGACAATATTGACCCGACTGTTGTGACCCTACCCATCACGAGCCATATAGGGTGGGGATTACCAAGTTTGGGTTCAGGTAAAACTGAACACAACAAATGAATGTTTTAATCAATTAGAAATTGGACAGGTAGAGAATAATAATGAGATATTGAAGTAGTTAGGATGAAATGAGGTCGGTTAGGGATAAGTACACAACACAAATATAGATATATAAACACATAACATATATATATATATATAGAGAGAGAGAGTATAGATCCATAAAAATTAAAGTACCCATCACAATCATTTGTTCTTTGAGATGATGAAAAGGAAAGAATTTAATGCATGTAGGTGCATTAAATGACACCTACAAAAGTATTTATTTTTTTATTTCAAATCTACCAATAGTGGGTTCCTTGTGGTTCTTTGTTTTTTTTATGTTTCATAAATCTAGTCTATATATATAGGATCTTGCCCGCCAATGATGTTGCTCACTCATACCTAACAATTGCTTTATGAGAGCATAAGTATAATAACATTTTTTCTTTGTATATTTTTAAATACTTTTAAAAAATTTTAAATCACCACAATTAGAAATAAATGTTGAAGATACACAATTTGTTTTCATTTATTTTCTTTATTGTAAAAAGATTTTTTATTGGTTTTATCATGAAAATCAAACTCATGTCAGAATTCACTTGGTATAATCCAATAAAATAATCTCAAAGTTTTTATATATTAATATTAGTTGATTGATGATTATGAGACTAAAGTTTAAAGTTAATTTTTGATACCCTAATGCAGAATGGAAAATTCTATTATTAACTAAAGCGGAAATGAAAATGAATGTTAAATATTTATATTGTGTATAAATTGACAAATACAATAAAAATAAACACTCATCCTGTCTACAGGAGTATTTACAAGTGAGTACTGTGCTCAAATGACTGCACTAAAATTTTATTCCAAGCTTGAGCTTGTGGTTCAGTATAAGCTTTGATCTTCTTGAGTATTATAAGTAACTTATGATATTAACTGTAATCATAAATAATATATATATATATATTTTTTATATTATTTATTATATTTTTTTATATTTTATTTTTTAATCATATGTAAAAAATGTAATTGCAATACTTTTTATATTTTTAAAAAAAATGTTAAAATCATCTTTTCTTATTATAAATATCTAAATGTTATGCTATTATATCATTTTTTTAAATAATAATAAATTTAATAATAAAAATAAAAAAGTCTATTTTAATGAAAATATAAAAATAAAAACATACCTAATGCTGTAATCAACTATGCAACATTAACTTAATTAGTAAACTTATGATCTCAATTAGTCCATAGATGTATGGAGGTGTAGAATTAGATATATATTAAGAAAAGATCTTATCTACAATTAAGAACTTAATTGCATGTAGATTTACTTAATGAATTCAACCTGCTTAAGTCTTATGACTCATAAGTCCATAATGAAAAAAATCTGATGATAAAAAAGAAAAAAAGAAGAAATTAGAATTCTTAATTTCTCGACGTTGTCAGATTCACAAGCAACCGGTAACTTCTAAGAAAAGAAAAATTTCAGCAAAAAAGAAAAAACCCAATGGAAAGAAAAAAAGAGAGTATAACTACGAACTCTAATGCCTCCTCTGTATTCTTCTGTTCTCTGTTATCAATAACACTTCAACCATTGAGAGCGCCAGTTTCATATAGCATTACAAACCAGCCTCTGAGATCTCGACTGATTTTTAATGCTTTTTCCCTGTAGGAGTATCGAATTGTTTAATGCATTAAACACCAATAATTGTTATGTGTAATATTTTAAAAGTAGTTAACCACCCCTAATTTATCCTGTTGTAATCCCGTATATTAACAAGTAACCTAGACCGAGTAGGTAAGAGTTGAACATTTATATATGTCTAAATTTTTGTGCTCATGATAGAGATAATCGATTGATTTATATGGTCTGTTCATAATACTCGAAGTATTTTTGTCACTAGTAGGTCGTTGGGAATAATTTGGATTAAACGATATCATAATAACTAGTAGTTTTATCATAAATCAAGTATTCAAAATGAGATCAAGGAATTTATTTATTGAGTTTACGAGTCTGAGTTTGTGCTCATAATGTTAGTCTTGTGTTTTCTATCTATTAAGCTATTTCCATAAACTTCTTTAGTACTATCTAGCCTGAGGTGTCTTCTGGTAAAGATCAGTATAACAAGTCATTTTAGGTTGTCATAAACCACTTAAGGCGAGATTCTCTCATTCTTTTTGAGCAATACGATGAAACTGAGTGTTGATAAAAAACTTATGTCTCATGCATTATTTCTAATCCTATCTTGTCTAGTACTTATTAGAATGATAAATAAATATTCCTCATTAACTCGCATAAAAATAATCATGTTCTAGACTGCAAAAAACTGTTTGTTGACATTTCCAAGATTTAGATATTAGTGGGAGAAAGTGATCTGACCTTATAAGTCATGATACAATGATTAGGATCAGGGAACGTAAAATGTATATGCCTTATCGTAACTAAATAAATAGCCCATAATACTAATAAAGGCATTGGCATCCGTCAAGGCATCCATTTCGTGACGGTGATGAGAGCGAATCAGATAATATCAGCAGCAGAAGAATCAATGGGACAATGGACACTGATGCCCCGGGGAGAATATTCAGTGTTGTACGTAATGTACTGAAGGACATTTAAATTGCGAGTATGGTTAACCTACCGTGTTTCGAGAATATACATATTCTGACACGCAATTAATGGAAGCAGAGAGTGTAATATATTTGATATAAGGTAGAGAATTCATATATATCAAAACTACGCGATGAAAAGATGCTTTTGAAAAGGCTCGTATATGTAAAGTTACCTGCTGAAGAAATCAACATTCGCTGTAAAAAACGGTAAGCGGTATGAGCAGCCCGGTCATTGTTATTAATGCAATAACCCAGGTTTAATAATAACGTTGCTAAAAAATGGTAGACATTTGGTTATTGGAAAACAATTCAACGTTCTAGTCTGCTATAAAAGTAATACGTTAACACAAATTGGCTGGTTTTATTCAAAAAATTAATTACGCATGGTAAGCTCAACCGCCCGCTTAAAAAGTAAGTTTATCTTCAAACAATATCAAGATTTTCGTGCTCAAGATATCATTGCATGCATTTTAGGGAATATTTTATTTTCATAGTAAGATCTCGCCTCATTCCATATAAATATTTCAGGCAAATCGATGAGCACTTGAGCTTCCATGCCCCATTTTTGTGCTGACAGTCCACCACACCTCATTTGTTTCTTACAAAGTTCCCGAAAACATATTTATTCGATTTATAAACTCTTAAAAACTTTCAAGCTAACGTTTGAAGAATGCATGACATTGACTTGAAATATCATAAAGCCTAAAAGTACTTCAAAACAACAAAATCCCCCACATATTTCAAAAGTTTAAAGAAATATTTAAGAAAGTTTTAAAACAAGATTTTTTCCCGAGTTAACACCATAGGGTGTAAATGCATCGATCCTGTCTTTCGACTATGAACCAGGGCACTTCTGACGGATTTGCATGACATAACATACGTTGAGTTGGTGAAGTAAAACTTCTATGAACCAAAAACACATTTGTGTATATTACTGTAGGTTCACTACCACACTCACACCCCACAATTCGTTGTTGTCAATTGTGTTATACTAATAGGTATACGCGACTACCGGTAATTCATGAGTGCTCTAGATATGCCATAATCTCATACAAGCGGGTCCCTACTTAACACTCATATATGGTGATTTCATCAAGTGTAATGTCGCAAATCATACACTACCCATACAGGACATGAAAATCATTTCAAAGCTTTTAAGCTTATCCTCTCAATAATGCATAACACATCTCACACCATAGGAAGCGGACAAAGATATTAGTACTAGCAGAACTAACAAGTGACTTGTTTTACACATATACGAACCTTCTTCATGGGATTCCAATCACAAAGGTCAAGTTACCATCATCAAGTAATTTCAAATTGGCTTAAGTTCCATTCCCTCGATGTTTCCTTATATTGGTTTCCTCCCAAGAGGCTTTGTCGAGGATCGGCTAAGTTCACTTCTCTGACTTCACATAATCAATTGATATTGTTCTATCTTTTAGCATAGCTGCTTTACCACATTATGCCTCAATTGTATATGTCTATTTTTACCATTGAAGGTCTTATTCTTTGCAATGGCTATTCTTGCACGCTTGACAATCACAATGCATTGACACTCGATTTGCACGGTTAGTTTTATTCCTAAAGGAATATTTCTGCCAAGAAGTTTTAACCACTCTCAAACCACTACACTAGCCAACCTGCGAGCTACAAACTCGACTCCATGCAAAGTGGATCTTGCACTAATAGTTTGTTTGGTCGATCTCCATAGTAGCACCGCGCCACCACCAAGTGTGAATACATAACCACTAGTAGATTTTGTCTCATCCGAATCCGAGATCCGGCTTAGTATCACTATATCCTTCTAATACAAATGGGAAATCCACTATACACTATACCATGCAGTTCATACGGTACCTCTCAAATATCTCACCGAATCCGACAAGCCGCACCTCAGTGATCCCGATTTAGACTTTGAGTATAACGACTCATCTCCCCACAAGATATGCTATGTCCTGTCTCGAAAAATTCATTAAATGTAATAAACTTCAATAATTTGGGCATACTCGTGATTGAGCAACAAAATCACCTCTATTCTTTTTAAATTGAGAGTTAGAATCATAAGCAGCACCTTTCACTGGCTTCTATTGAGTCATAATGACCAAACTTTCTAAAAGGTGAATAACAAGTTTGTAAATTGAAGCCAAGGCTATCAAAATCCGAATCGAAGAAATTCTGGTCACGGAGCAAAATGTATCAAAATAATCAATATTTTGTTTTTGTGTAAAACCTTTTGCTACTAATCTAGCTTTGTATTTTTCAATCGAACCATCAAGATTATATTTTCTTTTAAAAATCACCATTTTAGCAAATGTATTTTTCAATCCTTCAATCAAACCATTAATTTAGTGTAAACATATTTATCAACTTCAATAGAAGTAAAACCATCATCAATCAATATTTGATTAAATTTTTTCATGCCATTGTTTTGGTGCTTGTTTCAAACCATATAAGGATTTGAGAAGTTTACAAACTTTATTTTCTTGACCACAAATTACACATCCTTCGAGGTTGTGTCATATAAATTTTTTCTTCCAAATCACCATTTAAGAAAGTAGTTTTAACATCCATTTGGTGAATAACAAGTTTGTAAATTGAAGCCAAGGCTATCAAAATCCGAATCGAAGAAATTCTCGTCACGGAGCAAATGTATCAAAATAATCAATGCAATCAATTATTTTACAACCGCGAGGAAGGTCTATTAATTTTCAAATTTTGTTATCCATTATTAAGTCAATCTCATATTAGATGATCTCATTCCAAAATACCGAATCAAAAGAATTCATAGCTTGTTCATAAGTCTCGAGATCATTTTTCATGTTATAACAAAATAACATATAACTCACAATCATAAGTTCCTTCAACTAGGAACATGTGAAAATCCGGTGCAAAGGTCTTCACCATTTACTTTGTCTAGGCATTAGACTCTTTATATTAACATTACTTGTTTCAACATTTTCTATATCATGTTCATTTTCATGAACATGTCACGTAGATCTAATAATTAAGATAAATTTATCTTCTTAAAAAAATAGCATCTCTTGACTTTATTACTGTATTAATAGGATATGAGTCATTTGATTCAATTACAATGAATCTATATGTCTTATTATATTCACCATATCTCAAAAAGATACATTCAATTTCTCTTTCACCCAACTTCTTTCTTTAGTTTTGAAACTTTAACAATAGCCCTACAACCCCAAACTTTAAGAAAGTTTAGGTTAAGACTTCTTTTATTCCTAAGTTTATATAGAGTTTTTTTTTAGAATTCTATTTAAAATAAAACAAACAGTCAATAATGCTCCACCCTAATAACTAAATCAGTATATGACAACATAGAATTTACAATTTCTTATAACACTCTATTTTTCTTTTCTACCATACTATTTTTTTGTGGAGAATAAGGAGTCATAGTCAACTAGCCAGTGAATCTTGCACTTGAGCTTGAACCTAGAACAATGGAGCGAGCCAGGAAGAGCAGCGGAAAGACGAGCCCCTGCTCCACGCGTGACGAGGCGCAGGCGCGTGTCTTAAGTGCTAACCGGTCTCTTTGACTAAGACATCAGGTCGCGATATTGGTGAGCTGCTGGTCTCACACTGAGGTGGCAAAGGGGCCATCCATCCGTAATGCGCAAGGCAAGTTCGAGATGATGTATGATTCTTGAAAACTCAAAATAACTAGGATTATAGTATCTCCTCCCCTATCGGTTCTCAAACACTTGATGAAAGTTTTATATTGAAGTTTCACTTAGTTTTGAAAATCTTAAACTTTTTCAAAACTTCATCATTTGTATAGATTAAATATACATATTAAGATCTAGTGTAATCATCAATAAAAGTTGCAAAATACATATTTCCTCCTATTCTTATCTAACCATATAAATCACAAACATCTTAATAAATTAAATCTAAAATTTTGAAACTTTTTTCAATTCTTGAAAATGAGAGTCTAGTGATTTTAGTTCGCATGCAAGTGGAACATGAATGTATTGATTTATCAATTTTTTTAATTAAATATGATTTACCCATTTCATGTAATATTTTAAAATTCACATGCCCCAAAAGATTGCACAAATTTAACAAGTCAACATTATAAGTATAAACATCATTGTTATTGAGATTCAACTTGAAGATAAACTCACATAGATAATCCTTTTTAACAAACATATCTCTCTTATACAAAATAAACTTGTCACCCTCAAATACACTTTAAACTCATAGTTATTAAATAAGGAAACTAATATCATTTTTTTCTCACATTTAGTATAAAGAGCGCATCCTTAAGAGTAAAAACTTTATCTGAAGTAAATTAAAGTCCAATCATTCCTTTGCTTTTCATTTGAGCCATAAAAGTATTGCCCGTGTATAAAACCAGTTCATCTTGTTCAACTAAAGTTTTGAAGATACTTTAATTTTTGCACATATGACAAGTATCACCGGAGTCTACCCGCCAAGATTCATTATCTTCTATCATATTTACTTTTGATATGACGACAACAACATTGTCCTTAAAAAAATTAGGACTCGTCTTTATTCAACTTTTTAAATTATCAATATTAATTATTATATTGATCAGGTTTTCTACAATAGTAGTATTGACTTTTCTTTTTCTTAGACTTGATATTCCTACCGTTGTTTCTATAATATTTTTTGAAATCCCAATTTCTTTTCTTTTAAGTCTCTATAGACTTAGCTTCCCCCATGACAATGACTTTTCTTGAGTAGATTGGTCTTTTGAATCATCTTACTTTCAGTATTCTTCCTCAAACTTAAGATGATTGATCAATTACTTAAAAGAAATGTCTTTTATCTTATGTTTTAAAGTTCTTTTAAAATCTTTCTAAGGAGGATGAAATTTGTCTATAATAGAGGAGACAATGATGGTTTCATCAATGCTCATCTTATGTTGCTTAAAATTATTCAAGATCCGTTCAAGCTCATGCAATTACTTTATAACCGATCCACCATCTACCATCTTATAATTATTGAAACGGATAACAAGAAATTTGTTACTTTTGGTATCCTCCATCATGTACCTCGCTTCAAGTTTGTCCCATAAGCCTTTTGCATATGCCAATGTTTGATAGGTGTCAAATACAACATCTGACATACCGTTGAGGATGTGTCCCATGTAAATATAATCATGATTATCTCACTTTTGTCGTTTGTGGGTTTTTTTAAGAGTCTCATTCTCCTTCTTCTATGGTCTTGAGGTAGTGAGAACATACACGACCTTTAATGTGGTAAGAAGAAAGTGCATCTTCTTTTACCACCATTAAATTTATCCAACTTGATGAAATCAGATATCATCTCTGGAAAAAATAACTATATTGGCAAATAAACCTAAAGATTGTTGGAGTTGATCTCTTGCAAATGATATGATTCTTAAGTAGTCGGCACTCGAGAGATCAAATTTAACACCCTAAAAAGAAGGTTAGGATAACATTATTTTTTAAAATATGATAAACACTTACATAGGTTTATTTTCCACCACCCATATCAAATAATCAAAAGCAATGGACCTTGACAAACACCTTCAGGATACAACAAAGATCCCCAGTTCGTCTTTTCTTTACCGCAATCGACAAAATAAAGATGATGATGTTGCAAATCTAATTAGTGCTACAATAGGACTTGCAAACTCTCCTAAAAGACTACGTAGGAAAGGGCTCATACAATAAGAGAAAAAGTTGGATGAATGTTGTTTACAATATCACTATATATAGGTATGTTGAAGATGTAACTCATGATATGCTACTAATGACCATAATTATCACTGAAGAAGGTAACTCTTAATGCTATAACATGGATGCTAAATATTCAAAAGTTACAATAACTTCATGTGCTATTATTGAGTATGATTATTACTCAAGTAAGTGGATCTTAATAACAAAATATGGTCAAAAAATGCTCAAAAGTTACAACCACTACTATGCTACTAATAACCATAATTATCACTCAAGTAAGTGACTCTTAATACCAAAATATGATTAAAAAATACTTATGAGTTATGACTACCACATGTGTTGCTAATGAGTATAATTATCACTTAAGTGACCCTTAATGCCACAATATGACTAGAAAATGCTCAAGAGTTACAGTTACTTTGTGTACTACTAATGGAAACAATTATCACTTAAGTAAGTAGCTCTTAATGTTACAACATGGTTGCACCCATAACCTTCACTAAATATATTTTGATATTTTGAAAATCACCCAACATCCTTGCCATCGTCGCTTCCGCCTAAAGCCACCATCACTTGCCCGACATGGTCGTCTCTTTGCTCCTTCCTCTCTCTCACTGTTTGGGCCTAAAGCCCCTTCATCGTCCTTGCCCTAGGCCTTTCTATGGAAATCCGAATTGGATTTGATCTTATTGTTTGGACCCAATCCACGTGTTTTGCCCGCAATAGCTTTGGTCATCATCCTTTTTTAGATCCATACTCAATCCATTGGCTCAATTTGGTTTATCAAAATGGACCTTTACTTGGCGGAATAAGAAAAACTTCAGTTAAAAGAACTCAAATTGATCCATTGGCACGTAAGGGAGAGAGTTATGAAGTATTCTTTTTAATAAGATTGTATTACATGTTGAAGTTCTACAGGTCTAAAAATGTGCATAAACATCCTTGCTTACATTAATACATGAATTTATTTCTTAATTAGTTTTCTAATTTGAGACTACAGCAACTTACTTGATTCCCAAAATTATGTGATTCCCCTTTGAAGTCATTTACAAGACCATTCAACTAAGCTGATGTGGTGAGAGAAGATTGGCTCTATCCATCGTTGATGATCCGCTAAATGTTCTTTGACATTCCACGTGGTATTTGACTTCCAACGGACTAGTGGTCAGACACATACAAGAACGTCTCCCTCACGTCATTCCTTCAAGTATAGGCGCCTAACTTTTCAAATATTACGGAAAACTGCCTACATTTTCAAAGTATATCTGAAGACGGTCTTTCTCCCAAAATCGATCACCTAAAATCATTGACTGATTAGAAAAGAAGTATCCATCGTTTAGTATCTTACTAACAGAAAGCTTGCAACGCAAGTAAGAGAGAACTTGGTTTGCAGTAATTGGACGCAATGTTATACAGTTGGGGTGCAAGTGACCAAGCTCAACTCAAGCTCGAGCTAGTGGAAATCAAACTTGCCCAATAAGCTCAAGAAAATTGCAAGCCTTGTCGAGCTATATATATAGTGATTGAATCTTGTTCATCACGGACGTTGTTCACTTGTTATTTTTTGGGAAATGAGTTTAACAACATTGTTCGTTGTTCTTTCGAAAAACCCTTAAATATTTTAAATTACTCTCGTGCCATTGACATTGTCAACTCATACATAACCATTGTTTTTTGGGTGTACGGGTATAATAATATTATCTTACGTAGTTTTTTAAAAATACTTAAAACTTTTTAAATTATACTCATGCCACTAAAAAATAGTGAGTGAATTTGTCAGTAACGAGCGAGAAATGATTTTCTTATATATATATATATATATATATATATATATATAGAGAGAGAGAGAGAGAGAGAGAGAGAGAGAGAAATTAGTCTATGTGCATGTCAATTCATGCTTTGATCTTTTTTTTTTCAAAGATCTCAATTATTCGATGTTAAAAAACAAATAATATCAAGTGCATTTATTCTACCTACAAAAAGTACAAGGTATTTTTTTATACCAAGTGCATGAACTACTCTCTCTTTATATAGAAAGAGAGGGAAATTGGATCTTGTCCATACCGACACCTACTTACTAAGTCATTAGACATGTTCAATTCTGAATTGCAGAAACTGGATCAAGACCAAGTTGGTTCTGGTTCCATTTCAAATCCAAAACCAACTAAAACCATCAAAGATGAACAAAAAGGAAAAGGAAAGGGGCAGAACCAGCGGTTTTGAGCTGCTGTTTCCCAGTCTCGTTCAGCCGGTTCTAAGTCTAAAGGATTGAACAATCTATTTAGGGAGAAAGCACTTTAACAATATTTGGAATATAAAGTACTCACAAATCTTATAAATTGGCAAAGAAGGTACAATATTCTAGAAATAAAATCAAGCACGGAAGTTGTAACATAGACACCATCGGTTCCAAACCGGTTTGGCAGTTCCAACCTGAAACAAATCGGGTTAAGAATCAATTGGACCAAACCAGCTCGAATCTGGATTTTCCGGTTCCAATTCTTTTTTTTTCTTTTTTCATTAGAATTTAATTCTTTTAATGTTTTGCTAGTTTGAGGAGTTTTAGGTTTTCAACTAGAACTATCGTGAAACCAGCGCTTCTGGAACAGTAACTTGTACCAACCACATCTACATTCATAAAAAGATAAAGAAAAACGAAATAACATTAAGATTTTCGCCGATGAGGCCTTCAATCATTTCCAGCACCTTTTATTCCAGATGATGCTAAATATATGTTTTTTATTAATATACTAACTTGGAATGGCAATTCACATTCTCAATCTAGGAAATCAACCAGCATTAGGAAGAAGACATAACTCGACGTGCCTGGTTCCGGTTTTCGCAAAACAATGAATTGGAACCTCACTGGGATTGGTCTGGTTTCAGTTTGAGACTGAAATCGCTCAGAACCAAAAAAGAAAATCATTAAAAATTTTGAAATTTTAAAAAAAGAAAAAGAAAATTTGTGGTTTGGCCAGATTTCAGTTCCATAGAAGGTAGATAGAAACCAAACCTGATGGTTTCGGGTATGGTTTCACGAGTTCCATTACTTGGCCTGTTCTGGTTTTGGTTGGAACCGGTCATGTTTAGACATAACCTATGAATGTCGATCATTATGTTGAAATGCTTGAAAATTTCGTAGAACCGCTCCACCAATCTTAATCCTATGATTGTCTCGTGATGAAAAATGTTTAGAGGCACACCTAGTCAGGTGAGGCAATCGAAGAAGATGACGATCTAAGGCCAAAACATGCCATTCACATGAAATAAGCATTTACATGACGAGCTATATCCCTAGAGATAATAATGTGACAGGTCAGGACGGGTATACCTATACCTGGCTTCAAACCCAAAATCTGGTTTTGTGTCCTGGGTACCACAGCACGTTATCCACGACGAAGGGCATGGGTTTGGATTTTTCTTAAGACAGGGAACAGACTGATGTGATGTGTCCTGTATCCCAGTATCAATATTAATAACATTTTTTAAATAAAAAATAAATTATTAAAAATCCAACCATCTGTAAATAATTAAAATCTTTAAGGCAAAGTAATTGAGATTTTAAAAAATTCAATCCCTCTTTCTCATATATATATATATATATATATTGATCGATAAGAAAGAGGTCTACATCAAAAGAAGAAAAAATGTTATATATATATATAGGATAATCTGCTTATCAATGACATTGTTGATCGATGTTTACTTTTTAAAATAATGAATATAATTTTTAAAGATTATAAAAATATTTAAAAATTATGAAGATCATTCGTTCTGACACTCAAAAGTAATGAGGCATTTATGAGTAGGATCCGGTCACTCATTTATTTTATATATATATATATATATGTTTAACGTATTTTACTAAAATGGTGTATTTGTAAATTAAAGTTGAATCAGAATTATTTCTTTCTGCATTGTTGTATCGAAGAAGCTGGCACCCCGCATGCGTATCTCTTGCGGGTCGTGTGAAACTTCGTACATCCCACGCTAAGGAAAGTGATCATCAAGGCGGCCTGAATTCCACCTTTGAATTTCTGAACAACGAAGAAATTTCGTCAATGATTAAGACGAATACATCTTTATAAACCCTCTTTTTATGCCAGAAAGCAGACTTGCTCTGAAATAAATTCTCTCTATAAAAGCCACACCCGTTATTCCACAATCCACATCAAAATCAAATCGCCATTGAAGAAGTACCTATATTCTCTCTCAGGAGATCATACCATGAAGAATAACTTCTCCCTCTTACATCACAACCATGAAACCATGCCTCACAATCAACAGAATGGAAGAGATCAGGGTCACGTCGACCGGAAGCAGAAACTGACCGGAAAACTTGGCCATGATGATAAGGATGAGAGCGTCCATGTCGAGGTCCGAAAGGTGTGGCGGCATGAAGAAGATATTGACAACAGTGCTGAGGCCTTCATCAACAGATTCCGCAAGCAGCTTCAGATCCAAAGGATGGAATCGATCGAGAATTACCATCAGATGCTTACCCGAGGAGCATGACATTCACCTCCGTCAACAACAATCTGTACCATCAATTGATGTCTTATCATACAGTGGAATTATTGGCTGTTCTATGAAATAGAATTTGTTTTACAGATATTGTATGGGGTAAGATTTGGATTGAGGGCTTTATGTTTAAGCTCCTTTTGATTCCAAATGCTGTGTTGGACTGATCATTTCAATCAGAACCTTAGGTTAAAGATTGCTTTACTATACGGATGTGAAGTGCAGCACATATATATTGCTTTGTTATTTATGATGAATTGTTGGGATAAAAATTTCCCATTGCATAATAAAGATAAGTAGATTGTTTGTAACGTTGCCCTTTCATGGTTTACGACGTTGGAAATGCATACCTAGGTTGAGGGATTGGTGTAGAGGTTAATGAAAAACGAGCAATAGCCCACCTGGCTAAGGGTCCACTCACCAACTGAAGGTCGTGAGTTTGATACCCAGGACCTAAGTCTAAAGTTTTGTGCATCTGACGGTAATTTATCATAAATAACAAAGCAAAAATTGGATACATGCACGAGTTAAGGTCCTAGGTCTAAAGTTTTAGGGCCTAAAGTTGATACTATAACGAGTTCAAAACTCCGGGGCATAAGGTCTTGCCCTAGTTGCATTTTACCCACAAGTCTTCCCATTGTACTCAAATTGAAAGAGATTAGGGAAATTGTTAGGTTTACTGCTCCAAGACGAGCCGACCCAAGAACCCTTGTTCTTTCCTAGACGCTTGTGTAGCGAGCCAAGCAAATAGCCTTGTTCAGAACGTGCAGAAGAATGAACTGCCATCCCTAAACCGACTTGAGATGATGGCCCTAGATTTACCTAAAGTTTTAATTTCTTTGAGAAGAAGTTAATCGAAAAACATTCCTTCATTTTCCTTTAATACTTATGCTAATGCTTTAGGAGAGAATTGTCATTTGATGGGATTTCCTTAGCCAAACCAAGCTAAACATATGGTTTTCCAGTTTACCTCATGTGGTTTAACACACCGAACACGAACTGGACGGGATGAGCCTAACTGAGTCCAACTATATACTAGCAGCTCAGTTAATTTACCAGCAATAGTTGGTTTGCAGTCTAGCATATGGGAATCTGCTTTCCCATTCAGTGTTTAGAATCCATATCCTAAAAAGTATCCAAATCCAAAAAATAAAAGCTGAATCTGGATTCAAGTGCAATTGAGTATTAAAAATGAGGATCCAACATGTTTTTACCGTGTAAACCTATGTTACCAAGGCCCATATCAATGCTGGTCACGGTGCTTGTACCATGGATTTTGCACATGACCTAAAGACATATGAAATGCAAATACGTACCACTTAGGAAATCAATAATACATACATGCATACTATTCACAAACCCCTACAACAACAACAACTAAGCCTTTTCCCATACTAGATGGGGTCGGCTACAGGGATCCTGTGTTTCCACAGAGCTCTATCATGTGCCATGTTAGCAGTTAACTCACAATAAGTTAGATCATTCTTTATTGTTTCTTTCCAACACTTTTGTGGTCGTCCTCTACCTCTTTTAATACTATCTAAATTTAGTTTTTCATACCTTCTTACAATCTTCTTTCAATATGTCCAAACCATCTTAAATGATATTCTCTCATTTTATCCTCTATTGGTGACACTCCTAATTTGTTTCTAATAACCTCATTATGTATACGGTCTTTTCTTGTATGCCCATTCATCCATCTCAACATCTTCATTTCTGTCACAGACATATTTTGTACATATTGATGGTTAACTGCCCAACACTCAGAACCATAAAACATGTCAGGTCTAATTGCTCCTCTATAATATTTACCTTTTAACTTTAATTGTATCTTCTTATCACAAAGAATACCTGATGCTCCTCTCCATTTTAACCTACCAACATTAATTTTATGCGTAACATCTCCATCAATTCTTCCATCACTCTCAAAAATTGACCTTAGGTATTTAAAACTTTCCATTTGGGGGATGCAATGTATGCCAATTTTAATTTCTATGTCCTCTGAAGTAACCAAATGATCAAACTTACATTCCATATATTATGTCTTTGTTCTACTAAGTTGGAGGCCTTTGCTTTCTAATGCTTCTCTCCATAGTTCCAATTTTCTATTAACTTTTTCCTTAGACTCTTCTACTAGCACAATGTCATCTACAAATAACATACACCAAGGCACTTCATCTTGGATATGTTTTGTTAACTCATCTATCACCATTATAAATAAGTATCGACTTAAAGTTGATCCTTGATGTAACCCAATATTAACTTCAAAAAAGTCTATCATTCCTTCATAAGTCCTCACACATGTTTTTGCACATCGTACATGTCTCTTATAAGGTTAATGTATGTTAAAGGGATACCTCTTTTTTCTAAGGTTCTCCAAAGAACCTCTCTCGGTACCTTATCGTAAGCTTTTTCTAGATCAATAAATACCATGTAAAGGTCTTCCTTTTTTGCTCTAAAATGTTCCATAAGACGTCTCAAAAGATGAATCGCTTCAACAATAGATATGCCTGGCATGAATCCAAATTGGTTCTTTGTTGTACTAGATATTTGTCTTAACCTATTTCGATAATTCTTTCCCATAATTTCATAGTATGGCTCTGATACCTCGATAATTCGCATAATTTTGATGTCTCCCTTATTCTTATATATGGGTATAAGTGTACTCACTCTCCATTTCTCGGGCATATTTTTGTTTCTCCATATTTCATTAAATAGTTTTGTGAGCCAAGTGATACCTATTTCTCCTAATATTTTCCACACTTCTATAGAAATATTGTCTGGTCCTACCAATTTACCACCCTTCATATGTTTAAGAGCCTCTTTCACTTCATTCTTTTGAATACGTCGGTAGAAATTGTGGTTTATATACTTTTCTGACTTAGCTAACTCTCCTAAGTTTATACTAACATCTTTATTTTCATTAAAAAGCTTATAAAAATAGTTTTTCCATCTATTTCTTATATCATCATTTACCACTAGAATTTTTCATCCTCGTCTTTGATGCATCTAACAGCATTAAGATCTTTAGTTTTCTTATCTCTAGCCCTAGCTATCCTAAAAATATCTCTTTCACCCTCTTTTGAGTTGAGTTTTTTATATAAATCCTCTCAAATTTTAGCTTTTGTTTCACTGACTGCCTTTTTCGCTTCTTTTTTTGCTTTCTTATAAGTCTCTAAAGCTTCACTAGTTTTATTAGCATAATGTAATTTATAACATGCCCTCTTTGCCATGATTTTATTTTGCACTACTTCACTCCACCACCATGCTTCTTTTTGTGCCGGTATACCTCCCTTAGATTCACCTAACACATTTTTCATCACTTTCCTAATATGTATAGCCATATTGTTTCAGTATCACAAAGTATACTAACATAATTTCAAGCATCTCCTTGAAGGACTTTCTTTTTAAATATATCTTCTTTTTCACTTTTGAGGTTCCACCATTTAGTCCAAATAGCTCGATGGACTCTTTTCTTCTTTGTTCATTTTTTTATTTGTAAATCCATAACTAAAAGTCGATGTTGGGTGGTTAAGCTTTCTCTTGGAATTACCTTACAATCTTTACAACACGCTCTATCTATTTTCTACAAATAAAGTAATCAATTTGTGTTTGTGATAAGCCACTCTTATAAGTAATTAAATGTTCATCTCGTTTTTTGAAGATTGTATTGACTATAAAGAGATCAAATGTCATAGCAAAATTTAAAATCTCCCTACCTTCCTCGTTTATATCCCCAAAACCAAAGTTTCCATGAATACCTTGATATCCTAATGCCTCTTTACCGACATGTCCATTTAAGTCTCCTCCTAAACAAATCATCCCCGTTTGTAGAATCCTTTGAATTACCTTATCTAACTCTTCCCAAAAAACTATCTTTATACTATCTTCTAGGCCTACTTGGGGTGCGTAAGCACAAACTATATTCAAAACTTCTGCTCCTAACACTAATTTCAACATCATGATTCGGTCACCATATCATTGTATATCTACTATACTATCATTTAAATCTTTATTTATGATAATACCAACTCCGTTTCGAGCCTTTTCCTTACCTGAGTACCATAATTTAAAACTTGTATCCTCTATCAACTTTGCTTTTTCTTCAACCCACTTTGTTTCTTGTAAACATAGAATATGAATCTTTTTCTGAATCATAGTATCTACCACCTCCATTAGGTTACCGGATAATATTCTGATATTCCAAGAACCAATATGAATCTTATCCGGTATCACTTTATGTATTATAGAATGACAAACAACTCAAACAAAACTTATGGTGGACTAGATTATAAAGGATGATGACTTATGAAAATAATTGTCATACCATGGATAAGGAGGGTGCATTTTATTGTAGCGCAGTGGATGTTATATTGTTTGGTTGATGAAGTTGAAGATACGTTTGTTGGTTGCGATGGGTGATTAACTTGATTTTTCACTTAAATTTGTGACAATGGATATGTTTTGTAGTCGTAATGAGCTTATTGAGTATATAAAAATATTGTGAGAAAGTATAGTTTTGTTATTGTTATCTTTATTTGAATAATAAAGAAGTAACCAGCAAGGTATGGCGTGGGTGTGAAAGGAATGGCAAATATAAGGCGAGTAAAAATATTGATATTGAAAATAGTAGGTGAACATGCACAAAGAAGGTAGAGTGTCCATTTTTACTAACAGAAAAGAGTATAGTTGATAGTTATTGGAAGTTGAATTAGTAAATGGGACACATAACTACATTCTATGCTTATATATTCAAGGTCATACTTTTGTAAGTAGATTGAGTGAATCTAAATATAATATCACAAAACAACTCACGAAAAATTATTTTAAACCTAAATATATTTTGACATATTTGAAGTGGGTTAATGAGTCAAATGTTAATATGGCAAGACATATTTATAATGCAATAATAAAAAATTAGGAAGAAATGTAGAGATTTTAAAGTGTTTTGCAGTAGTTATTACATGACATAGATGCTCACCAATATCATACATAGCATCATAAGATACCCGATATTGATATTGTCAATGACATTGTCTTTGAACATTCTCGGTCAGTATAACTATTACATGTATATTGATAGTATTGGGGTTTGATAACACATATAAAAACATATAAGAGTTTTTCTTTCGTGATTTTAATGTAATTTTTTACATAGTCTATAATTTATAAATATACTTCATACCTTTTAAGTATAAGATGCATTTCTTTAAGGTTATCGGGTATACATCAAATAATAAGGGTTTTTCATTGACCTTCGCTTTTGTGAGTGTGGAGAAAGAAGGCAATTATATTTGGGTATTGAAATGTATTAAAGAGTCATGCATTTCAAGCAGCTTTCCACATGTAATTTGCAGTGATTATGATCTAGTATTGGTGAATGTCATTTGATTCATATTTCTTGATACTGCACACTTCTTATTTAGAAGGTACATAGGAATGTCTCCCCAATAGGAAGGCATGGACCTTAACATAGTCGTGCATGTGGTCAAGGTCATAAGTCCTATTCGAGATAGATTGATTGTTCCTTGTGAGGGAGTTGTGATCTCTTTCAAATATTTACTTCCTTGGTTTTTGTATTGGGTCTCATTTTGACTTTTAAGGTGACTAGACTTTGAATTGTCATATGAGACATCAATACCATGCTTTTGGGGCATCTTTGTAAATATTGTAGAGAATGCTATTGAAAACAAAAATTATGGGTATCAAGTCATTGTCACACTTTTGGGATGGGGAGAGGAGTGGTGGGGTGAAGCTCCCACATAGGTGTTATATATATTCACGATTTTTAATAAAGAATGGCAGTGTTAATATTGTTATTTGTCAAATTGCATACACAAAGGATGGGTCATGTTTCATTGATTATTGGATATTCATGCAGACATAGATTCGGTAATTGCTACTCGATGGAACTTTATATTGGTACTCTTCTCTATGATAAGGTCGATGATATTTTCTCATGTTAGTATCAAACAGTAAGCAATCACCTATGAGGAATGTATGGTATACGTGCTATCATCATACAATACAACATTTTCTAGCGGTAATCACAATTTATGATTTATGTTATTTAAACATATAATTTATTAAATTTATGATTTATCTTATCCTATGATATTATTCTTTTACTGATACACATGATCGATGACTCTCTAATGCCTCATATCTTTCCATCTTTGTAACAATATCAACATAAAAGAGTCGAGAAATGGAATCAACCATTCTATGCACGTATTGAGATGTATAAACAAATGAGAGGACCAAAAGTTGATATTCCATATGACATTGACGATCATAATTAAATATTATTTACATTTTGAAATGTAATTATTTTTCAATTGAAATTAAAGCATTATTTCATATTAGTTGTACCCAATTATTGAGGGTGAAGAGTGATGAACCAAAATATTAATCATTACAAATGTCATTTACATATAACTGTAATGAATAACATAAAAGAACATTCTAAATACTTATAAATACAAGATATACACCCCATATACAATATATAGACCCAACATATGGATCATCTACACCGTCGAGTTTATGAATCCTCGCCCTCATCTGCTATCATCTCATCAAATATAGTCAATCAATGTACTCATTGGTTGCATTGATCATATGTCTTTGTTAACTCCAATAATACAGGGTCACCAGACAATGGCCATGATACGTACTTTGAATGTTATAAAGTTGGTGTAAGTATGTCTTGTATGACGATAAGATACTAGTATAAGAAAGAAATTACTAAAATATTTGTATTATAATCAAATCAAAATAAACTTAGTTAATATAAATAATTATTACTTTACATATATGAAGAATGATATATCGTATTGCCTAATTTGAGGAGGACGCAATTGACTTATAGAATCTTTCAAAATAAATTGATGTATTTGTTTATCACTCCTTATAGAACTTGGCATACTCATAAGGATACGTTGTTGGGATACCAAAGTGTGCAAGCTCAAAATAGTGTGAGCGTTAGAACTCCCAAATGACGTCGTATAGCTCATACTGTACCTTATATACATGGGGCTTTACGGGTCTATTTGTAAAAGAGGGCTTTATTAGCATAACTAAGATGCCTTGATGGTGGCCAAATTATCGAACTACCCAATCTGGCATACACGGTTCGACAATATTAAACACTGAATGCATAATTGATATCTCGATAACTTATATGTATTAGAATCAATGTACTTTATGTAGCTATATGGTTGTCAATCAATCTACATTGAATAAAAGAAAACATAAAAGCGTACATCAGATGTTATGTTTAATATAAAAATTAATATAGATAGTTACAGTTTGATAACTTACATGATATGTCATAATCAAATTTAATTACTTAGAGTACTTAGCAAGTTGATCGATACGACAATGTATGAGACAAACATTTTTCATCCATTGACCTACTTATGGTTCTCCATGCACTCATTTCAGTCACATGCTTACTTTGAATGCCGGAAAATACTCATAAATCTATTCTATAATTTTAATATATAATTTAGTTGTTGAATTATCAAAATGGCTATATAAGAGTACTTTACCAAACAAAAAGATTATAAATTGTTACTTGGAGTAGAGAAATATACCGATTAAGTTGTTGTGTCTCAATCTGAGATATTTTTTCTAATTGCATGTATAAGTATACTAATATTGTTATACTTCAAGCACAATCAACCCTTCAAATATCATATGTCAATAATTATATAATCATTATTAGCACTCTATCTCTAGATTTATCTTGATATAATGTACAACCTAATAAATATAGCAAATATAATAAAGTCTTATTTTTTATTCATGAGTATCTTCGTAAAGTTGGTTCAAAGTACCTTGAACTTAATGGCTCTGAACTTAATCTTTGAAATTATTTCATCGATGCTCATGCCTAATATGTGACTTAAAGTATCTTTCTTACTTCTAGCCATCATCTCTAGCATCAAAGCGACAAGTTGTCCGTCCATTGAAAGATGAAGTATCTCGTGAACATCATGAAGTATGATAGGTATCTCATCCCATAGGATGTAAAAGTTGTTTGTATCTAATTGCCAACGCCTATTAAACAATACATTGTATATAACATCGTACAACAAATGTTGCTACCCAATCAACCCATTCCTAATTGTAAACTCAACATAATTACCGAGCTTCACATTCATTTTCTTCAAGTCTCATGCTTTGCTGACAATATACATTGTGTGAAGTATTATCACTTTTCGCAATATAGTCATAGTAAGTACTTATATTGAAATGTATGATAATGCTATAGTTTAAAATTAGATGTTTCTGCCAGATCTTATGAGCGATGTGACTTTCAAAACTATGGAGTAATTTCATTGTATCAAGGGCTCCCTCAAAATCATTCTCTATATTCTATCCATCTTAGTCTTTGAAGTATCTATATCCTCCTTATAATGTGAAGGCATTGCTTCATCAACATGTGTATCTACCAAAATCTCTTCATTTTTTACTCGTAATGTGTGTAGTCATCTATTGTATGTTACGGCATTACGCCTCTCAGATGATGTAGTGACGTTATTTCCTTTTACTCGTGTTCTATGAGACATATTTATTTATGTAAAAAAAAAAATCAGTTAATTAAATAAGAGTTGCTTGAAACATGAGTCACATCCCCTACCAAGTGAGACACATGGTTGGGCCATGCCTCCCACCAATGGAGACATGCGACTGGGCTGCGACTCCCACCAAGAGAGTTTTGTGCATTGGGTGCGTCTCTCGTGTAGGAGAGACACAGTTGTGCCACGTCTCGAGACAAAAACCTGACAGGTTTTATATGGGAGTCCGACCAAAACAACTCAAAAACGATAAAAATATATCAAATCAATGACATACCTCGAAAAATCATTGAATCCCTCCTTAATTCGGTCTTCTATTTCTTTTTTTTCTTCTTCTTTCTCTCCCATTCGATCGAAAAAACGTAGGATAATGAAATTGTGCATTTGATGAGTGGCTCGAGTAGTGGGTCATCGAAGCACGAGTATGAGCTTCATCGATGGTGGTGGAAAGACACATAAGAGAGGGGTCGAGAGAACAGTGGTTTGTTGTGGGATAAGATGGGAATTTTCAGATTTTATCAAGGAAAAATTGAGGTGTGTGCTTTTCAATCATATATATATATATATATATGTATGTATGTATGTATGTTGTGCATGTGTGCAGGAAAGGTGGATCCTACCCACCACTAACATACTTACTCATGAACCCAAAAGTAATGGTCGGATATGAGAGTGGTGAGCATGATTCGATCACTATATATAATGTATGCATCCATACATATGTATTCGATTGGGATTGTGGAAGGGATAACAAGATACATTGCTTGGTTCATATGTTGAAAGTTCCTTCAAGAATATGTTGGAACAAAATTGGCACAATGCCTCCTAGGGTTCTCTGACTCCTTCGGGTCGCTGGTGGTGGTGAGTTCAACTTCCGGGTATGCGCGTGTCTTAGGCTTCAGCCTCCCCTTTAACAAAAGAAACAAAGAAAGAAAAGAAAAGGCACTATGCCTCAGAATGAACAAACAACATTGAGGTGTCTACTTTCTAATAAGCTACATAGTGCTCCCCATTTCTTATGTTTCTTCTGGGTAAACCGGGACTGGATCTGGTTCCAGTTTTGGTTTCGGTTCTGTTGGTTCATTGTTCGGCTTCAAATGGTCTGGAACCTCAAGTTCTGTTTCTAGCTCCAGTTAAAATTCAGTGGAACGTCTGGAACCGAACTGTAGGAGTCCCTGAATCAGTTCTGGTTCTGGTTGGGTTGGAAGGTGGTTCAGGCATGGTCGATCAGTCGGTCGGGTCCAAAAACGGGTCTCCTCTAGTTCCAACTAACATAGCCTTTTAAAACAATGTTGTAATTTGAAAGTTTTTCGCCAAATAAATGTGCGAAAGAAGTCTTTAAGTTAAATTACGTTGCCATTTCTTACTGCATGATCGTAACGAAGAAGATCCCCGGCCCCCATAATCTCACGACACGCGTGTGAAAGGTCGTAAATCCAACGCTAAAGAAGCCCCCGGAAAGTCATCGTCCAAGGCGGTCTTCCACCTTTGAATTTTTGAACCAGGAAGAAGTTTCTCAACGATTAAGACGACGACCACTCTCTAGCAAAACTTGCTCAGCAATCAATCTCTCTATAAAACCTACACGCATCATTCCATAATCCACATCAAAATCAAATCGCCATCCAAGAAGTTCGCATATTCATTGTCTCAGGAGATCATACCATGAAGGATTACTTCTCTGTCTTCCGTCAGCACAATGAGACCAAGCTTCACAATCGCGACAATGGAAGAGAGCAGCAATGTCATGTCGAGCCGAAGCAAAAGCCGGTGGCCGGAAAACTCGTCTTTGACGATAAAGATGAGAGCGTCCACGTCGAAGTCCGAAGGGTGTGGCGGCATGAAGAAGATATTGATAGCAGTGCCGAGGCCTTCATCAATAGATTCCGCAAGAAGCTTCAGATTCAAACGATGGAATCCATGGAGGATTGCCATCAGATGCTAGTCAGAGGAAAATAAAAGTTTCTCCTCCTTCATCAGCCATCAATACCATTAATTGATGTCTACCTACGCTGTTGTTCTATTGTTTAGGATTTATTAGAGAGATTAGATTGCAAGATTTTGATAGTGTGCCTTATGTTTTAATAGTTGAAACGATTCAGAAGCAAAGGTTGGAGATCCTGTTGTTTAAAGTGTAACATGAACTGCAGACAATCACAATATATTGCCTTCTTACTTATGATAAACTTCGTTCACGTAAGGAATCATCCTTTTATGACTAGTCCTAAGCTAAGATAAAAGAAGAGGATTGCATTAGACTTTCGACTGCAAGCATAAAACTTTGTTAGACTTATTTACTATAAATTCTACAGATTATGATAGAGCTACAAAACAAAAAGTTCATATACCTGACCTCATCTAGTATGAGAAAAGGCTTAATTGTTGTGTTTTTTATGATAAATTGTTGGGCTAATAACCCAAATAGTAACAGATAAATGAATTGTTTGTAGTTTTGCTCTTTTCATAATTTATTGCATTGGAAACTAAGTTGAGAGACTTCCGTTATAGATTAATGCACAACGAGAAATACATCACCTCGCTAAGGTCGACTCACAAGTTGATGTTCTTTTCAACGAGAAATACAAAATGATAATGAGCCAAACCAAACCAACCACCCTTGTTGATTGTTCGGTTCAATTTTGTAAATAATGAGCCAAGCAAACCTCTTAACATAAAAGCCTTGTTAGGAACAATGATAATATAGAGGGGGAAACTAGTATATGCTAACTATCTTAAGTACTAATAAATTCAAACAAATCTCAACCATGATAGATGATTGAGATTTAAAATTTAAAAAACAAATATTCATGTGAATAAAATATGCATACAAAATTTAAGTAAGTACTTTTTACTTTATAGACAGGACGGGATCGGGAATCAAAGTCCCCGTCTACATCCTCATCCTTACAACGAGGACCAAAACCACCTCCATCCCTATGTCTCCACAGGGACCCGTCGAAAAGAAGAATACTCAACATAGATTAGAACTCACAAAATAAAACCTAATTTATGCAAAATATAATTAAATTGAAACATATTATTATGAATGAAATGTAGGAAATGACGATGAGTTCTCGAATTTTAAAAAAAAAGTTCTTTTATTTATTTTCTCCTATAATTCAGAAATAACTCTTATTTCAACATATAAACAATCTTTAGTTAACATGACACCTGGCGTATGTCTGCCGACCCACAAGTAGCAGATCAGGAGTTTGATATGATACCCAAGGCATGCATATACCTGGCTTCAGGCTCCCTATTGTAATTAATGAGAAAAAGGACTCTCACCCCTTCACAACCCCAACCGAATACATTCTCGCTAATGTCAAAAGTTCCTTCAACATGTTAGAACAAAATTGGCACAAAGGCCTAAGAATGAACAGACCAGATTGAGGTGTCTATTTTCTAACAAGCTACCTAGCGCTTCCCGTTTCTTATCATTGTCCTTTACTCCCGGCTCTAGCATTTCCACTTATCCGAGATCTAGAAAGCAGAGGCCCCCAAACAGCATCTTTTTGGCGTGCCCATGAACCAGACCAGCATGGAAGAGCTCATGTACATCTCTGCTGCACCAACCGGATCAATTTGCCTTCAATCTCAAAGCGAGAACTGGAACTAATCTGCAAAAGAAAGCGCTTATGAATACCCTCAACAACATTTGCAACAAAAAGGAAATGCAATAGAAGAGCTCCCTCCTTCACCTTATCCAGCATCAACTCCTTGAGATGGTCCTTGTCCTCGTTGGTGAAGCCAGACTGTTCCAGGGATTTCAAAATGAGCTTTTGGAGCTTCTTAAGTTTCAGGGCTCCATTAGGACTCTGGAAATCAGGCATCAAAAACATTGATATATTAATGGAACTTAAAATACTATCCCCAGATGGACAAAATTGAGATGCACATTCATGGACATAATACGCTCCCTGTATGACAAATGATTTGTCAACAGAATGTTGCTTGAACTGCTTCCCTAACTAAAGTTACTAAACAAAAATAAGCCTTCTCCACCATAAACAAGATCAGCTACAAGAATTCTTGGTGCTATTCTACTCAGATCTTGTATCTTGTTGGCATCTAACTCCATAAAAGCAAGATGACGTTATTATTGCTTTTAACACTTCCAAGGCATTCAGCTTCTTTGCCCACTGCAGCTAATTTTTCTCTGTATAGGGTTAATCTGCAAAAATTCGTCCAGGGTAGAAAAGTGTCTAGGTTGTCAGCCCAAATAACCCCTTGGCACAGCATCTGGCACCAATCAAGCCATAATATGGCGACACCCAGGTAACAAGGTAGGTATTATCTGCTAGCACAGACGATTACATGCTAGCTATGGTAAATAACTTGATGCTGGACCACAACGTCAGAGTAGCAAAATATTTTATGTAAAAAAGATGTGCATGTTTTCTTGTGGTTCAACAGCTAAGATCACTTGTTTAATGAGCATCCACCTTATATAAATACCCAAGTAGATGGGCAAATTCCCCCACAAATCATGATTCACAAGTTACACTTTTGAGGAGCCAGAGTTAGTTCTATGGTCTCAGGGAAAAAGAAGAAACACATTGTATACCTTCGACAGGATTGCCTTCAAGACAATTCTTACATACCTGCTTTAACATTGTCTGAATCATCTTTCTCCACTTAATATGTACGTCAGAACCATTTTTGGAATCATTCATCTTATCACCCTGCTGATCATCTCGCACATTGACATCAACAAGCTTCCTTTTCTTTGTGCCCTCCTCAACTTCTGTTGCTTGCTTCATTAGTTCATCCGTTATGAAGTCTGAAACTTGGGTATCTTTAGTGTTGCGAGCACCATTTTCCAAGTGATCCAATTTCCTCTCACGGTTTTTAGCTGGACACTCCGTGTTGGCTTCTGAGGTCAATCTAACAGCAGCCTCGAGATGATCTTCGTTTTTGTTCAGGCCATTAGCATCATTGCTGTTGTTGGGCTTTTCTGGATGTCCATTAAGACAATGGCTGTTATCTGGTGCAGACGAACTTTCACTAGGAGGTTGCTTAGCAGATTGAGCAGCTCGTGCTTTTGCTTTATGCTTCTTTCCTTTCGCATGGAGCAACAAAGTTTGCTTACTTGTTACTTGAGTATTACAAAGGCTGGGAGATGCAACATGTCAATCAGACAGTAACGGCTTTGCAACAAATAAATATTTTCAATTTGAAAAACACAAGATACACCACCGTCTATACAACCAACAGTGCAAAGACATGTGGTTCAAGTTCAATCATTTCAGTGGCTACTTTTTAATTTTCTATTTTAACGTGATCCAATTCATATGAAATTTCCTCCAAAAAGATTTTAAGGAAAAAAACTCAGATGAATATTACAAAATGAGTTACTCAACCATGACAGAGTATTTGCATCTCGACGACTACTTTAAAGAGACTAGAAGAAGCTAACAAGTATTTACTGCTCTCCCCTAGAAATAAAAGTGACAAGTGCCTCCCTATTTTTCTTTCTCTCCAATTTGTCACGTTCCCATGTCATGTAATGTCCAGAACCCAGCTGAAAGATCATCTCCTACCTTCAGTCAGTACATGAGTTGCAGCTCTACTTCAACATACAGGATCCATGCTCCTGTTAAACGTAATGCATTGTTCCTTTGTATTTTTATCTTCCTTTGTAGTTTTGTCTTTTTGTATTTTACTCTCTCTTGATCCTCCCCGTCTAGTATGGGAAAAGGCTTAGTTGTTGTTGTTGTACTCTCTCTTGATGCTATAGCCGTTGGGTAGCTTGAGCAGATAGCCAATAGCTAGTTAACTATCTGTTGCCTTCTCCTCTCTTTGAATACCTCTTGTATAAACAAGGATTTGACATTCATTGTACACAATTCCTCTCTCTTGAGAAGTTTTACTGATTTTTCAATGAAACTTCGAAGACAAAGCCAGTTAAACAAAAGCTGTATTTTGGTAACATTTTATGAAGGCCATATAATTGAAAGATCGGATCCATCACATAATGCAATAATGGGTTTAAATATATATTTACCTGCAGAACCAAGGTGGCCGAGTTGACAGTCCAACAGTGAAATCGAAGCTTCCATCTTGCTTTGTTCATCTTTGGTTTTTTTCCCTGTTTTATTTGGGGTTTGAGCTTGGGATTTTGGACCATATTTCTCCTACGAACATGGATGAGGGTTAACAAAAGATACGTGTGAAGAGGGCAAAACAATTGCAAGTATGACCACACAAAACATTAATGCATGAAGACCATATAGAGGGGACAAAAAAGGCATTAGGCATTATTTATTTACAATGAATAAGCAGGACAACCATAAATTGTTTGACAACATACCATTTCTGAGATACACTGTGTATGTCCTTGAACATTGTGCTGATTGAATGTTGTCCCACAATCAATACATGACAGCTGCAAGAAGGAACACAATCAAGTAAACTGTTTTCATCATGAAGAATGACAGAACTACATTTCAGACACCAAAGAAAAAATCAACAGGTCCGCACAATTGCTTTTCGTTATGGAGGAAGAAGACCTCAACCTGAACGAACTATCTCAAATTTTACATATCATAGTCACGTGAACTAAGAAATAAGTTCACAATTCAATAGAAGTAACAGCGCCTTCCAGCAATCTTTGATGTACATATCAGTTATGGGAAATTTAAACTTCAGTTGAAATCAACAACCATTCCATAAAAGAAATATAGAAGATGGGATCTGATCACATGCTTTATCTTTATCTCAAAAGAAATATTTGAAAGGAGCCACTAATAAATTACTTAGCAATGCATGTACCCCATCAACATATTTATGGTCAAATTCTAACTAATGCTGACATGTTTGGACTGTAACAGCTTAGGCATAAACATTAGCATTTGTAAGTTTGTAACTGTTACACTCCAACGCAGTCTCCAGACTCTCCACTAACATATAGTTAATTCTGCCACAAGCTACAGAACTATGATAGCGCATAGAACCTGCTCATATTTCCTCAACCGCTGGCTTAGGAAACAATGATAAGTGAAAAAGCATTGGAGACATCTTGCTTACTGCATTTGATTATTAAGTCTGCATTCAGTATCCATGAATATTGACATGCTAATACTAAGTGATGATGAAAGTCTGATGTGAGAAAATAGGCAAGTCTGATGTGAGAAAATAGGCTTACAATTAATGATGCAGATGTAGGTAATGAGCAATTATATGAAGAAAGATTCCCTTATTTCTCATTTTGCAGATGCAGGATGGTTTTAGAGACATGAAGGCTTCAGAAGAACCTTTTAATTTGATGGCCAAGTCAATGGGGTAGCTTGCAGCCTCAGTTGAAAACAACAACAACAACAACAACAACTAAGCCCTTTCCCCTACTAGACGGGGTCGGCTAGCCTCAGTGGAAAAGAACAAATTAGCAAAATGAATATCTATGGTTGGGAGTCAAGCTAACTTACGTTCATTATTTGTCAAATGATATAGTGAAACAGGTGAAAAGCTTTACAAGATGGATGAATTTTGGGAAGATGACTGCTAAAGAAGTTGGCAAGATAAATGATGGCATTCACTCTCTTCTAAGATCTGATATTGCAGTTCATAAAAAATTAATCCTATGATTCACGTGTAATAATACACTAGGTATTTCCTCTAGACAATAAGTGGGAAATTAATGCATGAAACTTCACTTATATGAACTGTATTTGGTGTAAAAAATGTGAAGATGAATTTAAGTGCAGATGTTGTACAGGGACAAAAACTAATGCAAATTAAATTGATGATGCAGGAACGAAAGAAACTACATCTAAATGCATTCTCTTAAAGCTAATGTTTCCAGTTTCAATAAGACCTTGGGAGTTGGCAAAAAACTCGAAACCGAAAATTTTTTAATCTGGAGGCAGGTTAAGGAGGTAACTTGCAGCCTATACAGCAAGCTAACTTAAACCCGTCCTTTTGTTAATGAAACAGCAAGCAGGTGAATAGTTCAAAGATTGATGAGCACTTGGAAAACATATACTAAACGTCACTAATCCAAGTGCATTAAAAAGTTAAAAACCATTCTTGGGCATACAGTTTTCTTGGAGTATATCAATTAGATTAGGACAAAACAAGACGACATCATGTGATCTGTTCTCTGGCACTAAAACGTGAATCTACAGGGTACTAATACACATGATTCCATTTGCATCCCATGAATACGCTGCATTCACAAAACATTTGCACGATTATGTCCAAAAGCAACAAACCTATCTATGCCTAAGAATGTAACTGCAGGAACTAGTGCAAAGGAAGCTATGGAGCTTTTGGTAGATAGGCATCCTTAAACGAAAGTAAAGGCAATGGCAACTCACATGTCAGCACTAAGAAAGCAAACCATGCCACACCAAACGGCCCTGGCGAAATTCAAACTTAGACAAGAGGAACCCAAACGTCGCATACAAGAGAAAATCTCTATGTACGATTATTCAGACGTTTAAGAACCATAGATGCCAATAGATTATCATCATCATCATCGTACACGGAACATAAAAGGGTTAGTCTTGAATCACGGAGAGAGTACCTTGGTGGCAAAGCAAATCCTGAAATGATTGGGCAATTTCGGTTTCTTGAGGTTTTCCCCGCAGTCTTCACACTGAAACCACACCATTCTCTCTCTCTCTCTCTCTCTCTCTCTCTCTCTTTCTCTCTCGTCACCGCTAGGGCTTTTGAGGGATTTTGGATTGATGCATCGTGTTTTGTGCTTAATGTCATGAACCAGTCAGTGTAAGTGGAACCGCCAAACGGAATTAAAAGCTCGTTGTTAGGCTCGGCTCGTGTTATGAAGATAAACTCGATCCATGTATTAAAAGAAAACATCGAAAGGTTAAAGAAACATGTATATGAAGATCAACTCGATCCATGTAAATAAGTATACATACCGTATTTACATGTATTATAGGTCAAAGTTTTAAAAAAAACATGTATATATATAAAGAGATAAACCGTTGAGGTACAACAACTAAGTATCTTTTTCATACTGAATTGGGTATTTATGATGCTAATAGTTGGCAACATAAGCTAGATTATTATTGTAAATAGTTTCATGTTCCTCTTTCTTTCTTTTTTAATATTTTTACCATCAACTTTCTCATACTTTTTTAAGAACTTTTTTTGGTATCTTTTTACTTAGATTTTTTCTTATTTTATCATCTATTGTTATTCTCAATTTTTTTAATAATCTCATTATATATAAAGCATTTTCTTTATCTCAACATATTTGATCATCTACTGTTGTATTTTATCATGATTTGTACATGTTATGATTAAGTACTCAATACTCAAAACCATAAAACATAGCGAGTATAGTTGATGTTCTATAATATTTATCTTTTGACTTTAATTATATTTTCATTCAATCCATCTTCATTAATTCTATAAGTAATATTCTCATCAATTTTCTATCACTCTAAAAAATTAAGCTTAGGTATATCATGAATTAGACCGAGATCCAGACCCACCCAAGGGCCACCAAGACGGGTAACGCTTGATTTGGGTGTTATGGAGAATGGTGGGGTGTTGAAACCACCACCCACCTTGATTTCACTCCGGTTTAATTGGGATTCGCAAGCTATTGAGGGTCAGCATCGAGTCTCCGTGATTTGTCAGCATCGACCGAAATGTGATAAGCACGGATGTTAAAGAAAACATCGAAAGAGCTATGCTTTAGAGATACTTTCCCTTTTCCGTTTTGGCTTCAATTTTCTGGGTAACAGTCGCTCTCATTTTTCAATTCAGACGTTGGTTAGAGGATTTCAACTTGCCATATAGTCGTGGGGTGTAGTTTGTGGTCATTGGTGTTAAACTAGCCAAAAATCATCCTCTATTGCCAAATTTTGTAGAAAACGAACCCAAATGGGCTTTCTTTGATTCTCATACCCAAATTGACATTGTCTGGCATTGAATTTGGTTAGGGTTAGGGGATTTAGGGTCGTTTTGTTACTTATGTGATAAATCAAACTTTGATGGCTTCGAATTGATGGAGAAAATGTATAGATTATCCAGGCGTTTAACTTTGTTAGAACCCTACTATTTTCTTCTTAGCTTTTTTGGCAAAATGCCTTCTTTGGTGCCATTCTTGTTAGTGACCGGAAGAGGTAGGCGGACGATGGAGACTATGATCGGCCTTGGTCGATGCTAGAAAACATCAAAATTGTTGCGTGAATGAAGACATGTCTGGTTCCCGGTAAACCGGAACCGGTGGTTTCAACCCACAAGTTTAGAGTTACTCGAAACCAGGAACCATAACCGATTCATTCAACAGACGATTCTAGTTTTGGTTTAAGGTTTGACGGTTTGAATCCGGTTTTAGTTTCAGTTTTATTCTCATTCCAATTCTAGATTCAATTTCAAAACGATTGTAGACCCAATTTTGAAGCAATTCTATATCCGATTTAGAGTGGTTATGGTCCTTATGGATCCATTTTTGGGACGATTTTGAGTGTTGAGTCAAGCGTGATTCGAGACAACCCAGATTTGGTTCCATTTCATTAAGGCTAGGAAGTAACGGGGACTCAATCTCGTTAGGGGTTATCGTGAAAGGAGAAATGAAGCATTGATGAATTTCACAACAAAGAAGGAAAGGGGTTTTTGTTGACCCGAGATGCTTCCACCTTTAGCTCGACAGTACTCAGCAGCACTCTGATAGATGTGGAAGTGGTATCCCTACAAGGGAGTAGGAGAAGAAGAAGAAAAATGTAAAGCAGAAGGAGAGGGTGGTATCCGGTTACCCGCAGAGGGTTTTCTTAGGAAAATTGTTTTCTTTTGTGTATATTTTTTCTTGTTTTTTATTGTATAAATACTTGGCTTTTTTTTCTTCCGAGTTTTCCTCTCTGGGCTTTCCGTTAAAACCATTTTATGTTCATCCGAGAGATGCTTGTAACTTTTCCAAAAAACAAAACAGTTTTTCTATAAATTTTATTTTTTATAAAAGACAACTCATGAAATCTAGGAAGAGGGCTTTCTTCTCGCATTTCATAGTTGTTGTTATTATTGATGACAATAGTAACCACCAACAAGTTACATCTCTCACTTGGCCACTTCAGCCAATCTAGGATACACTGGTTTTACGTCCTACTATTTTAGGATTTTCCTAAGTTGTATCATTTATCAAGTTGCAAGTAAATTGCAACTTTTACTTGTTATGTGGTTTTTCCATAATCAATATGTTTTACCTACATAACAATCAACAAAGTTTACTTTTGTACTTATACTCTAGGAATATTTTAAACCAATGTTTTCACATTCTTAGTAAAAAGTTATTCTGAGATGCCTTTTTGTCAAGGGATCAGCCAACATATTAGTAGTTGGCATATTGGATATAGCTATTTCATTTTTTTTAGAATATCATGAACATAGTGATATTTAATCATTATATGCTTACTTATTGAGCTATCAACTCCACTCTTAATAAGAGTAATTGCTGCATTATTATCACAATAAATGATAATTACCTTGTTAGTTATGTCCAGCTTTAAATTACGTATGAAGCGGCTTATCCAAACGACACTTCTAGTAGTCATACTTTAAGCAACATAATCAATTTCTTGTGTATGTAATGTTATACAACCATGTTTCATGCAAGCCAAAGAAATAACACCACTTCTAAATAAAAATATTTGATCGGAGGTTGACTTGTTGTCATCTTTGCTTCCAGCAAAGTTTGCATTTGAGCATCCTATCACTTTCAGTTCATCAGCTTGAAAATACAATTTCAAGTTTTTTATTCCTTTAATATACCTTAGAATCATTTTCATGGCTATCAAATATTATCATCTAGGATCACTTCGATATCTACTCACAAGACTAACAGTAAAAATGATATCAGGTCTTGTATAAAGCATCACATACATCAAGCTACCCACAATTTGTGCATAAGAAATATTATGCTTATTCTTTCTTACCGAAGCAATCAACCTTGCTTAATTTGAACCCTTTCGTAACATAGATGTAGTCTTCCACTCACCTATTTTAAACTTTTTGAGGATATAATCAATATATCTCTCTTTACTTAAAAATTAGAAGATTATACTTTCTATGTGATTTGAATGAATTAAATGAGTAAGATTAATAATTGTTTTATTGATGTTTCTTGAATAATATTGAAAATATGTGTTATTTGACATGTATTTGAAGTATTCATATTTATTAACATTCTTGTTAAGGAGCATGATTTGACATGCATATGTTTGATAGATAAGTGTGATTTAATGTTATGTGTTGTGGATACAAACACACACACACACACACACACATATATATATATATATATAAGATAATATAAAATTAGTTATTTTGAACATAATATAGGAGGAATGCTGTAAGATCTCTAGAGATTTGTAGGCCTCTTGGAAATTCTAATGTGCGATGTATTATTGAGTGTGTTTTCTAACACTTTGCCATGAAAGTTGGCATGTTTGATGGTTGTGAGAGAGAGTAGGATGTCTCATGTTACTTGGTTTAGATACAACATGAGTTATAAATATTGTAAGTGGTGATGTACACATGAGAGTGTGCATTGGTGACAAAGCATAAATTTGAAATATAAATATTGTTTTATTATATAATGTGTTAAATGTGCATGTTTTTTATACATCTTTCATAAGAGATGTATAACATTTTTATGGTACAATGGATCGGTGTTGAGCTTATTATTTTATAGTTTATCTTGAGATTACTACACCGAGGTAAACTTAAAGTTTTAGTTTATTTAGAAGAATCATCATTATCTATAGGTTCAAATGATACTATATCATCAACACATTCATTATCATTCCTAAGGATGTTATTCTTAGTATCCTCTAAGAATTCAATATATCTTCTTTCTATTAATACATGATACTTATGATAAAATTGATATCCCTTAAAACCTTTAGGATATCCAATAATTACACATCTAAAGCACCTAGTGTCTAGTTTATCTCTAAACTGATCAAAGACTTCACGTGCGCGATATAGCTCCACCTCTTGAGATGACTAGGTCTGGTTTTCTTTCAAACCATATCTCATATGATATAGAGAATGTAACCTTACATGGTACTCTATTTAGTACATACATGGTTGTATTTACTGCTTCTCTCTAAAATACCCTAGGTAAAGAAACATCTATTAACATAGACCTAGTCATATTCAATAAGATCTTGCTATATCTCTCTACTACATCATTTTATTGTGGTGTTATGGGCATGGTATTTTATTTTATAATACCAAAGTCTTTACAGTATTCCAAGAATTCTATAGAGGTTTATTCAGTACCTCAGTCTGACTTTAAGACTTTAATTGTCTTCTCTAATTGATTTTCAACTTCTTACTTATATTCTTTTAATACCTTAAGTATCTCAAACTTACGTGCCAATATATATATATATATAGAATAATCACCGTTTAATGTTATAAAACATTTTCAAGATGATATCTTACCTTGAAGGGTCTAAATAAATTGGTATGAATAATTTCTAATAAGATTGTTGTCCTAATTATTTCTTTAGTAAATGATTTTCTGGTCATTTTTCTTTATATACAACCCTCATATTTATTAAAAGTATTATTATGAAAACTAGGTAATAGGTTAAAGTTGGTTAACTTTCTCAACTTGTTCAAACTTATATGCCCCAATCATTTTATGTCATACATTCACATCAATTTCATAGACACAATCAATATAAGGAAAAGAACTTTCATTTTCATTTATATTGATTTTAAACAAATCATGCTCAATATCAAACAAACCTAAAAAACTATCTTACCATGTTTTTTCACATTAACTTTACTAGGGATAAACTTGACCTAAAACTCCTTCTTTACCAAGGTAGGGACCGATACAAGATTGCGCTATAAAGAGAGCACAATTAATACATCAATAAGTACTATTGGAGTGCATTGTACAAAAACTCTAAAGGACTCAACCCTAAGAACATTAAAAAAATATTATTACCCATATAAACCCGATGTTCGTCAGGTTTATATTCTTTCAGATCCATCGCTCTCTCTTTGGTCTTTAAGATATATTGGATCGCTCAAAAATCGATCCACAAATTAGTCACCAGGCGATCCATGTAGAAGCACTTAGAAATGACATATATTATGTCTTTCTTCTCTATTGGGCCATGTCATTAGTTGTTCCGTCGTTATTCTTCTTGTTACGACAATCTCATTTGTAGTGTCCCATTTTGTCATGATTAAAGCAGTGTTATCCATATTGCATTGTATCGTACGATGCTTTGCGATAACGATACGATACAACATTGTGTATCGCAGAGTGTTGCGTATTGTGCCATATTGCCCACAAAAATATGGGTTTTTAGCTTCTATTGAAGGCTCTTTCTAGTGGCTCTCTCCCTCCTTGGTATTCAAGGCTTCAAAAAAAGTGTTCTACGATGTCCGTATAAGACTCTCAATCTGGATTGTGATATATTTTTTATGTTTTTTAGAATTTTTTTTCGTATTTGTTGCTTTTTGGTGTTATTTGTATTTTTATTTTTTAATGATAAAATATGAAGTTATGAAGTGCATGAATATGACTTTTATTGTATTCGTGAAGTGGGAGACACTTTATTTGAGTATTACGTAAAAATTGGAGATTTATGAAGTATTTTTATTTTTAGATTTTTATTGGATTAAAGTGTTTAATTGAGATGGTAAGAAGGGGTGTTAGAGACTCCCAATCTTGGTTTAATGATCCGACATGGTAGTAGGTACACCAATTGAAGGAAATAGATTGAAGACAAAATTTTTGTTTTGTGAGAAAGTGGTTAGTGGTGGAATTTTATGATTAAAATATTACCTAGCATGGACTAGAAAAGAAGTTGATCCTTAATAGGAAGAATTAGGAAATTGCCAAAAGACATTAAATGGTAATGTCTACAGATGATTGATACCATATAAGAGAGGAGACAGAATGATGATTAAAATATGTTTGAGAAAGAGGATGATGATGTTGTTGGATTGGGTGATAGTATTCGTTCTGATGGTATAATAAAGGTTGGTAGTAGTAGTTCTTCATCATCAACTAGAGAAAATAGGGTTGTTGAAGATTTTGTAAGTAAAAATGGTAGAAGAGGAATGAGTAGAGTAAGAACTTCTTCTAACATACTATCATTTTCCCTCCTAACACTACACATGGTACTCAACCTAGAATTCGTGTTGCATGAGTAAACAAACCTTGTAGTGGATAGATGATTTTATGATGCATATATTCCATTTAATACAGTAAATAATTTTTATTTTGAAGCAATGACAAATGCAATTGCTAACATTGGTTCGGGATATAATATGTCCTTTATCAAAAGTTGAGAGGAAAACTATTAATTAAGATTATCCTTAAAGTGTAAGAATACGACTTTGAGAGAGTCATAGAAGCATGTGCAGCTCATTGCTTGGATTTATGCTTGGAAGATATTGAAAAAAATCTAATGTCCAAAAAATACTAGAAGATGCAAAAAAGTGACTTTATTTATCTACAACCACATTTGGACAAGAATCTTATGAAGAAGTATACAAAGGTATGGCGGGAAATTATTCGTCCACAATCAACTCGCTTTGCAAACACGCTTTTGCAAAGTTGAGTCAATTGTGAAGCAAAGCAAGCTTTGAGGAATATGTTTGAGTCCGAGGAATTAAAATCTAAGTGGGGAAAGGAGAAATCGTAGACCTGCATATGAAGCTAAAAAATTGTTTTGAGTAAAGATTTTTGGAGTAAGGCTTCGGTGATATTATAAAGGTATTTGAGCCAATTGTTAAGGTTTTGAGATTATCAAGGTAAACTGTTTATCTTCATATTTAAGTTTCTTAAATCTTATATTTATTATGGATTAAGTCACTGATGTTTATCCTTTTTTATAGTTGTTTGGTGGAATAGGTTTGAAGTAGTTACCCAAACCTTAGAGATTCTACAGTAAGAGTTCTGAGTCAAACCTTTAGTACAATGGGTTGTGAAAGGAATTGGAGTGTCTTTGAATACATTCATATAAAAAAGTAGAATAGGTTGGAACATCAGCGTCTCAATGACTTAGTTTTCATCCATTGTAACATGTGGTTCCCATAGAGATAATCTTTTATTAGTTACTACTTAAAGATTCAATTTTATATTTTGTTTGACTTCAATTATTAATGTTATTTACTAATTACTTATTTTTCTTTCTTATAAGTAATTAAAAAAGTTAAATAGAGAAGATTAATTTGATCCAATAAGTTTGGATAATTTTGATATATTAGAAGAGTGAATTATGAAAGATAATGAAGCAAATGCACTCCTAACTGAAGAAGATATTGCATGACTTAATTTGGAAGGAGTGCAACAACATCATTAAGAGCATGAAGATTTTGATTTTGAAGTAGAAGGTGGTGGAGATCTTCAGCAAGAAGAAGATAAAGATTATTTAGTTAATGATATTGATTACAATGTGAAAATATATTTTATTTTTAAATTGTTGAATGGTGAATGATGAATATGTACTAAACTTTTTCATTATATAAACTATTTACAATTATCAGATTTTTTCTTTTTTTTATTTGTTATTTATTTATACTAATTTTTAGTATTAAATTACGATACACAATGATATGATATGATACATATCGTATCGTGGACCAAAACGATACACGATACGATATGTGTCGAACAACATTGAGTTGAAGTACTTTATTCGATAAGCGGGTTCTTATGATTTCTTAGAAATTTAACCACACTTCTTGTTGTTATTTTTACCAAATCTCTTATTTGGTTTTTTCTTATTCTAGTTGTTTTTAGAGCTTAACCCTAAATTGTCTTGAGCAACTGTCAATCTTTCTCTTTTATTTTGTTCATATGTTCTTGTTAAATTACTAGTTTTAATAAGAGTTCAACAAGGGTAAAATCTAGTTTAGTCTAAGTGTTGTGGTTACCATGTTCTAGGAAGGGAAAGAATTGTGGATATCTGCATTGGTTAAGGGATAATTGATTTCACTATAACTAAGTCCCTAGCCATTACTATCATTTGGTTAACATGTTAACTACATTATCACCTTCTTTCATTTTATAAGAATTATATTTTTGAAAGAGTAGTTAGACATGCAACTTAGTTGTAATATCATATTTTATAGTCAAAGAATCAAATAATTCTTTATCGGTCTTAAACTCTTTAAAGACCCTAACCAAATTATCTTTCATGTAGGTTAAGATTATAGTCCTTGCTATAGTATCATCCCTTAAAAATGTATTATTCTTCTCTTTCTCTTCATCTATTGCTACTAGAGTAAGGGATAAAATTGTTTTCCTGAGTAAATAATCAACTCCCTCTAGGACTAATGGAATTCTTCTTTTTCATATTTAGAAATTTAGGTCACTTAATTTTTTTGTCTTTGTCAATTCATAAACACATATTTTGGAAGTTATTTTTAATGATTTGGCAGAAACAACAAGTAAAGAGTCTTTACATTTTAAATAGAAAACATAAACCAAGTATCAAATGAATAGACATAAGACATTTTTTAAAGAATCAATAATAAAAAAAAGTCAAACACTTAAATATAGCATCCAATGTCTAAGTACTGAACTGTAAATATTTCTAAGTACTAAACAATAGTTTATATAATAAATAGGTACTATTTTGAAAATATCAAAAAATTGGAGACATAACAATAAAACTAGCTCTTAGTATTCTATAAAAAGCATAAGGGCAAAAAGGTAATTTTCTCAAGTGACATAACTGATAATATGACAAATAGTCAATGATTGTTCTCTACAAAACCTGAATATCGGGTCCATAATTCAGCATATTGATCAGGAACAAAATCGTAAAATTATAGCTTAATATGTCGTACTATCAAAGAGAAACGACATTTACTCACTACAAGGGTAAAACAATATTTTCATTTAAAAATATTTGGACATTATCATAATTTTGCCTAATGATTTTTCATGATTTTCAATTTCATACTAGGGGCAGAACAAACATTTCGGCATGTTGCCTAAGGCGGTTTCCGTGAAACCATTGCTCTATGCGGTTTACTGCTTGTGGTTTTGAAAAACCGTAGTGGATAATAAACATAGGAGAGAGAGGGCGGAGAAGGAGAAGAGGAAGAGAGAGAGTGAACTAGAGGGGTGGAGAAGGAGAAGAGGGAGAGAGAGACCGAGTGAAGGGCTGTCAGCCCCTCATCCTTTGTTCCTTTCTCACCAGCAACCTCTATCGTCTGATTCTCCTTCATCGGCAACCCCTACCGCCTATGCCGCTTGTTTCTTCTTCCCTCATTGGCAACCCTTCCCGCCTATTTTTTTTCTTATTGATCGCATGTGTCACTTGTTTTGTTCGGTTTATCTCTCTCTTCTTTGTCTATGTTGAGAAGAAAGAGAGTCTGACGTCTCTCTCATTTATCATCCTCGGGCTGTTAAGGATGGCTTCCGGCTATAAGCCACCGACCTGCCTTAGGCCGCCTCTAATGAGGTGGCTTTCGGTTATTAACTACCTCAAACCGCCTCAACAAAGGCGACTTTTGTAAGCAACTATGGTTTTCATCTTCCTTTTCTTTGTTCCAGTAACTACATACCAGCACTCTAATAGATGCGAAAGTAGTATCCCTATAAGGGAGTAAGAGAAAAGAAGAAGAATATAAAGCACGAGGAGAGGGTGGTATTCGGTTAACCGCATAGGGTTTTCTCAGTAAGATTATTTGTTTTTTAGCGTACACTTTTTTTTTTGTTTTTCATTGTATAAATCTTTGGCTTTTTCTCTTCTAAGTTTTCCTTTTTATACCAGATGCTTGTAACTTTTTCAAAAAGCAAGATAAATATTCTATAAATTTATCTTTTATAAAAAGGCAATTGATGAAATCTCAAAAGAGAGTTCTTCCTCCTTCGTTACATGGTTCTTGTTATTGGGGCCGATAGTAGCCACCAACAACTTACGAAGAGAGAGGGGAGGAGGAGGTCACGGGGTCGATGGTTGGTCGTGGTGACAGCAAGGCCGAGGGAGGCTCGATTGTGGCTGGCATCGAGAGGAGTTGTGATGACAATGGAGGCGGTTGCAAAGGGTGGTAAATGTAGAGATTTGGCTTCGGCGGTTAACGGTAGCGGTAGAATGATGACGAAGGGTGACGATTTTTGGCTGCTAGGCAAGGTGGGCATGGCTTGGATGATGATGGAGATGGAAGGCGAGTAGTTGGGGAGGACGGGAGTGCTGCAAAAGGATCTTGGATGTGGCGGCCGAAGTGGTTGGGCAGTACCGACCGTGTCGGTTCGAGGACAACCTGTGGTGAGGAAGGTGGCGGTGTGCAGAGACGAAGATGGCCATGACGATGGTGGTTCTAGCGGAAGTCAAGCCGACATTCACGACAGAGAGAAAGATTTCTGTAAAAGCCTCCATTTCTATTTCTCATTGGGTTCTTAATAGATGCAAATACAAAACGCGAAACAGAATGTGGCTTTCAAACTCTTGAATTGAAAAATTGGTGTTCAGAGGATGAACGGTTCAGATTTGAAACCGATGGTTCGGATCCAAAATTATTAGTTTGGATCTAACGGTTTGGATTCAAAACTGACAATTCGAACCAGTCGGTTTTCACTGCGGCTCCGGTTCTGGTTCTAGGTCAGTTTTGTATGTATACAAACTGTAACCAAACCGGATTATACCCGGTTTCAGTTATAGTTCAGGAACCAGATCCAATGATTTTTGTTCTAAACGGTTTGTGGGTTGGTTTGGTTCGATTTTGGATCACATCGTTGAACCGGGTCCAAACTGATCATGTCTACGTGAATCACCACGATTAGTCGTGGCTTACTCGAATGAGTGAACATGCCCATTTATGTTGTGTCAATCATTAGTGTCATGTCAGCCACCTTGCATTAGTGTTTGACAAGACTCATGTCGTTGTCTAAAATCTCATGTCAACTGAGGGTCTGTATCCTATTTCGTGTAGGGATTTGTTCCGTCTTCTATGTTAAGAACAATTTAGGTTAAGGTTAGCTCCAAAACAGGTTGTTGGGTCATGTTTTGACTCAACACAGAACTTGTTCAATCATATTCAAGTGTCTGCCTACTGTGATACACAAGTTGAATAAAAAATAGATCTAGGTTTTATGTTTGGATCTAAGGCTATCTATTTTGATTTAGGTTAAGTTTTTGGGCAGCTCATTTAATATCCCATTTTGATACAGTTTATTGTCATGTAATTAAATAAATTATAATATTGTTATTATTTTTAAATTGTCTAAAAGTTAAAGTTAGAGGATTTGGTGGTGACAAGAGTAGATCTATGATCCTAGGATTTTGATCTTATTATACCTTCAGATAAGGATTATCCGTTTCTTAATAGAATTATACTAAAAGTGATTCTATGTGATTTGAATGAATTAAATGAGTACGATTAATAATTGTTTTATTGATGTTTCTTGAATAATATTGAAAATATGTGTTATTTGACATGTATTTAAAGTATTCATATTTATTAACATTCTTGTTAAGGAGCATGCATGATTTGACATGCATATGTTTGATAGATAAGTGTGATTTAATGTTGTGTTGTGGATACAAACACACACACGTGTATATATATATATATATATATATATATATATATATATATATATATATATATATATATATATATATATATAAGATAATATAAAATTAGTTATTTTGAACATAATATAGGAGGAATGCTATAAGATCTCTAGAGATTTGTAGGCCTCTTGGAAATTCTAATGTGGGATGTATTATTGAGTGTGTTTTCTAACACTTTGCCATGAAAGTTGGCATGTTTGATGGTCGTGAGAGAGAGTAGGATGTCTCATGTTACTTGGTTTAGATACAACGAGTTATAAATATTGTGACAAAGCATAAATTTGAAATATAAATATTGTTTTATTATATAATGTGTTAAATGTGTATGCTTTTTATACATCTTTTATAAGAGATGTATAACATTTTTATGGTACAATGGATCGGTGTTGAGCTTATTATTTTATAGTTTATCTTGAGATTACTACACCGAGGATACATGGTACAAGTAGTTACATGTAGAATGAACATCGAGATAATATGCATTAGTTGGGTGCTGACTTTAGAATATGATATTGTTAGATATAGAATTAAGGATTATGTCAATGGACCTCACACTATATTAGCGATATAACAATAACAACTAAGCCTTTTCTCATAGGGTCAATTTTTTGCTTCCATAAAGCACCTCACACTATATTAGTACTTTATTTAAATTATAAAAACATTTGAGTTTGATGATTTATTTAGATTTGGTTGGTTATCTTGGCTATATATATTGTTTATGCCCATACCCGAGTGAGGTATGTCCACATGATATTGTCGCGGTTTGTGTCATGATCGTCTTTTATGAGTAGGACAAATTAGTATCAAAACCTAGGTAGGATAAAGCGCAAGGTCCTCATCAAAAGGTAATCTAGTCTTTTATGTACAACTCCTGAAGAATTATTTTGAACCTTGACCTTGGTGCTGCCAGAGACATGGCGGAGGTTGCACAATACCATGCACCAACAACACAAAATCAGAAACCAAATGAAATTCCTTAGAGACCAGCATTACAGCCTCATGCACTGGTTGTACAAGGTGGCCAACGTGCTTGGCCAGATGATGATGAATTTTCTTCGTAATCTGACAAAGAGTAACAAGGAATTCAAAGGCGTAGGGGAGGACCTATTGGAGGCGGATAGAGATGTTTATGGGGAGGAGATTTCCCTTTCTTGCGGGGACCCACCTTGAACGGAACAGATTTGGGGAGTGAGAATGAATATGAAGAGAAAGGAAATCCTTGACGGAAATCGGGGTGAGAACCCAGCCCCAACCCTTCCTATAATTGATTCTAGAAAGTTAGGTCCATCTAAAAATAAAATAAATTATAAAAAAATAAAAATAAAAGAAGGTGTTACCTCTTTTTTGAATTCATGAACTCATTGTCATTCCCCACATTTCATCTCTAATAATATATTCTAATTTAGATGTATTTTCCATAAATTAGGTTTCATTTCATATATAAAAGTGAGCTCCAACTTTTGTTGAGCATTCCTCTTTTCTCTTACTGTCTTCATGAGACACGGGGATGGGGATGGAAGTGTTTTTTTGTACTTGTCGTAGGAATAGAGACAGGGAATAGGGACAAGGTTCTGAAACGGGGATGAGAGCGGGAACTTTGATCCCCAGCCCCATCCCGCCTCATGAACATCTCTAGAGGCAGACAAATAGATCGATCAGTTATAAAGCACAGCACATACTTATAGGTATGAATGAGCAGTGGAAGGTGAACCTGGCGACGAGTCTCCTACTAAGAGATGTCAAGCAAGGGTAGAAGGAAAAGAAAAAGATGAACAATAATGGGGAAACCTTGAGAGAGAGGTGTTCTACAGCCACACATATGAGTTGAACACAAAAATTGTATATTAAGCTCTGGTCAAATCATTAAACAGACATTTTAAAGATTTTTATCTAAATTATGGCTTAAGGTGATTGTACTTTGGTATAAGGTTGATAAACTATCATTTTTAGTTTATTTTTTTCATGGTCAGTTTTGCTAGGGTATCCAAGGAAATCTCTATCAATTAAGTTCAATTTGGCTTGTGAAAGGATGACATTGTTCTTGAACCATTTCGAACAGAGACAATTCGGCTGCCTACGGGTTGTTTCGATTCATGTAGGTCCTCGGCAGTTTGGTCCGTCAAGTAAGGGTTGTTTCGATTCATGCACCTCATTTGGCATGCTACCTACGGAGATGTTAGTGGATTTGAAATGTCCGGTATTTAACAATTCAAATCTGATTAACAGCATTCCAGAACTAAAACTATATCCAGATAAAATCAGGATTAAGATTTTTATTTTGGTAAGAATATTAGGATTTGGATTTTGCATAAACAGGTATACCGAAGTACCATTAAATATCATAATCGGAGTACAACATATTTTACTGTGGTTTTTGCATAAACACACACACACACACACACATATATATATATATATATAGAGAGAGAGAAAGAGTACTAAATCCATAGTCTTTTAGTGCAAAGTACTGCTGAAATATCTCAAAGTTCAATTTTGAACATTTTAATTAAAAGTGCCATTATATTTTCGTACTTTGCATTTAATACACCATTAAAGTAATTCAAATATCTACGGTTGATCTCAAAGATTGAACTTTAAGATGTTTAAGCAATATTTTACACTAAAAGACATGCATTTAGTACTCCTCTCTCTCTATATATATATAATATTGGACAAGTCAATTTAACGAGCCACTGTCAAATGGATTATCAAATAAGTCACTACCAAGTCTCTTCCAAAAGATCATAGCTTGATTTCGCTCAAACTGGTTCTATATCACCATGCTGAGGAGTAATTTGATCTCGTGTAACATACAAATAACTTTTTTATTCGAATCATGGTACATGGAAGACCCTACCCTCGCCATGCACTATGCCAAGGAACCGAAGGGCATCCACCCTGCATGTTTTCTGAAGAACAATACCGAGTTCCTGCTAATTTCATCGTCATGCAGTCAGAATTTCAGGAAAATAAACTGAACAAACAAAAGATTTACATTAAAACATCCCTTGCAATACAGGTAATAGACAGCAAGAATCATATAACATGTTTTCGATCATCATCAGCTCCCAGATTGGCAAAAATTTTGCAATGTTGAACTGCATCAAAACAAATTATCTGTTTGCACATACATAGCCAGCTTTATCTGGATTCAATCATTTAAGATGATCGTGTGATGAAGACGAGAACCAGGAGGGATCCCTAAGGGAGGATTTGCACATGACCTATTGTCAACTGCATACATCTCCCACTCCTTGATTCGGCATTTCTCCAGTGCAAAAGTGAGCTTCTGGCTGCTTGATTCAGATGGGTAATTCCCATCAGGACTCACAAGGACTGCACCTGTGTAAGATTGCCCAGCCGCCCGAGCTGCACCACTATAGTGAAACAGCCCCCAACTTAAATCATCACAAACATCTACAATAGTCCAGAACTCCTTTGATACCACCCCATTATCCAGGACACTGAAGAAAAATGTACCTGGAACAGAACTTCTCCGGACCCGATAGCGCCTTCTCCTCCACACAATTTCACCTTTAAGAGTTCTCACCTTAAAAACTGGCTCATACCAGAATGATCCTCGAGCTTTGCCTCGATAAAATAGTTGATACTGACAAGGAAATTGGTCGTATGCAGGGTTTTGGCCAGCAACAACCCGCCAACTCCAATCTAACCTACCCAACCACCCGACAAATATATCTTCCGCAATTTCATGTGTCAACTGCTCTCCTCTAAACAGAGATAGTGGTGGCACGTAAGGTTTTGTAGAGATCTCTGCGGTTAAATCAAGGCAGTTGTGCTTTTCCAACACACAAAGAGAAAAAGCCTCGAGCTTTGGGCTCTCATACGAGGCAATGCAGCGGTAGCTACATACCTGATCTGTTGGACCGCAACTGTTCAGACACTGGAGAGCTTTTCTGCACTCAGGATCAAGAAGGCAGTTCAGAATTTCAGCACCACAGTTCTTCACCATACAACTTAGAGTAGAGAACCCTTTAGCTCTGAGGTTTTTCAGGATTGGAACGGGCCTAACATAGGAATTAATAAGTACTAACAAGCAAAACCTTATATCATCTGAATTCCCTCGATCCCACGATTCTGACACTCTTTTTAGGACTTCAACTGATTCCTTATCTTCTGTCCTTTTAATCAAAGAAGCAACACTGCCGAAGAAGCTCCCTTCTGCATCAGGACTCACAAATTTTCCTCCTAGTTTGTTTTTAAGGTCTCCAGATGAGTCAAGGCACACCACATTTTGATTATTTTGGGTCTTAGCTTGAAGCCACTCAATAGAACTTTTGCTTCTAACTGCCACAACTAGTAATATATCAGCATAAGAGAGTGCACTTCTAAGTTTTTCATGATCTACATCGTTTGACAAAATTGTTTCGTCAGTGAATACACGCATTTCATATCCCTCATCAATCCATTTCAGCCTCTCTGCCTGCAATTTTCATAAGAAAATTGATGAAGCAATTTACCTAACAGTTGCTTCGCATCATCAAATCACTAAAAGAAAGGCATTGGCAGTTTGTGCCTTGCTGAAACTGCACAATATTTCGGGCTACCACAGACTCAGAACGATGAAGGTCCAGTAACAGCTCTAGTATCAACAATTTAAAAAATGCAATCCTTGCACTGGCACAAAGCGAGTAGCCTGTTTGTGATTAAGATCCAATCAAACCTCATAATTCATTATCCAAGTTCCACCAAACTGTTAATTGTGCTCTTATTTTTCTTTTTATGTTTAAAAAAAAATCGTGTCACTATGAAACTACGGACTCAGAAAAGGTACTGAAGAATTGATGACTGAAATACTTTATCTATTATCTAGATTACTTTTATCTATCAGTGGTTCAGTTAATAGTCTTGCAAGAAGGCAACAATAGTGCTTCCTAAAACATCTTAATCAGAGATTACAGAACAGTAGAAGAAAACCTCTTCAAGAAAGACGCCCTAAAGTAGCAAAATGATAATTAGTACAAAAGACACGCATCCAGATCTCTATATAGAAGAATACGGCGATATACCAATTCCTATCACTTTTATGATGAACTAAGATTCTATAATGAAGAATCGAATTCTAAAGCTAACAGGAGACTGAAGTTTGTGAAGAAGCAAATATAACATGATAGATATAAGATGCGCAGTGAAACAAATGGAAACAATTCAACAAACTCGCCCATGTCAGTTAAGTAACGGTTTTCAGCAAAAGAACACGAACACCTGCGAGCAACAAAGACATACCAAAAACCATGAACGGGGTGAAAGTGAAACGGAGACACGGCAATGGGACAACAAGCTAACAGAAATGAATGATTCAGAATAAGAAAAAAAGGAAACAAACAATTTGAAAATCATCCATTTCCTAGTCATTTGTATACTTCAAAGAGTCGTTCCGGCAAAGCGAAAATACAAGTCTCATTCGTAAGCTCTACAAGTTTCTGTTTTCAATATGATTTCCCATAATGTCGTCACTAGGTAGGCTGAAAGTAACCATCACCTTATAGTTCGATTTATTAGACTTTCTTCCGGCCAACTATCCTAAGATCTGAAACTGAAAATTGGCAGTGATGCATATATAATCCACATTACGAAAGTCTCACTAAGTGGATTAAAATAATCACCCAGTACTTAGTTTCAGTAGTTGATTTTCATCCGGACAAAGATCTCATCATTTGAAACCGAAATCTGGCACTGAAGCCATATAAGCCTCAAAATATTAAAATTTAGCTCGGAAAGTTTCGATGTTAAATTGGAAGATGCTAGAAAAAAAAATAGCGCAAGACGGAAAGAAGATCAAAGATGATAATAAAAGACAAAAAAAGAATTTGGGTATTCTGGCTAACGTACAGTGTGTAGCATGACTTGCTCCCAGGGCGTGTTCTTAAGGGAACTAACAGAGCCATCCCCCACAATTGTCACGACCCTCACTGGTGAATCTGGGGTAGGTGTGCTTTGGTTGGTGGCCTGTGGAGCGCGTTGTACGGCCGGCAAACGGCCACTGTAGCTGACAGAAGCGGTTTTTCGAGGTAGAGAGCCAATCTTCCGGCGGAGAAGAAGTGGGGAGTGAGTGGTTTTGGATGTTGAAGGGAGGTAGTGGAATAACGCAGAAGACGTCGCCTTCACAGGCATGTTTTTGCAGGACGAGGTCGCTGGAGGAGGAGGAAGGTTCGTTTTTCTGGATTGGGTAGCGAGAGCCCAAAGTAGAGGGCGTACGGATGTAAACAGGCCGGGTCTGACCCTAACCCGATCGCAAGGGTATGGTAACAGTATCCATTAGATATCCATCTCAGACCTGCAAGATCCGACTCATATATCGACGGAACCAAAACCATAACCCTTTCTTCTTTTTTTCTTTTCTCCTATAAATGGTTGAACCATATGGGGCAGACATGACCGGTTCGGGACATACCCGATCCGGGCCTGAAACCGTGAGTCTCGGTTTAATAGGACCTCTAACCTTAACCGAACAACCTCTCCCAGTTCCATTACGGTTCCTCCTCCAATAGAAGCGGAACCAATCAGCAGCTCTGTTCTAATTTTATTACAAATTTTCTTATTTTTCAGATTTTTACTTCAAAATGGCTACAAACCATAACAAGAACCGAGTGAAACCCATTTGGTTATCGTTCATGGTTTGGGCCAAATCAGAATCAGTGATTTCGAACTGCCGATTTACTGACCATGTCTATGTGTGAATTCTTAGTCACCTTTATGATTACTTAGGATTATACACTTATTTAACTCAAAGAGTGCGACCATGATTCTTCAAATCCTATTTATGAAAATATACTACAAGCATCACATTTTAGGGACAATAATCTCAACTCGATTTGCGGGTACCAGCTCCAAGGCATCATATATCGCAAGAATTAGCGAGGTTTCTTAATCTTGATTATTGAATAACATAGATTAAGACATGGCTAAAATTCAATTTAGGACATGCTTGCTTCATTGTGAAAATTGTTTTCGTATAAAAACATTGCAATCCACAATGATGAAACCATTCGGGCAGGTCTACATCAATTTTTTATCATATATTCATGGATTAAGTAAATTGATTCTTCTTAATCATGCAATCTTTTGTATTCTGAATGTTTTCAATGTGGGTCCTGATAATTGGATCCAGATCTGTGCCAATTGGGTCTTACACTGACTTATGAAACCATAGACCTGCTGGGTATTAAGGGGTGCTACCCCAAGAGTTATGACCTTAAACGAACCCTCTTTCATTAACCTCATATCATCAACAACAAAGAACTGATGGAAGATGGTGGACAAATAATGAAGGAGATTATCAATGTCAAGATTAAAATGATAGTTGCGGAGATGGGTTAGGATGGCAACTTTAGACCCTACCCAACAACCCGATTGAACCCAGTAGGAAAAAATGTGTGTCCCTGCTTTGGGGGCACCGCGATCGACTTGGGTGCAGCTCATTCAAAATCGGCCCCACAAAATAAGGCCTAATTCCAGCTTGGCCCAAACCGTACCGGAGATGTATATTTTGATGCATATTGTATATACTTATATTTATAAAATAAAAATGCCCATTTTGCATACACACAATATATATTATATATGGTACATATACATATATGTCATATATAATAGCATAATAGATAAATACATACATATATAGATATATATGTCTGTCTGTATTAAGTACCTTGTATATAGGGTTGTAGCATGGCCGACCCTAACCCCATCGAGGTCATGTTCGGGTATTCAAAGTGGACCCCGAAAAAGTATGGGTTGAATCTCGGTGAACCTATTCTTAACCTGGACCAAAACTGACCCGATTTGCCACCTTTTAATGCAAAGGGCCTAGGAGATTCACTGCTTAACCACCATATATAAAGTTGCCCACTGAAAATTGAAAAGTGATAACAGCCCTTGAAATTAATAAACCGAGTTAACGGCAAGCCAAACAAACAAATACGTGCTACTATTATTTATTTATTTGTGCCAAAAGATGAAGAACTTATAAAAAGAAAAGGATAATTAAGGATGGTGGAAAGAGAGAAAAGCGCGTAGTTTGACAAAGAATTGAGGCCACAACGCTACTCGTCCCAAATAAAGCAGCAATCTTTTAACGGAAACGACAGGGTTGGAGACCTCTCTCTCTCTGTCTAGCACGCGACGACTGTGTTGGAGCCCTCTCCAGCATGGTAATCACCGTGCTTAATTCTTCCTGCATCTCCATTTCTCCCTGTCATCTGTTTAACTACTGAATCCAAGAGATCGTCTCAGGCCCCTCTCCTTCTCTCCTTGTGTGTCTTTGTGTAAGAGAGAGGAGAGAGGAGAGAGGGAGAGATGATGCACCTTCAGGGGACGAGCTCTTCGTATCCGTACGGTGACAGTGGCAGCAATGATGGTGGTGAAGGGGGGAACACCGGATCTGTAAAGATGGCAGTGGCCGTTGATAAGGACAAGAGCAGCCAATATACCGTCAAATGGGCCGTGGACAAGCTTCTCATTGGTGTTTCCACCGTCATTTTTGTCCATGTTCGCAACAAAGCTTCACCTCTCCAAAGTACGTACATGACAATTCTTCTCACTTTTGCTTCGGCCATCTCTCTCTCTCTCCTCCCGCGGAGGGAGTGATATACGTAATACTCGGCCTCCTTCCTCTACTCTTACGTATGTTCTGTGGCACTGCCGTCAACACCTCTCTCTCTCTCTCTCTCTCTCTCTCTCTCTCTCTCTCTCTCTCTCTTTATATATATATATATATATATATATATATATATATATATATATATATACAACAACAGGAACTACGCCTTTTCATACTTATGGGATCAGCTACATCAATTCTTTGTTTGGACAGCAGTTTAACTCCACTACTCATGATTTTATTATTTTTTTAACACTTTAGTGGTCGTTTTTTTCTCTTCTCATAATCTACACTTCTCATAATCTAGTTTTTATACCTTCTAGAGTTTTTCTTAGTCTTAACCATCATAAATAAATTTTTCTTATTTTATCCTCTATTGATCCCACTCTCAATTTGTTTCTAATAACCTAATTATTTATGCGGTCTTTCTTTGTGTAACCACTCATCCATCTCAACATCTTCATTCCTCTCACAAACATTTTACACATTGATAATTAGTTGTCCAATACTCATAACCATAAAACATAGCATGTCTAATTATTGCTCTATAATATTTACCTTTTAATTTTAATGGTATCTTCTTATCACATACAATATCTGATGCCCCTCTCTATTTTAACTAACCTACATTAATTTTATGCATAACATCTCCATCAATTTTTTCATCACTCTAAAAAACTTATCCTCGGTATTTAAAACTTACCTTATAAGAAATGCAATATGTGTCAATCTAAATTTTTATATCCTCTGAAGTAACCACGTGATCAAACTTACATTTCACATATTCTGTTTTTATTGTACTAAGTCGAAAACTTTTACTTTCTAATATTTCTCTTCATAGTTTCAATTTCCTATTAACTTCTTCTTTAGACTAGTCTACCAACACAATGTCATCGGTAAATAACATATACCAAGATACTTTATCTTGAATATATTTTGTTAATTCATCAAGAACTAATATAAATAAATATACTTAAAGTTGATCCCTGATATAACCCAAATTAATTTTAAAAAGTCGATATTCTTTCATGAGTCTTCATATATGTTTTTGCACCATCATATATGTCTCTTATAAGATTTATATATGTTAATCGAATACCTCTCATTTCTAAGGTTTTCCAAAGAATATCTTTTAGCACCCTATCGTAAGATTTTTCTAGATCAATAAATATCATTTGAAGGTTATTTTTTACTGTAAAATATTTCATAAGACGTGTCAATAGATGAATCGCTTTAATAGTAGATCTACTTGGCATGAATCCAAATTGGTTATATGGTGTACTCGATAATTGTTTTAACCTACATTCAATAATTATTTTTCATAAATTCATAGTATGGCTCATTAACTTGATATCTCGATAATTCGCACAATTCTAGATGTCTCCATTGTTTTTGTATATGGGTATAAGTGTACTCACTCTCCATTTCGCAAACATATTTTGGTTTCTCTATATTTCATTAAATAGTCTTGTGAGCCATGTGATCTTCGTCTCTTTTAGAATTTTTAGTACTTCTATAGGAATATTGTTTAGTCCAACAGATTTACCGACCTTCATATGTTTAAGAGTCTCTTTTACTTCATTCTTTTGAATACGTCACTAGAAATTACAATTTATATATTTTTCAGATTTAGTTAACTCTCCTAAACTAATATTATCATCTGTATTTTTATTAAAAAACTTATAAAAATAATTTTTCATTTATTTTTATATCATCATTTACTATTAGAATCTTCTCATCCTCATCTTTGATACACCTAACAAAAGTAAGATCCTTAGTTTTTTTATCTCTAACTTTAGGTATTGTAAAAATATCTTTTTCACCATCTTTTGAGTTAAGCTTTTTATATAAATCATCCTAAATTTTGCATTTTGCTTCACTCTAGTCTTCTTAACATAATGCAATTTGTAACGTACACTCATTGCCTTAATTTTATCTTACACCACTTTACTCCAACACCAAGCTTCGTTTTGTATCGGTATGCCTCCCTTAGATTCACCTAACACATATCAAAGGGTGTACCTACGTATGTTCAAGCATCTTCTTGAAGAACATTTTGTTTAAATATATCTTGTTTTTCACTTTTTCAGGTTTCACTATTTAGTCTGAATAGCTCTATGCACCTTTTTCTTTTGTATCTATTTTTTTATCACAAAATCTATAACTAAAAATCGATGTTGAGTAGTTAAGCTTTCTCTTAAAATTACCTTCCAATCTTTACAAAATGATCTATATTTTTTCTTAAAACAAAATAATCAATTTGTATTTGTAACAAACCATTCTTATAAGTAATTAAATGTTCATATCATTTTTTAAGATTGTGTTGGCTATAAAGAAATTATGTCATAGCAAAATTTAAAATCTCCCTACCTTTGTTCATTTAAATCCCAAAACCATAATTTTCACGAATATCTCTATATCCTAATACATCTTTACCTACATGTTCATTTAAGTCTCCTCCCAAACAAATCATTTCTCTTTGTGGAATTTGTTGAATTACCTTATCTAACGCATCCCAAGATGCCTTCTTTATACTATCTTATAGTCTTACTTGCCGTGCATATGACACAAACTATATTCAAAGCATTCAATGCTAATACTAATTTATTATCATAATTCGGTCCTTATATCGTTGTATATCCACTAGACTATCTTTTAAATCTTTATTTATAATAATACCAACTCCATTTCAAGATTTTTCTTTCTTGAATACCATAATTTTGAGTTTTTGTTTATATATATAAATAATAAGCTTTACTAAAATTTAGAAGGCATGCAGGTGGCTTTAGCATCAGTGATGGATGCCAAGGTTCCATACAAGATCAGCTTGAGATTGAGAAGACGCATCTCTTTCTTCCCTTCCGTGGATTTTGTGCCAGGAAGCATGTACCTCTCTCTCTCTCTCTCTCTCTCTCCAAAAAAAGAAAAGGAATACAATGAATAGATAAAGAGGATTCATATATAGCAACAATATGCCGAAAAGCAGCATATCACATTGGCTAAGGGTTTTTTTCATAACGACTCACAAGATCATGAGAATACCCAAGTGTGCATCTGCTAAGAGTCTGCCTAACCCCAGTTTTCTAAAAGAAAAACTTGTAACAGTCAATATGGTATTGTGAAGACCAGTTTATAATTTTTCATACGCGTGAGTATGTGTTTGTGTGACATAATGTGCTATTCGTCTGCCTTTTTGTTACAGGTAAATGTGAAAGAGGTTGTTCTTGAGGATTTTGATGTATCGAAGGCCCTCATCGATTACATCACAAACAACTCCATAACAAGCATCGTTCTTGGTGCTGCAAATAGGAATGCAATCTCCAAGTAAATCATTCATCTATGCTTTTGTTTATATGTAATCATCTTACAAAGATGCGAAAAAAAATTCTGATACTCACATGATTGCTTTTGGCCGTCTAATGAGCCAGAAGGTTCAAGCCACATGATGTACCAAGCAGCGTATTCAAGGGTGCACCAGACTTCTGCACTGTTTATGTCGTGGCCAAAGGCAGAAATCCGCAGATTCGGCCTTCAAAGAGACCGGCACCCACTCCCCAACGGCCGCCTTTGCCTTCCATTACCAGGCAGCCCCAGCCTTTGCCCAACAAGACTTCACTTGGGCCTCCTCCAGTGTCGCAGCTACAAAACTTTGAACCTTCTGATCCTGCCAACATGATGATGAGGTATCATTGTCCATTTTCCTTTTGGATGATGTTATGATCATCAACTACTCAAGCATATATCAATGGATCGGACTAAGATTTGACATAAAAACCAAATATTCAAAATCTAATGTGTATATGTAGATAGAATAATTGGTATATGATAGCTAAGTGATATATGTTCTAAACAGCCAAATGCTCTGATCCATTCAATCTGAACTAGAGAATCTACCTCTCCAAGTAAAAAGAGTAGGATCCTTGACTTTTATATGACCCTGGCTCTTAAATGAGCTTCTTCCTGCTAAGACTGCTGATGGAATTTTGATCAGGTGATCTGGGAAATCATGATCTAACACCAAAATGTGCATAATCTTACCATCAACATCTCATCGAAATGGCATGATTGATAAAGCATTTTGCTGCCACATCTTTATTCCGCAGATCGTTTGATATGGATCCCCGGTAATATGCATTAATGCTCACATCTTTCAACTGATCCAAGGCCAGAAAATCATGCCATCTTCCTTGTACAGAATTATGTGCAAGAAATCAAGCAAATCTAATTAACTAATGCTTATCTCTTTAGCAGGAGTCCTCTGGCACACGGATGGCGACCTGGCAATTCAGGTGGTGGTGGTCCCTTTGACAGAGTGATAACACCAATGGCACGGGCAATGCCTGTCGGGAGGGCAATGCAGCCTCAGGTCCTCATTCACACTGGCTATGACAGAGGGTCTCCAGAGTTCTTTGAGAGTGCAGACGTAACAAGGTCCTCACCCAGGTTCTCTACTCCTCATGATAGCATGCCTGAGGATTTCACCTTCATCTCGAGTGGAAATGATTTTCCTAAGACCCGTGGATCTCGCCTGAACGATTTTGGTGCAGATGGTTTTGATATTGTATCCTCTGCTCTGGATGAAAGCTCAATGAATGCATTTTCAAGTCACTCAGCGGTAAGAATTCTTTTACATTTTTATTCTTTTTCAGGGAAAGAAAAATCAGAACATAAAGCATAAAACAGAAGCAACATGAGAAATGATAATGCAACTCAGATTTGTATAGAAATGAACAATAATTTTGTTTCCTGTAATATCTGTAGAGGGAAATGGAGGCTGAGATGAAAAGATTAAGACTGGAACTGAAGCAAACGATGGAAATGTACAACAATGCCTGCAAAGAAGCACTAACTGCAAAGCAAAAGGTCTCTCTCTGTGTGTGTGTGTGTGTGTGTGTGTGTGTGTGTGTGTTAATAAAACTTCATGTAGCTTCAGCTGTGTATCTAGCTGCTTCTGGAATAGTTGAGACTCATAAGAAAGGCATAATAATAGCTTGTTCCATCACCTTTTGAGAATAGATTTAATACATGAATTTGAGGGAACAGCCTTTATAATAGGTGTCCTACTGGTCAACCTTCAAGTTTCTTTTTGTACATGAAAGAGGTCATCCAACCAAAAGCAAGTTCTTTTCCCACCCCAAGTGGGGTCAGCCACATGCCCTCTACGTTGCAATTGAGCTCGACCTTGTGCCCTAGTAGCATTTCACTGCAAAACAGCAAGATAATTGTTTTATCGTTTCCTTCCAACACTACATGAAGAAAATCATGTATGTAAATTATTTGATAAAAAACATGGATGACACAGGCTAAAGAGCTTCATCAATGGCAAAAGGAAGATCAACGAAAAATGGAGGAAGCAAGATTGGCAGAAGAAGCAGCATTGGCAATTGCAGAAATGGAGAAGGCAAGGAGCAGAGCAGCACTTGAAGAGGCAGAGGCTGCGAAAAGGGTTGCTGAGATTGAAGCACACAAACGAATGACTGCAGAAATGAAAGCCAAGAAGGAAGCAGAGGAAAAGAAGAAAGTTCTGGATGCACTTGCACATTCAGAAGTGAGGTACAGGAAGTACAGCATACAAGAGATCGAATCTGCCACCCAGTTCTTCTCTGAATCATTAAAAATTGGAGAGGGTGGTTATGGACCCGTTTATAAAGGTACCTTGGACCACACACCCGTGGCCATTAAAGTGTTAAGGCCTGATGCAGCGCAGGGAAGGATGCAATTCCAGCAAGAGGTAATGAAAATTCTATTATTTGAGAGTTGCCAGATCCATATGAGTCTGTGGAAGTTAAGCATAAATCCTGATTTATCTTTGACAAATACCATGATAGATCTAGATCAAGCATGACATTACCACGGTGATTCCTACACAGGACACAAATCAAAACATGATTAGTTGATTACGAACAACACATTATGCGATGGTTCTAGTGATCAAATGAAGCTTGCGGCCATAAATTATCTCTCATCATGATTTTGCATGAATCGTTTAGAACATGATATTCCTAGACCATACCTTGTCAAAGTTGTGGTATTGGCAACAGAAGAGAGTCAAACTATGGCCCATAGAAAGCCAAGACCAACCAAAACCAAAATCAAGCGTTTTCCCCTACTAAGTGGAGTCAGCTAAATGAATTCTATGCTTCCACTGAGCTGAATCTTGTGCCATATTAACATTTAACTTCAAAAAAAAGGGCATACTTTATTTTTTCTTTCCAACATTTTAGAGCCCTTCTTCTCCCTATCTTAAGTGGTCATCATCCATTCTAACACCTTTTTGGAACTTCACACAACCAAGAAAGACAAGATCAACATCAATGAAATGCATGCCTTGCTGCTTATAATATTAGCACAATAGTAGCGTTAACAATTTTTATATGAATTGCACAATCATCTGCCTTCTTTTGAACTGATGCAGGTAGAGGTGTTAAGCTGCATCAGGCATCCGAACATGGTGCTACTTCTGGGAGCTTGTCCAGAGTATGGATGTCTAGTATATGAGTTCATGGACAGAGGAAGCCTAGATGACCGACTTTTCAGAAGGGGAAACACCCCCAGTCTATCATGGCAGCTTCGCTTCAAGATAGCGGCCGAGATAGCAACAGCATTACTCTTTCTGCACCAAACAAAGCCAGAGCCTCTTGTTCATAGAGACCTGAAGCCGGCAAACATACTACTCGATCAGAACTTCGTAAGCAAGATTAGTGATGTTGGGCTAGCTCGACTTGTCCCTCCTTCAATAGCAGATGCTGTCACCCAGTACAGGATGACATCTACAGCTGGAACATTTTGCTACATTGATCCAGAGTACCAACAAACTGGAATGTTGGGCATCAAATCCGATATCTACTCCCTTGGGATTATGCTCTTGCAGATTGTAACAGCAAGGCCTCCAATGGGTCTCACTCACCATGTTGAAAGGGCAATAGAACGTGGAACTTTTAAGGATCTCTTGGACCCCACAGTTCCAGATTGGCCTCTGGAAGAAACATTGAATTATGCAGAGTTGGCACTTAGATGTTCCGAGTTGAGGAAGAAAGACAGACCAGATCTTGGGACTGTAGTTTTGCCAGAACTCAATAGGCTGAGAGAACTAGGCCAGTCAAGCATGAGTAAGCTTGGCCTCAACTTCATGGGTTCTCTTCCTAACACGGATTCAGTAAGTCATTTTTACCTAAACCACGAATGCTCCACAGATACCAAAACCTGGCAGGATAGTGACAGGTGTATATAATTTTTTTAATGGTGCTCCCAATAAGAGTATTGGAGTGGACTTAAAACATTTTAGACATGAGCTATTAATTGACAAATACATGGTTTTTGGAAGAAAAAAAAAACAATGATATAAATAAGTTCAAAGGACCTACAAATTATGCATTACTTTTACAACTCATGTCTCATGATCTTCACGTTGGTGAAGTCATCTACTTTAATAGTGGCAGCTTAATTGCTTATGGTTGCCACAAAGAGGTATTGTACATCATGAGTTTTCTTTCTTTGTTTTTTGTTTGACATAAAACTTTGAACTCCTCATGAATAAGAATACAATGATATGGAACATAGCTCCACTGAACAACCGCATGCTGGTACTTTCTATGCCTTCAAAAGTGTCCTTCCAAGACTTCAAATTCAGATTATGCCAAGGTGTTTATGTCCTGAGTCTCCTGACATGTAGAGATTAGGGACAGTGTCGTAAGTATTTTATTTTTACCTACTCTTGAGCTATTAGACTACTATGTTACTAACAGTACACCATTAGGAAATCCAAGCATCGCTGAATCAGATATGAGATGTAAACTTTTTTTTATCACAAAGATGAACAATCGATGTCTGTGACAGAAACGAAGATGTTGAGATGGATGAGTGGTCATACAAGAAAAGACTGTATACATAATGAGGTTATTAGAAACAAATTAGGAGTGGCACCAATAGAGGATAAAATGAGAGAATATCGTTTAAGGTGGTTTAGCCGACCCCATCTGGTATGGGAAAAGGCTTAGTTGTTGTTGTTGTTGTTGAAAGATGAACAATCGCAAGAGCTTTGAAATTTTATTTATCCATGTAGCAGGAAGGGATGAATGGCACAATCATTCAAAGGGGACCAGGGCAGACTATATCTAGCTCATCAGATGGCTCAGAAGAAAGCATGACAGCAAGTCAGGCATCTTCAACTGCCACAAGTGATTCCATGAGTTATAAAGCAGCATAGCACTGGCGTTTGGGAGATAGGTTAGTGCAAAGAACACTGAAATGAGGAGCCAAATCTAGAATGACATTTTCCTTTCTCGCTGCAATTTGGGACCCTGACCCTGGTCTGGTAAGGCCTTAACTGAACATCAATGGGTATTTAATCCTGGCAATTTTGCATCATTGCTGAAATAGATACAAAGACGAGTCTCATTTGATGTGACTCTAGTTCTTACCTGAATTAGATATGTGTTTAGTTCAAGCAACACACGTAGGGGCCGTTTGCATAGGGGGAACTTTTCAGGTGGTTCCGGCACTCCAGGTGCCCATTTCATGCTGATGCAAAGGAAAAACATGAAGTACTGGAAAACCTGTGTTCCATGGAATCCGGATATCCACATAAATGAGAAAAGGAGTCGCACCTCTCTTTTAGCTAAAACACCCATTCAGATCTCGAGACAGTTTCTGAACTAAGTGGTACCATTTCCACTCTCAACAAAAACATAAAAACCTTTAGGACCATGGAACTTCGTTTCCCACAGCACGAATTTCCAGGAATAAAAGTCTCATAAGTTCTACAAAATTCTATTACGCAAACGGATCATCACTGGGATGAGTTATGTATGTTTTATGGTCTACCGACTCTACCGTCTACTAATTCTACTTAACCCTGCAAATTAGCAAGCCTTCAGATAGGTAGGAGGAAAATTTGTAAGTTGTAACTAGATATCGACAAAACTATACAATCGTAAAACTCTTAATGAAAGATCTAAATATATGAAAAAAAATAGCTAGAAGATATTTAGCACAAAAAATATAAACAAATGATTGGCAAATCAAGTCTGATGTAAATTATTAATTGATCCAGAGCGTAAGTGCATGAGAAGGAATATTATGACCTTGATTAACCCTGTTTAACAATTAAGAACCCAATATCTTTTTATGATGATGCATTCAAACACTGTAAAGTTAGTATTCATAAATTACCCATAAGGCTATGCTATCACAGAACTGATACGTCAAATGATGGGATTAACTAACAAAGAACAAAGAAATAATCTTACGAAGCAATGGTGGAGGGGAACTCCTATTAGTTCACAAATAGATACTCCTATTCACAGCTGAGAACTATTTCTAGTCGAATAAACGAGAACCATATAAGCATGAATCTAGTTTACAAAACGAGAGATGGATACCTCAAATTTCCTATGCATGAAAATGGCAACCAAAAGATCACTAGGCTCACAGTATTTGGCATCGAAGCCGGCACTTTGTTGAACTTCCGAGCTCAGGAAAGTTTCCAAATTCCCCCGGGCGTTTCTTCTGATCACGGATGCGAGTTCCGGCAGATAGCTTGCCGGTTTCTGTGGGAAGGGTCATCCGCCGGAGACAGACATCTAACCAACGCATCTTCCCTTTGTCCCTTCATTTCGTGGTTTGGTTGCAAACAAAAACCTGCTCCCAGTGATTGGATTAACTTACTAAAGTTTGGATCCTGTGCTCTAGATGTAGACATATCCGGTTCCATCTTAACCAAAACCATGAACCGGATTGCACCCAGAGCGTTAGCTCCCTCTAGCGCCGTTGCTGCTGGTGGGGAGTTCTACTCCCAGAGGTTGCATGTTAGGCTTCGGCCGCCTCTTGTAACAAAACAAAAAAGAAAAAGAGAGACACCATGAACCGAATTCAAGCCGGTTCCCATAACCTAAAGCTGCTAAAAACCCGAACAAATAGAATATTTCAAAAAATGACAGAAAATAGAAAGGACTGAATCTGTTGTTTGGAATCACCGATTCTGGTTCGAGTCTGATGCAAGTCTCGTGGGGAATCGTGACCAAATCGGGTTCTGGGTCCACCTCTGATTTGAAACTGTCGGTCTGTTTACGAATTGGACATGCCTGGTTAGATCGAGTAAGATAGTTCATATATTTTAATATATAGAAGAAGTTGGTGACCGTGCTAGAAGGCAACGGGGATTACTATTCATATACATCCTTCTTACTATGAATGTCTCGGTCCTGCAGCATCTACAACACCAATGGACAACAGCATCCTCTCTCTTGTCCTCAGGCAATTGTTATCACCACGATCAGTTGACCAGCACACTTCGGTATGTTTCCACTTCTTCCTTCGTTCGTCTCCAAAAATGCTCGTGGAGCGGGACAGAAACGGGAATCATTTTTGGGGATCCGTCCTTTGTTTTAACCCCCATCTCTCTTGGCCATCTCCATGAAGAATAATGGGTGTGGTGGGGAAGGACCTCTTACAGATAGGGTGGTCATTCTCGGCAACCTTATCTCGTAACTGCTAGACTGGCCATCAAGTCTGTTACCAGAGTTGGTACCGGATAGGGGTCATCGGTAACCGGATTTCATGGTAACCATCCGGATACGGACTGCTCAAAAATGGAAAACTCAACAGGCGAGCCAGGAGATCAGGAGTAGCCTATGCTCTATAAATAGAGCAGAGGAATGATACAAAATACATATGAAAAATACAGTGAAAAATTACAGATCTCCTAGGAGAAGCCGATGTGAGGAAACCTTGTACAGCTCCAACATCAATCCACGCATCCGCTGCTATGATCGAGAGACGATCATCCGATTCGTCGTTAACAACGAAATAGAGTCTTTCGGTGGAGGTCGGCTCCGAGTTTCATCACTGATATCAGAGCTTAAAAAACCTGTAAAAGAAGGAAGAAAAGGTAAGCATAGAAAAAAAAAATAGAAAGGCCGAAACAGGTTGGATCTGAGGCAAGAGACGACCGACAGAGCCCAAAAAAGCTGAAACAGGCCAGATCTGAGGCGAAGGCAACGATCGACAAAGCCCCAAAGGCCGAAACAATCCAGAGAAAGCCAACTAAACCAAAAAGGCAGTCGGTAGGTGTAGACGTGATTTTATTTCAAATCGTGGGATTCAAAATCAAACCCTCGAACTACGTCAGGTTGCGCGAGCGTGCCAGTTAGTTTACCAAAACTAACAAATTATGTTTTTCTGACTTCTTAGAACGATTGTGGACAAGTGAGATCTTTTCGACTTAGGCCTTCTTGAATCGGCGCTCAAGGGTCAGCCTAGACGCTTGAAATTTGTTTGAATCCGTTAATTCGAGAAAGGAAAAACCAGATTTTCTAAAGTTTCAGATTTGTGTTTAAGTTCTTGATTTCTGAAAAATTTTAGATTCTTAGATTTGCAGAACCTATTCAGTTTCAAAGGCTTGTTCTCTGAATTTTTAAAAATATTTCTGTTCTCCAAAAATTCTAAAACTTTTACAGAATAGAGACACTGTGTAGAATCAGAATATATTTTTATTTTATAATTTAGTTCTTTATTTTCTGAGAATTAAATACAGAATCAGAAACTGTTATAAAATTCAGAACAACCCTGTTTCTGTGAATCAGAAGCTCAGAAAAATAGCAATATCTCAGTGCTTAGTGATCCAATTTCGATGAAATTTATTGTGTTAGAAAGATACGGATGTTAGGTTTTCAAAGAATCAAATTTCATCCAATTTCATTCAGTGGTTGCAGAGATATGGGCAAAAGAACAGAGGTCTATTACTGAACGTTCTGTTTCTGTAAAACACAATCTGGATTTTATATAAACTTCACGGATCTAATTGGCTAGGCAACCGTTCATAACAATTCCTCAAAATTTTATCTAAGAATGTCCGATATGTCTAGATTATTTATGAAAAATTTCGAAGCAATTGGCTTATCCGTTTGTCTATAAAAATTCTGTGATCAGACACGTGTGCACAGACAGTTTCAGAAACCAGTTTTACAGAAAATTTCAGAAGGTTCCTAACGTGATTTTAGAACGAAGTTCAACCTGTATCAGTCATAATAAATCATGAAAATCATCTAAACATGGATTTTAATTTCATTTATGAAGGAATCATGTATGTTTGTATCGATATAAATAAAAAACATGGGCTCAAAGCCTTGATTCATATACAAATTTCTAGAATCTGTGCCTTTTCAGATTCTCAGGAATTAAAACCAATTTGTGCAAGAATTCCAACCTGTGTGAGTGAGAGGGGATGTAGGAGCACTTCGCCGGACGATCGTCGGACGTCGGAACCAGGCCGGACTTCCTTCTTCTCCTTCTTCTCTTCCTTTCTCTCTCTCTCTATTTCTCTGAATTTTCGGACTGAATGTTCCTGTTTTCTTGGTTTTCCCGAATTGATGCTTTGTGGTGATTGGAGGATTTTCGGACTAGTTATTTGCAATGGCCGATTGATTCCTCGGATTGATAGTTTGCAGTCAGTGGTTCCTCCCCTTTTGCAACACCTTTGAGGCTCCTTTTATAGGCCAAAGGATGCCTCTTTGGTACTGTCACTCATAAGGCAACCCGCCTTACATATTCTTGGTGAAATATGATAAGACTTGCTGTACAGGGCGCTGTCTGTGGGAAGACATGATTGGTAAGTGTAGCTGCTGCTCCTTTTTGCCTTGATCGGCTCCCTTTGGATGGCTTCTTTACTTGGCTGCACTTGGTTCCAATTAGGAAGATAGGTAGACCTACTGCATCCCTTCTGATTTCTTGCTGAGTTTGATATACGTTATTTAGAAGAATATGGGACTGACCTTGGCTGAAATCGGGGCAGTAGCCAGGTTCAGCTATAGTTGCAGAAATCGTTTGGAGCTGGCAAGGAATTTCCAAATGGAGGTATGCTGCAACTTCGGCAAGAGGTTGAAAACTTGCCAAACTCAATACAGCTGACTGCTTTGACAGGCAAGGTGCTGAATTTGGTAATTGTTTGGAGCTATCCACTTGCTGTTTTCCTTGCCTTGATCGACTCTGCATTCATTTGTAGGAAGAACCACCTTTTGGTAAGTGGTCTCAGCTTCCTTCTTAGATTTATCGCTCCATTTTCGTGATTCCCATCATTCCAATCGATGAGGTTGTTATCGGCTGAATCCTTCAGATCACATGGTAGCCCAAGACTTGTGCGTGGTGATAAGAGTTTAAGAAAAGCAGTTACAACTTCACTCTCCTGTTTATCCTTGCAAGTCATAAATACATCTCGGATGCGGGCATCTCTCTTCCAAGGCATCGTTCAATGCTTGCCTCTCAACTAATAACAGTGGAACTTGCTGCTCCACTTTCATATTTAAACCTTCATAAAAGTCCAGTATATCAAGGTACAGAGGATAGTTTGCCTTCTCTTCGATCCCACTTTCATGTTTCAATGCTTGAAATCTAGTTTGACTCTGATGCAGATGCAATCGCAAGGGAAGAAGAGACTCTCAACCTGTATTCTTCAAGTGGAATACAAGGATCTGGCTTAACGGATTCCAAACTCAAATTCACTGCTGCTGCATGGCTTTCTCTTGGGTGCTGTTTAGAATGGTAATAGCCCAGCACCATTTTCCATGGGGCATCTTTGCTGTTATCGTATACATGAAGCTCCTAGATGGATACCAAGAGTTCTGAAACGTGGAGTTCTCGATCAGGAAAAATGTCACATTGAATGCTTGCCCCAAGGAGTGACAGTTCCAAACATTTAGTCAAGTCACGTCCACCTGGCTTTGAGGCATGTGAACTGTTGCTCTCAGAACTGGACCAAACACATCCTCCAAACATTGCCCATGTAGCATTCATATTGTCAAGAATAATCCGTCCTTTCCTCTTCAACTCTCCCTTGACTGAAGAAAACTTGTTAGAGCTTGAATCTGTATTACTGCCTCCAGGTTCTGTATGTCCTGAACAATACTGCATGTCTGGTACATGATTCTCTACTATGTGAAATGAGCCATCATCGTACCAGCCACTCCTGTCAATTTCCCCTTATCTGGAATAGCTTCACTTAGTGAAATATGAGAATGAATTCCTGAAGATTCTGATAGTACTCTTTACTTCTTCATCTATTTGGAAACTCGTCCAAAGGATGTCAGCATCTTTGGGTTCACCACTATGCCATCAAAACAGATCCTAGTTCATCCATAACATGCCATGCTGGAGTTTTTCTGGAATCATCAGTTCCATCCACCGTAATGTTTTGGTCTTCCACTACCAATGTCACACTGGATCTAACGTCTCCTCTTGATTTTGCAGGAATGCTCGAAGTTCTGGCATCAGTGGATTCTTCATGTGACGACCCAGGGCCGCTTCAACATGTTTCCCTTCGAACAACTCCAGTTGTGTTATGCTTCTTTTTACCAGCGTGCAACTTCTGCATGAGCAGCCTTTAGCTGGGTGCCGCGAGTCTAGATATGACTTGTATTGTATTTCAAGATGCACTTTGACAAGCTAACAGAAACACCTTTGTACAGCCCAGCCAGTTTAGCAATCGAACTGGATAAAACTGCATGTTTGCTGTGAAAGTGGTTATGCAAATCCATGTTACATGCGTTTCTACAAAAGCGTTCAAGTAAGCCCATGTTACGTTTTTAAAAACCAACCATCATGCTCGTTAGATTTCTTCCATGAGTGTTGGAATATCAACATTATTCTTAACATAACAGTAACAGATGACAATGCCAAACTGATGCATAACAATACACTAATTACCTCAACAACCAATCATAACATATACATGTTACGAGAGGCGTTCGATATCAAACCTTTGTTTTCGGAGCGTTCTTTCTTGCTTCCATCTTTCCTTTCCTTTGATAACATCAAATTTTTCCTTGGGCAACTGATTTCTTTTCGAATATGAACTTTTCTTTTTGGGAAGCTCACTTTCCCTTTTTGATGCCCGCTCTCCTTTTTGGGCACCTACCTGCCTTTTCAGGTGTCAAATTATCTTATACATGCCTGTATCTTTTCAAAAGGCAAGCTTTCAACATATTTTTTTGTCATAAATCTTTTAAGAAAACAAAATCTAGCTTTTCCATGCCAGGGGCAAAATCGTCATTTTTTTCCAATTTTGTCAAAATTCGAATTTTTCAGAAAGGAAAGTATTCTTTCATCATTTTAAAGCTTTCATAAAATTTTAGTACCAAAACAAACTCGTTTAGTGCCTTTTTCCTTCAAAAACCCCAAAATTTCTAAAAATGGCCACTTTCCTAAAAAGGTAAAAATTTTATAAGAAAATTTTGGGTGTTTACAGTAGGCAAAAGAAGGTACCGACGGCCTGACTAGAACCGGAGAAGGAAGTCGGAGCCCTCCCCCTCTCTTTGTTCTCCCTTCCTCTCTCTCCCTCTCCCTCTTTTTCTTTTTTTTACGTTGTACACTCTCTCTCCTCCTTTTGTACTGAATAAAAAAAAAACTACGGGCCGAAAACCAGAGGTTTTCAGAAAATCGTCTCGGGCAACGGACTAAAAAGTCCATTTTGCCTCGGTCGGTTTTAGCTATTTACATTTTTGCCATTCGACAAAATTTCTATTTTGTCCAGATATTTTCAAGTAAAAAGATGATTTTGCCCTTACTGAGCAAAAGGTTTATTTTACCCTTTGGCGGCTTGTGAAAATTACGAAATACCGGGTTGTCACTTTACCTTTCTATCATTCCGGGTTTAGATAATTTCAGTTCTGCCATCTAGACAAAAGACAGATTTACCCCTATACTTTTGAGAAATTACAGTTTCGGTCTAAGGGTTAACCCCGATCAGTTACGAATTTTACAAAAATACCAAAGAGTAATTTTACGAGTTTATCCTCAAGTTTTTTACAAAATTACAAGGAGAAAAATAGATAAAATTATAGTTATGTCCTTGATATTATTTTAAGGGGTACAAAGGTAGAAACTCTTCAGGAAAAATTCGAATTTATCCCAAAGAGCTTATGAAATTATCATTAGCATACTTGTTTGATATTATGTATCATACTAACATGATTCCTGCTATGTATGCTCTTGGTTTTGTGTTTGTTTCTTTTTTAAACTGCTTAATTATTACTATTGCCAAATATATAAAAATGAGTTCTAGGATATGTGTGTCTGAGTTGGCAAAAACTGAAAAGTTGAACAGTCTCAACTTCCAAACATAGAAGAGAAGAATCCCTCTAGCTCTAACACTTTAAGGTGTTGAGTACGTATTAAAGGAAACTATGCGTCTACCACCCCCAAACGCGAATGAGCAACCATTAGAAATGTATAAAACATTTCTAAAAGATGATATCATAGCAAGGACAATCATGTTGACTTATATGGATGATGACTTGATTAGGGTCTTTGAAGAATATGAGACTTTTAAAGACTTGTTTGACTCAATAACAGCTAAATATGATACAACTGCAAAATTGCATATGCAGTTGTTACTATAAAAGTACAACTCCTTCAAAATGAATGAAGGAGACAATGTAGTAGAGCATGTAAACCACATGCTCGTAATGGCTAGAGACTTAGCCGTAACAAAGTCAGTCATCCCTAAACCGATGCAGATATCAATAATACTGAACAGTCTACCCCCGTCTTAGAACATGGTCACCACTGTCCTAAGATTAGGGCCTGAGATTAACCTTTCGGAGTTGCCCCTAAAACTAGCAATAGAGCAAGTACACATGCTCAAAAATAAGAAAGAAAAATTACTAGTAGTATAGGATGAGATAACATCTAGCTCCAAAACCAACCACAAAAAAAAACTAAATAAGAAGTTCGACAAGAATAACAAGAAAGGTGGTCAAAATTTTAAGAAATCGTAAGAAACCGCTTCTCAGGTTAAGTGTTTCAACTGTAGAAAGATGAGACACTATAAAAGGGATTATCGAAACAAGAAAGGTGGAGGAAACAACCCACAACGCGGACAGTCAGAGAAGCAGGACATAATCTGCGTGATTTCAGAATGCTTATATTTGGACCGCCTAGTGACAGGTTGGTGGATAGACTTAGGAGTTACACGACACATCTCGAAGACTAAGGAAGGGGCAATGGATCTAAAGGAATACAAACTTGGGGAACATCGAGTTTATATAGAAAATAATACCTTCTCGGATGTTTTGGGTATTGGGTCCTTCAGGATATATGTACAAGGCAAACCAATTGTATTCACCAATGTATTAATTGTGCCATCTATAAGGCACAATTTGGTCTCGATCCCTATCTTAGTGAAGAAAGGTTTTGAGATTAAGTTTATTTCTAACAAGGTGACTATGGGAAAGCATGGGAGAATATTATTCTCTAGGGAATTCAATGTAGAACAAGAGCTGTTTAAACTTTGTGATAATGAAATCGGTATAACTTCTACTTATATTGAGAGTGCCTTTATGGTTGATGTGAATATGTGGCATAAACACCTAGGACATATAAGTTTGGGAAAGTTGAGGAAATTATCCAACTTTGACTTATTACTTGGATTTGAGGGAAATACTTTCAACAAGTGTGAAGCTTATATACAAGAAAAAATGATGAAGAAAGTTTTTCACAAGGCAAACAACCCTGTTAGAAGTTATTCACACAGATTTATGTGAACCTTTTAAAGTAAAGACACATCGGGGAAAGGGTTATTTTATAACCTTTATTGATGATTACTCTAGATATATGTATCTATATATTTTGGCACATAAATTTGAGGCAATTGATGATTTTAAAGAATATAAGCAGGAAGTGGAAAATCAATTAGGGCATTCGATCAGAGTCATAAGATCAGACAGAGGAGGTCAATATACCTCGACAGAATTCTTGAAATTTTGTAAAGAATTTGATACTGCAAAATAGAATACAATGCCTAGGACACCTCAGCAAAATAGTATAGCTGAAAAATACAATAGAACCTTGCTGAATATGACAAGGTCAATGTTAATCGGTGCCTCTCTTCCAATGGTATTTTGGGGAGAAGTAGTAAGTACAACAGTTTGCATACTCAATAGAGTACCATGTAAGGTTGTATTCACTACACCATATGAGATGTGGTTTGTAAGAAAACCCAACCTAGGTCATCTGAGGAGGTGGGGATCTGTTGCACATGTAAACATCATTGATCAGTCTAGAGATAAACTAGACAGTAGGTCCTTGAGATGTATATTTATTGGATATCCAAAAGGTTCAAAAGGATATCGATTTTATCATAAGGACGATGGACTCATTGAAAGCAGAGATGTTGAATTCTTAGAAGATACTAAGAACACTTATTTTGTAGAAGAAGCATGTAATTCGGTAGATTTAGATGAATTAACTGATAATTTGACTTATCAGCAAGCAATAAACTCATTAGAAGCAACAGACTAGGAGAAAGCCATAGATGAGAAAATTGAATCCATTGAGAAAAACCAAGTCTAGGAATTGACTGATTTACCAAAAGGAAGGAAGGCTATAGGCTGTAAATAGGTTCTGAAAAAGAAATACAAGGTTGGTGGTACAATCGACAAGTTTAAAGCGAGGTTAGTTTTAAAGGGTTTTTCGCAAAAAGAGGGGATAGATTATGTTGAGACATATTCCTCAGTTATGAAATTTGCATCCATACGTATAATCCTGACAATATCTGCATATTATGATTTGGATTTACATAAGTTAGATGTAAAAATAGTTTTCTAAATGGGGATTTAGAAGAAATCATATATGTATAGTAGCTCGAAGGATTTGTGGTTGAAGGCCAAGAAGATAAAGTATATAGGTTGAAAAAATCCCTATATGGCCTGAAACAGTCACCTCGCCAATGGTATTTGACTTTTCAAAATACCATTATAGAACTTGGGTTTGTGGCTAACAAACTTGATCACTATGTATATGTCTGGAACAGTGGGAGCCACTTTGTCATCTTGTCATTATATATAGATGACATATTGTTGATTAGAAATGACAACGAGATGATTGTCAAAACCAAGTTATGATTGAATTCCAAGTTCGAAATGAAGGATATAAGGGAAGCATCCTGTATCTTGGGAATAAAAGATCTCTTGAGATAGAGAATCTAGACTCTTATGCCTGAGTTAGGAGAGATATATTGACTATATCCTCAAGAAGATTAAAATGGGTGAATGCAAGTCTGCAAATACACCTGTTGCAAAAGGGGTCAAATTGAGTAACGTTGATTGTCCCGGTGAAGGAGACAATAAGCCTAATGTTTCTTATGCACAAGCTGTTGGCAGCTTGATGTATGCTATGTTGTATACCAGACATGATATCAGCTTTGCTATTGGTCTTGTAAGTAGATATCAAAGTAATCCTAGTTGGCAGCACTAGGTAGCTGTGAAAAGGATTTTAAGATATCTGGAAGGAACAAAGGACTTGAAACTATGTTTTCAAGCAAATGAACTGAAAGTAGCAGGATACTCAGACGCTGACTTTGTTGGGAGCAAAGATGACAGTAAATCAACCTCAAGACAAATATTCTTATTTGGAGGTGGTGTTGTTTCTTGGGCATGTAAGAAACAGGGTTGTGTAGCATTACATACACAGGAAGCTGAGTATGTAGCTTGCTGTATGGCTGCAACGAGTGTTGTCTGCATAAGCCGCTTCATATAAGAATTGAAGTTGGAAATAACAGACGAGCTAGTAGTTATCTATTGTGATAACAATGCAGCAATTACTCTTATCAAGAGTGGAGTTGATTGCTCCAAAAGCAAGCATATAATGGTAAAATACCACTATGTTCATGATATGGTTATGAGAAAGGAAATATCCATCTCATACATGCCAATAGAAGATATGTTGGCAGACCCCTTAACAAAAGGCATAACACAGGAACTTTTCTCAAAACATGTTACTAACATGGGTTTGAGATATGTTTGATTGTTGTGTAGGGTAATAACTACACAACAGATGATTGGTATTGTATAGGTAAACAACCATACAACAGATAAAATGTTGTGGAGGGAAATAACCACACAACAAGTTCTGATTGCAATAGTAATCAAGAAACGACCTAACTAGGGAAAATCCTGAAAAGTGGGAGGAAAACCAGTATGTTGATACACTTGGCTCGAATCGCCAAGTGGGAGATGTTACAAATAGAGTGGTCATTCTCGGCAACCTTATCTGGTAACGGCTGGACTGGATGGGCCATCCAGTCCGTTACCAGAGGAGGTATCAGATAGGGGCCATAGGTAACCGTCAAATGGTTACCGGATTTCACGGTAACCATTCGGATACGAACTACTCAGAAAAGGAAAACCCAGCAGGCGAGCCAAGAGATCAGGAGCAGCCTCTGCTCTATAAATAGAGCAGAGGAATGATACAAAATACGTATGAAAAATAAAGTGAAAAATTACAGATCTCCTAGGAGAAGCCGTTGTGAGGAAACCTTGTACAGCTCCAACATCAATCCATGCATCCACTGCTACGACCGAGAGACGATCATCTGGTTCGTCGTCAACAACGAAACAGAGTCTTCCAGTGGAGGTTGGCTCCGAGTTTTATCAGTACCACGATACGGAACGCGCAAGTCTAGATCAGTAGCCTACACTTGCTCCTTGGGTATGCTTTCTATTCATCTCGATTGGCATGACAATAAATGTTGCTTTAACCCGATCAATCACTTCACCTATATGTGGATCCTGATTGTTCCAAGTTCCTTCTTCAAGAAGGTTCATCTTCTTCTCCTAACTCTTTGTCTTCCTCTTTCTATTTCCATCATTCAACTTGCTTCTTTTTTATGCTTACAACCCCTTTTCCATTCATCTTCTTTTACTTTTCGATCCACATGTAGCTTCTTCATCAAGAACGACTATTAGAGGCTATGGTATAACAAAATGCCTTCTTTCCTATGACATCGACAAGAATATATATGTTTTAGAGCCAATTACTCAACCTCTGAATGTCCATCTTATCACAACATACTAGGGAGCAGCTGATAAGAGTTCTGAACTTGCATGTTGTTGACATCTTTGCACTTATTAGGAGGGAGAATAAGACCTATGACATAGGTACATTGTGAAGGTTCAATGAGTAGAAGTTATAGGCTGCTCCAATTCTTTCGTTGGAAGCTATTGGTATCAATGTGTAAAAATCATATCGTATCATATGAGAATACTGTATGAGAGTCAGTTTTTAGTAATTTTGATTTTTTTAAGTATTATTGTAATTGTTTGAAGTACTAAGGGTATTTTGATAATTTTCTGTATTAAGAGCATTTTGATCATTTTATATTTTACAACTCATATAAAAACTGAAGAGTGGAGGTCCACCCCTCGTCCCATCCACATTTTCCCTTTAATGTGTATGATTTTTTGTGTGCCACGCAAGTGTATTTTCAACATCGTATCGTAGCAGGAGCAATGAACAGTCGCTGTCAGCATGCAAAAAAAAGCCTGGACAGGAAGGTGGCGTTGGTGACAGGAGCTTCGTCCAGCATTGGCCGTGAACTATGCGTCGACCTCGCCAAGTCCGGGTGCGATGTCGTGGCCACAGCCCGAAGTGTCGACCTCCTCCATTCCCTCTGTGATGAAGTAGCTGCATTGCCCGCGCTGGATCCCGGCCGGACCTGTGGCAGGATCACCCCAGTCACGCTCGATATCAGCCTGGAGGGCGATGCCGTTGAATCTGCCGTTGGGAAGGCGTGGGATGTCTTCGGGAGGATCGATGTCCTCATCAATAACGTCGGGGTTAGAGGCACTGTGACTACTCCAATTGATTTGAAGCTCTCACCGAGAAGACGAGGAAAGGAAACAAGCAAGAGGCCCATAGATTTTGCTGGGGGCGTTCTGCGTGCCTCTATTTGGTCGACAAGGAAGCCAACAGAAGAAGAAGAGTCCTAAAAAGGAACCTATCAACGGTCTCAGTTCGATGGCAACATCTCTGTTGAGGAAGAGATTGTTTTCATGTTCGTCCATTGATCGGTGGGAGAGTGTGAAGCCGGCCACCAAAGATCCCATTTTTTGCCATCACCGAAGCATTCCTCGTCGATGACAACCCGCAGAAGATCAATCTGGGAGTGGGAACGTATTGAGACAATGATGGAAAGCCAGTGATTCTCAAATGCGTGCGCAGAGCCGAGGCAAAAATCGCCGGATCTGAGTCTATCGGCGGCACTGGAAATATGAGTTTCGTTCATCATTGTTGGTTTTATATGTTTCCTCCTCTATGGTGATGGCACATCTCCCGTGAATGAACAATTTGAACCTGGATGGGGATAGTTGTAGGGCCGAAAAATACACCTTGTCTCGTGCTTTACCTTACTGTAATAGGAGAAGCATCATTCTCCGAAAGATTATTCTGTGGAATGGAGAAGGAAATGAGCAGAGAGGAGAGAAGAAATAAAGGTGAGAAACGGAAGTTTCAGGATGCAATGAATGAGGATAACAAAGAGTCGCACCCCTTGCGGTACAACTTGTTTTCAGTAAGTATGGGTTCCTGGAAAACCTACATTTTAGCTGCCAGCATCGTCTTACTAACGACTCAATTTGGGAGATTGTCCTCATTGTGCCTCGGATAGCTATGTGATAACATTGCTTAACAATTGAATGACAGAGTGATTGTCCACTTGAGCTATAATCCTACTCCAGCATCCAAGGAAAGCCAGCCAAGTTCAAGAAAGGTTCTGACAGCTGCAATGGTCGACACTTGGTGCAAAGCAATTTCTCAAACTTGTAGTTTAGGTGCTATTCGTTCCCTCATGCCTGCTTTCACGAGCGCTTGCTACTATGGTGATGATGGGGAAATGAATCTGTTCGAGAGTTTTTTGTGTGATGACCTGCATGTGAAAGTGTTTGATGAAATGCTCAAGAAGAGTGGTCATGTCAAGAAGTGAGATTAACTTGTACACATCAACTGTTCGATGATGTAAGAGAGATGTTTACTTGTATATCTAAGTGTTTGAAAAAATGCTTAAGAGGGTTGCATATTCAGAAAAAGATTGCAGAAGATATAAAGTAGTACATAATAATTGTTTTCATTAGGAAAACAACAAAATTGAAATTAGAAGGAAGGAGAATACAGAAAATCAGTTTTTTTCACTACATATGCATGAAAAATTAAATCATTGGAGAGGCTAGAAAAATTTGTTGATAATGTGGCAGTATCACCAAGAAGCATGAAAATTAAAAACCTTAAGTTGCTGAAGTAAACAGCTAGGAGGACTGGAAAAGCGGTTGCAGTCACCATGTGAAGGGACGTAGACCAACTAGTATGAGCAGATGTCTATATTTTGTTATTTGAGTGGTAGAGAGAGGGCACCAAACCAACACACCAGCTGCAACCACCATGTGTAGGGGTGCAGGAAAAGCCATGTGAAGTGTGTATGGTGGAGTAGTACCTCCTATCACAAAAGATCAGCTTTCTCAAGAGTAGAATAAATATGACTTTTAAGTATAGCTGCCGAATCACTTTATGGAGAAGAAGAAAAAGAGAGAGCAACCGACACTCATAGAAGGGTCGCATGCTACCCATGTGTTCTTGATTGTTAAGTTATTTTACAAAAGCCTCAAAGAGATCGCTCATGCACGTGTGGTGAAGAAAGTTATGTTGATGGCCAGTCAGGAAGGCTAAGGTAATGTTGCAGCCAGAGATGCTGCTTGAGATGATCAGCCAGGAAGGCTGAGTTGATGTTGCAGCCATAGATGCTGCTTGAGATGATTAGCCAGAAAGGCTAAGTTGATATTGTAGCTAGAAATGATGCTTGATATGATCAGCCAGAAAGGCTGAGTTGAAGATGTTGCAGCCAAAGAAGTTGTTGAAGATTAGACCAGTGATGGAGACAGATAAAGAATGTTGCAGACAGATGAAGTTTTTTGGCAAGTTTGGAGTTCGAAGTATCTTACTCCCAACTTGAGGGGGGGTGTTGAATAATATGAGTTTAGAGTCAGATTTTAATAAATTTGATGTTTTTTAGGTATTATTGTAATTGTTAGAAGTATTAAGGGCATTTTGGTAATTTTTTGTATTGAGGGCATTTTGGTCATTTTACATTTTACAACTCCTTATATAAGGGCTGATAGGTTGTATTAGGGTTAAGAGTTTGTGATTAAGAAAGAGAGAGAAAGAGGGGGGGCGGCCTCCATTGGAGGTCCGCCCCCTCCTCCGATCTCTATATTTCCTCTTGAATGTGTATGATTTTTTCCTTGTCTGCTATGTAATTGTATTTTACAACAATAGGTACATGTATCACAATAGATATGTATCGCACCCATATTATAATGTATCGTATAATACATTATGATGTGGGTATTATATCGTACAATATACTTTGTATCACACGATATACTGTATTACGATACAGAATGATTTTTTTTATGATTTTATGGTTTTTTACTATTTTTTTTATTATTTTACTATTTTATTGTATTGTATCGTACGATGCGATATGGAACGATTATCGCGTATCGGTGGTCTATACGATATGGGCATCGATACGCTAATTACAACACTGATTGGTACAAGGTACTTAAGAAAAGGACGATAGTGAAGGTGCAGAATGAGAACAGCCTGCTGTCCTTGTTGAGAAATTCAGGAATTTCCATGCTTTCCCATCCCCAACCATAACCTATGTTTCCACTCCCTTAATTTATATCATTTGGGATAGGTCTCCATTGGGAGTGGGGAACCCCTATCCCATGAACATCTCTACAATCTCCACAATGATTTTTAATCACAGAGCATTAGGAAAGAGATGTTGCTTGACCACGACTCCCCTTGGCAAGAGATACAATTGCATCGCCTTCTCACACCAAGCATGCTATAGCTCCCAAACAAGAAATGCAATTGTGTTGCACTATCCCCAAAGAGGGTGACATCACTGTCTCACTTCTCTTTGGGGAGGGGATACATAGGTTGGTTGCATCTCCCTTTCACAAAATGATGCATTCAGGTTCCATCTCCTCTCTTTTACATATGAAATGATGTAGTCAACACTATTATCTATAGAGGGGATACACATGTTCGTTGCATCTCTCTTTTACAAAATGATGATTTCGTTTTCTAAATTGATTTAATGAAAATGATGATAATGATCAAAGAAGACACCTTAAGCATTAGAGATTACCATGACGAATTTTTTGAATTATGGAATCAACTTTGAAGTTTTGACAAGTTTGAAAAACTTCAAAAAATGGACGAGTTTAAAGAATATTTGGACAATCAATATTTTTATGTTTATATGAGGTCTTAGAGACGATTTTGAAAATATAAGATCTACCTTAATCCATAGAAAACCAAGGTCAAAGGGGATGGTTGCTCAAATTTGTGGCAATGGTTTATAGTCATTTTTTCATCCAAAAATTATGATGATTCAACAAGGCCATAGAGAAAATAGATTATAGAAAATAGACAATTTGGTTATACCAAATTTTGACAAATGTGGTGTAGTTCATGACACTACTCTTTGGTATAAAAGATTAAGATATTTAGACATAAAAAAGTTGTGTAATCATTTTTTGTTGAAAAATGACAAAGTTAAAGACTTTGTTTGCAAAGAAAGTATTCTTGAAAAGGTGCATCACACATAGTTCGGTGAAAGAAGCTTTATTGAAAATAAATCTTTTAAGTTGATACATTCTAATGTTTGGGAACCCGCTCCTATTGTCTCTATAAGAGGAGTAAGATAATATGTGACTTTCATAGATCATTTTATTAGGTATACTTGGATATTCTCTTAAAACATAAATCTGAAGTCTTTAAAAATTTCTTGACATTTCATAATATGATTAAAAATAAATTTGACACCACTCTTAAAATTTTATGATCGAATTTCAATGGTGAATATATATCAAAAGAATTTCAAAATTATCTAGAAACACATGGAATTTTACACTATAAATGTTGCACAAAACCCCCACAACAAAATGGCTTAACCGAACGCAAACATAGACATATTATAGAAACTATTAGAACTCTCTTGTGGGCGGAAGCTACTCTTACTGTCGTTTATCTAATAAATAGAATGTCTTCTTCTCAACTTGACAATGTGTCTCCTTTTGAAAATTTGTTTAGACTTTTTCTATATTATGAAAGATTAAGAGTTTTTGGTTGTAAATGTTTGTTTATATGGATAAGAATGATAAATTATCTCCTAGAGCTATTGAGTGTTTTTTTTTCTAGGTTACGACTTTGACAAAAAAGGTTATAGGTGTTTTAATCTTAAATAAGACAAATTTTGTGTAAGAGATGTAAAATTTTAGAAGATAACCACTATTGTAACTCTAACATTAAAGATAAAGAAAATATATCTTTCTAAGTAATTTTACAAACTTAGAAGATAGTGAAGATGAAGATAGTGATAAAGAATAAACCATTAATTTAAGGTAACAAGATGAACACACAAATATGAAGATAAAAGAAAACAATGAGTCTCATGAAATTATAGAGCATTTTCCTCTACACTATACTAGAAGACATAAAGAACAAGAAAACACTAGACTACCTCGTAGAATTCTAAGGTCCCCACAAAGATTTGTGTCCTCTGAAATATTTGAACCTCAAAGAAAAAATTTTATTATCATCATTTTATAAGTGAAAGAACTTAATTTCTATAATCAAGCTAAATGTATATAGGAATGGAAAAATGTTATGAAAGAAGAATTAAAAGTCTTAGATAAAACTCAAACTTGGGATATTGTGTCTAAACCTAAGAATAAAAAACTAATTGGATGTAGATAGGTATAAAGTAAAAACACAGTGATGATACCATAGAAAGATATAAAATTAGACTAGTAGTTAAAGGATATACTCAAGAATACATAATAGACTATGAAGAAACGTTTGCTCCGATTGCTACAATGGCAACCATAAGAATTTTAATAACTTTTAATGCTATTAAAAATTGGAAAGTTTTTCAACTAGATGTTAAGAATGCTTTCTTGAAGGGTAAACTAAATGAAGTATATATAACTCCTCCTCTGGGACTTGATGTTTCGAAAGATCATGTTCTTAAACCAAATAAGGCTTTGTATGGTCTTACACAAGCCCCTAAGGCTTGGTTTGACAGATTTTCATGCATGAGCATAATTTTTTGTCTTGTTATATTGACATTGCATTATTTGTGAGGAAATCAAATACACATATAGTAATTTTACTCTTGGATGTGAATGACATGATCATCACCAGAAGTGATGAAGATGACATATTGTAAGTTAAAAGTGATCTTTTCATAATTGAAATTATACATAATTATAGAGTATACTTTACGTCTCAAATAAAATTTGTAAGTTAAAATATTGGCATGTCAAGTCTAATTGGCGAGAAGAAGGTAGATACACCATAGGCTCTTCGAACAAAATTGAGAGCAAAGGATTGAGAGAAACTAAACGATCCAACACCTTACAAGCAGCTGATAGGAACATTGTCTTATCTCACTATCATTCGCTCAAATATATCTCACGTCATTCACACTGTCAGCCAGTTTCAGCAAGCTCCTACTACTGCTCATATGAATGCAGTCATGAGAATTATCAAATACATTAAGCACAGTGGATAAGGGAGTGTTCTTAATTTCTTCTTCTCTTAACTTAACCGTATATATTGATACTGATTGGGATGGGATTTTGTAAGGACAACTTAGTTGTCTCTCTCATGTTCTTATCATCATAGTTAGGGCATTTTTACTTTCGTATGAAACTTCCATTGGAGGGATCAATTGTTGATTGTTATGCAATATGGGCATGTACGAATTCTTTTATCTGAAAGCCTTCTTGCTCCACCAAGCAAGGTTTGACCTTGCATGTCACTGAATTGCTTGTTTGAATGAATTTGAACTTCTTGAATGATATGTTTGTGAGTTTGGTAATGTGTGAGCCGAGTGGTACAAGTCATTGCTTGGGTTTCCAGTTATGGTTTTGAGATTTTAGTTTAAAAAATGGATTTGGATTATGAATTGGGTCTATATTGGATATGGTTTTGAGATGTGGATTTAGCATGAGTTAGGTACATTGGGTTTGGGTCTTATTCCGAATGAATCCAACTAAATTAAGCATTTGCATGGGGTACTTGGTATGGATAGGGTCCAACCAAAGGACTCAATTTGGTTGGTTCTTAAAGGAGAGAGAGAGAGAGAGAGAGAGAGAGAGAGAGAGAGGTGATTTCCAAAATGGAGAAAAATGTGGGTGGTTAGGGCACAAGGTGTTTCACGATGGAATACTTTCAACGCAATGAGAACTGATTGGATGCAATGGAGGTTTGGAGTTTGCCAGCGGTAGTTAGTTTTTAGTGGAAGTATTTGATGATGGCAATAGACATGAGTGATAAGGAAAGAAAAGGGGCAGCGTGGGTCAGATAGTGAGAGGCTGATTTTGGGGTTGAAGGCAGTAGCTATGGTGGAAAAGGAGTGAAAATAGGATCAACTATGGCTTTCCCCCAACAAAAGTATAGGACATCCAAACATGCACGGAGAGAGAATTTCTTCTATAAATACCAAGAATCAAGGGCCTTTTCTTATCTCATTTTCTTTTCAATGGATTGTGCATGATAGACACAAGGCGGAAGATCAAATCTCTCTCAACTATCTCTTCATATTTTTTAATGCCTGAACGGCCTGACCCTGGTAGGCCCTGGCCAATTGGGCCGTCAGGGCCACTAGCTGTTGGGGGTTGGCTGGCAGCCAACCCCCCTTCCCTTCTCGTCTCTTCTCTTCCCCCTTCTCTCTGCTCTTCTCTTTTTCTCCTCATGTACTTTATAAGTACGCCTTCCTTTAAATACTTGTCATGACTTTTGTGGCTAAGTAATATTTTTTCGATATATTTTGCCTTTGTTGCATATGTTTTATTATAGCATTTTTTAAAGACTTTTTGTGGGTGATATTTTAAGGTGATATTCATCAACCTTCTGCTACTACATTGAAGCTCGTCTTCATTACATGGTATCAAAGTCATTTTTTATCGTGGGAACGCTGTTTGTTGCCTCGAGAAGCATACTAATAGTAATCTTGATTTTATTGTAAGTTGCCTCTTTATAATTATTTTTCTCCTTGAAATATGGATGAAAAGAGAGGATTTATTTTCTGTTAACACCTTCAAACTACAAAACATGGGTTCAAACTATGAAAATTATCTATTTCAAAAAATTATGGGGTTATGTAAGTGGTTTGAAGGTAGAATCCTCCATTAATGCTATGCTTGAGTAAAAGGAAGAATATGAAGGAGGTCATCGAATGGTCCTATTCATGCTTATAAATAATATAAATTAGCATACTAGAGACACTTTGACCGACTTCACTAATGCAAGAGAAGCATGAAAATATTTGAAAAAATCTCATATTTAAAGTGATGTTACTCATAGAACGATATTAAGAGACAAATTGGTCTCTCTTATACAAGGAGATAAAGGGGTAAATGATTTCTTTGGTGAATATTCTAATATTTGGAACCAATTATATGGCTATAGAAAGAAATGTACACAATGTATTAATGAGAGACAATGTGAAGACAATGAAAACTTTATATATTAATTTCTATGAAGTCTCTGAGAAGAATTTGAAGGAGTTGGGTCATCTCTTATTCATCGAAAGTAGTTTCCCACCAAAGAAGAGGTACTTACCGATCTTCAAATGGCGAAAACAAGAACGAATAAAGCTAGGCTTCAAAGAGATATTGCACTTACCACATCTAAACCCGAAGTAAATGTGAAGGCTTATCGTCCTCTTCATTTGAAAAACGAAGGATCAAGCAAAGTAAGAAAAGAAGTCATTTGCCATCATTGTATAGAAGCCGGGCACATAAGGTCAAATTATCCTAAGTTGAAAAAGAATGTGGCTTTAGTATAAGAATATGCTTCAACTTTCATGCTTCGAAGAAAAAGTGAAGCAAGTTGAAGCTCAAATAAAGGAGAAAGCAACGGTTGGTGCAATTTGCTCTTCTTTAACAAATGAAATTCAAGGTATAACCTCTTGGATTCTTGATTCAGGTGTTTCATTTCATATGACTTCTAATGAAAGAATTTTAAATTCATGTTTTAGAAATCTTTATGATGTGTTTACACCCCGGATGGAACAAAATTAGATGTAGATAAATTTGGTGATTTATAAAATAAAATTTGTGAAATCTCCAAAATTAGTGTTGTTCCAAATCTAAATTTAAACTTGCTCTCTGTATCTCAAATTTTGAATAAAAATTGTGTTGTCTTTTTCATCAACGAGATGTATTGTACATGATTGCCTCTCGAAGAAGGTGATTGGTCGTAACCATAGAGAGGACGAACTTTACATTATAGACTATTTGCATAGTATAGAATATATTAATGTTTTGACAAATGATCAATTCCAAATAAAACACATGTTACCACAAGACCCTTTGAAATAGTTCATTCGGATGTATGGGGACCAACACCCGTTTTATCTAAAAGAGGCATTTCCTACTATGTTATTTTCATAGATGATTTTACTAGGTATATATGGTTATATCTTTTAAAAGTAAAATTCGATGTATTTCAAAATTTCGTTATCTTTCATAATCTTTTAAAAAATCAATTTGATTTCGAAATGAAGATTTTTAGATCGAATTCAGGAGTAGAGTTTATGTCAAAAGAATTTAAAAATCATCTCGATAAATTGGGATCATACGTCAAACATCTTGCTCTAAGACTCTCTAACAAAATGGTATTTCAGAACGTAAATATAGACATTATTTTGGAAACTACAAGAACCTTTCTTTTATCAAGTGGTGTTCTTAAGAATTTCTAGGTAGAAACTATTATGACTGCAGTCTATTTAATTAATCGGATGCCCTCTTCGATTTTACAGAATATGTCTCCTATAGAAAAACTCTTTAAAGTTTCTTCCAACTATTCAAGACTGCATATTTTTGGATGTAAATATTTTCTTTACACTGACAAAGACAATAAACTATTATCTTGTGCCATAGAATGTATTTTTCTAGGATATGGAATAACTAAAAGGGAAATAGATGTTATGATTGTAAAAATGATAAGCTTTATATATCGTGAGATGTCAAGTTTTTTAAAAGTGAATATGTTTTTAAAGGCATGAATGATGTTAGTTCTCTTTATGACTCCTCCTATTCTTTTTTTTAATGATATTTTAGGTAAAGAGTTTATTCATATAGAAAATTATCTTGATGAAGATATGACTTCAAGACAACCTATTACACCTTTTAATCAACATTATACTAAGAGAACTGTGCATATTTCTAGAAAGTCAAACCATGATTCTAGACCCCCTCAAAGGTTTGTCTCCTATAATAGCTTTTTACCAAGGCATAGAGCCTTAGTGACAAATATTTAAGTTATAAAGGAACCTACAACCTTTAAGGAAACTCAGTTATCACAAGACTAGATTAATGCCATGAACAAAAAGTTGGATGCTTTATATAGAGCCCAAACTTGAGATGTTGTCTCTAGACCATCAAACAAAAAGACTATAGGTTGTCGGTGAGTCTATAAAATTAAGACTAATGGTAATTGTTGCAAAAGGTTACTTACAAGAATATATAATTGATTATAAAGAAACCTTTGCTCCTTTGGCTTAAATAACAACTCTTAGAATACTTATAGCTATGTGTGCAATTCATCATTGAAATATTTATCAATTAGATATTAAAAATACTTTTTTGAATGGTTGGTTGAAGGAATAAGTATATATAGAGCTTCAGTATTCATCATTGAAATATTTAAGACAAATGGTTGGAGCACTCACCTATCTTACCATAACACGGTAAGATATTGCTCGTGTCGTTCATATTGTAAGTCAGTTTCAACATGCACCTACCTCAGTGTATATGAGTGCTATTATGAGGGTTGCTCGTTATATTTGACAAACCTTAACCAAGGAAGTATTTATATCATCTTCCTCTTTATCTCAGTTGCTCGCATATACTGATGTTGATTAGGGTGGTGATGTGAATGACAGGCACTCTACCACCAGCTACTACATATTCTTTAGTCATTCTTTCATCTCATGGAAATGCAAGAAACAACAAGAGGTATATCTTTCATCTGCCGAAGCTGAGTACCGTGTAATGGCTAACACAACTATCGAATTAACTTGGTTACGACGACTACTTTAGAATTTGGGCATACAATTGAAAGCTCCTCCAATCATGTTATGCGACAACAAAAGTGCTATGTATATTGTAAACAATCATACTTTTGATGAGCGTATAAAGCATATCGAGATGAACTGTCACTACGTTCATGAAGAGCATCTATAAGGTAATTTAATATTACAATTTGTAAAATCAGAGTATCAGGTTGCAGATGTCTTCACCAAGTCATTATCTACTCCTCGATTTCAGTTTTTGATCGGCAAACTTTAGGTCATGAAGTTGTTAATTTGAGGGAGGGTGTTAGAAAATTGGCCCGAGCGGCTCAACCCTGGTAGGCTCTGGTCAATCGGGCCATCAAGGCTAGGACCTGTAGGGCCACTAGCCGTAGCCCCATCCCCCATTCCCTTCTCTTCTCTTCTCTTCCCCTTCTTTCTTTTCTTCTTCTCTATATTATCAATAGCGATTAGCAGGTTGTTAGCAGTCAACCGTGATATAGTGATAGCGAGGATATAGTGGGGATATAGCGGATTTAGCGGTATACTTTTATTTATGATTAAAAAATTATATATATATATAATGGGTTTTCTAATTTGTAAGAAATATTAAGAAACACAACTTCTTTCATAAATATGAATCAAACTAAATAAACAAATCTACTCTTAACTTCTAAAGAAGCCTATTTATCTTTCATGTATCAAAATCTCAAAGGAGTTACGAACATGGTACATAGGGGAAGAACTCACTCAACATAAACTTGTCATATCAAGCATAAATTCAAAGAGTGGCAGGAAGAATTAATTCGGCTAAATTCAAATGCACTGTAGGAGTAAACCGATCTTCACATATTACAAGAAAGAAACATTCTTCTAATTATGAAACTAAATAAATAAACACATTTACATGAAACTAAACATTCTTCTCAAGAAAGAAACACTAATACAGACGATCGCAAGGATTTCATCTAAGAAACAAGAATGAAGTGCTTATTCGTGTCATTTTCATATATGTCTACTGCAATGTTACTTACAATGCTAACGTAACTAATTTCAGCCAAATAGTAGGAGCAAATCATAGGCATTTCAAGGTTGCCTACATTTCACTCCTCTCTCTAAAGCCTATTTACTTTTTCTCTTATTGTTTCAATATCTACCAAACAAACAACATAGAACATGTGGTGCACATACCTGCTTTGGTGTGATTATTTGATTCATGTTGAAGAGCAAATGCCGTTGATAATGATGAATGAAGAGAAATGCAAAGACCCTGATGTGCACCAAGAAGAAAAACTCAGGAGAAAAAATTGATATTGAAGTTAAACTTAAAGCATTCTAAGAATCACGCAACATGCAACCTATAAAGTGAAAGGATATGCTTGTTGAACCGTGGTAACTATCATCCAATTGAACCACAAATCACCTTTGTAGCTAATAAATCAGCAGTATGATACAACAAAGAGAGCTCACTAACAATCACTGACTAAAATTGGTCGCAACAAAAGCTTAACTCTGAAATTGCCATTTCTCACCATAACTTCAGTGTAGCACAAATGTCTGACAAAAAAACCTGTTTTGAAAGGTAAGAGAAACTGTAAATGAAGAAAACAAAAGAAATAATGCTTTTAATTTTAAATGTTCTTGAATACTAAAGAAAATAAAAAAATCAAAGGCTTTCTAAAACATATTAACACGTTTTATTCAAGAGAAGAGGACAACAGTCTTACCTCTGTACTGCTATTTGCTTCACTTCTAAAAAGTGCACACAAGCAATATGTTAAAGCTAACAGATGATGTATAGTCATCACCACGTCACGTGCATGCACCTAATCACATTTATGCTTCTATTCATCAGTAAGAAGTTAGGGAAAGTCATAATAAGGATTGATTTTGAGAGAAACATGAAAAGGATATTTAGTACAAAAGATAATAAACAAGAAATCACTCATAAGTACAGAAATTTTCTCGGATAAAACCTTTATGCTGCTTTGAAGGCCTTCCATTTTGAACTGCAAAGAACTTGCATCAACAGATATAAAATTCAAACCAAACAGCCTCGAGACCATCACAAATATATTACCTTGTCCGATTGGTTATCCTTATATTTTGAAAAGCCAACACCATAGAGAGTTGAGATGAGAAACTTCAGTTCTTGTGGTTGGATCCAATCTTTTAAAACTATACATTTGATACAATTCAAGGTTTCCTGAAAAAAGTCACCTAACATGTATTCAGGGTACTACTCAAGCTAAATTGATAGTAACGAACGAGCCATGTCCCTATTAAACTTCAAATCTCCAAGCACGTTGAACCACATTCTCCTGGCTACGGAAGAAACTTAAAAGGATTTTCAGGTTGAAGGCTCTGACTTCATAATTGTGCATGCAAATCTGGTAGGGATATGCCTAACCCCATATATCGAATAAAAAATGAAAAGAAAGGACTTCAAACCTCCAAAAGTGTATCTGATATAAAAGAGATCTTCAAAGCAGCCTTCGCCACAAGAAAAAATCCTCTAGGTCTTTTACAAGTAAGTCACTGCAATGACATCATCTGATTCTATAAGCACCAAAAGACATTCCACTAACATGTAAGCAAGATCATGAACATGCAAGAAACTCCAAAAAGGCCTTATAACAAGAAGTTGCCTTAGAGAAGAAAGAAAAGCAAATAAAGAAAACAACCTAAGAGAAAGTAGATTTACCTAAATCTGCTCATAAAGGCATTACCGAATAGCAGAGGCGAAGCCGTGGGAGAGAGAGAGAGTCTGCATCGTTAGGAGCCGCATGGGAGAGAGAGAGAGACACGTTCAGATTTAGGTTATTTTCTTTCAATTGGATCAACCCAATCCAAACAACATTATTACTGTTGTCCGCCAACCGTGCTATAGCTATAGCACTGTTAGTGGTGCTATAGCGGCTATGGCGGGTCGCCCACTAAAACACTATAGCACGTTGTTGATAACATAGATTCTTCTCCTCTACTACTCCTTATGTACTCTATAAATATGACTTCCTTGTAAATAATTTGTCATACCTTTTGTGGCTAAATAATGTTTTTTTTCGATATAGTGTGCCTTTGTTGCATATGCTTTTTTATAGCCTTTTTCTAAAGCTTTTTGTGAGTGATATTTTGAGGTGATATTCATCAACCTTTCACTGCTACATTAAAGCATCATCTTCATTACATATGGATGTCTGTTTCTCATACAGTAAAGAAGGCTTATATTTTTCACGTTGAATTTATTCTTCCAAGTTACTTTTGTATGCAAAATAGCCTAGTGAAAAATAGTGATGAAGCAAGCTATTGTTAAGAAAAAGATGAAGGTCTTCCACATGCTGCTATAATGTGGTTGTTGAGAGGAGAAGATAGGATTGCTAGAACTTCTGCTTTGAGAGCTATTTGCGAACTATGGTAATTGGCAACCATTTAGAGGGAGTTTGTAGTGGATAATGTTCAACTGGTCACTTTTTTGTGATGTCATTTTTGTTTCTTCTTTATTGTTCACTTCTTGTTGTTGCTTCACTTTGTAATTGGCAAAAAGTAGTTGCAATGCTTGTATCTCTCTTGATTTGTGTTGTAGCATCTTGTTCATGAATTGTAAACCTAATAGTTGTTATATGTATCCCTTTATGTTATGTACTATCTCATTTATCCATGTATACCTTGATTGTAATTAATGTGGCATTAGTGAACTTGTGTGGATAGGATTCTTTGGGATAAAAACAATTTTGAGAGATGTTCCATATCTTTGCCTCTTGATTCTTACCTCATTTAATTTTATAATTTCTAATGATTAAAAGTTTAAGACCCACTTAATGTGTTTTTGAATTTTAATATTTTGATTAGCATTCTCATATCACATGAAAATTTTTGGGTGTTTACCGATACTCTTCTTTGGCATCAATCAATATGAAACTTGGTTGATATCGAAGAAGTAAACAATAAAATATGACTCACTAAGAAGAGTTCGATAAAAAATCAATTTGGAATAACTTGAAATCTTTTATGAAATCTTGTGTGAAAGCATGGTGTTTGAGAGAAAATATCATGGGATTGTATTGTGGTCTAAGTAAGGCAAGGGTTGTCTTATCCTGAGACATACCACAAATCGTATGTGTGACGGATTAAAAGACAAAAGTTGAGGCATTATAAGAGCTCATTTTTATGAGAAAGATGGCCATTTTTATAAAGAGATTCCTGAGTTGTTTCAAGAATGTTTATCAAGATCAAGTCAGTTGAAAATATTTCTTTTGAAGAAGTGGCCAACATTCTTCAAAAATTCTTTTTGAAGCTCATGCAAAAGAGATAAAATCTAGATTTCTTGAAAGAATATATTTGTTTTAACAAAACATTTTGAAATAACTAATTTGAAAACATGAGAATGGTGTCTTAAGCCTTGTTCTTGAAATGCATAAGCATCATCTCCAATCTTTCTCTCTCTTCAACTACAATAACTCAAACATGGACAATATCCAAATTGTCCTTAAGTCCATTCTAAAGTGTCCTCAAGGCACACTCCTAAATAACTTGAGTCCTTTCTAAAGCATCCTCAAGCTATCATACAGGTTTCTCTTGTTACTTAGACTCATCTTTCACATGTCTTTGTAATCAAATGACATAATGGTTGAAAGAGGTTGCAAATAGATATCAAGCCAACCAATATATCAGGAGATGAACTGGTGGGATAAGATTGAGAAAACTAGTCTGATAGGACTCGGAAAGATGTCATGAAAGATAGTGGCCCTTGGTAGAATGGTGAAGCATGCACCATAGCTTGGAAGTATGCCTGATGGGATGATAGAAAACAAGTCCCAAGTGTGGAGGAGGAAAATGGCATAGTGGTATCTTGAAGCTCGATAGGACAAAGATGATGATGCCATACTGAAATAATCCACTTGATGGGATGAACAAATTGTATTGTGATGGGATACTTGTGAAAATACCAAAGCCAAGAAAGATGAAGGAAGAGTGTATGCAATGCTACAGCTTCAAAGTAGCTGACTCGTAGGATGGAGCTAGAGTTATAGCACTAGAGCAATGCACTTCGTGGAATGAAGATGGCACCATACTCAGGTAAGTTACTTGGTGGGACTAAGGAACGTACAAATGTTGGGTCTCAATACTTCATCTGGTGGGACTGAAGTATAGGTGAGGTCACCATATGAGACTTAGATAACATATACCATGAGAACCTAGTCGAACCTGTAGCAAGATCAAGTGAAGTCCTAGTCATGGAGAAGAAAGCAAGTCAAAAGTACAAAAATGCAAGATACTCCAAGCATATAATGAGAATATGAGGTAGAATGTGAATGTGATGTCACATATGAGTATGAATGAAAAGGTGAAGTCAATGTAATGAAGCATGGCCCATATGGAGAGAAACCACAATGGAGTAAAAAAAAATCTTCCTGAATCAAAAGGTTGTCATATGAGAACAATGTCATGTAAAAAGATCACTAATACAATAGAGAGGAGATCATGACTTTGACATCAAAAGGATTGACTTGACTCCTAAGATAACTCAAAAAAAGAAAATTCCTCCAACTCATAAGAAAATGTATCTATAATGTGATTGTGAACCAGGGTAATGACTTTGTGCATGATGGAATGTCAGGTGGATGTTCTCAACACTAATAAATGCGATTAGTAGTGCTCCAGAATGACACCATGAATGAGAGGAACAACAAATGCCCTTGTGTATCAAATGATGGTAAGGCGGCAGATGAATATAAAGGTAAATCCCAGAAGGAAAACAACATAGAGGAACTCAAGGTGAGGACGCGTAATCTCTTGTGAGACTAATGTGATGAAAGAGATTAGCTCGATGGGGCAAGAGATGCCTCAGACTCAACCAAACAAAACATCATGGTAAGAAGTATGCAATTTGTTACAAGCGAAAGGAGGAGGAGAAAAGACAACTCTAGGTACTAAAATGGCATGCAAATCCGTTTGTTATAGGTGATTAGAGCCCATGTGCTGGGTTTAGAAAATCACAAAGGTATTTTTGAAAATTAACCTTTACCATGAACTCTGTGACATGAAATTTAGCAAAACAAAGTATTTCCACTCAAACTCTCTATCTCACATTACTCATCCAAGAAGTAAAAAACTTGATCTCAAAATAACTGAAAGGACTATCTAGTGGCCCATAGATAGGTAGATGAACTAAGACTCCTTAACTCTAGAGAAGCACAAATCTCTCCTCTAATGTGGTGAAATCATACAAAAAGAGATAATCTTCACTAAAAGAAAGATATACAATAGACCCACTAGGTTCCTTCTAAAGCGTTCTTAGTGTACAAAGAAATATAAACTCTAAAGGAGTACATAAAGACAACTTTTCTTTTCTTTTCCTTTTTTCCTTTTCCACTTTTTTCTCTTTTTAAAATTTTTTCTTTTCACTCTTCAAAATAACACTTCTTTAAAAAACATATAAGATACTTCAGTTAGATACTAATACAAGACACCAAGAAAGTACCATCTAGACTACTAGATAAGATATCCCAAGGATAGACATAAACACCAAAATAGGATTGACACATCCTTTAATTTCCTCAATACTGAAAATCAAGTAGAAATAATTTAGTCAAAAGAATTTTATTTAAAGCAGTTCAAGACACGATGAGGTCACCAAGTTTGAAATCAAATCTAAAAGCACAAATCAATAAAAATAGTGAGTGATGAATGGTGACTCCCATAATCAAAAGCAACAACCTGAGAGGTGAGTCATAGGCATATAACATTGAAGTGTTGTGTATCCACTAAAGTACCAAAATTGGACCCAAAGAGTAGTGTTCTCATTCTTCAAGCAATAGGTGCACAACATCAGAAGTATCATGTAAATCTTGGACCTCAGACCATTTTGAAGAAACAATATCTCATGGAAAATGCCTCTCCAAGTACAAGATGTTTATCAGGTTTGACAACTCTTTGCCCCTTAGCATCAATGAGAAAGGATAATCATTCGGATAAGTTATCACCTACTCAGAACCAATGCATGGGAGGTGCAAACATAAATGTAGGTGAGTAAATTTGCGCTAACTAAAATACTCGTGATAGTATAAGTGTAAAGAATAACAAGTGCCAAAATAGTAGCAAATGTGAAAGTAGGAGTAGAGCGAGAACCGTTAGTAGTGCAGAAACAAATAGTATCATGAGCACATGAGAAGCACAAATACTTATGCTAAAGGCAACTAATGTAGAAGTGAACAATCATACAGAGATAGATAAACACACATGAACAACTAAAGGTGCATGTGAAGATGGAATGAGGAGGCACTAGATGCATGGGCAACCAATGATGCATGATTAGATGAAGAGGTACAAGCATGTAAAGATGCATAAACAAATAAAGATGCAGTATGCATGTGTAGATCAAATGTAGGTAAAAGATGTAGGGAAATATGGAAATACGAATATGTACTCCTAAAGACTACATATGCATATAGTATACAACCATGTTTTCACACTTACCTAGAAGCACCAAAAAGAGGCTCAAGACCAAGGAGGATCAAGATGAGTAGGAGTATCGGGACTGCGTCCCTAAAGAGGATGGTCCCTAGATGCATGTCTTGGACCTAGGGAGTGATAATTAGGGTCACTATAGATCCGTGACTCGAGTGCAAGATCAGGCGATGGTAGGATGTGTCCTAGTACTTGAGTGGAAGGATCAGAGAGGGTATAATATGAAGCAGACTGATGGAATCAGAGAATAGTGGTGGGACTAATGATCAAGCCTGAAGGTGAGAAACCTTACTAGGTCCATGTTATCGTATGATAATTATTTGCTCATAGGACTGATGGAATAAGATAGTCAACAAGAGATGACACAAGAGAAGGCAAACTCTCTAAAGGTGGAGATTTCAGTAGTAGGTACTGTTTGAGAGAAGGAAGTGCTAGAGACAAATAACTATCCAAAAGACTGAGACAAGAAAAATGATTCTAGGATAAGTGACTAAAGAGGAAAGATTGGATGTAGATCCGTCTGTTCTGAATGAATGAGTGAATGGATGATAGCCATCAAGGTCAACATAGTCAAGCTCATCGTAGCTCAACTAGATGAAGGTCTCTTGTGAAGGATCAATATGAGTGGAGAGATTAGTATTGACTGACTTTGAGGTGTAAACAAATTTTTGTTTCCATAAAACCACAATTTGGAAGCACAAATCTACTTTAAAAGATAGAAAAAATTAAAAATCAAAATCCTAAAAACTTACCTCTAATTGTTCTTCATGCATTGTGGGCCTGTGTTGGTTCTTTTTGCTAGAAATCTTCTTGGTCCACCGAGAAATGGTCAATCTCTTGTACTAACAATTCGTTTGGTTGATTCAAATTTAAAATTCCTACAGAAGGTGAGCACAAAGGAGAATCAACTTGTTTGTTTGGTTCGGGTATAAGAGTCACTATGGGTTGGTTTTGAATTCCTATAGGTAGGCCAATGAATTGGACTTTGACTAAGGGCAGGTCAAGAGAGGCGACTGAGGTAAAATCGGGGTTGAATAAAATTAGATGTTGGACATGCTTCTAATTGACTAGAAAAATTATCAATGTCTCGGCTATAGGCTTAAATGTGTGATGGAAAATGGTTCAGTTTCATAGGTTTCTAGTTTCAAGGTAGAGGATTGATCCTAAGAGGCTCTATTGTCAGATTGGGTTGTGATAGACGAAGGTGATCAAGGGTCAAGACAACTTTTAGGGGATTAGCTGATTTTGAGATACTTGGATTTGGCTAGGTTGGTCTTGGTCAATTTCTGATTTGTAAGATGAGGCAGCAAGTATTGGGCGAGCAGCAATGTAGATAGTTAAGTATCTTGAAGACGTGACAATACATTGATGCAGTATTTCATATATTGACGTGATGTCATCTATGTAATGCAAGGCAGGAATAACACTTAAAATTGATGAATAAAATGTAGAATTAGTATAATAACGCAGAGGAGATGTTCTTATGCAAGTGTTATATGATTAATATGATGTTAATGCAATGAGAATATGTGTATGATGTTATTATGTTGCATATAAGATGATTGATGGCTAAGATACCAAAAAGAATGATTAATTTGTTGCAACTGATTAATATAAATTGGATTACTAAGACTATGATTTGAACAATTATCGATGTATGATTATGGATGCAAAAGGGCCATCAAATGTAAATATGTATGCTGCTAAAAAAAAGTTTGCTATGCTGCTTAAGAAATAATATGATGTGGATAAAGGTGGGGAGATTTCCAAAGGGTCTAATATGCTTCTAAACAAATATGATGCAGACTCTTTGTAGGGGTAAAACTAATAGGGAATGTGTAATGTGCCGACCAAGAATGCTAAGTAGGACACTAACGTGGGTAATGGATATGTAAAAAGATAAAACCAACCTGATGAACCAAAATTAACATGCAAGGGTTAAGTGATTTAAGGAAGCTAATGCAAAATAATGAAATTAATGCAGTTGGTGTAAATAAAAATGCTAGAATTGAATTATTAGTATGTAATGAGTAAGATTAATGTGTACGAACTAGGATGAGATATCAAACAAGGACACAAACAATGAAAATGCATATGCATATAGGTAATTACTTAGGGGCGTGAGTATGCAATGGATGACAAAAATTAATATGGATAAGTAATTATTAAGAACTACGTATAGAACTTAATATAAAACAACCAATATTCCTATGATGAAGCTAAATTAAGAAACTAATGCTATTAATATAAAACCCTAGTGCAAACTAAGATGTATAATAAATTGGAAATAACATATTATGCATGTAAATATGTAGGCTAATGTAACGTAAATATGAGAGAACCAGTGCTAATCTTAATGCAAAATTAATGAGGTACCTACTTGAAGATTCACGCCATTTAAAGGATTGATAATAAAACTCGAAGACCCACATGCTTCCTCAAGAACTAATGTTGGACAATCCCTCTTGGTTTTGATAAAATGCCCTTGCAAAATACAAAGCAAATGAAAGCAGAAAGAAGGAGAGAGAAGAGAGACTTTTCTTCATTGTCGAATAAAAGAACTCCAAGACTCTTGAATGATGGATTCTAAGGAGAGTTTGTCCTCTATTTATAGTTTTTTACAATACACGTTGATAGATACAAATGGAATCAAAGATCACAAAAATCTAGGCAGATTAAACTTGTTTGAAGTCCAAATGATCTTGAGCAGTCTTATCTCTGAAATTTCTAGCAATAGGTGGGTCTTCATTTGGCTCCGTAGCTAGACAAGGTGCCCGTTTGCATGAGCCAAGGGTGACACCAGATTCAGCCCAAATGTGGCATGCCAATTTCATTGACTATCTATCTTCTTTGAATCTTGAATCCCAACCAGCCATAGGTCTAGCCAAGCCTTGAGTCTTGAGTCAAATGGGTCGATTCAAATAGGTATCAAGGTGACACGAACGGGGGTCAACATTGAGTCTTCTAGGTGGGTCGACTAAGCTCAAGATCTTAAGTAGGATTAAGTTAAGTTTGGACAAAAGGAGCTGAACTTGGCTTGGGCTAATGTGGGTTGAGTATGATCAAATAACTAGGCCATTTGGTCAAAGTCAAATGGAACCAAATGGTAGACTATTGGGTCAACTTCAGATCGAGCCAAGCTAGGTGAGCCCATTTCAAATGTCAATAACTTATTTAGTTTCATAAGTATAAGATGTAAAGAGAATAATAATTTACTTATTTAAATAAATAAAAGACAATGTTGATTTAGTAAATGGATGAGATTCTAGTGATTTTTAAGCAAAAAAATAGATACCAAAATCAAGAGACTTTTCTATTTTTCCATATTTTTTATCAATTCATATGTATTTCTATAAATAATAGAACTTTAAATACAAGATGTTTATGGAAAATGGCACCCCGTATATGTATATATGTTTTAAAACCTCATTTTCACATGCAAAACGTACTTTTGATGTGTTATACATATTTACATATTACGAAATTCATTAAATATATATACATATATATGTAGGGGTAGGGGTCGACCTATATATTGTGTGTCCAATACATATAATTTTCTTCAAAGCCATGTGGATACATATAATATGTGATATAAAACCATTTTAGGGGCTTCACTCATTAGGTTTTTAGGACAAAGTGGTTGTAACTGGGCTAAATAAACTAAGGTTTTATGAATCAGGTTTAGAAATCAAATGTGCCTCAAAGGGGCTGGACCAAAGCCTTGGTCGACCCAATATGTTGGACGGTTTCCACATTGATATCATATAGCTATTACCAAATCTTCAAGCTCGATCTTGTATCTTTTCCATAAAATATTCATATTTGTATTAATTGAATGCACTGATAAAGTGGATCCAGATATATTTCATAAGTAGTTTCTCCTTATATGTCATGCACCTTGATTTGGAGTTATATTTGTGGTTGTATTGAATTGAACTATAATAAGACCTCCAACCATAGGATTTTCCCTCTTCACAAACCATCTAAATTAGGTTTGTCATGTGAGCTAATTTTATGAAAATTTAAACTAAGGATATCACTCTATGTGCCTTGAGATTGGCTTTTCAAAACCAGATTTTTCTAGAAAAACTTTGGGTATTTATATGAGGTAACATCATGGAATGGGTTCTTAAATACTCCTTGATCTTGATTTCTTTGGCTGGGTGCTCATTTATTCGAAACTTTAGGCTTTCCTAGATCAATCAAGTCTTTAGAGTCTATACTTCAAGAAGATTCTTTCATCTATATCATGCCTGAAGAGTCTTGTCTTGTCTTGGCTATAGGGTTGGGCCTTAGGTCGGTCTTTGGTGGATTTAGGCTGGATAAGCTTGTCATAGACATCCTTTTTGATATTAGACTTTAATAAAATAGTATTTCTATTAGTTTTTCAAAGATAGAATCTCGTGTAAGGCTAACATATCTCGGAGGTCTGCATGAAAGTTCTTGAGGGTGAGCATAATTGTGCTAGGTAGTTGCTTGATTTGCCCTAGTATGATTCTCCATTGGGTTATGAATGTATGTGCATCCTCATTATTTCATTGTTTGGCATATCTCAAGATGCTTACGATTGTTGCAACTCATGTGTTATAGGTAAACTATTCCATAAAGTTCATGACAAGTTTATTTTAAGATACGGAAGTGGCTAAGATTTTGATTGGCTATCCACTTAGATATTTCACATTTTATACTATAATGGAACTAGTAAATTCACTTGGCATTGTCCATCTTTTTCTTTATGTATCTCCTAGTGAATAGTTGAAGATACGAGTTAGGATCTCTATAAATCATACTGATGGACTTCTGGAATCTAGTTTGATGGTTGGAAATTCTCTATGTTGTCCCTCATTTTCTTCTTATGTTTCTTCCTTAAATGCGCTTGGTACATTCTCTTCATCTTCTTCGACCTTCTTTAGCTCCTTTTTGTGGCTGGTTCTCTTCTCATTTAGCTTCGACACCAATTTCAATGTTGACCTTGGTGGGGCTCATGGACATGGTGTATGGCATGTTGTCATTATGCCATTGCCAGAGAAACCAACAACAGGTTCCAAAAGATTCCCCATTCGGAGCTATATCTAGAAGAGGATTCAATTCCTTAAAGTTTGTTGCTAGTCACTATGTAACATCATTCGTTAGAAAGAAATCTTATTGATTGGGTAGTAATAACCCTCGCTGGACCTGCACGAAGCACATGTAATATGGTTTCCTAAATGACAACCAATAGGGTGCCTGAAGAGAGAGTTCCTCATCTCATTTGTTGTTAGCCTATTATGTGAAGCTACCCACAAGAAAACCCAAATTCTTTCAAGGCTTGGCTAAAAGCCAAATCCAATTCCAGTATCACGATGTTAACCAAGTTTAGATATGAAGCAATGGAAACATGAGGAATGTCAAAAAAAATGCAAACATTTATTGCTATGTGGACATGTAAATTCCAATTATGTGCTATGACAAAATCTCATGCAAGAACAAATACTTTTGGATTTCAAAACCCCTTTAACTTTCTTGGATTCTTCTAAGCATTGTGGAGAGGACATGTTCGAGTGCCTTCTATTCAAGCCTAGCATGCTTATTCTTTGGATCGAACTTATATGATGAGGACCTCGGTTTCTAACTTTTTTATGTTGTAAGTGGCGTCATTGCAAAATAAGCCCTTGCTCTTTGATATCACTTAAATAATCCATTAACTTTACAAATTAAGAAAGGTAACATATTAAATGTTTCTTACTAATCAACCATATGGATAGTGCTTATGTGAGTTAGAACTGAGTCACACGCACAGACACGATGACCATGTGGGTAGGCTGAATCATACCTGACTGGACCCAGTCCAGGGACAGGCATAGGCAACCATAAATGGTGGGGCGGCCAAATCGCACCACCTAACACCATTTTCTCTACGGTTTTAAGAGAGAGTCAATGTCGTTCACCGATCTTGGTTTAAGTTGGAAGCAATTGGTTTACGTAAAGCTTGGTAGAGTTAATGGTCATTGTCGGTCGGAAAATGGCCGGTTATTCATTGGTTTTGCAGAAAAGCAAACCTAAAATGGTTTCCTTCACTTTTGCAGGCAAAATCACCATTCACTGGCGCTGGATATGCTTTAGGTCAAGGGGCTTTTGTGCGCTCGGGCTGAGATCTGATTTCTTGTGTATCAAAGTCCGAAAAATGCTTGAAACAACTGAATTCCCTTTAAGACGAACTACTACCATTTTCTTCTTGTTTTTCCAACAAAATGCCGCCACTAGTGGCCGTTTGTTGTTCCTGGCCAGAAGAGGGGAGCTGGGCAGACGATGGGGAACCGTTTGTTGGCCCTCGATAATGCCGGAAAACAACAAAAAGATTGATCGGAATAGGCGGCTTTCTTGTGGAGGCAAAAACTGTGTCCGACATGGTGAGCACACGCTAATGCATGACCTCGTGTCAAGTAAGAGCCATGTTCTGTCCTGGGTCCTGATTTGTGAAAGCAAACTATTGTGGTTCAGGTCGGGTCCAAGAAGGTTCTAGGTTAGGTATACATAACATCTTAGTCTGATTTAGGTTCAAGGCAGGTTTTGTGTTGCCTTAGGGAGACGAGTTATCTGTTGTAATGGACAAACTGTGTTACGAATGGATCTATAATAGTTTATTTCGATCTAGGTTATGTTTTTGAGTCGTTTAGTGTTTGATTTGGATATGGTTTATTGCATTGGACTTGAAGTTGAATCTATTTTAATATTATTATTACTTTGAAATTGTCTAGAAATTAAAATCAAAAGATTTGATGGTGATAAGAGCATACCAGTAATGTAAAAATTGGATTTTGCTACTTTAAGTAGGGGGTATACATTTCTTAATAGAAGCATATTAAAAATAAATTTTCTTTCTTTGACTAATTTAAATATGCACTTTTGATTCTTGAATGGTATTAAAATTATGGTTATTTGACATATATTTGAGATAATCTTATTTATAACTTAATTGATAATGAGCATGATTTGATATGCATGTGTTTGGTTGAAAAACATGATTTATTATTATGTGTCTTATTGAATTTGGATATGGATATATAGATAAGACAATATAGAATTGGTTTTGGAACATAATGTGGTGTAAATTCATGAGTCATACTTGTGTTGTGTGTGAGGTCTCTACAAACTTGCAGGCCTTGAGATAAACCAAAGTTGTGTGAGGAAGAATCAAACGACTACAGCCTTGAGATAGATAATGCATGTCCCATAAATATTGTAGCTGATAATGATGTGTGAGTGAGTATTTGTGGGTATGTGTATGGTTTCAAAACATAATAGAAATATAAATATTTATTTACTATAAATTTTTGTAAAACATGCATGTTTTTAATCAATCTTCAATTAAAGGGTGTATAATTATCTATGGAGTAACATGTCGGTGCTCATCCTATTATTTTTGAATCATGAGGTTAATATATTGAGGGCGTGTAGTGCTGACTAGCTGTATTTGGAGATCAACTTTAGAATACGAATTTGATAATTGCAATTTCAGGATTTAAATTTGATATTTTCTATAGGTTTGGATTAGCTATGCTTGGCTGTGATTGTTGCTTATGTTTATACTTGAGTGAGGTTCATTCACGTGGTATCAACAAGGCTTGTGTCGTGGTCATGTCTCATACGTGTGTGATGCACATACACAAACTCAGACACATACACACATGCACGCACACGTGCAATATATATATATATATGTGTGTGTGTGTGTGTGTGTGTGTGTGTGTGTGTGTGTGTGTGTGTGTAGAGAGAGAGAAGGAGGGAATCCATAGAGTTTCATTGCACTTTAGTTAGGTATATTTGTTTCAATGGTGTGTTCTTTGTCGAGAAAAGTTTTATCATGTATGAAAATATAGCCTTGAAATAGTTCATTTCGACTAAACATATGCCCAACCCACTTTTGTAGATCCACTGGAAGAACCAAAAGAGAAGTTTCATGGTCTTCTTGGCTGCTCACGAGGACCCTCATTCACATAGGGGAAATCGTACCCTCATGCTTTAGGGCAGTTGCTGTTTGTGGGGAGTTCGACTCCCAGGGGGTACCTGTGTGTTAGGCTTCTTCAGCTTCCTCTTGTAACAAAAGAAAAAATCCTTAGAGAAAGAGGATCTAGGCTTTGGCAAGAAGCTCTGTGATAGATTTCGCATTTGATCTCACTAGTTTTATTGAGCAAGGGTGGTGTGGTGTTTACTTATACAGGCTTATTAGGTAAAATGAGCCGAGCTTAAGTTGAGTTTGACATATGCGCCAACCAAGCTTGAGCACATCAGTACTTGGCTCGAGTTCCCGCGAGCCAAAACGAGTATCCTAACATAGGATTGAAGGGAAAGCATCAAGGCCAAGCATACCTTTCTCGGCCTTTTGGCTAAGACCAAGTTTGGTATTGATGGGCTTTTCAATTTAAAATTGTTGTTCATCTTTGCAATGATAGAGTTTTTATTTGGTCGAGTTCAATTTCAAGCTGAATTTAGTCTCCTTATGAGCTTAATTGAGCTTGACCTAATCAAGCTTGTTCACGGATCAATCGAGCTGAACTCAATTCAGCTTGTTCATGACCTTGCTCAAGCTCGAAAGACATAAGCTAAGCATGAGTTGTTTGCAAATAGCTTGGTTTGAGGTGAAGCCTGCATATCTTGGAGCTCGATTGAGCTCAAGTTTGAGCAGGCGTTTCATATCAAGCCAAGTCAAGCTTGACCCGCAGATCATTAAACTCAGCTCGATTACATCTCTAGTTGGAAAGCCCTTTCATTCATTTTCTTTAGACATTGGATAAACTGAATCCTTAAATAGGAGCCCTTTATACAATAGTGATTTCTAGGGAACCATTGCTTCAAATCTTTTGCCAAAACCTATGGTTGTAGCTGACCTTGCACATGAGTTCACGAGAGTTATTATTGATTCCGGAAAATATTCCCCATCCTTAGTTATCCTTAGCTTCCCTCTCTCACATCAATGCTTAAATACACTTAAACGTCTTATAATTGATGGTGAAGATTTAAATTTTGAAAAAGTATTTAATACATCATGTATATTAAATGTTATGAATAAAAAGTATAATGGTATTTTTTACTTTTTATATTCAAATATCTACTATTGATCATGCCGATCAAACAATGAACTTTTAATCGGTTTGAATATGGATGGGTGTGTGCATATACCAATCTTACACACTCTCTCTCTCTCATTCTATCTATCTATATATATAGATAGATAGATAGATAGATATATAAGAAAACCATTTTTTCTACCATCTCTACATGCCCACCTATTACTTTTAAGTAATATGAATGTCATTTATAATATTTTAAAGAGTTTTAGAAAAGTATGAATAATATTGTTATCACACTCATAAAACAACAACAACAATTAAGCCTTTCCCCATACTAGACGGGGTCGGCTACAGGGATTCTTTGTTTCCACAGAGTCCTATCATGTGCCATGTTAGCAGTTAACTCACAATAAGCTAGATCATTCTTTATTGTTTCTTTCCAACACTTTTGTGGTCGTCCTATACCTTTTTTAATACTTTTCAAATTTAGTTTTTCATGCTTTCTTACACGTTCTTCTTTTGATCTTCTTTTTATATATTCAAACCATCTTAAACGATATTCTCTCATTTTATCCTCTATTAGTGTCACTCCTAATTTGTTTCTAATAACCTCATTATGTATACGGTCTTTTCTTGTATTACCACTCACCCATCTCAACATCTTCATTTCTGTCACAGATATCTTTTGTACATGTTGATGATTAACTACCCAACATTAAGAACCATAAAACATGGCAGGTCTAATTGTTGCTCTATAATATTTACCTTTTAACTTTAATGGTATCTTCTAATCACAAAGAATACCTAATACTCCTCTCCATTTAAACCAACCAGCATTAATTCTATGTGAAACATGTCCATCAATTCTTCCATCACTCTGCAAAATTAGCCCTATGTATTTCAAACTTTTCTTTTGGGGGATGCAATGTGTGCCAATTTTAATTTTTATGTCCTCTGAAGTAACCAAATGATCAAACTTACATTCCATATATTTTGTCTTTGTTATACTAAGTCGGAGGCATTTGCTTTCTAATGTTTCTCTCCATAGTTCTAATTTTCTAGTAACTTTTTCCTTGGACTCCTCCACTAACACAATGTCATCTGCAAATAACATACACCAAGGTACTTTATCTTGAATATGCTTTGTTAACTCATCAATCACCATTATAATAAATAAGTATGGACTTAAAGTTGATCCTTGATGTAACCCAATATTAACTTAAAAGAAGTTTGTCATTCTTTTATAAGTCCTCACACATATTTTTGCATCATCGTAATGTCTCTTATAAGGTTAATGTATGTAAATGGGATACCTCTTTTTTTCAAGGTTCTTCAAAGAACCTCCCTCGATACCTTATTATATGCTTTTTCTAGAACAATAAATATCATGTGAAGGTCTTTCTTTTTTGCTCTAAAATGTCCAATAAGACGTCTCAAAAGGTGAATCGCTTAAACAGTAGATCTGCTTAGCATGAATCCAAATTGGTTCTCTATTGTACTTTGTCTTAACTTACGTTCGATAATTCTTTCCCACAATTTCATAGTATGGCTCATTAACTTGATACCTCAATAATTAGCACAATTATGAATGTCTCCATTGTTCTTATATATGAGTATAAGTATAATCGCTCTCCATTCCTTAGGCATTTTTTGGTTTCTCCATATTTCATTAAATAGTTTTATGAGTCAAGTGATTCTTATTTCTCCTAGTATTTTCCAAACTTTTATAGGAATGTTGTTTGGTCTTACCAATTTATCATCCTTCATATGTTTAAGAGTCTCTTTGACTTCATTCTTTTGAATACATTGATAGAAATTGTGGTTTATATACTTTTCTGATTTGGCTAACTCTCCTAAGTTAATACTAACATCTTTATTTTCATTAAAAACTTATAAAAATAGTTTTCTATCTATTTCTTATATCATCATTTACCATTAGAATTTTTCATCCTCGTCTTTGATGTATCTAACATAATTAAGATCTTTAGTTTTCTTATCTCTAGCCCTAGCTATCTTAAAAATATCTCTTTCACCCTCTTTTGAGATGAGTTTTTATATAAATCCTCTCCAATTTTAGATTTTCCTTCACTTATGGGTTTTTTCGCTTTTTTTTTGCTTTCTTATAAGCTTCTAAAGTTTCACTAGTTTTCTTAGCATAATATAATTTGTAACATGCCCTCTTTGATTTTATTTTGCACTACTTCACTCCACCACCAAGCTTCTTTTTTGTGCCGGTACACCTCCTTTAGACACACCTAATACATCTTTCGGTGCTTTTCTAATATGTATAGTTATATTGTTCCACATATCGAAAGGTGTACTAACATAATTCTAAATATCTCTTTGAAAGACTTTCTGTTTAAATATATATTCTTTCTCGCTTTTGAGGTTCCACCATTTAGTCTGAATAGCTTGATGCACTCTTTTCTTTTTTGTCTATTTTTTTAATTGTAAATCCATAATTAAAAGTCGATGTTAGGTGGTTAAACTTTCTCCTAGAATTACCTTGCAATCTTTACAACACGCTCTATCTTTTTTTATACAAATAAAGTAATCAATTTGTGTTTGTGATAATCTACTCTTATAAGTTATTAAATGTTCATCTCGGTTTTTAAAGATTGTATTGACTATAAAGAGATCAAATGCCATAGTAAAATTTAAAATCTCTCTATATTCCTCATTTATATACCCAAAATCAAAGTTTCCATGAATACCTTGATATTCTAATGTCTCTTTACCAACATGTCCATTTAAGTCTCTTCCTAAATAAATCATCCCTCTTTGTAGAATCCTTTGAATCACCTTATCTAATTCTTCCCAAAAAGTTATCTTTATACTATCTTCTAGTCCTACTTGGGGTGCGTAAGAACAAACTATATTCAAAACCTCTGCTCCTAACACTAATTTTAATATCATGATTTTATCACCATATCATTGTATGTTTACTACACTATCCTTTAAATCTTTATTTATGAAATATCAACTCCGTTTCGAGCCTTTTCTTACTTGAGTACCATAATTTAAAACCTCTATCCTTTATCTTCTTTGTTTTTTCTCCAACCCACTTTGTCTCTTGTAAACATACAATATAAATCTTTCTCTGAACCATAGTATCTATCACCTCTATCGCATCCGTTCATATTGAAAATGTGGAGAGCCTCTCTGTAAATTATTCTCTACATTTGGGCAGCAATGTAGCGGGACTAACTTCTTTACCTACACCAGTCCATGATGTGGGAACCTTCTCTACAATTGATTCACTACATACGGGCGAAAATATAGTGACCCTTGCTTACTTATCATAGCATTCGGGCTCTGCAGCACATCGCTAGGCGGGAACGCCCCAAAGCAATGCTCATAATTTGTGTAATTAATGGTATAAAAATCTGACAAAGTTTTACGCTGGCTGTCGGAAGTCTAACACAACCCTCCTCCTTTATTTGGGTTTGGGACTGGCAATGCAAGAGTGATCTCTTACATGGGCGGAGTTATTGTTATTACACTCATACCACCAAAAAATAATGAGTAGACAACATTCATAGTCGACATCCAAAGAGTTATATATATTTATATATATACACACACAATGGGGAAGTAGAAGCGAGACATATGCCCTCGGTATCGAATTCATCACCTTCGGCCTTTAAGCCCACCCTCTAGCCAAGTGGTGAGCTATTGGATCCCCACTTTGTAGCTCCCATTCTACATTATCTTCTAGTGTGGTACTCTTTCCTTAGTTGTGCTCCACTGGCTTTGCGTTTGAAAACCACAGTTTCACCTGCCATGAAATTTGATGCCAATTGGATCCCCTTTATAAACCCGAATTAGAACTTGTCAGTCAGTCTCATCAAACCCAAATTAAAACATCATCTTGCTAAATGCTAGTATGATAAAATGATGACTACGAATCTACAGCCAGCGGCACTTTTTTTGGGGTACATGGTGAGACTGAGCGAGATAGATGCCCCTGATATCGAACCCATGATCTTCAACTTGTGAGTCGACCCCCCAGCCAACGAGCTATTGCTCGTTGTGCATAGTCAGCTACACTTTAGTTTTGGTTTATTGTATCCTCACTTCTGAACCTGGATCTAACCCAATCCGGGAAACATAATCTTACATTTCATACCAAATCCCTCTTTTCATATCATGTACAAAACTGACCCATTGAACTTCTTTCTTACACACACAAATATATATATATAGCATCTTAAATGCATAATGTACTTTAGTTCATAATCTTATATAAACATTTTCACCGTTCAATCTTTGAGATTAACTATAGAAATTTGAATTATTTTATATTTAATATCATTCAAATATCCATCAAAAATCAAACAGTGGAGATGTTTGTGTAAACTTATATACGTTATACATTTAGGACTCTCTCTCTATATATATATATACATACTTTTGTGTAAAATTATATACCAAACAATGTTATGCATTTAGGACTCTCTGTATGTTACACATATATAGTGTTTGGATCCCATTTTCATTCCTAAGAGATATGAAGAAATAGAATCTCTTAAATATTAATTAAAAATTATGAGATCTGGATATGGATTGACTGGCAATGCGTGCACTGCCTAAGAAGCAAAATTAGTGTCTCTATCAGCTGCCACTTCATATAAAACCAGGCGGGTTTGGGCTTTCCCGGGTTCAGCAGTCACTGTCTGTCTCCCTCTTAGATCCAAAATAGAACAAGTTTGCTGCGTCAAGTCAACCCAGCCCACCTACAACAAATACCAAGCTATTGTTTTCCAGTGTAATGAAGGCACATCATCAACTAAACAATACTAGGGTTGACAAGTTCGTTCTTGTTGTGATAAACTAGTGCCGACATGATATATAAATTATATATTTGGATCATGCCTATTACCATGTTGCTCACTCGTACCCGATCATATTTTTTAAGCTCTATGAGAGTAATAACGTTATTCTTTATTTTTTAAATCCTTAAATTTTTTAAATCACACTCATGCCACCGAAAAACAATAAGTGGAAATAAATAAATAGGTAAGAGGTGGTTGAGATCTAGTTCTCTCTATATATTATACATTTATAGAGAGAAAGAGCATAGTTCATGTGCACATACATCCACGCTTAAACATTCTCAAAGATCTCAATTGTTGGATCGATGAGATCGATACTTGAAATTTAAATTCCGAAAGAAAAAATAGCTTGGTATTTGTTGTAGGTGCATTGAATGCACCTAGTACTATTTGCGTGTTGCTTTAAAAATCACAATTTTTTATAATAAAAATCAAATGATTGAGATCTTTAAGAAGATTAGAGCACATATTATATATGCATAGACTAATATCTCTCTTTATATATAAAGATATTACTTTGGATCAATATGAACACAGACTTTTCGCTCGTCCATGTGGTGGTCTTTGTGTCAGGTAGTATATTGCCAGAAATTTCAAGTTTTTAGCCATGCTTGTGTCAGATTGTTTGTATAAAAAGCACGCCATGTTCAAATACAACCGGCTCTTTTCCCATGTTATTTTGGGTGAACAAAACATGTCCATTTTCGGGTTTGTATTCGTGCTGATGTTCCCAGCCTTGGTTAACAAGGCTTCTCACTATCAACAGGTAATGAAGGTAAGATGAGACCTTACTGTGAAACCCATTCTCATATCAGCATCTCACGAGTTCATTGGATCAAATTCAATGACACGATGGATCAAAATCCAATTCATTCAACAGTTCTCTTCATATGCAAACAAATAGATCTTAAAGTCACGTTCTATTACCAAAAATACATAATTTAGAGGCTGTTTTAATTGGATCAAGTCGTGTCAAACCCATTCACGCTGATCAAACCAACAACTAGCAACACGGTGAAACGAAAAGGTTCTGGCGGGAGCCCCTGTGCCCCACCGACTACATAACAAGGTTGGAACCACAGGGTCTCATCCTGATCACATGGTTGAATTCAACATAAGTAAAATAATAAAGCTCATCAAATTCAATTTGTTCATTTTTTATAATATTAAAAGAGTAATGGTTGCACAAGGAATCGCGACTCTCCTTGCTTCGACGTTGACCGGAGAAAACCTTCAAGTGAAAGGTCATGAGTTCAACACCCTGTGGCGGCGAATTTTGCGCGGGTCCCCCTAATCCAATCTCTGATAGAAACAAATGGCTGAAAATAATCTAGCATTTAAATTTAATATTTTCAGAAGAAAACAATAATACAACTACAAGATTATATCAGCTTGATAGTGCCAAATATATGCGTGATAAGCCTTATCACCAAGTTTCAATATCAAGTGGCCTCTGGGCCCAACCAGTCATGCTTTTATCCAAAAAGAAACAAAAAATCGAGCTGACTCGTGGTAGGTGCAGTACATGATATCACATACCACTCGCTAGTGACGTCAACATGACGTCACCTGCTAGTTTTTTTCCCTTTAAAAGAAAATAGGGAGATAGTCAAGAGCTGTCGTCTAATAGCTAAGGCCTAAGGGTGTCAATTTTGTGTTTTGGGTCATGTTCGTGTCAGAAACAGGTATATAACTCGTTTTGTTCTCGTTTTGGGTCATGTCATTGTGGACTTTTCATGTCTGTTAATATTGCTAACAAGTTCGCGTTTTAGCCGTGATTTGTGTGATTTAGGGTATGCAAGAAAACCAGGTCTACTGAACAATGACACCAGTTATTTCCTGTAGGTGGACACAAACATGGAACTGTATGAGCTGAGTGTAACAAAGAAGGTGCGGGGTTTGATCCTCAAGACCAGCGAGACGGGATGTGTTGTATAAAGAAGTTTGTAGCGTAGGTGGAGTAAAAACCCGCTCCATCCTACTTTTAGCATACGGTGGCTGGTCGAACTTGGTTCGGGTTAGACATAAAATATGTATGTCGATCAGCAGGTTGGATACTATGTTAATCGATTCAATTTGATACCAGTTAATAGCGAATGATCAAGTTCATCGGAAACAGGTCTAACATTTGGTTTAAGATTTTATATGCAAATCTTTATTCACGTGTATATAATTTCTAAAATAACTTCAAAAATTAAGATGAATAAACAAGAAGAAAATATAAGAAACAAGGTTTGTGCACCCAAAGCGTTAGCTCAACAAGAGAACGTTCTAGTGCCGTTGCTGTCAGTTGAGGAGTTCGACTCTCAAAAGGTGGATGCAGCATGCAGCACCCATGGGATTGGACCCCAAGTCCAATTGATACTGGATTTGTTTGTACCCATTTTCATGGTTTATGTATTCTGCTCCCATCTTACAATCTATGTTGCATCTCTAGCAGCTAGTCTCTACTAAATATCTTTTCGATATGTTTAATTAAAAAAACTAGAATTATTAGCTTCAACTAACGATGCATGGACGAGACTTGAAGGAGTAAGCTGAAAAAGGAGCAAAGATTGGGTGGTGAAGCTGAAAAAGGAGCAAAGATTGGGTGGTGATCGAATATAATCGGATGCCTCGGGGGGCTTTCTGACAAACTTCGTCAAATTTAATTTAATCTCGCACATGGTGACAAAACGCCAGCGTGGAACGCGTTTGGGTTGTGCGTCGTGTCCCCGGAAAGCTTTTGCCATCCCCCTCCCTCTTCCTCGCTCCTCCCCAACCGCATTCCGGCCCCTCCTCTTGTATAAAATCATCTCATCCTTCATCCAATTCTCCCCGACCTCCTTGATTGAACTCATACAATGATCGGAACGGATTGATCTCTTGCTGTCTCTCTGATCGATCGTCTCCTTGTTTGCTTTGGTAGATATTAGAAATAGTTAGATGATTGAAGCGGATTGATTTCTTAGTCTCTAATCGATAAATCGTTGTTTGGTTTGGTGGAAATTACAATTCAAAAAGTGAGAACGAGTTCTGAAGGGTTCGGTGAAGTTGGATGGGTCTTGTCACGAAGAGGAAGGAGTTCGCCGGCGACCCGAAAGCCATAGCTCAGCTGGTATCCACACTGGTGATGCTGGAAGACGATGAAGCGCAGAATCGGAGGAGTTTCTTGCTCGAAAAAGACGATCACCTCGCTTCCGATTATTCGAAGAAGAAGACGGCTTTCTTCGATTACTACAATCGACTGAGCACTTCCCAAATGGATGTTCATGTCGACGAGGCGATGGCAGAGGAGCATCAGAGAAGAAATAAGCGATCCCGTGTTGCTCTAGCGTCAGCGGCAGCGGCGGCGAATGGTGTCTCGTTCGATATCGGCGACGATGTTGATGATGAGGCCGTCAATACAAACACTACCACAAATAAAACCTGCGGCGGTGGGGCCGCGACCAGGCGGTTGTGGGTGAAGGATCGATCCAAGGCTTGGTGGGATAACGTGAACCGGCCGGACTACCTGGAGGCCGACTTCCGACGGGACTTCCGGATGGGCCGATCGACGTTCGACGTGATCTGCAACGAGTTAAGCTCGGTTGTGGAGAAAGAGGACACGATGCTCCGCGCGGCGATCCCCGTCCGGCAGCGGGTGGCCGTCTGCATCTGGAGGCTGGCGACCGGAGAGCCACTGCGGTTGGTCTCAAAGCGATTCGGGCTCGGTATATCCACCTGCCACAAGCTTATACTCGAAGTCTGCGCGGCAATCCGGGACGTTTTGATGCCGAAATTCTTACAGTGGCCGTCGGAGGAGCGGCTCCGGGAGTTCATGGACCGGTTTGAGGCGACCTCCGGCATTCCGAAGGTCTTGGGATCCATGTACACCACTCACATCACCATCATCGCCCCAAGGATGAGCGTCGCCGCCTACTTCAATAAGCGCCACACTGAGCGGAACCACAAGACGTCGTACTCAATTACACTTCAAGGAGTGGTTGACCCGACCGGTGTCTTCACCGACGTCTGCATCGGGTGGCCAGGTTCGATGCCGGATGATCAGGTGCTCGAGAAGTCTGCCCTGTACCAGCGTGGCGTCGGTGGGATGTTGAGGGGTGCGTGGGTGGTAGGAGGACCGTCTTACCCATTGATGGATTGGGTGCTGGTGCCTTACGCGCAGCAGCACCTTACATGGACGCAGCATGCCTTCAATGAGAAGATCACCGACGTTCAGGCCGTCGCCCGCCGGGCTTTTGCGCGGCTAAAGGGGAGGTGGGCGTGTCTGCAGAAGCGGATGGAGGTGAAGCTGCAGGATCTGCCGGCGCTGCTCGGCGCGTGCTGCGTGCTGCACAACATCTGCGAGCAGCGCGGCGAGGCCATGGACCCGGAGCTCGAATGCTCAATCTTCGACGACGACATGAGGCCGAAAAACTGCGACCAGTCGGTGAGCGCGATGCAGGCCAGGGACAACATCGCTCACAATCTGCTCCACCACAACCTCGCTGGCACTTCTTTCCTATCTTGATCTACGTTCTCATTTCACTCTCACAAACACAACAATCGAACACACGGGGCCTTCGGTCTGCGTTGTGCTCTTTGTAGAGAAAGACAGGGTGCAGATAGGTAGCTGCTCTGTTGCAGGATTCAGAGACGAACGAAGAAGAAATGTTTTTGTTGATTGTATTTGTGATGACAGAAGGAGAGGTTAGAAAAGAAAGACACAATAATAAATGCAAATTGATGTTTGTAAATTAGCAATTCCATTGTTGGTTTTGAAGGAATTTTAGCAAAGTTTTCTTGATAACATCGTTTCTTTTCTTTTTCGAGGGTTCTTAATGAGTTTTCTTGATAACGTCGTTTCTTTTCTTTTTTGAGGGTTCTTAGTGTTCTTAATGAGTTTTCTTCAAGTTTTTGCTCGTTAAATGAGAAACATAACACAAAATCTATGTTGCATGGATACGGGTACGGTACTCGGTATGGGTAGGGGTACGGGGTACGCAATTTTTAAAAAACTAAGGCACGAGTACACCACTATTAAAAAATATAATACATAAATAAATTTATATAAATATATATATATAGACAATTATATAGAGCATTCTAGTATTTGAGAATAATTTTATTCTAAATATGAGAATGTCATTTATATTCTTCTTCAAAGTAAGAATAATTAAACACCTTATCCAAATATCTAAGCCATCTACAAACACAATTTGCATTGGTTTGGTACGTTAGCTTATATGTATAGATAGTGTGTATGATTAGATCTTATTCACTCACGTTCAATCGTTACTTTTTATAAGTACAAGTTTAATAATATTTTTTATATATTTTGTAAAAATCTTTAAACTTTTTAAATTATACTGATGTCAATGAAAAAAGAAAAAAAGTAAACTTAGGTAAGACTTGCCTCTCTCTCTCTCTCTCTCTCTCTCTCTCTCTCTCTCTCTATATATATATATATATATATATATATATATATATATATATATATATATATATATATATATATATATATATATGTATATGTGTGTGTGTGTGTGTTTGGGTTGGTTAAAATCTAACAACAACAAAAGTACCCAATAATCTGTAGACGATAACCCTAGAACTTCAACTTGAAGGTTATTTAGTCTCGACCCCCTAGCGAGGAGAGAGGCCACTCATCGTGCATTATATGTGAAGAAACCGTTAGGTTTATTGATATATAGCATAATTGAAACAGTAAAGGAAATTAATCCCTTGATTTAAGGGTTGCGCGAGAAATTTTAATTCACTAATAAATCATCACTCACCGTAGCTTTTAGGTTTTCCTCCGTTCAGCGACGCTCTCTCTCACACACACACAAAGTGTCTTCAATGGAGGGAGAGTTGGAGAAGAAGGTAGTGGAGGCCTTTACTCGCAAGCCCTCTCCTTGGACGGTGAGAATGTCAATCTCTTTGTAAATTGTGCATAGGCCCACGTCAAGCTCATACATTTCACAGTTTTTTCGATTCATACTCCTAATTCTTTTCGCCTCAGATTTTGTGATCCCATGCTTTTTTAGTTGAAGTTTGGGTACGCGTACTGGTACATACCTACACGTATCGGTATATCATATACAATATCGATACATACCCCACATATCGATATGTGTACCCATATCAGGTACATAGCAGATACGGGTACATCATCCAATATGACGTACCCATGCAACAAAGCACAAAATTAAGTACAATCAAATTATCAACACAGTTGAGGCGACTTTAGTATGACAAAAGGCTTGGTTTTGGCGTAATGACCGATGCCTACATATTGGTGTTGCTTCTCCATGCAAAGCTAATGAAGACCCTTTTTAAAGGATTCAAGTACGATATAGCTCTTAGTTGAAGGCCTCGCTATCTTTCTTGCTTCGCCACATTAAGTTTGCTTGGGATAGCACGGCGAGCAATAGCTCATCTCGACAAGTTGAAGGTCACTAGTTCAACACCTCTAGCGGGCATTTGGTTTCAACCCCATTCAAACTCTTATTATTATTAGGGTATTACTATGTGCACACACTTTTTACTGTAAACTTACTAAAAATACCCTCATACCATTTTCTCTCTTATGTGTAGAGCAAATTTGAGTGTTATTTTTCTCTTCCTCCAACGATCGATTTTCATTCGATGTTCATTTGATATATACTTATCTGTAACCAACTATCACTCATTAGTTACTTACAAACTTAGTTTTAATCAAGCAAATCAAGAAAAAAGAAAATTGAGATGATTGGGACGACATATTTCTGATTTTTTCTTGAATTTGAAAGGTTGGTTTTTAGTTAAATAATTGTATCTTCATTGCTTTGTTTAAAATCTTTCAAATTTTCAAATGTTTTAAGATGATTCTCAATTTTTGGTGAAACCAGAGCGGTGTCGAAAATGCAGCATAGGTACGTCTCTCTATTAAAAAAGACATTCCTAGACCGCATCTCTCCATGAGGAGAGACCCGCCTTGATGTGTTTGCCTCTTTAAGAGAGAAGAGGATGGAGATGTGCCTGTCTCAAGTCTCCTTTAACCGAATAGTATTTTCATAATATTTGATATTTGTGTTTTTATTGTAGAATGTTAAATGATAAAAGTGTTTTAGAGATGACAATGATTGATCAACGTACTTATTACACGATAACTAATGAGTGTAGCAATGATTTTAGTGCACTGAATGATGCATTTATTGACAGAACAATTAGAAGATGAATTTGTAGATTGTGAAGGTGATGTAGTAGAGTATTTCCTTAAGTTTACGACAGACAATATGTTTAAGAGTTGTAATAAACTTATTGATTATGTAAGATTAGTTGTGAGGAAGTACATATTATTACGGTTATTAGTCATTCAAAAAGTAAATATGTAATAAGCAATATATAGCTTGGGTGTGAAATGAGTGACAAGTATAAGCAAAATTAAAATATTTATATTGAAAGTACTAGGTACACGGGTACTAAGAAGATTGATTGTCCCTTCTTATTAAAAGGAGAGGGTGGAGTAATAGTTATTAAAAGTTGTATGTAGTAAATGAGACACATAATCACCCTTTAGGGTTGTATCTCCAAGGAGATGCTTTTGTATAAATATTGAGTAGCTCTGAGTAAAGTGTAAGAAAAGTCATCATTAACAATCATTGCAAATCGAATCATATTTTAACGTATTTTAAGTGGGTGAACGAGAAAAATATGAGTACGACAAAACATATTTACAATACAACAACAACAACAAATAAGCTTTTTCCCATACTAGACGGTGTCGGCTACATGGATTCTTTGTTTCCACTAAGCCCTATCATGTGCCATGTTAACAGTTAACTCACAACAAGCTAGATAATTTTTTATTGTTTCTTTCCAACACTTTTATGGTCGTCCTCTACCTCTTTTAATACTTTCCAAATTTAGTTTTTCTTACCTTCTTATAGGTTCTTCTTTTGATCTTCTTTCTATATGTTCAAACCATCTTAAACTATATTCTCTTATTTTATCCTCTATTTGTGTCACTCCTAATTTGTTTCTAATAACCTCATTATGTATACGGTCTTTTCTTGTATGCCCACTCATCCATCTCAACATCTTCATTTCTATCACAGACATCTTTTGTACATGTTGATGATTAACTACCCAACACTCAGAATCATAAAACATGGTAGGCCTAATTGCTGCTCTATAATATTTACCTTTTAACTTTAATGGTATCTTCTTATCACAAAAAATACCTGATGCTCCTCTCCATTTTAACCAACCAGCATTAATTTTATGCGTAACATCTCCATCAATTCTTCCATCACTCTGAAAAATTGACCCTAGGTATTTAAAATTTTCCTTTTGGGGGATGTAATGTGTGCCAATTTTAATTTCTATGTCCTCTGAGTTAACCAAATGATCAAACTTACATTCCATATATTCTGTCTTTGTTTTACTAAGTCGGAGTCCTTTGCTTTCTAATGTTTCTCTCCATAGTTCCAATTTTCTATTAACTTTTTCCTTAGACTCCTCCATTAACATAATGTCATCTGTGTAAACACAAAATTTTTCACTCCAAGCCTATGTAGAGACTTGAAATGATAATTTCTTACCTACACGGTGTGCGAGCGTGCCAGCTAGTTTGCCAAAAACTAGCAAAATTGTGTAAAATCTGACTCTTATTTGGCGATTGGGCTAAGCGAGCTCTTTTCGCTTTAGACCTTCTTGAACCGATGCTCAAGGGGTCAGCCTAAGCACTTAAAAACTTCAACTTTTGAAAATAGTGAACTCCAATCTACGAGAAAATGGGGTGTTTTCATAGCAAATGTGAAAATGTGCCAAGTTTCAACTCAAAAGATGAAACAAATGTTGAAAACAAATGTTCAGTTTTCAGGTCTTGTTTCCCAAATCAACTTGAGTGTCTTATAGACCTCCAAAAATCACCAAATTTTTATAAGACTTGTGATATGGAGGATCTGTATCACTTTACAGATCTTGATTCAGAGTTGTATTGAAGCAGAATTAAATCGTGGAAGTATCTCTACTCAGGTACCCGAAATTGTCCTATCACAGAAATAAAGAGGCTCAAATATTAGCTTGTATCTCAGTGATCTAAGCCTCAAATTTAGTGAATTTGATCTTTCTGAAAATCTATGGATGTCAGCTTTCCAATGAATCAAAATCCAACTGATTTGGATGCCTACAGATAGAGTTATGGGATAAAAACTCAAGCTATATCACAGAAAAACAAAATGTGCAGACAGTGGACAGACATTAACCTGATTTTGCACAATTTTAATTACGTAGTTGCATGGCTTTAAAATTCTTGAAAATTTTATTATGAGTGGTATTATGTGTGTTGAATATGTGTACAAAATTTTGGTTCAATTGGAGCAGAGAATCAAGAATTAAAAATATAGCAACCAATATATGCAGAGATGCGAAAATTCAGTTTCAGATTTTTAAGAACATACGTGATGCAAACTCGCCCGAAATGAAATTATAACAAAACAACTCTATGAATTAAAGTGCTGAAATGAAATGAATGGAAATTATTTGTATAAGCTTAAGCATAGAGGGGGTAGAGAGTATAGAGTGTTTATAGAATATATTAGGGTAGAATCGCATAATCAAACACATAGAGTGCGTGTACGTGTGAGTGAAAATTTAGCAAGATAATGGAAATTCATCAAGTCTAATCACTATTACAACGTGGGGGTGACAATGCTCCATTAATACAACCCTATTTCAATTGAATCAATGTAAAAGAAGGATTAAGAACAAAGGATGAAATACTTACAGAATTTGCATCCAATCGGTCGGAATTCCAAGAGTGGAATCCGACCTCCTTCTTCCTTGCAAAGCTCTAAACTCACTTATACTCAATGGCTAAGACTACCCCACTCTTTTTCCCTCCTAGCTAAGCCTCTTGCAGCCCACGACCTTGGTTGTATAGCACTTCCTCTCTCAACCCAAAATCAGCCCCTAGCTATTCTCCCAAAATGATGAAAGATAGAGCATTCCAAGATATGGAACCCGCCCCCCCCCCCCGCCAAGGGGCTGGTTCTAGGCCCTTCTTTGGGGAGGGTTGGATCAGTCTCAAGTTCAGCTCCTTGGTTCAAATGGTGGTCCCCTTTGTGATGGAATGGATCAACCCCATGTGGGATGGTCTCTACTTGGATCGGCCTTGGCCTTGGTCCATTTAGGTGCGCCTCTTTGCTTGGCCGGCCCATGTCATGGACTTGAATCATTGTGGCTCGATCCTATGATGAAGTGTTAATGATTCTTGCAACCTTTCACAGCCATTTTTATTGATCATCTTGGCCGTGTATATGCACTTGAGTTGCCTCTTTTGATTTGAACTGATTCATCATGAGCTCAGCCACATCTCATCCAAGCATTTGAAATTGGATTGCCTTGAAATGAAGCTTGATTCAATCTATGATTCTAGCCCAATCCGTTTGTAATCTTCATCAACTTCTGATAGGCTTCAATCTTACTTTTTTATCTGACTCGATCTCTCCTTTGCTTTCGAGAATTGGTCTCGATCCGGACTTAGATTGGGTCTCACCTGTTTGTTTGCTTTGTTTCGAAATTCATGAGCTTTTTAACTTGAATTTAAAACCTTTATTTTGAAACATTCCCAAGAACACTTAAACTTTAAAAGTTGGGGTTTTTGAATTTAAAGGTTCATAAAGGCTTTAAATTGATTTTTGAAATTTAGGAGTTTAGAAAATATTTCAAATTCTGGGTGTTTACAATTTGCAAATAACATACACCAAGGTACTTCATCTTGAATATGTTTTGTTAACTCATCAATCACCATTATAAATAAGTATAGACTTAAAGTTGATCCTTGATGTAACCCAATATTAACTTCAAAGAAGTCTGTCATTCTTTCATGAGTCCTCACACATATTTTTGCACCATCGTACATGTCTCTTATAAGGTTAATGTATGTCAATGGGATACCTCTTTTCTCCAAGGTTCTTCAAAGAACCTCCCTCGATACCGTATTATAAGCTTTTTATAGATCAATAAATATCATGTGAAGGTCTTTCTTTTTTGCTCTAAAATGTTTCATAAGACGTCTCAAAAGGTGAATAACTTTAACAGTAGATCTGCATGGCATGAATCCAAATTGGTTTTCTATTGTACTTGATACTTATATTAACTTAACTGTACCTTATATGCGTGAGGTTTCATAAGTCTCTTTGTAATGGAAGGTCTTATCAGTATTATTGGGATGCTTCAATGCCAGCTAAACTAACAAACTTGCATATATGACTCCACAATATCTACACATCAAATGCATCTGTGATATCGCCACAACTTGTATACATTACAATCCATATATTTGTAAAACTATATGACTGTCAATTAGTCTGCATTACATAAAATAACTTGTAAGAATATATAACATATAAGGTTGTATTTAATTAAAAGATTAAAAAACTAATCAACTTACTTCAAAATACTTGTTATGTCATCATCAAATCCAATTGCTTACGATATTGAGTTAGTCAATCAAATATTGCTTGTGACAAAGACTTTCATCCATATAACAACTTTGAAAGTTAGGCAATACTCATAAATTCATGTCTATAAGTAAAACATACCGCTTGTTAATTTATGAACAAAAAAATTGAACTATACATATAGAAAATAATAACATTACACATTCTTAAATATATAATAAGTTATTTTGCATTTATTCGGGATGCCTTCCTTAGTTGTCTATAAAATACACTAAATGTAGTTGTACCCCACACTTAACTGTCAACCCTCCAAACGTCATATGCTAGTAGATTCATAAGTGTTATTGATATCATATTTGTAGAATTATCTTGATACAATGTACATCCTAACTAATACAACAAATAACATAGGATTTTATTTTCGTTACTCATTTTCCTTCTTCAAAAATTAGTTCAGAGTTCCTCGAACTTAACGACCCCCAACGTAATCTCACATATGATTCATCGATGCCCATTCTCAATATATCACTCAAAATATATTCTTTTTCTAAACATCATCTCCTATGTTAAGGCAACAAGTTTGTCCTCTATTGAAAAATCAAGTATAACGTGGACATTGTGAAATGTGATTGTCATTTCACCCCATGACATGTGGAAGAAATTATGTCTTGTTGCCAACACTCAATTAAAGTAGTCAACAATGCATGGTTTATTACCTCGTATAACAATTCTGTTTGTCCAATCAACCCATAATCTCAACCTAATTTTTGAGCCTCACATTCATCCTCTTCACAGGTCAAGCTCTGCCCACAATATAGCATGTGTGGGTTGTTATCACTTTCCATATTGACTTCAAATATATATTTATATAATAAATTAGAATAGGGAGTATTAATATCAAATATAGAATTAAATTAAAGTTAGAAATTACTTGTTTCTCTAAAATCTTATACACAATGTGGTCTTTAAAACTTGAGAATAATCCTCGTATATAAAGAGATTCCTCATCTTCATTGTCTCAAATATCAATATCGGTATATTTAGTTGAAGTATCCTCCTTGTAACATGAAGGATACCGTTTCAATAGATTTCAACCCATTTTTCGTTAAAAATTATTGTATATCGAGTACTCCGTAGCTAGAATGAGACAAGAAGGGAAGAATGATCAAAAGAACGAATGAAAAAAGAAAGCTCGAATATGATTCACGTAAGAGGAGGGAGTATGTTCCGTTTTGAGAAAGAAGATTATTTTCATAATTATTAAAGATATTTTGGGAAAAACAGTAAAAAAATAAAAGGAGTGTATCAATCATGTTATTATTTTCCTTTTTTTTTTTATGTTCTCGCACCCCAAATTTCTTTAGTAGCGAAAGTGTCCCATAGGCTTCGTCTCTTTCCTTCCATTGCTCACAAGAAAAATTATATTAAAATTATAATCATGGTTTTCGCCAGGGTAGGTGTACCCTTCTAACAAAAGTTTGGCACTCGACAAGGAATCGGTAAATATATCATATTAAGGCGGCTTTAGGGAAATTTCTCTAGGAAAGAAGGCCAAATACTATCTTGGAGAGGCGAGAGTAAACCTGGTCTCCCTTCGGGCGACCATCATTCTCTCGTTCGGCAGCGCCAAGAGGAGTAAGACGGAGAAAACCTAGAGAAGGAATAAGCACGGTAGCGTCATGGCGGACGGCTATGGGAGATACGCTTCCAGAAGAAGTACTCTTTTCTTTTATTGTTATTTGCTTGTATTCATCACTCTTTGTGGTCTTCGCCGGTTTTCTCGCTTGCAGATGCCTCGTTGGCCTCCTTTCTTTTTCCCTTTATGCTTTAATTTTCTCTGTCTGAGACGACGAAGGAGAGTATCTCCTCCATAAACTGAAGACCCATCTTTCATTAACCTCATGATGCGATGAATAACTTCATTTAGGTTTCCTCACATGGTAAAAAAACGATGCTGAAAGCTTAAAGTCTATATCGTATGAGAGTTCTAATTGGTGAACCTGATTTTTTCAATTTTCTGTTATTTATTGCCCTTGGATAACTCTGTCCATTTAAAGGATCACCCTCGCATGGCCGGTCCCAAGCCCGACTTGTGTGTATAGAGGAGGAGCGTTGCGTTAGGTAGCCAACAGTCAGCGCAAACTTTCGTCGGTTTCTCAAGGGGTGCGTCATTTACAACATACAGCATGAATGCACCGGATCCCATCCGAAATCCGAAGTTAAGCATGCTTAGGCGAGAATGGTAAGCTTTGCGTGCTTTATGCCGCATTATGGTATTTGGAGAGCTGCAGCCATTGTCTAGGTTGTTCATCTCTCTGTTGCAGTATGATTATAGATGGTTTTTTCTAGTTGTGTATTTCTTGGTTAGACTTACTTGATGGGGATGGAAATTGGTGTAATCATTGTTCACATTTTGTTGTAATTAACTGTAATTATGTACCTCGTGGTTGTGTTGAGCTTTTGTAGATGGTTTTCATCCGGATGGAAGAGAACTTGATTTGACTGGAGTTTTTACTCCTTTTCGTGGTTATTCACCCTCCTATAATTCTGCATTGGGTGGCCAACTTTTGCGGCGAGCTGATGATTCACTTCGATCTTCCTCAGAGGTCAGACAGAATGATGTAATTAGCATTACAGTGGAAATGATCTTTTTTGTTGTTTTGCTACTTCAATATTAGAGTACACTAACGTGTATCCACATTATCAGATTCCTTCATTAATATCTAGTGCCTATGGCTATGGTGATGTTATGGGTACTGGTGAACGTCTGAGACCAGGGCTGGAGGGAGCTAATGCTGGTATGAATATGGGAGGGTTTTCGAGTTCAATCGGTGATCCACTTCTCCTTGATAGACACAAAGATCCATTATTAGGCGTAAATTCTGTTGGAGATCCACCGATAGGCGTAAACTCTGTTGGTCCTGTTGCTCTTCCTGGGAGGGCTCATGCTTCTGATGTTCCTTCTGAAGGCACTGACATTCTATTTGTTGAAGGGCTTCCAAGTGACTGCACACGAAGAGAAGTAGCTCGTATCCTTTGAGATTTTTATTCGATTTCTTGTTATTTTATGCACTTTCATGATGGTTGTTAGGTCTTTTGAAACTCCTTATCAGTCATTTCCAGATCTTTTCAGGCCCTTCATTGGCTTCAAGGATATAAAAGTGATACACAAGGAGCCTAGACAGGTTCGTTCTGTTATATTCTCTCATGCATATTTTGGAGTCTTGTCATATCTGCAGCTGAGCTTTATTTAAGATGGCAAATCAGATGTTCTTAGTTAATAAAACACAGTAAAGCTTCTTGGACATTCTTTTCTGTTTTGTGGTTGCGGATAATGGTGATCCTGGAAGAGGGATGATATATGAGTCTTAGGTTAGTGAATCATGATAGAAAATTACCCTATACTTAAGGAGTCAAACCCACTATTTTCCATAATTACCACTTAGGGGGTGTTTGATTGGGCTTGGAACTGTAGGCCCAGTCCCCAGCATAATCAAACAGGTGCTTTTGTTGTGAAGTAAAAAGAGGGGCCATACGAACCCACCTTTGCATTAATTATGAGGTCTGGTCCTGCAGGCCCAGCCTTGTAATCGAACACCCCCTTAAGGGTTTACTGAAGAGAACATGGTGTTGGAGTGGCCTTGCAATGGAGGCACTACCATCCAAAACCATTCAAGCTCTTAAAATTGAAGAATGCCGCAAATTTCCTTTCACCAGGACGTTCAGGGCAACTTCACCCAACTTGTACAAGACGCTTTGGGGTTTGTAATCTACTAAGTTGCTTTGATCATTGTTCTTTAAACATGAGTCATCTTTTTCTGTAGTAAGTTCTTTGATGCATCTTACTAGGAGTAAACTGCTGATGTCAAACTTCATAAAGATACTATGGAAAATGGTTGTTTAGGATCAATCAGAAAGAAGCAGTTGGTTTCTTTAATACTTTCTCATCTTAAAGCAGCCTATTAGTGACTATCTTTTGAGCATGCCAACCAGAAAACATGATGCTGAAGGACTACTGGTACAATGATGTAAGTGATCATGTACACTAGCTTTAAATAAGGCTACATGATATTACTGATCATCTGGAAGCTACCCATATTTAAGGAAGTGGCAACTCGTGGTGCAGAAATCTACCGAATGTGCTAACTTTTTAGAGCAATTTGCCAGTAGATTGACAATAGCACTAGTAAATATCCTTGGCTATTTTTACTAGCCCAGAATAGTGTTAAAGAACTTGATTATACTTTGTTTGTGAAGGAGCAGAATGCGAAAGACTGTATCAATAGGTTATTCCTAGAGTAAGTCAGGTGACCAATTTGCATAGTGAGCTTTTGATCATTTACGTGCAAACTTTCATGTTGATACTGTTCAAACTATGTCTTTGGGTGTTTGTCATCTTGTGCATAGGATGGTTATTCTAAAACAAATGTATGTGCAGGGGATTCATGTAACTTGTCTTATAATGTGTGTAATATACAAGGGGTGGTCTGAGCAATAAAAATATATATCTGCCCTTTGAGTCTTCCTTCTCTCCTTTGTATAGGACAACATTCTTGTCATGATCTTCATAGTATTTGGCAATGTCATCGAAGAACTTCAAGGTCAAGGTATATCCAATTCAACATTTTCACAGAAATAGGTAGAGCATTAGATGACACATCACTTTCTTGGCATAGGGGTTGCATGATCTTGGAAAGGGATTACGAGTAGTAGTAGCAACAGCAAGACTTTTCGCTGTGCCAGCTAACTATAGCTTTCATTGGATGGACCTGCCCATAATTTGGCTCCATGAGCTAGTTGCAAAGTTGCCAAATCAAAACAGTAAGTGTCGTTTTTGGCTGGGAGAATGTAGTAAGCAAGAGGACTATGACTTCCATGTTGGCTCTACTGGTATAAATCTACAACTTGGGGCTATTAAGATTGTTTATGCAGCTTATTATTGTTTCCATACTTTCAGAAGGGTTATATTGATGCCTTCAATTTTTCAGCTAGTTATAGTACTATGATAGTTCCAGACAATATGAGAGTGAGATCTATATGGCGCTTTTCTGGTGGTTAACGTTTATAGAGATATCTATTATTCATAATCATGTTTATGTCATATTCCATTATACAACAACAACTAAGCCTTTTCCTATACTAGATGGGGTCAACTACATGGATTTCTTTGTTGCCATAGAGTCCAATCATGTGTCATGCTAGCACTTAATTCAGTATAAGATAGATCATTCTTTATTATTTCCTTTCAATATTTTTGTGGTCTTTCTCTTCCTCTTTTAACATCTTCATAATATAGTTTCTCATACCTTTTTATCGAAACTTCCTTTGGTCGTCTTTTTACGTGTCCAAACCATTTTATATGATTTTCTCTCATTTTATTAATGTCACTTCCAATTTGTTTCTAATAATCTCATTATATATGGTCTTCCTTGTGTGGCCACTCATCCATCTCAACATCTTCATATTTGCCACAAACATCTTTTGTATATGTTATGATTAACTGGCCAACACTCGTAACCATATAACATAGCAAGTTGTTGCTCTATAATATTTACCATTCAACTTTAGTTATATATTCTTGTCACATAGAATACGTGATGTACCTCTCCATTTTAACCAACCTGCATTAACTCTATGCCTAACATCTCCATCAATTTTCCATCACTCTCAAAAATTGATCTTAGGTATTTAAACTTCCTTACGAGAGATTCAATGTTTGCCAATCTTAATTTCTGTCATCTAAAGTAACCAAATGATCAAACTTGCATTTCATATTTCATTTTTGTTCTACTAAGTCAAAAGCCTTCTCTCGATAGTTCTAATTTCCTATTAACTTTTTTCCTATTTCAATTTTCTATCAACTTTTTCCTTAGACTCATCAAGTAACACAATATCATCCACAAATAACATACACCAAGGTACTTCATCTTGAATATGTTTTATTAACTCGTCAGTGACCAATATAAATAAGTATGGACTTAAAGATGGTTCTTGGTATAATCCAATATTAACTTCAAAGAAATCTGTTATTCCTTCATGGGTATTCATCTTGAATATATTTTGTTAACTCTTCAATGACTAATATAAATAAGTATGAACTTAAAGCCGGTCCTTGATGTAATCCAATATTAACTTCAAAGAAATCTGTTATTCCTTCATGGGTCTTTACACATGTTTGTGCACTATCATACATGTCTCTTATAAGATTGATGTATGTTAATGAGATATCTCTCTTTTCCAACGTTTTTTAAAGAATATCTCTTGGCACCTTATTGGAAGTTTTCTCTAGTTCAATAAATACTATATGAACTCTGCACATGTAAGGGATCACCCTTGTATGACCAGTCCGGATAAAGGAGGAGGGTTGTGTTAGGCTTCCGACAACCAACGTAAAACTTTGTCGGACTTATCTACCATGGATTCTACAAATTATGATAGGGCTATGTGGAAAGAAAGAATCCATATAGCTGACTCCATCTAGTATGATAAAAGACTTAGTTATTGTCATTATGTAGTTAATACTATGTGAAGGTTTTTTTGTTCTCTAAAATGTTTCATAAGACATATCAATAGGTAAATCACTTTAATAGTAGATGTCCGTGTACATGAATCCAAATTTTTTCTCTGTTTGTTTCAACCTATGTTCGATAATTCTTTCTCATAATTTCATAGTATCACTCATCAAATATTAACCATATTTTTCTTATTGAATGCAGCCAGGTGGTAAACCCCTTGTTATCTGCTTTGTGGAGTTCAAAGATGTGAAATGTGCAGCAACTGCTTTGCAAGCTCTTCAAGGTATGTTGTAAATTTCATTTTCTTAAATATGTATGTATCCCTGATCCTTTGTAACTGTAAAGTTCATGAATTTCTTTCCCATCGTAAGTTTCTTTACTTTTCTTTTTTCTTACTCAAGTTTTGTTATCTCAATGGTGAAATGCTTTCATCTACATACCTACACGTTGCCATTAGAATCGTTTGTCCAATATGGCTTTTTCTTTGTCATTCAACTTGTGGCATTTTGCTGTTTATGTTTACTTCTCCAGTAGCCTGTTTTCTGATATTATGAGAATATATGCTGAGATCCAAAGCTTCATTCTACATGACGGTGATAATGAACAAAACAATCAAATGGATTCAACATACAAAAAGAGAGCTCTATATGGACTTCAACCATCACCATTGGTAAAAATTCTTGAACTTTTATGTCCACTTTTTCCCCATCTATTGGAAAAGGTTCTACGTTATCATGGGATTGACAGTTAAGCTCTTGACAGGGATATTCCTGTTAAATACTAAACAAAGAATCCTTTCTGCAGGGCACGATGAGGACACTGCTTAGTGCTTTTGATTAACTTACCCTTGAATCACTGAAAAAGGGAGCATTCATTCTTTACACAGACATCCTCCTTTTAGATTATGCACTTTTGGGTTATAAATAACATTTTTCACTCTAGTTTTCAGAATGATCTTCAATTAATAATATTCTACATAAATATCTCTAACGAGGGTAACACTATCTTTACATCATATATTTGGGCACTTTAGAAAGAAAGGCAAAAGGAAGTGCACAATCTGAAAACATGTGTTTGGCACAAAGTTTTCCGCCAGTGGCTGATAACTTTGGGGAATACCTCTTAGAGTTTTGCAGGGTAACAGATCCGTTCTGTTCTCTTGTCTCCTTTCTTGTTGTTTTACAGAGCACTTGGTTACAATAATATTTGCTTAGTCACCATTCGGCATTAAATGAAACAACCTAATAATCTTAGTCACAACCTAGGCAGGACAAGTTGGCTAGGTTAGAACCACAAATTTTGGGATGTTAATGGGTCTGATTTATGATGAATCCTAATAATTATGAATCTGACCTAATCGAATTATCCATAGTTGGGTTCAGATTCTGTGACAAATATCATGTACGTGTCCAACGGAATGATGAATCTGGTTGCTTTCTATATGTAAATGGATTTGTGGTCAGATGCAAATCATTAAGTATTATATATCAAACAGGTTCAGTTGGCCGGATGTTCAGACCCAAATTCATAGCATTGATATCCCCGTACAAGATAAAGACAAGAGAGAAATCATGATAAATTTGTTAAAACTTAATAGCAAATAAGTACACAATTATTTTGAATAAGATAAAATGCAAAATCTCTTCTTGTTATTATCTTACATAAGTGCTCATCTTCGTGCCTAGGTTTTCTCCCAGTTGCCAAGCTTAAACCTCCCTAAACCAGGCACACTGGGCAATTTGAACTACTTGGTTGCAAGATCAGATATCTACTTTTGATTCCTTGGAATCGGCCAGCCATTGTATTGTTTGATCAGGTTGTATACCTCATATATAAATGTACTTCAAAAGTTATAGCCTGAAGAATGTGGTTTTTTCTCATAATACTTCAATGTTGGTCCTCATCTTTGGCACAACAGCTTCACCTCCTAATTAATTTAGTATGCCTGTTGAATAGGAGAAAAGGTGCGTTTGGTCTTTTAAATATTCTTCTTTGGTTGGTTTCCGCAGAATGTTTAAAAAAGTTGTTTTTGATTTTCCCGGAGAAACCTTGGAGGTGTTAATAAATGGATGGTTTTGAATAAACAATTTAAAGGTCTTGACTTATTTTACAAGTATTTATGGGGATTTGGCGGACATCTAGGTTTGACTCACATATGACTCTAAATGAAAATCTTTAGGATATGTTTTGAACATGGATGTATAGATAGGAGACTCAGGTGAGACATTGCTCCTAGGCCAATCTTTACAACCATTAATTTTTCCGGTTTCAATTTTAACCAAAAAATGGCGCAATGGCGTATCCACCTGTCCTTGGGCCTTTTTTCTAGATATGCCATTATCCTATGTAGACAGTGTCTCTTTACTTCATATTACCCTATAATTAAGCGTTCTCTAAACTTTGTTATTTAGATTAATGGACATTTATAAACGTGTAGGGTATGTTATTTTGTTGTATTTTAAATTGACCACTTTTATTTATTTATTTTTGATATCCTTTAAGGACAAGCTATGAAAGAACATTTTGCATGTCTCAGACATACTGTATTTTTTTTTCTATTTGTTTCTTGGTATGTTACTGAACTCGCTAACACTATTGTGGCTGAGCATCAACTCCCTGTTGACCCTTATCAATAACATAGCCAATCTATTTCTATTAGCATCGCAGAGGGGTTCCTAAGGTCATCTTGCGGAAGTCATTATGGGTTATCCTCTGGTGAATTTAGGAAAAGGCAGGTCGTTACTGGAAAAAAGTTATAAGGCAAGGGTATATATATCTATGGATCATAAATCAGAGGTGTTTATCCAAAAGTTCCCTCTATTCTCTTAGTGTCAGCTAACTTCACCTTTAAATTAGGGTTACAAATTGCAAGTGTATAATGTCGATTATCAAGTCACAAGATTTCTAATGTTGATTACAAGTGGTTCACTTGTTGTCGGAAAAGAAAACGAGAGTTTCCCCTAACAAGATTAAAATATCCAATGTACAGTTTAAAAGTACAAAAGTACGAGAAATAGTTATTTTTCAACACACATAAATGATGCACTGCAAGCAAGTTCAGAAGCATGCGACTGAGGCATATGGTGTATAACTCCATAAAAACTATTCATTGCTTCCCTTTTTTTGAGTCTCCGTTTGTTCATCATTTGCATTTGAATGATATACATGTCAAAAGTCAGCTTTTTCATCTTGTATTTTCTTTTCTTTTTAAACTGAATCCTATTCCTAACTACCTCGCTAACAAAGCATTTCATAAATGGTATATTGCAACGCTTCTCCAAGTACGACGTTTTTTTAAGTGTTCTGTCTTTGCTATTTCTTTTTTGACAGGATATACATTTGATGATAGGAAACCAGATGCATCGATCTTGAGAATTCAGTTTGCTCGTTTCCCATTTCGACCGTATGCTAGTCATCAAAATGCTCAGTAGCTGGTTACAATCGCAATGGTGCTCCAGTTACAGGTGGCTTCTTGATTCAGCTTTTTTTTATTTTGCACCATTTGTAGCATAATTACCAAGGCAAGTTTCGGCCAGGATTCTAAAGGTGTTTTATGTATTTAGTTTTGTTGAACAACTGTTATCTAGATTAAATGTTACGCAACAACAACAACTAAGCCTTTTCCCATACTAGACGGGGTTGGCTACATGGATTCTTTGTTTCTACTAAGCCCTATCATGTGCCATGTTAGCAGTAAACTCACAATAAGCTAGATCATTTTTTTATTGTTTCTTTCCAACACTTTTGTGGTCGTCCTCTACCTCTTTTAATGCTTTCAAAATCTAGTTTTTCATACCTTCGTATAGGTTCTTCTTTTGATCTTGTTTCTATATGTCTAAACCATCTTAAACGATATTCTCCCATTTTATCCTCTATTGGTGTTACTCCTAATTTGTTTCTAATAACCTCATTATGTATACAGTTTTTTTTTATGACCACTCATCCATCTCAACATCTTCATTTTTGTCACAGACATCTTTTGTACATGTTGATGATTAACTGCCCAACACTCTGAACCATAAAACATGGCAGGTCTAATTGCTACACTATAATATTTATCTTTTAACTTTAATGGTATCTTCTTATCACAAAGAATACCTGACGCTCTTCTCCATTTTAACCAACTAGTGTAACATCTCGGTCAATTCTTCTATCACTCTAAAAAATTGACCCTAGGTATTTAAAACTTTCCTTTTGGGGATGCAATGTCTGCTAATTTTAATTTCTATGTCCTCTGAAGTAACCAAATGATCAAACTTACATTGTATATATTCTATCTTTGTTCTACTAAGTCGGAAGCCTTTACTTTCTAATGTTTCTCTCCATAGTTCCAATTTTCTATTAACTTTTTCCTTAGGCTCTCCACTAACACAATGTCATTTCCAAATAACATACATAAAGATACTTCGTCTTGAATATGTTTTGTTAACTCATCAATCACCATTATAAATAAGTATAGATTTAAAGTTGATCCTTGATGTAACCCAATATTAACTTAAAAGAAGTCTGTCATTCCTTCATGAGTCCTCACACATGCTTTTGCACCATCATACATGTCTCTTATAAGGTTTATGTATGTCAATAGGATACCTCGTTTTTTCAAGGTTCTCTAAAGAATCTCTCTCGGTACCCTATCGTAAGTTTTTTCTAGATGAATAAATATCATGTGAAGGTCTTTCTTTTTTGCTCTAAAATGTTTCATAAGACGTTTTAAAAGGTGAATCGCTTCAACAGTAGATCTGCCTGACATAAATCTAAATTGGTTCTCTGTTGTACTCGATATTTGTCTTAACCTACGTTCGATAATTCTTTCTCATAATTTCATAGTATGTCTCATTAAGTTGATACCCCAATAATTTGCACAATTCTGAATGTCTCCCTTGTTCTTATATATGGGTATAAGTGTACTCGCTCTCCGTTCAGACAACAACAACTAAGCCTTTTCCCATACTAGACAGGGTCGGCTGCATGGATTCTTTGTTTCCACTAAGCCCTATCATGCGCCATGTTAGAAGTCAACTCACAATAAGCTAGTTCATTTTTTATTGTTTCTTTCCAACACTTTTGTGGTCGTCTTCTACCTCTTTTAATGCTTTCAAAATCTAGTTTTTCATACCTTCTTACAGGTTCTTCTTTTGATCTTCTTTCTATGTGTGCAAACCATCTTAAACGATATTCTCTCATTTTATCCTCTATCGGTGCCACTCCTAATTTGTTTCTAATAACCTCATTATGTATACGGTCTTTTCTTGTATGACCACTCATCCATCTCAACATCTTCATTTTTGTCACAGACATCTTTTGTACATGTTGAAGATTAAATGCCCAACACTCAGAACCATAAAACATGGCAGGCCTAATTGCTGCTCTATAATATTTACGTTTTAACTTTAATGGTATCTTCTTATCACAAAGAATACCTTATGCTCCTCTCCATTTTAACCAACCAGCATTAATTCTATGCGTAACATCTCCATCAATTCTTCCATCACTCATTAATTCTATGCGTAACATCTCCATCAATTCTTCCATCACTCTGAAAAAGTGACCCTAGGTATTTAAAACTTTCCTTTTGGGGGATGCAATGTGTGCCAATTTTAATTTCTATGTTCTCTGAGGTAACCAAATGATCAAACTTACATTCCATATATTCTGTCTTTGTTCTACTAAGTCGGAGGCGTTTGCTTTCTAATGTTTCTCTCATTGTTCCAATTTTCTATTAACTTTTTCCTTAGACTCCTCCACTAATACAATGTCATCTACAAATAACATACACCAAGGTACTTCATCTTGAATATGTTTTGTTAACTCATCCATCACCATTATAAATAAGTATAGACTTAAAGTTGATCCTTGTTGTAACCCAATATTAACTTCAAAGAAGTCTGTCGTTCCTTCATGAGTCCTCACACATGTTTTTGCACCATCATACATGTCTCTTATAAGGTTAATATATGTCAATGGGATACCTCTTTTTTCCAAAGAATCTCCCTCGGTACCCTATCATAAGCTTTTTCTAGATCAATAAATATCATGTGAAGGTCTTTCTTTTTTGCTTTAAAATGTTCCATAAGACGTCTCAAAAGGTGAATCGCTTCAATAGTAGATCTGCCTCGCATGAATCCAAATTGGTTCTCTGTTGTACTTGATACTTGTCTTAACCTAAGTTCGATAATTCTTTTCCATAATTTCATAGTATGGCTCATTAACTTGATACCTCGATAATTTGAACAATTTTGAATGTCTCCCTTGTTCTTATATATGGGTATAAGTGTACTTGCTCTCCATTCCTCGGGCATCTTTTGGTTTTTCCATATTTCATTAAATAGTCTTGTGAGCAAAGTGATTCCTGTTTCTCTTAGGATTTTCCAAACTTCTATAGGAATATTGTATGGTCCTACCGATTTACCACCCTTCATATGTTTAAGAGCCTCTTTGACTTCATTCTTTTGAATGCGTCGGTAGAAATTATGGTTTATATACTTTTTTGATTTGGCTAACTCTCTTAAGCTAATACTAACATCTTTATTTTTATTAAAAAGCTTATAAAAATAGTTTTTTCATCTATTTCTTATATCATCATTTGCCATTAGAATTTTTTCATCCTCGTCTTTGATACATCTAACAGAATTAAGATCTTTAGTTTTCTTATCTCTAGCCTTGGCTATCCTAAAAGTATCTCTTTCACCCTCTTTTGAGTTGAGTTTTTTTATATAAATCATTTCAAATTTTAGCTTTTGCTTCACTAATGGTCTTTTTTGCTTCATTCTTTTCTTTTGTTATAAGCCTCTAAAGTTTCACTAGTTTTATTAACATAATGTAATTTGTAACATGTCCTTTTTGCCTTGATTTTATTTTGCACTTCACTCTACCACCAAGCTTCTTTTTGTTCCGGTACACCTCCCTTAGATACACCTAACACATCTTTTGCCACTTTCCTAATATGTATAGTCATATTGATCCACATATCACAATGTGTACCAACATAATTTCAAACATCTCTTCAAGGACTTTATTTTTAAATAAATCTTCTTTCTCGCTTTTGAGGTTCCACTATTTAGTCCGAATAGCTCGATGTACTCTTTTCTTTTTTATTCATTTTTTAATTTGTAAATCTATAACTAAAAGTCGATGTTGGGTGGTTAAGCTTTCTCCTTTAATTATCTTGTAATTTTTATAATACACTCTTATCTTTTTTTCTATAAATAAAGTAATCAATTTGTGTTTGTGATAAGCCACTCTTATAAGTAATTAAATGTTCATCTCGTTTTTTGAAGATTGTATTGACTGTAAAGAAATCAAATGCCATAGCAAAATTTTAAATCTCCCTACCTTCCTCATTTATATCCCTAAAACCAAAGTTTACATGAATACCTTGATATCCTAATGCCTCTTTACCGACATGTTCATTTATGTCTCCTCCTAAACAAATCATCTCCCGTTGTGGAATTCTTTGAATCACCTTATTTAATTCTTCTCAAAAAGTCGTCTTTATACCATCTTCTAGTCCTACTTGGGGCGCATATGCACAAACTATATTCAAAACCTATGCTCCTAACACTAGTTTCAACGTCATGATTCGGTTATCATATCGTTGTATGTCTATTACACTATCCTTTAAATCTTTATTTATAATAATACCAACTCCGTTTCGAGCCTTTTCCTTACCTGAGTACTATAATTTAAAACTTGTATCCTCAATCTCCTTTGTTTTTTCTCCAACCCACTTTGTCTCTTGGAAACATATAATATGAATCTTTCTTCGAATCATAGTATCTACAATCTCTATTAGCTTATCGGACAATCTAGTATAAGAGCTTCATTTCAAGGTGATGGTAATTACGTTTTGGGTTTGAAGTTCTTTTCTTTTGGTAGGATGGGGAGGCATAAGCCAGATAGATGCTCTATTGTGTCGAACTCATGACCTACTTGTGAGTCTGAGCCCATGGCCAGGTGAGCTGTTGCTCCGTGCTGAATTCTCAAGGAAAAAAGAGTAGCATTTTGAATGAGGTCTATGGCACATTAAGTGAATGCTGTTTCTCTGTGCCTTCTGCTCGTTCACCTTCATGTTTTTATCCTGTTCTCACGCTACAGTACTTATTTCATTTTGCACAAAGGGTCACAGCTCACTGGCTAGGGCGTTGGCTATCATGGGTGAGTAGTTCAATATCCAGTTATGCATCTGGTAGGGCCTGACTAAGCTTGCCTATACCAAAAAAAAACTGGTTTATGTTTTGAGTTCCAACTTGTGAATCTGTGATGCTCGTAAACTTCTCTATATTTTATATGCATGCGGTGGGAACTTGGAAAATGATGATCAGAACATCATGTACCGGTGCACCATATTACCGTTGAACATTATGCTTGCATGACTGCTGATTTCACCTGCTCCTCCCCCACCCCCACCCCCACAAAATTGCTAGAGAACTCTTCCTTATATCATGAACATCAGGTACCAGTGCACCACTTTGAAGGTTCTTTCGAGTCGGTCCCTTAGCTAGACGAGTCGTAGCTGTTTGTTGCCTTGAGGAAGCAAATAAGTGGAAACGAGTGCATGTTTCTATGAACTGCAAAAAGAACAGTTGTTGGCAAAGACAACGAGGAAAATCATGTACCCAAACCACACATGCGAAAACCAAATATGAGTACAAGCTGAAAAGTGAATATGAACACGAAATGAAACTCCATATTCGTGTCCACCCACAGTAACTTGAAAAGATCAACCCGTGTTCAAGTTGACCTGTTCTTGACATGATAAGAAAACGACTTTGCACGAACACGATCCACAACAAGAAATTTCTACCGACACTGTTAAGAGCTCATCTACTTCTGAGTCGCAAGAGGATTAACATGGGACCTCAAAGTGGCTACGTCGAGCTGGTGGTGACAATCTACTCAAAGACAAACATCTTAACTAGGCATATTTAGGGCGTTTCAAGCAGTAATTTGTAAAGCCTGAAATCCTTCAAAAATCCATCAGTGAAGATGTTACTTGATTTATGATATTAGGCACCACAACAAGTTGGTGCATAAAGAAATGTGGCAACTGATATTTTAGATTCATAACAATTGATTCTTTATGATCCGGTTGTATAATTTCAAGTGGGGACATTTTAAATTGGATTCCTGTTGTTGGGGATATTGGATCAAAGTGAATCTATACAGCCTTTTTCAAGGACAGCCTCACGGCCATCAGTTAGCCATGGGCTGTGTGGTTAGTAGGTGGGGACTTGGTATTTCTGGGTTGTGGTTTTTTGTCATGTCAAGAAAAGGGAAATTCAAACACAACCTGCTTCTTCGTGTTGGTTTAGACAAACTTTTCGGGTTGTGTCTGTGCCGGATGATATATTGTTAGCAATCTTGTGTTTCAGGTTGTGTTTGAGCATTTTGTCTCAGAAACAGGTAAATAGAAACATGATCCGTGTTAGTTTCTGTTACTTTGGTTTGGACATGGAGAGTCTTTTCGGATTGTGCTCGTGTCAGGTTTCCATTTAAACTGACTACGTTTGCAACATCTATGTTTAAAGTAGAAAAAAAAAGATGGATGAGTTGGATTGGGGTTCTCAGGCTTGTAGACTGGCATCATTGGGCGGTGACCCAGCCTAACCTTGCATATAGTCAAACCAATGAATCCACTCTGAATGAAGGTCTCCTTGTTCTATGCAAAATTTTCCGTTGCAAGTTAAGGTTGGGCAGGTCTCCTATATGCGTGCCTGGGTGCTGAGTGCAAGACCTATGGCAGGTAAACAAGCTGAACAAACCGCCACAGGCTGCCCCGTGTTCGGCTCGTTTTCATTTAGAAGCTAGCTTATACTCGTCTATCACATGTTAGCAAGCTGCTAGATATTTTATAATGAGCCGAGTTCAAACATAACAATCTGAGTGGGAACTCATTTTTGCTCATTTTAACTCATGTTTCTACTCATTTTAGCTCATATCAAAAGAATATTCTGACATTGCTGTACATTTTACCTATAAATGATCCACTAGAACCATCGAGAGAACAAATCATTAGAGAGAGTTCACACACGATGTTCATCGGCCCAACTGAAATGAACATAGGATGTTCATTAAGATTATTAACGAAACATGAACGATTTAGAGATGAGCTGAAACATGATCCGGAGTAACACTAGTGTTACTCGTTTGTGTCGAATATAGGGCAGTCACTACAAATATTCGAGAAGATGCCCATGACAGATGAAAATGCTGTGATAGATTGGCAGTCAAGAAAGAAAATGTTGGACGCATAACGAAGTTGTCAAAGAAAACATGCACTGGGGTATCACTAATAGAAAAAAAGGAGATAAGACTTGGTTTGATTATTTTGAAAGGTAGATAGGTGGATCTTTGCTGCTTCTGTGAGAAAGTGATAAAACTATATTGAAAAACTTCAAATGAGGGAGAGAAAGGCATAAAAAACATCGGAAGTTACAATAAAACATGATCTAGCTTTTCCTAGAGATCTAATATCATGCTCATTCGAGCTCAACAGAAACTATAAATCCGTGCGGTAGAATCCCACATAGTGAATGGTATCCCGGATGCAAGTCATTTACATGTGTGACTCCCATTTGGGTTTTCAGATGAGTAACCATCTTGGAGGTGGGCTTACGACTTAGATGCTTTCAGCTGTTATCCGTTCCACACTTGGCTACCCAGTGTTTATCATGGGCACGAAAGCTGATGCAACATAAGTGCATCCTTCCTGGTCCTCTCATATGTTCTCTCAGCATTTACCATGGGCACGATAACTGGTGTCCCAGAGGTCATCCTTCCTGGTCCTCTCATACTAGGGAAAGGTCCTCTCACGACATTTTGAACCCAGCTCACATACCGCTTTAGTGGGTGAATACCCAACCTATAGAGAGGGTGGTAGTCACCAAACCCTTAGGATGTACCACCGCCGTAGGTGGCAAAGAGCTGATTCCGAGGTGCCAAACCTTTCCATCAATGTGAACTCTTGGGGAAGATTAGCTTGTGATCGATCCCATGATGTTTTTTTCCCCACTCATAAATTACCACAAAACAGGTAAAATCTTTTTAAAGCATGTTCTGAATCTATTCCCCCAAATACATGTACTAAATCTATAATACTCTTGGCTATTATCTTCCCTCATTTGTGTCCTCCTCGTGAAGCATGCAGGCAGCCTGGCACCTCAAGGTTCAGGATAAGCATGAGTTGGTGACCCACCCACTTGGTGACATTGAGAAGGACAGTCCGGACAAATATGCGTGTCTCATATTCAGCAATGACTATGAAAGTAGGCTCCATCATACTTTGTATACACAGGTGCAGATCTTTCTAGATGAAATGTTCAGTTGTCACCCCAAACAAACATTGGCATCTGACTCGATATCGGGTCATGCTTGTGCTCGTGCCCGTGTCTAGAAAAATCTTTTAGGGTGGGGCGAATGGGCCTGCCGAGCAAGGGGGGGAGGGGCAGTGAACTATGTATTATAGACCAAGGATCCATTCTGACATATAGTTATTTTGGCTGAATTTTTCAGAATTCAGTGGGGAAACTGCCCCACCTTGGTTAAATGTATATACGCGAGTACTCGTGTCATTTTGTGTCCGTCAGCACAACCTGGTTTTCTTTTCAGGTTAATATGGGTGGACTTCAGTGTGGACTTCTCAAGTAAGTGGGTTTATCATGTTCCCGGTGTTATATTGCCAGAAATTTTGTGTTTCGTGTACCGTTCATTTCCATTGTTCGTGTCATGTTCTATAGTTCCTGCCCTATTTGTCACTGAAAGCAAAGCTAACCCAAAACACAGCAGATCCCTTTTGAGAAGGGTTAAACTAGTTCCTGTCGATGACGCCTTGAACCTGAAAATAGATGGCTCAAAATGTTTGAAAAAAAAATCCACCAGCATGCTCTTAGCTCATCTGACAGGGCGGTCTGACTCCCACTTCGCAGGTGGTCAGTTCGATCCCTAAGGTGTGCATGCATCTGTGTGCTTTTGGCTTTGGCCTCCCATTGGTAAAAGAGGAAAAAACCTGATGGCCACTTTGGTGTCATCGGTCAAAGATGGCTGGCACTGCCGGCTAGCAGCCATGGTGGCCAGGACCAAGCCTTGCGGTGGCTCCGACAGAAACTTGCAAGACGTCAAATTTTGACCTGATTCTATCTCAACCCACGAAACTGGAATAAGGATCTCATAATATAGCCGACTGATCATAGACAATTGTACCTTATTCATGGAGAGCACCGTGCCATCAATCGCCGCCAAGAGGTATCGTTGAAAGCGGACGACGGAAGACGATAGCTAGGACTAGGGGTGTTTACGATTTGGTTTGGTTTGGTTCTAGCCTCAACCTTGAACCAAACAGTTAGTTTTGATTGTCAAATTTTAGAGAACCGATCCATTTTGCTATGGCGAGAACCAAACCAAATTGAATCTCGGGTTCTACTTATTTATGGCGAGAACTGAACCAAACCGAATCACCGGTTCTACTTATTTAAGGGTTTTGCTAAATAAAATTGTCATCAGATTATTTGGATCTACGGTCCGTATTTTATATGTATGAAGTTATAAAATTCATATATATAAACTTCTAAAATTGTCAAGCTTTAAATCCATATAAGTAAATATATATTAATTGTTGAGTTAAGTTCCCTTAGCAAGGACACTGGCCCTTGTGTAGGCAATATTGTCCTCACGAGTGGAACAGGTCTAGCATACCTGCTTACTAGCAGAAGTGTCGACCCTCCGCACTCCTTGGGGCTAAAGTCTTTATATATATGATCCATCCTAAATCTCATTTACACTTAAATCTACTCAAACATTTTTATGTTTGATCTATACGATCGATGAAGATTTGAATTTAAAAAGTAAATTGTATCATTGTTTTTTTAGTACTTTGAATTTAATGAACAATAATATATATATTTTTAAATTCAAATATATATTATTAATTACATTAATCGAATGATAGAGATGTTTGAGTGGATATGAGCAACCGGTTTAAGCATATACCTTTATTTCTCTCTTTCTCCCCCCTCTCTCTATATATAGTGGCTCGGTTTGGTTCCAACACGGTAACTGAGAAGTTAACCCCCAAGTTTTTTTTCCTTCTAGAACCAATCAAACCAAACTGCCACACATCGAGAACCAAACCGGTTTTGGTGGTTCCATGAACACCCCCAGCTTGAACCTTGCTCTTTGTAGGGTAATATTGCCCTCCTGGGTGGAGTAGGTCTGCATACCTGCTTATTTGCAGAGGTACCGACTCCCCTAGCTCCTTGAGGCTAAAGTATATGGAGACATATTGTTCATATTCAATCTCATTTATGCTTAAATTTACTCAAACATCTCTACTATTTGATCACAATCAATTGTAGAGATTTGAGGTCGCTGTACCACTCATTGGACTCTTCGAGTTTGGTGTTGCTCCAACTGGATTAAGAAAAGCTCAATCAGTAAACTCTTTATTGTAGTGGTCAAGAATTCGGGCTTGCTCGTGCATGAGTAACGTATGTGTTTTATTAGGTGTTTTATCTGTATCTGCTCAACTCTTCTTTTAATTCATCTTCAATTCATTGACATTTTGAGATTTTGCAATTGCTATGTACAATGACATTTTGAGAATTTGCAAGAGAAAAAGTTTATATCAATACCATGAGTATGGTCTTGGGTTTGGTTCACACATGGTTCCTGTTCATGCTTTCCAGCAATTGCTAAAGCTAAAATCATGGTTTCTCCAGCTAATGTATCAGACAAATCTCAAAGTTGTAGTTCAGCTAGATTCAGTCATTCTTCAGTTCGGTCACGTGACCCCCTATGGGTGAAGCAGAAATATGGAGTTGTGTTAGTTTACACTGCACGCTCATATTGGCCAGTCCAGTCCAGTTGAATGAATCCTAATTGATTTAGTAATGTGCATTTACTTTTGGCGGAGTATAGTTCTTTGACATATATGAAAGATCTTTTTCTATCAGCATTAAGAAAGTAATATGTGGTCTGAATACTGCTGACAAAGTATTTTACACAATCTTGTGCTAAGAATTAATACTTTTTCCCAATTTTGTTGGCAAAATTTTTTGTCTGCCTTAGAAGGCTCACCTGATGAACACTGAGCAGTTGAGCATGCTGGAACTGATGGCCATCCGTCCATTACATTGAAGTTGAGATTCAAAAATGTTGCATCGTTCATCATAATTTTCCCATACTTGTGGACCCTCTATATGTTACAGAAGGAATGGTCATTCTTGGCAACCCTATGTGGTAACGGCTGGACTGATCATCCAGTCTGTTACCAGAGATAGGGGTTACAGGATAAGAGCCGTATGTAACCGCTGGACAGTTACCGGATTTCACGGTAATCGTCCGTATTCGTCTGCTCAGAAGAGGGAAACCCAACGTGCAAAGTCAGGAGACAGTGAGCAGGCACTGCTCTATTCTATAAAATAGTGCAGTGCATAATACAGAACAAATAGAAAAGAAAAAGTTACAAAAAGTCTCCTTGGAGAAAAACCGCTATGAGGAAACGAAAAGGCAACCTCCATTTCCGTTGCTGAAAGGAATCAACTACAACCGAGCCTTCATCAATTGCAATCGAGTCTTCACTGGTAACACAGCCTAACAAACATTGAAAAAAAGGAGGAAATCAGAGAAACATGAGGGGAAGGTAAGCACTTGTTTCAAAAAAACAGAAAAGAAATAGGGAGAACGGGACAGAAAAGGGATAAAGAAAAGAAAGTGAAAAGCCAGAAGCCGAAGAAAGGTGACGACCATATCTGAGGCCAGAGCAAGGTGACGACCATATCTGAGGCCAGAGCAAGGTGACGACCAGAACTGAGGCCAGACCAAGGCAAAGGCTAGGCCAGAAGCTGAAGCAAGGCCACACCCCAAACAGAAACCAAAGTCGAAACAGGCCGGGAAGGGCCAGCCAACGCAGGAGAAATCTGGCCAAAGCGCCGACAGCTAGAGCCTCCTTCTCTCTCTCTGATCTCCCTTCCTCCCTCTCTCTCTATCCCTCTTTCTCTCTCCCCTGTTTCGTGTACTCTCTCTCCTCATTAAATATTCAATAAAAAAAACACCAATGGTTTCACAAAACCGCGGGTCGAAACCGGTGGTTTCTTGAAACCACCCACGGTTTTGGTAACCGCCTTAGGCAGCAGACTAAAAAGTCCGTTCTGTCCTAGCCGATTTTACTTATTTACAATTTTGTCACTGCACAAAATCACAGAATTGCTCAGATATTTTCAGGTAAAAAGACAATTTCGCCCTTATTATGCAAAAAGTCAGTTGTACCCTCTACCACTTTACGTTTATGCCCTTCTCAGATTAGATAATTTCAGTTATGTCATTCAGTTAAAAACAGAATTGCCCCTGTACTTTTGAAAAATTACAGTTTCGATCTGAGGGTTAAAATTACAATTTTAACCCCGATCAATCACGAATTTTACAGAAATACAAAAAAAGTAATTTTACGAGTTTGTCCTCAGGTTTTTACAAAATTACAAAAGGAGGATAAATAGATAAAATTATGGATTTGCCCTTGGTATTATTTAAGGGGTACAAAAGCAGAAATTCTTTGGGAAAATTTCAAATTTGTCCCAAAGAACTTATGAAATTATCATTGGTCTACTTATATGATATTATGGATCGTTCTAACATGATTCCTACTATACGTGCTCTTTGTTTTATATTTGTTTTCTTTTTAGACCGTTTAATTGTTACTATTGCCAAACACATAAAAATGAGCACTAGGATATGTGTGTCTGAGTTGGCAAAAACTGAGAAGTTGAATGGTCTTAACTTCTAAACTTGGAAGAGGAGAATCCCACTAGCTCTAACACTTGAAGGTGTTGAGTATGTGTTAAAGGAAACCATGGGTCCACCACCCCCAAACACAAATGAGCAATAAGTAGAAATATATAAAACATTTCTAAAAGGTGATACTATAGCAAGGACAATCATGTTAACCTAGGTCATCTCAATAGGTGGGGATCTGTTGCATATGTAAAGATCCTTGATCAGTCTAGAGATAAGCTAGATAGTAGGTCCTTGAAATGTATATTCATTGGATATCCAAAAGGTTCAAAAGGATATCAATTTTATCATAAGAACCACACACTCATTGAAAGTAGAGATGTTTAATTATTAGAAGATACTAAGAATGACATCTTAGAAAACAATAAGGAATGTGTTGATGATTTGGTAGACTTAGACCAATCATCTCTTTAGCCATTGAAGATCTTCTTGAAACTACCGATACCTTAAGTAGACATAAAAGGCCAAGAGCCACTCCGTCCTACTTAAAGTATTATTATACTTATCTTTTAGAAGAAGTGTGTAATTTGGTAGATTTAGATGAGTTGACTGATAACTTAACTTATCAGCAAGCCATGAACTCATTAGAAGCAATAGACTGCGAGAAAGCCATCGATGAGGAAATTGAGTCCATTGAGAAAAATCAAGTCTGGGAATTGGTCGACTTGCCAAAAGGAAGGAAAGTCATAAGCTATAAATGGGTTCTGAAAAAGAAATAAAAGGCCGATGGTACAATCGACAAGTTTAAAGCGAGGTTGGTTGCAAAGGGTTTTTCGCAAAAAGAGAGGATAAATTATATTGAGACATATTCTCCAGTTGTGAAATTTACATCCATACGTATAATCCTGGCAATATTTGCATACTATGATTTGGATTTACATTAGTTAGATCTAAAAATAGTTTTTCCAAACTGAGATTTAGAAGAAATCATATATATGCAGTAGCCCAAAGGATTTGTGGTTGAAGACCAAGAAGATAAAGTATATAGGTTGAAAAAATCCCTATATGGCCTGAAACAGTCACCTCGCCAATGGTATTTGACTTTTTAAAATGCCATTGTAGAACTTTGGTTTGTGGCTAATAAACTTGATCATTGTGTATATGTTTGGAACAGTGGGAGCCACTTTATCATCTTGTCATTATATGTAGATGACATATTGTTGATTGGAAACGACAACGAGATGATTGCCAAAACCACGTCATGGTTGAACTCCAAGTTCGAAATGAAGGATATGGGGGAAGGATCCTATATCCTGGGAATAAAGATCTCTCGAGATAGAGAATCTAGACTCTTATGCCTAAGTAATGAGAGATATATTGATTATATCCTCAAGAAGTTTAAAATGGGTGAATGCAAGTTTGCAGATACGCCTGTTGTAAAAGGGGTCAAATTGAGTAAGGCTGATTGTCCCGGTGAAAGAGACGATAAGCCTAATATTTCTTATTTACAAACTGTTGATAGCTTAATGCATGCTATGTTGTGTAAAAGACCTGATATCAGCTCTGTTGTTGGTCTTCTAAGTAGATATCAAAGTAATCCTGGTTGGCAGCATTAGGTAGCTGTGAAAAGGATTTTAAGATATCTGAAAGGAATAAAAAACTTGAACTGTGTTTTCAAGCAGATGAACTGAAAGTGGTAGGATACTCAAACGCTGACTTTGCTGGGAGAAAAGATGACAGCAAGTCAACCTCGGGACAAATATTCTTATTTGGTGGTGGTGTTGTTTCTTGGGCATGTAAGAAATAGGGTTGTATAGCATTGCATACACAGAAAGCTGAGTATGTAACTTGCTGTATGGCTACAACGAGTGCTGTTTGAATAAGCCACTTCATATGAGATTTGAAGTTGGAAATAACCGATGAGCCAATTATCATTTACTGTAATAACAATGTAGCAATTACTCTTATCAAGAGTGGAGCTGGTTGCTCAAAAAGCAAGCATATAATGGTAAAATACCACAATGTTCATGATATGGTTATGAGAAAGGAAATATCCATCTCATACATGCCAACAGAAGATATGTTGGTAGACCCCTTACAAAAGGCATAACAGAGGAACTTTTCTCAAAGCATGTTACAAACATGGGTTTGAGGTATGTTTGATTGTTGTATAGAGAAATAACCACACAACGAATGAATAGTATTGTATAGGTAAACAACCATACAACAGATAAATTGTTGTGGAGGGAAATAACCACACAATAAGTACTGATTGCAATAGTAATCAGAAAATGACATTACTAGGTAAAACCTTAGAAAAGTGGGAGGAAAACCATTATGTTGATACACTTGGCTCAAATGGCCAAGTAGGAGATGTTACAGAAGGAATGGCCATTCTCGGCAACCCTATCTGGTAACGATTGGACAGTCCGTTACTAGAGATAAGAGTTATAGGATAAGAGTCGTATGTAACTGCCGGACGGTTACCGGATTTCACGGTAATCGTCCGGATTCGTCTGCTCAAAAGAGAGAAATCCAGCGTGCAAAGCTAGGAGACAGTGAGCAGGCACTACTCTATAAATAGAGCAATGCATAATATATAACAAATAGAAAAGAAAAAGTTACAAAAGTCTCCCTAGAGAAAAATCATTGTAAGAAACCTCGAACGAAAAGGCAACCTCCATTTCCGCTATTGAAAGGAATCGACTGTAATTGCGCCTTCCTTAACTGCAATTGAGTCTTCACTATATTGAGAGTGTGTGCTGAAAGAAGTTCTATCTCTTTCATTATTTTGATGGCAATAGTTCTAATAAGATTTTGCACCTAATTGATCATAGTTTTAACTTTGGATGATATGGAATGAACCCCCTATCTTACTAAACCAAGTGCACCATGTTAAGCTCCTAATTTTCTGTTAGAATGCCTTCTACGGTGAGCATTGGTTCCTCTAATGCGATATAAGATTAGGCGATGTTGTTAAAGTATATCGTCATGAATAAAACATCTCCAGAGTCTATGAGAATCTCCCTTTATTCAACTGAAGTTGCCAAATTTAATGTGTTTGCAGAGAATGTATTAGCATGTTTAGCTAAGATTTTTGTTGGAGATGAGGTTCATTGATTATAAGGAGTAACTGATAACGGTAAACACGTACCTTATTCTCTTTCAGTCGAATTCCTGTGATGGTCTCTTTGGTTTTGTAGCCCTCTGAAGATGCAACAGAATGGGATGCGAGTGAGGACACGAGGTTCCCACACAAGGGCTAGCACAAACGAAGATTCTTTTCTATATATTGTTTTTCACTGTCTTTATGTTCTGTATGTGCCTGCCTTTTATAGGCAGACACTCTCCTTCGTCGTTCTTATCCGCCTGTGGCTTCCCTCGTTTGAGAGCTGTAACGGATGACATTTTTCGGTAACGATCGTCCGTTACCAAATCTGGCCCTATCCTCAGGTAACGAACTGGATGGCCAGTCCAACCGTTACCTGAGTTGTGAATGACCACTTACTGTAACATCTCCCACTTGGCCATTCGAGTCAAGTGTATCGACATATTGGTTTTCCTCCCACTTTTCAGGGGTTTTTCCTAGTTATGTCGATTCCTGATTACAATTGCAATCAGAGCCTGTTGTGTGGTTATTTTCCTACACAATAAATCATCCATTGTATGGTTATTTACTTATACAACAATGTATATTCGTTGTATGGTTATTTACCTATACAACAATCAAACATATCTCAAACTCATGTTTTGAGAAGAGTTCCTCGGTTATGCCTTTTGTTAAGGGGTTTGCCAACATATCTTTCGTTGGCATGTATGAGATGGATATTTCCTTTCTCATAACTATATCATAAACATTGTGCTTTTCGAGCAATCTGCTCCACTCTTAATAAGAGTAATTACTGCATTGTTATCACAATAGATAACCACTAGCTCGTCTGTTATCTCTAGCTTCAAATCTCGTATGAAGTAGCTTATTCAGACAACACTTGTTGCAGCCATACAGCAAGCAACATACTCAGCTTCCTGTGTATGCAACGCTACACAACCTTATTTCTTACATGCCCAAGAAAAAAGACCACTTCCAAATAAAAATATTTGTCTTGAGGTTGATTTGCTGTTGTATTTGCTCCCAGCAAAGTCAGCATCTGAGTATCCTACCACTTTCAGTTTATCTGTTTGAAAACATAGTTTCAAGTCCTTTGTTCCTTTCATATATCTTATAATCTTTTTCACAACTACCCAATGCGGCCAACTAAGATTACTTTGATATCTACTTAGAAGACAAACAACAAAGCTGATATCAGGCCTTGTACACAACATAGCATACATCAAGCTGCCAACAACTTGTGCATAAGGAACATTATGCTTATCGTCTCCTTCATCGGGACAATCAACCTTACTCAATTTAACCCCTTTTGCAACAGGTGTATCTGTAGACTTGCATTCACTCATTTTGAACTTCTTGAGAATATAGTCAATATATCTCTCCTAACTCAGGCATAAGAGTCTAGATCCTCTATCTCGAGAGATCTTTATATCCAGGATATAGGATGCTTCTCCCATATCCTTCATTTCGAACTTGGAGTTCAACCATGACTTGGTTTTAACAATCATCTCATTGTCGTTTCCAGTCAACAATATGTCATCAACATACAATTATTTTGTGCTAGCGGTAAGGCAGCCTTACTGTAAGATGAGAAAGTGGCTCCCACAGTTCCAAACATATACACAGTGATCTAGTTTGTTAGCCACAAACCCAAGTTTTATAATGACAATTTGAAAAGTTAAATACCATTGGCGAGGTGTTTGTTTGAGGCCATATAGGGATTTTTTAACCAATATACTTTATCTTCTTTGCCTTCAACCACAAATCCTTCGGGCTGCTGCATGTATATGATTTCTTCTAAATCTCTATTTAGAAAAGCTGTCTTTACATCTAACTGATATAAATCCAAATCATAGTATGCAAATATTGCTAGGATTATACGTATGGATGCAAATTTCTCAACTGAGGAATATGTCTCAACATAATTTATCCCTTTTTTTTACGAAAAACCTTTTGCAACCAACCTCACTTTAAACTTGTCGATTATACCATCGACCTTATATTTCTTTTTCAAAACCCATTTACAGCCTATATAGCTTTCCTTCCTTTTGGCAAATCAGTCAATTCTCAGACTTGATTTTTCTTAATAGATTCAATTTCCTCATCCATGGCTTTCTCCTAGTATGTTGCTTTCGATGAGTTCATTGCTTGCTGATAAGTCAAGTTATCAGTCAACTCATCCAAATCTATCGAATTACACACTTCCTTTGCAAAATATGTGTGATAATCCTTTAAGTAGGATAACTCCGCCCATGTAAGGGATCACCCTTACATTGCCGGTCCCAAGCCTGGATAAAGGAGGAGGGTTGTGTTAGGCTTCCGACAGCCAGCGTAAAACTTCGTCGAATTTCTACAACATGGATTACAAAAATTATGAGAGTGTAGTAGACATACAACGATATGGTGACCGAATCATGACATTGAAATTAGTGTTAGGAGCAGAGGTTTTGAATATAGTTTGTGCTTACGCACCCCAAGTAGGACTAGAAGATAGTATAAAGACAGTTTTTTGGGAAGAGTTAGATAAGGTGTTTCAAAAGATTCCACAAAGGGAGATGATTTGTTTAGAAGGAGATTTAAATGGACATGTCGGTAAAGAGGCATTAGGATATCAAGGGATTCATGAAAACTTTGGTTATGGGGATATAAACGAGGAAGGTAGGGAGATTTTAAATTTTGCTATGTCATTTGATCTCTTTATAGTCAATACAATCTTCAAAAAATGAGATGAACATTTAATTACTTATAAGAGTGGCTTATCACAAACACAAATTGATTACTTTATTTGTAGAAAAAAAGATAGAGCGTGTTGTAAAGATTGTAAGGTAATTTCAGGAGAAAGCTTAACCACCCAACATCGACTTTTAGTTATGGATTTACAAATAAAAAAATGGACAAAGAAGAAAAGAGTGCATCGAGCTATTCGGACTAAATGGTGGAACCTCAAAAGCGAGAAAGAAGATATATTTAAACAGAAAGTCCTTCAAGGAGATGTTTGGAATTATGTTAGCACACCTTGTGATATGTGGAACAATATGGCTATATATATTAGGAAAGTGGCGAAAGATGTGTTAGGGGTATCTAAGGGAGGTGTACCAGCATAAAAAGAAGCTTGGTGGTGGAGTGAAGTAGTACAAAATAAAATCAAGGCAAAGAGGGCATGTTACAAATTACATTATGCTAAGAAAACTAGTGAAACTTTAGAAGCTTATAAGAAAGCAAAGAAGGAAGCAAAAAAGGCCGTTAGTGAAGCACAAACTAAGATTTGGGAGGACTTATATAAAAAACTCAACTCAAAAGAGGGTGAAAGAGATATTTTTAGGATAGCTAGGGCTAGAGATAAGAAAACTAAAAATCTTAATTATGTTAGATGCATAAAAGACGAGGATGAAAAAATTCTAGTGGCAAATGATGATATAAGAAATAGATGGAAAAACTATTTTTATAATCTTTTTAATGAAAATAAAGATGTTAGTATTAGTTTAGGAGATTTAGCCAAGTCAAAAAAGTATATAAACCACAATTTCTACCGACGTATTCAAAAGAATGAAGTCAAAGAGGCTCTTAAACATATGAAGAGTGGTAAATCGGTAGGACCAGATAATATTCCTATAGAAGTTTGGAAAATACTAGGAGAAATAGGAATCACTTGGCTCACAAGACTATTTAATGAAATATGGAAAAACCAAAAGATGCCCGAGGAATGGAGAGCAAGTACACTTATACCCGTATATAAGAACAAGGGAGACATTCAAAATTGTGCGAATTATCGAGGTATCAAGTTAATGAGTCATACTATGAAATTATGGGAAAGAATTATCGAACGTAGGTTAAGACAAGTATCAAGTACAACAGAGAACCAATTTGGATTTATGCGAGGTAGATCTACTATTGAAGCGATTCACCTTTTGAGACGTCTTATGGAACATTTTAGAGCAAAAAAGAAAGACCTTCACATGATATTTATTGATCTAGAAAAAGCTTATGATAGGGTACCGAGGGAGGTTCTTTGGAGAACTTTGGAAAAAGAGGTATCCCATTGACATATATTAACCTTATAAGAGACATGTATGATGGTGCAAAAACATGTGTGAGGACTCATGAAGGAACGACAGACTTCTTTGAAGTTAATATTAGGTTACATCAAGGATCAACTTTAAGTCCATACTTATTTATAATGGTGATGGATGAGTTAACAAAACATATTCAAGATGAAGTACCTTGGTGTATGTTATTTGCAGATGACATTGTATTAGTGGAGGAGTCTAAGGAAAAAGTTAATAGAAAATTGGAACTATGGAGAGAAACATTAGAAAACAAAGGCCTCCGACTTAGTAGAACAAAGACAGAATATATGGAATGTAAGTTTGATCATTTGGCTACTTCAGAGGACATAGAAATTAAAATTGGCACACATTGCATTCCCCAAAAGGAAAGTTTTAAATACCTAGGGTCAATTTTTCAAAGTGATGGAAGAATTGATGGAGATGTTACACATAGAATTAATGCTGGTTGGTTAAAATGGAGAGGAGCATCAGGTATTCTTTGTGATAAGAAGATACCATTAAAATTAAAAGGTAAATATTATAGAGCAGCAATTAGGCCTGCCATGTTTTATGGTTCTGAGTGTTGGGCAGTTAATCATCAACATGTACAAAAGATGTCTGTGACAGAAATGAAGATGTTGAGATGGATGAGTGGTCATACAAGAAAAGACCGTATACATAACGAGGTTATTAGAAACAAATTAGGAGTGGCACCAATAGAGGATAAAATGAGAGAACATCGTTTAAGATGGTTTGAACATATAGAAAGAAGATCAAAAGAAGAACCTGTAAGAAGGTTAGAAAAACTAAATTTGGAAAGTATTAAAAGAGGTAGAGGACGACCACAAAAGTGTTGGAAAGAAACAATAAAGAATGATCTAGCTTATTGGGAGTTAACTGCTAACATGGCACACGATAGGGATCTGTGGAAACAAAGAATCCCTGTAGCCGACCCCGTCTAGTATGGGAAAAGGCTTAGTTGTTGTTTATTTGTTTGTTTGTTTGCACACTATAATTTTTAAAGATATCTGTGACAGAAATGAAGATGTTGAGATGGATGAGTGGTCATACAAGAAAAGACCGTATACATAATGAGGTTATTAGAAACAAATTAGGAGTGGCACCAATAGAGGATAAAATGAGAGAACATCGTTTAAGATGGTTTGGACATATAGAAAGAAGATCAAAAGAAGAACCTGTAAGAAGGTTAGAAAAACTAAATTTGGAAAGTATTAAAAGAGGTAGAGGACGACCACAAAAGTGTTGGAAAGAAACAATAAAGAATGATCTAGCTTATTGGGAGTTAACTGCTAACATGGCACATGATAGGGATCTGTGGAAACAAAGAATCCATGTAGCCGACCCCGTCTAGTATGGGAAAAGGCTTAGTTGTTGTTGTTGTTGTTGAATCCTTTAAGTAGGATGGAGTGACTCTTGGCCTCTTATGTCAACTTAAGGTATCGGTAGTTTCAGGAAGATCTTCTATGGGCTCATTAGATGATTGGTCTAAATCCACCAAATCATCAACACATTCCTCATTGTTCTCCAGGATGTCATTCTTATTATCCTCTAAGAATTTAACATCTCTGCTTTCAATGAGTCCGTGGTCCTTGTGATAAAACCGATATCCTTTTGAACCTTTTGGATATCCAATGAATATACATCTCAAAGACATGTTGTCTAGCTTATCTCTAGACTAATCAAGGATCTTCACGCATGCAATAGATCCCAACCTCTTGAGATGACCTAGGTTAGGTTTTCTTCCAAACCACATCTCATATGGTGTAGTGAATACAACTTTATACGGTACTCTGTTGAGTACGTAGACAGCTATACTTACTGCTTCCCCCCAAAATACCCTTGGAAGAGAGGCATCAATCAATATTGACCTTGTCATATTAAGCAAGGTTCTATTGTATCTCTTAGCTACACCATTTTGTTAAGGTATCTTGGGCATTGTACTTTATTTAGCAATACCCATGTTTTTGCAAAATTCCAAGAATTCTATCGAGGTATATTCACTTCCTCTGTCTGATCTTAAGACTTTAATCAAATGCCCTAGTTGATTTTTCACTTCTTTCTTATATTCTTTGAAAGCATCAAGTGCCTCTGATTTATGTGCCAAAAGATATATATATATATATATATATATATATATATATATATATATATATATATATATATATTGAGTAATCATCGATAAAGGTTATAAAGTAACCTTTTTTCCGATGTGTCTTTACTCTAAAAGGTCAACATAAATCTCTGTGAATAATTTCCAACAGGGTTGTTGCCCTTGTTGTTTTCTTGGAAAAGACTTTTCTTCTCATTTTTCCTTGTATACAAGCTCCACACCTGTTGAAAGTCTTTTCCTCAAATCCGAGCAATAAGTTAAAGTTGGATAATTTCCTTAACTTTTCCAGAGTTATATGCTCTAAGCGTTTATGCCATATATTCACATCAACAGAAAAGGCACTCTCAATATAAGTAGAAGATGGATGACTTTCATTATCTGATAATTTGAACATTCCTTGTTCTACATCAAATTCCCCTAAGAACAAGATTCTCCAATATTTGCCCATAGTCACCTTGTTAGGTATAAACCTAACTTTAAAACCCTTCTTAACTAAGGCAGGGACCGAGACTAGATTGTGCCTTATACATGGCACAATTAACACAACGGTCAGTACAATTGGTTTGCCTTGTACAGATATCCTAAAGGATCCAATACCCAAAACATCTAAGAAGGTATTATTTCCCAAATATACACGATGTTTTTCGGGTTGATATTCTTTTAGGTCCATTGCCCCTTCTTTTATCTTCGAGATGTGTCTTGTAGTTCCCGAGTCTATCCATCAACTTGTCAGTAGGCGGTCTAAGTATAGGCATTCTGAAATCACGCAGATTTTATCCTGCTTCTCCGACTGTTCGCGTTACGGGTTGTTTCCTCCACCTTTCTTATTGCGACAGTCTCTTTTGTAGTGTTCCATCTTTTCACAGTTAAAACACTTGACCCGAGAAGCGGCTTCCTGCGATTTCTTAAAACTTTGACCGCCTTTCTTGTTATTCTTGCCAAACCTTTTATGTGATTTCTTTTTCTAGTTGGACTTTAAGTTAGACGCTAATTCATCCTGGACCACTAGCAATTTCTCTTTTTTATTTTTGAGCATATGTACTTGCTCTATTACTAGTTTTAGGGGCAACTCAGAAAGGTTGATATCAGGCCCTAATCTTAGGGCAGTGATGACCATGTTCCATGATGGATGTAGACTGTTCAGTATGGTTGATATCTGTGTCGGTTAGGGGATGACTAATTTTGCTACGGCTAAGTCTCTAGCCATCACTAGCATGTGATTTACATGCTCTACTACATTTTCTCCTTCTTTTATCCTCAAGGAGTTGTATTTCTGTAGTAGCAACTGCACATGTAACTTTGTAGTTGTATCATACTTAGTTGTTAGTGAGTCAAACAGCTCTTTTGCGGCCTCAAATTCTTCAAAGACCCTAATCAGATCATCCTCCATATAAGTTAACATGATTGTCCTTACTATTGTATCATCCTTTAGAAATGTTTTATACATTTCTAACTGTTGCTCACTTACGGCTGGCGGTGGAAGACGCATTGTTTTCTTTAAGACATACTCTACACCTTCTACTGTTAGAGCCAGCGTAATTCTTCTCTTCCATGTCTAGAAGTTCAGACCGTTCAATTTTTCTGTTTTTGCTAGTTTGGACACACATATCCTAGAACTCATTTTTAACTGTTTGGTAAAAATAACAATCAAGCGGTCTAAAAAAGAAACCATCACAAAAACAAAGGCACACATAGAAAGAGACATGTTAAAGTGATACAGAATATTTAGCAAATAATCTTTGAAAAAATTTCTACGGGGTTTTTCGCCTCTGAACCCCTAAAAAGATACCAAGGGATAAAACTATAATTTTACCTATTTGTCCTCTTTTGTAATTTTGTAAAACCATGAGGACAAACTTGTAAAATCACTATTTGGTATTCCTGTAAAATTCACAACTAATCAGGATTAAAATCATAATTTTAACCCTCAAGGCGAATCTGTAATTTTTCAAAAGAACAGGGGTAAATCTATCTTTTGACTGAGTGGTAGAACTGAAATTATTCAAATCGAGATGGATAAAACAGTAAAATGGTAGCCTTGGTTTTTCAGTAAATTTTCTAAATAACCAAAGGGTAAAACTGTCTTTTTGCTTCTTTTTACCCAGTGGTAATTGCGTAGTATCCGAAACCGAACAGGGGCAGTTTTGACTTTTGGCCATGAACCCCGCCTCGGAAATCATTGGCGGTTTTGGGAAAACTGTGAGCGGTTTTCTGAAACCGCTAATTTCGATTTTTTTTTAATATATATATATAGAAACGCTTTAACCGCGTTTTATTACACGGAGAGAGAGAGATAGAGAGAGGAAGAGAGATAGACTCTCTAGAAGGTTTAGAGAGAGAGGGAAACTGAGAGCGTGGGAGGGGGCCGGAGGGGATCCTGTCGGCGTGTTCCTCTGACCCTTCGTCAACTGTCGGCCATCGGTGGGTTCCTGGCTTCTTCTCTTGCCAGCCTGCCTCTGGGTTTTGCCTTCGGCTTTTGCCGGCCTGCCTTTGGGTTTTACCTTCAGGCTTTTTGGCTGTCGTTGTTTGGCTTCGGCCGTTCGGCCTTAGCCTTGTGACTTTTGTGCCTCTGCTGACTGCCGCATTCTCTCTTACATTTTTTTTTGCTAGCCCTCTCACTCTTCTTTTGCGGGGAACGAGACCCTGACACCACTGACGGTAAACACGTACCTTATTCTCTTTTAGCCGGACTCCAGTGATGGTCTCTCTGGTTTTGCAGCCCTTTGAAGATGTAGCGGAATGGGACGAGGTTCCCACACAAGGGCTAGCATAGACGAAGATTCTTTTCTGTATATTGTTTTTCATTGTCTTTGTGTTCTGTATGTGCCTGCCTCTCCCCCTTCATCGTGCTTATCCGTGTGCGTCTTCCCTCGTCTGGGAGTTATAACGGATAACCGTTACTAGATCTGGCCCTATGCTCAGGTAATGGACTGGATGGCCAGTCTAGCCCTTACTTGAGCAAAGAATGGCTACTTACTGTAACAACTGATTCATTAAGCTTACATTGCAACTCATTAAAATGATTATTTGCTTCAAGGCCATTGGAGCATAATTCAATTTTATGAGCTTTTTTAACGTTGTATGTATGCATTTTTAGTATGAATATTGCCGGTATTCAGGTTTGGGTTACCTATGCGTTTGGATTGAATTGTAGGTTCACGTCTACACATCAAGTTCTCATGTTTTTCTGTCCAATGTCCTACTTGCCAGTATATTGAGGGTTATACATAAAGGCCCTAAATAACGTTGATACATCGGAAAACACAATCAGGCAGGTTTTGGGCATTAACCCAAGCAACAAGTCATGCTCAGAAACAAGCTTGATGATTTTCTATTTGCATCTCTAGTTGAGCATTCAAACAATTTTAGCATCTTGGCTTACTTTTCACCACCAAACCGGATAAGTTGATCTCGGATGTTCGAGTATGTCCATTACTCTGGGAATTCAAAACCAAGGTTTTCGTTTATCTGAAAGCACAGGAACAAAAACAAAATGCTCTGGCGGAAGCTTCCGCTCTGTGCATCCCATGAACATCACCCTCTGCAATACCTTCTGATGTTCTCCTGCCTCCATCTCATGCATCATCACCATCCACTAACCGCTACGCTTTCTGCCCTGCTAGAACACCCTGTCTTGTTTGCATGAATTGAATTCGTTCTGTTTCCTACCAAACCACAAAGCTCAACTTTCACTGGTTGATATATTGCAATCTATTGCATTTCCAGTCTTTTATAATCACAATTTTATGTTAGCAGATGTAGGATGTGCATCTCCGGAAAAGAAACATCGAAAGCAACCATTTCTTTTTGGAATTCATTTCCAGAACCGCTAATTGTCGTCTCAATTCAAAGTTGTACTCAACATGATCCATGGCAACCTTTAAAACCCAATATGCAATTCTTATGAATCGTAAACAAGTCTGCATGGCAGGTCTTGAAGAGAAGCAAACTCAAATAAAGGATAACTCAAGTGAAAAACCATCTTAAGGCAGCCATGATTCTTAGAATATGGAAATAGAATGACAAGGAGAGATTCGAGGCTGGGCAAAATTGAATTTCGATTCCATGATGAAATACAAACAGCCATTGACGTAAGTATACGAATATAACTACATATTTACATATAGTGTTTTGACACGTCATGGCAGAATGGATCATAAACTAAGAACACTACTCAGGTCATAGTTTATACTAAAAACACATACCACATATATCAGCAAGATTCCTCGTATCTTGGACATCAGGGAGCGCCCCTATCCTTACAGTCTTGCCGTTGATTATGGCATTCTTCCTGCTATGAAAGCAGCAGCGCATGAGCTAATAGGTAGTTCATAGGAGAACTGCTTGGACGAGTAGCAGACCCCCTCTTTTGCTGATCTAAACATGGCTGTGACTTGTACAAATAGCATGACCCACTTGTCAGCAGACCATAACTTGAAGGACGAAAGGAAGGCAGAAGCATGAAAAGAAGCAGAGGCAAGAATTTGGTGAGGTGCACAAAGAGCCATGGCTCTCATGGCTAGGGATTTGCCTCGAAAGAGCCTTTAGGTTGAAGCTCACAAGTTCGATACCCAGGGCGTGCATCTGGTAAGTGTCTCTGCCAAAACCCAACTTGCCTATAGAAAAGAAGAGGTGTGTCCATGGACCATGTTCCTTTTCTTTAGTGGTCTTGTAAGCTTTTCCTTTTGGTTTGAGAGTTTTTTTTGTTGTTCCCAAGAACAGTTCATGATGTACTTTGTCTGCATGAATGGAGATTCTTATTGCTTTTGTTGATAATTTCAAAGGCTGTTGCTCCCAAGGAGGTTTGATGAGGGGTTGCGATAAGAATAAAGGTGCCCAAATCTTGCAGCCAAGTAAAGATGAAGCTCCTTTAGTCGCGCACGCTTCGTGAACCTTTTATACGTAAGCTTGATGGAATGTCCTAGTAGAAATTAAAAAAGTGCTCGGCTCTACATTTCGAAAAGATAAAAAACCCACAAGTTGATTGGCGCACCTTAGAATTGGCTAGGTACAGATAGATTTCTTTAAGTAAAAACCAAGGTAGAGCCTTATGTCACAGTGGGGTAAAAAAGAAAATCATATAGATTCTGCCATTTTCTCTGTCTTCTATAGTAAGCCTCTATCTGGTCAACTGAGTACGGATCAATGAGGGAGATTGATATAAGCAACACAATAATTACATACAAAAATGATATCTAACTTTCAAGCAATCTTGGCTAAAGCAGCACCGATCAACGTTACCATACTTTGTTTTGCAATCCCAGCTCTCACTTGATGAAGCCACGAAGTGCCTTGTATTTCTAGCCCTTTTACAAATATATTTTATTTAGAAATACCACAAAATGTAGGATGCGTATGGGCACCAATAATTTCTTTACCAGATATAAGTTGTAAAGCGGCATAAAGCCATGGTTCGCCCCGCCAGGAGTTTGACCAAAGCGAACCTTTAGGTGGAAGGTCATGTGTTTGATGCCTGGGACATCCACTTATTGCTCCCAAATAATCTCAGTGCCAATTCTTTGTCAAAAACAAGGTTAAGACACTAAGGTTCAAGACAAGCGTTCAACACTTGGGGTTGTTGGTGATTTAATCTATTAATTCGTGCTATTACAAAAGAGTCAGTTCATTAGGCGATGAATGCGTCTTTCCAATGGCAACATCTCCATAGGACTAGCAGCAACCATTAAAAAAACAGCCCAAACACACCCACATACGGTAGAGAATGATACATGCCATGTTGGATATAATGTGCATTAATGCCATTTAATTCATGTTGATATCCCTAAATAATCAATTCATGCATAATTGATATATATGAAAGTCCTAAAGTATAAAAGTCACATGTTTGTTCATGTGATGATGAAGAGGAGACAAAGTTTAGTCCTATATTGAAGAATATGACAAACACACAGGTCCTTTTATATGGTTGGTAGCCCATGAACCTTACTTAAAAGAGTTTGGGGAGGATACGTTAGACCACACATGCGAGTCGGGCCTAGACTTAGGAATTGTTTTCGGTCAATCTTTTTGCACGAAAAACTTTTGATCTAACGGTCAAACATCTTTTACGGTTACAGGTAGAGATAAGGGAGAACGATTACGGATAATGCAAAACGGTTCTAGATAAGACGTGACAATTGCAAACAAACTCGTACGTCATTTGGATTGGATCCACGATCCACATGTGTACCCTATAAATAGGTGATTAAAAGTCCTCCCTAAACACACAGTGCTTTCCATCTCTCTCTCTCTCTTCCTGTCTTTTGCCTCCTTACTCTGGTTCAATCTCTTTGCTTGTGGTATTGCTCCAGTCCCTTTGCTTGTGGTTTGTCCCTACTCCAACTATAGGTGATTGAGGCATGGTCGAGATTAGCACGAAGCTAGGTACGTACTCTTCGAGTTGTGTGTGCATTTTATCTAAAGTGGAAGGTGCAGGTACTTGTATGTACTCATAGCGATACACTGATTTCTCTAAAGTAAGTCCGCAAGAGCAACTCACAAATATAAGTTTCTGACTTTGCTTTTGCTTTTGTTTTGAATCTATAATTATTGTTTGTGATTGGGAATGTATACATTGGTTTATTATGCATGTATGTTTATGGATTTTCCCAACAATCTTAGAGAATTCATTTTTTATCATAGTGAACATATCTATGACTACTGCTATCGAAAAAGTTTGTTGGTTCATATTTTAAATGCTGGAAGTAACGTATAAAAATTTGGTTAACCATGTTAGTGTTGCATTTGTATATTGAGTCGGATTGTCTCCTACCTAATGATACTGACTATAAAAGCTCAAATACCAAGTAGAAGGAGAATGACAATATGTGTCATTGTCGTATTTTATCGCCACTATTGAATATTTTATTGGATGTATACAGTTCTTCCTCTTCTATGATAGTGAAAGATCTATGTGCTGCCTTGGATCAAAAATATAATATTAAAGACCTTACTCTTGAAAAGTATTTCGTAGCCAAGTTTCTCATTTATCAAATAGTAGAGAGAAATCTGTGACCGAACAGGCCCACGAGTTTCAGTTTTTATGCTATGGTCTGAAGTAAGCCGACATGAAACTTCCTAATAAGTTTATTGTTATGTCTCTTATTGAGAAATTTCCTAAGACTTGAGAGGGTATCATCCTACATCTCAAGCATAAGAAGGGTAAGAAGACCCTTGATGATCTAACGATATACATAGCAATAGAGGAAGAACATAAAAGTCGGAAACCCGTTATGCTTGTAGACAACACCTCTAGGGTTAACTTAACGGTCAGAAGAAAATAACCTATTGATCATAAGAAAAAACATGCAAAGCATAAACCAAAGGCAAATATAAAAAAAACCCAAGAACAAACCGTGTTGACTTTGTGGTCAGGTTGGATATTAGATGAGGAATTGTCCCTCAAAGAAAGCCAAAAAATCAGTGACCGCTGAAGGTGCTATGGTCAACATGATGGTGATCACTTCACCTGCTAGTGATGTGTATCTATCTCCTAAACCTCATATTCTTTCTATTTATGAGCCAAAGTATTGTATTGTATATACTCGGGCTAATGTACAAATATGTGCTAACCAATTTCTATTTGTGTCTTATCATTTCATTTGTGACCAAACAGTGACCTTAGGGTATCATTCGATTATTGAAATTAAGGGCGAAGGATGTGTGGACTTAAAGTTTCCTTTCAAAAAAGTTTTAACTCTTAAGAGGGTTAGAAACATTCCAACAATTCACCCGAATATCCTTAATAATCTTGTTTTAGTTAGGGAGAACTTAAGGTTAGATTACAAATGTAATAAAGTTGTCATTACACGACTTAGTACAGGGTATTTTTTTTATAAGGATTATTTATGTGATGTAGATGATCTGTTTAAAACTCATATAAAATCAATTGTTGATTCTTCTATTAATTTTAATAAAGCCTCTACTTCTACTTCTTCATCTTCTTCTTTTTCTTTGTACAATGTTGAATCACCTAATGTATGACATGTTAGGTTGGGTCATGTAAGCCTTAATTATATGAAAATAATGATAAATTTAAATATTATCCCTAAGACTGTCATAGATAGAAAACACAAATATGGTATATGTGTACAAGCAAAACAACCTACGAAACCTTTCCATATAGTTGACAAGAAATTCAAAATTTTAGATTTGGTGCATACTGATATTTGTGATTTTAATGGAATGACTATGAGGGATAACAAAAGATATTTTATCATGTTTGTTGATGATTGTAGTAGATAATGTTATATTTACTTACTTAAAAGTAAAGATAAAGCTTTAGAAAATTTTCAAATATTTAAAAATGAAGCACAAAATCAAACAGACAAGGTACTTAAACGATTAAGATCTGATAGGAGAGGTGAGTATACCTCAAACCTTTTTCAAGTATACTGTCAAAACAACGATATTATTCATGAGGTTACTGCTCCGTACTCTCCTCAATCTAATGGCATAACTAAATGAAAGAATAAAACCCTGTATAATATGATTAATATTTTACTTCAAGGTTTTGGGCTACTTACCTATATGTGGAAGAAGCTTTCAATACTTCTTATCATAATCTGAATAGAGTTTCTTATAAGCATAAGGAAAGTAGTCCCTTTGAGTTTTGGAATGGCCGAAAAATTAGTCTCAAATATCTTAAAGTGTGGGTATATCTTGTGAAAGTACTCATCCCTAAACACAAGAGAAATAAATTGGAACTTAAAACCGTAAATGCTATATTTTTGGGTTATATGGAGACAAGCTATGCGTACAAATTCTTGGTCATTATGTTTCTAACATAAACGTCTACAGAATAGTTGAGCTCCGTGATGCTATATTATTTGAGAAAGTATTTTTCATGAACATTGGAGTTCTCCAAAGTGTATCTTTTAGAGTTTCTGATCCTACTATTGATTATATTCTCAATAATCTCAAAAGGATGACAAATGTGGGGGTGACCTTGATTATGTTGTTTATAAATTAGATGACTCTAAAAAATAACTGAACCAAAGAGAAGTAAACGACCTAGGATATCAAAGGAATTTGTAAGTGATTTTGTTACTTTCAATGTTGAGGCTGATTGTATCACCTTTCAGCACACTATGACCTCACCCGAGGTTAAATTTTGGAAGGAAGTCATTAATGATGAAATTCAGTCAATTCTTTTCAATGATAATTGGGAATTGGTGAATTTGCCTCATAGTTGTTCTAGTTTGAGTTGCAAGTGGATCTTTAAGAAGAAACTGAATGCATACGTAACAATCAATAAGTACAAGGTCTGACTAGTTACCATGGAATACACAGAAAATGAAGGAATATATTATTTTGATATATATTTTTTAGTTTCTGAGATAAGTACTATTCGAGTGCTTATAACACTACCTTTCATATATAACCACACAATCAATCAGATGGACGTGAAGACTGCTTTCCTTCATGGTGACCTACATGAGAAAATTTATATAGACAGGTAGAGGGATTTGTGACTCGTGAGAATGAGTCAAAGGTGTGTACGCTTGTTAAATCATTATATGGTTTGAAACAAGCTCCTAAATAATGACATAAAAAGTTTGATTATGTCATATCATCTTTTGACTTTATTTCTAATGATTATGATAAGTGTGTATACTAAAAGTCAGTTAATAATGCTTTCATTATTCTTTGCAAATACGTAGTTGATATATTGTTGTTTGTTTATGATATGAGAATAGTAAATGAGATTAAATTATTCTTATATAGTAAGTTTGAGATGGACATGAGTGTGGCTAGTGTGATTTTAGGGCTTAAAATCACAAGGCATGGTATAATAATCTCCCATTCTCAATATATTGTGAAAGTTTTAGAGAGATTTGGATATACAAATTATAGACTTCTTAAGACCCTATATGATTCATATAAGATTTTTGTTTAAGAATGAAAATGATATTCTTATATCTAAACTATTATATTTTTAGATTATCAGTAGTTTGATGTATCTAACTAACGATACATGACTAGATATTGTATTTGATGTGTTTAAGTTGAGTAGATATGTCAGTTGCCTAGATAGAACCCATTGGAAAGCTCTAGATAGAGTACTTCGCTATGTGAAGATAATGATTTTTCTTACCATAAATTATAGTAAACATCCTTTATGTTCTTGAAGGATTTAGTGATGTTAGTTAGATAACAAAGAACTTTGAAAGTAATTGGTCACTGGATATGTGTTTCTTGTGTGTGGTGGCACTGTCACTTAGAAATTTAAGAAACAGACTATTTTTGCTCGTTCTACTTTGAGACAGAAGTCAGACTAAAGTTCAACCAAAGATAACACAATTGATCATTTGATTAAGGGTCTATTAGTATCCTTAGTTGAGAGGTTGAAGATTGAACTGAAATTCATGATTTATGTACAAGTAGTAGCAACTCAATCTACTTGAGCGGAGATCCCATGAAGTAGGTTCAATTTAGTAGTAAGAAGTTGTTGGGTGAATAATATGATACTTTTTATTATGTGATACTTTTAGTGTTTGTGTGTCTATTCTCTGTAAACCTAAACTATCATTACAATACAATACATAGATGCATGATGATTAATGCATCACCACTATATATCATGTCATAACCTTTTTATCATGTCATAACCTTTTATTATATTGTTACCGATAAATACCTTTACACACGAGGCTTAGGTTCAAGACTATGTTCAAATAGTTCCTATAAAGATAATATTAGATAACTTAGGTAACAATTCAAACTGGAAGGTACCATTGTTGAAAGTATAATATTATGATTGGGTTAGGATGATACTTTTACACTTATGGACTTTATGGGGGATTGTTGGATTTAATGTGGATTAATGACATTTAATTCATGTTGGTATCCCTAAATAATCAATTGATGTATAATTAATATATGCGAATGTCCTAAAGTGTAAAAAGTCACATTTGAGGGACTTGTGCATGTGATGACCAAGAGGAGACAAAGTTTAGTCCTATATCGAAGAATGTGACAAACTTACATGTCATTTTATATAGTTAGTAGCTCACGAGCCTTAGTTCAAAGAGATTGGGGAGGACATACTAGACTGCACACGCACGTAGGGTCGAGCTTGAGCTTGGGTTTGGTTTTAGAAATTCTCTAACGGTTAAGAGTCTTTTACATCACAGATAGGGATAAAAGAGAACGGTTCCAGATAAGACAAAATGATTTTAGATAAGATGAGACGATTACAGGTAAAACAATGTGTCATTTGGATCATATCCATGATCCGTGATCCACACGTACATACTGTAAATAGGTGATTAGGGATCATCCTTAAATACATAGTGCTTTCCATCTCTCTTTCTCTTCCTTTTGTCTCCTGTCTCTTTACTCTGGTTTCGTCTCTTTGCTCATTGTGCTACTTTAGTATTTGTGTTTCTTCCTACTTCAACCATAGGGAACTAAAGCATGGTTGAGGTCGACTCGAAGCCAGATACGTGACCTTTGAGTTGTTGATGTATATTTTATCTTGAGAGGAAGATGCATGTACCCTTACGTACTTATAACGGGACTTTTTCTCTAAGGTAAGCTCGCAAGGGCAACTCGCACAAATAAGTTTCTTATTTTGCTTCTAATTTTATTTTTCATATGGCTTGATGATGACTTATTTGGATATGTGACTGTTGTTTATGATTATAACATGTTTACATTTTATGCATATTGGTTTATTGTATATATAAGGATTTTCCCAACATGCCACACATGCTTAGTGGTGTCAAAATAATGCATGTGCACTTTGAGGTGAAAGAACTAGGAAGCAAGCCAAAGGGCTAAAACATAATGGTATTCGAATTATTCAGATGCAGATTTCAGAGTGTGCACCCTTACTTTTTATCCAAGTGATAGTGTTGAGGTAATTTACAGTGAAATATAACCTAAACAATGTGCTTGATATAATTTAAATGAAGCTAAGGAAGGATTTGAGAGGAGTATTAACTTTGCATATTTCAAAAGCAATCAAGTTCCCGTTCACTAATGGGACATATAGTGACCTCATTATGTATACAGTCTTTTCTTGTGTGACCACTCATCCATCTTAATTGCCCGACACTTAGAACTATAAAACACAGTAGGTCTAATTGCTACTCTATAATATTTACCTTTCAACTTTAATGATATTTTTATCACATAGAATACTTGATGCTTCGATTCATTTTAACCATGTAACATCTCCATCAATTTTTTTATCACTTTAAAAAATTGATCCTAGGTATTTAAAATATTCTTTGTGATGAATGCAATGTGTGTCAATCTTAATTTCTATATCCTCTAAAGTAGCCACATGATCAAACTTGTATTTCATATATTTTATTTTTATTCTACTAAGTCGAATCCTTTATTTTCTAATGTTTTCTCCATAATTCTAATTTCCTATTAACTTTGACTTTAAACTCATCCACTATAAATAACATACACCAAGGTACTTTGTCTTGAATATGTTCTTTAACTCATCGAGAACTAATATAAATAAATATAGATTTAAAGTTGATCCCTAATATAACCCAATATTAACTTCAAAAAAGTATGTCATTCTTCATAAGTTTTGATCCATGTTTTCGATGTATCATATATGTCTCTTATAAGATTTATATATGCTATTGAGATACCTTATTTTTCTAAGGTTTTCCAAAAAATATCTCTTGGTACCTTATCATAAGTTTTTTCTAAATCAATAAATATCATATTAATGTTCTTTTTTCTCTAAAATGTTTAAATAGTAGAAGCGCTTCAATAGTAGATCTACCAATCATAAATCCAAATTGGTTCTATGTTGTACTCGATACTTGTTTTAACCTACGTTCGATAATTCTTTTTCATAATTTCATAGTATTACTCATTAACTTGATACCTCAATAATTCACACAATTCTAAATGTCTTGCTTTTTCTTATATACGAGTATTAGTGCACATGCTCCCCATTACTCGGGCATTTGTTTGGTTCTATATATTCATTAAATAGTCTTATGAGCCTAATCCTTCTATGATTTTCTATAGTTTTATATAAATATTGTTTGGTCCTAAAGATTTACCAACCTTCATATATTTAAGAGCCTCTTTAACATCACTTTTGTGGATACACCAATGGAAATTACAATTTATATACTTTTCTGATTTGACGAACTCTCTTAAGCTAATACTAACATTTATATTTTTATTAAAAAGCAAATACTAATATTTATATACTCTAATTGTACTACAACAACAACAAAGCCTTTTCCCATACTAGACGGGGTCGACTAGATGGATTCTTTGTTTCCACATAGCTCTATCATGTATCATGTCAACACTTTACTCACAATAAGCTTGATCATTCTTTATTGTTTCTTTCCAATACTTTTGTGGTCGTTCTCTACCTCTTTTAATATTTTCCAAATTTAGTTTTTCGTACCTTCTTACAGGTTCTTCTTCTAATCTTTTTTCTATATGTTCAAACCACCTTAAACGATATTCTCTCATTTTATCCTCTATTAGTGTCACTCCTAATTTGTTTTTAATAACCTCATTATGTATACGGTCTTTTCTTGTATGACTACTCATCCATCTCAATATCTTCATTTCTGTTACAGACATCTTTTGTACATGTTGATGGTTAACTACCCAACACTCAGAACCATAAAATATGATAGGTCTAATTGCTTCTCTATAATATTTACCTTTTAACTTTAATGGTATCTTCTTATCACAAAGAATACCTTATGCTCCTCTCCATTTTAACCAACCAACATTAATTCTATGCGTAACATCTCCATAAATTCTTCCATAAAATTTGACCCTAGGTATTTAAAACTTTCCTTTTGGGGGATGCAATGTGTGCCAATTTTAATTTTTATTCCCTTTGAAATAACCAAATGATCAAACTTACATTCCATATATTCTGTCTTTGTTCTACTAAGTCGGAGGCCTTTGCTTTCTAATGCTTCTCTCTATAGTTCTAATTTTCTATTAACTTTTTCCTTAGACTCTTCCACTAACACAATGTCTTCTGCAAATAACATACACTAAGTTACTTCATCTTGAATATATTTTGGTAACTCATCAATCACCATTATAAACAAATATGGACTTAAAGTTGATCCGTGATGTAACCCAATATTAACTTCAAAGAAATCTGTCATTCCTTCATGAGTCCTCACATATGTTTTTGTACATTTATATACCAAGGCATATTTATATACTCTAATTATATATAAATAAAATAAATATTGACTAAATATTATTTTCTGAGTTATGTTACCATTGAATGGTTCACAAAATTTGGTCACATAGAATAGATGAATCCTATGCTCTACCTTGAATGAGTCCCTATGGAACATTACAAAAGTGATACAAACGTATATAGAGAAATTGGTATATGTGCACACTCATTAATACTCAAATCCATAATAAATGATCCAGATTTTAATTTAAAAAATAAAAGTAATTTTGTACTTTTCTTAACTAGGCATGGACTACACCCTCTCTCTCTCTCTCTCTCTCTCTCTCTCTCTCTCTATATATATATATATATATATATATATATATATATATATATATATATATATATATATATATATAAAGACTTTGCCATGATCAATGCGTACGAATTGTGGAACACCCCTCCACCATACCTTTCAAGTGCCAACAAAACCATGTAGCGTCAAAGGACCAAATCAACAACCAGACAACGCCAAATGAAATAATAGCGTCAAAGACACCTCCTTCATTTAGATATGTTGGGATTGAAGAGAACAAGAACATGAATTCCCAAATACTGATGACGAAGGAGGCCAACTATTATGATGAAACGGAGAGCTTCTGCACGATCTTAGCTACTTGCTGCTGCAGCTGGATATTGGCCATGTTGAGCCTGGAGCAGGCGGTGACGCCACCGGCCAGCGGCACAACCGGCAGATTGTCGCAGTTGCAGATCTCATCATCATGTACACGCCATGTCATTAGAAGATGAAACTGAAACGGAGAGCTTCTGCACCATCTTAGCTACTTGCTATTGCTGCTGCTGGTGGTGGAAACTGGCCATGTTGAGCATGGAGCAGGCAGTGACTTCACCGGCCAGCGGCGCAACCGGCAGATTGTCGCAGCTGCAGATCTCAATCATGAATCCATCTGGGTCATGGAAGAACAGCTGCTCCACATAGAACCCTCTGTCCTCTACCATGCTTTGCACGTACTTGATACCCATCTCCTTCAGCTTTCTCTCTACAGCCCCCATGATCTCGCACAATACCGTTGCCAACAATCAGATTCTAAAGAGATTCAACTTGTCTTTCGTTGATAATTTAAACAATCGGGTGTTTCTTCGAGCACTCTCTTTTTAATTGAAAATTATCTATTGATGTTTGGCTCAAATTGAAAAGATTTATCTCGACACAAGATCTCGGGCTTGTACAGGGTACTACAAGTGGGTATAGAACCCAGCCATGGGGCCCGGAGGCCAAAGTAATGCGTCTTTTTTTATTTATAAAGGAATTGCCGACGCATGAGGCTTAATCTTCAGCGTTCCTTGCTTCTAAGATTTCGACAAGACGAGTTCATGGCTCTTTGTTCAAGACCAAATTGAAGGGTGACTAAATCCAACCCTATATTTCCCAATCAATGGGGGAGTCCGTGAGGGGTTGGTTACATGGTTTCCAGTTTTATTTAAACTAATGTTAAAATTCAGTGAACAGAAGAAGAAGATTTGGTAAAGATTATGATGGTAGTACCTGAAAGGAAATATGGTTATCCTTAGGATTGATCTCAGACTTTTTCGGCAGGCTTTCCGGGTCCAATGCTTGAAGCAAATGTATGCCGATTCCATAATTGGAAAGCCTGTAAAAAACCTTAGTTATATTTAAATAGAAACTGAATGAAGGGATTTTGTTGTTTTTGCTTAATGGATTTATGTATTTGATAATTCATTGAATCCACTGGTTGAAGGAGACGCATATGCGCACCAAGCACCGTCGAAATCGAAGGACCCTGGCCGTCGGACGGGGATGAATCCGAGAAAAGGTAGATGAGGGTGCAGAGGGTCTTTGCCATTTTATAAGCGGAGAGAAGCTCTTACACTTCTACGTGTCATGGAATGACGTGGCAGGTTGTAATTCTTATCTGAATCATCCTCCATTGTTGACAATCTTGTCAGGCTCATTCATTTATTACGTGCGGAGAGACGATATTTTTCCTCTAATGGGTTACGTTCTGGAAATGGAATGATCCACCTCCGATCTAAACCCATCTTGGGCCCGTACGAGTCATTTTTGGGTGGCAGATCGAGTCGTCGGGTCGGGTCACTTTTAGGTTCCCCCAACAATAGGTCCACTCGTACCGCACCCGTTCTTTCTTGGGGATCGTATTGACTATGGTCCTGGACCCTAACTGGTCAGGCTCCAACCAACTTGACTGTAACTTTGATTCATAATAAACATATGTATGTGTAGGTCCGATCTAAACCCATCTTGGGCCCGTACGAGTCATTTTTGGGTGGCAGATCGAGTCGTCGGGTCGGGTCACTTTTAGGTTCCCCCAACAATAGGTCCACTCGTACCACACCCGTTCTTTCTTGGGGATCGTATTGACTATGGTCCTGGACCCTAACTGGTCAGGCTCCAACCAACTTGACTGTAACTTTGATTCATAATAGACATATATATATATATATATATATATATTAAACTAAGTAGAATTTTATGCATATCATCGTAGTCATACACAATTTAGGTAACACTTTTAGGAACCCGTTGGTATAAGCCTTAAGTGATGCAGGGTATATGCCAGACTAGAATCCTTGTTTAAAAAAAAATGATGGATAACAGTTTAGGCAATGAAAGTGAGTTCCTTAGAATTTGATTGAGCATTTCTAAGTTGCCATTGATACCACACTTTCAAGTAAGGAAGAATGACAAAACAAGAAAGACAAGGTGCAGCATTGTCGTGTTGAAGGAAACGTAAATAAGCTAAGTTACATCTACTCCTACATAAAGCAAGGAAAGAGCTTTGCTAAGAATTAAAGGGATTGCAATGTGATTAATTCAATCTCTTGCTTGAACACTAAAATTGCTATTATAGACCTCCCTTGAGGCAACTGTTAAACATGCCCTTCATACACACGATTTCCAACAACTTTTCGCTCATCTCGTTGATGCTACCTTTGCACTGCAATGTCAAGTATGACTTGCCAGTTGTCACCACTGTTATCATGCCTTGAGGCTCGTCGTCATCATGAGCTTAAACTCACGTCTCCCTTTTTGAATCTTTGAAAACTTTTCATGTATCCCTCTTGATTTTTTAGCATCAACACATGCTTCTCAAACTACGATCGAGGATGTAAGTCATACTTCTATCAACACCAAACGCCATAAAAATTCATTTTTGACATATTTGTGTCAAAGCAGTTTTTTGGATTATGTTCCTTTTGGTGTATCATTTGGACCTTTATAGTGATTGAGTTTTTTTTCCCACTTTCTTGATGTTGTAGTTCGACTGTTTTGTTGTTTATACTCATAGTACCAAAATCAATGGCGAATATGCATGGTATATTTTTATCATTATGTTTAATAGGAAGCTATCACTCATTTCTCTTTTTAGCCATGATGTATCATTTATCAATTTTTGCTCTTGAGATACTTTGGAGTAATGGCTCAATGCATTTAGTTGGAGTCCCACTATGGTTCTTGCAGTTCTAGATCTACTTATATTTTTTACAACTTATATTTTTTGCTTGTCCTCTTAGTTAATTATATTGGATTTCCTGGGGGTAGCTTTGAGTCAGACTCCTCTTGTTTCCTTGTCTTCTAACTTACATCCATTAGTTTCGATGAGGCAACTTTATGTCCACCAGTCATCATAGATCTTATGTCATAGGTGACTCAGGCATGATCGAGATCGACTCAAAGCCTAATACGTGTCTTTCGAGTTATGTGTGCGTTTTATCCTGTGAAGAAGGTGTAGGTACCCGTATGTACTCATAGCAGGCCGCTGATTTTTCTAAGGCAAGTCCGTAAGAGCGACTCACACAAATAAGTTCCTATTTTGATTTTGCTTCTATTTTTGTTTTTTGTACGGTTTGTTTTATGGCTTACTTTGGATATGTGAATGTTGTTGTCCATTGGGGCATGTTTACATTAGTTGTATATTAATTTATTATGCATGTATGTCTATAGATTTTACCAACGCAACCCTCATAGTTGCCCTCTTCTCCCTTCCTCCCTCATTTTGCGATTGAGAACCCCATCGGGCCTTATTTCCCTTTTTACCAAGACATCATATCAGATCGAATCTAATTAGCTGAACCCAGTCCACCCCCTTTGACTCGATTAAGTTTGCTTTAATTTTGCAAGATTTCAAATTGTATTCCATTCCATCCAAGTCCGACTGACTTGGTTACCAAATCCCACAAACCTAACTGAGTTCAAATCCAACTTCTCCTTTTATCTAAATCAAATTCATTCCAAATTAGATCTTATCTGACTTAAAATATGATTTTAAGTTGAATTCAATCAAATTCAAATTCAAATTATTTTAAAATTTATATCTCAAACTCTTAGATTTGATTCAATTCGATTCCTTTACTTAAATAAAGCCTATTGTAAATTAGATTCGATTGAATATAACTCTTATTAGGTGGAATAAGAAAAACTTTGTTAAAAAAACTCGTACGTCGGTATGAGCTGAAATAACATAAAAGGTGAAATAGTATAAAGAGTGAAGTATCATCTTAAGCTTTATTTTTGAAATTATATATATATATATATATAAAGTCGAGGTTCTTAGAAACAGAAAATTCACGTACAATAAAAAAACGAACGAACAGTGGGGCCACGCCTCCACCAAACCTTGGAAGCGCCGACAAAATCATGTAGCATCAATCGATTAAATCAATAACCAGATAACGCCAAATGAAATAATAGTACAGAAGCCGCCTCCTTTATTTAGATAGTCTTGGGATTGAAGAGAACAAGAACATGAATTCCCGAATATTTATGACAAGGGGCTAACTTTTATGATGAATCTCATCATGTACACGCCATGTCATTAGAAGATGAAACTGAAACGGAGAGCTTCTGCACCATCGCAGCTACTTGCTGCTGCTGTTGGTGGTGGTGGAAACTGGCCATGTTGAGCCTGGAGCAGGCAGTGACGCCACCGGCCAGCGGCACAACCGGCAGATTGTCGCAGTTGCAGATCTCAATCATGGATCCATCTGGGTCATGGAAGAACAGCTGCTCCACATAGATCCCTCTGTCCTCTACCATGCTTTGCACGTACTTGATACCCATCTCCTTCAGCTTTCTCTCTACAGCCCCCATGCTCTCGCACTATACCGTTGCCAACAATCAGATTCTAAAGAGATTCAACTTGTCTTTCGTGGATAATTTAAAGAATCGGGTGTTTCTTCGAACACTCGTTTTTTCAATTGAAAATTATCTATTGATGTTTGGCTCAAATTGAAAAGATTTATCTTGACACAAGATCTCAGGCTTGTACAGGGTAAGTGGGTATAGAACCCAGCCATGGGGCCCGGGAGGCCAAAGTATTGAGTCTTTTTTTATTTATAAAGGAATTGCCGACGCATGAGGCTTAATCTTCAGCGTTCCTTGCTTCTAAGATTTCGACAAGACGAGTTCATGGCTCTTTTTGTTCAAGACCAAATTGAAGGGTGACTAAATCCAACCCCACATTTCCCAATCAATGGGGGAGTCTGTGCGGGGTTGGCTACATGGTTTCCAGTTTTATTTAAACTAATGTTAAAATTCAGTGACCAGAAGAAGAAGATTTGCTAAAGATTATGATGGTAGTACCTGAAAGGAAATATGGTTATCCTTAGGATTGATCTCAGCCTTTTTCGGCAGGCTTTCTGGGTCCTCTGCTTGAAGCAAATGTATGCCGATTCCATAATTGAAAAGCCTGTAAAAAACCTTCGTTATATTCTCCTCAACAATGTCTAATTGGAAACTGAATGAAGGGATTTTGTTGTTTTTGCTTAATGGATTTATGTATTTGATAATTCATTGAATCCACTGGTTGAAGGAGACGCATATGCGCACCAAGCACCGTCGAAATCGAAGGACCCTGGCCGTCGGACGGGGATGAATCCGAGAATGTTCTGATAGAAATCGATCGATTCCTCCACCGATCTGCATACGATGGAGATGTGGTTCAACGACGTAAGAGGCAATGCACCGCCAATTTTGTTCACCATTTTCTGCCTCTGTTTTTGGAGCGATCAATGCAAACACGAACCGAAAACCCAACTAAGATTTGGGTTTCACCTGCCGATTAGGGGATCAAAAATACCGAACCAAGAAGATCAAATACTTCGCCCTTAGAGAGGCTTCCAGAGAGCGAGATCGAGAGATTTGATGGTAGATGAGGTGTAGCTGGTGTTGCCATTTTATAAGCGGAGAGGATCGCTTAGACCTCCACGTATCATTGAATGACGTGGCGGATCGTAATACTTATCTGACTCATCCTCCATTGCCGTCAATCTTGTCAGGCTGATTCATTTATTACGTGTGGAGAGGAACAATATTTTCCCTCTAATGGGTTAACATCCTGGAAATGGAATGATCCATCTCCGATCTAAACGAATCTTGGGCCCGTATGGGTCTGGCCCTGTTGGCGGGCCAGAGATCTCTAGCCCTCATTTGAAGCAGAGTTCAATGATCCGATTCGTCTAGCCCTGCAACCCGATACGGACTGGGCCGGGTTGGCCCCAAGAGTCACAGGCCAATTGGATATTAGACCGGGTTTATAAGACCCGATTCGAATGTGTTTGAAATTGAAATCCAACCATAATATTTCAAGTTTCAACAAGACATATACACATATGTAATAAAGGAAATATATATATATGCACATGCATGTAATACATATTTATATATTTAATAGAAAACTAAATATATATTTATGTAGTATATATATACATGTGTATATACGCATGTACATATATATACATATAATTGAAAAACTATACATATATATATATATATGAGCCATATAAACTATACATATATACTATATATATACACACTAAGAAACTATACATGTAACAAACTATACATACATATAATATATATATAAATGCAATCGAAAAACTATATATAATATTATATAAATTATATTTTTATATATGAACCAGACGGGCACTTTAGCAGCCCATATAAAATGTGGCCCGGTCAGCCCGACTCACATTTTTGCAGGCCCATATTAACATATCTAATTTCGGAGTGGCAAATCTAGTCATCGGGTAGGGTCACTTTAGGTTTAGCTCAAAAATAGGTCCACTTGGACCACACCAGTTCTTTCTTGGGGGGGTACTGGATCGCGCTCCAGCCAACTTGACTGTAACTATGATACATATAAACGTATGGATGTGTAGGCATATCTTATATTTATTTACCTAAGTAGAATTTTATGTATATCATACTTACATATAATATATATATATATATATATATATATATATATGTGTGTGTGTGTGTGTGTGTGTGTATGTATATATATAGGTTGTGATCGGTGCTCAAAACCCTGTTTTCCATAGTTCCACTGTTTCAACTACCAGTAGCCACCGTCTAACACTTTATGTTGCTCCTTCACTATCCATAACCACCTTTTATTAGTCAACATTACCACCGTTACCATCAAAATCATCTTGAAAACCTAAATGTTTACATATATATATGTATATATAAATAGTTTTGGTGGTAAGTAATTTTTTATAATAGAAGAGTAGTGGAAGATAATTGAAGGTAGTGGAAAGTGGTTGGAATAATAGAACCATGAGGAATGAGGCTTTGAGAACTGTGTTCAATTCAACACGAACCTTTCTCTCTCTCTCTCTCTCTCTCTCTCTCTATATATATATATATATATATATATATATATATATATATATATATATATATATATATATATATATATATATATATGTGTGTGTGTGTGTGTGTGTGTGTGTGTGAGAGAGAGAGAGAGAGAGAGAGAGAGAGAGAGAGTGCGTGTGTGTATTGGGTGAGTTTCACGTGAGGTTGCTTTGGCCAACACAGACCTAGCCTATGGTGCTTAAATCCTCACTAACCACTTAATTAACAAGAAAAAATGTAGTTATCATTTAAGATGGTCTCATGAAAAATAAAATTAAAACTGAGTGAGAATAGTTAGAATCATCTCTTCTTTTTCCTGTTATGGGGAGACCAAAGCCAGATGCCTTCCCGGGGCATTGAACTTGTGACCTTAAACTTATAGTCGCAAGTCGACCCCTTATCTAGGTAAGCTATTGCTCTATGTGCATCCCACATAGTTATCATATACTAAATGCAAATGAAAGGTTTTCCTCTCAAACGAATTACCATAACTCGTGCAAGACATGTAACGCACGGGATCCGCTTCATATGGTATGTGCCCCGCCTGGTTCAGCTCCATGATGTTGATATCTGGATCGGATCTTCTAATATAACCGAATCAGATCAGGGCGGGCGTTTCCATCAACATCCCAAACACACACATTACTTTCATTCTAGCAAGTAAGCCAATGGCCGTTTTCATAACAGTCCAAGAGGAGACGTGCTTTAAGATGCTAATTAATCATCCACTTGCATTCATTTACAAAAACGTTGTCCTTCGCAACTGAGCACCATATAACAATATGATAAAGAGTGCTTCTCTCTCTCTCTCTCTCTCTTAATTGATAGTCACAATCATAAAAATTGTGGAACACTCCAGAATATTATTGAAACATCCAAAATCTAGATATTTTTCTCTAAGAAATTGACATCTTTGGATGGGATCATCCTAGATATGATATCACTTTTGGGGAGCTCAAAATTTAGTCAATTAAAATATTAAGACATAACTCAGCTAAGCATGATGAGTTTCGCCCGTACACGGCCAGTCTAAACCCAATTAAAGGAAGAAGATATGGCTCTTCTAGAGCGAGCACACCAGCTCCCATCAAAACACTGAAGTTAAACATGCTTGAGTGAGAATAATACGAGAAGGGGTGACCCAGGAGGTCCCATATGGTTGGTTAATTTACGTTTTAAGCTGATTGCTTCCTCTAATGAGTTTGTGAAGGGCTTAGTCGAGTCAAGGTAAGGTGTTAGGTAGATGAAGACATAAACCGAGTGCTCTTTCCTTGTATTATCAAAATGTGTGATTCTTAGGGATTCATTAAACTGCTTAAGCAAATTACAAATTCATTAATGGCTTTGTATTATTAGAAAGCTTATTTTGATGGCAACCCTAAGGTTATTTTTATCTTCTTATGGAAGTATAATAAAGCTAATTAAGCACTTCTTTTCATATAAACCAAGAAAAAAGAGAGGAAGAGCCAATGAAGCACCATCGATCTTCGACATGTAACCAACCATAAGCACGTAGAGTGAATGCCTTTCACTGGACGCGTTAGAACTGATTCTAGTGGTGAATACAATAGACTCGGGTTAGACTCGGATTGCTTAGTTGTATCAAGAGAGACGTGACCTTATCTTCCGTTCCCTACCCGTCTTTCTTTGTCAGTCACAAAACTGCAATATTCAAAGTAAACAGCTCATACGTTGAGAGGGACTGGTTTCGGGTCGCGACACATAAAATGGAGAGTTTCGTAATCCAGAAAAGCAATTACAAAGCATTACAGCCACCTAACTTTTCCATATATATATATATATATATATATATATATATATATATATATATATATATATATATATATATATATATATACATGCATGTGGCCACATTTTTTTTGTTACATATAGCTAAAGAAAAGTCAAAAGAGAGACAAGAAAGCACGTTTAAAACATAACCTTTCATCTCGAAAATGTGATATACTATGGTTTGTCCTTTGCAATTAAATTTTCTAATGTAAAGTGGCCTAAGGGGGTTGCAGAGCGATAGAAAGGTCATATGCCTAGTATATGCTATTAATACATTCAAACAAATCTCAATCATCTGATTTAAAAGATGAACAGTTGAAATTTGAATTTGAAAAACAAAAAATTTGTTTTTGAATGAAATACAATGTGTATGTTTGAGAGAGAAAAAGTTGGGGATAGACAGAACCCTCAGCTCCATATGTGGTATTGTATATGTTTTTTAATAAGATTGTCTTTTAATACTTATTACATTGTTACAATGGGATGCTGAAACCTTAAACACACACACGTGTACCTCTCCTGTGAATCGAACTCACCACCTAAAGTAGGCACGAGAGCCCTATTGGTGACTTACCGCTCTGGGTGTTACCTTTTCTTTTAAAGGAAAACAATAATTTCAAAGTCATGAGATTTTGTTGCCTTGAGGTTTTGTAGAGGACGAGATTTTTTTTTCATACGCAAGTTGTTGGGTTCAGACAACCCCGATCCGGACATACATGTCCCCGGATGGACCTTCAACTCAAATGTTTTTATGGTCCTCCAACTACCTACGAAAAGTTGTAGCACCTCTTGTGCATAATAAATTAATAAAAATAAGACATGCCACAACGATCAGTAGCTCACCTGGTTAGGGATCCACTCACAAGTTGAAGGTCGTGAGTTTGATATTGGTCATGTGCATGGCTTCAGCCTGCCCAATATATGCGACTTACTATGAGACTTTATTTGGCCTGACTCACTAAAACAAGGAACAACAATTTAAGCTATAAATAGTGATTAATTAAGAGAATTTTTTGTTGTTTAATGGATCAAAATAGAGAAAGACTCATATTTGTGCTCAATTGCATTAGCTATGCACCCAAATCCTTGTTTTGATAAAAGAGCATAACGAATTTTGTAATTTTTGAATGCAATATCAACCACCCATCTTTGTAATTAGATGGTTGAAATTTGATTCAAATTAGATGGTCTAAATTTGTTCAAATAGTAAGAATGCTAGCATATACCATGCACTATATATATATATATATATATATATATATATATATATATATAGATATATATAGAGAGAGAGAGAGAAAGAGAGATCTTGCCCGTATTGACACTTGTCCACCAATTATTTTTTGGTAGAAAAATATTTTTCATATTTTTTTAAAGTTCTTTAAATTTTTTGAAATTATACTCATGCTACTCAAAAGTAATGGATGGACAAGTATCAATGTGGACAAGATATAGTTCTCTCTTTCTATATATATATATAGAGAGAGAGAGGTAGTGTTAAATGCAAAAATGTTTTTTAGTGCACAGTCTTCCATAACCATCTTCACAATTTTATCTTTGAAGTCAATGGTTGAGGTGATTGAATACTTTGCATTTGATGCACATGGTGCATTACAAAAGTATAATTGTGTTTTTAATTCAAATATTCATGGTTGATCCCAAAGATCAAACAATGAAAATATTTATGTAAGAATGTACACCAAAAGCATTATGCATTTAGCACTTCCTCTCTCTTTATATATATGTGTGTAAGAGCTTGATTAACTAAGTAAAACTTTTAAAAGAAGATAAAGTTATCCTGTATGACAGTTTGGGTTGTCATCAAAACAAGCTTTCTAAAAATACAAAGCCATTAATGAATTCTGTCATCAACCAAAAGAGTTGCATGCTTTGGTTTAAGCGCACACTTGATTTAGCGAGTCCCTAAGTTGCACTCGTTATTATTTCCCAAAATCGATATCCAATCTAGGATGATTTCCATTCCAAGATGTCGGTTTCTTAGAGAAAATATCTACTTATGGGATGCTTCAGTAATATCTTCTTATTTCTGGCGAGAAAAATCAAGTGCTCTATTGTCACTATCAACAAAGAAAGAGGGAGAGGGGGCGAAAAGAAAGCACTCTTATTTGTCATATTGATAGTGAACAATTGCGAAGAACAATACTTTTGCAAATGAATATAAGTGGGAGATTAATTAGCATCTTGATGCACGTCTCCTCTTGGTGTATTATGAAAACTGTTATATTTGGCTTACTTGAATAGACGCCACTTATACGTAACAAAAATAGAGATCACTTATCATGCAGCGGTGACGCATTGTTGCCATGCATCTCCCAACCTCATGGGCCAGACTCTGATCAAAATTAGTGTAGAATAGACATGGCCTGTTCGAACTGAAACCAATCTGAGTCAGGAATCGGCCGGATCAGAACAGGGACCTGTTCATGGGTTCTGGAACTAGAACCAGAACCTAATGAAAATTGTTGGTCTAGTTCTGGTTTGAACCATCGGGTTGGTTCCAAACCAGAACTGCCTACTAGTTGCAGTTTGGAACTGACAGGCCGATTAAAACCATTCCGTAAAAAGTAGTGCTTTGAAATAGGTAGGTGCCACATGGTGCCCGCCTATTAGAGGGGTGTCAATCAAGTTGACCATGATTGATGCTTGTGAGCCTTACAACGACTTGACATTATTTTTTTAAAATAATAAGAGGGTGTCATAAGGTGCCCACTTATTAGAGACATGTCACGATTGTTAGGCTAACAACAGCATAAATGAAACAACTTTTTTCACATAGAAAAGAGCATTGATGCCTGCCTATTGGAGAGCAATTAATCAAGCTCTCCCATAGACTTAAAAAAAAAGGCACATGGAAGAACGATAAATATAAATAGTGGTACTAACTTATTATGTATGGATAGCATATGGGGATACCACTTATTTATGCCTATATTGTTGAGTAAAACATACAATAGATATAGGTAGTGGTACTAACTACTAACATATCATTTATACAAGAAATAATTTTGACATTGAAAGTTTAGCAAATACAACCTACATATGGAAGACACCCTCTAAAATCCAAGTCATAAGATTTGACTTATTTAAGATTCATTTTATAAAGTTATACAATTAACAATATATTATCAATCAGGCGAAGTGCAACTACTATAAAAAGGTCTATACCTTTAAGCATGGAGATGGTTATGACACATTATAAAATCATGTTATGGAAAAACATGCAACAGTAATGAGTTTAGATGTCTATCAAACTCATTTTTCTATGCAAGGAAGTTCTTTTACTCCTAAATCTACTTCTACGAGGTTTTTCACTACAACTTTATTCGAAATAGAGAAGAGTTTCTACGTTTTTTTAAACAAAACATCTTCTATTTAATTTTGATAAAAAACTTGGTTTTGTTGATTACGTAAAAGTACACATAATCTTTTAATAGCAATTATTACCAAACAATCGATCAGTAGACATATACATAAATTATATAAAGAAGGAAAAAGTTAGCAACATTCTTGAGTTCATTTAAGCATAGTGTGTCATTGTCTACTAATATATGAAATGATAATTAGTAGTTGTATGCATACATGGGTATTACTACTGTTCACTAGATAGATGAGAATTGGTCAATTCAAAAATATTATCTTGCATTTCATTGTTTTGGTAAGTCACATATTGTACAAAATATTTGTTATATGTTAAAATCAATTTTTGAAGAACATCAATTGTTTTGTAAGGCTTTTTCAATTTCAATTTCAATTGATAATGATGTTATAAGTATTGTGCTATGTCTAAGCTACAAATGATATGTCAACCCATTTTAGGTGGTAACTTTTTCATTTTCATTGTTCTTGTCATGTACTTAACTTATGTGTAAGATGGTTTGAAGATTTTACGACCTAAAGTACATCTTATTAAAAACACTCTTAATTTTATGGTGGGTCGCCCTAACGTTAGAAATGAATTAGTATATTTTTGTAAAAGAAAAAGTATAAAACGAAGAAAATTCCTGAAAAATCATTAGAGTTCAACATATCAAATGACATTCATGATTGTGGTCTATAAAAACCTATTAATGGAGTTTATACACCTTCAATTTCTACGATCAAATTTGTTTGAGTGTAATTGGAATGTTTGTACACATTTTTGGATATCTTGTCTATTTTTAATAAGGTTGCAAATGTATTATCTAATGTTTATTATCTAAATAGTTATTTATTTGTTTATCAAGCTTTATAAGTGTTTTATATGTTATCACAATTTCATAAAACTTTTTACTTAGCTCATAGTTTTTAAGAAATGATAGAAAAATAGCTTCATCCTTATACATATATTCCTTCTATTAGTTTAGTTGTTGATGCATTAGATCCTAGATTAAAATTAGATGATTTAAAAGAGTTATTAACTCCTTATTATAATACACTTTCATTAGACAAATTTAAAGACATTGGTAGCATAATTAATTATACAAGATCAAGCATCAATCAATTATGTATTTATTATATTTTTACATATAGTTATCTTGTTCCACAATGTGAGCTTTGATTTCTCCCCACCCAAGAGGATACGTAAGTGGCGTAGTCCAAAGGTTGTAAATTATGGTGAAGCCCATTATTGTTTTATTATATATATATATATATATATATTTTATCATGTATGATTGTAATCTATAATGTTAAACATAAGTTTAATGTCTTATATATAATGTAATATTTTTAATACTTATTTATATATGTATAATTGTATATATGCTTATACTGCTATACATAAACACTTACTTATAGTTATATATATATATATATATATATATATATATATATATATATATATATATATATATATATATATATATATACCTAAGTTAAAACCGTGATGAGATCGGCCTTCAAATCGCAACTGGCCTTCAAATCGGAATTGCCTATGAAACTGGACCTGAAACTGCCCCAGAACCAGCAATTTCAAAACTGGAACCAGCTGGGGGCAATTCGGTTACAGTTCCTGGTTTGGGACAAACAAGAACCGACGATTTGAAACTGCCGGTTTCAGTTTACCCAGAATCGAAACATGTCTTGTGTAGAGGGCAGTTACTATACAGTGGTGATGCATGATGGCCATGCATCTCCCAACATCATAGGATGGCAATGGGCTGGTTAGCGCTCAACCCGCACCTGACCCACACTCGACAAGGTTCTAGAAGTACATTAACGTCTTATTTTGAAACACCAAGAAAACACAAATTACTTGTTATTCAAAAATAACTATGCTTCCTTAGTCTTATAGGAGTGTATAGCGTCCAACCTTGTTCTTTTCTTTTTGTCTGCGTAGTGGTTTGGGTTGGTATATGAACCGAGCCGTTCACGCTCGTATCATGATCTAAACAAATCGAACACGAGCGGGTTGGTTAAGCTAACTACCTGAGCATGAAAGTTGCATGCTCAGTATGGCTCAACTCATACCATAAACTTTATGCATATATACATACACATATATACATGAAGAATTTAGATTTAAGAAACCCACCACAATAGAGAACCACAAGGAATCCATAGTCTGATCAACAAGATTAATGGTGGAGACTTGAAGAATTTAAAAAGTAGATACTTTTTAGAGATGATATATAATGCTTTCTGTTTTATCACTTCAATCATTCATCTCAAAGATTTGAATGGTTGTAATGGGTTTCTTGTGCTTCTCTATTTTTGTGGATTCCTAAAATCTAGACTGTGTGTGTCTAACTAATTGGGTGGATATAAATGTCAATGAAGGATCAATTATTCCATTTTTTAACAAGAAAATTGTACCAAAAATATCTAATTGATCTCTAGTTAGGGAATTCATTTTCTACTCAAAATCACATGTAAAAGTTACAGTAATATTTTTAATTATAAGGAGCATCTTAATCTAACTTGGGTCATGTTCATTAACATGTTTGACATGACACATGAACAAATGAGCCGAAAAAGAACATTTTAAGTTGAAAAATTAGCCATCAACAGCCTTAGGAGTTTTTTGATTACGAAACCAAGACTACAGAACTAGAGCTCTTAGTTCCAACTCAGGAATGGGCCTCGAATCAGAGCGCCTGCTTTTTACTGTCTGTTGAGGCATGCATTTAATTCCGATGATAATTTGGACTTCGTTCTAGTTTTATAGCCCCAGGCACGTAATCAAACACCCCGTTAGAGAGAGTGTTCGCATCAATGGCCCACGAGGACCGAAACCACAAAAAAGGTGCCAAACATGCCCACACCCCGCACACAAAGACATGGCCTTGTGGCCAAGCCGGTTACATGGCCAAAATGAATTAAAAATGGTGCCCTGGTTTGGCTTAATTCAAGCTTTATCCTTGAACCAAATCAATATAACTGATTCTTTTTTTTTTTTTAAATCAAATCTAACAATTATAATACATAGAAACAGACCATACTAAGCCATTGGTTTGGGTTTATTTTGATTCTGAATCGTGGCTCTATATATTTTAATATTGTGCCGATATATAGCAGTTTTATTATATAAGAAATAATCAATATGAAGCAAAATTATACGTCATGATGGACAAACCTAAAAAGTGATAACAGGTAATAATACAAAAATTAATTCGGTTCCTGGCATTGATAATGCCACAAAGTAAATAGCTAGAATCGATGCTTATGATGTTCTTACACAATCTTTTGAATGTAATTTGATATTCATGCTCAAGAAAGAAAAAAGGAAAACGAATTGAAAAAGTGTTGAGAGATTATTAAGATTTGGAAAAGAACACAGAGAATTATTATGGGCCATGAGATCTATTCATCCAAGGTCAGGATTTTATCAGGTCTATCCTTCTCTCTCTCTCTCTCTATATATATATATATATACATATATATAAAAGTTGAAAGATGCAAAACTCTATGCAAACAAATTGGAACCAAATCACGCAACTAATAGAACCGAACCAAACCAAACCGCCGGGGTTTGATCCATTTTCGTCGGTTCCTTGCACACCATGGGGCTGCGGATTGCGGACAAACCCCAAGATCCAGCGGCCGTCTGCATTACAAATCACCCAGCCGGTCCAGAGTTCCAACACCCTTAACCTTTCCCTCGTTCCTGCCTTTAACCGGTCCCTCTCTCTTTCTCTCTTTTTCTCTCTCTCACACACACGCACCAAAAAAAGAAGAGGTTCCTGACTCCCAACTGTTACGAATTTGGTCTGGTTTCTGTACAACGGCGTTTTTCTTCTTCCGCTGGGGAGAAGGGGAACATAGGGAAATAATCCTAAGTGAGGCTTAGTCTGAAAGAAGGGGGCATAATGTTGAGGCGCCTCCTTGTTTCTGCTCAACATCATGCTTTTCACCTCCCCATCAACATTCAGGTTTTCTACCTTCTTCTTTTTCGTAAATTTGATCGGGCAAGATATCGATAAGTTTCGCTCAGTGGTTTTGCTTCAATTTTCTTGTTTCAAGAAAGGGGGAATTCACAGCAGAAACAAACAGGCCATGGAGTTCATCGCCAAGGGGTGGAGCGCTTTGAAGGAGGTTGACAGAGTCATCGACTATGCCGACTTCAAAGACCGTCGTCTTGTTCCTCTGCTCTTGGTAGCTTGTTGCTTTCCCGCTTAATTATTTTCTATGGAATTCAAAACTACCAACTTTCACATTTCTAAGTAGTTTAGCTTTAACAATGCCATTAGTGGTAGTGTTTATTGATTAGTCTGAAGCGGATGTACTTATCAGTTTATTAACATTATTTATGGGGAAGGAGGTATACTTGATATTGTTTGTCTTGGCGTATATGTTACCTATAATCAGTTGGCGACCAAATTTCACAAATATGATGATCATGATTCATAAATAGTCCAATCCTCATGTTATAGTTTGTATTTTTGACTTTCCCACTGGAAAATGTCAATGGACCGAGCAGAAATGGTCGAAGGATTAGCTTTTCTTTTGAAGATTATGTCTGTATAAACCTAGAAGGCTCCATATCTTTCATTGTAGTTAGAGAATTCACATTCTTATATGGGGGTTCAATGCGTCAAGAATTTACACAGGTTATGATAGTTCAGAAAATATCCAAATATTCCGTGTCCTTTTTTTCTGTGTCTATGTCATAGACATGGTTACCATCATTTATTCATTCTATACTGTGCAGTTCATCTGATAGTTTCAACAAGAGGAGGTGGTGCTTTTCATTGTAAAGTTTGTGGCTATATAGATTATTTGTCCAGTCTTAATAAATTCTCCATCGTCTATATGTTCTCCACCTAGGGTTATCACATTCACAGGGTTAGGTGTACCTGTTGCAACATCAAAAGATAGTAGTGTGTCCCTGTCTATGCCTAAGTAAGGTAGGGTCTGTGTGTCACATATGGCTCATGTTTTGCTTATGGACATAGGCAGCAAAGGAAAATTTTGAGTTGGCTTTGGAAGCAGACAATTTGAATACCCATGCTCGATACTGGCTTTCTAAGTTACATCTCAAGTACCATGTTCCTGGTGCCTGTCCAGCAATGTGAGTGTTTCCCTTCTTCATAAATTCTATTTCCAATAGTTTTAGGCACTGTATGCAGTTATAGATGTACTAACACTTTATATTGTTGCTTGAAATTACAAGCCATCCTTAATAGAACGATGTGATTCACATCTAATGTATGGAAGCTTCTGTAACTGCACTCATACTCACGACCATGAGTGTCAATACACAGTTTCACATTCAATTTTATGCATGTCAAGGTAGCCTCTTTAGTGATGACATACCTATTATGCACCACTGCCTAACATGCTTGTGTAGATACATTTCTTCTCAAGTCATTCACGTCAATTAGGAATGTTGCATACCAATTGGCTAGCTAGCAATGACCATAGAGAAATTATTTTCCATAAAAATATGAAGTTCATTTTCCTTCAACCAATATTGCAGACTGGGACCAATATACTGAAGTCCAGGATTTCAAAACTTTAGCAAATTTTTGAGGCACTACTAAAAGCCACAGGTTACTCAATTTTGCGCTCTTTAGGAACATCACTTCTTATGTACATAATATCTTACACTTTCAACATACTTAAATGCAAATGCTTTTAGCCTAATTAATTAGTGGCTCAAGCAACTCTCTTATTGGTGGCATGATTTGGGCTCATTCAACTTCCATGCAGTCGCTTATGTTAGCTCCACTGTCCACATACTTGAACAACATAACAATCACTGAAGAATGTGATGGACTAATTTAGTTCTTTTCGAAGAATCATACCTAGTGGGAGATGAAAAGGTTTATATGTTTCTTTTAAGCATATGCATGATGAAGCTTTGACTGGTCGATCTCTGTCTAGCCTTGATTCTTGAAAGATTGTTGTACCCCATTGTTGCCCAATCCTACTTATCTGGGGTGTGCAAATATGGAGGTAGAGTTGTTGAAAACTATGTTGTCAATAGCGTTTGGCATATCTTATCCTAAGCACTCAACTGCTGCTTAATTGCATTGACCGTATTCTAACATAAAAGATAAGAAAATATAACTATTCATAATTAATTTAGAAAAATAAAATGGTTGTCAAATTCAAACATATTTCATGAATTTGCATGAATTTAAAAGTAAATAGTAAACTGTAAACACCCAAAAATTTTCTCAAAAGATTTGATCTTTTAGGATTTTTTCCTTTTCAAGAAACATTGCGATTTTGGGTTTTTAAGGGTTTTCAAATAAAGAAACCATAAACGAACTCATTTATGTGCCAACCTTAAAATAACGGTACATTGCACCCCTCTAAAAAAATCCAATTTTGACAAAGAGCCAAAAAAATGTTTGCTTTGTCCCCAAGGCCAAAGTGACAAAATTTTGTTATTTCAAATGATTACCTTCAAAGAAAGAATGGTTTCAAATAAGAAAATGGGACATTGGGAACCAAACCCAAAAATGTTTGCAAAATAACAAATTTACAAAATTTCAAAACCTTTGAAATTGAAAACCAAACAAAGACCTGAAAAACTCGCGTGATCGAGGATAATCCTACTCCGAGACCCTACACCAATCAAAGGGTTAAAGTGGTCTGAGACCCTACACTCAAGGGTTAAAGAGGTTCGAGACCCTACACCCATCGAAAGGGTTAAAGTGGTCCGACACCCTACACCCAACAAAGGGTTAAAGTGGTTGAAACGGTAAAAACTAACTCATTGAGCGAAAGCATGTCACCCATGCAAACAAACACTGGCAATAAGACTCAGTTGTTTTTCAAAAGGAATATTTGAAGATTTCCATAAAACTTGATGTTTTCAAATATATCTCAAATGAAATGGTTTTAAATAATAAAAAAGAAAATATTTGAAACCATAAATCTTAACTTAAAAGTGAATTAAGCAAAACAGAATTCCTAAATGTTACGATGAAAGCAGATGATCACCCATAAGAAATAGAGTTTGAAGAAGCATAACTCTAACACTTGTAGGGGATCAAATCAAATCAAATTAGGCGACACATGAAATTAGTCCAAACCCAAAACCAAGTCAAATTGGGCTCATGATCAAGCCCAAAACCAAACCAAACAGGCACATGCCATAAGCCCGAAATCAAATCAAATCTCGAAGCCAAGCAGGGCTCATCCCAAGCTAAGCTCGATCCAATCTAACACTCAAGGTGAGACTCGGCCCCACATCAAAATCAAACAAGGACTAAAGTATGATTCAAATCATACAAGATGGTCCATCCCAAGGGAGCTGGTGATCATAAGACGTGCAAGATTGAGCTAATTCAAGTAAGGTTAGAGTCAATTCAAGCCTCAAGTTCAAGCCAAAGGACCAAAGGAGGCAAAGTGAGGAAAACCCAAGGGTTAACCTAAAGGAAAACCCAAAGAGAAATTAAGGGAGAAAATCCCAGTAAAGAGAGAGAGAGAAGAGGAGAGGAAGGAGGAGGAGGAGTTTCCCAAAAGTGGAGGTGCCTCTGGTCTCCATACCATTGCAAGGTCTTTAATCAATGTCGGTTTTCTTTCCTTTTCTTTCTTTTCTTCAATTCAATTCATGTTGTAATTAAGGAGCATTTGTCTCCAAATCATTGTAATATTTGAGAGGAGGTGCTGCAAATTTTCATCCAAGAGCAAACGTAAAATCGCCTATCAATTGTTTGATTTGTAGTTTCATATATCTCAATATACATTGTATACATTATACTCTCTCATCTCTTCTATGCTTAAGCTATATGATAATTTTCCTCGATTATTGACTTCCTTCCTTATAGAATAAAGTCGTCAACCAAAAATTTCTTTGGATGATCATATAAATCATTAAAGATTAATTGGATGCATTCATTAGACTCTTAAAAGAGAAAACTGTTTTCAGCATTTCGCATCTGTCTATCGAGACAAAACCTGTTTGCATTGCACATCCTACAACAAAGCTTGGGTAAAAGCCCTTTAACTCTATCCGTAGTGATCCAAAATCTCTGAAATGTCTTGTTAGAAAGCTTATTTTCATAGCTTTCCAACAAGACCACTTTCATAAAATTCTAACACCTACATACAGAGATACATGCGTTTTTTTAGGCCTTTGTATTTTTGTCACATAGTTTGTCCCAAGTTTCAAGGCTGGAACATTCACTAATTTAATTCTGTTCATCCTTAGAACAAAAAACCAAAACAAAACTATCTCAATAAACTCTACTCCTAGACCTATCTCAGGTAAATTTTCCAAGATTTTTGGAGATCCGAAAAAGACCAAAAAGATTAGGAACATCTATTACTAGAAACAGAAATATTTCTGTTTTTTAGAATTGAACTTGAAATTTGGTGAAAGGAAAGCATTACACGATTTTGAGAAGTTTTTTTTTATTGAAGATTTGTTTCGAAAACTTACCGGATCCTAAGACAATTTTCCAAGCGTCTAGGTTGACTCTTGAGCATCGGTTCAAAAAGGCCTACGTCGAAAAGAACTCACTTGTCCACAATCGCTAAAGAAGTCACAAATCATCTTTGCTAGTTTGAGCAAACTAGCTGGCACGCTCGCACACTCGTAGTTTGCAAATTTAGTTTTAACTGCTACTTAATTGCATTGACCATATTCTAACATAAAAGATAAGAAAATATAACTATTCATAATTAATTTAGAAAAATAAAATGGTTGTCAAATTCAAACATATTTCATGAATTTGCATGAATTTAAAAGTAAACACGTAACATATCTAATTCCGAAACAAGGTTATTGTGGTTTGGCACTTTAGTGTGTGTTTGATTCGTGATGTTAGACCTTTGGTACTAGAATTGCAGGCCTAGACCCTCATGCACTTGTAACCATGGCTGATGCTTGGGTTTTTGTGGCAACACTAGAGAGAAAGAGGTGCTTGAGTTTTCGTGTAAAGCCCCTAAATCCAGTTCCTATGACCCATCTCCCCCTGGTGCCAAAGTTTTTGACCCAAATTAGGACTATCGAACCACAATTCCATGCTATAGATGGGTGCCACTTTAATAGAAACAACAACAACAACTAAGCCTTTTCCCATACTAGATGGGGTCGGCTACATGGATTCTTTGTTTTCATAGAGGTCTATCATGTGCCATGTTAACATTTAACTCACAATAAGCTAGATCATTCTTTGTTGTTTCTTTTCAACACTTTTGTGGTCGTCCTCTACCTCTTTTATATCATATGCCATATACAATTAATGAAGTAAATCAAATCTAGTTTTTCGTATCGTTCTTCTTTCTATATGTCCAAACCATTTTAAATGATATTCTCTCATTTTATCCTCTATTGGTGCCATTTCTAATTTGTTTCTAATAACCTCATTATGTATATGGTATTTTCTTGTATGACCACTCATCCATCTCAACATCTTCATTTCTGTCACATACATCTTTTGTACGTGTTATGATTAACTTCCCGACACTCAGAAGTCAGTACCATAAAACATGGCATGTCTAATTGTTGCTCTATAATATTTACCTTTTAACTTTAATGGTATATTCTTATCACAAAGAATATAGGATTCTTCTCTCCATTTTAACCAACCAGCATTAATTCTATGCAGTGTTGTCTGACGCGTGTCGTATCGCGTATCGCTGGGCTGCACGATACGGGCAAATCGTATCGCCCGTATCATACTTTAATATTAAAATAATACAAAATTAATTAAAAAATCAATAAAAATTAGTAAAAATTTGAAAAAAATCAAGAAAAGTCTGGTAATTGCTTTAAATTCATATAATGCAAAGTTTAGTACAGATTGAGCATTCAACATTGAACAATTGCATCTAAATTTACATATTTTGAATAAAAAAATGAAATACGTTTACATTTTATAAATTATAATCAGGATTATCAACTAAATAATCTTATCTTCTCCTTGCTGGAGATCCTCCTCCTCATCATCATCAGCAACACCTTCTGCCTAGAAATCAAATTCTTCATCTCCTTGATATTGTTGTTGCGCTCCTTCCAAATTAATCCATGCAATGTCTTATACAGTTAGGAGGGCATTTTCTTCACTGTCTTCTATAACCCAATCTTCTAATATATCAAAATTATCCAAACTTATTGGATCAAATTGGCTTTCTTGTCTATTTACTTTTTTTAATTGCCTACAACAAACAAAGATAAACAATTAGTAAATAATATTAACAATTGAAGTTAAACAATTTATTGAATTGAACATTTAAGTAATAGTAATACAACGTTACCTTTCACGAAGGCACATATTACAACGAATAAAAACTAAATCATTTAGTCTTTTATGTTCCAACCTGTTGCGCTTCTTTGTATGGATGTGTTAAAAAACACTCAAATTTCTTTCAAAACCTGTTACACTACAGGTTTGGCTCAAGACTCTTACTGCAAAATCTCTAAGGTTTGGATAATCAGTTCCAAACCTGTTTCACCAAACATCTATAGAAAAAGACAAAAATTAGAGACATAATCCACAGTAATATAAGATGCAACTTAAATATGAAAATAAATAATTTACTTGGACGCATCGTAGTGCGGTTTTGAATTGCTACAAGCAAACCCATCAAGTGAAGAGCATTATCATAAATCTCCATCTCTTGATGTATAGCATCTGCTATGCTCTCATCAGGGACTAATCTATCAATACAATCAATGATTCCTCGATTAACCTCACCGTCCCTTTTGAAGGTTGCTGAGTACGTGAATGATGGGTTTAGATAATAGGTTGTTGCATGAATAGGCTGATGCAATTGTTTATTCCATCTATTATCAATTATTTTTCACACGGGTACATATCTCTTTTTGCCATTAAAATTATTTCTGATGGCTTCTTTTGTCATAGATGGTTTCTCCTCGCTGTCAGCCAATATCAAAACTTTTATAAAGGATAGGTAATTCTCAACAATCTAACACATGCATTCCAAAATTAATTTCTGAAAACTCTCTGCAATCTCATTCAACTTTCTATTTCTTCTGTTCTGAGGCAACTCTGCAAATTATTGCCACTCATCTGAGGAGAACATTCTCTTCAATGCTTGCTTTTGTCTTACAATACTCTATACAAATAAGAAGTTTATTGCAAACCGAGTTGCAACTGTTTGAAGAAGCTCTGCACATTTTGTATATATTCTCGTCATAGACAAAACAAATGCATGGTTGTAAATGAATTTTGTAATATCTTGGCAACACTTAGTTGCTGCCTTTATTTCATCCATCTCACCAATGTCCTCAAGGATGAGATCTAAATAATGAGCTGCATATGGTGTCCAGTAGAAAGTCCCATAAATATCAGCTAACTCCTTCCCAATTGCTTTGTAGTTAGCCGCATTATTTGTAATCAATTGGACTACATTCCTTAGCCCAACCTCTTGTATAACCTTATCAAATTCTTCTCGTAGAATATCCGCAGTGTGCCTCTCCTCTGACATATCTAAAGATCTTAAAAATGTAAGTCATTTATGACAGTATAAAAGAAAGTTTAGGAAGGTCCTTCCTTGCCTATCTGTCCATCCATCAGCCATGATAGTGCAACCTGTCCTGGACTGATGTTAGCAATTGCATCTGCCATTGCTTGAAAATAAAAATTGTTTGCTGCATTGAATGGAATGCATGCATCATAAAACCATCTACCCACTGCAAGGTCTGCCTGATCATGCAACTATTTTGAAGCCATAGCAACATGAATTTCAGGTTGAGCACCACGTGTAGTAGTAGGAGGAAAAAATGAATGTATACTAGAAGAAGCTCTTCCTCTACTCCTTCCTAAACTTCCTCTTCTACCACCTCCAAAGTCTTCAGCAACCCTCTTTCTCCTGCTAGGTACTCGTGAACTGCTACTACCAATATCTGTTCTAGCATCTGAAGGCAAACTATTAGTGAATCCAAATCCAGTAGCATCATCATCTTCTTCAAACATCTCTAAATCTTCATTTTGTTGTCTCCTTTCATGGATACTCTCAATCGTCGGCAGACATTGTCATTTAATATCTTCTGGCAAACTTCTAACTTTGCATGTGCATGGAGCAACTTCTTTCCTAGTCCCTATTAGGTGGTGTTTTAACCGTGAAATTTCACCACTAACCACCCTCTCACAAAATAAACATTTGATCTTTAATCTGGAACCCTCAAATGGTGTATCCCACTGCCATGCCGGATTATCAGACTTAGAATGGGAGTCTCTAATAGCCCTTCCTACCATCTCAATTGAGTACTTTAATTCAATAGAAAACCTAAAAATAAAAGCACTTCGTAAATCCCCAATCGTTAAATAACACTCAAATAGAGTGTCTCCCACTTCATGAATGCAATAAAAATCATATCCACACACTTAATAACTTTATATTTTGTCATTTAAAAAAAGAAAAATACAAATAAACAAAAAAACAACAAATAAAAAGGAAAAAATGAAGAAAAACACTAAAAATATACCAAAATCTGAGATAGGAGGCTTGCACGGACACCGTAGAGCACGGTTTTGGAGCCTTGAACACAAAGGAGGCGAAGAATGTCAAATAGGAGGCTTGGAGAACTCGAAGAGAGAGAGGAAACCTGCGAAAATCGTGGGTTTCGGTTTGGCCAGTGACCCTTTATAAGGGTCATTGGGTGTATCGCACGATACGGTACGATAATTACCTATTTACGATACACTATGGTTTATCGTATTGTGGTGACCCACGATACGATACGGTGTGATACGGATAACACTGATTTTATGTGTAACATCTCCATAAATTCTTCCATCACTCTGAAAAATCGACCCTAGGTATTTAAAACTTTCTTTTTGAGGGATGTAATGTGTACCAATTTTAATTTTTATGTCCTATGAAGTAACCAAATGATCAAACTTACATTCCATATATTTTGTCTTTGTTCTACTAAGTCGAAAGCCTTTACTTTCTAATGTTTCTCTCCATAGTTTCAATTTTCTATTAACTTTTTCCTTAGACTCCTCCACTATCACAATGTCATCTGCAATTAACATACACCAAGGTACTTCATCTTGAATATATTTTGTTAACTCATAAATCACCATTAGAAATAAGTATGGACTTAAAGTTAATCCTTAATGTAACCCAATATTAACTTCAAAGAACTTTGTCATTCCTTCATGAGTCCTCACACATGTTTTTGCACCATCGTACTGTAAATTAGTGTTGATGATCGAAGGTTGATGCTCACGATGCAACTTCGACAAATCGCCAAGATTCCCAAGTCACCCGAGTATGGGTGTCAAACTTAAAATGTAGCAATCAAGAGAGCGAAAGCAAATCAAACACAAGGCAAAAGTTGTACGATGATATAATACTTTTATTGATGATAGAATATGGTATTTATAGAGTTTACAAAGTGTACATAGGAAGCAAGAAAGAGTGAGAGAAACTCATAAGGAGAGGGCTGCTGGCCCCTTGGCTAGCCACTAGCTGTTGGAGCCATCCAACGGTTGTGGCCAAGGCCAACCTTGGCCCTGTGCCTAGGATAGTTGTGGCCCGTGCCCTATTACATTACCCCCCCCCCCCCTCAAACATACGGGGTATATACTGAAAGTTTGTCCAGCAAAAATTGAAAACGAGTGGCCGAGAGAGATTTAGTTAAGAAGTCTGCTAGTTGCATCTCAGATGTGACATAACACAGTGTAATCTTCTTGTTCAAACATTCTTCATGAACAAAGTGGCAATCCATCTCGACATGCTTCGTCCTTTCATGGAAGGTGTTGTTGGAGGCAATGTACATGGCGCTTTTGTTGTCGCAATACATGATGGCAGGATGTTACAGAGTAACTCTCATGTCCCTTAAAATAGTTGTAATCCAGGAAATCTCCATCGCAGTAGTAACCATGGCTCGATATTCAGTTTCAGTGGATGAGAGTACCACTTTCTGTTGCTTTTTGCACTTCTAGGAGATAAGGGATTCACCTAGAAAAACACAAAAACCAGTCGTAGAGTGTATTATTTACATCTCCACCCCAATCAACATTCGTATATACAGATAAATCAGAAGACGAAGAGGAAGTTAAGAGAACCCCGTTGTTTGAAGTATTTCTAACATATCGAATGATGCGTAAAACAACACTCATATGAACAGAAGTTGGTGCCTGCTAAAATTGACTCGTTGTATGAACTGCATGAGAAATATGTGGTCTGGTAATAGTGAGATAGGTAAGAGCACCTATGAGTTGTCGGTACGGGGTGGGATCAACTAATTTTTTACTATCAGTGGATCTTAACTTGGTACCTAGAACTTCTGGTGTGTCTACTATTTTGTTATCTGTGAGACCAGACCTTTCAATCATATCATTTGCAAATTTTGTCTGAGACATAATATTTGGTCTGGTAATAGTGAGATAGGTAAGAACACCTACCTATGAGTTATCGGTACAGGGTGAGATCAACTAATTTTTCACTATCAGTGGATCTTAACTTGGTACCTAGAACTTTTGGTGTGTCTACTATTTTGTTATCTGTGAGACTAGACCTTTTAATGATATCATTTGCAAATTTTGTCTGAGACATAAAATACCCACAATTGTTTTTAGTAATTTCAATGCCTAAAAAATAATTAAGAAGGCTTAAGTCTTTCATGTCGAATTCTTGATGAAGATTACATTTAACCTCTGTAATTCCTGCTTTATCACTCCGAGTGATGATCATATCATCCACATACAATAGTAGAATAACAATACCTGATTCTATTTTGCGTACAAACAAGGCAGTGTCAGTATAACAAGTTGTAAAATTATGCAAATGCATGAATTTTTTGAATCGATCAAACCAAACCTTAGGAGCTTGTTTCAAACCATACAAGGCTTTTTGCAATTTAAGAGCATAACTATGAGGAACATTAAAACCAAGAGGAGGAGTCATATAAATTTTTCATTCAAATAATCATTCAGAAAAGCATTTTTAACGTTGATATATATCCCATTTCCTAATGGCACTATGGGTTATGAGAATTCTAATTGTGGTCATCCTAGCAATCGGGCCAAATGTTTCATCATAATCAATTCCATATTCTTGCGCATAACCCTTTGCAACCAGTCTGGCTTTATATCTCTCAATGTGACCATTGCTATGGGTTTTGATTTTGTAGACCCATCGACATCTAATAACCTTCTTATCCTTTGGTATGGGTGCAATTGTCCATGTCTGGGCTTTGTCTAGAGCGTTGAGTTCATCCTTCATAACCTCTTCCCATTCTGGAATACCTTTAGCTTGATGATAAAACTTGGGTTCTTTAACTTGATGAAGAGTTGCAATCAAGTTTTTGCGTTGGGGTTCAAAAGATTCATAAGAAACAAAACGTTGGGGAGGTTTTGAGATCCTAGGCTCTAGACATGTATCATTAGGTTATCTAAGACGTCTTGTATAATGTAAAGGAAAGGGTTCACCAATGGATTGGGAATCAACAGTTGTGTTCGGAACATCACTATTCTCAAGCGAATTATCCTGATGATCTACTGAGTCACAATCATCGTCTTCTTTTAGATATAAGAAATCTTGAAGTCTTTCATAATATGGAGACATATTATATAATTTTTCAAAAGGTGAAATATTTTCAAGATTGGATGAAGGCATTCTATTTATAAGATAAACTGCAGGAAGAGTAACTTCTGCCCATAAAAATTTAGGAACCTTACTGGCAATTAACATAGTTCGACATGTTTCTATAATATGTCTATGTTTTCTTTCAGCCAAGCCATTTTGTTGAGGAGTTTTGGTGCTTGACTTTTGATGAAAAATTTCATTTGATTCAATAAATTTTTGGAATTCATTTGACATGTATTCCCCTCCTGAATCCAATCTAAAAATCTTAATGGTGGCTCCAAATTGATTTTTGATCATGTTGCAAAAGATTATAAATTTTTCAAACACTTCTGATTTATGTTTCAAGAGATATATCCAGGTAAAGCGAGTAAAATCGTCTACAAATATCACATAGTATTGCACTTCTCCCTTAAAAACAACGGGCGCGGGGCCCCAAACATCCGAATGTATTAAATCAAAAGCTTTGTTCGGTACATAGTTTCTTTCTCTAAAAGGGAGATGATGTATTTTTCCAAGAATACATTGTTTACATTCAAACTTTGTTCTCTAATTTTTTTTATCAAGAGAATGTTACGTAATTTTTGTAAATCCAAATGCCCAAGTCTTTTATGCCAAAGAGTAGCATCTTGGCTACATTACACGACTCAAAATTTGGCATAACAAGATAATCCATTTTGTATAGTCCACTTTTTTTATGGCCTTGATCAATCACCTTCCTCGATAGGTGATCCTGCACCACACAATGTTTGGATGAGAAAATGACTATACAATCATTATCACATATTTGAGCAACCGAAAGTAAGTTCAAGTTAAGTTTAGGTATAAAGCTTACATTTTTTATTTTAAAATCTTTTTTTCAAAATTTTCTATTTTCTTAATTTAAATTTTTGTACTATCGACCGTAAACACATGTTTTCCAATAGTTTCATGAGATTAAATTAAGAAATTTTCACTATGTGTCATATGAAAAGAGGCACCCGAATCTAAAAACGAAGACATACCTTGAGAGGTGGATTGAGCATTCCCGAAGATGCTTGCTTTTTTCTTAAACATTTCTTCTATGTATGCCTTAATGTTGTTGGGCAAGACTCCTCCTTCTTTTTCTTTCACGCCTCCCACATTTTCAAACTTTTTTCGGAGAAGACGACAAGTGGTTTTGATATGCCCGCTTTCCTTGCAATAGTGACAAATGATGTTCTTGTTAGGCCACGGTCCCATGGGCTTCTTTGATGTTCATTCGACATTTTTCGCATGTGGAGGCTTGTAAGTCTTCAAGTTAGCTCCCGGTTTGGATGCGACAAGGACGGCTTCTTTGGCAAAAATCATATTTTTCAACCTTGTTTCCTCCATAACAAGGTCGGCAAAAAAATGAGCCTCCTCTAGGTCTAGGTTTTCTATGTATTAAATTTGATCTAATGTTTTCAAATTCATCTCTTAATCCACGCATAAACAAAAAGAAATATTGATTGTCCAAAAACTCTTTAAATTCTTATAATTTGTGAAGATTTTCAAATTTATCAAAGTTCTTTAGTTGGGTCCATAATTTCAAAAACTCATTGTGATAGTCTCTAATACTTAAATTTCCTTGTTTAAGTGTTATCATTCTTTCCATCAAATCAATTTGAAAAACAAAATAATCTTGAGAATGGAGTTTCTTTAAATATTCTCAAGTTTCAAATGCATTTTCGAAAGCACTAATTCTATTTCTAAGCTTCTCATCAACATTTTGGTAAATAATTCACGTAATTTTTGCATTCATCTTTTCCCATACTTTTAAGTCTTGCTTATATTTTTCATGAACTTTAATAATCTCATCATCGTTGAAACCATGAATATTCAAAATCGGTTCTTTTATGGTTCCATTAATGTAATCTTAAAAAATCTTTTGACAAAAAATATTTTTTCATGGTCCTAGCCCAACTTTGATAACATTTTGGGTCAAGGATACATCTAAACATCTCATTTTTGCTTTCCATTTTATGCAAAATCAAAAGATTTGGACTAACTTCAAGTTTTGTATGTTTTCTCGAAATTTACACTTGTGGCATGCTTCTCGATGCACTTGATTTCTTCAAGCCAAGGCTCTGATACCATGTAAATTATTGTTGATGATCGAAGGTTGATGCTCACGATGCAACTTTGATAAATCACCAAGATTCCCAAGTCACCCGAGTATGGGTGTCAAACTTCAGAAGGTAAAAGTTGTATAATGACAACATACTTTTATTGATGATAGAATAGGGTATTTATAGAGTTTACAAAGTGTACATAGGAAGCAATAAAGAGTGAGAGAAACTCATAAGGAGAGGGCTGCTGGTTGGCCCATTGGCCAGCCACTAGCCGTTGGGGCTCCAACGGTTGTGGCCCTGTGCCTGGGACATCCTACCGGTTTACCATTCTTCATATGTTTAAGAACCTCTTTAACTTCATTTCTTTTGAATACATGGGTAGAAATTGTGGTTTATATACTTTTCTGATTTGGCTAACTCTCTTAAGCTAATACTAACATCTTTATTTTCATTAAAAAGCTTATAAAAATAGTTTTTTCCGTCTATTTTTTATATCATCATTTCCACTTTAATGCACAACAAAATTTGGAACTACAAGCATCAAAAATTAATGTTCACTTTTCTTGAAACGCTGTACCAAACACAACCTTAAGATATTGAAAGTTCGACGTTTTTCTAGGAAAATTGAATGCATAAATTAAAAATCTAAAAGTTTCAAAAAGAAAATCAAATATGGTGAAAATTCACATTTAATCTTGTCCAAGTGTTATCCCATGGTGGAATTACACATATAACATAATAGTCAGATAATTATTCATATTTACCCAAGTATCATAAAGGACATCCATGAAAGGTGAGAGCTGGGAGACCATACACTTGTCTCCATATACGACTGTGCATCTGGGAGGGATCTGCCTAACCCCATCTTGCGTCTAATTCTTTTTATAGATAAAAGCAAATTACTTTTTGTGACAAATTTGTATGGGTTTTTCTTTCAGACTTTGAATATAAAGCAATACCATGCCTTGATACATTTTTAAAGCATCAAATAATTACATTGGATTTATAGACACTTAAATTAGAAGCGGCACGGAAATTTTATTTTTTTTGGCTTTAACATAAGAATTGATGTTTTATTAGAAATTTAACTTTAAAATACTTTAAATGAATTGAAATAGAGTGTATTTTCTCAAGTAAATTGAGAATAACATAATATAAATAAAATTAGGATATTTACTAAATGATATTATATGTAAAATAAACAACGGTACTACAGATAAGCCACTTCTTCACCAAACTAGGCGCCTTAGGGACTGAGGGTACCGAGGTGTCTAAGCATGCTTTAGCAGGCATTGTAGCATGCTATTAACAGCTAAAGATAGAAATACTAACTATGATGTACAAGAGGAGGAGTGGCATAGCTTTCTAATTGGAACTTGGTTGATAAAGTGGATACGAGAACCCTGAATATCCTTATAATAGGTAAAGGCTAATAAAGGTACCTTAATGCAAAGGTTATGCATACATACATGAGAATTAGGTCTTTGATATCTATCCATTTGGAAGATATAAATGTTTTACAAGGAAATTAATTGGAGGATGTCACCAAGAACTCTGAGAGAAGTCCAACTCATGGTTGCAGATTTGACCTTCATTTTTATTTCTCTAAATCTATTGGTAATGTAAAAGTTACTGTTACAGTTTAATCTTTATACAGCTTACATATAAAGGTGAACTCCAGCTTGACAGCCTCTGTTTTCTTAAGAGCTGTAGAAGGCTTGGAGCAAGCCCTATACTCTGAGGTGGAATGCGGTTATAAATTATATATTTAATTTAAGTAATTGATAACTACATTTGCATACTTTAAGCGTGATCTAAGAATTTTTTCCTTGTAAGCCCTTTGCATGCAGTTGCATTCTACATTCTTCCAGTTTGTAATCTTCTTGTTGTGGTACTTCTCATAGCGGTGCTGCTTTGCTTGTGGAGGCTGCAGATATGGGTGATCCTGATGCACAATATGAGCTTGCCTGTCGTTTACGAACAGAGGTCAATGTTTTCCTTCTTGATGTTTACTCAACTAGCAGAAAGCTTCTTTTGTTACGTCTGTTACTTTTATTCTCCTGACCATCCTCAGTTTGATATTATATGTTTCTGATGTCTTTTATTTAACATCTGAGTCGAAACAAATGGAAGGTATGTTGCAAAAGTTCTCTCAGGCAGAAGCATCCTCTTTGCATTTTTTTCTCCTTATGAGACCATTGCATTTGTTTCTAGCGGAGCTTCTACAAAACACTCATGCTTCTGTACATTCTTTCAGTTAGTAAGCTTCCAACTATCAACTTAGTACAGCACCACTACGAGAATGGAGATTCTTTGGCTTCAAAGCCTATTGAAAAGTCTAACAGGCACCGAGAAGAATTGTCGAAGAATGTTTTTGTGATAACAAACTACAATGCAAGTAACTGCAGATCTCATAAGTGGATCAATCACACTGTAATGTACCGCCAGTCTTTTAGAGAATAATTCGTGGGAGTCCAGCTACCATACATATTTTTTATGCATGGGTTAGCGTACTTCATCAAGTCATTTACCTCTGGCTTCTTTTGGTCTGAACTTTTGGTAATATCAAGTTAGAGAGAAACTAGGTAAAGCAGTATACATCAGAGACTTCTAACAATGATCTAAACTGGCGGTTAGCTCTCCCAGTGGTTAGTGAGCTAAGCACCCCCGGCCTCTCTCTATCTCTCTCTCTTGCATCTGGATGCATGTTTATGAGAAAATTATTATTTTGTAAACTGTGTTGGTTTAGCTAGTGAGTGAAGCTTGTATTTGGGCTTCACATTGGCAGTTGACATATGTTTTCCAACAGTCTACAGACCAAATTCATCATTCATTATATTCTTCAAATGTAAAGAATATGTTCAAAAATATATGGTGGAGGTGATGATGTATCTCACTTGTAAATAATACATCTTGTCCAGTAATTGGTTGTTGTCTTCTACATTAATCTACAGATGAAACGGAAGAATGTTCTTATTTGTTTGTTAACTTTCAAATGGCAGCATGACTTTATTCGAGCGGAGCAGCAAGGTTTCTGTTACTTACAGAAGGCTGTCGAGCAGGTAGTTATCATCTCAGCATGACAAATTTACTGCCATGAGACCATTCCTGAAGACAAGCTGAATATATTTTAGAAGATAGTGTCATCAAGGTTAGAAATTTGTAGGGTCCAACTAAAACGTGTGCATACGGAAGAGGCAGATCCATTATGGCTTTTCAAGAAAATCATAGTGGGGAATGTTTTTCTTTATGGGTCTCTTTGCATTTTCTGCAAGAGCTTTTTAGACTTGTTTACATAGTTTTGGTTTCTCACTTTCTCTATCGTCAACTTGCTATGCATTATTGTTAACTTTTTCTACTACTTTCTATGCACGTTCTCTTGATTTACCATCGTGATAAATTGTTTTATCTTTCTAATTTGTTGTATAGTTGATTTTTCCCTTTTTCTTTTATCTTTTTCATAATGTTTAGAATCTTCAAAAGGCAGAAAGATTCTTCTGTGATATGGTACAGTATGTTAAACAATCATCTGTATTCCTGACTCTTTCCAGATGGGTATGATGTACTCTTAGCAGCATTGCTTTTGAAGATACTAACATTTGTTTCTAGGGGCATGTTTAGGCATGAAGTAAGTTTGCGTACACACATACACATGTCTGTATGCATTCATGTACAAAAGATTGCTGATATTTGTTACCTTGAGACAAAAGTTGTGGCTGCATCCAAGTCTAAAGACATGGCTGTTAATTATTTAGTTATGCCAAATTTTCTCCCCCAGTTACATCCAGGTGCTTTATATCTCCTAGGAGCCATGCATTTGACTGGAGAATGGGTCAAGAAAGATACTGATTTAGCAGTTTGGTGTTTCCATAAAGCATCAGAAAAGGTAATTGCAATTGTTTTTAATTGGGAATTTAATGTATACATGTATGTGCATGTATTTATTCTATCATTTAAGCTGTGTCGGGTTCTTTCCATCTTTTAAACTGGCACATATTGCATGATAGAGGATTTATCTTAGGGCTCCATGCGGTGGTTATCTCCAGGGCATGTCTGCTCCCATTGGTGCTTCCACATGTAAAAGTTTCCTTTATGTGGAGCCTTTGAGTTGGATATGTTATGACACAGTACGAAAATGTGAAAAGAAAAGAAAAGGAAAATACCGTTAGTGACTAAGTGAATAATATCGGCAGATGACTAATATCAAAATAACAAGGCGGTTAATGTCATGGAAGTCATATTGGCAAAAAAAGCTTTCCTGTGGGCTACAGGGTTGGTTGGTTATCTTAGAAAAAACAGAGTAATCAGTACTGACTGAGTGAATCCGATCACCCATTCTCTACTGATAAAGCCTTTACATCTGGAGGCTACCCACCTTTTTCTGTCCACTAAAAACTGCACAAACAGCTCAAACTTGAAATATTATTCAAATTGAAAGCTTTTAAGTCGACCTACCTAGAAAAGCTCCCCTGGACTGCCTTTTCTGAAGTTGGGTTATGTTTGCTTCATCCTCGTTGAGTGGCACTTGCACGTGGAATCCAATGAATTTGTGCATGATTCTGAATCGTGCCACTGGGGAAACTATTCCAAACAGTTCAAAGCACATAAAATAGATGCTGCATCAATACTGTTGCATGAAACCCATTTAGCATGTTCACTTTTTATCCCATGACTTTCAGTCTTTCAGGCTTCTAAGTGTCTTCTGCCCCCAAATTAAAAAACAATGGCATCACACTATGTGAAGGTTGCCAGGATCATATTGAATGACATGTCCCCAAGTAACATGGAAAGAAACTCTATGTTATCATAATAACTTAAATTCACAAAACTGATAATATGGTTATCCTCATTCGGGAACGTGACTTGAAACTTTTTTCCCTGTGTATACCCCCTCTGAGATCCTAAAAATAAATGGTTATGTTTATGTTATAAAAGAATCTTTATTGATAATCGAAAAACAAATACTGAAGCAGCAGTCACATGCTTCATCACACTAGGGATTTTCTTCTTGGAGCACGTGCCTCCACTCTCCCTTAACCACACGGTTAGGGTTTCCTAGCCTAATCACTGAATAGATATAAGTGTTTATAACTTGAAAGACTAATCTACCCTTACATTAACACACAATTAATACACGTCAATTAAGAACACATTATGAACCCAAAAATACATAAACTAATCCAAACTTCTAACACTCCCTCTCAAGTTGGGCGAAAGATACTTTCAACTCCCAACTTGCCAAGAAAAGTCACAAGTCAACTTCTATTAACTGCCTTGGTGAGAATAACAACATAGTGGTCTGCAGATTTGACATAACTTAATTGAAATACTTGATTGATCACTTTCTCCCTTATGAAGTGATAGTCGATCTCATTGTGTTTTGTTTGTTCTTGATAAATAGGATTGGATGCAATCATTATTGCAGCTTTACTGTCACAATAGAGGAGAACTACACTATCTACCTCCACGCTTAACTCTTTCATAAGGGACTTTAAAATAGTCTCTAACACATCCCTTGGGCAATTGCTTTATATTCTGCTTGTGCACTAGATCTGGCAACAACTTGTTTTGCACTTTTCCACGAAACAATATTGCCCTCAATTAGTGCAATATACCCAAAAGTTGACTTTAAGTCATCTAGGGATGTAGTCCAGTATTCATATGAGAACACTTCAATATTAAGGTCCCTCTTATTACTATAAAAAATACCATAACGAGAAGTAGTCTTGAGATATTGCAATATATGATAAATTGCATCCATAAGCTTTTGATGGAGCATGCATACATTTGCTTACTATTTCCACTGCATATGCAATATCTGGACTTGTAATATAAAGATAAATTAATTACCCAACTAACCTTTCATATATGCCTACATCTTCATATTGTTCATCATCATGAAGATGTACTTTTTTTGTTAACTTTCATTGGGATATAACTCCTTTTGCAGCCTGTCATGTTTGTATCCTGAAGTAAGCCATAATATATTTCCTTTGAGTGAAGAACACACCCTTCCTTGAATACAAATATTTCAATCCCCATAAAATAGTGCAAGAAGCCCAAGTTTTTTAGATAAGATATGGTGTAGCTTTCCCTTGAGACCAATGATTTCTTAAGATCATCTCCTTTAATAATAATATCATCTACATAGACAATCAAGATAGATTTTTTTTTTCCTTTCTTAACGAATAAGGTATGATCATTCACACTTCTATAGTATCCCAAGCTCTTTACACTTTCACTAAAATTTTTAAATCAAGCTTTTAGAGATTGCTTGAGACCATAAGTAGCTTTATTCAATTTGCATACCTTACCCTTTAGTTTCTTATCATTAAATCTAGGGGATAGCTCCATATAAACCACTTTGTTAAGGGTCCCTTGGAGAAAAACATTTTTCAAATCTAAGTCACATATCCCAATATCTGTGTGCAACTAATCTCATAATAACTCTGATATATGTAAGTTTTGCAACTAAAGCAAATGTTTCAGTATGTCATTGCCATATGTCTGACTGTATCCCTTAGCTACTAGCCTTGCCTTGTAACATTCAAGACTTACAGAAGCTTTAAACTTAGTTGTGTAAATCCATATGTAGCCCACTGGTTTTATGTGTAGGCAAATCAATAATAGTCCAGGTATTATTTTTCTCGAGTGCATGTAATTCACTATTCGTAGCATTTTTTCACTGAAGGACTCAATTTGCTTCCTCCAAATTTTTAGTTATAGGATGCAGTTCGGCATTCATAACAAAATTCAGATATACTATAGTACGAGACATATTGAGAAATGGTATAGAGTATAAATTCTCTTAGCTTTATGAATAGCAATAGAGAGATCGGAATCAAAATCTATGGGAGGTCGTTGATATGAATTTGAAGAGAAATCTTTCATTACGTTAATTTGAGCATGGGGCGTCACCACTTTCCTTTCTCCATGAACATAAGCCTTGATATCCCTAGGGCCTCATTGAGATCAAATTCCATATCAATGGGGCTTATCAGAAGGATAGAAGTCAAACTAATCAATGGGTCTTATCGAAAGGACATAGACTCCTCCTTGAAAGAATAAATAAAGAATGGACTAAAAAAAGGTAACATCCAAAGACATGTACGTCGTTTGATGTATTGGATCATAACATTTATATTCCTGGGAATTAGAGTATTCAATGGCTCAAGGATCAAGTTTGTCTCAGTATATGTGAGTGGACATGAACATAGTAAGTACACTCAAAGATACAAGGCGGGATACAACAACAACAACAACAAAGCCTTTTTCCATACTAGACGGGGTCGGCTACATGGATTCTTTGTTTCCACAGATCCCTATCGTGTGCCATGTTAATAGTTAACTCACAATAAGCTAGATCATTCTTTATTGTTTCTTTCCAACACTTTTGTGCCCGTCCTCTACCTCTTTTAATACTTTTCAAATTTAGTTTTTCTAACCTTCTTAAAGGTTCTTCTTTTGATCTTCTTTCTATATGTCCAAACAATCTTAAATGATATTCTCTCATTTTATCCTCTATTGGTGTCACTCCTAATTTGTTTCTAATAACCTCATTATGTATACGGTCTTTTCTTGTATGACCACATTTTATCCTCTATTGGTGCCACTCCTAATTTGTTTCTAATAACCTCATTATGTATACGGTCTTTTCTTGTATGACCACTCATCTATCTCAACATCTTCATTTCTGTCATAGACATCTTTTGTACATGTTGATGATTAACTGCCCAACACTCGGAACCATAACATGGCATGCCTAATTATTGCTCTATAATATTTACCTTTTAACTTTAATGGTATCTTCTTATCACAAAGTATAGCTGATGAACCAACCAGCATTTATTCTATGCGTAACATCTCCATCAATTCTTCCATCACTCTGAAAAAGTGACCCTAGGTATTTAAAACTTTCCTTTTAGGGGATGCTATGTGTGCCAATTTTAATTTCTATGTCCTCTGAGGTAACCAAATGATCAAACTTACATTTCATATATTCTGTCTTTGTTCTACTAAGTCGGAGGCCTTTGCTTTCTAATGTTTCTCTCCATAGTTCCAATTTTCTATTAACTTTTTCCTTAGACTCCTCCACTAATACAATGTCATATGCAAATAACATACACCAAGGTACTTCATCTTGAATATGTTTTGTTAACTCATCCATCACCATTATAAATAAATATGGACTTAAAGTTGATCCTTGATGTAACCCAATATTAACTTCAAAGAAGTCTGTCGTTCCTTCACGAGTCCTTACACATGTTTTTGCACCATCATACATGTCTCTTATAAAGTTAATAAATGTCAATGGGATACCTCTTTTTTCCAAAGTTCTCCAAAGAACCTCCCTCGGTACCCTATCATAAGCTTTTTCTAGATCAATAAATATCATGTGAAGGTCTTTCTTTTTTGCTCTAAAATGTTCCATAAGACGTCTCAAAAGGTGAATTGCTTCAATAGTAGATCTGCCTAGCATGAATCCAAATTGGTTCTCAGTTGTACTTGACACTTGTCTTAACCTACGTTCGATAATTCTTTCCCATAATTTCATAGTATGGCTCATTAACTTGATACCTCGATAATTCGCACAATTTTAAATGTCTCCCTGGTTCTTATATATGGGTATAAGTGTACTTGCTCTCCATTCCTCAGGCATCTTTTGGTTTTTCCATATTTCATTAAATAGTCTTGTGAGCCAAGTGATTCCTATTTCTCCTAGTATTTTCCAAACTTCTATAGGAATATTATCTGGTCCTACCGATTTACCACCCTTCATATGTTTAAGAGCCTCTTTGACTTCATTCTTTTGAATACGTCGGTAGAAATTGTGGTTTATATACTTTTTTGATTTGGCTAGCTCTCCTAAGCTAATACTAACATCTTTATTTTTATTAAAAAGATTATAAAAATAGTTTTTCCATCTATTTCTTATCTAATCATTTGCCACTAGAATTTTTTAATCCTCGTCTTTGATGCATCTAACATAATTAAGATCTTTAGTTTTCTTATCTCTAACCCTAGCTATCCTAAAAATATCTCTTTCACCCTCTTTTGAGTTGAGTTTTTTATATAAGTCCTCCCAAATTTTAGCTTTTGCTTAACTCACGGCCTTTTTCGCTTCCTTCTTTGCTTTCTTATAAGCCTCTAAAGTTTCACTCCACCACCAAGCTTCTTTTTGTGAAACTTTAGATACCCCTAACACAACTTTTACAAGTTACTAGTGAAACTTTAGAGGCTTATAACAAAGCAAAGAAGGAAGCGAAAAAGGCCGTGAGTGAAGCAAAAGCTAAAATTTGGGAGGGAACTTATATAAAAAAACTCAACTTTAAAGAGGGTGAAAGAGATATTTTTAGGATAGCTAGGGTTAGAGATAAGAAAACTAAAGATCTTAATTATAGCCATATTTGCCTTGATTTTATTTTATACTGCTTCACTCTACCACCAAGCTTCTTTTTGTGCTGGTACACCTCCCTTAGATACTCCTAACACATCTTTCGCCACTTTCCTAATATGTATAGCCATATTGTTCCACATATCACAGGGTGTACCAACATAATTCCAAACATCTCCTTGAAGGACTTTCTGTTTAAATATATCTTCTTTCTCGCTTTTGAGGTTCCGCCATTTATTCCGAATAACTCGATGCACTCTTTTCTTCTTTGTTCATTTTTTTATTTGTAAATCCATAACTAAAAGTCGATGTTGGGTGGTTAAGCTTTCTCCTGGAATTACCTTGCAATCTTTACAACACACTCTATCTTTTTTTCTACAAATAAATTAATCAATTTGTGTTTGTGATAAGACACTCTTATAAGTAATTAAATGTTCATCTCGTTTTTTGAAGATTGTATTGACTATAAAGAGATAAAATGCCATAGCAAAATTTAAAATCTCCATACCTTCCTCATTTATATCCTGAAAACCAAAGTTTCCATGAATCCCTTGATATCCTAATGCCTCTTTTCCAACATGGCCATTTAAGTCTCCTCCTAAACAAATCATCTCCCTTTGTGGAATCTTTTGAATCACCTTTATCTAACTCTTCCCAAAAAGCTGTCTTTATACTATCTTCTAGTCCTACTTGGAGTGCGTAAGCACAAACTATATTCAAAACCTTTGCTCCTAACACTAATTACAACGTCATGATTCGGTCACCGTATCGTTGTATGTCTACTACACTATCCTTTAAATCTTTATTTATGATAATACCAACTCCGTTTCGAGCCTTTTCTTTACTTGAGTACCATAAGTTAAAACCAGTATCCTCTATCTCCTTCTAAGTAGTTAATAGCGCGCTATAGCGTATTAGCGGCCAGAGAACCGCTATATCGTTGGAAGATTAGCGGGCGACCTTCTTGGCCGCTAATAGCGGCGCTATGACCGCTATATCGGTCTGCTACAAGATGGTTTATCAATTTTTATTTTGTTATATTTTGACTTGATTTACTTGCACACGTTGATAAATACTTATTTTGTTGTTTGTTTATTTGTATAATGGTTTATCATAATAGCTAAAAGATGTATTTTCAAAATAATAATGTATATCTCATCATGTATTTTACCAGTCGAAGCTATGTTAGTGTCCTATAAAGGGATACATATGGTGTCTCTTGGAGATGTGAAAAGTCATTTGAGTAAACATGTTAGCTTATTTTGTTATATTTTGACTTGATTTACTTCCAAAGGTTGATAAATGCTTATTTTGTTGTCTGCTTATTTGTATAATAGTTTATCATAATAGCTAAAAGATGTATTTTAAAAATAATAATGTATATCTCATCAAGCATTGTATCTGTCGAAGCTATGTTAGTGTCCTACAAAGGGATACATATGGTGACTCTTGGAGATGTGAAAAGTCATTTGAGTAAACATGTTAAATGAATAAAATGGTCATAACAAAACCTCTACATGGGGAGGTAGTATGCCAAATTGAAGTATGAGATCTTAGCCCTAATTTATAATATATATTAGTTTCTTTTACTTATTTTGCCTAATGTATAGAATAATTTGGTTACATTTATGTTTTTGTTTTAAATATAAGTTTAACAATTCAATATGCATATGCTACGTGAAATTTATTGTTTGTCTTCTTAAATTTGTTTATTTAGTTTGATAAAGTAGTAGTTATGTGTTTCTTGATATTTCTTAGAAATGAGTAATCCATTATATATATAATTATTTAATCATAAATAAAAGTGTACCGCTAAATCCGCTATATCCCCGCTACCGCTATATTAGGGTCAACCGCTAACAGCCCGCTAACCGCTATTGATAACATAGATCTCCTTTGCTTTTTCTCCAACCCATTTTGTCTCTTGTAAACATAGAATATGAATCTTTCTCCGAATCATAGTACCTACCACCTCCATTAGCTTACCGGATAATGTTTCAATATTCCAAGAACCAATACGAATCTTATTATCTAAGACTACTTCCTTACCCCCCGCATCCATCCATAATCAAAATGCGAAGACCCTCTCTTAAAATTTTTCACTACATTCGGATGGCAATATAGCGGGACTAACTTCTTTACCCACACCCGTCCATGATGTGGGAACCCTCTCTGCAATTGATTCACTACATTCAGGCGAAAATGTAGTGACCCTTGCTTCCTTATTACTGCATTCGGGCTCTGCAGCACATCGCTAGGCGGGGACGCTCCAAAACAATGCTCATAATTTTTGTAATCCATGTTATAAAAATCCGACGAAGTTTTACGTTGGCTGTCGGAAGCCTAACACAACCCTCCTCCTTTATCCGGGCTTGGGACCGACAATGCAAGGGTGATCCCTTATATGGGCGGAGTTATACAAGGCGGGATATGAACAATTTATTCTCGGGAATAATAATTTTCTATGGAAATTTATCATAGAGTACATATCTTGTTATTTTATTAATAAGGTAAATTGAAGTCAGTAATTCTTCTCCCCAATAATACTTAAGAGCATTACATCTAATAACTAAGGTATAAGATGTGTTTATTGTTCCTTTCTGCAACACCATTTTGTTGAAGAGTATTTGAGCAAGATGTTTGATGCATAATTTTATACTTACAAAGGTAGTTATATCGTCGACTTGACATGTATTCTCTACTATTATCATAACAAAAAATTCTTAGAGAAGCATGAAAATGGGTTTCAATTAATTTATGAATAACTAGTTATCCGCCAGGTTGGACTAAACTCCGCCCATGTAAGGGATCACCCTTACATTGTCGGTCCCAAGCCCGGATAAAGGAGGAGGGTTGTGTTAGGCTTCCATCAGCCAGCGTAAAACTTTGTGAGATTTTTATACCATGGATTACACAAATTAAGAGCATTGCTTTGGGGCGTCCCCGCCTAGCGACGCGCTGCAGAGCCTGAATGCAGTGATAAGTAAGCAAGGGCCACTACATTTTCGCCCGGATGTAGTGAATCAATTGCAGAGAATGTTCCCATATCATGGACGGGTGTGGATAAAGAAGTTAGTCCCGCTACATTGCCGCCCGAATGTAGTGAATAATTTACAAAGAGGGTATTCGCTTTTTCAATATAGATGGATGCAGGGAGTCTCTGCACACATTGCATCCCCCAAAAGGAAAGTTTTAAATACCTAGGGTCAATTTTTCAGAGTGATGGAAGAATTGATGGAGATGTTACGCATAGAATTAATGCTGGTTGGTTAAAATGGAGAGGAGCATATGGTATTCTTTGTGATAAGAAGATACCATTAAAGTTAAAAGGTAAATATTATAGAGCATCAATTAGGCCTGCCATATTTTATGGTTCTGAGTGTTGGGCAGTTAATCATCAATACATACAAAAGATGTATGTGACATAAATGAATATGTTGAGATAGATGAGTGGTCATACTAGAAAAAACCGTATACATAATGAGGTTATTAGAAACAAATTAGGAGTGACACCAATAGAGGATAAAATGAGAGAATATCATTTAAGATGGTTTAGACGTATAGAAAGAAGATCAAAAGAAGAACCTTTAAGAAGGTATGAAAAACTAAATTTAGAAAGTATTAAAAGAGGTAGAGGATGACCACAAAAGTGTTGGAAAGAAATAATAAAGAATGATCTAGCTTATTGTGAGTTAACTGCGAACATGACACACAACAGGGATATGTGGAAACAAAGAATCCATGTAGTCGATCCCGTCTACTATGGGAAAAGGCTTAGTTGTTGTTGTATTGGTTCTTGGAATATCGAAACATTATCCAGTAAGCTAATGGGGGTGGTAGATACTATGATTCGGAGAAGGATTCATATTCTATGTTTATAAGAGACAAAGTGGATTTGAGAAAAAGCAAAGGAGATAGAGGATACCGGTTTTAAATTATCGTACTCAGGTAAGGAAAAGGCTCGAAACGGAGTTGGTATTATCATAAATAAAGATTTAAAGGATAGTGTAGTAGACATACAACGATATGATGATCGAATCATGACGTTGAAATTAGTGTTAGGAGTAGAGGTTTTGAATATAGTTTGTGCTTACGCACCCCAAGTAGGACTAGAAGATAGTATAAAGACAACTTTTTGGGAAGAGTTAGATAAGGTGATTTAAAGAATTCTATAAAGAGAGATGATTTGTTTAGGAGGAGACTTAAATGGACATGTCGGTAAAGAGGCATTAGGATATCAAGGTATTCATGGAAACTTTGGTTTTGGGAATATAAATGAGGAAGGTAGGGAGATTTTAAATTTTGCTATGGCATTTGATATCTTTGTATTCAATACAATCTTCAAAAAACGAGATAAACATTTAATTACTTATAAGAGTGGCTTATCACAAACACAAATTGATTACTTTATTTATAGAAAAAAAGATAGAGCGTGTTATAAAGATTGCAAGGTAATTTCAATAGAAAGCTTAACCACCCAACATTGACTTTTTGTTATGGATTTACAAATAAAAAAATAGACAAAGAAGAAAAGAGTGCATCGAAGCTATTCAGACTAAATGGTGGAACCTCAAAAGCGAGAAAGAAGATATATTTAAACAGAAAGTCCTTCAAGGAGATGTTTGGAATTATGTTGGTATACCTTGTGATATGTAGAATAATATGGCTATACATATTAGGAAAGCGGCGAAAGATGTATTACGTGAATTTAAGGGTGGTGTACCGGCACAAAAAGAAGCTTGGTGGTGGAGTGAAGTAGTGCAAAATAAAATCAAGGCAAAGTGAGCATGCTACAAATTACATTATGCTAAGAAAACTAGTGAAACTTTAGAAGCTTATAAGAAAGCAAAGAAGGAAGCGAAAATTGCCGTCAATGAAGCAAAAGCTAAAATTTGGAAGGATTTATATAAAAAACTCAACTCAAAAGAGTGTAAAGAGATATTTTTAGGATAGTTAGGGCTAGAGATAAGAAAACTAAAGATCTTAATTATGTTAGATGCATCAAAGATGAGGATGAAAAAATTCTATTGTCAAATGATGATATAAGAAATAGATGGAAAAACTATTTTATAAACTTTTTAATGAAAATAAAGATGTTAGTATTAGCTTAGGAGAGTTAGCCAAATCAAAAAAGTATATAAACCACAATTTCTACTGACGTATTCAAAAGAATGAAGTCAAAGAGGCTCTTAAACATATGAAGGGTGGTAAACTATTTTTATAAACTTTTTAATGAAAATAAAGATGTTAGTATTAGCTTAGGAGAGTTAGCCAAATCAGAAAAGTATATAAACCATAATTTCTACCGATGTATTCAAAATAATGAAGTCAAAGAGGCTCTTAAACATATGAAGCGTGGTAAATCCGTAGACCAGACAATATTCCTATAGAAGTTTGAAAAATATTAGGAGAAATAGGAATCACTTGGCTCATAAGTCTATTTAATGAAATTTAGAGAAACCAAAAGATGGCCGAGGAATAGAGAATGAGTACACTTATACCCATATATAAGAACAAGGGAGGCATTCATAATTGTGCGAATTATTGAGGTATCAAGTTAATGAGCCATACTATGAAATTATGGGAAAGAATTATCGAACGTAGGTTAAGACAAGTACAACAGAGAACCAATTTGGATTCATCCCAGACATAGATATTGTTGATGCGATTCACCTTTTGAGACGTCTTATGGAACATTTTAGAGCAAAAAAAAAACCTTCACATGATATTTATTGATGTAGAAAAAACTTACGATAGGGTACCGAGGGAGGTTCTTTGAAGAACCTTGAAAAAAAGAGGTATCCTATTGACATACATTAACCTTATAAGATACATGTACGATGGTGCAAAAACATGTGTTAGGACTGATGAAGGAATAACAAACTTCTTTGGAGTTAATATTAGGTTACATCAAGGATCAACATTAAGTCCATACTTATTTATAATGGTGATTGATGAGTTAACAAAACATATTAAGATGCAGTACCTTGGTGAATGTTATTTGGAGATGATATTGTGTTAGTGGAGGAGTCTAAGGAAAAAGTTAATAGAAAATTGGAACTATTGAGAGAAACATTAGAAAGCAGAGGCCTCCGACTAAGTAGAACCAGTGCGTATCGTATCGTGTATCGCTGGGCTCTACGATACGGGCGTATCGTATCGTATCGTATCATACTTTAATATTAAAATAATATAAAAATTAATTAAAAATCAATAAAAATTAGTAAAAAATTGGAAAAAATCGAAAAAAATCAGGAAAAATCTGATAATTGCTTTAAATTCATATAATGTAAGTTTAGTACAGATTGAGCATTCAACATTGAACAATTGCATCCAAATTTACATATTTTGAATCCAAAAAATAAAATACAGACACAGTTTACACTACAGTTACATATAATGTTACATTTTACAAATTATAATCAGGATCATCAACTAAATAATCTTCATCTTCTCCTTGTTGCAGATCCTCATCATCATCATCAGCCATGCCCACACCTTCTTCTTCAAAATCAAATTCTTCATCTCCATAATGTTGTGCTCCTTCCTTCTGTTAGGAGGGTATTTTCTTCAGTGTCTTCTATAACTCAATCTTCTAATATATCAAAATTATCCAAACTTATTGGATCGAACTGACTTTCTTCTCTATTTACTTTTTTTAATTGCCTACGACACAAATAAGGATAAACAATTAGTAAGTAATATTAACAATTGAAAACTGAAGTTAAACAATATTGAATTGAAAATTTGAAAGTAATAGTAAGACAACATTACCTTTCATGAAGGCGCATGTTATAACGAATATAAAGCAAATCATTAAGTCTTTTGTGTTCCAACCTGTTGCGCTTTTTTGTACGGATGTGTTAAAAAACACTCCAAATTCTTTTACAACCTATTGCACTACAGGTTTGGCTTAAGACTCTGACTGCAAAATCTCTAAGGTTTGGACAATCACTTCCAAACCTGTTCCACCAAACATCTGTAAAAAAATACAAACATTAGAGACATAATAATCCACAGTAACGTAAGATGCAATTTAAATATGAAAATAAACAATTTACCTGGACACATCGTAGTGCGGTTGCGAATTGCAATAGGCAAACCCATCAAGTGAAGAGCATTATCATATATCTCCATCTTTCGATGTATCGCATCTGCTATGCTCTCATCAGGGATTAATCTGTCGATACAATCAATGATTCCTCGATTAACCTCACCGTTCCTTTTGAAGGTTCTTGAGTACCTGAATGATGGGTTTAGATAATATGATGCTGCATGAATAGGCTGATGCAATTGTTTATTCCATCTACTATCTATTATTTTCCACACGGGCACATAATATCTATTTTTTCCATTAAAATTATTTATGATGGCTTCTTTTGCCCTATCCATGGCTTCATAAAGGTAGCCCATAGATGGTTTCTCCTCGCTATCAGCTAATCTCAAAACTTTCACTAAAGGACAAGTAATTTTCAATAATCTGACACATGCATTCCAAAATGAACTTCTAAAAACTGTTTCTGCAATCTCATTCAACTTTCTATTTGTTCTGTTCTTAGGCAACTTTGCAAATTGTTGTCACTCATCTGAAGAGAACATTCTCTTCAAAGCTTGCTTCTGTCTCACAATACTTTGTACAGATAAGAAGTTTGTTGCGAATCGAGTTAACTGTGCGAAGAAGCTCTGTACCTTCTGTATATCAACTCATCATACACAAAACAAAGGCATGGTTGTAAATGAATTTTGTAATATCTTGGCAACACTCAGTTGCTGCCTTTATTTCATCCATCTCACCAATGTCCTCGAGAATGAGATCTAAACAATGGGTTGCACATGGTGTCCACTAGAAAGTCCCATAAATATCAGCTAACTCCTTCCCAGCTGCTTTGTAGTTAGCTGCATTATCTGTAATCAATTGGACCACATTCTGCAGCCCAACCTCCTGTATAATCTAATCAAATTCTTCTCGTAGGATCTCTGTAGTGTGCCTCTCCTCTGACATGTCTAGAGGTCTCAAAAACATGAGTCCTTTAGGACAATATATAAGAAAGTTTAGCAATGTCCTTCCTCGCCTATCGGTCCATCCATCTGTCATAATAGTGCATCCTGTTTCCTTCCACGACCGTCTCAAAGTCGAATAGTATTGCTGCACTTCAATTACGGTCTGATCTAATATCTTCCCTCTCAACTTCTGATAAGAGGGATCTTATATCTAGGACTAATGTTTGCAATTGCATCTGCCATTGCTTGAAAATGAAAACTGTTTGCTGCATTAAATGGAATGCATGCATCATAAAACCATCTTCCCACTGCAAGGTCTACCTGATCATGCAGTTGTTCTCAAGCCATAGCAGCACGAATTCCTGGTTGAGCACCAGGTGTAGTGGAAGGAGGAAAGAACGAATGTATACTAGAAGAAGAAGCCCTTCCTCTACTCCTTCCTGAACTTCCTCTTCTGCCACTTCCAAAGTCTTAAGCTGCAACCCTCTTTCCTCTAGTAGGTGCTCGTGAACTGCTACTACCAATCTCTATTCTAGCATCTGAAGGCAAACTATCAGTGAATCCAAATCCAGTGGCAGTAGCATCATCAACTTCTTCATACATCTGAAAATCATCCTTTTGTTGTCTCCGTTCTTATATGTTCTCAATCATCTGCAAGCATTGCCATTTAATACCTTCTGGCAAACTTCTAACTCTGCCTGTGCATGGAGCAACTTCTTTCCAGGTTCCTGCTAGGTGGTGTTTCAACCTTGAAATTCCACCACTAACCACCTTTTCACAAAATAAGCATATGATTTTTAACCTTAAACCCTCAACTGCTATACCCCACTGCCATGTTGGATCATCAGACTTTGAATGAGAGTCTCTACCACCCCTTCCTTACATCTCAATGGAGTACTTTAATTAAAAAAGACCTGAAAATAAAAGTACTTCGTAAATCCCCCAATCTTCAAATAACACTCAAATCGAGTGTCTCCCACTTCATGAATGCAATAAAAATCGTATACATACACTTAATAACTTCATATTTTGTCATTAAAAAAAAAACTGAAATAACACAAAAAACAACAAATATAAAGGGAAAAAATGGAAAAAATATTAAAAATATACCAAAATCTGAGTTTGGAGGCTTGCACGGACATCGTAGGGCACGATTTTGGAGCTTTGAACACTAAAGAGGCAAAAACCGGCTCTTAGGGAGCTTGAGGAACAAGAGGAGAGAGGAAACTCGCGAAAAATCACGGGTTTCTGTTGGCCCAAGACCCTTTATAAGGGTCCCAGGGCGTATCGCACGATACGGTGCGATACTCTGGGTTTCACGATACGGGCCCCCTTATCGTATCGTGGCCCACGATACGATACGTACGATACGGTGCGATACGGATAACACTGAGTGGAACAAAGACAAAATATATGGAATGTAAGTTTGATCATTTGGCTACTTCAAAGGACATAGAAATTAAAATTGGCACACATTGGATCCCCCAAAAGAAAAGTTTTAAATACCTAGGGTCAATTTTGCAGAGTGATGGAAGAATTGATGGAGATGTTACGCATAAAATTAATGCTGGTTGGTTAAAATGGAGAGGAGCATAAGAAGATACCATTAAAGTTAAAAAGTAAATATTATAGAGCAGTAATTAGACCTGCCATGTTTTATGGTTCTGAGTGTTGGGTAGTTAATCATCAACATGTACAAAAGATGTCTGTGACATAAATGAAGATGTTGAGATGGATGAGTGGTTATACAAGAAAAGACAGTATACATAATGAGGTTATTAGAAACAAATTAGGAGTGACACCAATAGAGGATAAAATGAGAGAATATCATTTAATATGGTTTGGACATATAGAAAGAAGATCAAAAGAACCTATAAGAAGGTATGAAAAACTAAATTTGGAAAGTATTAAAAGAGGTAGAGGACGACCACAAAAGTGTTGGAAAGAAACAATAAAGAATGATCTAGCTTATTGTGAGTTAACTCCTAACATGGCTCATGATAGGGCTCTGTGGAAACAAAGAATCCATGTAGCCGACCCTGTCTAGTATGGGAAAGGCTTAGTTGTTGTTGTTGTAGTAGTAGTAGAAAGATTACACAAATGGTTAATGTAATATGCTTAAACAAGGGAATTCAAGCATTAGAGATTATCATAATGAGTTTTCGGAATTATGGACTCAACTTAGGAGTTTTGATAAATTTGGAAAACTTAAAAAATTGGATGAATTTCAAGAGTTTTTAAATAATCAATATTTCTTTTTGTTTATGCGTGGGTTAAGAGATGAATTTGAAAACATTAGATCAAATTTAATACATAGAAAACCTAGACCTAGAGGAGACTCTTTTTTGGCCGATCTTGTTATAGAAGAAACAAGATTGAAAAGTATTAATGTTGCAAAAGAAGTCATTCTTGCCGCCTCCAAACCGGGAGCTAACACGAAGACATACAATCCCCCACATGAGAAAAATCTCGAAGGAACAACCAAGAAACCTATGGGACCGTGGCCAACCAAGGACACCATATGCCATTATATGACTCCTCCTGGTTTTAATGTTCCTCATGGTGATGCTCTTAAATTGCAAAAAGCTTTGTATTGTCTGAAACAAGCTCCCAAGGCTTGGTTTGATCGATTTGAAAAATTCATGCATTTGCATAATTTTATAACATGTTACACTGACACTGCTTTGTTTGTACGAAAGACAGAAACATGTATTGTTATTTTGCTAGTGTATGTGGATGATATGATCATCACTGGGAGTGATGAAGCATGGATTGAACAGGTTAAACATAATCTTCACCAAGAGTTTGACATGAAAGACTTAGGCCTCCTTAACTATTTTTTGGGCATTGAATTTACTAGAAACAGTTGTGGGTATTTTATGTCCCAGACTAAATTTGCAAATGATATCGTTAAAAGGTCTGGTCTCACAGACAACAAAATAGTGGACACTCCAGAAGTTCTAGGTACCAAGTTAAGATCCATTGAGTGTGAAAAATTAGCTGATCCCACCCCATACAAACAACTCATAGGTGCTCTTACCTATCTCACTATTACCAGACCAGATATCTCTTATGCAGTTCATACAACCAGTCAATTTCAGCAAACACCAACTTCTGTTCGTATGAGTACAATTTTGCGTATTATTCGATATGTCAGAAATTCTTCTAACAAGGGGGTTTTCTTAACTTCTTCTTCGTATTTGGATTTATCTGTGTATACGGATGGTGACTGGGGTGGAGATGTCAAAAACAGACACTCTACGACTGACTTTTGTGTTTTTTTAGGTGAATCACTTATCTCTTGAAAGTGTAAGAAGCAATAGAAAGTAAGTGTCGCTCTCATCCATTGAAGCTGAATATCGAGCCATCGCTACTGCGGCTACGGAGATCTCTTGGATTACAACTATTCTCGATGATATGGGAGTTACTTTGCAACATCCTGCCACTATGTATTGTGACAATAAAAGCACCATGCACATTGCTTCCAACAACACCTTCCATGAAAGGACGAAGCACATTGAGATGGATTGCCATTTTGTTCGTGAAGAATGTTTGAACAAGAAGATAACCTTGTGTTATTTTACACCGTAAGAATGTTTGAACAAGAAGATAACCTTGTGTTAATGTAATAAGTGGCACGGGCCTGTATGGCCCGTGCACTATTTTGGTATGGCACAGGGCTACTAGGGCCTTGGCCATAGCCGTTGGACTCCAACGGCTAGTGTTGGCCGGCCAACACTTTTCCATTCTTTGCTCCTTTTTGTTGCCTCTTACGTAGATATGTATACCCCATAAATACTTCACTACCTCATGAATAAAGTATGCTGTCTTTGCACAACTTTTGTTTGGAGTTTGTCTTGCTTCCGCATTCTTATTGAGATATTTGTGTGTGACATCCATATTTGGATTGTTTGAGTTCTTGGCACTTTGACAAATTGTTTCGTGGACGATTCGACCTTCTATTATCAACAACAATTTACACAAACTTTGTCTTTGTTTCCGTTAAATAGACAATAGTAAATGAAGTACAATAATCTATGAAAGATAGAAACTATTTATGACCACTAAGAGAGGCAACGAGACTAAAACCCCAAACATCAATGGATCAATTCAAAAGGACTTGACATTCTAGACTAACTACTAAGGTAAGAGACACGGTGATGTTTTGTTTTTTTGACAAACATCACGGATAACATGATTGGACTAAAGAGGAATGCTAGGAATCACATGTTTGATCCTTGACACTAGCAAATGTCCCAAATGATCATGACACAATTTGATTTTTGTTTCAGTTGTAGTCATGGTTGAAGGAGTGCAAGGAAAAGATTTCACCAATAAGTCTTTAATGATGTATAACCCTTTTTTTAAGCTACCATGACCAATGGTTCTTCTTGTTTTGATATCCTTAAAGACACATAAGAAGGAGAGAATATAATTGAGCGGTTGAGATGCTTGGTTAAAGAACTTACTGATAACAAGTTTATAGAAAAACTAGTGACATGAAATACGGAGGAGAAATGAAATAATGAAGTTTGAGTACTTCTCTTTCCCATCATGAATGTATGAGATCCATCAACCAATCTAGTGGGCTCCTTGTTATAAAGGAGTTGATAATTAGATAAACAAGCTTTGTCTTCGAGCATATGATCAGTTGCACCTTAATCTACAACTCATATTTGAGATACATAGGAAGCAAAATTACCTTTCACCACGTATGAAGTCTAAGTTATTGTGGCCTAGGATTCTGAGGTGCACCTGAATCTACAACCCATATTTGAGATACTGAGGAAGTAGAATTACCTTTCACCATGTATGAAGTCTAAGTTATCGTGGCCTAGTTTTTTGAGGTGTATTGTAACTCCAAGCCTTCTATACGCTTCAGAAGTTTTGTAATAGTCCCTATATTTTTACTTTTTGGTGAAGTCTTCAGCATATTAACGTAGTGCCCCTTATTTTTTACAATGGCTTACCAATCAAATATCATCATTGATCCTTTGTGTGGAGATTCTTACTAAAGTGAGAACATTTCAAGTTTTCCTTTTCGTCACTAGAGGGGCCCACGGCCTCTACCACAAGTATTGTATCCTCCTCTCCCACAATATGGTTGATACTTATTTTTTCCAAGAATTACAGTTTTATCGAGATCTTCTTCTTTGAGTCCTCTTCTATCTTTCTCTCTAAGAAGTAAAGAGTAAACTATACTAAGAGAGAATTCTTCTCTTCCTATAATATTGACTTTAATGGCTTTATAATCAGAAGCGACTCTCTATAATAGATTACATACTTTGTGTTTTTCAGTTTTTTTACTTCTTTCTTTAGAGCATGCAAAACACTTGACATTAGTATATAATTACAGTTCATCCCACAGTCTATGAAGATATGCATGATATTCACTAATGGTCTGAGTTTCCTTTCTGCATTTTCTAATTTTCTCCAGAATCTCATTTTTGGCAATATTTTTCTGATAGAATAAGCCTCAAATATAACCCTCCAAATATCGGTTGTAGAATCTAAATACATGAAAGTTCTTCATATGAAAGGAACCATAGACTGTAGCAATCATGAGGGCACTAGTGTATCATCCTTTCTCCATTTTAAATAAGTCAGGCTGCCTTCATCAGGTCGTGGCTGAGTGCATCTGAGGTACTCTCATCAACCTCTTGCTAAAACAACCCGTTCTTGGCCCATTCTAAATAATTTTTCCCATTTAGTTTCACATTTGTAACTTGAAAAGGTTCCAATCTGTCTCGTGATTGTCTTTCGAAAAACTGATGTAAACCTTTCATATGTTTACCTATATTTGCAGAACTAAACAGCCACACAATCTGTAGTACTTAAAGCAACACTACAACACAATTTGCTTCTTTCATGGTTGTTGTGCGTAGTATGATTTCAGTCCACCACGACACCTAGCAATGGAACAACTGCAGTCTGCTGGTCACAAACAACAATAGGTGACTGGCTCTCATATAGCCCGCACTTGCTTTGCCTCCACAAGAACAGCAGTCGCAATACCCAACTCCTTTTTTTTCTTCTGTGATGATTAACTGCTAATACTTGGTAGCACACTACCCATAGAGACACCAAAGAAAACATAATTTTTGGTGTTTAATTGCTCTGATACCATGTTATAACAGAATCTTTATTGATATTCAAAAAATAAATACTGAAGCAACAGTCACCTGCTTCATCACACGGGGGATTTTCTTCTTGGAGCACATGCCTCCACTCTCCCTTAACCACACGGTTAGAGTTTCCTAGCCTAATCACAGAATATATACAAGTGTTTTATAACTTTGAAAGACTAATCTATCCTTCCATTAACACATCATTTAGGAACAGAAACTGATCCAAACTTCTTCTAACAGTTTAAGCAATTCTTATTCACTTATGAAGTGGATAAATAGTAGTTCCCAGAATGCTGTGATATGTCTCTACTGTATGTTCACACTAATTGTCGAATTTGTGTTAGTGGCATGTAGATGAGGTCACAGTAGATTGATGCCTAATGCTATTGAAGAAAATGCTCTTTTGGGTGCAAGTTCATTGACAAGGATCTACTTTGTCACAAATTTCCAGGGACATGTCGGTGCTGCAATTGCATATGGGTCACTTTTACTAAAGGGTATACTCTTCTTTCTATTGTGCAAAATATTTTCCTAGCAATATTCATATGTTTTTCCATAATAGAAGCAAAAGCTGTTTCGTTATTAATCCTCTCTGTTTTATATCACATGCATCCTCTTTTGAACTTGGTGAGATCTTTATGTACAGTATCTGGAAGTTTTACATATTGCAGTACCAAGTACAAAAATATTGAATAAATTGTGATGTTACCCTGTACATGCATGCATACATATATATATGTATAATAGTATGAAAAGTTGCTTTTGATTTCAGTCATCCTCTTTTTTGTTATCCGATTGTCACTAGAGCCCACTCTATTTTGAATTTAGTGAGATCTCTATGTACCGTATCTGGAAGTTTTACATGATAGTTTAGTTTCAGACACAAGACTATTTGAACGGATTGTGGTATTGCCTGCAAACAGTTTTCAACTTTGATTATTGCCCTTCTCTTAGCACTTTTTCTTGATCTTGGATTCTTGAATTAGAACTGTGGAAATTCTGGCTATTTTCCAAGTACGAGTAGCGTAACTACTTTTTTTAGATAACCCTAAACGATACAGATTATGAAACAATTGTACAGGCGTTCATGTAGGAACTCAGATAAACATTTCCATGTCTGTTCATGTACCATAGTTGATTATACTTGTAAACAATTGTTAATTGTAGTTGACTGGCTCGAGTTATCTAAATAACATGATATTTTGACATTTTTTCTCCTCCAACTACAATTGGTAGTTAAAATGCTAGATAGGGTTTTAGGAAGTTAGATTAATATCACTCCTCAAAGTAGAAAAATCACTTCTGCACCTTGATAGCTTTATTCTGGATTCTGTCGAAACCTCCAAATATTTGAGATCAACATTATTCTTGGGCTCTTTCAGTGGAGTTGATCAGATCATGGTTGCCTCCTGTATTCTGCTGCTACCTTCTGATATCCACTTCTAATTGAATTTGGCTACTCTTGCTGCCATAAAGGTTTAGGAACTAACTCTACCTTAGCTCATCGATTCATCTAGTTGTGGATGATGAATTTCTTCTCTTTGCTGCTGGGAACCATTTTATGCACCAGATAGAACCCCAAAGCTCAAATAAGTCATCTTCGGAATCCAATATCTATGTATTGTAAACCCTTTCCTTCAAGCAAGCAATTCAATTGAGATTGTGATGAAGTAACTAGGAGTCCAGGAGGAACAACTATGTGGATCATTTAGGAAATAGGTCTTCTCAGAGATCATTAACTCCATCTAATGGACCCAACAGAACCAACCAATTGCTCTTCACGTATTTTCCCTCTGAACCATGAATGGGTGGAGTTTGCTTCCTGTTGTTTATATTGTTACGTTACATGTATTATATTGTTACTAGCAAGTCATATTTTCACATGTATATGAGTGTGTATAATTTCCATTGCTCCATAATTATTTTCACATAGTTGTTTTTGCCCCTCTTCCACATCCCTTAGTAAACATCCTTTTTTCACCTACTGTAAGTCTGTAAGCATCTTCCAGCATGTGTATTACTTGGTGGTTCACACTACTCTTTTAATCATGGCTTCCCTGCTTTTGTTTCATGCATGGCTTCTCATATTCATTTAACTTTATTACAACTGCGGAGGGTACTAAACAATGGGTATTCGATAGTAGGTCTAGGAAAGTGCATGAGCTTTTGCATAGGGCAGCACACAGGCGACCCTCGTTATGCCTTTCTAAACCTAGTCTGGCCTAGCCCTTCTGTATCATCTGAACTCAGGAGAAGGTTTGGCTCATGTAATTAGTCAGGCTACTCTCAGCACCACTAACGATTTCTATCCTGGAAAGGTGGGGCTCTAAAACTGAACTAGTTTTGAAAGCCAAGCCATTATATTGATGAGTTGGATGGCTTAGTCAATCACTTTTAAATAGCCAATAAATTATCCTTTTTTTCTCCATTTTATTTAGCTCTTCTCAAAAGTACCCATTCAAGATGGAATGCTGTCTGTAAACGACATTCATTTCTCCTATTTTTTTACCTATTTTCTTTCAGAACGGCCAATTATTTTTAAATTTTGACAACTAAATTACGTCCAGAGATAATTCTTGTAATCATGTCTGACATTAATTATTTCCTGCTGGATGCTTTTAGATCAATTGCACTGCTCCACTTTCATCTTATGAAATCCAAACATCTGCTAAACTTTGCCAATTTCCTTTCCTTTTCACCATCCTAACTAGTGAATATGCCTGTTCAAGAAATGCTATGTTTATACAATTTGCAGGCGTGAAAGTTCCCGAGTCTATTAGCAAACTCACCCACAAAAGGGCTGGCTCAGTCAAGGCCGGTGATTTTGAGCATCCAGATTCTACCGAACTGGCAAAGAGGCAGTTTGAAATAGCTGCAAAAGCAGGATCTGACCTTGCATTGCGCTGGCTGGAACGTCTTTCGGAAATTGAGAAACTATTATCGAACTGATTGCTTGGCCAGGCCAAGGGTGTGATTCTAGGCCTGTCTCTAGCTTGTTATCAAATATTGGTGCCTGGTTCTGCTGAATCATGCTTGGGATGTCACATGCACTGGTCTGCACATTCTTGGTCATTGTAAATCACATACTGATGTGCTGCAGTGCAGATGTTCGTACATGTTTTTTTCCTTATTTAAATGATTATATTCAATTGTCAGGACCCACGGTTCTGACTTCTGAGGGTCAGAATGATGAAAAGGAATGCCAACTTTAGTATCCAATAATCAGGTCACACCTGGAAAGGTGGACGGTTACAAAGGTAACAGCGCTTCACTGCGTATCAATGTGTATTCATGTGATTTTTTATGATACCAGCTGAGTGTTCCTTGGCACTTGCCCATTCTCATCTCCATATCCTAGATTCAACGTACGTGCATACAAAAATTTGATTTTAGGCGATGAATTACTGATGGCGCACAACTCGTAAAAAAAGACGCTTTAGAAGTGGCCCAAAAATTCGTCTCAACCAATTTTAACACAATCGACATTTCAACTAAATGAAGATAAACATGATTATATAGTTTTCAGTCATTCGATTCATGTAACTCAGAGTTTATTACCATCGTGATTTTGTACCAACAGGCTGCTTTACATATAGCAGTCTCGGTGTTGAATTTTAAAGTCCTATATGTGCATATGTGTTTGCATGCATGTGGTGTTCACACACCGCCAGAAACTCTTCATAGCACGAAACTTCTGGCTATCGCCATTAAAGCTATCAGATGCACTGTTTTCAAGGTGAGAATGTATAGATCTTATCAATATCATGCTAATATGAAAAGAATGAAGGATGCACATTCATTGAATTGTATGCCATTATTTTAAATCTTGGCAGAAACCCTTTATAGTGTGTGCACGTGCACATCATCTTTCAGTCCTCAAATAGTGCTCGGGGAACCCTCAAGAACAATTACTGTAAGACAATAAAGAAAAAAGAGTGGCAGGAACTATTTATACATCCTGACCATCAATTGCCATAAATGGTAAATGGAACCCCACTACATATCCAATACAAAATTCTCATCTTCTGATTTAGTCAAGATGAAAGATATGCATGCGCAAGCGACAAAGAAGCTTCCTTTCTCTTTTCATACTCATTGTACCGCAGGAAGAAGTAACCCAGGTAATCAAAATCTATAGGGGACACCTTTGCCTGTCCAGGGAAAACAATAATTCCATTACAAACGTGTGCATGTCATGGAGTATGAAACAGAGCAACCAAAATCACCTGAATTAGTGCCCACAGGGCCCAATATAGATGAGAAGTCAAAGCATAACAGTTTGTTTCAACATAAAGAGCCTCTAGATCTTCACTAGACACCTGTATATAAGAATGACTCGAACACTTGTAATACTGTGAAATCTTTAAGACTTACATGAAATACAAAAAGGAGAAATACTGAAAGAAATTTCAGCAATCATAGGGATGGAGTAAAGAAACAATCATGCAAATGCTAGCAACGATAATATATGTATTCAGCATTATTAGCTTGACATTCTTGGATAAAATTTCCAGCAAATAATGAAAAAACAAAACAATGTGTAGATGCTGATTCTAACATTGATTCAAGAAAATATAAGAAAAATTCAAACTCCAAAATGGAAAGTTGTTATTCTTCAGAAACCAAGAAGAGTTGAACACTTTTGACTTTTCAACTCTAAAGAAGCATATCCCAGAAAATTATACATGAAGAGAAGCATTGGCTAGTTGGCATCTGCACCCTCATAATACAAAGCTCCACATTGGCTAGTTGAGTCGCATGATCCTAACTAAGGAGTCTCAGGTTCCGATCAAACAGGTGCTACTGTCAGCCAAGCTATCTAAAGCAGGAAGAGAAACATATGTTACACATTTTAGCAAATAGGCATGGTGAAAAAGAAATACTTAACCTGGAAAACTCTTTTGTCCTTCACATATGACCCAGATGTTTGATTTGATCAAATAGTTTGCATCAAACGGAATCATAAATGAAATAATTCTATCACGATAAACCCATTCTTCATTGTGAATTATGGGAATAAAGCTTACAATGACAAAACTTGTTTCTTGTTCTTACTGTAACAAGATCCAGGACGAGAGTAAGCAACATGGCAGGTAGTCCTTTATATAATTTGATCCTGATGGGAGAATCTGAGCAACACACTAACACACTTGAAATGATCTTTTGCAAATTCAGTATTGCTACTTTTACTAGCACATCTGTAACACATCACGCAGCGTCTAATTATCCACATAGTAAATGCAGTTTTTAAGTTTCTGGCGTCCAAGTCAGCAACACTGAATATATGTATTCAACATGAAGGTTGATAGAGGAATTTATATTAAAAAACGTTATCAAGATGAACCTGTGATAAACAAATCATGGGCCCCATCCTTTAAGAGTGTTTTACCAATTCAAGATGTGGCAGTCAGATTACTATCCGTTCAGTTAAATTCATTTCATAATGCACTGACTGTTCCATCCGCTTAAAGAGTACGACTAAGAACCCTTTATGATGTGTTTAGACTGAGAATACTTTTATCCATTACGAGGAAGAGAAACAAGACCAATATTGTTCATCAAAATATCAAACCAAAGACATCAAATTGATTAAGTATGCAAAAGAGGAAACAAAGCCAATCGATTATAAAGCATACCTCATTTGGTCTGTCAGGAAGTAAATAGTTTCGAAAGAAATGGTATTGAAAACCTTTGTCAGGATACCTGCATCAAATATCTGAAAACTCAAGTACTGGATCCAAATGTTGGTTACATGAAGGTCAACAAGAAATATCAGGAAACATACAGGCTATAGTCACAGTCAAATCCAGCAAATTCGTTGAAGTGATTTCCAATGTCATATCCACGGTAACTGTAAGATCCATACTCAAAATCTATGAAGTATAGCTTATCTGAAAGAAATAGAGTACAGGACAGTTTAGGATCAACCTGATAATAGAAAAGAAAATATAAACATAAAACGGAAAGAGATTTCCCATCAATAGTTTGTTAGATGCATGAACAGTTCATATTAAGCGACCACCTAAAAGATCCACCTAAGATTTATACTAGCTGTTAGCTACTCAACACAACCCTCCTTTATCAGGCTTGGAACTGACCATGCAATTGTAAACCTCCACAATCAATTGAAAATGCACCAACAACATTGAAAATCCTCTGATCGCCTAATAAACAAGTCACAGCAAGTATAATGATAACTAGATTCTTACTCTCCTGGCTATACCGATCATAAATAAACTCCATTACAGACTATGTTTGTCTAACCTAGCCAACTCAGTATTTCTGGCAATCCAACTTTGTAGCTTAAAGCCCCGTTGCATTTGTATCATTGTGTTTTAATATCATTGTACCGTATAATCTTATGACCTTTGGTTTTTTTGAGCTTTTCTTGAAAAGATTTTCTACTATATGTTACAATGTGCTACTGTAGGTTCTTAACGTTGCAATTGATGATATATACTGTGATGCACTACGTACAGCCCTGTTGTGGACTTACAAAATTGTGAATGGCATGCATCAACATATATCAAAATCACCATCAATTTGCTTATGGATGGCACATTTAGTATGACACGACTTCATTGATACTGTCAAAAATAAGAAATAAAATGAAGCAAGGGAAGGCATGCATGGAGAATTTTTAGTCATTAAGAAAGAAATAATGATGTCACAGTCATATGAAGCATACTAAAACTGTGTATATAAAACTGTGTATATCTTAGCTCAAATTGATGCAGAAACCTCACAACTTTTGCCTTCGTCTTATGAGACCATTATCTAAAACAAATGCAGGTAAAATATATAGAGAACACGAATTTCCAGAAAGGATAAAAGTAGTGAATCTTTTATTCTAGAAAATGGAAAATCAAATATTTTTAAAATTCGACAAATCTTGTAATCCTCTTACCTTCATTTTCATTGTGCATCAGATTTCCAGCAAGCAAATCATTATGAGCAAATACCACTGGAGCATCTAGGCGATGTGTTAACTCCTGTTAAATTTAGACCAGAAACATAAAACATCAAGACCTCTACATTCTATGGCAAGCAACTTTTAGCCTTTCTGAAGCCCTTCTACGTTTTTATTCCTCTCAGCAAAAAAATAAAGGACCAATTATGGTCAGACAGTCCCTTTCCAAATTTAGGATGTACGCTCTTAATGTTTGCAGTGCATATGCTTTTGGACCTTTTGAATCTCATAAATCTGGAGTGATGAGTAGCAAACGGACCTTGATTAGAAACATATTCACTTCATTGGAAGAGAAGAGAATTCAGTTAGAAGACCCCAAAAGAGATAATAACTTTAATTTGCTTTTGGAGATCAACAAAAACCACACGAGCTACCAATTGGAAGCGTATGGGTAGATGAGATATTTGATGGCAATCCTGCTCAAGTTTGAGAATACCTATACTACAGTTGCACCATAAAAGCAAACACCAACGATCAAGCTAAAGGTACCTTAAGCTCATTTATCTCATCTCTGACTTTATGAAAAGAAATAACATCATATTTCATTTGTTTGTCATGATCATCAAACTTCAGGGCAGACGCTGCAAGTTGAAAGCACATTTCAGATATAGATATATGTTGAGCTACACACTCACATGCACACACGACCACACACACACACACACATATATGCATATATACACCCCCCCCACACACACAAACACGCATGCATACATACATATATACATGTATGCATATGTATATGTATATAACAATTCTCCATATAGAAAGGTGAGGACCTCTGTTGAAGAACTTGAAGATATCATTCCATAACTGTGGTTCTTTAGAACCAGGTACATCAATCTGATGGAAAGTACGTAGCTGCCTTGCAATTTCAGCTGCAAATTTTGGCTTCCCCATGTCTGCACAGAAATAGCATTAACGTAAGCTGAATAAGTCAGAGATACTATCACACTGAATAACATTCGCAAACCTTTGTGTTGTCTTTTAGCCACCCCAGAGGCTTTACACTAACTCATGCACTGGAACTAGCTGATAGGCTAGCAACCAAGAGAAGCATAGTTACACAACACCTAAACTCCAGCTTTGCTTTCACAGAAACTTCTAGGTAACTTGCAAATAAGGCTGCAAATTCCATGTTCATTCTTCAATGAAAGGGAAGCTGGACGGAGTTATTCCCCTCTCACCAATAAGGATAATCCAGAACAGTGGGACTCTACTCTAGCTCACAAATTTATTTAATAAGCTGACCACAGGCCAACTGCTGGGTATTGAACACAAATAGACATCTCAAGATTCTCTATTTCTAGTTTCTGCTAAAAGCCCATAATTGCAATAAGGGACATACAAAATAAGTAAAATAAAGCTAATATTTTCTAGCATTCAATTAACACATACACCACTTAGATTCTCAAACAAAAATAGGAATTATCTCAAAAGAAAAAAAGGATGGTAGAAAGTAGATCTTAGGCATACAAGATAAACCTTATTGAGAAAGTATGTGGTATTGAAAATTAAAACTCTCATCTTTCACATACAGGAGATCAAGGCACGCCAAAGCAGCACTCACCAAAAGGAAATGCTTAAGAGTTAAGATACAACAACAAACAACAACAACAACAACTAAGCCTTTTCCCATACTAGACGGGGTCGGCTGCATTGATTCTTTGTTTCCACATAGCCCTATCATGTGTCACTCACAATAAGCTAGATCATTTTTATTGTTTCTTTCCAACACTTTTGTGGTCGTCCTCTACCTCTTTTAATACTTTCAAAATCTAGTTTTTCATACCTTCTTACAGGTTCTTCTTTTGATTTTCTTTCTATATGTCCAAACCACCTTCAACGATATTCTCTCATTTTATCCTCTATTGGTGCCACACATAAGTTAACTCAACATGAGTTAGATCATTCTTTATTTTTTCTTTCCAATATTTTTGTTGTCTTCCTCCTCCTCTTTAAACATTTTCACAATCTAGTTTTTCATACCTTCTTACTAGAGCTTCATTTGGTCGTCTTTCTACGTGTCCAAATCATCTTAATCAATTTTCTTTCATTTTATTCTCTATTGGTGTCGCTCTCAATTTATTTCTAATAACCTCATTATGTATACGGTTTTTCCTTGTGACCACTCATCTATCTAACATCTTCATTTATGTCATGGACAACTTTTGTATATGTTGATGATTAACTGCCCAAAACCATAAAACATAGTAGGTGTAATTGTTGCTCTATAATATTTACCATTCAACTTTAATGGTATCTTCTTGTTACATAAAATACCTACTGCCCCTCTTTATTTTAACCAACGTGAATTCTATGTATAACAGTTCTATCAATTTTTTCATCACTGTAAAAAACTGACCCTAAGTATTTAAAACTTTCTTTGTGAGGGATACAATGTGTGTCAATCTTAATTCTTATATCCTCTGAAGTAACCAAATGATAAAACTTATATTCCCTATATTATGTCTTTATTCTACTAAATCGAAAGCTTTTACTTTATAGTGTTTTTCTCCATAGTTCCAATTTCCTATTAACTTTTTCCTTAGACTCATCTACTAATACAATGTCATATGTAAATAACATCCACCAAGGTACTTCATCTTGAATATATTTTGTTAACTCATCAAGAACCAATATAAATAAATATGGACTTAAAGTGGATCTCTGATGTAACCCAATATTAACTTCAAAAAAGTATGTCATTCATTCATGAGTCCTCACACATGTTTTTACAGCATCATACATATCTCTTATAAGATCTATATATGTCAATTGAATACCTCTTTTTTGCAAGATTCTCTAAAGAACATCTCTTGGCACTCTATTGTAAGTTTTTTCGAATTATGCATGAAGTTGTCAATGTTCACAATATGTTAAGCTTGCTACAATGCTTGCAACTTAAGTTCATCATCACACTGCATTTTGCAATCATGCTTTCCTAGCAATTTGATATTGCCATTTTATATTTCTTTTGTTTAAAAATCATGGTTTTGGCAGCTGCAAGAATTTCCATCAGTGGCAAATCTTTTCTTTTTGCCTACCGTATGGTTAGAAAAAAAAAATCATTCTCCTATGCATAATTCAAAATTTTGACTTTACTTGTTTTGGTAGCTGTGAGAATGTTTTCTCTTTATGGTAAATCTATAACAAACAAGAATCATTCTCTTATGCATACTTCCTCAAACTTTCAACTCCATCGGAGCTCATATGTGCTCCTGGTAAGGTAGCATGAGATATTTAAACATAAATCAAATTAAGATATTAACCAAAAGGTTAGCTAGCACAACACAAAACAAGTAACTGCATGAGACACATGAAACTCAAAACATTGTTTCTAGAGCTATCTTATTGTTAAAATGTAATACAGTTGGGCCAATAGGGCTCATAAGTTTATGTTTGTAATCATGTCCCAATAGACCCAGACCAAACCACCGGGGCAAAGGCCAGCAAGGGGGGGCCAACGACTATTTTACTAGCTGTTGGGTCATCTTTAGCAACCAGCTGAATGATGCTGAATTTCACTCTTCTCTCTCTATAAATATTTATCATGTATTCAACAAACAACAGGCACTGTGTGATTTATTGTATATAAATTTGATCATTTAATAAAAGGAATTCAGGAAACTTACCTGTTTTCCAACATGGTATCACAGCCTATGCGTTGGAGTTGTTCATCTAGTGGTTGATGATAGTGAGTTGGGGTGAGCAAAGGTTTTTGTTGAAAATCAGACACTGGGTGTAGAGGTTGATTTCAGGCGAGGTGGTTCGTGGCTAAGGATGGAGGCAATGGGGAAACAACTCTAGTGATGGTTGTTGGCGGGCTATCGGAGTTGTAGTACCAAGAGGGCAAGTTGAATGTGTTGGTTTGCTTGACTTGAATCAAAACAATTCTGGTTCTCTTTTGTTGCATTCCTTAGATTCTCCATTTCACTTACATGACCCTTAATCAAACCCTAGAATTCCTTCTTCACAATGTCGCCATTAGTTATCACACCATGATTTGGGAAAGAACTTTTTCAAGTCTCTCTTATCTATAGGAAGCCTTGTTGAGATTGCCTCTACCTGTTCATTGTTGAAGTTAAGATTAGGATTCTTGTTAGACAATTCCGACTAGATGCCTGAGAGTTCCTTCTTGATGTTCTATCCGCCAACGAGCAACAACAACCACCGACGGTCGCCTCCGTTCTCGTCCGCCGTAGGTAAGCTCTCCCTCCCTTTCTCATTCTCCGCCTCTGCCGCCTTCTTTCTCGTGGATTTGTTGAAACTGTATCAGATATGACTTCTTAATGGATCATATCCATCTGCTGAGCTTTTACAACTTTTTTTCATGTCTATCGGGTTTTCTCTTGTTATGGTTGTGAGAAACTTAATCTCTGTCTGTCTCTTGCTATTTCTTTTAATTGCAAATTTCTCATTCTTCGCACGATAACAAGCTGATTTAGAACCTTTTGCCTAGGAATAAATGTCCAGCTATCTTCAAATAAGTTTTGCATGACCACATTTTCTTTCCATCCACAGGACAAAAACAAAGCTTAAAGTAGTCAATAAACATCAAAGACATTGGTTTCTAGCTTAGATACGTGTCTTATGAATTTTTTCATGGTTGGTTTTTCAAAGCTTTTGTTTTTTACTATAAACATTATATGAAACCAATTGTTGGTATCTCTTTGTTGGCCTTTCTTTTCCTTTTAAGAAATAACTTAACTGCCCTTAATTTTGTCTCTTCCATCCAAAATGCGGAAATTAAGTGTCTTATGAAGCCTTGCAAATACTACCGTTTTCTTTTTTTCACCCCCTACTACAACATGCTTACTGAAATCATAACATGGATTACTTTTTGACAGAAAAGCTACTAAGTTTTTCTTTAGTTCAGAAAACAGCCTTGATCATTTTGATTCTTATAGGTGGCTTCAACCCTCATTGGTATTGTATGTGATATTCTTGGTATCATCATTATTTGATGTGTGATCCTTCAGACTATTGTATTTATTTTCCTCAGTTTTCTTGTTAACTTTTGGCAAAACGTGTAATGTGCATATAAGATATGAAGAGTAAGAGAGGGGTAAGGCTTGGCAACATCATATTCATCATACTTGAGCAGATAAGTAATTATATATTTGTTTCTTTTAATTCATTTACTTTCTTTAGAAGTTAGAAGTAGAATTTGATTATTTAGTTTGATTTATATTTATGAAAGAAGTGGTTGTGTTTCTTGATATTTCTTAGAAATTAGAGAATCCATTATATATATAATTTTTTAATCGTAAATAAGTGTACCGCTAAATCCGCTATATCCCCACTATCGCTATATCATGGTCGACTACTAACAACCAATTAATTGCTATTGATAACATAATATGCAATCAGGTTGTGGTTATGGTCCTTAATCCAGACCCGTTCTGTGGTAGGTATATGATACTTGTTGGTTCTGGGTCAACACCCGAAGCTATGATTGGATCTAATTTGATCTTGCTTGGTATTTAGATTTTAGATCATCCATGTATGCTCTTTCCAACTTGTTTATTTTTTAATATTTGTTGGATCAATTGTTTGATGTCTCATTTACAAGAAAATTTGTTTGTTGCTTGTTAAACAATAAGTTGCATCTCTTTGTATTATTAAGATCCTTATATTATGGCTATATCACTTTTGTTGGCCTTTTGTTAAAGACCTTTGTAATTAAGGTGCTTCATGTTATTGGCTAGTTGTTGAAGATCAATCAATATTTGGAGATGTACTTATTGATATTTAATAATTTGTGATCTTGATAACTTTAAAGTTGCATTTTTATTTAATTAAGATTTTTGTGTTGTGGCTGTACGAATGTTGAGGCGACCAAGTGACAAATCATTAATATATCGATGAAGTCGTCAAGATATCAAAGCACCAAAATATGGATATCTAAGTAAGTATGCAACAAGAATCAAGAGTCAAGAAGAAGACGAATCAAAAGGCAGTAAGACAACTTAGTTTATTGATGGAGTAAGGCTCTTATTTATAGAGCAATAGAGTGGAAAAAATACAACATAGAGGAGAAGAAAACTAGTCGTTGGAGGCAACTTGGCCTCCAATGGCTAGTTGAGGCCAGAGAGCCATTGGGAGCTTAATTAGCCCTAGTGGCCCGTGTCGTTCCATACCCTCAGTCACGGGCCCTAATGGCTTGTAATCCTATTACATTTAACACCCCCTCTCAAACTTACAGTATATATACTGAAAGTTTATCCAATAAGAAATAAAAGCGAGGAGTAGAGAGAGATTTAGTGAAGAAGTCAGCTAACTTCATTTCTGATGTAACATAACACAAACTGATCTTTTTCTATAAGCATTCTTCACGAACAAAGTGACAGTCCATCTCAATATACTTTGTTTGTTCATGAAAGGTGTTGTTAGAAGCAATGTACATGACACTTTTATTACCACAGAATATAGTGGCAGGTTGTTGAAGCGTAATGCCCATATCCTTCAGAACCACCGTAATCCAAGAAATTTATGTAGCCGCAATAGTCATGACACGGTATTTTGCTTCGATAGTCATCTCCACCCCAGTCAGTATAAGTATACACTGATAAATCAAAAGACGAGTAATAAATTAAGAGTACCCCTTTATTTGCAAAACTTTTTATATATCTAATGATTCTCATAACATCACTCATATGAGCAATGGTATGTGCTCGTTGAAATTGACTAGCTGTATGTGCTGCATGATAAATATCAAAACAAGTAATAGTAAGATAGGTAAGAGCACCTATAAGTTATGTGGGGAGTAAGATCTTCTAATTTTTCTCCATAAGTGGATCTTAACTTAGTACCAAGGACCTCAGGAGTATAAACTTGTTTGTTGTCAGTGATACTAGATCTTTCAATTACATCATTTGCAAATTTAGTCTATGACATAAAATATCCATGACTGTTTCTAACAATTTCAATACCCAAAAAATAATTAAAAAGACCTAAATCTTTCATATCAAATTCTTGATGAAGGTTGTGTTTAACCTTTGTAATCCCAGCTTCATTATTCTCAATGAGTGATGATCATATCATCAACATACAAGAGTAAAATAGCAATACATGTATTTGACTTTCTTATAAATAAAGCGATAGCACTATAACAAGATTTAAAGTTATACAAATGCATGAAATTTTCAAATCGATCAAACCAAGCCTTAGGGGCTTGTTTCAAACCATACAATGCTTTTTTTAGTTTAAGAACTTGATCCTAAGGAATATTTAATCTGGGAGGAGTCATATAAACATTTTCAGTTAGATGTCCATTCAAAAAATCATTTTTAACATCAAGTTGATAAATATCCCAGTTTTGAATAACATTGAGAGTTATGAGAATTCTAATACTTGTCATTGTAGCAACATGAGCAAAAGTTTCATCGTAGTCAATTCCATGCTCTTCAGCGTAACCCTTGTCTACCGGTCTGGCATTATATCTTTCAATATTACCATTGCTATTAGTTTTGATTTTATAAACCCATCGACATCCAATAACCATTTTATCCTTAGGCTTAGGTCCAATGGTCCCAGTTTGAGCTTTATCTAAGGCCCTAAGTTCGTCACATATAACAACTTCTCATTCTGGAATATCCTTGGCTTGATGATAGAATCTAGGTTCTTTTACTTGAAGAATAGTTGCAATCATATTTTTACATTGAGGTTCAAAAGATTCATAGAAGACAATACATTGAGGAGGTTTTGAAATTCTAGGTTTCAATTGTGAGTTATCAGGCTCTCTATGTCGTTTAGTATAATGTAGTGGAAAGGGTTCTATAATTGGTTGTGTGTAAGAAGTTTCATCTAGGGCATCAATTGTATTATGAGGAATATCATGATGAACTTTTGGGTCACTATCATTATCTTCCTTTGGTCTAGGTTTTTATGTATTAGATTACATCTAATATTTTTAAATTCATCCCCTATTCCATGCATAAACAAAAATAAATATTGATTGTCTAAAAACTCTTAAAATTCATCTATATTTTGAAGTTTTCTAAATTTATCAAAACTTCTAAGCTGAGTGTATTATCATTATTTCCATTAAATCAATTTGAAAAACAAAATCATATTGAGAATGGATCTTTTTCAAATATTCTCAAGTTTCAAAAACACTAATTCGATTTCTAAGTTTTGTATCCATATTTTGATAAATTATTATTTTTGCATTCATTTTTTTCCAAGTTTTCAAATCTTGCTTGTATTTTTCTTGGGCTTTAAAAGCATCATCATCATTTAAATCTTCAATATCTAAGGTAGGCTCTTGGATTGTCTTGTCAATGTAATCCCAAAAATCTTTAGACAAAAAATACTTTTTCATAGTTCTTACCCAACTTTAATAGCATTTTGAGTCATGAATGCATTTAAAAGACTCATTTTTGCTATCTATTTCAAGAAACAAACAAATATCTTAACGTTACCTTAAGTTTGGAGTATCAAATAAGCAATTTCACGAACTTTCTAATCTTGCAACGCTTCTCAATACACTCGAAATCTTTAAAACGAGGCTCTGATACAATGTAAATATTTGTTGATGTACGAATGTTGAGGCAACCAAGTGACAAATCATCAATATGTCGATGAAGTCGTCAAGATATCAAAGCACCAAAATATGGATATCTCAAATCAAGTATGCAATAAGAATCACTAATCAAAAGGTTGTGCAAGACAACTTAGTTTATCGATGGAGTAAGGCTCTTATTTATAGAGCAATAGAGTGGGAAAATACGGCATAGAGGAGAAGAAGACTAGTTGCTGGAGGCAGCTTGGCCTCCAACGGCTAGTTGAAGCCAGAGAGTCGTTGATGGCTATGGCAATGGGCCCGAGTGGCCCGTGCCATTCCATACCCTTAGTCATGGGCCCTAATGACCTGTGATCCTATTATATTTAACAATGGCTATATGTCACGTTTGTTGGTCTTTTGTTGAAGACCTTTGTGATTAAGGTGCTTCGTGTTATTGGTTATTGATTGAATATGAGTCAATGTTGAAAATGCACTTATTGTCATCTTGATAACCTTGTACTTGATAGTTGATACAAGTATTTGAAAATAATGCATAAAAAGAGTTTTGCCTTTTGGTTATTCATTTAGTATATTTTGAGTAGTTTATGCGAATGATAAAAATTGCATTCAAATAATTCTTGTTTTCTTAAACAAAAACATTTTATGTTGAAAATATTCTTGTAAGTTAATTGTATATATTTAAAACCTTTTTTTATTGTCTTGGTGGATTATCTTATTCTTAGAATCATAGAATCACGCTTGATATTATGAGTTATTTAAGTGCCTTGCCATTTGTTTGATTTGGATGGTTCAAGTTTAGTCTTAAAGCTCGGGTTTGAGCTTAGCCTTAAAGTTTGTTTGGTATACCAAGGCCTTTTGTAATATCATAAGTTTGTGGTGATTTATGAAATTATTTATTATATTTGACAATCCTACTTGGACAATCGATGTTTTCTTTTAAAGAACTTTTTTTTGAAAACATAGGTTTTCATGTTTAGAGTTATAGGATCTTAATACCTTCATTTGAGATTAATTTTATAAGTTTTGTTGTAGGTATGTTCTAAGGTAGATCAAAAGGTTAAGCTTCGAAAAAGATGTTTGGAGTTGAACATTCTCCTTTTGGAAGGATCCATGACATGAAAGATGAAACAAACTTTGAGTATACATGTAAGTTTGAGGAGGGGTATTAAAATGTAATAGGGTTGGCCAAATAGGACCCATAAGTTTATGTTTGTAATCACATCCCAATGGACCCATGCCAGACCACCAGGGCCAAGGCCACCTAGCACCAGGGGGCCCATCTTGAGCAACCAACAGCTGAATGTTGTTGGCTTTCACTCCTCTTTCTCTCAATAAATACTTATGATGTATTCGATAAATAGGCTTTGTGTAGCTGATTGTATATAGATTTGATCATGAATTCAGGAAACTAACTTGTTTTCCAACACTTATAGCAACACATTTCCTCCATCAAATACTAATATAGAGAACAAAGAGAAAACACTTAAGTGGTTGCCCATTTTCCAGGTTGTCACCTGCCCTTGCACTCACCGGGAGGAGAAAGTGTACGAGCATCTATGTAACTCTGAACCATGCCGTTTGCAAATATTCCAAGCAACTTTGCACCAAATCCTGCAGCTGAGAGATAATATATTGCCTGAAAAGATTAGGGTAAGAAAGATCCAATCAAATCCAAAGAGAAAGAAGAAAATGCAATGAGATAATTTAGATACTAAGAAACAATTCCAATCTTAGACTCAACAAAATCAAGCCAGCTGAGAAATCAAGTATCCAAAAGCCACGAATAGAAACTCATGAAACTAATCTTTAGAGTGGCATCGACAAGATCCAACAGAAGTGAAAACACAGAATCAAACAAAAAAGAGAAACTTTACACAAACCCATAAAACTAAATACAATGTGGGTTCCAAAAGTTAACATCTTAACAACTCGAACCCTTGAACCATTACTGTTGGTTGTGTGAATTGTCATATATCGTTTGAGCGCTGATAGCAATTTTGATGGTAGACTCACAAAAGCATCATGTTCTTTTCAAAGTATCATAAACTTTAGGGCTGTTTGAATAATTTCATTGGGTAATGATGAATCTAATCATCATCATAACTAGTATGAGTATCAATATATGAGGTGTATTGACTCTAGTAGAAAAAGTCAGTGTAGGGTGTATTCTCCAAAAAACTACCAAGGGATGTGATCACCATACCCAAGAACCTAGAATAATACTATTTACACTTTTTTTTCAGATCTCATTTTGTAAGGATTAAACATTAATGGCCTTGGATTCTCACTGCATGTGAAAAAGTATGTATATGTCAACTCTGTGGTTCTTAAACATTTCAAATACATCAGCATGGTTAGTTTTCTGAAAAAGAAAAATCACACAGAACAACATTTTCTAAACTTGAGTGTATTGTACTCGAGCATGGACATATTTTTCTTCCTTACATATCTATGACAATATATGTTTATATGCATATGTGGATGTATAGTCATACATAAAAAGACCATATATGTATTAGAGAAAAAGTAGCACCAATATAAGAAAAAATGAGAAAGACAAGCCTAAGATAGTTTGGAGTTGGACAGGTGGAGGACAAACCCAAATGAAACTCTAGTAAGGTGTGAGAAACTAGAGAGTGAATACTTAAAAATAGGAAAACAGAAACGACAAAAATGAGGAAAGGAACTATAAATTATAATATGGCTTTTCTGGAGTTAACTAGTAATATGGCATAAGATTGAGCTCTATGAGGTCAAAGAATCCATGTAGCTAACCCCACTTAGGGTGGGAAATGGCTTGGTTGTTGTTGTTGCTGCTGCATATGTGGATGTGTGTGCATGTATGCAGTGGTAAAGCCTGTGTCCATTTGTAATCCATATACTCCAGTAAACATAACTCTCATGTAATGACATTGATACAGAGCTTCATCACTTTTGGGTGTGGATAATTCTTGAATGACGACAAAAAGTGAAAATTAATCAGCCAAGTGTGCATCTCTTATCGGGTTCCATAACCTTTAGAGAAATGACGAGAAAAGGTGAAAGTTAATCAGCCAAGTGTGCATCTCTTATCAGGTTCTAAGAGAGAGATTCTGATTTGTAAAAAGATGGTCACGCTTGTATTACACTCCATAAGGTTTCACATAGCACCAAAAGAGTATACGAGAAGCTAACATCCAGGAAATACATGTGCAGGAAGGCTATTCAAAGTTGCATAGAAGCAAGAGGGGAAACAAGTGAGAGAGAGAGAGAGAGATTAGTACAATTTCTAAGAGTGTTTGGTGACAAAGCTCCACACACACGTCCTCTCTTCAACTGAGAGATACTAGCAATTGCTAAAGAGTATACACCATTCAAAGAGCAAATGAGAGAGCAACAGGGCACACTAATTACCAAGCGTAGTTATGCTAGAGATGGAATAAAAAAATGCTTTCTACACCTTGTTTTTCCACAAGGGACAGATCTGGATTTGGTCAACATTGATTCACTACATTCCACACAGTTTTGGAATTCCATAGTTGGAGTCAGTCTATCAAACCTGACCATCCTACACCGTACAGATGTCATCCCTAGTTGACGCAGTGATGGATGGTGTTTAGATCTGTTCCTGTAACATAGGTTGCTGATATGATAGGATCAAAACTAACAGGTATTTATGCTAAAATCTTGCCTCAGTATATTCATGCAGAATATGTGGCAGTTATGATGCCGCAGTCGGCTGAACAACAAATATAGAAAAGCTACTGACAGAACATATATGTCATTGTTCCATAAAAATATGTTCAATTGATCATATAATGGCATGAAAATTCTTTGGCATGGTTTAGGAGGTAGGGAAAAGGGCAAACCTGCAATTCTCGATTTCGATCAATCACATATTCAGTATTTGGACCATACACACGAATTGTAAAAAGTGCATTTTGTCCATTCTTTTCATTGACAGAAACCTTCAACACTGGAAAAAACCACATTTAAATATGAATACTAAATAGAAGATGCATGGCAGATAAAAAAAGGTTTATCAGCTGTAAGCAACAGCAAGGATAATATCAACAGAATCAAAGAAATCCATAGTCAAGACGGTCAGCCAATTTTTTCATGTAAAATACATTATTAAATTATATGATATCACATGCAAGGAACCACATAACATCTACGCATATGATCTATAATGCCCAATCAGTGAGGCAATGCAGGGAGTGTCAGTCGAAAAAAGATGATTCACCTATAAAGCATACATAAAGTATAACATACACGTAAATAAGCATATATATCAACGTGGTATGCATAAGTACAAAAGTATCTGCATAAACAAATAAGTATACATTTATGTACATACATATATAATACATAAATACACATGCATAAGAAATTTATATTTGAGTATCAAACATAGGCCAAATTCACATTTCGCAACTTCAACCTCTAGTTCACGTGCATCACACACTTGTTGTCAGAAGTTTCATAGGATGTGATTTGCTTGGTAAGGGGGCTTGAAGATGAAAACGTGTGGTAATGAGAGCCGTTGAGCTAAGCTTTTCTTGGAGGGTAAACAGTACACTTATGGCAGTGAAATCATCGAACTAGATTATGGCCTTACAGTAGTAACTGTAGCCATAAAGATGTATGGTTGAGAAAGTGGAGAAGATGTATCATTGAAGAAGTGGCAATCTCACTCCCTGTTTGCTTAGGAGTAAGTCATCATGCAAACACCAGAATGGAGTGTGAATTAGGTAGGAAGGAGCTAGGCATGTTACCTAAAGTCACAAAAAAGTGAAGTTCAATCAGGCTGGAGACTTTTCTGAACTCTGCATTAAAGAGAAAGAGGGAAACAAGTTGATTCCATAGATCTCGCAAAAAACAGATCTTTTATGTTATATGCCGTACTTGGCTCTGTACACAACAAATACTTGATTAACGCAACATTTCTTTTCAAGTTATAATGTGTCAGTTGTGGATCGCTAACAAAGCTCTTCAAAATTCATCAAGAAAAGAGAGTCACAGATAAGAGGCCAAGAAGAATACAGCCAATTTGCGTCAAGAAACCATAAGCACCTCGCTTTTTCCAAGCCAACATATGCAACAACAAAACTTTCCTACTCGAATTTTTAAATCCGTAAAATTTAAATAAAAAATGAATGCAAACCACAGCTATAAATTTCATTACTACAACATATAACAGTTAAGTTTTAAGCATAAATTCAAAAAAGAGGATACACCATAAAATTGCAAAGTTGGACAACCACAAAAAAGAAGTGGCACACTCACATAAGTTGGTGATTCCTCCAGAAACCGTTTCCAGGTCGAAACAAGACTCGTCCAACGATGCCCATTTCTCGAACAGATCTTTGCACACCTTTCTGCACAATAGTAAACACACCAACCATCAGTAAACCCCAACAAAGAAATAATCGGCAGAAATCAAGAAGCCGATGTCAGAAAACGGAAAAATCGGATGATGGGATCCAAGAAAATGCATGAATACGAACACGATCTGCGGCTTGATTTGTGGGAGCGGACGAGAGATATCGACGGAGACAGACGAAGAGGGAAATTGCTGAACTGCATCGTCTTTGGCTGCCTCTCGTGCTAAAACTTCCATTGGCGAATGATGGTTGCCGTGAGGCAGTCTCTGCCCAACCATGTCGAGGATTTGAAAAAGAGATCCCGAAATTCCAGGAGTGCTCTCTCTCTCTCTCTCTCTCTCTAAAGTAGATATCTGGAAATTAGGGAACGATATTGCTTATTTTTACGTACTTAGTGACTGCAAACAGCTAAATAGATGTTCAAGAAAGAAGGCTTGATTTTGCAATAGGTCACCTTTAATGGGCCGCAAAGCAGCCGATAGAGTTTTTCTTTACCTCTTTTTTATAAACCAAGAATTCAATCTTTTTTATGAAGCTTTTGGCATAAAACCCAATGAGCCAAGCCCCAGCCCATTGGCTCAAAATGGTGAAGAGTAAAACATAAAATGTGTAGAATCCTGAACTGGTCGAGAACTATCAGTGTCAAGACCTGTTCCATAAAATATGAGATATCTTTCTTATGTGAAGGTTTTTCTTTTGAATTCTTAAAACTTGAGAACTCAGACGAGGATGTGGTGAAACTCTAGTAAAAAAGCTTCACAGCAGTCGATAAAAAAATGTATTACAACGGACAGTCGTAGACCAGTGAATAGCACATGCGTTTACAACTCCTCTCTGTTTTGATGCAGACCTACAACGAAATCACAGCCAGAAGTTATATATATATATATGAAGTACCTAATGGGACAAAATTGGCATATACAGAGTTCATGCATAAGGGAAACAAGCGCTTGCAAAGGAAGCTAGGGACTGTGAGACCACGAAATATATATATGTGTATATATATATATGTGTGTGTGTGTGTGTGATAGTGCTAAATGCATAAAATTTTTCAGTGCATAATCTTGCATAAATATCTTCATTCTTCCATCTTATATCAATTGTAGATATTTGAAATAAAAGTATCATTGTATTTTGTATTTAATGCATCGTGCAAAGTGTTTTATAATCTCTACTGTTCATCTAAAAAATTGAACAACGGAGAAGTTTATGCAGAATTACACATCCAAAGCCATTATATATTTAACACTACCTCATATATATATATTTGTGTTAATATAAATAATATGTACATGTGTTTATATATATATTTGTACACACACTAAGTATATATTTTACATATATATATATATATATACATTTTTTATAGAGTATGCTATATGTTTATATAAAATATATAATATTAACTGATTTTCTAAAATTATTTTTTATAGGTTGAAGTGGGGTGAGGCTGGGTTCAGGGCAAGTACAGGGTTTGATCCCCAAAACCCATAGTGCAGGGCGAGGAGACGTGGGGTCTAATAAGAGGTCTCTAGTGTGGTGCCGGTGGTGTGGTTGAAGGGAAAACCTGCCCCCCCACACACACCATTGCCATCCTGAAAGTCCTGAAGGGAAAATGCCCTAGGATTCATGGCCACCAGAGAGGTCATCATAGAGGTTTGAGTGAACCAGCCTGAAAGTGCTGATACTGTGCTAATACTCAGCCGATCTTCATTTATTTCATCATTGGAGTAAATATTCTTTCAAAAGGTTATAAAGGGGAAAGGGCAAAAGAGTAACCAGTTTACTAACTAGTTGAAGGCTAGGATTTACTAGTATCAACCGTTGACCGAACGATCAATGTGCTGCCTTTGCTTTGTAAATGTTTTGATTGAGGAAGATATTTATTGTTTTTCACTGGTCACACGAGAGTAATATTAAATTGGACCACACAAAGAAGGGTGATCTGTGCTTAATACTAAATTTCAACAACTCTGGACCAACTTAGTGTAAAGTTATCGTGAACCTAATAAAAGATAAAATGAGAGAGACATGTTTAAGATAGTTTGGACTGTTTTGAAGAATCAACAAAATGAAGATATGATGAGAAGATTTGAGAAATTTGGTTATGAAGATACACAAAGGAAGTCCTCAGAATCTCTTGAAAGGAAAAGGTTAAATAGAATGCTAATATGATACTAGATTAAGCTTAATAGCAACTAAGAATTCCATACGTGCACTTAATAAGAGTCCATGTATCCAACCCTACTTAGTGTGAGAAAACCAGTGAAGGATTCACCTTAGGAAGAGATGAGGCATGTACCTCACTCGAAATATGAAAAATTCTTCAGTTTGCCCATGTATATAGGAAAATATAAGTGCTTTGTCAAAATGAAATACACGTAGACCTCATCCGAAATATAAGTGTTCCACCACAAAAGAATTCCTGAAGTCTATCATTGGGGAAAATGTTTGGTATTGGTTTTGACAAAGGAGATGCCATTAAAAATCAAGAATTCAGCCCATAACAACACTGTTACATATATAAATGTGACATCTCCACAACATATGAGAGTACATTTCATGCAACTTTCTTCAACTAAACATCTCAATGTAGTGATTGGATGGTATTATATAGAGATTACGCAGATACTAGGAGCCAGTCGAGAGTATGATACTTCGAGGACTTCCCTACTCCCAACTTATCTAATTCACCAAGTATATAGCTGCAAAATCAGATCTGTATCCAGCTTTTTTTGTTGTATCACTTGCGCTTAGCAAGTTTTACAAAAAAACAGAGTTTAGGCTGTTATCTACAGGGGGAAAGGTGGAGTTTTTTTTTTTAATAACCAAGACGGATCACGCCAAAAGGTGCGCGAGTCGGTTCGGGTCCTTCTGAATCCAGTAAGATTGAAAACTATCAAATTGTGTAAAAGAAGAAGGTTTGAATTCAAGTGTTCAAGGATGTCTATTGGAAAGGAAAGACTAGGTAGTCTTTTTCTAGAAAGAGTCTCTGTCGAAAGGCAATCATCTGGAGTGCACACAGCACATATTGTATTGGTGACAATCTACAGTATGATTGAGCACCATACTCTATGCATCATAAGATAAAAGAGGGTGTATTATATGATATGGGGTTACAATATATCACAGACGGAGTATAGCAGCTTTCATTTTGGTATAATGGGGAGACGAAAGCCTGATGCACGCCCTAGGATATCGAACTCGTGACCTTCATCACACCGGGGGAGCTATTTCTCTGTGAGCAGAATTTTTGTTATTATAAAGAATTATCACACATAATGACAAGTATCATAATGTACTGTTTTGCTGGGCCCATACAGCATTTTTAGTGCACCTTTCAATTCACACCATCTTGTAGCTATCGAACCCACGACTTCATATTCTTCCATGTTTTGCCAAATAGCTTTCCCTCATCAACTATTTCTCCAGGCTAGTTTAGCTTGCCCGGCTCGGTTAACTTCATCTAAGCTGGGGGCGGCGAAAGGGGTCGAAGGGTCCGCTGGCTCCAGGTTGGGTCAAAGTAGGTCAATTGCGACCTGACCCATCTTTATCTTCGGGTCCTTTTCTAAAACCCAGATCCAAGCTGATCGGATTTGTTTGGGCTCTGAGTTGGTTGAATTGTCACCCTAATAAATGTATATATAGTATTTAGACAAATATAGTGATTTTATATACCTCATATGCACGTATACTTGTACATTCTGTTTGCTTTTGGAGGAAAATAATGAAGTTGTTTTTTTTATATTTTTCTAAATACCTTATAACTTTGTAGACAATATTAATGTATGGAAAGGAATGCATGAGTATGCACGTGCTAAAAGTTATAGATTCAGTTTTCCCAAATAGGTACATATATACATGCATACACACCTTATGCATATGTGGATTGTGCCGAGATTAAAAAAAATGTAATATTTTACATAATATAATATATACAATACATATTGTATATATAAGAGTAAGAGCCCACAAAAATAAAGAATCATAAGAAACTCATCTCAGCCATTCAATCGTGCATTAAATGCAAAATACAAAAGTACAACATATATTTAATTTAAATCTTCATCATTGATCATATCAACATTCCTTAAATATAGACTCTCTTGATATGTACAATCAGGTTGGTCTGTGCCAACCAGAGACCTATGTAACTTCTATTGGGTTGTAACGGACTGAATGGAACCCTACCTGGGTGCGTAGACCCGAAACCTGTCCCGGATTGTTCCAGTCAGGTCTAAAATCTTCATTCAACAAGGATAGGCTTTCGCATGGTAGTCCCGTTTCGGCCTCTAGTGAAAGCATCCAAACCATCCTTGATCAGGGCTTGCAAGGTGATTCACAATCGAGTATAACCTTCACTGTCACACCTCGTTATCTTAAAGTCCTCACAGTGAGGAAACAATCCACTGATTTGGACGTGACCAGTCTCCGTTTCCTGGAACTAGGAACTGGAACCGAACCAAGACCGTGCTGGTTCCAGTTCAGAACCGCTAATTCCATTTCCAATTTGAGTTCCAAAGTTGAATCTAAACCATCGGAAACCGGAAAATCATTAAAAAAACTTGAAATTAAAAAACAAAAAATATGGAACTGCCAGTTCTAAACCTCTAATTGCAATTTTGGTCCGGTTCCAGTTCCATAGAAGGTGAAATTGGGAGCAGATGGTCCGCTGCTCCTGGTTGGGTTTGACCAATTCCGGTTCTAGCCAGTTGTCAAACTAGTTCGGTCCTGATTGAACCACAGGGCCTGTCCCAAACCGGCCACGTCAACAGTGAGTGCACCTTGTTGTATGAAAAGGAAAAATCATCATACACCAAAATTAAAACCTAACCTTTTACCACGCCGCTGCGGTCAGCTACATGTCGCTGTTGGGATCATCTTATGTGATAAGCATTTGCTTCCTAAAGTGCAAGATCACGTTTTAGCTTGATGCCTATCTCTCTCTTTGAAACATTCATCCAATTTCTCATACCTTTTCCATTGGAGCTCCATGTAGTTGGACTACTTTAAGCATCTGTGTGTGTGTGTGTAATGGAGTTCTTTTGGTTGAACATTTTGTTGTGGGTTTTGAAACAGGGTGATGCCAACGATAATTTTTACTTGCAGCGTAATTATGTCCTGACTACAAGAACATTTATGAGTTCCAGTCGCTCTCATCATTACTAGAATCAAGAGGTAGGGAGCCCCACAGGAGCAAAGCTGGTTAGGGGGTTGGCTCTCTGACAGAAAACTCAGGACTTCAATATCCAGGACCCCATTACTCGACTGTGCATCCGGTAGGGATCTGCCGAATCCCAGCTCCCTTAATAAAAAGAGTTCAGTAACCAATCATACGGTTCGCCCTCCCGGTTTACAATTCGCACGCCCCTGGCTGCTAAGAGATCAACCAAGTCCATGATGGGCCTTGGAATGGAGAGGTGAAACACAGCATGTTACCTCACGAGGCGAGGGGGAAATTGCCTACTGTGAGCGAGACATCTCGCGAGCCCTGCTTGTAGAGATGAGGCCTTTTGGCAGAGCCAACAATTTACCTTGCAACCGATGAGAACCGCCAGGGAAACCTGTATGCTGTCACACTGTGCTCTAGGAATACAAGCTGTATTGAATCAGTAAACTTGATGAAATTGAATGGATAATAACACTGACTAGGAGTCTCACGAACCTTTCCTCTCCCTTGACGTCGCATACAACACCCATCCTAGACAATACAATGCTTGCTCCCCGCACAATATAAGGAAAAAGTAGGTGGGTAAAGATGAAAGGATATGGTAAAGAGTTCAACACTTCAATCATGATAACACACTTTTACATAAAAAGTTTAGGCATTGTGCCACTATCATAAGATATGCTAGCCGATAAAATCTCGGCATTCGAGAGACTCGCCTGGGCACCACAAACTACCGAATATACATGACTAGGCTTTCATGATGGCTTTGGAGCACCAGTTTTGTTAGCTTATATCCAGGAGCATCAGTCATGCTTCTAATTCATGGTTTGGAAAAAAACTAGCTTTCCATGGTGGGGTTGGATCACCAACATTGAGGATCGATTCGGAAGACTGAAACAGTCCTCATCCACCATTTCTGATTGTAAAACAAACAGCAGATAGTTTCAATGGGGCAAACTTTCATATCTCAAATGAAAACTTTGCCCAGTGGAAAATACAAGAGTGAAGCAAACCATGCCCTTAGAGTGTTACAGATGCGACAAGTACCTCATTCACAAGGAGATTTGATCAAGAAACGGTTACCTGAATGCATAGCAGTAAGTGGACGTAATTCTCATACACTAGAAGACTGGAAACAGTTAAATAGCCTAAAAACAGTGAAAAGATGATTTTAGCTTGGACCCTGAAGATGATGGATATAAAAATCCACAGCCGATCATGTCATTCAAGTCGCACGTTGCCTTCTACCACATCGTTTCAAACGAAGTTTTACCATAACAATCCATTCCTATAATTCGGAATCGGTACGGGATTGATTCAATATGGAATTCAATCATGAATAGTCCCCCATTGTCACAGCTGTAGATATAGGTATTTTAAGAATATGCCTCGATAACTAATGGCAAATAGCAAGAAGTAAGAACAACATATGTTACAGGATTGAGTTCAAAGAACACAATGTCATTATTGATATGATAACAGACTGATACAAGTATCACAGCAAAAATGGAAACACAGAAACCGCTACTATTTCAGGAGACTCCTATGCAGGAGAGATCAGTTAACGTGAGACCTACCATGCAGGCTGTCTGGTGTGCCGTTGCATTACATCCAAACAACTTGCGACAACTGCAGAGCTGAGCCCGCATGATAGATCTCACGTTAAGGCCTCTAACCAGATCTCTGCTGACATTTATAGTACATATTTGCAAATATAAAATCATTTTCATAGTATGAGATGTAGCTTTTCAGGAAGTTCACGAGTTACTCCGCCATGCCAATGCATACGACTTTCTACATCTCTCTAGAGCTTTCTCTTCCCTTCCATCTTACAATTGAGATTGCCTGCAAATCGTCAAAGTTGAGCACTTCATTTCAGGAGAAACTTCATTGTACAGAACGACTGAAACTAGGCTGCCGAAAAACACCAAATTGTGATAATGGTCCCAAAAGATAAGTTGGCCAATAACCACTTCATGGCAGATCAATCACTGGAACATACCCAGATTACTTCACTGAGCAAACAAAATTACATCCTCATTATGCTCTTACTCAGAAAAGTAAGATAGATTATGCAAACCGGCTTTTTCTCCAATGAACAAGATATATACATGCCAACTACCACTAAAAGGGAACTAAATGGTTAAATTTGCATAGCCTGAACATCAAGGAGCAACAGGCTCAAAGAACAGAATATCAAGAGAAGATGTGCATGGTGCAATATATCCATGTCAACCAACACGAGAATGCACCATAACAAAATGACGACATCCTCATGCTTGAAATGAACTATGTGACTCTTCAGTCGGCCCCTCCCAGAAATGCTTGACCAAAGATTTGAAACAAACATCTTGAAATGGCCTTTAGCACCAATTGTCTCCCAAAGTTGATCCATGGTTATCTCATTAGACCTGGAGACATCAACCTGAATGATGCTCATGTTGTTGAGGACAATACAAAGTTTACCACCAAGAGGAACAAGAGCAGCTGCCTCCAATGCTCGAGAATTTCCTAAGTGCAGATTGCTGTCTATCTGTTTGCTCCAAGAATCAGCTGCTCCGTCTTACACTCTTAGCCTGCATCCATCTCTACAGTCTAATGCATAAAGCTGGCCATCCAAGGAGACACTTGGATTTTGCCAGCCGGCAACCATGCCATCATAAACAGGGTACCAGCTATCAGTCTCTGGCTGGTAGACCTCACTGGTGAACTCATGCCGATGAGAACCGGGTTCCTTGTTCACGGAACCACTTACCCTCATAGACAAGCACCTGTGAAGGGCACCATTAAGAAGTGCTTGTATTTGAAATAAAGTGATTTGTCCGATTCTTGTTGGTACCCAGTTGTATTCTCAGCTGATCTCAAGGACCGGGGCACACCCTCATTCTCCCCACCAGCCACATACAAACAATTGTTTATGACGCAGGAGCCAAAGAAGTGCCGCCACGGCGCATACCTGGGGCACGGTGCCATTTATTTGTCCTAGCACTACAAAAACAACACGTCTCATGGATCCCTTTAGTGGGTCCTTCCCACCAAACAAGTACAGGTGACAGCCAATTTCGGGAGAACAAAAGAGCCAAAACCAAGAGCTCCAGAATATTCCTCAGGAACAGGAGGCAGGGGGCTGCCATAGTTGGTACACAGGATCAAAAGCATGCCATGAGATTTTCCTATCTCGGTCTCTCTTAATGACATATATCCACTCTTCTGCAATCTCCAAGATCTCCCCTTGCGGAGTGAGTAAAAGAAGTTACCAGCCAAGAGATCTATACCCATCTTTTGCAGACTAGCCGAAGTTTACGGTGTTCAACCCGTGGGACTCGGATTAGGCAAGCAATAGCAAGATCATCGGGAAGTCCTGGAAGTAGCGGGATTGATTGCGGCTTCTGTCACCACGTGCTGGCTTGCTTCTAGTTGGGTGAATGGATGGTTTAATGTCAGGCCGAAGACAGAGCTTTGTTCCAGGGACATACTTCTTTGCTCCAGCAACAGTTTTTAGGCGTATTGAGTTAAAACAATTGCATACCCATGAGAACATGATGGATGAATAAATAGAGGCAAAACTGAGTAGCTTAAGATATACACTGGACAAATATTTGAAATGCTAGCAGAGCTAGACCATGTTTTATCCTCGTTTGATAGATGAGACGTCTCGTTAGAAGTAAAGGAAGGTTAAAAACGGTAAGAACTTTCAAAGTCATTTTCTTCTGCCTTCAACTTGTATTACATAAAGGCAAATGCACTGGTGTGACATAGATAGAAATCAAGGACTCAGCACACTAGCTTGAATTTGAGAAAAGCATTTGAGTACTCCTTTCCTTCTTTGACCTGCATTCTCTCTCATTTGGGAGGTAGAGATTGGGTGGGAATCAAGTCTCCCCACAGAGTTGTACAAAGTTAAATGTCAATTTTATTGGCACTTGCTTCTGTACGAGTGGGTTGCAAGTATATGGACATATACTTTTATGCCTGTTCATAGGTGGTCATCAAGGCTCCCACTAAGTTCTACAAAGCTACGCATCAATCTTACTGGTATTTGCTTCCATACAAGTGGGACAACAAGTGTATGGAGAAATCCTTTTCTTTCCCATAACTTTCTAAGAGATAGGTCACACGGGAGTGGCAAATCTTAGATTTGGATCAAATCACATAAAAGACCTGATTCAATGTCATTTAATGCCCTTGGTGGTCCCATCTTTTAGTTTTTCCAACGTCTTCATTGCTTAATTTAATTCCCCATGAACCTACTTATTTTCATTAGTGTCCTTCCTATTTTCTTAGCCATTAATTTAGCTTGTTATTTCTGGCAATCTTGTTATTAGTCATTAATCTAGTTTGTCCTGTTACATTCTACAAAAGAGTTGTGTAATGTAGTTGTTGTTCTCTTAAAGTCATTTTCTATTTTTTCCCTTTGTTTAATTAAATTCACATGTAACCCGATATAGGCATGTACCCTCATTTGAATTGGGCAATTATCTTGTCTTCATTATATGAAAGTTAATCTTTCTCTTTTCCACTTCCATCTTAGCTCCCACACAAGTTAAATGGCAGCTCCTTGAGTGAGTTAAGCATACTTTCTGCTTAATTTATTACCCTGAGACTTTAATTGAGCTTGCTCTCCTAAGTAACCCGTATCAATGGGTTTCACAGCCAAGATGGCACTATTATCAAAATTAGTTAATTATTAATATTGTTGTGTAAAGGTGCTACATTTCAACATGTTTTACAAAGAGGATGTTGGATAGCGGCAAGTGCTGGTTGCATCCTAGAGCCAGAAAGCATCACTTTTAATGCACACAAGTTGATGGATTGTGTCCAGACATGTCGCCTCCTCAGACCTGCCTCCAGACATGTGGTGTCCTCAAAAGAACCAGCACTCACAACTAGATATTATCTTTCCCTTGGACTTAAAGAACCCGGACCAATTAGATAAGCTTTACGGAAAAGATCACGTTACAAAGGTTGAAGGTGATGAGCAGGATCTCATGAGCAAGTTCAGGTACTCAAATAGTCACAACCTTCTTATATCCACATTTCAAGGCTTGATCTGACATTGAACAAGTGGTTCACTTCAATATAGTTAAATTATACTTGGTTAATTATCCTCCAAATTGGCTAGGCTGCTCTCTTATGCACAAGAATCACAAGGATCATGACTGCTATTGGGGACTTAATGTCATACTTGCAATTCACAAAAAAGAAAAACAGAGGGTGCTTGCAAGGGTATTATCAAACATTGTAGATTGAACAGGCTCTTCACTTGTCCTATGATAGGAGTAATGTACAAGCTAGATGCATCTCAAACAAACACTATAGTTTGAAACATGAGGATTCCAGTACCGTGGCCACATAAGTGTCTGTGATCGAGATAGATCTTAAGACAGAGATTACTGCAATCCAGCCTCCTCTGTGTTGGTGCTTATTTAACTACGAAGTGGGAATGAGAAACCCGCCAAATGTTGTCAAGAACTATGGAGATGGCCACCTTTTGTTAGTCTCCTGGTGCCTTAGATAGGATATGTAGAAATTGAAGACTAGTGCATGGAGGAGGGGGATCCTTACTCGTAGTCTTTGATCCACTACCTTTCTGCAATTGTTGTGTCAGCTACAACAGGCCGGGTTGAATATAGAAGCAGATGAACTGTTGGAATTCATGAGTAACATAGCGGAAGATCAAACATAACAAAGATTAAGAACATTAAAGAGGAAAAAATGGGAGATCAGAAGAGCGGACAAACCTCTAATGGAGGTCGCTCCCCCTCTCTTTCTTAATATCAACCTCTTTAACCCTAATACAAAACATCCAGCCCTTATATAATGAGTTGTAAATCATAAAAAGACCAAAATGCCCTTGATACTATGGGCAATTACACTAATACCCAAATGTCATAAATTACAAAAACTAACACTAAGAATAGCAAATATTAATATTCTTCAACACCCCTTTCAAGTTGGGAGTGAGATACTTCGAACTCCAAACTCCAAAAAAATGATTCTTTCTTCAATTTTTTTTATTTTTCTAGCCCTCTTAGTTGTCCCCTTTTCAGCAATCTTCCTGGCTACAACATTTTTCATCAACCTTCATAGTTGTTCTTCAACCGCTTCACGGCTGCACTAATCTTCAGCAGCTTCTTGACTGCAACATCTTCAACTCAACCCTCCAAGGCTGGTCATATTCAACAGTTTCTTTAACTGCAACATCTTCAACTTAGCCTCCTTGCTAGTCATTTTCAACAGTTTCTTGGCCGTAACATCTTCAACTCAAGCCCTCCTGACTGGTCATATTTAGCAGCTTCTTTGGCTGCAATATCTTCAATCATATTCAGCAGCTTCTTTGACTGCAACATCTTCAACTCAACCCTCCTAGCAGGTCATATTCAACAGCTTCTTTGGTTGCAAATTCTAGCAACCTCATGGCTGCAAAACACATTTCAACTGTCCTTATGACTGCAATATTTTTCTCATAAAAAAACAATCAACAAGTTTCTTCACAACACTTCTTCCATGTCAAACTAATGGGACTACACCCTTGCAACCCAATTTGCATATCAATCATCAGCTACTTCACAACCACCAATTTACATTTCATCAAACACTTGGTGTGCAAGTTATTTTTATCCTTATCTCACACTATGCTTCCTTTTAACAGTCTTCACCTTAACATCTTTATCCATTTGCAGCAACATTTGTTTCTAGTTCCATTTCAGATGCTAGGTCATCCTCATCTGATCTGTCATCTACATTTTCATCAAGACACACCACGGCCTCTACTGTTGGAAGTTCTCAACTTAAACAGTGTCTCAAATTTTCCATGAAGCCATTCTTCATGCACAGTCATAAGTTGTTCTGCTACTTCCTCAATGCTGAAATCCTTGATTTAGGATGAGAAGAGCACAACGATGCTCAAATAAACAAAATCCAAAGAATACTTAGTAACTTTATCAGAAACAGAGGAGCGGAAGAGAAAAGCAATGCCCATGATGTTAATGAGTTTCCCGAAAAAGATGAAGAAGACCAGAACCGATGCGTCGTGCACACATGCATGCATCTTTCATCTGTCGTTTCTTGTGATTTCTGATCCACCTGAACCATATTGGGCCTCGACCAATTGTATGCGATCAAACCCGCCATTCTGCTTAACCAAAGAGTTCCAACAGTACGAAGCTTGTGTTCGATAACCCATTTCCTCAAAGACTCAAGATTGCTCTTTCTGTCACCAGCCATCGTCGTAAAGCACTACACACAACAAGAGATATCTCAAATGCTTCTCCTTCACGTTCGCAAGTAGCTTCTTCCTCACAAAAATGACATTTCTCACAGAACAACTCCCACCAATGCCCCCTTCACGGTATAAAAGGGGCACAGGGATCTTCTTCGTCGTTTGGCCTTCAAGCTGACTTTTCGAAGCTCATTGCGCAAGAAACCATGGATGCTAAGGCTTTGGCTACCTCTAAGAACCACAATGAGGCATAACGAAGGAGACGAGGGCGCATCAATGGCCATCTTTACAAGCTATGATGAGATCAAAAAAAGGAAGAAGCCAAGGCTGAGAGGCAATGGTCAAAAGGGCCACGTTGGCGGCATTGGACCTCGTCTCCCAGTCGAAATCCGGAGAGAACTCACAGGCCTCTCTGGTTCTCTCTCTGTGCTAAGTCTTCTTGTCCTCCTCGTCACTACCGTCGGTGCCATCCTCATCATCGTCGAGGAAGGTCGTCAATCGGATCGTCAAGATCTTGACCATCGATCCCACAGGGTACAAGTAAGAGGTGTTGGGCATGATGGGGCCGAGCCTTCTGAAGGCGCTCTCCAACTTCGATCTCATTGACCCCGAATCACACGACCACGAGGAGTTCGACGCGTGGTCGGCCGAGTGCGAGGTGCACGTCGGGCAGGAGTGGTTCGATTGGCTGCAGTCGGCAAGCTACGATAAGGAGGATTTGGAGAGGAATAAAAGAGAGGGCTTCGAAGATAAGAGTTTTAAGGAGAGACGACGGGCAGAGAAAGAGATTGCCATCGCCGAAACGGAGGGTACCCTTTGTCTTCTTTTTGTGCATAGCGCTTCACTTTCGTCTTTTATGCTTTTCTCTTCTCCCCGCGGGATTCAGAGTGGAGACACCCGTCTATTTTGTCGATCCCTAAAGAGCTTTCGATCGATTGAAGGCTCTGATACCATGTTGAAATTCATGAGTAACGTAGCGGAAGATCAAACATAACAAAGATTAATAATATTGAAGAGGAAAAAATGGGAGATCCTCTCTTTCTCTCTTTCTTAATATCAACCTCTGTAACCCTAATACAAAACATCCAGCCCTATATAATGGGTTGTAAATCGTAAAATGACCAAAATACCCTCGATACTACGGGCAATTACCCTAATTCCCAAATGTCAAAAATTACAAAAGCTAACACTAAGAATAACAAATATTCATATTCTTCAACATGAACCACTCTACATAAGGAAAATATGCCACTCAAGATAGGACGCAAGAGAAGGGACGCCTCATGCCTCACTTATCTACATTAATTTTTTACTTTTGTAGTTTTCGTTTGTCGTGTGGGAAGTAACCACCCAATTTGGACTGCTGTGATGAATTGGGGTATTACGAATCTCTTTCTAGAATAGCCCCCAACCCAAATCTTTTTCCTTGCTAACCCCTTTGATTTGACACAATCCACAGGTGCGGACCTAAGGTTCATAGCTGGCAGTTTTGAGTGGTTATGGAAATTACCTCCATGTTCTAGTCAGGTACGCAGAATAATGGTGCACAAATTTTTCAGCTTTTCTCAGTTGATTTAACCACGAAATGGGTGATCCTTGGGTCTCACTTGTTGAGTCGATAATAACTCACTCTAAGTTGGCCAAGTCATTGAATAGAACCAACAAGCTTTCGCATTTTTCGTCAGACTTGAGAGAAAAAAAGATCGTGCAAAAGTGATAAGAATGTTGGTTGTTTCAAAATCTTTTGCTGTAAGATACTTTTTCCATCACGTAGAAGTTTTCCCATTTATGTGATATATTTGTATTGTTTTATAATATTCAAACAACTCAACCAAGTCAATGGGCTAAGTAAGCCAAGTCTTGAGCGACTAAGTTTTCAAACTATGCAAGTGATCCTATGATAATTACAGTATTAGCCTATCAGCTGCTCCTTCCATAAGAAATGTGGCAGATAAATTGTGTATCAATCATGTGACATTGAAGTCCAAATTGTAGAGGTGTTGCCGCTACGGGAACATAGAAAACATTTTTGACAATTGGAAATAAAAGTTTCATAACTTCGCCCATATAAGGGATCACTCTTGCATGACCAATTTCAAGCCTAGATAAAGAAGGAGGGTTGTGTTAAGCTTCTAACAACCAACATAAAACTTTGTCCAATTTATCTACCATAAATTTATAAATTATGAGTATTGTATTGGAGCTCCCCTCTTAACAACACACTGTGAGCCTCTGAATGTAGTGAAAAGTACGCAAGAGTCTCTACATCTTCGCCCGAATGTAGTGAATCAATTGTAGAGAGGGTTCCCAAATCATGGATGGGTGTGGGTAAAGAAGTTAGTCCCGTTACATTGTCCCCAAAATGTGATGAACAAATTATATAGAGGGTCTCCACATTTTCAACATGGATGGATGCAAGGGATAAAAAAGTTAGTCCTAGATAATAACATTCATATTGGTATTTGGAATATCATAACATTGACCGGCAAGTTAATGGCGATATAGGAGAAAAATTCACATTTTATGTTTACAAGAGACAAAAATGGATTGAAAAAAAGCAAAGGAGATTGAGAATGAAAGTTTTAAATTATGATACTCAAGAAAGAAAAGGACTCAAAATTGAGTTAGTATTACTATAAATAAATATTTAAAGGATAATCTAGTGGATATACGACAATATAGGAACCAAATTACGATGGTAAAATTAGTGTTAGGAGTAGAGGCTTTGAATATAGTTTGTGCATATGCACCTCCAGCAGGACTAAAAGATGGTATAAAGAAGGCATTTTGGGAGGGGTTAGATAAGGTAATTCAACAAATTCCACAAATAGAGATGATTTGTTTGGGAAGAGACTTAGATGGACGTGCCGGTAAAAAGGCATTAGGATATAGAGATATTAATGGAAACTATGGTTTTGGGAATTTAAACAAGGTAGGATGATTTTAAATTTTGCTATGACATATAATCTCTTTATAACCAACACAATCTTCAAAAAAACGATATGAATATTTAATTACTTATAAGAGTGGCCTGTCACAAATACAAATTGATTATTTTGTTTGTAAGAAAAAAGATAGATCGTATTGTAAAGATTGCAAGGTAATTCAAAGAGAAAGCTTAACTACACAACATCGACTTTTAGTTATGAATTTTATGGTAAAAAAGTAGACAATTAAGAAAATGGTGCATAGAGCTATTCAAACCATTGTTATCTGTATCGCACTGTATCGATACGGTGCGATATGTATGATATACAACAACAACAACAACTACGCCTTTTCCCATACTAGACAGGGTCGACTACATGGATTCTTTGTTTCCACAACCTTCTTAAAGGTTCTTCTTTTGATCTTCTTTCTATATGTCCAAACCATCTTAAACGATGTTCTCTCATTTTATCCTCTATTGGTGCCACTCCTAATTTGTTTCTAATAACCTCATTATGTATACGGTCGTTTCTTGTATGACAACTCATCCATCTCAACATCTTCATTTCTGTCACAGACATCTTTTGTACATGTTGATGATTAACTGCCCAACACTCAGAACCATAAAACATGGCAGGGCTAATTACTGCTCTATAATATTTACCTTTTAACTTTAATGGTATCTTCTTATCACAAAGAATACCTGATGCTCCTCTCCATTTTAACCAACCAACATTAATTCTATGTGTAACATCTCCATCAATTCTTCCATCACTCTGAAAAATAGACCCTAGGTATTTAAAACTTTCCTTTTGGGGAATGCAATGTGTGTCAATTTTAATTTCCATGTACTCTGAAGTAACCAAATGATCAAACTTACATTTCATATATTTTGTCTTTGTTCTACTAAGTCGGAGGCCTTTGCTTTCTAATGTTTCTCTCCATAGTTCCAATTTTCTATTAACTTTTTCCTTAGACTCCTCCACTAATACAATGTCATCTGCAAATAACATACACCAAGGTACTTCATCTTGAATATGTTTTGTTAACTCATCCATCACCATTATAAATAAGTATGGACTTAAAGTTGATCCTTGATGTAACCCAATATTAACTTCAAAGAAGTCTGTCGTTCCTTCGTGAGTCCTCACACATGTTTTTGCACCATCATACATGTCTCTTATAAGGTTAATATATGTCAATGGGATACCTCTTTTTTCCAAAGTTCTCCAAAGAACCTCCCTCGGTACCCTATCATAAGCTTTTTCTAGATCAATAAATATCATATGAAGGTCTTTCTTTTTTGCTCTAAAATGTTCCATAAGACGTCTCAAAAGGTGAATCGCTTCAATAGTAGATCTGCCTGGCATGAATCCAAATTGGTTCTCTGTTGTACTTGATACTTGTCTTAACCTACATTCGATAATTCTTTCCCATAATTTCATAGTATGACTCATTAACTTGATACATCGATAATTCGCACAATTTTGAATGTCTCCCTTGTTCTTATATATGGGTATAAGTGTACTTGCTCTCCGTTCCTCGGGCATCTTTTGGTTTTTCCATATTTCATTAAATAGTCTTGTGAGCCAAGTGATTCCTATTTCTCCTAGTATTTTCCAAACTTCTATAGGAATATTATCTGGTCCTACCGATTTACCACCCTTCATATGTTTAAGAGCCTCTTTGACTTCATTCTTTTGAATACGTCGGTAGAAATTGTGGTTTATATACTTTTCTGACTTAGCTAAATCTCCTAAACTAATACTAACATCTTTATTTTCATTAAAAATATTATAAAAATAGTTTTTCCATCTATTTCTTATATCATCATTTGCCACTAGAATTTTTTCATCCTCGTCTTTTATGCATCTAACATAATTAAGATCTTTAGTTTTCTTATCTCTAGTCCTAGCTATCCTAAAAATATCTCTTTCACCCTCTTTTGAGTTGAGTTTTTTATATAAATCCTCCCAAATCTTAGCTTTTGCTTCACTAACGGCCTTTTTCACTTCTTTCTTTGCTTTCTTATAAGCTTCTAAAGTTTCACTAGTTTTCTTAGCATAATGTAATTTGTAACATGCCCTCTTTGCCTTGATTTTATTTTGTACTACTTCACTCCACCACCAAGCTTCTTTTTGTGCTGGTACACCTCTCTTAGATACCCCTAACACATCTTTCACCACTTTCCTAATATGTATAGCCATATTGTTCCACATATCACAGGGTGTGCCAACATAATTCCAAACATCTCCTTAAAGGACTTTCTGTTTAAATATATCTTCTTTCTCGCTTTTGAGGTTCCACCATTTAGTCCGAATAGCTCAATGCACTCTTTTCTTCTTTGTCCATTTTTTATTTGTAAATCCATAACTAAAAGTCGATGTTGGGTGGTTAAGCTTTCTCCTGGAATTACCTTATAATCTTTACAACACGCTCTATCTTTTTTTCTACAAATAAAGTAATCAATTTGTGTTTGTGATAAGCCACTCTTATAAGTAATTAAATGTTCATCTCGTTTTTTGAAGATTGTATTAACTATAAAGAGATCAAATGACATAGCAAAATTTAAAATCTCCCTACCTTCCTCGTTTATATCCCCAAAACCAAAGTTTCCATGAATCCCTTATATCCTAATGCTTCTTTACCGACATGTCCATTTAAATCTCCTCCTAAACAAATCATCTCCTTTTGTAGAATCTTTTGAAACACCTTATCTAACTCTTCCCAAAAAACTGTCTTTATACTATCTTCTAGTCCTACTTGGGGTGCGTGAGCACAAACTATATTCAAAACCTCTGCTCCTAACACTAATTTCAATATCATGATTCGGTCACCATATCGTTGTATGTCTACTACACTCTCCTTTAAATCTTTATTTATGATAATACCAACTCTGTTTCGAGCCTTTTCTTTACCGGAGTACCATAATTTAAAACCTGTATCTTCTATCTCCTTTGCTTTTTCTCCAACCCATTTTGTCTCTTGTAAACATAGAATATGAATCTTTCTACGAATCATAGTATCTACCACCTCCATTAGCTTACCGGATAATGTTCTGATATTCCAAGAACCAATACGAATCTTATTATCTAGGACTAGCTTCCTTACCCCCCGCATCCGTCCATGATCAAAATGCGGAGACCCTCTCTGAAAATTTTTCACTACATTCGGGCGGCAATGTAGCGGGACTAACTTCTTTACCCACACCCGTCCATGATGTGAGAACCCTCTCTGCAATTGATTCACTACATTCGGGCAAAAAAAAATCAATTTTTTTTTAGGTTCTAGCATCTCTTCGCCTCTCTTCACTCCTCTCCAAGGCATCCTCTGGTATGCTCGTTTGGGATTGCAAACTGCATGCGTGTATGTAACATATAAATTCGCGTTAGTTTATAAGAAATTTATTGAATAAGAATAATTTATGAACAAATAACAATTGTAACAAAATCATTTCTCTTTCTGTTGCCAATTTTTAGGTATATTTCTGCTACCAGATTCTAATTTTATGAAATCGCAAACAGTAAAGAACAATTTGGTTGCCTTAATTCATTGAGTGGGCATTTCACAACTTCACTATTTTAGGGTTCACCTTATATGACTTCCATTGAGTTGAACATGATCAGCGTGTGTGAGGCTTAGCTCAGTCTGTGAAGTGAGATCAGAAGTAATCAGATGACCTGATTTTGACCCACAACATCCATCTATCATCCTTCAGTTTCAAACCACTTCAAGCGTTAATTAAAAAGCTAGTCTCCAATAAGAGAAAAAGAAGAAATCATCAAGTAATAATATCATATCACTGGGGTGTCATAGACTCGATAATCAAAGAAATGGAGCTCATCGTTTTGCTCACATATGAAAATTAGCAAATGTGCCACCTACATTTACAAAGATACCAGTTTGTTAATTTTGATATATTAGATGAGTTCATTATGAAAGATAATGAAGAAAATACACTCCTAACCGAAGAAGACTTTGCATGGATTAATTTGGAAGGAGCACAACAACATAGGAGATGAAGATTTTGATTTTGAAGCAGAAGGTGGTGAGAAACTTTGAATCTTCATCAAGGAGAGATTATTTAGTTGATGATCCTGATTACAAATTTACAATATGTAAATGTAAATGTATTTTTTTTTTGCTTCAAAATATGTAATTTTTTCTAATTGTTCAATGGTGAATGATCAATATGTACTAAACTTTGCATTATATGAATTCTTTGTAATTATTAGGTTTTTTCTAATATTTTTTAGATTTTTTCTATTTTTTCTGATTTTTTAAAGATTTTTACTAATTTTTTAATATTAAAGTACAATACGCTACGATACGCCCGTATCGTGGACCAAAACGATACACGGTACGATACGAATCGAACACACTGATTCAAACTAAATGGTGGAACCTCAAAAGTGAGAAAGGGGATATAATTAAACATAAAGTTTTTCAAGGAGATGCTTGTACGTACGTACACCTTCTGATACGTGGAACAATATGGCTATGCATATTAGGAAAGTGGATCTAAGGGCGTACCGACACAAAAGGAAGCTCGGTGGTGGAGTGAAGTGGTGCAAGATAAAATTAAGACAAAGAGGGTATATTACAAATTGCATTATGCCAAGAAGACTAGTGAAACTTTGGAGGCTTATAAGAAAGCAAAGAAAGAAGCGAAAAAAGCCATTAGTAAAGCAAAAGATAAAATTTGGGAGAATTTATATAAAACTTAACTCAAAAGAAGGTGAAAGAGATATTTTTAACTAAGGCTAGTGATAAGAAAACTAAGGATCTTACTTTTGTTAGATGTATTAAAGATGAGGATGAGAAGATTTAGTGGCAAATGATGATATAAAAAATTATTTTTATAAGCTTTTTAACGAAAACACATGTTAGTATTAGTTTAGGAGAGTTAACCAAATCAAAAAAGTATATAAACCGTAATTTCTACCGATGTATTCAAAATAATGAAGTCAAAGAGGCTCTTAAACATATAGAGGTTGGCAAATCTATTGGACAAGACAATATTCCTATAAAAGTATGGAAAACTCTAGGAGAGACGGAGATCATTTGGCTGAAAAGACTAAGTTTCGTGAAGAATGGAAAGTGAGTACACTTATACTCATATATAAGAACAAGGGTGACATTCAAAATTGTGTAAATTATCTGGGTATCAAGTTAATGAGTCCTATGAAATTATGGGAAAGAATTACTGAACATAGGTTAAGATAGGCATTGAGTACAACACATAACCAATTTTAATTCATGCCAAACAAATCTACCATTGAAGTGATTCACCTATTGAGACATCTTATGAAACATTTCAGAGCAAAAAAGAAAACCTTCACATGGTATTCATTGATCTAGAAAAAACTTACGATAAGATACCAAGAGAGGTGTTGTGGAAGGCTGCGGAGAAGAGAAAGAGTTCGTGTAAACTTATATTCGAGCAATCCAAGATATATATGATGGGGCTAAAAGCTTGTGTGAAGGAACACGGGGGTAGAGATCCTGAGAAGATTTCCTTATAACTAGCAAGAAGCTACGCGCCCAAAAAGGGGTCGACTTTGAGTACTTATCTTTTTACCTTAGTACTTGGATGTGCTTACTACATATATCCAAATGCGGTGTCATAATGCATGCATTTTACGGATGATATAGTCTTATTTTTGAGATTCGAGAGGGAAACAGAGGCAGGAAGCTAGAGCTATGGAGACGAGGCTTTGGAAGAACATGGAAACTTAGTCTAGCGGGAAGTAAGGCACGGAGTATACTGAAATGTAAGATTCGGTAAGAAGCACATGCTAATAGTATCTTAGCGGTGAAAATTGAAGATCATGCCGTACCACATGATCCACATGGTTTAGGTGTCTTGAATCCTAATAAATACAAAATGATGAAGAGATAGAAGGAGATGTAAACCATAGGATTTAAAAGGCGGATAGATGAAATTGAGAGAGTGTTTTAGGAGTTATTTGTGATAGAAAAGGCCTCTCCAAGCTTAGGTGTAAATTTTACCACCTGTTATAAGACTGCCGATATTGTATATTACGGAATATTAGGGCGTGCAAAAGATAGCAAGAAGCGTAAGATCGGTGTCGCTAAGATGAGGATGTTGCGTTAAGATGTATGGCCAGTACAAGACAAGATAAGGATTAAGAATGAATATATTAGAGAGAAAGTAGAGAATATGCTTTATTATGGAAAAGATGGGAGAGATCTCGCCTTAAGTGATTTGGACATGTATAAAAGAAGACCCATAGAAACCCGCTATAAGAAGAGTAGACCGGGTGGAGGATAGCCCAATAGCTAGAGGTAGAGGGAGACTAAGAAGGAAGCCCATAGGAATTGAAATGATTAAAAAATATTTAGATACGTATAGCATTTACGAAGACTTGGTTTATGATAGAGGGCACAATGATGTCGTTTGATCCATGTGGTAGGCCCACCCTAGTGGGAAATGGCTTAGTTGTTATTGTTGTTGGTGTGGAAATAAAAATTTCATATAAATTGTTCATTCATTTCAGTAAAATCTTCAACATGCAAGGTATTGTCAGTTCAATGAACCTCAGACTAGATCTCATCTTGAGTTCGGAATAGATAAATAGAGACATCACATTGTATTCCACTATGATACTGTAACTTAAGTGGATCACTAGAAGTTATGAAGAGTCAAGTGATAAGTGGTGTTATACTGGCCTTAACTATGCAGCAACTGCTGGTTAGATTTCATACTACTTCTCAACTACGAAGGCATTTCCTGGTGGGAATTGTGAGAAAATACAAAGTAACGAACAACAATTGCTCCTCACTTCTCTAGTTAGTAACTTAATAGGCCTTTACAAGAAGAAGCTAGAAACTTGTTCAAAAGGAAAAAGATTGTGATGCACGTGACTGGTACAATAAATAAACCAAATCTTTCTTTCTTATTGGAAAATTATGAACGTTTTCATAAACCAAGTGCAAGAAAGGAATTCTCAGTACCCAACCCTAACTTTGGGCACAGTTGTAAAGGATCAAATCAAATAAAGAGGGCTCAAAATCAAGAATTCAAGTTTTTCATGAGAAGGATTTCGTTCCTCATGTCCAGTGTTTCCAGTTCCTATACAATAGGAATCAACAATACATTGAACACATAGAAATAGCATCAGCAAATATCAGATGCACGAAATGATCAGTAACAACCACAAGAATGGCTCATATTTGGTTGTGATCCATGTGCTAGACAAAAAGAAAGCTGCACGTTGAAATGTTATACCTAAACTTAAATTAGGAAGAAGCCATAAGCGAGCAAAAGTTCTCAATGTTCTTTTCTCAGCAAACCATTTCCAGAAATGCCATAAGAAACATAAACTACAATTTATCACATAAGATTATAAAGTACACGTCTCTAAATGCAGCAACTGGAAAATTTTCCACATCAAGAAAAGGTAATATCCTGATATCTGCAGATGATTCATCATGCAAATTACTCCACGAGTAGATTAAATAAATCTGAGGAACAACAAAAAGGAAAAAGGAAAGAAAGATCACAAGTTACATATCCATAAATGAACTTAAAGGGCAGACATGGATACCAAATTCGACAACTTGGTCATGAGGAAGGAAGGAAGGAAGGAAGGAGGGAGAGAAAGAGAGAGAAAGAGAGAGAGATGCATCACCAAAGTTGGGACTATCAAAAAGAAAATATCAACTAGAATTAAGGGACGATACTAAGAAATCAAAACAGGGAAAGCCAAAAGCAGACTCACCAATGCAGGGTGCGGCCCTCGTTCCATTCCAATCGCCACAAGCACAAGATCTCACGAAGAACGAACATTCGTTTCACCAAAAGAAGAAAAGAATTACAGAACCCACAATCCCGAATCCCAAAGGTCCCAATAAAAACAACAAAAACCTCTTAACTTTTGCGCAGACAAGTAGAGAAAAGGGAAACATACAAAAGGGGTGGTTGAGGAACTGGTGACACCCAAAACCCACCAAGAAAAACCTAACCTTTCAACAGGTGGATTTAGAGAGAGAGAAAACAAAGAGGGTGGTTGATGAACCGGTATGTTCACGTTCTCCCTGTGAAAAGAATCAAGACCATCTGCACCATCACCGCCATTACCAACGAATCGTTAAAGACAAAATCTTCAATCCTAAACTTAAACCTAAACTAGCTCAGAAACAGACTGATGGTGAGTGTTAAGAGGAAAATAAGGGCATGGTGAAACCTCAGATTACTGAGAGAGAAAAGAGCCTACTATCAATGACCCCCATATTTCTGTCTGTGTGTGTGAGAGAGAGAGAGAGAGTGAGTGAGTGAGTGAGTGAGTGGAGATTTTAATGGAGGTGGGGAGGGGAATAAAGAGTTGTAGTGAAGAAGAGGAATGGTAACCACCAAAATGAATGACCCTATGACGACGACGATGAATCCATGTTTTTCTTGATATCCATCATCACCACCATGACCATTTTTTATACCATCATCAGATCCACTAGAAAGCAATTTGGTAAAGAAGCATTGAATTAAAGGGGCAAGGGGCACTACTACCAAGCACCCCCCCCACCCGCCACCCACTGAAACCAAAATGGCCACCTTTACACACGCAATTGTGAACTCTCGTCGGCTTCCATCGGCGTCTTAAGAGAGCCGTGAACCCGTAGAAAAAACAAATCAAGCAGACAACATATTTCCCCTAGTCTCAAAACCAAAGGAGAAATTTATTTATTTTATTCAAAATAAAGTGAAAATATTATTTTCTATATATATATATAAACTTCGAAGACTGAACCATTTAATGGCAATACACCCACCCAATTAGTATGGTGTGTGTAGAAGAGAAGTTGTTGTGTGGAAACCGGCAATCCACCGTTCAGTCAGACAAGAGCTATCGTTTAAATTGAAAAGGCACATTATTTTCCTGTCATATTTATTGCTATACATATATATAAAGCTGGCATATGGGACCGGTTCGTGTGAGTCTAACGCAAATAGGTCATGACAAGTCAAACTGTGAGCAGGTCAATGCATTCGTATTTTAATTTTTGTTGGTATTAATAAAAAAATTGGATATTTGGGTAGCAGTTAATTTACAGAAGAAAATATTGTTTCTTGAAAATTAGACATTCTCTATAAAATATATAGATGCTTGATGACCCTGAGACCTGACTTGCATCCTTCAATGAATTAATTAATTAAACAAGTCGTAGAAGAGCGAGTATTGTTCAAAATTTTAAAATAAAAAAAAAGACATCGAAAATTTGTTGGTTAAATATGATATTGTGAGCTTCAAACATACTTTGCCCCATCCTAAACGACTCTGTACTCCATTTGCTCCACCCTACAGAAATTTCTAGATCCGTCGTCGGTTGGAGACAGAGAATTCAGGCATCATTATGGGCATCTCACTTTTCCTCTCTCTCCTCACGAAGAAAACCTATTGCACAAGGAGCCATGACTCTCCTGGCTAGGAGTCAGCTTGGGAGAGCCTTGAAGTTGAAGGTTGAGAGTTCAATACCTGTGCTTGTAAATTTACTAAGGTTCTGTTCTCCTCCTGCCTGCTAAACCAAGCTAAGACTTTATCTTGCTATCCAAATTCGCATGTTAGGAGTTCAATTCGGCCAGGGATCGACTCGTAAGCTGAAGGTCATGAGCTTGGTACCTAGGGCGTGCAACTGGCTTTTGCCTCCCCATTGTACTAGAAAGAAACAACTCATCATTCAATGGAGTTGTATCACATGGATAAGATCCACATGAACAAAACCAGCAGAGAACCATATTTTCCCATAAGAATTGGTTCAGCTCAGTATGTTTTCCAAGAGTTGGCCATGAAGGTTATGACAATCCTCAAGAAAATGATCGGGGACGAAACTCATGAATCACTTCCTCGGCATAGAGGGGAGCTTTGTATAACCATCGTGGCCTCCCGAAAGGAGAGCTTTCGACTTTGAGGAAAATGAAACATAGGAGCTAAGCTAACCTCATTTCTTCATAGAAAAAGCTCAAAATTGGGGTCCAAAGATCTTCTAGAGACAATGCGTTCATACTCCATGAAAGCCAAACATGATCACCATTTTCATTTGGAAGATTCTGCATGGGTCAGAATTTTCTTTTTCTTTTTCTTTTTATATTGGCGAGGGGGAAGCCTAACACATACACATTCGTTCTCCCCTCCCCCTCCCTCCAGTTTCCGGGGTTGAACTTGTCACCTACGCCATGGGAGTCAAGAGAACCCTGCTAGGTGAGCTTAGCACTGAGGCTGCTTTCCTTGTTATTACATTAACTTGCACCAAGAGTGTTAGCTCAAGGGTATGGCGCTCTGGTACTGTTATTGTTGGCGGGGAGTTCGACTCCCCGTGGGTGTGTTAGGCTTTGGTTTACTCTTGTAAAAAAAAGCAGCATACATCAACTCTCTAACATAAACAGTCCTTTCTCTCACACACACGCCCAGTCAAGTTGACTGACTAGGTTGCAACAAGTAGCTGAGCCTTTGTGACATCAAAGTCTATCCTTCTCAATAGCTGAATTGAAGCCGCGTCGCCTGGTTTGTCATGTCCCTCTCTATAGGCAATCAGACAATGAGCTTGACTCCAACGACTAGCGAGGAATGGAGATCCGGTCAGACCCTACGGTGGGATTTGGAGTGGCAACTTCATGTTTTGGGTCATGTTTGTGTCATGTCATTTCATGTTCTCAAGTCCACTCAAGCTTCACCTGCTATTTTTTTTCTCAAGTGAAGAGAAACCTGAATATAATAAGGATAAATACTCCCCTTTAATAACAATAATTATGCAATTAAGATGGAGAAAACTGTACCTTGAGTATTTTTAAAAATTGAATTTTCTAGAAAAATTATGTTAACAAACTTAAGTTTTTTGGTTCACATAATCTTTCTATGCGATTTCCTTAAAATCTTTTATATATGAACACATAACTAGTTCATGTGTGTTTGCGCATGCATAATTTACACGGCCCTATATCGACCGAGCTCATTTTGGTTTGCAAGCTTAATGAGCCATGCAGAACAAAGCCAGGCTTGGGCCCGGAGGCGAGCAACTCATTCAAGTCAACCTTACCATGCCAAATAACAATATTCCTCTTGCTTTGCAGCCCTATCTTGATCATACAAACAAACCTTTGAGATGAACTCTCACAATATGACAACCTGACACGGAAACCCAACACAGACACGACCTAAAATGTATACGTTCATGTCCAGCAGAAGTAACGAGAAAAATCAAATCGGGTGAGGCACATCCAGCTTCCTTCATGAACATGAAATGATGCAACAGAAATGAAGCACGGAATGGCCAACTCTACTACTAATGGAACCACACACATGCGTTATGGAAAAGGATTCCATGGAAAATAGAGTCAAGCGAAATATCTTCTCCCGAAAAAATTGCTCACCGAACACGTTGCTGTGAACAGACATGTGTGATTCTGGTTTTCCGGCAACCAAACCGGTTTCAGGCTACTTCTGGTTTCTATTTGAGCAAAAAATCAGTAAAACTGAGAAATTAAAAAAATGAATAAAAAACTGAAGAAAATTTTTAGAGGAGACCAATTCCCTGGTTCAAACCACCGGTTCCGGTGCAATAGAAGGAGGAACTGTAACCGAACCAGACCAAGTCCACTTCTACGGGTTCTGGTTACAGTTCCTCCTTCTATTGAGAAGGCCGTTTCAGAGTCAATAGAAAAGAGGGCCTCGTTGATATTGGAAGATTACATACACGCATGCGTGCGCGCCCACACACATATATATAATTTCTGCTGATTTCTCTCGCTTTATATATATATATATATATATATATATTATCTTATACCTTATTTAGAAAAGCATCAGACTTTGTCAAGCATTTTTTTTGTTAGAATCGGGAGGCCAAAGGGTATTCATGCCTAAATATTGAACTCACAATCTTATCTTGTGAGATGAATTCCTCGCCAAGTGAGCTAATGCTGCGAGCGTGAGATTTTGTCAACATTGAGAGTATAGTTCCACGAATATGGATGTTGTCTTTGCTCTCTCGTATGGGAATTTGTTTCCGAGGAAGGAATGGTAGAAGCTCTTGCTGAAAAGTGCAAGAAGCTAAATAGGTATGAAAATATTTTCCAAGGTTTTCAAACACTAATACATAAGATTGGATGGAGAGAATTGGAAGAAAGAGAAGTTGGGGCTATGATCACATACCCACTCCACGTAATTTCTCCCCTCTATCGTTTTCAGTTGGAGGGCCGCCAAGAGACTAGAGATGTCAATGCTGGCTGGACCGGAACAGCCAGGCCTGGCCCACATTTTGTATGTGCCTCTAAAATGCTGGCCCGGCCCAACGAACACCCCCATATATATATATATATATATATATATATATATATATATATATATACACACACACACACAAATATGTATGTATGTGTATGTGTATATATACCTCAGGCACTACGGGCCAGCCCGCATCGGTACCCAGAAACAGACAAACAGGATCAACGGCCCTGCTCCGAAAATGGGCAAGAAAATTAATGGCCTATCCCCGGGCTAGACCCATTTTGACATTTCTACAGGAGATGTAATTCCTACTCGAGAAAGATTGTTAACTAAAGGAAGAGGAGTAACCAAATTTGTGTAATCATGGTGAAGAAACAACGACAAATATTTTATAGAGTGCTTATATACTTTACAAGCTATGCTTGAAAGATTAAGATTTCTTTGAATTATAATAATAATAGAAGTTAGATAGAGAAATGTGGTCTATACGCACACTCTAAAGTTAAGTATGCTTGAAAGATTGCACGGGGAAGAAAAGCTATTTTTGTAGTGTTGTTATGTTCGAATAAAAAAAAAATCATCATAACTATAAAGTTAAGTATGCTTAGATAACAGCACACACACACACACACACATATATATATATATATATATATATATATATATATGTCAGGATTGATATGCACACATCTTTTGTACTATCCACACACTCTATTCTCTCATATTTTTCAAAATACCCTTAATAATTTATGGTAATTACCAGGGTACCCTTTTCATATCAATAGACACACACTCTCCTCCTATATGAACCACTATCCGTGGTCCCTTTCCTTCACTCTCTCACCTACCCCAACCATCGATCTACATCCATTTGGGGCAAAAGAACCAATAAAAAACCATTAGAAAATGAAGAAGAGGAAGAAAGAAAAAGAAAAAAGAAGAGAAAGAAAAACAAGAAGAAATAGGAGGTCGATTTGAAGGGAAATTCGGTAATTTGTGAAGGTATGTTGTTTATTTGGTTTTAATTTTATCATTTTCCTTATTAGTTTTGGTTGAATTCTCCCTCAGAAACCCATTAGATTTTCGTTTCAAGATGTGCTTGCTATAGGTGCATCTCTCTTGCTTCGATTTGATTAACTAATTTTATTTTTTTGTTATGTAAATATGCCTCACAGGGCACGAGTAGAAGGATATAACGTCACTACTTCACGTAGGAGACATAATACCTTATCATACTGAGGACAATCCCGCAGACGACAATGAGGAGAAGACATTTTGAAATATATGAATGTTCTTGAAGCCGAACATTTATGCTATGAGGAGGATATACCAACTTAAGAGACTAAGATTGATATTATAGACAGTAAGGATAATAATTCTCTAATATGTCAAGATTACTTCCTACCTTTGAAGGTCATATTGCTTATAAGATCTCATAAGAACATGTAATTTTCAACTTTAGTAAAATTATACAACAACAACAACAACAACAACAACTAAGCCTTTTCCCATACTAGACGGGGTCGGCTACATGGATTCTTTGTTTCCACAGATCCCTATCGTGTGCCATGTTAGCAGTTAACTCCCAATAAACTGGATCATTCTTTATTGTTTCTTTCCAACACTTTTGTGGTCGTCCTCTACCTCTTTTAATACTTTCCAAATTTAGTTTTTCTAACCTTCTTACAGGTTCTTCTTTTGATCTTCTTTCTATATGTCCAAGCCATCTTAAACGATGTTCTCTCATTTTATCCTCTATTGATGTCACTCCTAATTTGTTTCTAATAACCTCATTATGTATACGGTCTTTTCTTGTATGGCCACTCATCCATCTCAACATCTTCATTTCTGTCACAGACATCTTTTGTACATGTTGATGATTAACTGCCCAACACTCAGAACCATAAAACATGGCAGGCCTAATTGCTGCTCTATAATATTTACCTTTTAATTTTAATGGTATCTTCTTTTTTAGTAAAATTATACATTCAAAATAAATTCTCACTATTCTAATTGATTATGCAAATATAAATATATAGATAATACGAAAAATGGTAACAACTAGTAAAAGGTATGTTATTGAAAGAGCATGATTAGTGAAGAGAACGGATGTAAGGTTCGATAATTAGGTTGATATTGTAGGTAAAAGTGAATTGATTGGGTAGAAAGGTTTATTATATGATGTTATAGGTCATGCATTATTGATTGCTTTGATCGAGTATTAACAACTAAATACAAACAACTTTCATATGTTATGAGGTGAGATAATTATCACACTTTACAATATCCAAAAGATACTTGGTCTTCTAATGATGGGACAACTTGTTGCAAGAAATTGATGGATAAAAATAAGAAAGATATTTTGAGTGATACGTTGAGGATAAGCATCAATGAAGTAATGCTAGATATTAAGTCTATAACCATTAAGTCATTAATCATGTCGATCGAATGATTGAGTATGTTTGAGAGTATAATACTACCTCTCTCTCTCTCTCTCTCTCTATATATATATATATATATATATATATATATTAGAGAGACTAAAATTCACAAACCATCAAGATTGATACTATTTATTTTGATAATTGTAAATTAAGCTCATTTCTTTGTTCTTGTTTAAGATGATATTTTTTTTATACAGTTCTCTCAAAAGAAGGTTCTGAAATTTAGAAATTGCATTCTTTTTCTAAACTAAAGTAAGCCATATATATCAAGTATGATTAGTCAACTTATCGTACTAACAACAACAATAACAACTACGTCTTTTCCCATACTAGATGGGGTCGGCTACATGGATTCTTTGTTTTCACATATCCCTATCATGTGTCATGCTAGTAGTTAATTCAATATAAACTAGATAATTCTTTATAGTTTCTTTCCAACACTTTTGTTGTCATCCTCTTCTTCTTTTAACATCTTTACAATCTAATTATCATATCTTTTTATGAGAGCTTCCTTTGGTCGTTTTTCTACATGTCCAAACCATTTTAAATAATTTTTCCTCCTTTTATCATCTATTAGTGTTTCTCCCAATTGGTTTCTAATAACCTCATTATGTATACGGTATTTCCTTGTGTGACCACACATCCATCTCAACATCTTCATTTCTGCTACAAAAATCTTTTGGACATATTGATGATTAACTGGCCAACACTCAAAGCCATAAAACATAGCAAGTCTAATTGATACTATATAATATTTACCTTTTAACTTTAATGGTATCTTCTTATCACAAAAAATACCTGATGCCCCTCTCTATTTTAACCAACCTTCATTAATTCTATGCGTAATATCTCCATCAATTTTTTCATCACTTTGAAAAATTGACCTTAAGTATTAAAAACTTTTCTTATGAGTTATATTTTATATATTCTATATTTGTTCTACTAAGTCATAAGCCTTTACTTTCTAACATTTCTCTCCATAGTTCCAATTTTCTATTAACTTTTTCCTTAGACTCATCAACTAATACAATTTCATCTGCAAATAACACACCAAGGTACTTTATGTTGAATATGTTTTGTTAACTCATCAATAATTGATATAAATAAATATGAACTTAAAGTTGATCCCTGATGTAACCCAATATTAACTTCAACGGAGTTTGTTATTCCTTCTTGAGTCCTCACACAAATTTTTACACTATCGTACATGTCTCTTATAAGATTTACGTATGTCAATGAGATACATTTCTTTTCCAAAGTTCTCAAAAAAAAAAATCTCTTTGCATCCTATCGTAAGCCTTTTTTAGTAAATATCATGTGAAGGTTATTCTATTTTGCTGTAAAATGTTCCATAAGATGTCTCAATAGGTGAATCACTTCAATAATAGATACGTCGGACATGAATCTAAATTGGTTCTCTATTATACTTGATATTTATCTTAATCTACGTTTGATAATTCTTTCCCATCATTTCATATTATGACTCATTAACTTGATACCTCGATAATTCGAATAATTCTAAATATTTTCCTCATTCTTATATATATAGGTATAAGTGTACTCATTTTACATTTCTCAGAAATCTTTTGAGTTCTTTCGTATTTCATTAAATAGTCTTGTGAGTTAAGTGAGCCCCACCTCTCATAAGATTTTTCATACTTTTATAGCAATATCGATCTTACAAATTTATCAACCTTTATATATTTAAGAGCCTCTTTGACTTCATTTTTTTGAATACACCGATAGAAATTACAGTTTATATACTTTTTTCATTTGGCTAACTCATAAGATAATACTAACATTTGTATTTTCATTAAAAAACTTATAGAAATATTTTTTCATCTATTTTTGATATCATCATTCACCACTAAAATCTTTTAGTCATCATCTTTGATGCATCTAAAAAAGGTAAGATCCTTAGTTTTCTTATCTCTAGCTTAACTATCCTAAAAATATCTCTTTCACCTTCTTTTGAGTTAAGCTTTTTATATAAATCCTCTCAAATTTTGGCTTTTTCTTCACTAAGAGCCTTTTTCGCTTCTTTCTTTATTTTCTTATAAGCATCTCAAGTTTCACTACTCTTCGACCACCAAACAGACTCTCTTAGATTCACCTAATACATCTTTTATCATTTCTCTAATATGTATAACTATATTGTTCTACATATTAGAAGGTGTACCTATATAATTCCAATAATCTCCTTGAAGAACTTTCTGTTTAAATATATCTTCTTTCTCACATTTGAGGTTCCACCATCTAGTCCATATAGCTCTATGCTCTTTAATCTTCTTTGTCCAATTTTTTACTTGGAAATCTATTACTAAAAGTTGATATTGAGTAGTTTAGCTTTCTCTTGGGATTACCTTGCAATTTTTACAATACAATCTATCTTTTTTCTTACAAACAAAATAATCAATTTATGTTTATGACAAGCCACTCTTATAAATAATTAAATGTTCATCTCGTTTTTTGAAAATTATATTGGGTATAAAGAGATCAAAAGCCATAGCAAAATTTAAAATCTTCCTATCATCCTCATTTATATCCCCAAAACTATAGTTTCTATAAATACCTTGATATCCTAATGCATCTGTACCAACATGTCCATTTAAATCTACTCCTAAACAAATATCTCCCTATAATTCTTTGAATTACCATATCTAACTCCTCCTAGAAAGCCTTTTTTATACTATTTTTTAATCCTACCCGAGGTACATAAGAACAAATCATATTCAAACCCTCTACTCCTAACACTAATTTGACTATCATAATTCGATCACTATATCGTTGTATGTCTACTATACTATTTTTTAATCTTTATTTATAATAATATCAACTCCATTTCAAGCCTTTTCCTTTCCCGAGCTACCATAATTTAAAACCTATATTCTAAATCCCCTTTGCTTTTTTTCCAACCCATTTTGTTTCTTGTAAACATAAAATATCAATCTTTCTCCGAATCATAATATCTACAACCTCCATTAATTTACCAACCAATGTTCTGATATTCCAAGTACCAGTACAAATCTTATTATCTAGCACTAATTTTCTTACCCCTGCATCCTTCCATTATAAAAATGTATATACCCTTGATGTAACTTATTCACTATATTCAAACGACAATATAATAGGACTAACTTTTTTATCCACACTGATTCATGATGTGGAAACTCTCTGCAATTGATTCACTACATCCGAGCAAAAATGTAGAGGGTCTTACTTACTTTTCATGGCATTCGGGCTCTGCATTGTATCGATAAGAGGTAACGCCCCAATGCAATGCTCATAATTTGTAGAATCCATGGTAGTTAAGTCCAACAATGTTTTACATTAGCTGTCGAAAGCCTAATGCAACCCTCCTCCTTTATTGAGGCTTGGGACTGGTCTTGCAAGGGTGATCCCTTACATGGGCAGAGTTTATCATACTAAAAATAATAATTAACTTAATTCTCTTACAATCTATAATTTAATTTCCAAGTAAAAAACAATGAAACACAAAAGAGAAAATAACACATAAGCGATTAATGTAACTGAAGGTTATCATCCAAGCTAGAAAGAGACATGAGAGGATTAGAAACTAGTCTACAAAATATCAGCAATAGCAATACACCATGAAGCGGAAGGCCAACTGAAAACAGAAAACGGAACTGATCTGTATGAATATTCTCTTCGTTTCTTTTGCCACTACGAAGAATCATTATATGGTACAAATGAAACCGAACAATAGATGCCCACGAACTCCCCATCTTCAACCAAAGTTTCAACTCTCCTTTGATCCATCCTCCGGAAGAACGGTAAAAGTAGGAAAGGTACGAAGTGTTCAAATGCAAATTCTGTAGATCATATCAATGAGAATGTTTATACCCATTCTTATATTTCCACAATAATCTAATTCTTACATGGAAAACCATAACGAATCATCAACTTCTCTTCATTAATCATATGGTTGGACAAATTTGAAACTGAAGGATTGAGTGATGCAGGTTAATACTTAAAGACGCTCCTACATATTATGATTTTCACTGTATCTCAAACTAATAAAGAATCAGTCTTCACGAAGAAGATCAGCTTGTGATCTGAACTTTCTGAATGGCGGAGCGTGTTGTAACACAATAATGGAAGCCAAAAGCAACGTTATCTGCAACAAGATACAAAAGGAAAAGGAAAAAAACTCCATCAGCTTTAAAGTTTAAAGAAAACAACACCCTTACACATGCAGGCTGAGAGAGAGAGAGCACTACCAGAAGTGGTAAGGTCAAGAAACTCCAAATTGGCCACAATGCAACAGAAAACCTGCAAGGGGACACGGAAATCAACCTTCATTTCATTATATCCCATGTAAGATTGTTCTATTTCATTCTGGTACCGTAGATGATATATGCCTAATGTTATAGCTACAGAATGAAACCGGGAATTGGAGATGGTTCTTACATTAAAAAGGAGAGGATTCCAGTGATGACTACAACTTGTACAGCAGTAGAAGTTGATCCATCAAATGTTTCATCATCTTTACTCTGCCACCATGTGTATAAGATGATAGCACAGTTAAGAACTATGCATATAAATCCAATGTTGAATGCTCCCCTGCAGGAATTTCAATTTTCAATTAAGAAGATTATCAACATGGTCATTGTTCATTTTTCATCCAAAACTTGTAGCGGCACCATCTCTATACTGTCAACACTATCATCACATCAGTGTAAACATTTGTTCAAAACACTAAACCAATGCTTAACTACGATAAACACTACAAAAGCTGAAAAAATGAGAACATTTTCATTCATGTTCATTTAGAGTGCATGCTTATTTTTCCTGTTCCCAGAAATTGCCCTCAAAATTCATCTCATGATAATAAAAATGAGCATTGTAGCTCTTCAGCATAAACCATTGAATAGTAATAACACTGTTTATGACTTCATTTAGGTTGTGTAGAACATATCCAGTAGACACTATAGGAATATGGTAATTCTATGCCATAGAAGCATATAAGATTGCCTTAGTTTTCAACTTATAATAAAAGGGAACTGCTCCTGGTTTCAGAGACAATCGCTTCAGCCTGGTAGTAGAAACATCCATGGTTGCCTTCCTCATCTCTCAAAGCAGTGATTTCAGGTCTCCAAGAAAATGTGACCAGCTTGACAGCACAGAACCCCATGGCTGCCTTCCACAGCACAAAGCCTGCAACTTTGGCCCCTGTACCAAGTGATGGATGCAAAATGACAGATCTAAATATACACGTAGCTTGACAGAACTATTCTGTGACTATAGATGGACTAATATTGCAAATATAGGGTGATGCAACATCATAATTGTTCTTGAAATATCTGCAATTGGCGTAAATATGACATCATTTCCTTAAATTTAGACATGGTTTTCTTAATTGTCTGCAAGTACTTTCCATTTGTATCTTTCTTGTATTGATAGCTGTTTTCTTGTTAGAAAATTAAGGATTTATTACTTGTATGTATGCTAAAGTGATCAGTTAGTCTCATGTTGAATCATTTTCCAACAGCAAACTTCCATTTAATTCATGTTTGATGGTCTGGAATCATAATCGGCAGTCAGCTATAGAAAAGTAAGTCCCAAGCATGAACTGATATGCTGTTTGCAAAGTGCAAGAGAACTTTGTAATTCTTCCTCACTCTCAAAAGATTACAACGCTTCCTTGTCGATAAGGTTCCTATACCTATGCTTATAAAACTTAACAAGGAGGAGCGCATTAAAGATATGTGCCTTACGTGGTGGCTCTTGTTTTCTATTTTCTCATTCCTTCAAGACAAAAATTTGAATTGGTGTAAAATAGATTCCTGATTTTTTAGAATGTATTCACAAATAAAACGATGCAAAAGTACATCTTTGTAACTTTTTGTATTCTACAGAATGATCCAAGTTTCACTATTATGTAATTCCCACTGGCACAGGTCCGCAGATGCTCAACCAAGATCTCAAATGTGAACTGATAAAGGGAAACTATGTAGTTAAATGAGAATCATTGAACTTCAAAATATCCTTGTTATAAGTGTGGTTTGTGTCCCATTCTTACAAAGAGAGCTCAGAAGTTCCCCAATGCTTGAGTTTTCATCCTGAATCAATGTTCAATGATGCCCAGGCTTAAACAAAAGCCCAGTATAGCCCCTAGAGAAAAGGGTCTTAGCCTTGTGAGTTGTGTGTCACACTGAGTGGTCCAAGAAAAACCTCCCAAGGGAAGCTTCTGTGCTCACAGGTAGAATGGTAAATCTTACTATTCTTTTCGGTTGTTAATAGTACAGAATCACATTCAGAGATTTGGAACCTGACATAAGATTCCACAACCCTCTCTGTCACCGTTCATCCTCTTGTCCAAGGTATCAAGCAGGTTGAATCCCTCCACCACCATAAAGTGGTGTTCAACTATAAAGATGACTACAACGAACAACTGAAGCAGGACTCTCCAGTGAACTCCCGTCACAAAGGAGTGGAATAACTGCAAGGGTTGGAAGTTACCACTGGATCATGAGACTGTATACTAATGTAAGATGAATCCACTACCTGAAATTGTTTGGGATTCAGATAAGAAATTTTAAGGCTCATTCTAGCCATAATTAGCTGATGTCAATATTTACACTTTACAGAGCTCTGATATCTAAACCAGGTTTCTGGTGATACCTTAGTTTTTGGTTGGATAGCTATTCATGAACGATATATCCTGTAGTAAGTTTCATGTCAATAGATGAAAGTTACTAATGCTCCTGGCTCCCATCTGCATAGGATGCTCCAGCATAAAAACTTGGTTTTCCAAATCTGGTTGATAGGCCATGCATCTGGTTAAACTGAATCTTGGAAATAAGATAGTAGATTTAATGGGTGTTGATGCAACTTCAATTTGTGCTGCTGCAGCAGCTACTACTATGGTAAGTCACCTAGGTGTTAATTCTGGAGAAGAAAATCTTTCATACAGGGGCAGGTGAGAAAGGATTTGCATATAAAATCTTGGAGGAGCAGGAACAATGGGCACAAAGTTTTTCATATCATTTCCTTTTCAGCATGCTTTAGTCCTTGTTACATCTATGATGGAAAGCATATGCCAGCAACTATGTCACACAGACACCTCTATGAGGTGGGGTGTCGGCGTCGACACTGGTGCGACACCGACACCGACACCGTGTCGGTGCGGCACCAACACGATGTCGTCATCTATCGACACATGTCTGGATGATTTTCGGGTGCGGTCAACGTCCTCAAGGCCATATTCGTCCACGATTTTGGATCCGGAGCACGACCCGTTCATGCCCCGAAGTCGCACCTGATCCACGACCCGTTCTTTGCTCTGGCTCCTTAACCCTACCCTGCCCCCTTCTCTCCCTCGACGCCGTGTCTTTCTCCTCCCTCACAGTCTCTGGTCATCGGATACAGCCAGCATTGCAACCCAGCGACGTTCACGTTTATTGCCCTCTTCTCTCTCTCTGTTGCTCCGATGTCCAAGGCAGCAACAATGGTTATGGCTATGTAAAGGACCCATCAAAAAGTAAGTGACTCTCTCTCTCTCTCTCCGAATGCTTATTGCGAGAAGACATGGATGATTGGGAATCATTCATCTCCGTTTGCAGAACCCTGCGGTTATAGATGGGCATGTTGGTGTGGAATTGTATTCTTCATCTTTTAAAATTGTTTTCTTTACTTGCATCATCATGATTATTGTTGATCTTTTCTTGTTATTTATTTGAATATATTGCAGTGAAGGAGCATCAAAATATTGGGATGCAAACCCAGAGGAATATCACTTAGATGACAGCAAGATTTGCATACTCTTAATACGAAACTCACTGATCCAATAGTCCTTTCAGTTGATGATATTGTTGATAGTGAAGATCTATAATTTATCTGGTACATGTTCTTGTTCATTACTTCATTTCATTTATCAAACATTAATATTGTTCATAGTTGATAAATGATATTATGATAATATTGTTGATATAACATAGGTAGTTCTTTACTAGTTTACTTGTTTTGCTTTAATATAAAGTTGTGTACTTATTTATTGTTGTCATCATATTCTTATGTTAATTGATGTCTCACTTGTTCTAGGCTTTTAACTTGAATTAGTTGAATATATAATATATATAATATTATATACCCTAGTCGTGTTGCCGCACCCAAATTTTTTGAAATTTGCCGTATCCCGCACCCGTGTGACATAGGCCAACAAAACCGCAATGCAACAAACACCATTCTCAGGAAGATTGAAGAACATTTGGACAACACAAGAAAGTAGGAAGAAGGTTCTCTCTTCAATCAAGACTAGAAGATATATTTCCACATCAAATTTAGGAAGGAAAACTTGTAAGGGGATCTTAGATCGGCACCTAAGCAGTAGCTTAGGAGAACAATTTGAGCAGGGGGCGGATGCCTAATCCACATGGAGCCAATAAAAGACAAGAAATCCTTGGTCCTCCTGCATCCAATCATATTTTGTCAGTTTTTTATTCTAAAGAATGTAGCCCATGTGGAGTTTTCACAGAATATGCATTCATAGACAGGTCTTCCACATAACACGGTCAAATTAAACCAGAGAGCGAGAGAGAGATCACCAAAAGGTTTCAGCTGTAAGCAAGAGTTAGCAATTTATGAGCCAGGTGACCAGGCCAAAGGACTTTAGCCCACCAGAGGAGAAAGTTCCAGCTCTCAAACGAGGTGTCTAAATTTGATCGTATCAAAGCACCAAACGCAAATTGACTACTAGTATTGACAAACTAAGTCTTCAGAAGATCCAGCTCAAGAATATGCCTAAAGATATGGTCACATCAGGTTCTTATGTTTTGCTCTGTGGTTCTACAACTTATGCATCCTCCTCCACAAGTAGAAAATATAGGAGATGGTGCGCTTGTGATTCCATTATTTTCTTGGCCTGAGAACAATGACCACGGAAGTGCTGCCACCTAAATCCAAACCCAAGTTCTTCATATTTGGTTTTCAGTGTGAGTTTTCATTGTAAATTCTACTTCAAGCCAGATGGAGAGCAGCTTGCAAAAGCGAGAAAGCCACTGACCACCTCAAACCCATGCCCCCCTCAACTTTGTCTTCATTCCTCTCAAGTTACTTGAGACTTCTAGAATCGACAACTTGGACATGGCTCATGTTGCTATGTTCTCTAATCATGAGATGCTATAAACCTACATCTGCATATGAACATGAAGTAAATTCCTTTCATTTCAAAAATCAAATCCCAAAACTAACCCCACATTCTTCCTTTAATGCTCAGTGGTTTCAAGATCGTCAAAGAGGCTGACTTTGTTGAATTCTGATCTAGATTAGTTGTAATTGAAGTTTGCTGTATTTTTCTGTTTAATGGTCCTTTGTATTAGAGTTACTTAGTAGGGGCATAATGGTCATTCAAGTTATTTCCGGTATATAACCTAATGGGCAGGCATCCATTAGGTATGGTGAAATAAAAACAAGAGAGAGAGAGGGAGAGCAGCGAGAATCCATGGAGGCAGCCGACTGCACCTAAATCTCATGTTTCTATAGTTGTTTCAAATCTTCATAGTTTATTGAATATTCAACATGATATCAAAGAAGAACATCAATTTCTAGGCTGTGAGAAGCGCACAAGTCCGGAAAAAGCTTTCGTGTGCTTAAGATTTGGGTATAAACCCTAATCGGCAGAAAAAGGTGAGAAAATCCTCTAAAAATCAACACTTCGGACATGACTCGGCAAACCTACCAGTCTCCTCTGCAAGGGTGACACAGATCTTGAGACAGGGAGAGTTGTGCATGGATCTCGAGGTAGTAGACACAATTCCCGAGATGAAAAGATGGTTGGAAAAGGTGAAGTTTATGGTGATCCTAGACATTATATGGAAGAAAACATTGACAACAACAAAATAGATTAGTACAAATTACTTTTATCAAGTTCGATGAAAAGAACTACAAAGTGTGGTCTAGAGCATTAGAATTTGCCCTCATTGCAACCGGAAAATATGAGTTCATTACAAGAGAAACCTCCCAACCACATCTATCAGATCCCAAATATTCAAAGCGGAGAAGGGACAATGCCATAGTTGTCTCTTGGCTGATTAACTCCATGGTGTCAAGTATTGACAACACCTTTATTTACTTAAACACAATTTGTGAAATCTAGTTAGCAATCACTGATGCATATTCCAAAAACATTAACATTGTGAAGAAATATGAGATACAAGCACAGATTAGGAAATATAGATAGGGAAGTAGATCCATCAATGAGTACTTTGCAAAGCTCATAAGTTTTTGGGATGAACTTCAATACTACACCGAAGGAGAATGCTCTCACTGTGTCAAAACCATGAATGTTGAATTAGAAGAAAAGAAGGTATTTGACTTACTATGGGGTGTATTCAGTGAATTTGAGAATGCTAAAGCAAACATTCTTAGCAGCGAAACATTATCATTTTTGGAGTAGTATATTCTTTACTTATAAGAGAAGAAAACATGAAGAATCTTGAGAAATGAGAAGTTCAGACAGGCAATAAATTTGCATTTGTCAGTCTAGGACAACAAGGAAGCAATAATGGTAGAGGTGGTGCCTCTTCTAGTGGTCGTGGACATGGGCATGGATATTCACCCCCGGACGAGAAGGTCAAGCTAAAGTAATCACATTGTGGGAAGCCAAGGCAAACTAAGGAGCAATGCTGGGATTTAATTGATAAATCATCATATGTCAAGAACAAGGCATACCAAGTGAGCTTCTCATATACAGTAGAAACGCAGAACATGTTTTCTCATATAGTGAAGCGACTAGAAGATATTATTAAATCTAGAGAGAGTCATGAATCTACCTCATACCAGCAAGCCTCTTTGGTTCATGCATCTGGCTTTAATGCCATGAACTCTATTGGTTTGTCTTCATGTACTTCTTGAGTTATTGATTTAGGGGATATCCATCGTATGACTGGTAATCGAAATATCTTCAACTTGTATGAACGTATGAAAGTGGGCAGTAGTGTAAAACTTGTAGATGACTCTCATTATACATATCCAAGGAATAGGGATTCTGAGAACGTCAATTGAGAGTCTACCTTCAGTTGTACATGTTCCTAAATTCCCTACTAATCTTATATATGTGCATGCGAACTAAAGAGTTAAATTGTTTACTTATTTTTGATGAAAATTGTTGTGTTTTTCAGGATCAAAGGACTCTTGGGTATGGTAGAGTCAGAGGTGGGTTATATGTGTTGGATGGAGTACCATCAAGAGTGGCATCAAATAAAGAGATTTTGGATGCAAGTGTTAAGAAAATCAGACTTTGGCATCAACAACTTGGTCATTTAATAGTTCTCAAATTGAAGAATATGGTCCTTAGAGTTGAGTTTAGATGTGCTTAATAAATCTTTTGAATGTGAAACTTGTCAGAAAGCTAAGCATCATAGAGCTAGCTTTCCCTATAGAGAGTTTAGGAAAATAAATCTGTTTGAGCTTGTACACTCAGATGTATGGAGTCCGAGTCTTGTGGTTGCTATGTCATGCTACATATATTTTGTTACCTTTGTTGATGATTACAAAAGATTTACAATGGTTTACTTAATGAAAAATAAGAATGAAGTTTCGATTATATTCTCAATATTTCACAAGTTTGTGATGACTAAATTTCAATGTTCCATTAAATGCATCAGATCGGACAATGGTGGAGAATTAAGTGGAATGCACTTGCAAATGCATGTCAAGAATCATTACATAGTTCATCAGACTATATGTGCATATACACCACAACAAAATGGAGTGGGAGAGGAAAAATTGCCATATCCTAGAGACAGCTAGAACTATGTTAATCGGGAGTAATGCTCCTAAGATATTTTGGGGTGTTTAAATTCTGATAATTATCTATCTCATAAACAAGACTCCATCAACTTGGACGTTTGAGGCACAATGCACCATAGAGTAATTTGATACTTTAACAGGAAAGCGGTATGAAATGATGATAGAAATATCACACAGATATTTGAGGCATTATTTGTACCATCCAATCTACCAAATTTGATCACATTCACCATCACAAAAGCCAAGACTCCATCCAATATGAAAGAAGAGCACCAGACTGAACCATGACAAAATTGCAGATATGTCTTTGCTTAAGGCTAGATGAAGACACTGGGGTGACAGAATGACATCTTGTTACTTCATCCTTTCCATTCGCCATTTCTCAGTTGGGCAGGGTTTTCGATTTTCAACTTCATTTTCGAGTTACACAAGTCATCATCACTGTGACTTTATTCTCTTTAGTCTAACTTCGATTCTAAGCAGAATGATTTTATTCAAATATTTCCCTACAATCCTTCAAATTCTCAAAATATGCTTGTGGAATCACCACAAGCCTCCCCTCCTTTCTCCAGCCAAATCGCAAATATGCAGTTTTTTCTGGTGCGGTAAGTTTGTTGCTACAAACTACAGCAAAATATATTTACTGCCCAGCGGCTCATCTGAACTCATGGAACAATAGATCAATCTAAACATGGACACAGTTGAGGCAGAGAAATAGCTCAGAATCACAGAGTGCACTGTTCAATCTAAATCACAATCTATGAAGGGATAAGGTTACACAAAAAGGCCAAGGGAAACCAATAAAAGTTACAAACATCAGGAATCAAAATATAACACGAATCAGTTAAAGGAACTAAGGAGTTGTGACAGTTGTCCAGAAAAAATATACAAGTCCATGTCCATGGACTAAGTGCTTAATCTTATATGCACAAACAGCAATACCAGCAGCAAGTTAACGGCAAAGTGTTACGAAGAACATGGTTAACTTGCTAACAAAGATAAAGTAATAAAAAAATACTATCATTTAATCGAACTTCAGGTATCAAAAGAAACAATGCTCAATAGATCGAACTACTCTCACTCTTTCCAGACAAACACATGCATTAATTATTGTTTTTGTTTTACATTCATTTTCGGTTAAGGAACAGGACTTCACAACACTGGATTGCATAAATTGAAACTCAAGAACGCCAATTCTCATTTAAACTCAAAGCGACAGTATCTTATAAGTAGGAAGAATCCTAAAGACAATCAAAGAACGCTTCCCCATTCAAAGAGAACATTCCCAAACTGAAAAGGACAATCAAGAAGCGATTTCTATTCAATTCAAGAAGGTAAAGACGACATTCCAATAATCCACTCAACATTGAAGAAATCCATCAAACTTGACGAGAGAGAGAGCGAGAACCACCTTTCTGAATTTCGACAAGAAACTGAAGAAGAAAGAAAACCACCAACAATCTAAAGAAAACAAGAAGTGAAATACCAACCTCTTGATTCGATCGTCCCAAATCAGCAAAAAGACGAAGTTGGAGTGCCCATCTCCGTAGTAGACGATAAACGTCGATGACAGCACCCAGAACGCCAACTCAAACACGCCGGAGATGCCAATCCTTCCACCGCCGGTCGAGCTCGTCCGAGAAACCTGCACGGGCAGCGACGAAGCATCGTCCTCAAGGTCCTCGCTGCTCGAGCCGTACCCGCTATTGCTGTGACGCTGCCGTACTGTGTCCTTAGCGCCACCCTTCGGTGTGCCTCCCGATAATCTTACTCCCATTTCTTCTCTCACGTAGTACCATCGACCAATAATACAAAACCAAAATTCTTCCTCACAAAAGTCTTCTTCCCTAGTTTCTCGATGATGATAATTGTAATTCGGCTCGTTGGTGACAAGGGAACACCAATGGCAAGCAAGACAATGGAGAAATCGCAGGCTCGAAAAGAAAGGAAGCACAAATCTGGTTCCAAACGAAAAGAATGAAGATATTTCTTTTATAGGGATTGTGTTCGCCGGCAATACGAGAGAGAGCGATCGTTGCAATCACCTGGATTCTGCGAAACGATTGAAATAAAGATCTGAGAGAGTATTTAAGCAGTCAAATCTGCGTGGCAGGGCGGTAAATGCTGAGAGAGAGAGAAGCCGCAGAGATTGAAATAATGATGACGGCAAGTAGCTGAATTGGAAAATGTTGTGAAGTGCGGTAAAATTGAATTTTGTTCCCGAGAGTTGCTCAAGCATAGAATACCCAAAAGTTGCGACAGAGGATACGAGCTCACGTAAGACGTAACTGAAACTGTTTCAAATTTATCTATTAGCGAGTAGGATATGCTTCTACTTGCTCTTATTAGTTCATCTTAAATTAGTCGTGATAGCAGGTGCTTACTCTAAATACTGTTTAAAATTCATGTAAATATCTTTTAGTCTTTTACATAACTTTGTTCAATTACTTATTTTGTTTTTAGATGTATAGCATTTATTGGCATAATCGACCGGAGTGGACCCACTTTAGGGCGAGATCATCCGAACTGAAAATTTGTTGGGTTTGTCACGGAGTGTTATGTAGACAGGTGCGCCTCACTCCAAAAGAATTCTTGGGTCCGTGACGGTAAATACTCTAGTTACTGCATACTCGTAAAAAACAAGTCACAAGCATTTTATATAATAAGTAGATACCACAAAAACTAAACGAAGAACTATTATTATAAAGTAATTGAAAACTAATAATAGTGCTAATGCAGTTAACTGTTAATATGTGCAAAATATGTATGTTTGTAACGTAAATGAAGATGATAGAATGCTTGGATCATAATGAAATTATGAGAGAAAGAGTTGGAGTGACACCAATTGTAAAAAGAAAGGAGGCATGTTTAAGATAGTTTGAACAAGATCTCAGAGTATGTAAGAAATTTGACGTAAATACATCGAAAGAGGGTAGAAGAATGTCTAAAGTGTTGAAAGGAAACAATGAAAAATGATCTTGTTTTTGATGATGTGAATATTAATATAAATCAAGCTCAAAGTCAACTTAGAATCCATGTTTGACTTCCTTTGGTTATGGTGAAATTTATATCATTTAATAAAAAATTATAAGTGAGGGAAGACAATATAGAGATTTTCTCTCAAACAAATGAGTTACCCTCCACGGAAACACGTATACACCCGCAAATACAGATGTACATATATATATACATATGTATGTATGTATAAATATCTATACATATGTGTATATATACGTATGTGTATATGAATGCTAGGGTAATGTTAAAGTAGCTACTTTCCAATTCCCGATCATTAGGATCGAGTTCCACCAACAGTCGAAATGCTTGTATAAAAAACTATATATATACCTACTGTATAAAAGCACCTGGACATATCCCGATCATTGATTGGAGTCAATCCAATGATTGAGATTCGAGATTAGGTACTCTAAGAGTACCCTAGCATTAATTAGCGCTTGCGATTCTTGTTCTTGGGATGATATCAGCAATGAGTCCATTTGGTCTGAATTCAGAGTTTGAGTGGAATTATTAAAGCCGTTAAGCGAGAGAGAACGTGAACTGTTTAAAAGTAATCAAGGATTCATTACCTGCGATTATGATGAAATGTATGGATTACCTGACTATGTTAAGTGTATCATTGTACGTTGGTGGTTGTGATGGTGATCTGTGGTACTGGTGGTATCAATAATGCTATTGATGATAATTTTGATTGAGAATGACTTGTAATTAATCATCAAATTCTGTCAGTCTGTCACCTCGGTCACCAAAGAAAAACTAAATTGGCACCAAATGGTACACACACACATATATATATATATGTTGCGTGTGCAATCAGGTTTCTCAAGAGTGATAAAGTATAAACTTATCACCCTATATATCTATAAACAAAGATGAATGATTAAGATTTGTTTTAATTTGCTAACACCTATGGGCACTAACATATACTAGTTTCTCTTTCTATATATTATATAGCATGATATATGCTAGCAACATTACATCCTAGTATATCAAAATAAAGCCAAACTATCAAATTTTAAAGATAAATTATCGAGATTTGAATTGAGAAAGTGAATTTTAAATTAAATACACTTTCAAAAAGTACAATTATATAATTTTTTTAAATTCAAATCTCAACCATTCATTGTTCAAATTAAATGGTTTGAGATTTGTTTGTACGTGCTAGTATGTAATGTTTGCTAGCATATACCAAACTTTATATATACATATATATATATATGCTTGACTTTTCCTATGTCGACCTATCCACCTATTATAAAATATGTATAGAGAAAAAATACTTTTGGTTGGGCAAATGAGCGTTTGACTTTTTATGTAGTGCCTCTCATTTTGCTGACATGGCTTTCTTTTATAGGTTGACTGTGTGTATGCGTCGATATGTATGGGTTTCTTATGTACTCCTATATATATGCATATTAGTGCTTCTCATTGTTTTGACATGATTTTCTTTATTAGGTTGACTTAATTGCAAAGACATTTTAACTCAAGTAATTTGGATGGCGTGTGCATTACCTTCGATATCAAGAGTATCATCAAATTGCAATATTTTTGTTTTCAACATAATTATCAGAGCCTATGGATATAACCGCGGGCTATACATTTTAAGTCTTTTTGATAATTTGGAGCAGGCCGGCTCTCGATGTACATCCGTCAGACCATCAGCCTTAGGTCATATGATAAGTTTGTCTTTCTCTCTCTCTAACTATATATCTATCTATCTATATACATATAGTGATTGGATCCTTCTCGGTGGCATAGGTGTACTCTTTAAAAGTTTTGAAATTATATTCATATCACCCAAAGCAATAGGTGGACAAGTGTTAGTATGTGTAGGATCTAGTTTTTCTATATATATATATACATACATATATATATATATATATATACATACATATATATATATATATATACATACATATATATATATATATACATACATATATATATATATGTATGTATATATATATACATGCTAATGTAAATATATACATATACATATATATACGCTAAACTTTTAAAAGAATCTTTTCAGTCATTTTGATAAGTTAACTCTAGATCACCAAAAAAAGTCAAACAGTCCTGAACTAAGAAAGATCCACTAGGTATCGAACTAAGTTCAAAGTTTATATTTAATACAGCATGGGTTGCACAATGGAAACAAATAGCTTAAATTTTGTTTCTCACTAGCTGGCAAGGGCTTGAATTTAGTCTTTGCTGAAACAAATAAAGCAGCAAAAGAAATCCACAATTAGCTTGATCATAGTCAAGTGCGTGGAGTCCCTCAAGAATGAGTGGACGATAATAAAGCTATACCCTCAAAGAAAGGGACTGGTCTATTGTGCACCCAGCCAAAACAGAAAATGTTTGATGCCCTAAATGTGTTTCCTTTATATATATATATATATATATATATATATATATATATCTTATTCTTGAAGGACTTGCAATTTATGGGCCACAAAGGGCATTAGCATAACGGGAAGGGGTTCAACTGCTATATGTTGTGGTGGACCTAGCGTGAAGTGAAGTTCATTCGGGTGAAATTCATGTGAGGTCTTATAGATTTTTCTTTTTTCTGGTTTCAGGTAAGGCCATGGCCTCACCTCGGTTACGAACAGGTCGGCCTCTGGCTAGATGGGCAAGCAGGGACTTGATTCCATGTATGGTGTTACGGCAATTTGCGAGTTATAAGCCCCAAAGAAGAGCAGGAAGTTTTTGCACGGTAATCATCTTCCTCCTCTCTAGTATCTCAAGCTTTTACGTCCCTTTCTGGTCTCTTGTCATCTAATATGTCATTTACGACATTGTCATTTAATAACTTCATGCAGCTTTTGTCCTTGCCAAGGGGCAACATTGATGTGCATTAATTCTCAAATCGTGTTTCAGTTGGAATATACCTCCATTGACAGACCTTATAAAGAAGTTACACTTCTTTCAACCCTATTGCCCATCGGTTTGCGCCATTGTAAGCTAAACGATGTTGATGGATCATTAGGATTAGGTTTCTTAAGAAATAGCTGCTTCTAGCTCTCAAATGCTAAAGCAGGAAGGATGGTTGTCTTCAATTACTTCGAGAATTTGAAGAATCAAACGATAACTCTGTATTTAAGGAAAATTGTACGTATGCAAATGAGCAGCCTTAAGCAATCGACCTTAAGGAAATTTTGAACTAAAAAGTAAACGATTCTGTCTACAGAAGAATGATACATATGATACGGATATATCCTACAATAGGTAGGATATACATATAATATACAGTTCTGTTTTGTCATACTATTAAGTATCACTATCGCTTCGCCAAAGTATTTTTATAATACAAAACAGACAGGTGGGGCGAACTACATATAGTGGCCATGGATTCAATCGTCTTCAGTACTTTTTTCATTGGTTTTCTGAATTTCAGGTGAGACAGCTTGCCTCAATGTAGATCCATCACTGGAGCCGCAGCCACTAAATTAAAAAAGAGATACTCGTTCAGATGTTCTGCTGAGATCCTCTCATCTGTACACCACCGGTGCCCGGAAGACAAAAGGGCCGCAACTAATCCGATTCCAGCGGAGTCGGGCCACTGTGGGAGTGAAGCTTTCCATTCCGGCTTCTCTCCTTTCACAAGGCTTGAATTCGAGACCTTTGCTCAAGGCAAAGGGCAAGTTTTGATTAAGATTTTATACTTGAACTATGAAACTGTTGTTCCTTTCGTAATACAACTCTACTTTTTTTATCCGATTACGAGGTCCAATAATAACACATCCTTCTGCTGGAATTTAAGTTTCATTATCCAGACTCCAGGCCTCGCAATTGAACACCCCGAAAGGCATCAAAATCTAACCCGATAAGCTTACATCCATACTTCTTGTGTCATAAATACTAAAATAGATCATATTTTAGATACTCGGATCTACACAAAAAGGATATGGACCGACGTTGTTCATATGGTTTCAGATAATTGGATCTAGTTCCAGATAGTTGGACTAATCCAAATAATCCGAAAGATCCTAACACTATTAACTTTGGATTTGCATCTCATTCAAATCTGAATTCCACTCAATAGCTTCAGGATCTAACTTGTTTCAGTCCAGATCTACCCAAACCCAGTCTATATCCAAATTAAACTAACCTACCCGTTCTAGGATGACACTTCCATCTCAAAATGCCTTCACCTTGGTCGATTGACTCTTGAGCAATGTGTCACATCAAGAAGAGTTAGAATGGAGCAATTGACCTCAAAGAGTACCAATCCAGAGAATGACACTTATTCATATGTTCTCGGAGTTAGGTCCTTTACGATTGATATAGCAGACACACATGCTTTACTCACTGATGTACTAATTGTGTCTTATATTAGGCACAATTTAGTGTATATGCCTGATCAAAAAGAGTTTTGAAGTTAGATTTTTTCTAGGAAGGTGACGATAATGAAACATGATCGTGTATTTTTTAGTAATATTTTTTATTTTGATCATGGTATATTCAAACCTCACATTAAATACTGAAAGACCATCTACTTCTATTTATATTGAATATGCAATCTTTATTGACGTGAATGCATGAAATAGAAGTCTATAACACATTAGCCTAAATAAGTTAAAAGAAATTAGTGACCTTTAACTTATTACCTAGATTTGATGAAACCACATTCAATAAATGTGAGACTTTCATAAGGAAAAATGATGAGAAAATATTTTCCCAAAAAAGCAATAGGAACCACTAGTTTATTGAAAATTATTCACATTGGCATTGATGGACCTTTTAGAATAAGGTTTCATTATGAAAAAGTTTATTTTATAGCCTTCATTAATCACTATTCAAGGTATGAATATATACATACATTCCAAAAATATAAGAAAGAAATCGAAAACCAACTAAGATACATGATTAAAGTGTTGAGGTCCAATCGAGGTGGCGAATATATTCTCCGTATTTTAGTTTTTCTTCTTCATTTGGATGTTTAATATTGTGAACCATAATCATGTACCCTTCTCGTAGAATCCATCTTGAAGTCACAACCTCTGAACTTGCACCTTCCCAAATTTTATTTGTCGAAGGAACACATTTCCCAAGTTTGCACAGGATCCAAAATTGGATGAGATCCCTTTGCAGGCTTATGAACATGTGAAACGAAATAAAAAGAACTCTAAAATAGAGTTCTTCATGGATGTTTTAGTTCTACGGTTTGGAAACCAAGTTCAGGGTGTGATAGTTAGCATGCACGGGGCCCAGTAGCATTTTCTTGCTCTTAATAAAGCTTCAAAAGAGAGTCGAGAAAGTCCTGTTATAAGTTCACAACAATGTTGTACAATATTTCTCACATGGTAAAATATGTGGTTATATCTATCGTATTGATCAAGAAATCTACCAACTACAAAATCATTTAGAGGAATTCACTGTAATGTCATTCCATGCGCAAGCAGAGTTAAAAAGGAACAACGGCAAAGAGTACAGTTTGAAGGGAATAAGAAAGGTTAGAAATAACAGAGACGTAGGAGGAAGAAGGTCATCATGTAACCATTACCAAACATAGGGTAAGGTGGTAGTTGTGTTGTAGCAAATAAAAGAAATAGAGTTATAAGAGGTAATGGACAGTTGAAGAGGGAGAGAACATTTCCACGGCCTGCTCGTTCTGGTAGTATTCGTTCTTCCTTTTTTCTTCTTAGAACTGGCCCTGGTTCTGTGTTGCTGAATCTGATGCATTTAAATGAGAAGGCATATCAAGACATGGTTTTATGATGCATTTTTTATTTGATGCCGCCAATTACTTTCATTTTTGTGCAGTGGTAAATGTCATTAGCAGCATTGGCCTGGGATAAACATTCCTTCTTACCACAAACTAAAAAAGAAGTTAGTAAATAAGATTATTACAAAAGTTAATGATTATTTTTCTCGATTTAGGGTGTTGTGGAAGGAAACCAGGTGTACCATGATAACCGATTGATATATAGACAATGATCTTATTATACTTTCTTGTCTATTACTATAAGGATCATATGTTTTAAAATCTCTAAGCTTGTTTGATGATTTTAAAATCTCTACTTGTTTGATGAACATCAAATTGCAGAGAAGAATTTACAAAAGTGATTCTAGATGTTGGACCTAATGAAACCTTCCATGGGACAACTTGTATATCCCATTGTATATATTCATAGTTGAGGATGTTGGAGAGTTCAGATAAGGTAAAGTAGGGTGTGCAGCGGTCGGTTCGGTTCAATAACTGAAACGAAAACCGAAATTAGTTGAAATTTAAAAACCGAACTCGACCCGAATTATTTCAGTTCGGTTTACTCCTATATATACATCCAGCACCTGACAAGATGATAACTAGGCTTCGCCAAAGAGATAAGTGAGAGGAGCAGAGCGGCCCGCAACTGGCTGGCTACTTTGCAAAGAGGGAGAGAGATAATGGGTGTTTGGCCGATGCAACAAGGTAGAGAGAGAGAACCTGATTGGGGGTGTATGACCGATCTGCAGAGAAGGACATCCATTGGTAGGGGCAGGTTTCAGAGAAAGAAATAGAGAGAGGCCGAGGGCGAGAGACAGCCCGAAGTGTAGGAGAGAGAAGAAAAGGGAGAAAATTTCCCGCACGGTGAGACCTCATTCCAGTTGTTGTCAACATGCCGGAATATATTAATAACAGTCAAAATTCTGAGATACTTATTCTTGAACTATTACGGTCTCACTATTCTGATTATTAGACAGTTGAAATAAATCTTTCTTATTTTGATCCGCCACAAACTTTTGGTAAATTTGCCGGATGCTTACTAACAAAATTGATTGTTACAAACAACTGGAATTATATATATATATATATATATATATATATATATATATATATATATATATATATATATATGTGTGTGTGTGTGTGTGTATGTATATGGACATATGTGCATATGTGTATATATATGTATATGCATACGTACATATATATGTATATGCAAACATACATATATATGTATGTATAACTACATATATGTATATGCATATGTACATATATAAACATATATTATATATATGTATATGTATATATGCATATATGGGTATATATGCATATACATATACATAACTATAAGTATATATTTTTATATATTCACATATACAACAACAACTAAACCTTTTCCCATGCTAGACGGGGTCCGCTACATTGATTCTTTGTTTCCACACAACCCTATCATGTGCCATGTTAGTGCTTAACTCACAATAAGCTAAATCATTCTTTATTGTTTCTTTACAACACTTTTGTGGTCGTCCTCTACCTCTTTTAATGCTTTCAAAATCTAGTTTTTCATACCTTCTTACATGTGCTTCTTTTGATCTTTTTTTATATATTCAAACCATCTTAAATGATATCCTCTTATTTTATTGTCTATTGGTGCCACTCTTAATTTGTTTCTAATAACCTCATTATGTATATGGTCTTTCTTTGTATGACCACTCATCCATCTCACCACTCATCCATCTCAACATTTTCATTTCTGTCACAGACATCTTTTGTATATGTTGATGATTAACAGCTTAGAACCATAAAACATGACAGGCCTAATTGTTGCTCTATAGTATTTACCTTTTAACTTTAATGGTATCTTCTTATCACAAAGAATATCTTATGTTCCTCTCCTTTTTAACCAATCATTTTTTAAAATTTTTCTTTTTGGGGATGTAATGTGTATCGATTTTAATTTTTATGTCCTCTGAACTAACCAAATGATCAAACTTACATTCCATATATTCTATCTTTCTTCTACTAAGGCAGAAACCTTTACTTTCTAATGTTTCTCTCCATAGTTTCAATTTTCTATTAACTTTTTCCTTAGACTCCTCCACTAACACAATGTCATATGCAAATAACATATACCAAGGTACTTTATCTTGAATATGTTTTGTTAACTCATCAATCACCATTATAAATAAGTATGGGCTTAAAGTTGATCATTGATGTAGCACAATATTAACTTCAAAGAAGTCTGTCATTCTTTCATGAGTCCTCACACATGTTTTTGCACCATCGTACATGTCTCTTATAAGTTTAATGTACGTCAATGGGATACCTCTTTTTTTCAAGGTTCTCCAAAGAATCTCCCTCGGTACCCTATCGTAAGCTTTTTTTAGATCAATAAATATCATGTGAAGGTCTTTTTTTTTTTGCTCTAAAATGTTCCATAAGATGTCTGAAAAGGTGAATCGCTTCAACATTAGATATGCCTAACATGAATCAAAATTGGTTCTATGTTGTACTCGATACTAGTCTTAACCTACGTTCTATAATTCTTTCTCACAATTTCATAGTATGGGTCATTAACTTGATACCTCAATAATTCACACAATTTTGAATGTCTCTCTTATTCTTGTATATGGATATAAGTGTACTCGCTCTTCATTCCTCAGGCATCTTTTTGTTTCTCCATATTTCATTAAATAGTCTTGTAAACTAAGTGATTTATGTCTTTCCTATGACTTTTCAAACTTCTATAAAAATATTGTCTCATCCTATAGATTTACCACTCTTCATATGCTTAAGAGCCTCTTTGACTTAATTCTTTCGAATACGTCGGTAGAAATTGTGGTTTATATAATTTTTTGATTTGGCTAAATCTCTTAAGCTAATACTAACATCTTTATTTTTATTAAAAAACTTATAAAATAGTTTTTTCATCTATTTTTTATATCACCATTTATCACTAAAATTTTCTCATCCTCGTCTTTGATGCAATTAACAAAATTAAGACCCTTAATTTTCTAATCTCTAGCCCTAGCTATCTTAAAAATATCTCTTTCACCCTCTTTTGAGTTGAGTTTTTTTTATATAAATTTTCTCTCAAATTTTAGCTTTTGCTTTACTTACGACCTTTTTGACTTCTTTCTTTACTTTCTTATAAGCTTCTAAAGTTTCACTAGTCTTCTTAGCATAATGTAATTTGTAATATGCCCTCTTAGCCTTGATTTTATTTTAATTGTTGCATTGTTGTCACAATAAATAGCAATTGGCTCATCGTATATGTCCAGTTTCAAATCTTGTATGAAGCGGCTTATCCAGACGACACTTATTGCAGCCATACAGCAAGCCACATACTCAGTTTCTTGTGTATGCAATATTACACAACCCTTTTTTTTACATGACCAAGAAACAACTCTACCTCCAAATAAAAAATATTTGTCCTGAGGTTGATTTCCTGTCATATTTACTCCCAGTAAATTCAACATCTCAGTATCCTACCACTTTTAGTTTATCTACTTCAAAACATAATTTCAAGTCCTTTGTTCCTTTAGGATATCTTAGAATCCTTTTTATAGCTATTTAATATTGTCAATCATAATTACTTTGATGTCTGCTCACAAGACTAACAGCGAAGCTGATATCAGGTATTGTACATAACATAGCATACATTAGGCTACCCACAACTTGTGCATAAGGAACGTTAGGCTTATCGTCTCCTTCACTAGGACAATCAACCTTGCTTAGTTTTACCCCTTTTGCAACGGGTGCAGATGCAGACTTACATTCACCCATTTTAAATTTTTTTAAGATATAATTAATATATTTTTCCTGATTTAGGCATAGAAGTTTAGATTCTCTATCTTGAGAAATCTTTATACCCAGAATATAAGATCTTTTCCCATATCCTTCATTTCAAACCTTGAGTTTAACCATGACTTAGTTTTGATAATCATCTCATTGTCGTTCCCAATCAACAATATGTCATCTACATATAATGATAAGATGACAAAGTGGCTCTCACTATTCCAAACATATACACAATGATCAAGCTCATTTGCCACAAACCTAAGTTCAACAATGACATTTTAAAAAGTCAAATACCAATGGCAAGATGAATGTTTCAGGCCATATAGGGATTTTTTCAACCTATACTTTATCTTCTTTGCCTTCAACTATGTATCTTTCAGGTTGATGGATATATATGAATTCATCTAAATCTCTATTTAGAAAAGAAAATTTGACATCTAAGTGATGTAAATCAAAATCAAAATCATAATATGTTGATATCGTTAAGATTATTCTTATAGATGCAAATTTCGTAACATAAGAATATGTCTCAACATAATTTATCCCCTCCTTTTGCGAGAATCTCTTTGCAATCAACTTGACTTTAAACTTTTCAATTAACCCATCAACCTTATATTACTTTTTCAGAACCTATTTGCAGCTTATGACTTTTCTTCCTTTTCGCAAATCAGTCAATTCTCAGACTTAGTTTTTCTTAATGAATTTTATTTCCTCATCCATGGCTTTCTCCCAGTCTGTTGTTTTAGATGAGTTAATAGTTTGCTGATAAGTCAAGTTATCAGTCAACTCATCTAAATCTATCAAATTATACACTTCTTTTGTAAGATAAGTGTAATAATCCTTTATTTAAGATGGTGTGGCCCTAGGCCTTTTATATCCACTTAAAGTTTCAGTTGATTAAAGAAGATCTTCTATTGGTTCAAATGATTATTGATCTATATCTACTAGATCGTCAACATACTCATCATCTTTCTTAAGGATGTCATTCGTAGTATCTTCTAAAAATTCAATATCTCTGCTCTCTATCAATTCATGGTTCTTATGATAAAATTGATATCCCTTTGAGCATTTAGGATATCCGATGAATATACGTCTGACGGACCTGTAACTTATCTCTAGACATATTAAGAATCTTCACATGAGAAATAGATCCCCACCTCTTTAGATGACCTTGGTTGGTTTTCTTCCAAATCACATCTCATATGATGTAGTGAATACAAGTTTATATGGTACTCAAATAAGTATGTACACTATTGTACTTACTGCTTCTCTCCAAAATATCTTTGGTAGATAGGCATATATTAACATTGACCTTGTAATGTTTAGTAAGGTCTGGTTGTATCTTTCAGCCACACCATTTTGCTAAGGTATCCTAGGCATTCTATTTTGTTTTGAAATACCAAAGTCTTTATATAATTCCAAAAATTTTGTATAGGTATACTCACCACCTCTATATGATCTCAAGAGTTTGATTGTATGCCTTAATTGATTTTTAAATTCCTGCTTATATTTTTTGAATACTTTAAGTGCCTGATATTTATGTGCTATGATATATATATAAATATATATGAGGTATATTTACAAAATCAACTAAGAACCATGAATACACCTGTTGCCATAAATATATATATAACTCAACATATATATATAGAGTAATCGTTGATAAAGGTTATGAAATAGACATGTTCACGATGTGATCTTACTCTAAAGGGTTCACATAAATCAGTGTGAATAACTTCTAACAAGGTTGTTGCCCTTATTGTTTCTTTAGAAAAAAAAATTCTCTTCATTTTTTCTTGTATACAAGCTTCACACTTACTAAAAATATTTTTCTCAAACTTTGGCAGTAAGTTAAAGTTATATAATTTTCTCAACTTTTCCAGACTTATATGCCTTAAGCGTTTATGTCATATATTCACATCAATATCAAATGCACAATCAATATAAGTAAAAGAACTTTTATTTTTATTGATATTTAGTTTGAATAATCTATGTTCTACATCAAATTTCATGGAGAAAAATACTCTCCCATGCTTCCCCATAGTCACTTTGCAAGGAACAAATCTAACCTCAAAACCCTTCTTCACCAAGGTAAGAACAGAAACTAGATTGCCCCTTATCGATGGCATAATTAGTACATTAGTCAGTACAATCGGTATGCCTTGCACATAAATTCTAAAGGACTCAGTTCCAAGAATATCTGAGAAAGTGTTATTTTCCATGTATACCTGATGTTCTCCTAGTTTATATTCCTTTAGATCTTCCTTGCTCTTTGAGATGTGTCTCATTACTCTTGATTTAATCCACCAACCAGTCACCGAGTGATTCATGTATAAGCATTCTAATATCACGCAGATTATATCCTTATTCTCTGATTGTCCGCATTGTTGGTTGTTTTCACAATTTTTCTTATTGCGACAATCTTTCTTTTAGTGTCCCAATTTTTCACAACTGAAACATTTGACCCGAGAAGCGTTTTTTTACGATTTCTTAAAATATTGACTGCACTTTTTGTTATTTTTATCAAACCTTTTGTTTGATTTATTTATTTTCTAGTTGGCTTTAGAGTTGGACCCTATCTCATCTTATACTAATAACAATTTTTCTTTTCTATTTTTGTTCATATGTTCTTTTTCAATTGTTAGTTTGAGGTATAATTCAGAAAGGGTTATTTCAGGCCTTAGTCTAAGGGCAGTAGTGACTAGGATTGGGAAAGACTGTTCAATATTATGAATATTTGCATTGATTTAGGATGATTGATTTGGCTACAGGTAAATCTCTTGATATTATCATCATATGGTTCACATGTTCTACTACACTGTCTCCTTCTTTAATCTTATAGGAGTTATACCTTTGTAGTAGTAATTCAACATGTAATTTAGTTGTAGTGTCATACTTGAATGTTATTGAATCAAACAACTCTTTTGTAGTCTCATATTCTTTAAAGACCCTAATCACATCATCCTCTATGTATGTTAACATGACATTTCTTGCTATTGTATCATCTCTTAAAAATGTTTTATACATTTTTTTTTCTCTCGCATCATGAGGTAGTGGAATACTGTTTCCTTTAATACATACTCTACACCTTCTAGTGTAAGAGTCAACGGGATTCTCCTCTACCATGTTTGAAAATTTAGACCATTATTTTTCTATTTTGTCAATTCAAATACATATATTCTTGAATTCATTTTTATGTACTTGGTAAAATTAACAATTAGACGGTCTAAAAGGAAAACATTTACCAAGCAATAAGTAACAAATAACAAATATTTAACTAATAGAATGCATAATATCCAACTACTGAATTGAAAATAACTCATGGTACTTAAAACCAATTTTATACAAATTTTAAGTACCATTATTGAGTTTTTAATAACTTGATTCTGTTATAGAATCAAACTAGGAACAAATCTGTAATTTTTTCCAAAAATTCCTGCTACCAATAATTTCCCTAAATTGTAGGTCTAAACCAGTAATTTTATGTGTTTGCCCGATTTTTTAATTTTTCAATAAAAGACTAGGAGAAGAATAGTAAACTTTATGTCTGTTTTTTTTTTATAAAATTTGTCAATGATTGAGGGTAAATCCATAATTTTGCCCCTCAGTCCGAATTTGTAAATTTTCAAAAAGATAGGGATAACCTTGTCTTTTAATATAGTGACAGAACCGTGAATCTTTAACTGGCTAAGGGTAGGAAGGTAACTTACCTTCTAGGTATTCTTTAATTTCTATAAACAACTAGAGGGTGATACAATCTTTTTGCCCGTTTGAAGGTAAAATTGACTTTTTATTCGAAAATATCTAGATATTTTTGTAATTTTATCTTATAGCAACTTATAGTTTCTCAAACCTGAGGCGGTTTAAGAAAATCGATGGTTTCCACCCATAGTTTTCTAAAACCTCTCGGCGGTTTCGTAGGGTATTTAAAAGGGAAGAGAGAGAGTTGTGGGAAAGAAGGGGCGGGAGTCTCCTAAATCCCTCTGCCTAGCCTAGGCTCTCCCTCCGCTTGGCCTGGGTTCTCCCTCCGCCTAGCTTGGGTTTTCCCTTTGTCTAGTCTGGGTTTTCCCTCTGCCTAGCCTGGGTTTTCCCTCTACCTGGCCTAAGTTCTCCTTTTCAGATCGACTCTTTTTTTTCAGTTTGACGTTCTTTGCCTGGGCTCTATTTCTCTTTTATCGGTTCAGGATGATCTCTTTTGCCTTGGTCTTCTGGCCGATTTGTTTTTCCGATTGTCTTAGGCTACAAACTGTGGTTTCCGACAGTCAACCTTTTCTAACGAAATAAAGGTGTTACCTTTCTAAGACGTCAACCTTTTCTAACGAAATAAAGGTGTTACCTTTCTAAGACGAGACTATGCATTGTGAGTGTTCTCTGATTTCTTTCATTCGTAAGATCTTCACCTTTTTTGTTTTGATTTGGGTTTCCAATCCCTAGCCTTAAATGAAGTTCATGGTAGGGTGACGAGTTGATTAAAATGTTAGTACTTGACCTACAACTTTGCTCGTGGGCCTCAATGAGTATAGACGTAGGCATAGTAGTCTAACTTGCTACCTTTTAATTAAGAATCCAAATCAAATTATACAATAACAACTAAGCCTTTTCCCATACTAAATGGCGTCAGCTACATGGATTTTTTCTTTTCACAAAGCCCTATCATAATTTGTAGAATCCATGGTAGATAAGTTCGACAAAGTTGAGACCGCCCATACAAGGGTGATCTCTTACATGGGTGGAGTTAATCCAAATCAAATTATAAAACTCAAAAATAAACATGAGAAAAAGAATTTTAATCTCACTCGTCAATGCCAGTAACAAAAAAAGAATTTATTGTTAAAAAAGATTTATATGACAGACCTCCAATATTCCATTAGAGAAATCCAATACACGAGATGACTAAATATTAGGTCATTAGATAAACAAAAACCACAGATATGGTCCCATTCTAGATCAAACCTTTCCCACTTTATGCCTATAATGAGACCAAATTAGTCATCTTTAAAAATCTAAAACCCACATTTTCTTTAAGTAAACTAGCTGAGTTAACACTTAAATTCACCTTTAGCGCGAGGCCTTGGGCGTGGAACTTATAATTCAAACACATGAGAGGTATCCGACGGTCGTGCATGCCCACTAGGTAGCCAAGTCAACAGGATACACACACACGCTCTCCCTCCCTCCCTCCCTCTCTCTCTCACATGCACACACACACACACACATATATATATATATATATATATATATATATATATATATATAGGTTAAGTTTTTTATAGTAAACCTATTGGAATGAGTTAAATACCTTAAACAGTAGATTTCTTCCCCAAATACTAACTTGTTTTTTGGTAAATAAGTCCTTATTTTTGGAGGCAAAGAAATGTTCATGCCTACTTTTGGAAAATTTATTCAATTCAAAATTGCATTTACAATTTTCTTAATGAAATTCTGACATCTTTTTAAGCATCCTCTTTTAAGTCATTTTAAAAGTTTAACTCATATAATATTAATCACAAAACTAAGAATGTCAGGCATCAGGTAATGAACTATGTTTGAAGTGCACAAACATATTTAATTGAGCATGGTTGGAAAATGGAAGAACTTGATTTGAATCTAGTCGATAACCAGCTAGAACAAGCTTGAATGTATTCTTTTTACAGGAATTAGGTGAACGTACATCTTGAATCTGAACTTTGGGTATAAAGGTGTCTATTGGAAACAACATAATAAAGGCTATGGCATGATCTGTAGGTATGATGCATTAATGGTTGAGGGAACAACCCAATTCCTTTATAGCAAACTCACAATATCAATCATTTAGTTGAGGATCTCCAAGGATATATTGTTAGCATCCTATCCTAAAACTCAATTCCATTAAGAAAATAATCTATTGTTAAACTTGCAGTCATAACACTTTAGGTTATAGGGGGCATACATATGGGGATATTGAAAGTATCACATGATATAAAGTGTTATCTTATTCACCCAATAACTTGTTACTACTATATTAAACCTATTTCATGGGATCTCTACAGTTAGGTCGGGTTGCTACTGCTTATGAATAACTTGTAGGTTTCAGTCTCATCCAATTCCCCAAAAGCACTTATAGGTTTTGATAAATCATTTGAACTAATAGAGACCTTGTATTCATTGAAATCAAAGGCGTTACTATTGTACACTATAAAGGATTCCATGTATGGAATATGGAAAGAGTGGTATCTTTCCGCTAATATATAGTCCTGAGAAATAAAGATACAAGACAAACTTTTCGCCAGGTTGAGGTGACCATCCAAATTGCATTGAAGTGGATGAGCATTCTGAGGTTTGGATGACAAGCTTTGGGGCAGGAAAATTATCTGGACAACCTATGTTGACACTGGTATTGATTGGAACCCTGTAACTGTTGTAGTCTGGTGTCTATACGCGATCGATGGGATCATCTTTGAACCTGCAATAGGTTGAAAGCAATATTGTTATCCCTTGAGACATAAAAATGCAAGAAGGAAACAGTATTGCTGCTGGGAGTTAAATGATGCAGGTTAGTGCAATGGCGACTAATGTAGCTGACTGTACCAAGCTTATGTAAAGCTTGATTTTAGTTTGGATGCATACTATGAGTCGGCATTTACAATGAATGATGTTGCACACCAAAATTGTAATTGCAATGGTAGCATGTTCTTGGCTTGGTCGTTGTAATCTCTGAATGCATTTCACGAGACACCAAGATTACAATCAATCTTAATGCCATTATCCACTACGACCATATTGTATTCACGACGTTCTAGCTAAATTGTGCTTTGAATTTGAATCATGTTAATGTATAGCTAATAAACATAGTAGAAGTATATTCTTTTGGCCTTAGATTGGTTTCTGAATTTGGTCAATATAAATTTAGTGTCACTTCTTTCATCTTCAAATTGTTTTATTTCCTTTGTTATTTCGATCAAGCAGTACTATAAAACATCTAATTTGCCTTATTATGCAAAAAAATTACAATAAATTGAAAGTCATCCTTCATTGAAATATGAAAATATTTTAAGGATCAATCAGATATAACTAAAGGTGCAGATCTTTGATTCACTAAACAGTAAAAACTGACTCAATTTAACAACGAATGCATTGAACTTATCAAGAATGTCTCGAATACCTTGAAAAGTGATGTATGTTTGAAAAAGATATTACTGTGAGAGAGAGAGAGAGAACCATTTCCCAGCTTTGGCTTTAGTTAGATAAGTAAAATTTAAGTTCTTCTGAACTAATAAAATAGTTCTTGATTGCAGTGACACAAAATTTAAGCAAGGATATATAAATGAAGTAAACATGCAAAGCCAATAAAATTGTACCAACCATGATGGCCCCAACGAAATGGCATTAACTCGCATGTAGTCGAAGCTCCAAACTTGAGATGAAGGGTATGCCTCCTGCATTTCTTATAAGGCATACATTTATTGCAGTATTATTTGTTGTGGTGATGATCTTGGTCCTTAGAATATGACTTGCATTGTCTAATTTCACTACCTGCCAACGATCAGCTGCTCCCAAATAGATATCAAAATTCAGAAGTAAGTTCAGGTTGGAAAGAACCATAGAATCATATACATAAAGTATTAAATATGCAACAATAAACATGTCCCAATCAATAACAGTCGTAGATCCAAAATATGCCATAAACAAATTGTATGGAAAACACAAGCATACAACAATCAAAAAATGAAAACTCATTTGTGTGAGTTGCTCTTACGGACTTATCTTAGAGAAATCAATGTCCCGCTATAAAATACACATAAGTATCTACATTATTTCTCCATGATAAACACATACACTACAGAGGCACATACCTTGCTTAAGTCATCCTCGACCTCTATCATAGTCGCCTTAGTTGGAAAGTGGAAGGGAGCAAGGGGCAATCCACAGAGAGCAAGGTGTGGGATGAGAGAGTGTTAGAAATGTGGTGAATCACGAATTCAATCCAAACGACGCACTTCTTTATCCCGTAACAGTTATCGTATAGGATCCATTTGACCGTTAGATCAAAACTTTTTTGTGCAAAAAGATAGACCGAATATAATTCTCAAACCTACGTCAAGTTTGGCCAGTGCACACATATGTGGTCTAGCATGTCCTCCCAAAACTCTTTGAACTAAGGTTAATGAGCTACTAACTATTTAAAAGAACATGTGGGTTTGTTCTCCTCTTCAATATGAGACTAATCTTTTGTCTCATGGTCTTCACATGTAAAAGTCTCTCATATGTGATATTTACACTCTATGACTTTTACACATGTCAATGATGCAGTAATTGAATATTCAGAGATACTAAACATGAATTAAATATTATTAATACATATAAGTTTAATTAACCCAACCTTAATTAACATTAAATCCAATCATTCCCACAAAGTCCTGAAGTATAACATGCCCTACCAAACCACTCATCATATTATGCTTTCAGTAATAATACCTTTCGATTTGAATATTACCTAAGTTATTCAATATTACCCTTACAAGAACTAGGTAAACATACATCTCAAACTTGAATCTTGGGTATAAAGGTATCTATTTTTAACAACATAATAAAGGCTATGGCATGATCTTTAGTGGTGATACATTAATGGTCATGCATCCATATCTTGTACTATGATTGATTTAGTAAATAACTCAATTCTTGTATTATGACCTCACAATATCAATCATTTAGCTGGGCATCTCTAAGGATGTACTACTAGCATCGTGTCATAAGACTTATAAGAGTTAAGTGCAACTAGGATGTACTACTATTATATCCGAGAACCATCCGAATGCAACATATGAGAAAAGAAAATTTTAAGGACCTTCATAAAAGGTGACATAATAGCAAGGGTTATTATGCTTACATATATAGAGGATAATATGATTAGGATTTTTGAAGAATTCAAAATTGTAAAAGAATTGTTTGACTTATAAGAGTTAAATATGATACTATAGCCAAACTTAATGTTCAACTGCTCCTTCAAAAATATAATTCTCATAAAATGAAAGAAGGGGACAATGTAGTTGAATATGTAAACCAAATTCTCGTTATGGCTAGACACTTACTTGTAGCAAAATCAATCATCCTTAAACTCATGGAGATATCCACTATCCCCAATAGTCTTCTCCCTTCGTTGAATATGGCGATCACAACCCTAAGACTTGGATATGACTTTACCCATTCTAAACTCTCTTTGAAGCTAGGAATTCAACAAAAATATGTGGATAAAGGTAAAAGAGAAAAATTGTTAATTGCTTAAGATGATTTTAGGATGAACTCGAAGAACTACTAGAATAAGAAAAAATCAAATAAAAGGTTTGGCAAATATAAAAAGAAGGGCGGTTATTTTTCAAGAAGTCATAGGAACTCGATCAAGTGATTCAACTATGACAAGATGAAGACTATAAACGGGACAACCACAATAAGAGAAACAATGGTAAAAATACACAACATCATAGCTTGGTGTTGAAGTAGGATATAATGTGTTTAATCTCTGAGTGTCTATACTTGGATTGTCTTGTGATTGATTGGTAGATTAATTCTTGAGTGACACGACACATCTCGAAGAGTAAAAAGGCAACAATGGACCTAAAAGAATACAAGCCTAGGAAGATTGTGTCTATACAACAACAACTAAGCCTTTTCCCATACTAGACGGGGTCGTCTATAAGATTGTATTTATATGAGATGATTTTTTTGTTGATGTTCTAGGGGGTGGTCTTGTAGGATTTTTATAAAATATATAATTGTACTTATTAATGTATTAGTTGTACCTTCTATTAGGTGCAATCTTATCTCAGTGATTGCCTTAGTTAAGAAAGGGTGTGAGATCAGATTTTTTCTTAGGAAAGTTATTGTGGGAAAACATGGTAGGATAACTTTTCTGGTTTCTTTGATTCTGAGCATGGTTCGTTTAAATTAGGCATTGATGTTAATGAAAATTCTCTTGCTTATATCTATTGTGCATTTGTTATTTATGTGAGTATATGACATAAACAATTAGAGCATATAAGTTTGAACAAGTTGAGAAAATTAACCAACTTTGACTTATTGCATGAGTTTCGTGAAAACATTTTTAATAAGTGTAAAACTTGTACATAAGAGAAAATGACTAGAAATAATTCACAAAGATATATGTAGACCCTTTAGGATAAGATCTCATCCTGAGAAGGTTTATTTTATAATATTCATCGATGATTATTCGGAATATGACTATTTATATATCTTAGCACATAAATCTGATGTACTTGAAATATTTAAAAAATATAATTTGAAAGTTAAAAATCAATTAGGATAAACAACTAAAGTCTTAAGGTTTGATCGAGGTGGTTAGTACACCTCTACAAAATTCTTAAAATATTGTAAATAGGTTGGTATCTCAAAACAAAATATCATGCCCAAGACATCTCAACAAAACAGTATAGTTGAATGATATAACATGACCTTATTGAATAAGATGAGGTCCATTTTAATAGACGCTTTTCTTCCCAAGGTATTTTGGAGAGAAGCAGTATCTACATACATGTATATAATAAATAGAGCACATTATAAGGTTATATTCTTTATATAATATAGGAATAAACTAGATAATAGGTCCTTGAGATAACTTTTCATTGGATACCCTAAAGGTTCTAAAGGATATAGATTTTATTACGAGGATTATGGTTTAATAGAAAGTATGGATGTTGAATTCTAATAAGATACTAAGAATGACATTGTTAAAAATGATGAAAAAAGTATTGATGATCTAGTAGATTTAGATTCATCATCATTTGAACCCATAGATTTTGATTCAAATGACCTTTTTCAATAAACTGAAACTTCAACTAAACATAAAAGATCTAAGATAACATTATCCAACTAAAAGGATTAATACACTTGTATTTCAAAGGAAGTGTGTAATTCATTGGATTTAGATAAGTTGACTAATAACATGAAGTAATAGTAGGTTATTAACTCATCTAAATCAACAAACTAGAAAAAATAATGGATGAGTAATTTAATTCATTGAGAAAGCCAAGACTAGGAATTAGTTGATTTGCAAAAAAGAAGGAAAGTCGTAGGTTGTAAATGGGTTCTTAAAGAGAAATATAAAGTTGATGGAACAATTGATAAATTTAAGTCTAGGTTAGTTGCAAAGGGATTTTCGTAAAAAGAGGAGATATATTATGTACAGACATATTCCCTCATTGCGAAATTTTCATCCATCAGAATTATTTTGGCTATTTTGATAGTTTATGATTTATTTACATTATCTAGTTAGTCCCACTACATTGTTGCCTGAATATAGTGAATAAATTATAGAGAGGGTCTTCGCATTTACAATATGAACGGATGCGGGGGGTAAGAAAGCTAGTCCTAGATAATAAGATTGGTATTGGTTCTTAAAATATCATAACATTGTCCGGTAAGCTAATGGAGGTGGTAGATATTATGATTCAGAGAAAGATTCATATTCTATGTTTGCAAGAGACAAAGTGGGTTGGAGAAAAGACAAAGGAGATTGAGGATATAAGTTTTAAATGATGGTACTCAGGTATTAAAAAGGCTCGAAACAAAGTTGGTATTATCATAATTAAAGATTTAAAGGATAGTGTAGTACACACACAACAATATAGTGACTGAATCAAGACGCTGAAATTAGTGTTAGGAGCAGAGGTTTTGAATATAGCTTGTGCTTAAGCACCCCAAGTAGGATTAAAAGATAGTATAAAGATAACTTTTTGGGAAGAGTTAGATAAGGTGATTCAAAAGATTCCACAAAGGGAGATAATTTGTTTAGGAGGAGACTTAAATGAACATGTCAGTAAAGAGGCATTAGGAATTCATGGAAACTTTGATTTTGGGGATATAAATGAGGAAGGTAGGGAGATTTTAAATTTTGCTATAGCATTTGATCTATTTATAGTCAATACAATCTTCAAAAAACGAGATGAACATTTAATTACTTATGAGTGGGTTATCACAAACACAAATTGATTACTTTATTTGTAAAAAAAAGATAAAGCGTGTTGTAAAGATTGCAAGGTAATTCTAAGAGAAAGCTTAACCACTCAACATCAACTTTTAGTTATGGATTTACAAATAAAAAATGGACAAAGAAAAAAAGAGTACATCGAGCTATTCACACTAAATGGTAAAACCTTAAAAGCGAAAAAGAAGATATATTTAAATAGAAAGTCCTTTAAGGAGATGCTTGGAATTATGTTGGTACACCTTGTAATATGTCGAACAATATAGCTATACATATTAGAAAAGTGGCGAAAGATGTGTTAGGTGAATCTAAGGGAGGTGTATTGGCATAAAAAGAAGCTTGGTGGTGGAGTGAAGTGGTGAAAAATAAAATCAAGGTAAAGAGGGCATGTTACAAATTACAATATTATAAGAAAACTAGTGAAACTTTAGAGGCTTATAAGAAAGTAAAGAAGGAAGCGAAAAAGGCCGTCAGTGAAGCAAAAGTTAAAATTTAGGAGGATTTATATAAAAAGCTTAACTCAAAAGAGGGTGAAAGATATATTTTTAGGATAGCTAGGGCTAGAGATAAGAAAACTAAAGATCTTAATTATGTTAGATGCATCAAAGACGAAGATGAAAAAATTCTAGTGGTAAATGATGATATAAGAAATATATGAAAAAACTATTTTTATAAGCTTTTTAATAAAAATAAAGATGTTAATATTAGCTTAGGAGATTTAGAAAATGCTTTGTCTTATCCTTTGTCTAAGAAAATGCTTATGATAGGATACCAAGGGAGGTTCTTTGGAGAAGCTTGAAAAAAAAAAGATATATCATTGATATACATAAACCTTATAAGAGACATGTACGATGGTGCAAAAATACGTATAAGGACTCATTAAGGAATGACAAACTTCTTTGAAGTCAATATTGGGTTACATCAAGGATCAACTTTAAGTCTATACTTATTTATAATGGTGATTGATGAGTTAACAAAACATATTCAAGATGAAGTGACTTGGTGTATGTTATTTGCAAATAACATTGTGTTAGTGGAGGAGTTTAAGGAAAAAGTTAATAGAAAATTGGAACTATGGAGAGAAACATTAGAAAGTGAAGGCTTCCGACTTAGTAGAACAAAGACAGAATATATGGAATGTAAGTTTGATCATTTGGTTACTTCAAAGGACATAGAAATTAAAATTGGTACACATTGCATCCCCGAAAGGAAAAGTTTTAAGTACCTAGGATCAATTTTTCAGAGTGATGGAAGAATTGATGGAGATAGTACACATAGAATTAATGCTAGTTGGCTAAAATGGAGAGGAGCATCAAGTATTCTTTGTGATAAGAAGATATCATTAAAGTTAAAAGGTAAATATTATAGAGCAGCAATTAGACCTACCATGTTTTATAGTTTTGAGTGTTGAGCAATTAATCATCAACATATACAAAAGATGTTTGTGATAGAAATGAAGATGTTGAGATGAATGAGTAGTCATACAATAAAAGACTGTATACATAATGAGGTTATTAGAAATAAATTATGTGTGGCACCAATAGATGATAAAATGAGAGAATATTGTTTAAGGTAGTTTGGACATATAGAAAGAAGATCAAAAGAAGAACATGTAAGAATGTATGAAAAACTAGATTTTGAAAGTATTAAAAGAGGTAGTGGGCGACCACAAAAGTGTTGGAAAGAAACAATAAAGAATGATCTAGCTTATTGTGAGTTAACTGCTAACATGGCACATGATAGGGGTCAGTGGAAATAAAGAATCCATTTAGTTGACCCCGTCTAGTATGAGAAAAGGCTTAGTTGTTGTTGTTGTTTTGTATCTAGATATAAAAACCATTTTTCAAGATGGTGATTTTGATGAAATCATTTGTATGCAGTAGTAACTAGAAGGATATATTGTTGAAAGCTAGGAAAATAAACTTCATAAGTTGAAGAAATCCTTATATGGTCTTAAATAATCACCTCGTCAATGGTATTTGACTTTTCAAAATGTTATTTTAAAACTTTGGTTTGTGTCTAGTAAACTTTATCACTATGTATATGTCTTTAACAATGGAAGTCACTTTGTGATTCTAGAATGACTGACAAGATTGTCAAAACTAACTCATGGTTAAACTTCAAGTTTGAGATGAAGGATATGAGAGAGGCATCCTATATTCTGAGTATAAACATTTCTCGCGATAGAAATCTAAAATTTTATATTTGAGTCAAAAGAGATACATTAATTATATCCTCAAAAACTTTAGAATTAGAGAAATACACCCATTAGTAAAGAGATCAAACTAAGTAAGGTTGACCGTTCCGATGAGGGAGAAAATAAGCCTAATGTTTCTTATATACAAATTGTAAGCAACTTAATGTATGTTATTAGATATTAGCTTTGTTGTTAGTCTTATAAGTAGATACCAAAGTAATCATGGTTGGCAACATTCGATAATTGTGAAAATGATTTTGAGATATCTTAAAGAAACAAAAGATTTAAAACTCTGCTTTTGAGCCGATGAACTAAAAGTGGTAGGTTACTCAACTCTTAACTTCTTAGGATCAAAGATGACAAGAAGTCAAATATTCATATTTAGAGGTGGTGTTTCTTGGGTTTGGAAGAAACAAGGTTGACTAGCATTAAATACATAAGAAGCTGAGTAAATTGCTTACAGTACAGTTGTAACGAGTGTCATTTAGATAAGTCGTTTCGTACATGATTTGAAGATGGACAAAGTCAATGAGTCAATTGTTATTTATTGTGATAACAGTACAATAACAACTCTTATTAAGAGTGGAGTTGATAGCTCCAGAAGCAATCATATAATGTTAAATATAATTAAGTTCATAATATGCTTAAGAGGAATGAGATATCTATATCTTATATGTCAACTAGTGATATATTGGTTGACCCCTTGACTAAAAGCATCTAAGAAGATCTCTTCACAAAGCATGTATGCCTAAACTCTTGGTCATTTATATAAGAAAAATGAATTGATTATGAAAATTGTATAACTTGTTTAAATTACAATTTACTTCTAACTGGAAATGATACAACTTGGAAAACTCATAATAGTGGCAGGAAACCAGTGTATCATAAGTTGGCTCAAGTGGCAAAGTGGGAGATGTAAGTTATCGTATGGCCCTTTGAGGACCAAATAATGTGCACTTGGAAAATCAAGAAAAAATTACCTTCCTTCCTTATTTTCGAGATGCTCTTTTTCAAAAAGATGAACTTGGTTTAACAAAATTGTCTTACTTTATTAAATGTTAACAAATATCTCTCAACAAAGAAAAAGACTTGAACAGAAAGTCTAAAACTAAAATCACAGGGAATAAAAAGCTTATATATAAACAAGGATTACACTTGTTTGACTATGTTTATCAAAAAATACAATAAGCGAAAATCGTCCCTCTGCAAAGCCTTTTGCAGATAACTGTATATGAAGATATCAGTTCTTCATCCTCTCTCTTGTTCTTCTTCTTCTTCTCTCTCTTGTGTGGTCTTTGCTACACATCCGGTGACCCCAGTAAAGAAGAAATTACTTCAGTTATGTCATGGAGGCTTTGAGAACCTACAACTATCAAATCCTTATACATCACATTTTGGTTTGCTAGATCGACAAACAGCATTGGTATTGTAAATTTAACAGTCAAAGGTCATTGGAAATGGTGACTCAATTGCATTGGGTGACACATTTTTTACTCTTTTGTTCTTGCTTAGAGGGAAGATTTTTGTGTCTACATCCTTTTCGGCATATGCCCAGTGAGATACCACAAAGGTAAATTGATGTAGCTTTAGATTCACTTAAGTGGAACGAGACCTTACTCTCATGGTTGGAAAAAGGTGAGCCTAAACGAAAGAATTTGTTGATACAAAGAATAATGATAATCCCTCTCTCACTGGGAATAGAGGTAGAAATCCAAGAGTATGATAACTCCCGGTTATGGTAATGGCCATAAGGTCTCTTCCATAACAGGCATGCAATAAGGAAAGAGGGCCCCTTCCTTATTCCATGCACCATTTCTTTTCTAAAAAACACAGCTTTTTGATAAACATAAGTGTTTTCCATTTATAAACTAAATCAATCGAGGTAGGGAGTCGTTTCTCCTTAGTTAAAACAGACATCCGAGAAAGGTAAATAAAAAGCAAGGATAAAATTGACATCAATCAAGAAATTTGCCACACTCTGGGTAATCTCTCTCTCGCTCTATATTGGTTGAATCCTTTTGCGGAACATTCTCGACGAAGAAGTGCCAAGCGATTCAAAGTCCAACGGCATAGCTCCACTGCAACAAAAACCACAACATTGGCATCAAAACCTAATATTGGTCTTTGATATTCCAATAGGTTGTCTAATTAAAAGGAGTGACTATGCGTCTATACTCTAGATATATAAGTATCCTTCTTGGAGGAAGGATTCTCTCAACCAAGGAGGTAGGCTCGATGAGCATAAATTTACACTCGCCGGTAGATGGCTCAAATAGAGGCTTACCATTATAGTTTGTTTATGATGTGCCTACCCTGTTATGTATCATGAAACTTCAACTCAACACATGAGGTTAAAGAATTGTATGCCATAAGAGAACTATGTTTAAACATAGATGCATCTATAGCACATTCATTACATATTGCCCTTAAAATAGAAAGATACTTAAAAGGCGATAACTCGAAAAAACAACACGCCCAAAGTTCATCCTCTTTAAAACAATGACTCTATGGGAGGAGTCATGCTCGAGGAGGCGTTGTCAGCCCACATCTCACACTAAAGGATGGCATTGACTGACCGTGCTTTCTTTAGCTAATTTTGCATTTTGAGATTACCATGATCACGTACAAGAGTGTGTATGTAAAACTAAAGAGTAATGCCTTAACCTCTTCAGTGTGAAAAGAATCTCGAGTAGACTTATGTATGAAACAAAGGAACAAAGTCAATAAGTGTGTGAAGCTGAAAAATACTCCTCAATCATTAATTACAGCTCAAATAATGAGTAATTGTATAACTAAAACAAAAGAACAAAGTCAACATTATGATTCCTCTCAACATATCTTATATAATGAATTATATTATCATGATTGCAAAACACTGTATTTGTCACAAACACAAATGAACAATCAAGTTCATCATCATCTAACCAGTCAACAAACAAAAGCATATTGTAACAAAGGGTATAATAGAGAATTGCAATATATATATATATATATATATATATATATATATATATATATATATATATATATATATATATATATATATATATATATATGCACGTGTGTGTGGAGGGAGAGAGAGTAGGATGCATTGAAGTGCATCACTGTTCAAATGGTGATGTGCCTTAGTTGTGTCATCCATTACATAGATACAAGATTGGGCCGTGTCTTCACTTGATGATGCGCTCAGCCGCATCACTTTTTGATGGGTGATGAGCACTTCTTGCAGCACTCTCTGTGAAAAAGCAACAAGGGAACGCATTATTTTTCACAAGTGACGCAGCTCATATGAATGGATCCCATAGCTCCATCGCCATGTGAGGCCACTTTTCGCTGTTTTGAAGTTTAGTTTGGTTTGATATATGGATTAGGTTCAGGCCGGCATCGTGTAAAGCTGGTAAATGAACCAAGATGCTCCTATATAGATCTGTCTTGCTTGTTCATGTTCAGTTCATTAGTTCACGTGAGCTAAACATGAACATGGTCTGTATGATAAGTTAGCCAGGTTCGAGTTCGCTCACCTGGCAGGCTCTTCAGTCGCATGATGTAAGCTGCGAGTTCGACCACTCAGTACGTGCATACCCAGCTTCGGCCTTGCGTTGTAACAAAAGAAAAGTTCAACAGAGTTCTGTGTGAAGGCCCCTTTAGATACATCTTTGATATTTTTATCTAAACCATATACCAAAGGTAATCTGTCACGAACCCAAGCTTGATCTCAGTCCTTGTGGCGGCATCGAGCTAGGGTTCTCATCCTCATTTGCCAATTCTACCCACAGAAAGCCGACCAGCCTTGTGAGTTTGGAAAAAAATTTCAAGGGTCTCTAACTTGTAAACAGTGAGAAGTGCAAGTACATACCAAGGAAGGTTAGCTTAAGGTGACTGCAGAATGATTATGATCCTACCTCTCCCAACTTATTGCAGTAAAAACATTGGCATTGGGCACCCAGAGCATTAGCTGAATGCAGGAAGCTCTGGCGCCATTGCTGCTGGCGAGTAGTTCGACTCCTAAGGGATGCATGTGTGTGTTAAGCTTCAGCCTCTTGTAACCAAAAAAAATATTGGCGTTGGGCACAGGGCAATGTATCCACATTATTTAAGTATGTCTTCAAGCATTCACTCTAAAGCTTTATTTGCAATATAGAATGAGCGAAGAAGTCAATGCCGCTTGTAGCAGCACAGCACTCTTTGTTCGAGCACTGGCCGGGATCATGATAGGACTCGAGGGAGAATCCCCAGCAAACTCCATTACTACGTTCAGAGACACTCCACGTAACAGCAGCTGAACCCACCATTCTTAGATAGAACCAACAAACTGCCTCCCCTTCAGTCCTCTTAAAGCTGCTCTCAAGGGAAGAAGTCAGATATAAGATACCATAAGCAGTATGATTTTATATGCTATTCTTTTCTTTAATTTTCTTTTACTATCTTACGTTAAAATGCAATATAGTCATCTTTTGGGCTAAACTAGATAACTCTAAGTTGTGTAGGAAAAATCTAAGGATCATACCTGACTGGGTCCCATCATTTGTATATCTATCTGTATGTGATTTTTTTGGCAATAATAGAACCAGGTTTCTCCCTGACCAGCATGCTTTATGAAGAAAGAACACAATGTTTCTTACCGTAATATAACTAGTAAGGGTCTGCCTAACCAGGTTGCCTTATCAAAAAAGATGTACATTAAAATCTTAAATCTGAAACTTAAACATGTCAAGAGAAGAGAACCAACTTGACTCATCCACTATAAACCATAAACTATTTTCATTTAGGTACAAAAGATGCCACCACCAAGACCTTAGGTTAACCTGAACCATGTTTCAGATGGTGACAGTACTGTTTGAGAGTTGAGTGTCAGAGATTAGGTTCCATGTTTGGAAAGCAAAATCTTGTTAGAATGATGTGATTGAATCTCCAAACTCTTTCTACAAATCTACCTTAAATTGCACATATAGGAAATGCCTCTCATCATGAAGCTCCAGTGCTACTGCACAAAGCAACAAGGTCCATCAAAACTGCATACAGTTCCCCAAGGGACAAATGCCCCAGGAACCGCTTGCTATCAGAGTCCCCGTTGCCAACGAAATCCATCTGCATTGGTACTTCTTCTATCACCGACTCTTCAATAAGAAGCCACCATGTTAAACATTGGTATTCATCCTCAGGATCCAAGTGAGCCACTAAGCTTAGTTTGTCACCCTGCTCCAGCTCGAAAGATAAGCTCAACAAGTCTCGTGTAACCTTCAACCCTAAAATCAATGCTTCCTCGAAAAGCCAATGAACGACTTGGCTTGCAATCTGTTCAGTATCACATGCAGTCAATTAATATTTCTTCTAAACAAAGAGATAGTCACAGTGGTGTTTTTTATGAACAAATAAAAAGGCATAAATAGGCTTTATATTTATTTGTTTACCTGTTGGAGGAGTACCAGTGAGAGATTTGCCAAGTCACAATCATAATGATTAATGGTTGAGCTGATCTTCATGGAATTACCTACAAATAAACCAATCACATTTGGGGCACCCTCTCCCGCAACTTTGATGCACTCTTCATTCACTACCACCTTATTGTGGAATCTTGACATTATTCTCGCTTGCAAGACGTCAACATTAGATGGATTGGCTTGACGATTAGCATAAAGATTCAGGATAGTTTGGGGAACATCCACAAACAGTGACCATGAAGAAGTACGTGAATGCCATGTAGGATGAGATACCAACCGAAGATACAGGACTCTGGCCACCTGCGTATATGTGCAAGACGGAGCTCGTTTTAGTACTAAAGCTTTACATACATAACTATATAGAATAAGAAGTGAACTTTATACCAGATTTTCAAGCTTGGACAGGACTTTGTATGAAAATATGCGGTGCGCAAGAGTTAAGCAGAAATGACTCAGGAGACCACTCCCACCACCCGCAAGCTGGACTGAGACCTGTAACTTGCCAGAAGAGTGTCTCTCCTTTGGTCTAAGAAGGATAGTCTCATGAACTAGTTGTTGCAGATAAATCTCAAAACTTTGTGGATTGGGAAGTTTCTGTATATCTTTCTTAAGCTCATCTTGCTTCTTTGTTGCAACCATAGCTCCCTCCATGGTATGACCAGGAATGGGGGCGCCTTCTCTGCTTTCAGAACCGCCTTGGCCAGCCATTGCAGCATCTTGGCCAGAAGGCAAGAGACGAAGGAACACTGAAGCCTCTTGACCTATGCTCAAGAGGATGAAGTTTTCACGCATTCCTGCTACACATACCCCAGGATTTTGAGATAAAGCCTCGCGGTTAACCAAGTCAAACACCTGCACTACATATTTACTGATTAGAATCTAATAAATGGTGTGTGCATGCATGCATGAGCATATGTGTGTGAGTGAGAGAGAGACTATTACCAGCTCATCGAAGATAGACAGATGAATGTTGCAGAGAACAGAGTGTGTTGCTCTAACACTAGTATTTACATCTTCGTCACTGATGACTTCTTCCTTTCCACCCCACGAGGCCTCAATTGAATAGTTTGTCGTGTTTGTGCTAACCCGTCTGTGCTTATCAGTTGCTTTACCACCAAGGATACCAAGTTGAACTGTGTAGCAAGAGTTCGGAGGCACATTAACAGCCAACATGCCCACTGGATCATGTTCAATGCAAATGGTAGATGCAGAAGTCGAAAGAGAGGATATTTGGTCAGAAGTTGAGTTATCAGACAAATCAATTGTGAAACCCTCACTGCCTGCTGTACTTGTCAATGCACGTTGACGCTTAACTTTCCAGTTCTGCTGCAATCTATTTGTTTGTTGGATAGAAAATAATAACATTAAACTCATTATATAATCACGATGGCAAGACTTCAACATGACAAATCAAACTAAAATGTAAGGCTTCCTAGGCCAACCTGCTTAACGCACCATAGAATCTTGACTCCCTTGCTACTTGCTGCTCCAATGCCTTTGCAGATTGCTTTAGATATTTCCCCAAATGCTGCCCAAGATAAGTTGCACAAATGGTAAAGCAAATATAAATCACTGATAACCAATTTAATGAGCTTGGTTTATGTGTTTCCTGGTTTTCTGTTCGAGGAAATAGGTTTGCCAAGCAACAAACAATAGGAACAGAAACTAGAATTGCTTGACACTTTATACCAACAGAAAAACAAATTTGAATAAGAAGAAGTGGTTGTCTAACCAAAAAAGGTGCACATGGGTAGGTCAACCTGACCCATACATGACCCACATGATGAGTCCATAATCAAGCCTGTTTTATTGCACGTAGTGGAGACTTAAGCGGTAAACCAGGCACGTTTTACCATGCCATGTGAATGTTCACCTCTTCCCACTGGAAGATGACTAAACAAATATCAAGCATCGAACATAAATTTGTATTATCTTGACTCACAAACACACAAATTTTTTGGGAACGCTATGAAACGAATAGATCCAAGCCCTCAAGATATTATTGACATATTCACATAAATTAAAGCTAGAAATTGAAAGTGAATGTGAAGGTTGGATACTGAAACATAAGAGAGTACCAGGCATGGACATGTCTCACAAAATTACATCCAAAAGCAAGAGAAGCAGACTTACTCGGAAACACTGCAGCTTGGTTGACAATGATATAGATAGGTCTGACAGCAGTTCATTTGGTAACGGTTTTGGTTTTGTCATTCCCGCAACTGCCACTGCATCATTTGCCTCAACCTGCCATTAATGAAGAGACTAACCCGGTGAAATTTAACTAGAACCTAAGATAAATTCTGCTAAATTGTTGACTAAAGTGTGGATTTGAAGAAGTCAGGAATATCTTGCTGCAATGTCTTCCACTCTTTAAAGAAAAGTTACTACTGGTGCGCAACACCAATTCCTTGCAGCTGCATTGCAGAATATAGTGACTCCAATAGAAGAGAGAAATTGTCTTTAGCAAAATAAGAAGACATTCTCAATTTGAAGAGGCTTGAAATAAAATAGTAATTCTCTAAACAAAATCATGAAACAAAGAGTACTTATCTAATTTCCCTTTCAGGGAGAACTCAAAGTACCGTCCAAATGTAAGATGTGATTTCAGAAATCTACCATATCAAGATAGGCCAAAGATAATATTTAGATTGACTCAAGGAAAGATTTATCAAAAACGAGGTTATTAGAAACAAATTGGACAGGTAGAAAGATGAAGAAAATAGATTGTGAAAATGTTAAAAGAGGAAGACCACTTTTGAAAATAATGAGGTGGGAGTGGCAACACAAAAGGAGGGAAAATCATTTTACATGGTTTATATAAGTGAAAGACAACCAAAGAAGCTCGGGTACGAAGGTAAGACAAATAGAAGGTAAGACAAAATAGATTGCGAAAATTTTAAAAGAAGAAGAGGAAGACTACAGAAGTGCTAGAAACAATAATGACAAAAATGTTGGAAGAATCCATGCAGTTGACCCATGTAGAAGAATCCATCATCCATGTAACCGACCCTATCTAGTACGGAAAAAGGCGTAGTTGCTGTTTTGTACATGACTGAGAATAGACAGATGATCCAACCTTCAGAAATCATATTTCAGTCCGCTCCCCTTTAGCAGATACAACGCAAAACCAGGAAAAGGAAAACTTTTTTCGCACTTAAGAACTAAGTTATAGAATCAGATTTATTTCCAGACTTTTTCTGTAAAGATTTTCCCTTTGAAGCTTAATAAAGAACACGAACGAAGAGCATGATCCGGAACACAAACTTACCAGCCTTGGAAACCCCACAAAAGCCTCATAAGTACTTGGACTCATTGAAAATTTAAGTGGGTAGCGTAAACCAATCATACTAGACCTAAAAGCTTGGTAAATACAACCAAATTTCTTATTCTCAACGAATAAAAGCCTAATATATGAGGATGAACCACCTTTCTTCAACAAAACGTAATGTTGGAAATCAAAATCATGCATAGTAAATCAAGAGGCATCTTTCGTTCCCACAATTCGCTTGGAAGAGAGATGAAAACATACATTGTTGATGAGATCGATGATGACGGAGAGCTCCTGATGAGCCTGCTGAAGGTTCTCCACCAAACCCTGCCACGGCCACTGTGCTGCTGCAGCTGGCTGGCTCTCCTTCGACACCTTCGCCTTCTTCGCTTCCCTCTCAACGACGAGAGGAGTGAAGTCGATCCCGTGGAGCAGAGAGAGAAGCTTCTCGTCCGGCGAGACTTCACGCCTGCGAAGAAATATCGATACCTAAATCCCCAAAAAGATCAATCTGCTTGGAAAAACGAAACAACCATGACACCGAGAACTATAGAGAGTAAGAGAGTACGGTGGGAAATGCTCGATGCCGTTTTCTTCGATGGCGTTCAGCCTCCTTATGGGGAGTTTGTCCAGAGAGACCATCATCGTGCTTCCTTCCATCTCTCCCTCTCTCTCTCTTCTCTCTCTCTCTCTCATCGATCGGGGCTGTTACTTTATTATATGCTTATTTCAGAAAAAGCTTCTCAATAATCAAATTTTACAAAATAATTGAACGGACTCGAATGCTTGACATATTCCTGTATGTAGTTTGAGTAATTCATAAAACCGTCTCAACTAATCAGATATTGACAAAAGTGGAAACAGCTTCGCAATATATCGCATTTAACCAACAATTCCTTTTTAAGTTTAAGCAGTCCAACATAATATCTAAGAAGTTAGATGGTATCAATGAATAGCTGTAGTTGAGCGTGCTTTTATAGATTTTTTTAATTGTCATGTGGGGCGTTGGCTGGCGGGGCGGGTTTAGGGAAAAACCCCGTCCCACCTCAAATATACCTGTTTTGTGTAAATTGTTTTCTCTATAATTATTAGTATATTTCTCGTGTTTTAATTTTTCATTGGAATGATTCGATGCTATCCTATGTTGAACAGGAATTTGAAACTGAACTTTGGCTGCTTTATAAATTATATAAGGAATTTGTTGTATTAATTGCTCTTGAATTTTAGGTAATGATTGTCAGCTAGGTCTGCCGCTACATTTCTTGAGCCCAAATGCATGCACCACAGGTCAAATGGCTGACTCTGTGCTCATGGGCTACCTGCCAATAACCTGATGTCCCAGGCGCGCACACACACATCCCTCTCTCAAGTATGTTGAAGCTGAACAAAATCCTGGTATTCATGGTCTGTGGATGAAGCATCTTGATTCTCTCTCTCTCTCTCTCTCTCTCTCTCTCTCTCTCTCTCTCTCTCTCTCTCTCTCTCTCTCTCACACACACACACACACACATACTGCAGTTGGGCTATGGAAGAAGAATTTCCGTGTGCCCCACTAATGCCCAATAAACATGTAGAATCTATCAATGGAGGGTCAACATTCCCAGCATCAAATGTTGAAAAGTTTGTTATAAACAATTATCGAAATACATGCATAAAAAACCAATATGCAACCATTATAGACATGTCTCAATCAATAATACTCATAGACCCAAAGTAAACCATAAACAAACCATACGAAAAATGCAAGCAAATTGTAATTAGAAAAAAAAACTTATCTATATGAGTCGTCCTTATGAACTTGTTTTAGGAAAATCAATGCCCCGTTATAAAATACATATGAGTACCTGTGTTGCCCTCCCTAATAAAACAATCACAACCCAAAGCCACATACTTTGCTTCAAGTCAACTTCGACCACACTTTAGTCTCTTTTAACCGAAGAAGGATGGTAGGGAGCAGTCACCACGAGCAAAAGACACCATGGCCAAAGGAAGACACAAGGGAGATGAAGGAGAGTGTGTGTTTAATCGAAGGAAACTTAAAGTTCACACGCCTTTTACCCTTGACTTTAACAGTCCAATGATCCCATAAGGTCGCAATTCTACCACAAACGGCTCAGTAAGACACAAATAGGAATTGGTCGACACAAATATGCATATTAGCCTCAATGTCTACAATCCATAGCTTATAAATATAAAGGAGATAGGATTTAAGAGATAGATATATGTCATTTAATGTATGTATGGTGGTCACCAGGTTGACCATAGCTCCTTCAATGACTAGAGGTTTCTTGGATTTCTTTTAGGGACAATCCATTACCCAATGTCCAACCTGACCATGAAGTCAACACGGTTTATTCTTACGTTTCTTTTGGATATTGGTCTTTGGTTTACGCTTTGCTTATTTTTTCGTAAGATCATTAGGTTGTTTCCTTTCAACCGTTAGGTTTATCCTAAGGGTGCTATCTACAAACATAACAAGTTTCTAATTTCTATGCTCTTTCTCCATTATTATATCTACCATGAGGTTATCAAGGATAATCTTATTTTTCTATGCTTGATATTTAGGTAGAAACCCTATGAAGACTTAAAAAATTTCTTAATAATAAACTTGTTATGAAGCTTCATCTCGACTTCTTTCAAACTACGGCATAAAAACTGAAACTCGTGAGATCGGTCATATATTATCTCTTTAACATTTAATATTTAAGGAATTTGACTATAGAATACTTTTCAAGACTGAAGTATTCAGTATTGTATTTTCGATCCAAGTAGCCCACAAATCTTTCACTGTCATAGAAGATAAAGAACTATAAACGTTAAATAAAATATTTAAGAGTATCGATAATATACAACAACAGCATAAGGTGTCCTCCTTCCATTCTATGATTTTATTTGAGCTTTTAGAGTAAGTATCATCAAGTTGGGGACAATCCTACTCGATATATAAATGTAACCCTAACATAAATAACCAAATTGTTTCATACACTCCTACCCGCGTTTGAAATAGAGACCGAAAAACTTTTTCGGCATTAAGGTTAAGTTGACCTTAGGTAAGAGGATAACAAACGAAGACATGTTTACTACATGTAATAATAATTTCTCTAAGATTAAGAACCATAAAAATACATGCATAAGAAACCAATATGTAATAATTATAAACATGTCTCAATCAATAACAGTCGCAAATCCAAAGTAAGCCATAAACAAACTATACAAAAAATATAATCAAAGTGTAATAAGAAAAGAAAATTTATTTGTACGAGTCGCCCTTTCGAACTTGCTTTAAAGAAATCAATGCCCATCTATAGAGTGTATATGGGTACATGCACAATCATCTCAGATAAAACACACATAAACTAAAGTCATGTACCTTGCTTCGAGTCAACTTCGACCATGCCTTAGTCACCTTTGGCGGGAGAAAAAGAATGGTAGGGAGTAGTCACCGTGAGCATAAGACACCATGGCTAGAAGAAGACATATGGGAGATGGAAGAGAGAGAACTTAATCACATTCATTTAGATTAGAGAGCCCTAATCCCTTATTTATAGGTTGCATAATGGATCACAAATTAGGAATCTTATCCAAACGATGCACTTCTCTTTCCCGTAACCATTATCGCATAAACACTTCTGACCATTAGATCAAAAGTTTTACATCAAAAAGATAGACCAAAGGCAATTCCTAAATCTAAACCCAGCGCGCGCGTGCGTGATGGTCTAACATTTCCTCCTCAAGCTCTTTGAACTAAGTTTGATGAACTACCAACTATATAAAAGAACACATGAGTTTGTCTCATTCTTCAATATGGAACTAAACTTTGTATGCTCTTAGTCTTTGCATGCATAAATCCCTCACATGTAACTTTTTACACTTTAGGACTTTCACATACATCAATGATGCATCAATTGAATGTTTAGGGATACTAAATATGAATGAAATGTTATTAATGCACATGAGTTTAATTAACATAACTTTAATTAACATTAAATCCAACATCAAATCTGTGGATTTTTTAGGCATTTCATAGTGAACTCATTAGTGTCCTGGCATTCACAAGCTAGCAAGATTTTATGTTTTAAGATTGAAAATTAACTACCATGTTGATAACTAGTTTTTACATAATAGCCTCTTTGCAAAGTGGATTCCACATAATGCTATTTTTTTATTTGTTGTTGACAAACAAGGCTAAGGCCCGAGGTAGTGGCGAGGTTTAGAGAACCACACTCGACACTTGCTCCCACAAATATCATCCATTATCAAGAGAGAGATGGCCTATGGAGGATCCTTCAACAGATTAATTCTCAAGAGGATAGTTCTCTTTTCTTTGCTGACCAATCTGCACATATGTTGTCTTGGCGTCATATGTGTCGAATACGGATTTGCCAGTTTCCTTGGCAATAGGTTGGATCACATTCTCGACATCATCCATTGTGCTATGAATGACCTCCACCGCCTCCTTGGAGTCCGTTTTAGAGAACACTTTTTGGTGCCATAGTCACATACCTCAAATCATGTGAATGCACCCCACATTTCAGCAAGGAATGGATTGGACCTTTTCAACTGCCATGTAAACCCACCTCACCAGCATCCTGTAGCGTCCTTTACAATACTCTCAAGACCAAGGTTCAAAAATTCATAGCATATCATACGATAATACAAATTTATATTATATCATGTATCATATTAGTTTATCGAGTCATATTATACGAGTCATTGTTAATTTTTTTCGTGAACTCAAAATTGATAGGTCTCAAATGTTTTTTTGTTTTCTTTGAGGACTTCCATGCATCTCATGTTTGCTTTAAAACCCTCTCTCTAATTGTCCTTTACGTGATTTCGTGGAGAAATCACAACATTTTCTCCCAAACTCTTAAAATCTATACAATTTTTCTAAAATATGTTACATATATACCTTTCTTTGGATTTTGAGTCTTGTTCACGCGGTTTTTCATTAGAATAAATTATATTTTTATATATTTTGAGCTTCCTTAGTTTCTTCTAGTTTTTTCTTGCTGTAGTTCATCTATATTTGACTTGATAATATCATATCATTACAGTGCAACATAGAAGTACTCTAATGCAACGTGAAAGTATTACATTCTAATATATGAAGATAATAGACTTGTAAATAGGTAGAGTTTCTGTAATGAAGTTAAGCATCAAGATACTTTTCATATAAAACAATATCTTACGAAAACCAAAAGAGATGCAAGTACTTGTAGCCATGTGCACGAAGTTGTAAATGTAAATAAAACTGGACCCTCGACTCCATGTACGATCCGAATAAGTAATGAGTTCTAAAGGATCAATGGATTCACGGCCAAATCCCTCTATGATGCATTTTCTTACATCTTACAATCTCGTGCGAGAGAGGGATCAAATGGTATAGTTCATTCATTTGCCGGTAGCTTGGAGGATTACAACCATGACTATTGCTTTCCAATTGGCTGTTTTTGAAAAATGAAATGCAGCAAGTTCTAGGTGATATAAAAGAGAGAAAAATTAAAAGAGAGCGAGAGCAGAAATAAGTAGTTAGTCCCAAATATTTTGAAGATGTTTTCAAAAGATATATGGGATAAAGTGCATGATATGATTAAGGAGGGAAAAAAGAAACAACTGAACATATGATGAGACAATGAGAAAAGGGAAAGAATGTAAGTTCTAAGGACAATAACAACAAAGTTGATTTATATTCTACTGCATTTTCAGTATGGACGAATGCAGGGGTAAGGAAGTCAGTTCTAGATAATAAGATTTGTATTGGTTCTTGGAATATCATAATATTGTCTAGTAAGGTAATGGAGGTAGTAGATATTATGATTCAGAGAAAGATTCATATCCTATGTTTATAAGAGATAAAGTGGGTTAGACAAAAAGCAAAGGAAACTAAGGATACAGGTTTTAAATTATGGTACTAAGGAAAGGAAAATGCTCGAAACGGAGTTGGTATTATCATAAATAAAGATTTAAAGGATAGTGTAATAGACATACAATGATATGATCATCGGATCATGACATTGAAATTAGCGCTAGGAGCAAAGGTTTTGAATATAGTTTATGCTTACGCACCCCAAGTAGGACTAGAAGATAGTATAAAGATGACTTTTTGGGAGGAGTTAGATAAGGTGATTCAAAGAATTCCACGAATGAAGAAGATTTGTTTAGGAGGAGACTTAAATGGACATGTCGGTAAAGAGGCATTAGGATATCAAGGTATTCATGAAAACTTTGGTTTTGAGAATATAAATGAGGAAGGTAGGGAGATTTTAAATTTTGTTGCGGCATTTGATCTCTTTGTAGTCAATACAATCTTCAAAAAATGAGATGAACATTTAATTACTTATAAGAGTGACTTATCACAAACACAATTTGATTATTTTGTTTGTAGGAAAAAAGATAGATCGTACTGTAAAGATTGCAAGGTAATTTAAGGAGAAAGTTTAATCACCCAACATCGACTTTTAGTTATGGATTTAGAGGTGAAAAGGCGGACAAAGAAGAAAAGAGTGCATCAATCTATTCAGACTAAATGGTGGAACATCAAAAGTGAGAAAAATGTATATTTTAGACAGAAAGTCCTTTAAAGAGATGATTGAAATTATGTTGGTACACCTTGTGATATATAATACAATATGGCTATACATATTAGGAAAGTGGTGAAAGATATGTTAGGTGAATCTAAAGGAGGTATATCAGCACAAAAAAACTTGGTGGTCGAGTTCTCGGTGATGAGGAGAGGATGGTGGTCTAACTAGTTGCAAGGAAGAACCTTCACCTCTGTCATTGCGAAAACCAATTGAGCATTGTGTCCACATGTTTTGTTCTTAGGTGTGTGCAATTGATTTCATCAAAATTACCTGCAAGGTGCCATGGATCTCTCATCATGCTAACGGTATTTATAATCATAGTCTATATGTTTTGTCTCTCGCATTCATGAGGATTTGTATAAATTGTTGTGAAATACTAGGATCTTTTCTCGTCTTCTTGTCTTTGTACGAAGAAACTGTTGGTTCTCTTCCACAATATGAATATTAATTTTGTCATTGTTCCTGATAATCCAAATGCCCTTGCATATCCTCAGGCTTATGAATTTCAAGCATATCCGAATCCGAATTTATTGATGCAAGTTGGTCCACTGATATGGGTCTCCAATAGGACCACCATATCCACCTTTTGATTATGCCTTTGAGTTTGTTGACAGTTTTTGGGTTCCCAATGCCTTACGTGTTTAACTAATTATCTTTATCTAAACATTAGTTAAGGAGGCCTAAATCAAGGAAAACAATCAAATTTTTAGTAAATTATCTAACATCCTAGCCTCTTGACTCATGAGAGTCATCCCTTCTCAATCAATATATCTGGTGGTCTAGGCTCGACATGGGTATTACTATTTGTACATCCTTTTTTCAAAAATATTGGAATTCTCTCTCAATACTTTCTCTCTTCTTTCCACAATAAATTTTGACATTCTCTTCTCTTTATTCTAGTGACCAGTATTTTGTTTTTTTCATTGTTGTCTTCTTCGCAACCAAACAATACAAGTATACTCTTACAAACCTCTTCGGAGAAAAACAAAAAAGAATAAAAGAATAAAGAAAAAGAAGAACGAAACTAGAAAACAAAATTAATAACAAGTAAAAGAAGAGGAGGAAGAAGAAGAATCAAGAAACACAAGAGTTTACTTTTATGACCATTGCTCAAACATGAAAGACATAGCTCAACTATATCTCCTAAGTAAGAGACCTGTTGCTCAACCATGTCTTTTACCAATAGAGACCTATGACATAGTAAGTCAAAAACCAAACATTGATTTCTCGTCAGGATTTTGGCTTAAAATGAAATCAACACATCAAATAAATGATCAAAAACATATTAAATCAATGACATACCTCTAAAAATAACTAAAGCCGTCTTCGAATCAACCTCTTCTTCATTTCTCTCTTTTTTCCCTTTTCAGAATGCAAAACCTGAACCAAGTGCTAAAAATGTGCATGTTTTGTCAAGTTAGCATTTTTGGACTCAAGAATTTAAACTTTCACGATGTCTGGGTTCCATGGGCCGGGGTGTGACACCAAGTCCCTGCCGAACCTTGTGGCCGGATCATAGAGAAAATTTTCATTTCTCTCTTTTTTCCCTTCTCAGAATTCAAAACCTGAACCAAGTGCTAAAAATGTGCATGATTTGTCAAGTTAGTATTTTTGGACTCAAGAATTTAAACTTTTACGATGTCTGGGTTCCATAGGCCGGGGTGTGACACCAAGTCCCTGCCGAACCTTGTGGCCGGATCATAGAGAGATGCAAAATGAGATGAGCTGCTTGTTGTTTGGTTCATCCAGTTGCATGAGAAACATAAGTAATAGTGCCCGACCAAAGAACTAAACCCCAATGCCTGACTGACCGTTGGAGGCTCGTCGCCAAACCTCTTTTTACAGGCATTGATATTTTCGGACTTTTTCTTGGTGATTGCATAAAAGTTAGTCTCTTAAAGGCTTAGAGGAGCATAAGAGAGAGATTGGTTATGATTTTGAGTCATAATTGATAGACACACCATTTTTACTACACGCACACGTTTTTTTACTATGATTCTGATTTTACTCCTCACAATACCCCTCGATCAATTGACCATCTTAAACTCTCTTTGCGCATTTCCACCTTATCGTCGATCGTTCAACACCATTCTCTGGTGACCCATGGCTAAAAGCTTGACTCAAACGCACGATACCTCACCATCCGTATCTCACAATGCTTCAAAGTCGGCTGAAAAGAAGGAAGAAGAGGTCTGGTACAAACCCAAACTTGGTTCAACGTAAAACTTTACTTAAGATGATCAGATTCTTGGTCGTGCAAGTCGTGAATTGTGTGAGTGGACCTGCTTAGTGGAATAGCGGGTGGGGTGTCTAGAGTTTGGTACAGTCGGGGCGGATCAGGGTAATTGTGTATTACAACCCGACCCGTTTTCCGGCAACGAAGGTCAGATGTTTTGAAAAGCCGAAAGGAGAAACCCTAGACCCCTTTACCCGGTTGTTTTGCGTCTCTCTCTCTCTCTCTCTCTCTCTCTCTCTCTCTCTCTCTCTAGTTGGTGGGGAAGCAATGGAGGAGATTACGGATGGGGTGAACAGCATGAGCATCTCCGAGGCTCACAAGAAGAACAGGATTCAGGTGTCCAACACCAAAAAACCCCTCTTCTTCTACGTCAACCTCGCCAAGGTACTCTCAACTCTCTCTCTCTGTCTCTGTAAGATGCTTTATTAGATCATGTGTTCGATTCCTGGGTTTCACTGCTTATCCTACAGTCCAAGTTCTGAGTTTTTGTATGATTTCCTGAATTTGGGGATGTAATCTTTTGGATGTCATCCATTTGGGCTTCTCTTTCAATAACTGGTTTATTTTTTGATGATTGTTTCCTGGTGTTTAACCTCGTATTTTTTCGAAGTCAAGGGTGTTGATTTTGTGGCAGCTCTCTTGTTGGCTGTTGGTTCCTGAAGAGACGACCTTTGTTGAGAATCCATTATTTGAAGTTTTTCTGTACGTTGGTGTTTGTTTGTAATCGGTTTCTCATTTATGATAGTGGGTTCTATGTGTTTCTTTGGTTTCTGGAATTTACGTTCTTTTGTGATAAACTTTGCCGTCAATGTACTCATTTTCTCTTCCCAACGCAGAGATACATGCAGCAGCATAACGAGGTGGAGCTTTCGGCACTTGGCATGGGTATTGATCCTCATTAACCCTTTCGCTTCCTTTGTGCTATGATGGTCTGTCTAGCTCGAGTTTTCCTTTGTCTTGGAGGTGTGCATTGGACGTGATTCTGTTAACGGTCTGTACCCTGTGATACAGCTTGTATTGTATGATACGGGGAGTGTTGTAATTAACTTATCGGTGCCCATATGGTACAGGGCACTCATACACGAGATGGGTATGATACAACATATTAAAAATTGAATTATTTTATAAAATTCGAAAAAATCCAAAAAAATGAAAAATTGCAATTAAAAAACAGAAGGTAACCAAGTAGGTAGAGAACACAATCAGAATGCAACTAGAACTGAAATTTTCAAGATCAATAAACTAATACCATGAGTCTACAAGCCTATAAGAGTAAAAAAGTTGAACTTAAAGTTAACAATATACCTTATGAAAGTTTATAAAGTTAAGATTACAATTTGTTACATAACACAAATACAAAGTTATAAACTATAACGATCCAATTTCATTGTTTCATTCCACAAAATGTGGATCATAATCAACAAATGCATCATACATAAGCGGGTCACCACCATCATCATCCTCACCATCATCTCCCTCCTCTTCCTCCAAAATTGGATCATCCAATCCTTCGGCCTGTAATCGTCATCTTCAATCTCCGCTTTTGCTTATATTGCTCTCCAATTTGCATCCTTTAAAATAAAAAGATGCTCTTTTTCTTCGACCCAATCGTCAATCAACATTTTTGTAGCTAAGTGGGTCATATGAAATAACAAAAATATCTTTCTATCTTTGCCTTAACTTCATATTGTATGCAATACATACAAAATCATGAAGAACACAACCCATTATATAAGGGTTGGGCGTCTTGTATTATTGTTAAGAGTTTGATTAATAGAAAGAGAGAAAGAGAGGGGGGACGACCTCCATTTGAGGGCTTTCCCCTTCCTCCGATCTCCCATTTTACTCTTTGTCTTTTATGAATATTTTGCATTATCGATTATTCATTGTGCTTCTCACGATTTCTAACAGAATCATGATGCATTTGCTGATTCCAACGTGCATCAATGATCTTCCAAACCTTCTTTAGAAGTGATCGCTTGTATTTCCAATTTGGTCTTATCCATAGCATCATATATATAAGACATAGCATGCCTATCTTTGGTGTCTACCATTCTCATTACCTTCACTAAAGACACATCAGTCCTTAAAAAAGTATTGCATTTCTCCCAAAAGTTAACACTAAAAATAGCATCTACTAAAAGAACCTCTTTTCTCTTTCTCAACCAACTTATAGAGCCCCATTCATCAGATGCAAACTTCTTTTTCAATTCTTTTTTTTGTACAACACTTTGAACAATAATAACATTCGTAGCAAATCTTGTCAATGAATGCCTAATCAACTCTCTTCCTCCCATGTGGATTCTCATCAAATGCAATACAGTCGAGTGATTATAAATAAACTTTGTAACATCTTTACATGCATCAATTATCCCCTTAATGTCATCTATTACACTTAAATCCTCAAGCATTAAGTCTTTCCAATGTGCAAACACATGGAGTTCATACTAAGGATAGATGGTTCGCCTTAAGCATCTTACTAGCTGCTCTAAAGTTTGCAATATTATTAGTGATGAATTGAATAATATTTTAACACCATCATCCTTAACAACAACAACAACTAAGCCTTTTCCCATACTAGACGGGGTCAACTACATGGATTCTTTGTTTCCGCATAGCCCTATCATGTGCCATGTTAGCAGTTAACTCACAATACGCTAGATCATTCTTTATTATTTCTTTCCAACACTTTTGTGGTTGTCCTCTACCTCTTTTAATACTTTCCAAATTTAGTTTTTCATACCTTCTTACAAGTTCTTTTGATCTTCTTTCTATATGTCCAAACCATTTTAAACGATATTCTCTCATTTTATCTTCTATTGGTGGCACTCCTAATTTGTTTCTAATAACCTCATTATGTATACAGTCTTTTTTTGTATGACCACTCATCCATCTCAACATCTTCATTTCTGTCAGAGTCATCTTTTGTACGTGTTAATGATTAACTGCCCAACACTTAGAACCATTAAACATGGTAGGTCTAATTGTTGCTCTATAATATTTACCCTTTAACTTTAATGATATCTTCTTATCACAAAGAATACGTGATGCTCCTCTCCATTTTAACCAACCAGCATTAATTCTATGCATAACATCTCCATCAATTCTTCCATCACTCTGAAAAATTGACCCTAGATATTTAAAACTTTCTTTTTGGGGGATGCAATGTGTGCACTTTTAATTTCTATGTCCTCTGAACTAACCAAATGATCAAACTAGCATTCCATATATTATGTCTTTGTTTTACTAAGTCAAAAGCCTTTACTTTCTAATGTTTCTCTCCATAGTTCTAATTTTCTATTAACTTTTTCCTTAGACTCCTCCACTAACACAATGTCATATGCAAATAACATACACCAAGGTACTTTATCTTGAATATATTTTGTTAACTCATAAATCACCATTATAAATAAGTATAGACTTAAAGTTGATCCTTGATGTAACCCAATATTGACTTTAAAGAAGTCTGTCATTCCTTCATGAGTCCTTACACATGTTTTTGCATCATCGTACATGTCTCTTATAAGGTTTATGTATATCAATGATATATCTTTTTTTTTCCAAGGTTCTCCAAAGAACATCCCTTGGTATCCTATTGTAAGCATTTTCTAGATCAATAAATATCATGTGAAGGTCTTGTATTTTTGCTCTAAAATGTTTCATAAGATGTCAAAGGTCAATTGCTTCAACAATAGATCTACTTGGCATAAATCCAAATTGGTTCTCTGTTGTACTCGATACTTGTCTTAATTTACATTCGATAATTCTTTCCCATAATTTTATAGTATGACTCATTAACTTTATACTTGATAATTCGCACAATTCTGAATGTCTCTCTTGTTCTTGCATATGGGTATAAACAGTGTTATCGGTATCGCACCGTATCGTACGACATTGTTTTGTTGCATTATGACGACATTGTTTCTCAAACTATCATCCCATCCCATTGCTTTGTTGAATGTTATTAATCTTGGTGTGTACTAGTTGGTATCTTCTTGGCCTTGTCCCTACACCATTAAAAAAGCTGCAAATTATAAGCATGCATTTTGATGAACTCTAGGTTGTATAACAGATGCTGAAGCAATTGGTATTTATAGATGCTATCCTTCTCCCAAATGCATTAGTATAAAACACAAAATAGTCAATCCCAAATTTGTGTTTGAAATTTTACCCGTTACTTCAATCTTAAAATTTTCTTGCTGGATTTATTAGTTGCAAATATGCAACCTTTCTTTTAAAAATCTATTCATGACAAAGCTGGGGGGCAAATGTTAGGAATCCACAATTTTCTTTATTAGGACTCGTACTTCTAAGAATTTGAAGCAAGATATTCATAGCTTCAGAAGATATGTATTGGCATTACATGAATCACACAGATATGTAAATCAGTTTCCTGTGCTTGTGTTACGTATGAATTAGACGAGGATGTTAATGGGCGTTGTCTTTGTGATTTGCCGCGACATGTATGTTGAACTGCAAGTGGTATACTTTTCTTTTGTCTCGTTCTTTGCTAGAGTAGTCTCATAAAAGCATTGGCTAGGTATTCACCGCTCCTGTAAGTTATATTACAAGCAATAGAAGTATTCATCCCTTTGAGTGATCAATTAGAGGAAGCAGTTAAAACTTGAAATAATTGTTAGCCAACAAGTTCGAGTGTATGAAAATTGTATACATGATTATGAATGAAAGGGGAGAGTGCGCAAATTTCCAATTTTTCTCTATAAAGCGAGAGAAACTTTTAAGTTTGTACTAAAGTAGGTGAAATAAATCGTCCCCTTTCCCCCATAATCTATGCTTGACCTATTTATGACACTAGAAGGGTATGATAAAGAACAGGGGTTGTTGCAGTAGAGTATGATATAAAACAGGGATTTTGCTAGAGTTTTCAGATGTATGGTTATAGTTGACCAGATTTTCTCTGCCATTAGCTTATTTTGGTTGCTCATCTGCTCATGCTTTGGCAGCAATTGCAACTGTCGTCACTGTAGCCGAAATACTGAAGAACAACGGGTTGGCAGTAGAGAAGAGTGAGTTTATTCTCCTACCTTTGCTTTCATCCTTTGCCTGAAAAGGGATCAAGTGTCTATAAACCTCATCTATCATGCATGCGCAGGGATTATGACATCTACTGTTGACATGAAGGATGAATCTAGAGGGCGACCAATTCAAAAGGCTAAGGTATGTAATGTGGCTCTTCAACTTTTATCTGTTTCTTTTGAAGTTGTAAGTTCTTAAATTCAGATCTTCATGAATAGATCGAAATCCTGTTGTGGAAGACTGCAAATTTTGATGAGTTGATGGCTGCTGCTGCAGAGGAAAGAAAAGCTGCAAACGAGCAAAATTAGGTTTACGCGTCCAAGCTAACTTTTCTCATTTTTCGTTCTTTTTTCCTTGTATGGTGGTTTAGGAATGGTCTTGCAGCTTATGTTCCTAGCATTTGTTTTGACAGATGCTGTTTGATAGTTCACTGATATGCTTAGGTACTCTGTAATGCATACTTTTCGCATTTGTATCAGAATGGTGGCGTTCTCTGATTTTTTTCATTATATTTATGCGATATTGTTCTTCGAACTTTGTAACGCGTTGGTCTCCTCCATATCGTAATGACTGCGCTTTCCTCCCAACTGTGACAATGTGGATTCTCGCACATGTTTTCGACAAGTAAGCCTTTTCCCATATTAGATGGGGTTGGCTACATGGATTCTTTGTTTCCGGAGTCCTATCATAATTTGTAAATCTATGGTAAATAAGTTCAGCAAAGTTTTATACTGGCTGTCGTAAGCCTAATGCAACCCTCCTCCTTTATCCGGACTTGGGATATGGTTTCAATTTTTTTCATATATCGTTGTGCTATTTATTGCATTTTACTATATGTGCATCTGAGCAAAACCACTTTGAATGTTTAGTGCTATGCTGTTGCTGGTAGAGAAATGACCAATACTTTTTTATGTTCCTACCGTTTAGCGCCTGTTCGCTTTGTGGAATTACGTAGTAGAACCGGGATTTGGGGGACCTTCCGTTTCAACGCAAACGTGAAAGAACTTCACAAACATGGTTTTTCTGTCCCGGAAAAGTGAGGAATAAAAGTCCCCTAGTAGAGGTGTGGACTATTTTATTATATTTCTGGAAGAGCACAGATGGAGTGAGATGTAGCGCTCGCGCTTCATCTCTCTCTCTCTCTCTCTCTCTCTCTCTCTCTCTCTCTCTCTAAGGTCCATTGTATTCTGCTTTTGTAATTTTGGCCAAAATTCGTGCTTGTGCCAGTGTTAAAAATGAACTTTGATTTGCTTCATTTGTTGTTTGAGGGCCTGAAGTTAACAACTTGTGAATGGCTGTGTTTTTCCTTCCAACAGTAATCGCATTCTGAAACTCCCATGCTGGCTAAACCATTATAGCCAACCATTAGCCACCAGTCTCATCTTTGGGTGCTCACCGATCCTGAAGAAAGTTCAAACTTCCTCATGATATACTTAATCTTATCAACTTTCAGCTGCCTTTCTTTACGCCTTTCGGCTTTGATGATGCAAGACCATCCTTGGTCTAAGCTAGTCATATACTTAAACCAGGCTTTCGTAGAAGACGCCATTTTCTTGTTTATTGCCCTTTTAAATGAACACCGAACATGTTCTGTCGGTATGTGGTTTTTTGGTAGTCAAAAACGTGTTTCAGGGCTTGTTCCGTTTGGCAGGGTAAGAAATTCATGCAGAGGAGTACCCCAAGCGTTAGCTGACCAGTAGGGCTCTTGAACACCCACTCGCAGGTGGTGAGTTCGACTCCTTGGGATACATGATAGGCTTCGGCCCTCCCATTGTAACAAGAAAAGAAAAAAGAAATTCATGCTAAGGGAAAGATTCATTTTCTTTGCTGATCTTTTGCAAACTTGGGCAGGAGAATTTCTCAAGTTGAAGGGGTTCAATTATTAGAAGGGCTTTTGAAGTTGAAGTAGTGAATAAATGTTTGCTTCAAAGTTTATAACCAAATTAAATGTATAATCAGCTTTTTCAGTAGTGCATTTGCTAAGAAAGGCGTAGTTTTGCATTCAAACAAATGAATCTGGACATGGGTATTATGACCGAAGATAGATCAGAACAGCCAAGCATTCGTGGTCAACCCTACCCACCGTGAGAAAAGTTTTGGCTGTAATTGGAAAGATCGATCTACCTGGGTCCTTTCTATATGTGGATGTGAACGTTTGATTCAGAGAGAGAGAGAGAGAGAGAGAGAGAGAGAGAGAGAGTGTTGTCCCGTTAATTTGTTTCCACAAAGGAGTAGGGATGCCAATTCATACCCAACCTACGGACAGTCCAACCTGAACCAACACAATGGGTCGGGTTGTCTCAACCCCTAATGCAGGGCAGGTTTGGGTTTGAGGTGAACCTGACGACCTGATATGATGTGATATACACATATATACATATATATAATAATGAATTAATTGTATTAAATCATATATAAATCATTAAAAAGAAACCAGCGTCTATGTGGTCATGTAACCTCCCTATTCCTTAGTCAAATCCTACCGCCTCTTCCCGTATTGAAGGATCTTGAAGAGTGTGGAGGGAGTAAGACTGTGTAAAAGGGTGAGGGACGGATAGACTTTACACATTACTTGGGCATTTTTACTAAGGCCCAGATCGTCCATGTGATACATGTTCACATATCACATATTGAAATTATTTTTTGGATCAAAAATAAAATTTTGGGCTGGAATGGAGGACGGGTTGAGCAGATTTTGAACGGGGCAGGTGAGGGTTGCATACTCTGAAACCCATGAGGTGGGACGGAGTGGGTTACAGGATTATAATTTTAGTGCAGGGCAGACTTAGGTGGGGCATGAACTCGCCCAAACACACCCCATTAGTATCCTTACATAAGAGGCACATCTGATGCTGAGTTTTGAGGAGAATATATTGGGCCTGTTGGCTTGACATATACCTCCTAAACGTCAGAACCGAACCTAACTTATTTGCGGGACTTCACCTGGTTGTAGCTCGGCTCTTCCCAGACTTGGTCATCATATTCAGAGGTGATATAGCTCTTAAATGGCTTGACATCGCTCTTGAATAACTATTGCACCATGAGAAAACTTCTGGCAACTTTAACAACGGAAAACTTTAGGAAAATGAATACCAGCTATTTAGGTTATTCAAGGAAATCTCCTCTCTCTCTCGGTTTGTATTGGCTTGCAAAAGGATGGCAAGCCGTTCATGAACATGAACAGATAACATCTGTTTGTTTGGTAGTGGATAACTTCGTTCATTCTCATAGAAACTAGCCGAGAAACAAACAAGGGCTGCTCCATGCGTTCAGCTCACTACCACCCCTTCATTCGACTTGAGGTGTGAACAAGTTCGACGACGGCTGTTTGGTTAGTGGCTAGAACCTTTACTTGCAGTAGCAATTCTAGGGATAGGCTTGCATATGGGGTTCACATTTGTGGGATTGGAGCCCTGACTGCACATCTAGCAGCCAGAGCCATTTACCACCGTGCTGCTGACTCTCTTTGGACAACCCTAATGGTTTACAAGTGCAGGCGGGCTAGGGTCAATACAACCTGCTGTGACCTGATCGCTTATTGAAAAAATGTTTTAGGAAAAAAACTGACCTAGCAGATTGGTTGATGTGCACCGCCCGATACTAGGTCGGAGCGAACCTAGATTACCTATAAAAAAAGTAACAGTTTTTGCAAATTGTTCTGTCGAAAGGTCCCAATAGCCTTTCAAAAGGTCGCCTGGAATTGACATGAGTTAAGCATCCCTGTGATTCCATGACTTCTGACTAATTATCTCCTACCTATTTGAAAAACTTGCTATAAGCAATCAACTTCTAGGAAGAGTTACAATAGTGTTTCTTATAGGGAATATTTTGACTGAATGGCAGCAATCTTGTAAATCAATGGAAACGATAAAAACATGATGTTGCTATTTTTGGTCAAATGCAAAAATGCCATGGGATCAAGCTCTAATGGCGACTAAGGACCACATAGACGATCCACTTAGTGTGGAAAGGCTTGGTTTTTGGTTTGCTGTAATACTATGCATCAAGGCGAATAAGAGAGCAATGTAATAACCGTCAAGAATACATTCATATCTTCTGAACAAAAAGAACAGCAACAAATCCATGTCACAAGAACAGCAAACTTATTGACAAGGGATGCGTGGGGACTCATCCATGCAGGAAGCAGAAAGAAACAAAAATTGAGATGCTGAGGTGGAGCTGCAGCAAGTACCCCTCTATTAGTTTGGGAAACCCACTCCCAAGGTTGTCCCCTAGTTGCAGAGGGACTACTCCAAGCTTGCATTGCAAACTTAGGATGATGACAGGAGCTTCTTTCTTAAGCCACATGTTTCTGCCCTCAAGAATCGCATTGCAGAAACACTAAACGCAAAGATGACAAAACGGGTTCCCAATGCCTCCCTTCCTGAATAACAATAACAAACTCTTCATGATGTTCATAAATTACCCATTAACTAAATCTAAATTTGTCCCATCCAAAGGCCTTTTAAGCCACTGTATCCTAATCGAATAAAATATAAGAGAGCAAAAATGAGAGACTTTTTAAGGTGTATGAAGAGCAGTGTTTGGGAAATTTGGCATCTCTAGAGGTCCAGCGAGCATCTTTCTTTCTTCCTCTCTGCCTCCACTTTGAAGAAATCAACAGACAATGGCCATCAATTCCAACCAGACACCGATGAGGCTATCCTTCATCCTCCTTCTCAATAAGTATCCTTTTGCAAGCCTCATAACACATGAACGAAATGCCAGCTGCAGGTACCAACTTCATACAACTAGGCCCCAGTCCTACATAAAGCCCTCCTATTCCTTCTTTCTCCAATATGCTTGTCAAGGCATGAAGCATATTGTTGTAAACTTGCCTCCCACTAACAGCACCAACTTGCATGTGCTTCCTCGCTACCTCAAGTGGAAAAGTAGCGCTGCTTGAAATGGCACCCGCTGTCGAACCAATCATAAGTGTTGCAATGTTTCCTACTTCGTCGGTCTTGAAGGCTTTCTTGTAAGCTCTTCTAAGCGTTTCATAGGCAAAGTAATTAGTAGCAGCATATGGAACCACTCCAATGATACTTGGTGTAAGACCTCTATAAAGTTCACTAGGTCCTTCCTCTCGGATGATCTTTAGAAAAGCATGCAGCAGGTTATCATAGACGCCTCTCTTCAACAAATAGATGAGAAAAGAATATTTAGAGATGTACCAGATGATTGTACGTCGAGCTAAGGCTCAGTTCAAATTTTGGTACCTGAATTGTCAAGCGGGTTTTCACAAGTTCCAAGGGATATGTACACAAAGTAGAGCTAACACCAGCTATTGCTCCAGCAACCAGAGAAGCAGGGACAGGAAGTTTTGGAGTTTCCCCTGGTTTAGGTGACAGCACGTTCCTCACCGTATCATAAGCAAATAACTGCAAAATATTTCTAGTAAGCACTACAAAAATGATCCAGGAATCGGTTTTGAACCAGATAAAATAATTGGAAAACTGATGAATACAGATCGATAGCAAGGAATGACTTCAACCACTGGTTATCCGCAAGAAGTAAAAGGGATGAACTACTAGACAACCACAATGGGAAAAACAAGATACTCCTTGCAGTGTTGAGAAACCATATAGCAGGATCACGATTTAAAGCTGATTCACGTGCATAAAAGCGTTCAATTTCTCACTGAAATACTAAAGGACATTTAGTTTATTGACACTGTAGCCATCAACTGTCTTCCACACTTTGTCCAAATTCTTGTCGTACTTTCCATGTTCATCAGTACGATATTGGCTATCCAAGATCTCTTTATTGGAAATAAACGTCATAGACCAATCAAAACTCAGATTGATATGGCATCTTTAGCACTAAAGAGTCAGTCCTATCAATTCTGGCATGCCAGGCAGCTATGACATCTCTAATTCTTTCTAAAAATGACATTCAACCATCAGAAGCTTCATCTATAATTTGAGTATATGCATAATCTACAGAAATACCTTTCTTACTTCTCGATCTTTTATTACCCCTCTCACTATGATGTGTCAGCTGTTCTTAAATGCTCATATGAGCTGATATTTCTAAGAATCTAAGACGTGCTTGTCAGAAAAAACAAATGTTTGTCCGTATTGCAAGCGATTCTGAAATGCAGGCTGCATGTCAAAAGCAGTAGAGAAGCTTATCTAAAACCCATAGAGAAACTTCCGTCACAAAGTAATAATTTGTTATCTTTAATAAAATATAACAAAGACTAGAAAATTTTGGTAGAAGTAGCCATATCATATCCATATCCAACAAGATACTCACCAACTGAAACATGTATGTGCAACATAGTTGGAAAGTACTAATTCTCTACTTGAGACAAGAATCAGGTTAAAATGACCAAAATTGTTCCCATGTCACTTTCAGATTGGAAAAGAAGGAAAAGACAAAGGATGAAAACAATATGCAGATTCAGCATAGAGTGAACAACCATGATCTTCCAGATCTAATGCAGTTTGGACAATAAGTTCCTATTGTTACCCAAGATGAACGCCTGAAAAGGCATTATAGAAGAAAACACTACATGCTATTCATATATATGAGAAAGTCTGAGGTGATGCAGATGACAGGAAGATGATAACAATAACAAAAAAGAGAGGCATGATAGGTTAGACAAAAATACTCGACAAGAATGCAAAGATATAAATGAAACATGAAGTTCAGGAATCTAGGTAACATTTTTGCAAATTAACCAGACCATACCAAAAAATACTTCATTACAAACTTATGGCATATTAAATCATAACGAAAATGAAACCCCCCCATGCTAAGCCCTTCTCCTAATAACCTCTTGTTTAAGTAGTAACACATTAGTTCATGTATTTTCACGTAAATCTGGATCTCAATTGCATTTGATCTGAACAAAAAAATGATAATGGGTATAGGCATGCTCAGGCTTCCAAATGCCACAAACACAATGAAACACACCAAAGAACCTTGCACTTCATGAACTCATTCAACGAATTAAATACTTAGGCAGACTCATAGCAGCTTGAATATTAAATTCAGTACGTATTTGTATGCCACTTGTGTTGATGGATCTTTAAACCATAGGATGTGATCAGCCTAGCCAATAGGGGATAATTGAAGAAGGGATATCAAATCAAAGGATTAAGAATCTGAATTATAAGACTTCTTCACCCCAAAGGAAAAACTAAGGCCAAAGATCCAAAACCAGAATTAAAGAGGTCTCATCAAAAGGGGTTTCCCTGTGCAATCAACTCCTTATGATGAGAATGCTTCACCTGTGTATAGAGCCAAATGGTGTGAGTGTCAAAGTCAGGTCTCATACATTCTCATATGCCTAACTACCAAAACACCCTTACATAATGTGGCTAATTACAAAATAAACCTGGTTACATATGACTAATTTAAGTGATGAAACATTACTATGATGCTCAATGAAGCTCAGCTAATTAGTAAATTACATCCGCTTATATTCCAATTAGCGGTTGAGACTTCTGTCAGCACTTACTCTTACTCTTTTCATCTATGGTGTCCTTAAGAGAACTTATCCCTATCCCTTTTGGCTAGTCAAACTTATGCCTCCATGCCAACCACAGGCCTATAATTTTCACTTTGAGGATATTAGATGTCATACGTCATACATTTAGGGGAGGGTACAAACTTATATATCCGTCATGATTCTAAAATTTCCACTGAAGTTTCTATAAGACACTTTAGAAGCAAACATAGCACAAATTTACCAGTCAATCCTAAACTGGAACTGCACAATGTGGTCCCATGTGGTCAATAGTGGACAGCAATTGCAAAGAAGAAAGATCTGAGTAGAAAAGGACACATGGTTATAGAGCATGCTACCTCCCGCATGGTTCATAGTAAGCAGAAGATACAAATAAAGGAAACCTGATCACCAAAACAGAACTGGCATACCTGGAAGAGCGTTAAATAGACACACAATATAGTCATTTCTTACCTTGAGTTATCAAAGCTCATCTTATAGGAGTGCCTTGAGGCAAATGTGCTGCTATATTTGTTCTATAAGTCAAAGGCACACACCTGAAACAAAACATCTAAGAGGTGCATGCATTGAAAACGGGGTGCACAATACAGTTGCCCGGTGACCCTCTCCCTCCCTCCTGGCAGCACAAGCTGTTTTCTGGTCACGAATTCCAGTGACAGATCGTCCTGAGCAACTTCTTCTTGTGTTCCTCCTTTCCTCTTCTCCTTCTCCTTGCACTTCTCTTCCCTTTCTTAACTTTATTTTTTCTGCTTCCTTTTCTCGTTTACTTCTCTCCTCCTCCTTCCATAACTTGCAACCAAGTCACTTCCACCAAAGTTTATATGTAGCCCATGATAGGAAAATTTGGCAGGAAACAAAAAGGAACTCAATCAGCCATGCTTTCATAGGTGGACTAGTGAACCAGAAAGACATTCATAGAGAAAAGTTCACATTCATGATAGAGGAGCTTTTCCAAAAAGGGGTTGCTTGCCCTGCATGAGGTCCTACGATGAAAATGGGAATAACTACGGGACACAGTCCAACTAATGGCATTAAATGAAGATATTAAGGAGCACGAGGAGGTCAGAGCAATTGTTCATGTGCCCCTATGAAAGTGATATGCAGCTAACAAAAATGTTACAAACACCATGGAAAATGTGACAAGCGTTTTCATGTTTTGGCACAATACAGCACATCTTTTGATGATACTTGAAACATTTCTCATAGGGGCACTTCACATTTGTTAGGAACCCACAGGAAATGCATGTGTTTTTGCACCCCGGCACCTTTACCGAAATTTTAATAGTTATACTCGCCAATCTACTTTCAAGCAACTAAGTCTCCATGATAGAACAAAGACAAAGATCATTTAAGAACGTTCTCTAACAACTAAGAACTTCCACACTTGCCCTTGGGGCAGTACTTCATATCTCATAATTTAGTTGTTAGAATCGCCAATCTACTTTCAAGCAACTAAGTCTCCATGATAGGACAAAGACAAAGATCATTTAAGAACGTTCTCTAACAACTAAGAACTTCCACACTTGCCCTTGGGGCAGTACTTCATATCTCATAATTTAGTTGTTAGACTTTTATCTCTCTTGAATTTCTTCATTCTCCTCTGCATCTTTTCTTTTTAAAACCTGTTTCAGTACCGTGGGATATCTAAGTTCAAACAGGGATAAGGAGATACTGGAGATCTTGTCAATCCATGAAAAGAAGCTTCAGTATACATGAAAGGTACAACATAAGAAAAACACCTCAAAGTCTAATTAGAGTGGAGAAGGTTTGATCCAAATGAACCAGGTTATCATTATATTTCAAACATAAAAAGGCAGGGACTGTTACCCCTCTCTCACATTCCAAACAGAGTAGGAGACTGCCATCGATCAGGTGTACAAAGTGATAAGGTACTAGATGCAGTTGAGCGCCTGCTACCCTTCTCTTACGTTCCAAACATCTGCTCATTGCCGGTACTGCTTCAAACTCGAAAACCTCTTGAAATCCGGAATCCAATAAAAAGGAGAACAGATTAATAAGGCCTAGACGTTCAACCACCTAAACACTAGATAGACGTCTCAACTTCTTCTTTGCGGAAAAGAAGATGAAGACAAAACCAAGCTCAAAAAGTACAGCAAACCAAAATTTCAAACATTTAACTTTACAGAAACAAAGTATACCAGTCATAACAAGCAATCTTCCAATACTGCAATTATTCAACAGAGACAAAATCAATGCTACTCACTTCTATAGCTTTGCTTGGAGCGACCCTGATAACATTAATCAAATTCCCCCTAAATAAACCCTTCCATCCCTCTATTTCCATTATGTTCGTAAACACCTCCAGCGTAGAATTCCCATTGCTACCAACCATCAGATGAGTCCTTATTGTCTCCAAAGGAGCAACAGTCGTCCTCGAAACTGCGCCTGCCACCCCCCCACTAATCAATCGCCTCAATGAAGCGTTCCGAACCCTAATCTTAAACCCATTCCTCTTCTTGGCCTTCACCTTAACTCCCTCACCGGACTCTCCCTCCCCCTCTTTCGCCCCTGGTCCAATCTTCAGAAGCCCAAACTCCGGCAGCGAAGGCGCCGGCGCCGGTGCTATCGAGGCCAAGTACTTCCCGCAAAGATCAGAACCAGGTAATTCCGGCGTGATCATCCTCTGAATCTGCCTCTGCCCGTCTTCTCTCGGATTCGGAGTAAATCCCACACCAACACCTATTTGTCCGACGCTCGCAAACAAGCCCCCGGGAGAAAAACTCGTTGTTGAGTCGTTGCATGGAAAACCCACAAGAGACAACGACAAAGACAGAGATTTCTCCATTTTCTTCCAATTCTCCATGACACCATCGATCAGTTTCCATTGAAAGAGTCCTTCTTTTGCAGATAGACGATCCGTTTTCTTCATTTTCTCACAGTTGCTCATATCCCTACTACCCATCTGGAAACCTTTTCCGTTCCTTCACGGTTTAGGATGATGGTTCGCTCAATGCATTTAGGTCCATAATAGACTGCAGAAAGGTGAAAAACAACAAGGTGGGTGTCGACCCAATTGATTTCTCCGCTAAAATGAGAGAGAGAGAGAGAGAGAGAGAGCAGGACGGCCTGCAATGGACCTTCGCTCCCAGCCCCTTGTTTCTTGCTTTTATAATATGCACAACGATTGGATTGGCTTTTGTTTCTTTTTCCATCCTCATTATTCTCTAAGGACTCATCAAAAGAAAAGGAGAGATGGAAACATACTTTAGAACTCATTTTCATTTAAAATAAAACCTTAATTTATACAAAATATATTTAATTTTGACCATATTATTACGAATGAATATATAAAACAATGACGATGAGTTCATTTATTAAAAAAGAAAGTGATATTTTTGTATTTATCATCGTTTGTCTTATTTTCTATCTAAAATAAAAATAATGGTTGGAGTCGGGTTCACGGGACAGGAACTTGCTAGTCCTAATCTCAATTGAAATCTCCTTGCTTTCTCCATTTTCATCCTCGCCCATGTTTCTACTCCTCGAATCCATCCCGTTAGGGGGCGGATCTCTCGGAAGGGACCCCTTCCCATGAACATTCTTATGCCCAGTCTCTCTCTCTCTCTCTCATGTGTATGTGGGGTATTCTAATATATGTAAATGAGACCCACAAATTATAATGATGTCCCAAAATTACTAAGATATTCGTAAGAAAATAAGTTGGACTTATTGGTGATGATTTCTGTTGACCATCAAGTTGTTGCCTTTTGAGTCGGAGTGCGTCAACCTAACGCAGATTTGCTTTGACCCACGGATGACACAGGTGGATTTTGAACGGGACCTCACTCCCTTCCTCTTTTGTACACAACAATAATATTCCTTTAACGTTGTTTATACCATATTCGTGTTCCTTTTATTGCCTTTGTGCAACTGCAACTGTTCCGAGTATGTGTCCTGAGCAGACACAAATCTTAGCCATTGAGATCTGCCCATTTGGAGCTTTCCGGGTCACCGCAAAATCTTAGCCATCCATAGGATTTGGGTTGGCGAGAGATCTTAGCCATCTGTATACATACAGTTCTATGGCTGTGATTTGATGTAAGATGGGCATGATTTTAATGGCAGAAAGCTGGCTTCTTTTAGTACCTGTATTGCGGATGTTAAGCTTAGTTACCACATATACATACATATATACAAAATAGTCTGAGTATTGATATAATTTATCTTTTTAGCATTAGCACTTCATTGTGTTTATCTTTGTTTATCGTTTAGTTCAGTCTTAAGGTTGATCCTATTCTGTAAAATGAAAATAAGGAGTCTTTTTGTATGCCATTTCGAAGCTTTGCTGTGCGGCCAGTCGCCGTAAGACAGAGGATGCAAGTGTTATCCAATGTACTGCTTCTATAGTTGGCTTTTCAAGTCCGTCGTCGTCAAATCCTAAGACTCAACCCTAAAGAGGCTGTAGAACTACGAACCTGGAGTGCAGTAGAGACAGGAGAAATTTCCAATGGAGCGGTGAAGTGCATACTCAACATTAACTTAGCCCGCTTTTACTGAGCTTTTGGGAGGATGATACAAATTTTGACAATCAAACAAAGGTTTTTTCGAGTCATATTGAAAGCAATTGCCACATACAAAGACACTACATAGAGGCCCTAAGGGTGTGCAGTTGCTTTCTCATATGGGTATCATATTAAATTCGGAAAACCAGTGAAAAAATTATAAGGTATGATTGAGTCCATGACTTTTAAATTTATGTTTAACTCTGTCAAAGAAAAATTTGTGTTTAACAGGTTAAATAATGGCAAATCTAAACTTTTTCTTTTACTGCCATCTTTCCAAGATGTTGCAAAAGTTAACAACCTACATTATTTTTTATCGCTAGAATTAGAGTTTATTGCACCTCTTCTTTTCATATGCAACCTGGGGTTAAGAGAACTCATGACTTCCTAACTCGCCGGTTGTTTTCAGTTGATGCTATAGTCACAAGTAGACATGGTCGGTTTCAAACCAGGTCAATGGTTCCAACCGAAATTGAACCGTCAGGAACGGGCTAGAATCAGAACCACCAGAATCGGATCCAGAACCAGATCCAAAACTGAGAAGAACCTAGTTCAATTCTATTTTCAGTTTCTAAGAACCAAAACCATGTTAAAACTGACAGTTTGGAACCGCCGTTTCTATAATTTTTAATATTTTTACGGTTTCAAACAGTTTAAAATAGAGATGTCTATACGGGTTGGGCTGGCCTTGGCCTTGATGAGCCGAGAAAAATATTGATGGGTCAGATTTTGGCTGGGCCTACAAAATGCTGGCCAGGCCCTGCCCTTTCCAGGTCACGGGAGGGTACAGCCCGAGTTGGCATATATAAATAAATATTTTATTACATATATATAGTTTTTTATTACATGTATATATATATAGCTTTTCAATTACTTGTATATGTAGTTTTTTTCTATTACATGTGTGATATATATATATATATATATATATATATATATATATATATATATATATATGTAGATATAGATATATGAATGTATATGTATAGACATATATAAAGTTTTTTATTATATGTATATACATAGTTTTTTTTATTATAGTTAAGTTTGAATTTTAAGTAGATATGGATCGGGTCTTATAGACTCAATCTAATATCCGATGGGCTCGTGGCCCAGCCTCCAAGGCCAGACAGGTCAGGCTATTTAGCCCTGCTTCTAATATGAGTCAAGATTTTCTGGCCCGGCCCTGCATTTTTTCATAGCCGGGCCGGGCCGGGCCCATTTTGACATCTCTAGTTTAAAGCCGAAAGCGGAACCAGCCCAATGCTACAATCGGTTCAGTTCTGATTCCTGGTTCCAGTCAAAACGAAACCCGCGGTTGGTCATGTCTGGCTACAAGCTAATGTGAAAGAAGCTACGAATGACATGCAATCATTCAAACAATAAGTTGTATAAACTGCACATAGGCTTTGTAGAGTAGAAATATGACTGGCGGGGTTCCACATGGCCCACTTGCGTTTCGGAAAAAATTCACACAAGGCAAAAGGTCAGAAGTAGGCAGCTACAAGTAGTTTATCCTGGAACGGTAGGTGGCACAAAAAAGTTTAGCATTCTATGGAATTCATTGATAAGTTTAGCCGAGGTAATTAAAATAAATTATTTAGTTGATCTCCACATTGTACATATTATAATAACCACAAATAGATGTTATAAAAGTCAGATATAATACAAAAATGAAGCAGCCACCGGTTTCACGGTTGATAGGCAATCGAATAATTCATTTCGATAAATAATTTTTTTTTAAAATTTGAATGACGATAATGTTTCTCAACTATTAAAATCCTTGTGAAGGAATAAACTTTTTTTGTTCCAAGAAGATACAAAAGTGGATGATTGACTCACTTTTGCCTAAAGTTGAAGGTACAGTTTTGTTACTTAGATTACTATATGTTAGGTGGGAACTGGGTTACCGTTCAGGATCTCCACTTGAAGGATATCTTTCTCTTAATATTATAGTGGCGCACTTTTGCAAGAAAAGCGGTAGAAATGCTAAATAATGGTTTGGATGATTAAAAAGTGATATAAAGATCAACAATTAAGAGAAAATCAATATAGTTTTGTGGAAGAAAACTTAACAAAACATACACATACACATATAAGTACCTTGAGATTTGAGTATTTCTTAATTTGAACATTTTGTGGTTCAAAACATCGTTGTGATACCCTTTGGTTTTCATCATCTATCGGATGATGTGAGGATAGATTTGCGTGCTTTGGGCAATGTAGCTATTGACTCAATATTATTATTAATATTAAATTGAAAGACAATACAACTTTAGTATTATCGAATTTAATATGCAATAGTTAGTTATATTAAAAAATATTTAATATTAACTAATATTTAAGTATAATATTAAATATAAGCATATGTGATAAGTAATACTCATGAACGGTTAAAATCGTTGCCACCAACACCAAAAGTACTTGAAGTACTTAAAAGAATTATGATATGTAAGTGGTTTTAGTGGTGAAAGTTCCAGTTTTAACCATTAGAGAGTGGTTTTGACTGATGATTGAGTAGTGGAATATGGTGACTAGTGGATAAAGCAGTGATAGCTAAACAAGAGTGTGCATACCCTACTCTAATTGAGTAGGAACCACATCATATATATATATATAGAGAGAGAGGGGTATGTGCTCAATCCAGTCTACTAAAATATCTCTACCCTTTGATTTTTATTGGTGCAATCAACTCCAGTGATTTGAAATTAAAAATGGATTGTGTCATTGTATATTAAATGCAAATACATAAAGTTGAATGACACAAAATATATTTTAATTTAAATCTTCATTGTTGATTGAATTGATCGAATGAGAAGAGATATTTGAAAAGATTGTAAGTACACGGACCACAATACATATACACACAAGCACAGTCGACCACTCAAAAAGTATAGAAGATATTTGTCGATTTCCCAGTTCCCGATAACAACATCATATAAAGGGACAGAGTGAAGGAAGGGTACGCTTCCACGCTTGCTTGACCCAACATATATTTCTTCTTTGTAAGCATACTCTTTGTAGTTGTGACAATAACATCCATTTGTCAATTATGTGAGGTGCCTCTTTTGTCCCTTATTTCACTACTACTTCCTTTACTTGTACCTTTTCCAGGAAGCTGTTTGAGACCATGATATCCATTCGCGTTGCACTTTGCTTTTATGTCTCTCTCTCAATATATATATATATATATAGGAAACTGGATTGTGTCTACCTCTCTTACACGCTCACTCATGTTCACTTATTGCTTTTGAGTAACATGAGTTTAATTTAATTTTTTTAAAGAGTTTTGAAAATATTAAGAATATTATTGTTACACTCATGCCACTCAAAAGCAATGGGTAGACATAAGGGTACAATATCATAGATGGGTAGGACATATATGTAGAGAGAGTAATTGGATCTTGCTCACATAGACACTACTCACTTATGCCTGACAATTGTTTTTTAAGCTATAAGTATAATAGCGTTGTCCCTCGACCTCTTTTTTGAAATCCTTAAATTTTTTAAAATTGCACTTATACCACCAAAAAATAATAAGTAAACATGGTAGGATCCAGTTTTTTTTTCTCTCTCTCTCTCTCTATATATATATAAAATAAACTTTTGTGGAGAACGGTTTGGATTTACATGAATAGATGAGGGATAAAGTGGGGACCTAATCCCCTTCCTGACTCATGGTTTGTATTTCTTTGCATAAGTCCATCTTAGAAAATAGAAAAAGAGTTCATGTTGATTTGGCCTTGCATGCTTATTCCATCTAGTCTTAAACCTTCCAGAAAAAAAGAAGAAAAACACAATGGTTTGCATGCATGTTTAGCCCACACTACGACAAATGAGTCCCTTTAGAAAGGATGAGGCATCCCCCACTAGATTCTTTCAATTGTATCGCTACAACAAAATTACATTATATTTTTTATTTGGCATACACCTATACATGGCTGGTTTGGAACCGGAACTGGGCCAAGAACCGGCCATAAGGTCATAACCAGAACTGGTCAAACCTTACTCAAAACCTGAACCGGCAGTTCCATATATTTTTATTTTTCTTTCAAAATTTAAAAATATTTATTTTTTTCCGGTCCCAAACGGTTTAGGACTCAAACCAGCATGGAGACAGGAACTGAAACAGTCTTATTCTAGTTTGATTCTGGTTCCTGGTTCCTGGTTCCAAGAAAACTGGAACAGACGGTTTTCAACCATCGGTTCCATGTCTACACCCTCCCACTAGTGTAGTCTTGCTAACAAGTACGGGTGTTCAAAGAACCGATTAGATCAACTTAGACTACCAGTCTGTTTTGTTTCTTTTGTTTAGTTTATGTTTGGTTTGAAAAAAAAAAACTGTATGATCACCGATTAAGAGTAGAAACAAAAACATTTAAGCCAAACCGATCCATGTGTGTGCACGCGCACACACACACATACATAAAGTGATACAATTTCATTAAGGACCACCACAACTGTGATTAAATATCGGCCTATGAGTAGTTTCATATCTTAGTATTCAACTTTGGCAGTCGGATGATACAAAATAAATATAGAAGGCGGCAAGTAAAAATACTAATATCAAATTAGTAATTGATTTGTTTTTGTGTCTATAATTCATGGAGTAATTCAGAGCATGATGTCTTTTCTTTAATTGGCAAGGTAGGTCAGACAGGTACAGCCTTGAGTGACAAACTTATGACCTTCAACTCGAAATGGCCGGTTCTGGTTTGTCTGGAACCAGGAACCGAATCAAGAGCCAGCCGATTTTAGTGTGGGTTGGCAACCGCTGGTTCTGGTTTAGGTCTTAAATTGTTCCGAACCGAAAAAAATACTTAAAATTTTTTAATTCCAGTTATGGTTGATGTTATGGAGCTGGTTCCATGAGCGATTTGATTCCAATTTGAACCAGCAAACCAATTCCAAACCGACCATGTCTACCATATTGTATTTGGGCTTTAATTAGATCTTGTTATAAATGTACGTAGTGTCACTATTAAGTTAATTTGATTCTTTGTCTTGCAGTATGTATTTACATGTATCCAATTACAAGCTCCACCAAACCGGTGCCAAGGACCGACTTCTGTATCTTACCTATCTTGGCTTGCTCTGGCAGTTGGATCTAGAGGGACCTTTTCCTGATCCACAAACAATTGATCGTCACCAAATGCTGTAATTATCTTTTCTTAATTTCCTTGAACTTTTAGTGGTTGATCATCTTTCTTTCGTTGATGATCTTTTCCTTATTTAGGTTGTATACACCATTGTTGTTTTTCTTAACATAATGTCTATTCTTCTTCTTTCATTCATATTCCACAGTGCATTTGGGCATTAATTAAATATTGTTATAAATGTATGTAGTGTCTGTCTTGTGTTTGTGTTGTTATGTATCCAATTTACTCTGGGTGCCAAATCTCACTTCATTATATTTGCTTCTTTTTTTTTTAAATTTGAAAGTTAAACGGCAGCTTAATCTTTCAAGCTTATAAAAAATCTTACCCGATTCTCATCCTTTTTTGTTTTAAAGATTCAAATTTCTAATTTCCTCGCGAACCGTGTGTATGTTTGATTAAGAGAAGTCAAGGGTTAGACGAGGAGTGCTGAACTAAACTTGCATAGTTACATACTAAAATATTATGGAACTGGCAGTTCCAAACTGTTGGTTCCAGTTCCAACACGGTTCCAGTTCTGCACTGGTCCTCTCTGATTTTGGGTCCAATTCCGAGGTTTTGGTTCCAGCCAGTTCATGACCCAATTCGGTTCCAATTGGCCTGCTGAGCTTGTTTGGAACCGGTCATGTAGGCTTCAAGGTTATTTTAAGCTGAACCCCTAACAAGGAAAGTCCTAGCTCCTAGTGCTTAAACATTTTAGCTTAATTTCCTTAATAGGTTATTGATATAATCGAAAAGGAGACGTTTTAGTTTTCGCTTGCATGGAAATAATGCTATTAATTTTACTTGTTTTTTCTTACAAAGGGAGTCTGGAGCCTAATACACACATGCATGCACCCTCCAGGAATCGAACTCCACACCTACAACAGCGGAGTGTTGAGCTAACATTCTGAGTTATTAGTTTTACTTTTTTTTTTACAAGGAGGCCGAACCCTTACACCCACACATACACCCTCCGAGAGCCATACTCCCCACTAGGAGCAATGCCGATAGAGCACCCAGCCATTGAGCTAACGCTGTCACTGTATTAGTTTAATGGTTTTAATATTTTCAGTCAAACCATGTGGAATGAGAGATTGAGCACCATTTATAATAATGCATTATATATATATATATATATATATATATATATATATATATATGTATGTGTATATAGGTATGTATTATTATATATGTATGCTTATATAGGGCGGATCAGGTCTATTTTGGGTCATGACTGAGTAGCCTGGATCCTACTCAACTTCTGTCTCATCATCTTTCTCTAACCCGGATCCGACTGGAACTAAATCGGGCCATCCTTGAACGTGGCGCTGTTTTATTTTGTTTCCAAATGATATTGATAATCTAATGACTTCCTCACATTCCCAATAGTTTATTCGACATCTCTTGGACTGAACCTTGCAAATGTGATCTTCATCGCTCAATATGGAACATGACCCTTTAGATTGAATGATTATAATATTAAGGTGACTTTTCAATTTTTAAGAAAAGCTGTTGTAAAGTCGATAACTGAAAAGAAATAAAATAACTATAGAAAAAAGCATGTTTGCTTGTATACATCTCTGATAAGCACATCAGTATATATTTTATATCAATAACTTTACATGGACTGTCCCTTGTTATCCAAAGTACCAAAAATGGCCTCAATAATTGACAATATATAGAGACATGTCATTTCTAAGTCCAATGGAATTGATAGGTATAGGTAGAGGGTGAGCACTATTGATAGGTATATATACCCTTTAGAGTTCAACCCTAGAGGCAAGTTTCAGTTTTCAAATTTTAATTTTTTTTTATTATTAAACCGAACTGACCAATGCACATCCCCTAGGTATAGAATGAAGCCCAAACAAACAGAGGTTTTTTAACTCATAGGAACAGTGATATACATATGATCTATTTGGATAAGTTCCCCAAACAAATTATTTTCCCTTTTGGAGCCAGAGGCAAGAAAAGGAGAAATGTTAGATTACATCCCTCTAGAGGAGGTCCCATGCGATCAGCTAGGAACTGTATAGAGATAATAGACCGAATGTTGTCACAAATGTGAACCCCCAACGGAAGTTCAAGAAGTGGTTCTTTTGGGAGAGCAAGGTTTTATGATGGAGGTGAAGAGATTTTCACCGTACATCCTCAACAGCTCATGCAAGAATGATTTAGAGATGCAAAGAAGTCTCAAAAGTTCACTCTTATCCGGACGTCTCCAATTCCATGAAAGTTATTGCACCGATGCATAGCTGCTGTGTTTTTGCACCTATGAAGGAATTGGTAATCCCAGATAAGGGTGGAAATTCAACAGAAGAATTAAAAGCATTAAGATTTCCGACTATCAACATGAGAATTTCAGCTGACAGGCAACTGGAGTTTTGTTTCCTTCAAATTCATTCCGACACAAATGCACCGGTTTTACATGTGGGAGGGACAGACATGAACGTATCTAAACCAAGCATTACTTATGGAGAAGAACAGTATGGGCTTGAACGAACTGACCGGAGTGCAACAAATGCCTCCATTTCATCCGGAGAAGCTCAACAGCCATGGTACGGGTCAAAGGAGGACGGCAGTAACAAAGCTGGCCCATATAACACATTAAGATGCAAAAATATTTCTCACCAAATTTAAAAAGGATGAATTCTTCCAAAGTCCTATTTAGCCTTTTTGCCAGGTTTCTTGAAACCCTTCTTTTTTGGCTTCAACTTGGATGAGGGCGTAGAATTGGCCTCACACTGCAAATGCCGCTTCTGCTCTTCCTTCACGTTAACCATGGAAACAGCCTGAATAACCAACAGGATGGAACTTAATTGATTAGTCCCTGATGATGGTGTGACATGATACTATTTTCAGCAATCTCCCATGCAGGCCCGGAGAGAGAGAGAGAGAGAGATTCTTTCACTTTCTACCACTTAAGAGAGTCAGCTCCATAAGACACTGAAAGCTTGACAACACAACTTCGGTTATGGAGGAACAAATTCACACTAAACCTATCCCCATGCAAGTGTAAGAGACTGGACCTGAGTTATGCAAGCTTTCTTTCATGATTTTGGGATGAATTTGTTTGTAGGTTTTCTGTATACGTTTTAAGACTCGACCAACCTAGTTCATCTGAGGCTGCAAAGCTATCTTTAACTTCCCCCAATGACCTATCAATAGCTTAGCCACCACCCCGTGAATAAGAGATGAATCCTTAGATAGCTACGATCCGGTCATACTGATATTAGTAATTGAACCCTCTTCCATGACATTCAAGAAGTAAATTCTACCACAAACAACAATGAAGTTTCAGATGCTGTTAAAAACACATTCCTGATTTGAGTGATATGAGCACCCTTAAATCGACAATTCAAAGGAAACAGTACCAATATTCTAATTCAAAGTGGAGAGATGTCAACGGCCATGGTTTAACTAAACAAATTTGTGAGTCAGGGTATGGTAACAAGCACATGTACTCATTTACTTAACAAGGGTCTGACTGGGAAAACATACTAATAATTGGACCTCGGTCTAGTTAACAGAAATATATACCAAATGGAGATCCTAACCAATTTCCAATCAAGATCTGCAATTAGAATGTGAGTAGAAAGTGTAACCTTGTTGACATTGAGTATATCATGGGAGCTCTTCTAAAGAAGCCGCCTTAAGATCTTCTCACTCTGTTGCCTTTCCTGTGCACCGATTCCTGAACCTTCAACAACAGGTAGAAACTGCAGAAGCCATGTAACAAATTAGAATGGATAAATAAATCAAATAAAATGGGCATGCAAAGTCAGGCAGTAACTTTTTCAATTTGTACCTTCCGGTGCTTTCCAGAGTGTTTAGCAGGTTTCTCCCCTGGAAGCTTCTAGTCAAACTTACCACCACTTGCCGTCGCAGTTCCAGCTAAACCAGCAGTGCCCTCTAACTTACGCTTCGTGAATTTTTTGGGTTGCTCTTTCGTGCCAATAATGGGCAATGCCCTTGCTGCCAGTTGCACAGTGCTGCGCAAATACAAACGGGTCTTGTGTGTTTGTACATGTGTGTGTGTGAGAGAGAGAGTGGTTAAGTGCGTGCAAGAACCAAAAATATTAAGAAACACAAATCAAGAAAAAACAAGAACTTGAATCAAGATGAGTGTCGGCGTCTCCCAGGACTGCCGCGCCTCTCTCTCTCCCTTATTTCACTATTTACCTCTACACGATTACACTTAGGATATTTATAATACAGGTTTATAACTTTAAAGACAAAAATACCCCTGATTAGTACTTCTAATGATAGCTGGCGCTTCCATTTGATCCATTAGGAGCTGAATAACCCAATTACAGAAATTAAGTGCAGAAATTCAAAGTAAAGGAAATTTAATCTTCAACACGTCCCTTCAAGTTGGATCTCAAATGCTTGAAACACCCAACTTTCCGAGAGCCTTCTTTAATTCATTGGCAACTACTGACTTTGTGAGTATGTCTGCTAGTTGATCTTCACAACGAACATGAATGATGTTGAAAATTTCTTGAGAAACCTTCTCTCTAATAAAATGATAATAAACTTCAATATGTTTTGTCCTCTAGAGGCCATTTGAAGTGCAACATTGCTATCAATGAACAAATTAATTGGAATGATTCTCCTACGGTCGATTTCTTCCAATAGTGATAAAATCCATAAACCCTCACACATACCAAGGGCAATTGCATGATATTCAGTCTCAACACTCGATCTGGCTACAACAAATTGTTTCTTACTCTTCTATGAGACAACATTGCCTCCTAGGGATACAATATAACCTAAAGTAGATCTCTATCATCTACTGAACCAGCCTAATTAGCCTCTAAATAAATCTCAATGATCATAAATGAACTTGGAGTATATAGTAAATCATGAGTGATAGATGATTTTAGGTATCTAATAATATAAAAACCATATTCATGCGGTGTCTAGATGGTGAGTGCATCCATCTACTAACATAACTTACTGCAAAGCTTATATTTGGTCTCGCGATTGTAAGGTATATTAGTTTCTCCATTAATCTCTAGCTTATATATGGTTTCGTGATTGTAAGGTATATTAGTTTTTCCATTAATATCTATCCACATCTTCATACGGGTTTTCAAAATTTCCAGCTCTTTGAACTTCAATTGGGACTTTACATACATGTTAATCTTCCATCTTTGTTTCTTGTAACAAATAGCTCTAGACGATTATTTTAAACCATAGATCGATTTCTTCAGTTTGCATATGACAGTGTCTTTAGGTCATAACCAGGTGGTAAGCCTATAAAGATGTACTCCGTAAGATCCACTTGAAGAAATACATTCTTCACATCCAACTGCCATAAATCTAATTTCTGATTAATCACCACACTTAGGAAAATTATGATTGTATTTAATTTTGCAACAGGTCCAAAGGTTTCTGTATAGTCAATACCATAAGATTGATTATAACCCTTAGCCACCAACCTGGTATCTTTCTATATTTCCATGACTCTATACTTTATGGTATATATCCATTTGTAACCAAAAGTCTTCCTCTCTGGTAGTAAATCTCTAAGTTCCCACGTTTGATTTTTGTTAGAACTGTAATGTCTTTGGAATATAAGAATTGTCTGCATTTATCACAAACATATGATATTCTTTTGGATAGTTAGTATAAGATACTATTTTATTTTATGAATAAGATATTTTGTTGCTTCACGTTTTCCCTTACGAAGAGCAATAGGTAGATCATTTGAACTACTAGGAGAAGTCAACGGATTAACCTAAGTATATATCAAAATTGATTTAGGGAGAGTATTATGGTTGAGGGTAACATTAGGACTTGGTAGGACTATATTCCTTTCTTCTCTCGAGTAGGTTTGTCACTTTCTTTCTTCAGGGGGTTAAGTCACCTGCTTTTCCTTTTCTTTTGCAGGATTTTCTTCCAATGGCAATATCGATAAGATAATAGAAGTTGGGGAATTTGATAATTTTATCTCATCATTACTAAAGTACTGTATGTCTTCATGAAATGTCACATCTATCATGACATACCACTTCCTCTTCTTGAGGTCATAACACTTATATCCCTTTTGAGGAGAGGAGTATCTCAAGAAAATACACTTAAATGCTTTACCATCAAGCTTGTCTCTAGCATTATAAAAAATATATACAAAATAAGTACAACCAAAAATTGTTTTTAAGTATGACATAAAAATTGAAAGGGAGAATCACCATTAAGGACATTAGTGGGCATGCCGTTTATCAGAAATACAACAGTTAAGATAGCTTCCTCCCAATAAAATTTCAAAACATTATTTTCAATCAACAAGATTCTTACAACTTCCAATATATGCTTGTTTTTTCTCTCAGACACTATTTTTTTGTGGGGAGTATGGACATGATGTTTGGTGTAGTATCCCATAACTCAAAAATATGAACGTAGTGACTGAGACATAAATTCTCCTCTAGTGATACAAATGATTTTGATGAGTAGCTGAAATTGGGTATGGATGAATTGGCAATACACGAGTAGGATATTCTTCATGAGATAAACCATAGTGAATCGAGTGCAATCATCTATAAAAAAAAATAAAATATTTGTAGCTATGCAATGAAGTAATATAACATGGACCCCAAACATCATAATGGACAATTTCAAACGGCTTAGAAACTCTAGTTTCATTCAATGGAAACGAGACACGATGATGTTTGACATTTAGGCAAGTTTCACTTTGCAAAATCAAATCACTATAACCAAAAAAATCTGGTAATATCATCCTAATTTTAGAAAGGAGAAGGTGTCCGAGTCTCTCATGCCTTAAAATAAGTTTGTCCTTTCTTTTCTCTATAGTGAGGATAGACTGCATCACTGTTTTGTTGGTCTCCTCAAAGAAATAGTCCTTTCCTCATACTACCCTGATCAAAGATCTTCCTCGTCCTTAGTTCTTGAAAAATACAAAGTTACAAGGCAATTCAAGTCTTTAGTCAAGGCATGAACTCATAAGAGATTCACTAAAATGTTTAGGACATGTAAAACAATTTTAAGAGTCCCACAATCGGTGACTATACTCCATTTTCCCACTATGAGAATGTTGGACCCATCTGCCAATTTGATGCCAATCCCTTTTTGAATTGACTGATAATCATAAAAAAAACTCTCATGCCAACCATGTGGTCAATTATACTAGAATCAACTACTCATATCCTGGGATTAGATGAAAGAGCATTACCCAATACCATAAAAGAGAAGAGATAAGTCATGGTAGCTTCACAATCAACAACAGAAGAAGTCGATACAGTTTGTGATTCGGTTAGTCTAGCTTTAAGTTCTTTAATTTCCTTCTTCATATCAGCCAATGAGTTCAGTAATGTTTTCATATTATGTTTCTCAAATTGATCACTGGAATATGTCCTATTTAGTTTGTTCTTATTATAGTTAGGCTTGCCCACCAGTTCCTAACACATCTATTTCGTATGTCAGGTTTTGTCACAATGAGAGCAAGTTAACTTATCCTTTTCATCTAGAGTAGACGGAAATCTCCCTTTGCCTTGGTCTCCATATCCACCTCTACCACAAGACCCTTAAGAATTGGCTACATTACCACCAATAAATGCAGTCATTTCTTTGTTGATTTTGACTTCTTTCTCTAAGTGCTTTTTATCTTCTTCTCGTACGAGAAAAAAGTATATTGTACTCAAGGATGAAAGTTCTTCTATTCTTAGGATATTATTTTTGGTTCCTTTATACTCTTTAATAAATGCCCCATAAAAGATCAAACACTTTCCGTTCTTTAAATTAATCATTTGTTACTTTGTGCAACTTTGACATTTGATTTTAGAATAAAATTACAGTTCTTCTCATGAACCGCGAAGTTCACCATAATAATCACTCATTGACCTTCCTCTTTGTCTATATTTTCGAATCTTCTCGATAATCTCATACTTCTTAGGTATGTTCTTTCTTTGGGCGTCTTGAACATCCAACCAGATGCCTTTAGCCGATTCTAGAAACATAAATGTGTTGCCGATGGATGGTGCTATGGATTGAATAAGCCATGCAATGACTAGGGTGTTCTCCCTACACCATCTACAATACAAAGTATCAGTCACATCGGGCATGGGAATATCTCCAATCAAATAATCTCATCACCCCCTTGCCATCACTACTAGTTCGATAAACCTAGCCCATTAGAGGTAATTTCTGTCATACCTAGTCCATTGGAGGTAATTTCTATCATCTAACTTCAAACTTCATATCAGTGATTTGAAAGCCTTAATCCTTATCCGAAATAACATTCTCACTTGTCTACCATTTTCCTTCTCTTAGACATGATAATCGCCCTCTGTATGTAGGGCTGAAGTATATCTTCTCTTTCTTTTTCTGAAATCAGTTTTCGTTTTGATGTAAAAAAAATTTAGAATGAATCTTTCTTGAAGTATAACCGACCTGATTCAATAATCTTTATCCAGCATCTAATCCATGCCGCCCTAATCGTCTCTTTTTTCTTGAAACCACCGTAGAAACGCTCTAATCTCACTAATCAGGCGATGATATCATGTTGCGAGTCAACCAAAATATTAAGAAACATAAATCAAGAAAAAACAAGAACTTGAATCAAGATGAGGGCCGACGTCTCCGAGGACTGTCACACCTCTTTCTCTCTCTCTCTCTCTCTCTCTCTCTCTTATTTCACTATTTACCTCTACACGATTACACTTAGGATATTTATAATACAAGTTTATAACTTGAAGGACATAAATACCCATGATTAGTAGTTCTAAATTTCTAATGATAGTTGGCTCCCATTGGATCAGATTATGATCCAATAGGAGCTGAATGACCCAATTACAAAAATTAAGTGCAGAAATTCAAAGTACATAAAATTTAATCTTCAACAAAATACACGTTTGCAAATGAAATTACAATGCACTAATCAAGATAAGGAATATAGGTGTAGGGAGTAAAAGTCGATTGAAAGCATCAAAGTTCATAATCACAGTCAGGTTAAATGCAGAAGAGCAAAGCTACGTAGAAAACTTCTATTTTCAAAGAAAAAACATGAGTTTGCTCATAAACTGAAAGAGATTAGTGTTTCTAGTGCAATCAGGTCATAACCTTTGTAAGGCACCAACTTTTGCTGCCTGCTTTAGATTCTGCAGCTGATTCTTTTCTTGCTTCTCGATACATCTTTTCTTGTCAGCTTTTCTCTTGGTAAAGGGGTCAACTCCTGGCTCTGCAAGCATGAAGAAAGAAATATTTCACGAACTAAGTCTCATTCAAGATGAACATTAAGACAATAAAGTTAAGCCCTTGCAAATAGCCTTCTGTTATTTCGAGACTTTCAAAACTGAGTTGTTTGTGTCACCTTGCCTACACAAAAATATAATTTCTGAAGCGATGCTCATTAAGGAAATGGCTGCGGATAGCTTCTCCTTCAGTTTCTTAAAAAACAACCAAACTTCATTGAATTGCAAATCTAATTTTCTCCACAACATTCATTATAAAATCAAAAGTATTTAGGCATACTTTCTTGAAAAACATCAGATATATGCAAATTATTTACATCTTTTTTAATGAAATTACAAGTATCGAGTACAACAGAAAACCAATTTGGATTCATGTCGGGCATATCTGCTGTTGAAGTGATTCACCTTTTGAGACGTCTTATGGAATATTTTAGAGCAAGAAAAGAAAGACTTCACATGATATTTATTGATATAGAAAAAGCTTAAGATAGGGTACCAAGGGAGGTTCTTTGGAGAACCTTGGAAAAAAAAAAGTATCCCATTGACATACATAAACCTTATAAGAGACATGCATGATGGTGAAAAAACATGTGTGAGGACTCATGAAGGAATGACAGACTTCTTTGAAGTTAATATTGGGTTACATCGAGGATCAACTTTAAGTCCATACTTATTTATAATGGTGATTGATGAGTTAACAAAACATATTCAAGATGAAGTACCTTAGTGTATGTTATTTGCATATGACATTGTGTTAATAGAAAATTAGAACTTTGGAGACAAGCATTAGAAAGTAAAGGCTTCCGACTTAGTAGAACATAAACAAAATATATGGAATGTAAGTTTGATCATTTGGTTATTTCAGAGGACATAGAAATTAAAATTGGCACACATTGCATTACCCAAAAGGAAAGTTTTAAATACCTAGGGTCAATTTTTCAGAGTGATGGAAGAATTAATGGAGATATTACACATAGAATTAATGCTTGTTGGTTAAAATGGAGAGGAGCATCATGTATTCTTTGTAATAAGAAGATATCATTAAAGTTAAAAGGTAAATATTATAGAGCAACAATTAGACTTGCCATGTTTTATGGTTCTGAGTATTAGGCAGTTAATCATTTACATGTACAAAAGATGTTTGTGACAGAAATGATGGTAGGCAGTTAATCATTTACATGTACAAAAGATGTTTGTGACAGAAATGATGGTGTTGAGATGGATGAATGGTCATATAAGAAAAGAGCGTATACATATTGAGGTTATTAGAAACAAATTAGGAGTGACACCAAGAAAGGATAAAACGAGAGAATACGTTTAAGATGGTTTGGACATATAGAAAGAAAATCAAAAGAAGAACTTGTAAGAAGGTATGAAAAACTAGATTTTGAAAGTATTAAAAGAGGTAGAGGACGACCACACAAAAGTGTTGGAAAGAAACAATAAAGAATGATCTAGCTTATTGTGAGTTAACTGCTAACATGACACATGATAGGACTCAGTGGAAACAAAGAATCCATGTAGCCGACCCCGTCTAGTATGGGAAAAAGCTTAGTTGTTGTTGTTTAATGAAATTAACAACACATTAAAACAAAAGATGTTCACATTTGTGCTATTGATTCAACCTCCCTCCCTCCCTCTCTACATAAAGTTTTACCATAACAAGGGAACACAATTGACATTCTCATACAAACGCAAGTGGAATTAAATAACAAGGAGATGCTATGAAGAGTTAACAAACAGACAAAACAATTCTTCATAATCTATCACTTTTTTGGCTTTAGTATGGTGGAAAGGAATACTGAATACATCTATATAGAATGTACTCTTAAACAAGTAACTAAGACCAATGCCCTCAAAAATTGAATAGAGAAGTTTGAATCCCTCATATATACTGTGGAAAAATTGAGAGGTCCTTATCGTAACAAAATAGGCCCTTTTCTACAAAAAAATATAAGGAAATTCATATCAAAACAATAAGGCAAAGTACAAAATAAGTACCATCAGATTCTTTGACCTCAATGATTGGTATGTTCTTATCATCTCCTGCACGATCATATCCATACCGTCACTTCCACTGACGACTTTGAGCATCCAAAACAAGCTTGCTCTTTTTACGGTTCTTTATTACTGGAATAAAGAGCAGAAAGCTGGTAAATTTATACAAAAGATTTTAAGTGATAAAGTTAGTTAGATCGAGACTACATTTTCAAGCAACAAGCCTTTCTTCCGAGCAAATTGTTCCCATTTTGTGGGAAGCTTAGGCCTTGGAATCTGAAACAAACATAAAATTACAGATGGTTAGAGCATTTTAGTAGACTCAAAACTGGAATAAATGGTACATGCCATTAGATAGTTAAGTCTCTAAAACATGTCTCTCGGAAACATCTTAAATAATGGTCCTTTTGTCACTCGAACCAGATCAAAAGAAGTAAAAGAAATTACTTAATCAGTAGAAGCAGTAAAGTTTTGCAATTGATAGAACATTGTATAGAATCTTAGTTTTAGGAATCTAGTTAATTGCCTTATAACAGAAAGTCAAATTCAGTTGCCTTATACTAATCATTGTCCCTTCAAAACTATTTTCTTTATTCATGCTCATGCCCATGTAAATTTTCACATATCGAAATGTGAATAAGATGGCGATAACATAAACAAAGATGTTGAGGAAGACATGTGTGGACACACAAGGACGAGACTGCAATTGAGGTTACCAGAGAAAAAGTTGGAGTGTCATTGATAAAATAGGAGAGACCCTGTTAATGAGGCTGAGACATTATAATAGGCGGCCCAGGGGAGCTTCAGTGAGAAGAAGCAAGACTAGATGGTGAGCACTCTGAGAGATGAAGACCTCAAAGTGTTGAAAGAATGATAAAACATGATCTTACTTTTCTGAAGTTCAACAGTAAGATGATACAAAATACAGCACAACAACAAACAAGAATCATGCATCTGAGCCCTCTCAGCACGGGACAAGGCTTGGTTTTGATGTGGTTCTAGCCACAAGAAATGAACTTTAGATCATGGTTAGTTCAGTGAATGTTTGATCAGCAAGACCAGACATATAACTGATAATACCATGACTGTACCAGGAGGATTTGCTTGTCCAAGTTGCCAAAAGACAAATTATAAACTTGAAGAGTATTAGTAATTGAGCATCAAACATAAGAACAAGAAAAAGCAGCAATATCATGCACCTTTTGGAGACAGAAGTAATCATTTATTAAACTAAATAACAAGCACAATAATTTTTCAGAGAACCACACCATGCACAAAGAGATAACTACAGCAAAGAAAAGGAAACGCCTAACCACGAGGATCAGGGTAAGATGAATTATCTCAATATATTTACACAAACTAGCATATATGAAGATGTTGAGTGGTCATACAAGGAAAGACCGTATACATAATGAAGTTATTAGAAACAAATTGGGAGTAGCATAAATAGAGGATAAAATGAGAGAAAATGCTTTAAGATGATTTGAACACGTAGAAAGACGGCCAAAGGATGCTCCCGTAAGAAGATATGAAAAACTAGATTGTGAAATGTTAAAAGAGGAAGAGGACGACCACAAAAGTGTTGGAAAGAAACAATAAAGAATAATTTAGTTTATATTGAGTTAACTGCTAGCATGACACATAATAGGGCTCTGTGGAAACAAAAAATCCATGTAGCCGATCCCATCTAGTATGGGAAAAGGCTTGATTGTTGTTGTTGTAAACTATAGTGACGATCATACCCTTATCTAAGACTTAATCCTCCTTCAAATCAGCATTGTGACTGTGCCTCATCACACCATCCACACCCATTTATAACTGAGTCTTATTCTTAACAAACAAAATGATAATTTCCAGCAGAAAGTTTTCCATTTAACAACCAGCACCAATATGTGGGCAAAGGCTTAGCAACAAAGCAGTCAATTAACCTTCCACAATAACAAATAGAGTTTGGCTTCCTTGGCTTCAACTTCTTCACTGAAGGATTTGTTCACTGGCTCTACATGGTTTATTTTCATGTTGAATAGAATTAAATAAAATTAGCAAAGGTCAAGAGCTTGAGAGTGCCCTGTGAATTGTGATTGCAATGAAGCGATGATTCCCCAATAAAAGTATGTCATGACAATTGACCAGTATGCATATCCACTGTGACTGTATCCATCACATGGTGCTAAACCTCCACAATAGTGTATAAAACCTGTTTTTTACCTCATCGCAACATCAATATGAAGCTCAAACTAAACTTTTAACCTTTTCACAAATGCCTTAGCATCTAGCATCTGAATCTCCTTGCCAAATGGACCTCAAACTAAACGACTATAGTTAGATATGCATGCACCCCGGCCGGCACACACATGCATACAAATGTGAACTCCTAATGTGAACTCTCCCACCGAAAGGTTTGATTTAATGGTTGAGCAAACACTTAAGTGAACACAATCAAAATGTAAAGTTCTATAGTTAAAAGAACGTTGTGTTCTGCAACCACTTATGTTCTTTGGCATTATACCCCAAAGAAAGTAACGCTGTCCAAAACTCAGCAGACTGATTGAACCAGCACCGTGGATCTTCACAATCTTCCGGTCTGATGTTGTTTCACTATTATTGCAAGAGGCATCTCAGTTTCTTCCTTTAACACCAAACTGGGTTCACCTTGCATCATCTTGTTCAGCAATTAACCTCTTATCCCATTATGAACCAGTCTACTTCATCGGGCTAGATGAGGTTTATCTTATTCCATTTTCTCTCAGACTGGCCAAATAAAATAACTAGAAACTAAGCTGACTATACAAACTTAAAGTTCCAATTGATAAGTTTTTAGCTTTCGCTATTGTGCCATTATTCAAAAGAAAGAAACATTGGCATTTCCATCTATCCTTATAATTTTTCACAACTGTTAACTGTCTCTTCTTCATCTACAACAAAATCTCCATAACCCGCTTTTTCAGAAATGAAATTACCAGAAATTTCTGAAGCTCCATTTCAGTTCCCATACCAAGTAGTTTAACAGACTTAAGAAGAAATGTGCCTAGTTTTGGCTTTGTATCCAACACAAAAAGCCAAAACTGCACAAAGTCCCATGATTCAATTTCCCAACTTATCCCACGCTATGGGTATCAAACACAATATTTCTCAACCAAAAAAGCAAGCACTGAAAACTTAAACAAGAACAGAATTCGGAAGTATGAATCCATCACAAGCATGAAGACCCAAGAAATAATTGTTTGTTTTAGCACATGAACAAGAGGTAACAATAACCGATGAAAAAGAAAAATAGATAAAGCAAGATATATGGGCAAAAGGAAGTACATGCTTCTCCCTGGGGAGCTTGGTGGTGGGAGGAGGAAGATGAACCAGCGGCTCGTCTAGATCAGCTGTTAATGGCAACGCGAAGATGGCATCCACAATCGCCTGAACCAACTCCGTTCCCTTCCGGAGACATTCTTGAATCGCCTCTTCCCTGTACAAGAGAGGAAGAAGACATAAGATAGATAGACAGACAGAGAGAGAGAGAGAGAGAGAGAGAGAGAGAGAGAGAGAGAGAGAAATGCTTACGGGGTGGGAGGGGAGTGAAATGGTAAAAAGGGTCGAAGGCCATTAGATTTCCCAGGTCGATTTGGTTCTGCTGACCCTCCATCCTCTCTGTAATGCATGAAGAGTAGGATTTTAATGTTGTATAATTTGTAAATGACATTCTTATATTCTTTCATTTGTTCTTTTGTTCTTTTATAGAAAAGATACAAGAAGGGCCATAAAAAGTACAATATGACCCAATTAGCCATAGAATGTTGATATTCTAGATGAATGGGCCAAAGAATGAAAAGCCTCCTCTAGGATTAAATTTGGAAAAAAATAAAGGCACAAGCAGATATTTGAGATTATGGTATCGAAGGCATTAGATTAGATAACCTATTATGGAGGAGGGAGATGATGCTGCAAACCCCAGTCACTCTGCCTGTGATGCTTTTGTTGGCCATGATCCACATCCGTTTTGTGAAACTAAATGAGTTTCAAACTTTGTTTAATCAGCTTGTTTTTTACTTGCTATGTTATGAATAGCGGTTAACCCTAATATAGCAGTAGCAGAGATATAGCAGATTTAACAGTATACTTTCATTTGCGATTAAAAAATAATATATATATATATATATATATATATAATGGATTCTCTAATTTCTAAGAAATATAAAGAAACACGTAACACTTTCATTTGCGATTAAAATATATATATATATATATATAATGGATTCTCTAATTTCTAAGAAATATAAAAAAACACATAACCATCACATTGATAGGTATGAATAAAATTAAATAAGTAAATTCTAAGCGGACAAACAATAAATTTCATGTAGTATATACATATTGAATTGTTAAACTTAAATTAAAAAACAAAGACATAAAATATCACCAAGTTATTCTAAGTAGTAATTAGAAGAATTAAAAGGAACTAATATATTATACTTATCTTAGAGTTTGATACTAATTTTCTTTATCATCAAGAAGTCATGATCGTGTTAAGACCATAAATTTGCTGCTCTATGTCCAACTTCAGTGCTGACAATAAAAACCATCTGTTGTTCATCACCGCACCAAAAAACTGAAACGATCCTACCCTCACGGTTATCTACCAGCAGATTTGGGAAATATCACAGGATAGCATATATTGTTCGTACCATACAGTGTGATATGCATTGATAAATCATTTAGTATGATATACCAATTGAGGTAACTATATACAACAGTACGCATACATACATACGTACGTACGTACGTATGTGCATACATACATACATACATACATACATACATACATACATACATATATATATATATATATATATATATATATATAATGAACTCATACAATTTGAGCAATATCACAGGATAGGACATAAAAGTGTGATGTGCATTGATAATTCATTAATATGATATACAGATTCAGGTATTGATATACAATAGTATTTCTATCATGTTCTAATTCTACGACAAGAAACATATTTTTATCTTAGGTAGAGGCTTTACACCCATGGACTCAGAAACGAAGAAACACAGATGCGATGGAAGATGACGGTGGTGGCGGGAGAGACATGGTGGTGGTGGTGGTGGTGGGGCGGTGATGGAAGCTGCAGGAAAGAGAGATGGTGGTGGAGGTGGGGCGATGATGGAAGCCGTAGGAGAGAGAGATACCGGTGGCGGTGGTGGGCTTGTCCTTTGCCGGTGGCAATGGAAGGTACGAGCTTCTCTGGTGGTAATGGAAGGCACGAGACAGAGAGAGGAGGGGGGTTTGAGGTTGAGGAATTGGGTCGGGTCAACCAAAATCCATTCGACCCGACCCTGTACGCTATCATTAATTTGCGGAGCGGTCCGTCGCTAAATAGCGCCGACGCTGGACGCTCGTTAAAATTGCACTGTTATAACAGCCATCGAACCGATAATTCGATATAGCGCGGACACTATAACCGCTATAACGTGATATTAATAACATATTATTTGTATTTATAATCTTTTATTTACTCCAAACTTGAACGTGTTATTTTTTGGTTTTCAGCTAATCAACTTATTTGAAGTTATATGCTCCTATTCTTATTCAATTATTATTCTTAACCTCATACTTATTATTAATTATAAAGTGTTAATTAGTATTACTTATTACTACTTATTAATTCATTTTGATTGATTGATAATTTGATTTAAGTGTTATATATTTTATGTTTACTAGATGATGTATTGTATTTCCTAACAATATGTTAGTTTTTATTGATTAATTTGAATTTTTCTCATTTCTGTGATTTTTTGGATCTTTTAAAAATTTTCAATTATGAATCACGCACAGATACTGTGTGTTTATCGTGTATCAGTCCCATGTACATTATGAGCATCAATATGCTAATTACAACATTAATTTAAGCAAAACACGAAAGTCATGATCTGGGTTTGGATCTAAAGAATAACGAGGTCATGGATAAATAAATCCAATCAAATGGAGGATGGGATGTAAACAAGAGTGTCAAATCAATCAATCTCTTGGGTCTTATGGGTGGACGAAGAGGGCGATGATTTTTTTCTGCTATTGATCTTCTCATTAGGTTATAAGAATCTAATAAGCAGATGATCCTTCTCCTAGCTTTCGGTCTCTTAGAAAACTGAAGATGATATTTCCTAAACTTTTTCTCTCTAATTCAAATGCTAGGTAAGGTTTTGTCTTTGAACAAGTAATGTACGAGTATCAAGTTTGAGTTCAAAAGTTGTTTCAAGCGAATTACGAACGGTTGCATTGGATCTAAAGCTAGAACATATTGTCTTCCAATATTTGCGCGAAAAGTTTTTTTTTTACTTTGAAGAGTCATCCCAGCATAAGCATCTTATGATATGAAACCGAAATTTCCTTAACCTTAACTTCTTTGTATACTGTTAGTTTCAAAACTGAATGATGCTTGCCCGGAAGGACTTTTTTAAGGAAATACCACTTAAACCTAGGAACAAATAGTCTGAAATCTAACTGTCTTTTGTGAGCACAAAATCGTGTTGCATGATAGTGAAGTTCATAGAAATAGTGTAATGGTTCTAGCATATGTAAAATGATTCCAAGTATATATTAGATTTGAACCTCCTAATATTAATTGAATTATTGGTTTTGCAGGCTTTGTACGAGCATCTGGTGACACTCTTGGCCTTGGGTAAATAAAACGGATTGATGTATTGGGTATAGCCAGGGGAATATATGGTCACTTGACTGAAAACAAACAATAAACAGAACTGGTTATGCAACATAAACAAAACCCTTAACAATGCACAAAGACAAGAGATATTATGATTACTTGCAACCTATGTTGCATGAATACTAGTATGGTATTGATATTCAGTACGATCATGGGATACATGAATTTCAAAAAAATTAAGATACATGTACACCACTACTAAAAATATAAAATTTCAATACATATTATATATTTAAAATTATATGAAATTAAATATGATAATTTATAATTGACAACATAATATAAGAAGATAAATTTAAGCAAATGAATATAACTCCAATAACAAGTATAGTATATCAAAACAAGAACACTGAGCAAGAGGCAAACATATCAAAATCTCATCTATCTACAATAGGAGGCAATAGATTGCAATATATTATCACAATAGGTTATCAGATGTACCTCTACCAAGTATAGACTCCTTTCCTTAACAAAAAGAACTCTAGAAGATTACATTGTGATCGATACCAGATATTAAGAATATTTAAACCAATGTTATAAATATTGTGTCGTTCATATGTCATTAGATGGATCAATACGATCCAAGTATTTGTATCATTGGGGTTTATTTATCGTTTTGTATCATGTGTATAGCTTGTGTATCGTACTACTATATTAGCAATACACAATGTATTATATTCGTATAGTATAAATATCATATGATATTTTTAAAATAATATATAAATATTTATGCTACCTTTATTATACCAAACAACTATAAATACTACAAGTTATTATCTTAGATGTGTTGTTTCTACTATAGGATAAGTTAGGTTGTACACTAACAGTAGGGTGTACAGTTGTTGCAGCTAGGCTAATTTGGCATGTTGTACAGTAATAGTAGTACTGCCTGTTTATATTGTACAAGCAAGGTTTCTGTCATCTTGGGAAAAAAATAAGGATTTCGACAATGTAGCTTAATATATTAGTATACAGTATTTTCAACAAAAAAGTTAAAAGTAATGATTTTAAAATATTCTTTAATTAAAAAACAAATCATATATCTCACCACATCGTATGATACAGTATTATTAGTCCCTCTTCCGATATGGGACCCAATATAATATTTACAATATGATTCAAACAACCAAATATCCACAGAGGATGGATAACAACAAAGAGACCTTAAGTTTCCACTTGTAATGACTTCTGAAATTACACTGAACAAATTCCTATACTTGTCAGTCACAAGTTTCTATAAACCACCAAAAACATCTTCCAATCAAGAAAAATTAAATGGTTACTTGGATGATTTAGTAGTTGGAAATTAAATGACCATATTTAGAAACTTCTATTATTTTGAGAATCAAAGATAAAACATATGCAAACATATATAGGATACATGCATACTAAACTTTATTATCACTTTAATTTCTTACTTTCATAATAGTTGAATCTTCATATCAACAGTCTTTCCTTCACTATCGATTCACACTAGTCACATAATGTTTTCTCATTTTAATTTTCTCTTTTTCTGTGATCAAGAACACTGAAACGAACCTAGAGAGACCATTGTGCCTTGGTAGAAGAGAGAGAGAGAGAGAGAGAGTACCACACAAGGATGCCAGCGCTGCCTTATCAAAACTAAGCATCTTAGTTGCCAACTCACTGTTCAAACATAGAGGGTTGATTCGCTATAAGAAAGAGAGAGAGAGAGAGAGAGAGAGAGAGAGAGAGAGAGAGAGAGAGAGAGAGAGAGAGAGAGAAAGAGGATATTGTGAAAGGAAAAGGTATTAGAGGCTCTAGGGTTTTAATTTGGGTTTGGGATTAGGTTAACCTATATGGATATAAGTCGGCTTAATCCATTCTTATACAATTGAGTAACGGGTACGGGTACTCAACATACCTAAATGTGGGTATGTGTGCCCAAACGTACCCACATTATGGTCTTAAAAACATGCACTTAAATGTACCAATACCCAATATGGGTACTCTACCCTAAGTAGTGTACTGGTGCTTGAGAGAATGCAACTAATAGAATAGTTAACAAACAATGAAAAATAAGAGAGAAAATACTAATGTAGGTTATGATAGTGCTTTAACTTACGTTAAGAAGCATAAAACAAACTAAGTATTACTAACGATGAGATGAAAAGTATATGCAACTGTATATTCTATGGAACAAGCTTAAGAAAATTTTGTTGATCAAATTGCTCATCCTAGAACTATTCTAAGATGACCTAAATGACATAAATATACTACTTGCAATCAACTAAAAGGAAAGAATAGCAAGATGTAACTAAATAATCACAAATGAGAATAAGCAAGAGAGATATGATCTTGATGTAATGAACAAAAGTTATAATCCTACTGTAATGTTGTGGGAACCAACATGACAAGATTTGATAAAATTAGATGGAAGCTATATGAATTAATACATTCCAAACCGATGGTAACATGGAAGAAGTAGCAAGCTATTTCTAACAATGACCCAAAGAAATGCAGGATAACAAAGCAGAATTTATGGGACACAATATATATATAACATAAAGTGAATTAGGTGCAAGATTGCAAGACTAATAAAAATTTAAGCATAACTTGAACTGTTATAGGTGAAAACTAATGGTGATAAAATATGAGAAGCAAGTGATTAATGCTTGACAACTTGGGGATATGAACGATCATATATGATACAAAATGAAATGGAGATAAAAATATAAACTAAAAGAGATATTCTTATGCATATGATAGCTAAACAAATACAAATCTTTTAACAGAAAAATTAGTAATAAAGAAGAAAAAATCATAATAGTATTGAAGACTAAGAAAGTAACAAGCCGAGGGAAGTAGCTTAATTAAAACAAATGTAAGTTAAACTTAAAGTACATAAATACAATAAATTACCTCTACATCATATTGTCAAACTAACCACATTATGATCAAATAGTCCTTGTAAATAATTTGAGTTATCAAAGTTAGTATGATGTTATAAATAAGAAATAAAAAATTGTAATATTGAAATTTATAATTGCTATTTAAAAAACTTATTTTTAGATAGTTTTTCTACATTATGTTTATTAATAAGTCTCTCAGTTGTCTATCACTATCATGTTGTGCACACAAATGAGAATGAGTAACTTTATTATGGGATTCTCATACATTATTTTTCTATCATTACTTCTTTCACTTTTTTTCTGAAATGAATAATATTTGACTCATGTGCAAGAATGAAAGTATGTAAAGCATATATAACTATTAAAAGATGTACTTGCACATTATATGAAATTTAAGAAGTGTATATTCTTTAATATGGAAAATCATGCTTTCCAAGACTCCAAATGTACGTTCAACTATAGTTCACAGTGAGGAGTGTCTATGGTTGAATAACTCCTCTTTTATATGAATAGGATTAGCATTAAGTGTATTTATTTTAGATAAGTGGTATCTATGTTTTGAGTATAACATGAGAAATCCAATTATTAGTAGATATCCTCCATCAATAAAATGATATTTACCTACAAAAGATAATAAATATTATTAATATATACTAGGTACACTTCATGAGTTGCACTAAATTGTCAACGGGCACATTACCTTCTCCTACCACAAATAGCTGAATAACATCTTCAAGTGTGCTTTGAAGCACTCATGCATGAGTTTTACTTCCTTTTATCTGTATAGGCATAATAGAAGTACATGTCGAACTCAGCAACACCTAACATATTTTGTGATATTATGCACTTTCGGTTATACTAATGTAATTGATCACCACTTAGTAGACAAGTAGGAATATGTGTACCAACAATCCCCCAAATAAATCCTATAGGATGATGATAGTCAAAGTTATTAGAACATATTTTATCGATGATACATATATGTACATAATTCACTATAGTAAAACAAATATACTTTAAAATAAGGAAAGAACATTGAGTAATTCACAATCTTTGAAGATGTCTCCTTGCTATCTTGATTTATATTCTTATACTACATAATGCATATTTGCTGTAACTTTGTTAACACTTACTTAACCCAAAGAAATGCAGGATAACAAAGCAGAATTTATGGGACACAATATATATATAACATAAAGTGAATTAGGTGCAAGATTGCAAGACTAATAAAAATTTAAGCATAACTTGAACTGTTATAGGTGAAAACTAATGGTGATAAAATATGAGAAGCAAGTGATTAATGCTTGACAACTTGGGGATATGAACGATCATATATGATACAAAATGAAATGGAGATAAAAATATAAACTAAAAGAGATATTCTTATGCATATGATAGCTAAACAAATACAAATCTTTTAACAGAAAAATTAGTAATAAAGAAGAAAAAATCATAATAGTATTGAAGACTAAGAAAGTAACAAGCCGAGGGAAGTAGCTTAATTAAAACAAATGTAAGTTAAACTTAAAGTACATAAATACAATAAATTACCTCTACATCATATTGTCAAACTAACCACATTATGATCAAATAGTCCTTGTAAATAATTTGAGTTATCAAAGTTAGTATGATGTTATAAATAAGAAATAAAAAATTGTAATATTGAAATTTATAATTGCTATTTAAAAAACTTATTTTTAGATAGTTTTTCTACATTATGTTTATTAATAAGTCTCTCAGTTGTCTATCACTATCATGTTGTGCACACAAATGAGAATGAGTAACTTTATTATGGGATTCTCATACATTATTTTTCTATCATTACTTCTTTCACTTTTTTTCTGAAATGAATAATATTTGACTCATGTGCAAGAATGAAAGTATGTAAAGCATATATAACTATTAAAAGATGTACTTGCACATTATATGAAATTTAAGAAGTGTATATTCTTTAATATGGAAAATCATGCTTTCCAAGACTCCAAATGTACGTTCAACTATAGTTCACAGTGAGGAGTGTCTATGGTTGAATAACTCCTCTTTTATATGAATAGGATTAGCATTAAGTGTATTTATTTTAGATAAGTGGTATCTATGTTTTGAGTATAACATGAGAAATCCAATTATTAGTAGATATCCTCCATCAATAAAATGATATTTACCTACAAAAGATAATAAATATTATTAATATATACTAGGTACACTTCATGAGTTGCACTAAATTGTCAACGGGCACATTACCTTCTCCTACCACAAATAGCTGAATAACATCTTCAAGTGTGCTTTGAAGCACTCATGCATGAGTTTTACTTCCTTTTATCTGTATAGGCATAATAGAAGTACATGTCGAACTCAGCAACACCTAACATATTTTGTGATATTATGCACTTTCGGTTATACTAATGTAATTGATCACCACTTAGTAGACAAGTAGGAATATGTGTACCAACAATCCCCCAAATAAATCCTATAGGATGATGATAGTCAAAGTTATTAGAACATATTTTATCGATGATACATATATGTACATAATTCACTATAGTAAAACAAATATACTTTAAAATAAGGAAAGAACATTGAGTAATTCACAATCTTTGAAGATGTCTCCTTGCTATCTTGATTTATATTCTTATACTACATAATGCATATTTGCTGTAACTTTGTTAACACTTACTTAATATTTGACCCAACATGTGATAAACATATAGTGTATTGCAATTAGATGCTTGTTGACCTAAGGCCCATAGCATCATATAAAGTTGGTTTCTATTGATATTTTTCATACATTATGTAGCAAATCTCTAACTCATAGATTGTCATATAGTAATTTTGTACCTTATGATTACATATGTAAGAGGAAACGGTAGAATTGGTCTCTACAATATGTTCTAAATAATTGACCCATACATGTTCATACAAATATAAAAATATCAATAAAAATATCAATATGCACACTGACATAACTATCTCCTCCTGAGTTATTCGTGCTTTCTTTTAACTATCACATTAAAACATGAAAATAAAATTATCATATGATCTATTAAAAGTACATATAAGAATATGAAATAATTGCATGCAACTTTATTTAATCTTCAAAAATCTATATAGGAACTACTATTTACATATATTTATTTACATGTCAAACTAACAAACAAGATATGCGAGATAGTAAAAATTTATTTATTCTCAAAACATCTAAATATGACATGTATACTATCAAAATCTATACCGTAAATGATAGATAATGCAATAACACATCAACAACAACAATATGAAGTAAAATAAATTATAAACCATAAATATCCTAGACATACATACCTAATTTATGAGCCAATAGAACCAATTTTCATTCTCAACCATGTAACTCTATCTTTTTCTTTAATATTATAAAAGCATCTAGCAATATCTTTTGAAATAATTATTTATAATTATGTAAAGTATTTCTCATTTTTTATCTCCTTAGAGTTAAGGTACTCTCTCATTATTTTCTCACAATATTTTATAAGATTATCTTGTGAGTATATGAAATTATCAATTATAGTTACAAATATATCGTCCTTTAACAAAAACATCACTAACTCTTTTTTTATATTTTTTAAATATTTTCAGAGTGTGCTTTGGTAGGAGAATCCATCCTGCTTAATACATGGCTATTCGAAAGCATCATCATCTACATCCAATTCCATTGTTGACACACTACATATACTAGAATTATCTTATGGTAGACATTGGGGTGATATTTCTTGCCTGTTCCTTACCTTACAAAAGTTGACTCTCCAAAAATTTCAATCAAGACATCACGATACTTTTAATATGATGCATGTCGAAAATCCTTGTGATTAGTATGATACTTTATATGTTCAATTGAAACATCATGGTCAACAAGAAAACACTTTTTCTCATAATCAAAACTGAAACAACTCTTGAAAAGCAAGTTTTGCAAATCGCAAGATTTGCACCCAACTTTAGACACAATACAACTTAATACTTCCACAAAAAATAACATGAAAATAATATAATGTTCAATTGACATGCCTTTGACACAAACACAAAATGGCATCACGTGAATGCTACCTGAAACATAAAATGGCATCGGGCTGTATTGAATTGACATGTCCTTGACACAAAAATAAAACGAAATGACATGACATGAACACTACCTTAAACATGAAATTACATCATGATATAGCATTTGTCACTAGAACCCATCAAGTAGGCAATGCCACGAGTTCGCACTCGGTTCCACCCAAAGCAACATAAAAGAAAAAAGGTCCTTCTTTAGGGATGTCCTGCTTAGGACACAAACACAAGTGGTAGGACAAATGGTCCGTTATGAGAGTTCACCAAATAACATGATGTCAAACTCAAATGAAATAGATTATGAGATTGGAAGATTTCATGTGAAATAAATGGTATGAAGCTACCACAAAGCACTTAGAAACAAAAGAATTGCGCGCGCGCGCACACACACACACACACACACATATATATATATATATATATGTTCTCAACACATAACCAAATCACCGTCTAATTATCATTGTGCACGCGTAGAGCTGGTAAATGAGCATAACAAACCGACATAGGTTGCTCATGGCTTGTTTGTAGGATGGTTTGCTCCTATTCGGCTCGTTCGCTATACGACCCGCATTGTGTTCTTCGCACGTTTATGAACAACGTGAGTTCAAACATATTCACCAACTGCACGTTGCCTCATGACCAACCTACAATGAGAAAAAACACACAATTGAATCACCAAGAAAAAACGCACAACTGAATCACCAAAAGAAAGGGAAGAAGATAAAAAGAGAATATACAAACAAGGAGAAAAATGAAAAAAGAACAAATCAGGGAAGAATAAGAAGAAATAACGGAGAAAAAAAGAATAGAACAAGAAGAGAGAGAACCCCTTGAAGAGGGTGAGTTCTAAGGCAAAACACTGAAAATGTGGTCTTTTTAAAAATTTAAAATCATTGAAATTTATTTAAATTGAATCCTATTAGCTTTTCCAAATACACAATTTTAATTAGCATAAAATTCTTTAAATAAGACTTATAAAAAATAATTGATAATATAATATGTTTTTTATATCAAATTCTCAATCAGATATTTGTTTTAATACTTTTTCCAACTTTAGGATTGTGATTATTTAAAAAGCGTTAAGAAAAAAAGAAAGTTTCTCCTAAACAATGGACGAGAGATAAATGGCATTATAAAGTGAACTAATTAGTATTAAAGTTTCTAATTAATATGTATCAATAGTAGTAGTAATAATAATAGTAATATAATCATGATAATCATAACCTCAATAATAATAATAATGGTTTTATAAAATTGGTTATATATGATTTAAAAGTATGAAAAATTTTCAGGCCTCAAATTATAAGGAAAAATATTAGTGCATATGAGACTTGAAATGCAAGAAATATTTGACCTTAAGCTAAATGACTTAAAAACTAAATCATAAGATTTAAAGATTTTGGAGCTAACAAAATTAGGTATTAGAATAGTTACTAAAAAAATTGGTATTACCGGAGATTGCTCTCGTCGAAGAAAGATATCGGAAAACCAGGGTAAAGTGTCTTGTCTTCACGAGTTAAAGGAGGGTCGGCCCATGCCAAAGTGGTGCAGTATACCACTTTCGTGAGCTTTTGGGACCAAAAATGGTCCCCAACACGTGCAAATGTGGAAGGGGTAACTACAGACCCAATTTTCGCGGTCCCAACCTCCTGAGACTGCCAATCAAACACAAGAGAGGGGAGAGAGCTTCGGAAAATGGACTAAGGAATATCATTGCAAACGGTGGCTTGTGGGTATGGCCACTAGAGGTGTGTTTGATTCAGGGTACCAGGCAATTGGTACTGGAACTACTCTTGATATCTCATATGGACTTCTGGTTGAGTTGGGAGCTCAAAATGTTGCTGATTCATGGGTCAACATGAGCCCTACTCTTGATATCTCATATGGATTTGGGTCTTTTAGACCTGATTTAAATATATCCATACAATGAACAATGTTTTCATTGACTCATCTCCTATCCTGAGATGTAATACTTTTGGAAAGATGTTCTTTGGAAAATTTTGAAGTTAAAATGGGTCTAGATCTACTTCAAATGTCAAACTATGACAAAAGGTAGCGTTCAATACAAGAATCAAGGGTACTTAGTACCTTTGATATTAACATTATCATATAACGAGGGTATGATGCTGCCGTTATGATCTTTTTACTCTGATTATTGGAAATTAATGATGCATATTCATACAAGGTGTCTCGTTGGACGTTATTTTGAATTTTAGTAGATAGGACATGAGAAGAAATGATTGGGAGAATGAAAAAGGGCAAAGGTTCGGCTCACAAGTTGGTCATGAGTTCAATACCCGGGGCGTCCATCTGACATTGCCCTCCCATTATAAAAAGAAAAGGTGAATTTAAGTTTATAAAATAGAACTACAAGACCAATTATGTTATAGTCTTCAAGGTGTTAAGATGAAGATGTGATTATACAAGAAATGTCTCTCTATAATGACATTATCAAGAAGAGAGCTAGTATAAATGTGTGAAAGATTGGAAGTACTTTGCGAAAGAGGCCAATACAAGTCCAAAATGTGTTGGGACAAACTAGAGGTGTAATCAAGCCAAGTCGAGCTCGAGTACAGTCGACCTTGTCTCGGCTCAGCTCTGGTCATTTAAGAAAACCTTAGCTGGCCGAGCTTGAGCTAGAACTAGGTTGAACACCGATATTCAGGCTCGAGCTTGGATCAAATCTGAATTCAAGTAGTTATAATTGATCCCAAGTAGATCGCCAGTACCACGACTCACTTACACCCTACGAAGAAACAATACAACATTATATCACTCTTTTGTATTTAGGTTTGGTGTGGCCTATGGGAGATTCTACAATTTTCTTTAAGATGGGGTGATCAGTAGCATACTGAGCTTTTTATGTAGGGCAAACAATAACCTATCATAGCCCATGGATTCGACCGTGTGGTATAGTTTTTGTTTTTTTGGTGAATTCAAGTATATGATGGGTGTGACACAGCATAGATGAGAATGGTTTATACATAACCTCAGGTAGGCATGATGCTTAACTTATTCATAGAATGATAATAGGCAAATTGAAGAAAAACACCAAACCCCTTTCATAAATGTTCAACACATCTGTCTCTATATATCAACATATAGCAAAAGTTTGCTCATCAAGATCTTGCATTCACACAGCTCTACTTTCCTTTTTGTTACATTGGGGAGGCTGAAGCCAAATGCATGCCCCTGGATATTGAACTCTTATCTTTCAATTTGTGAGTTGACCTGTGAGCTATTCCTCTTTGAGTCCAAAATTATATTCCTCTTTGAGTCCAAAATTACTGAGATTTTATTAAAATTTTTTATAATTTATATAATTTTTTTTTAAATACGGAAACCAACGGCTTGAAACCATCAGTTCCGGGTACAGCCGGTACGGCCCTCGTTGGAACCGCAGGCCGGTTAGGAACCGGCCATGTCTATCGCAAGGTACCTACTTCAATATCTTGACGTTGTATGGGGCCGATTCCAACAGTTAAGATGAAATAAATTAAAGATTTGGCATTGCATAAACGCATCTAAAATGATCGCATTTACGGGAAAGCTTCTCTTCCACGCGTATAATTAATCTCGTTATGACAACAACGAGAAAATAGTAGGGAAATAACAGAAAGTAAATTACAATGTAATTGCAGAATGCCTTTCAGTTAACAAGGTAATTAAATCCGATACTGGTAGAAACAATTTGTCGTGTTGTTTTATATCTGTTTATCTACACACAGATACACACGAACACACACACAAACACAGAGAGATGCATATATACTTATGGTGCTAATACAGAATTAGATAGTACAAGAGTAGCGAGACCACTCAAATTCGATATTATGCTTTAGTAGCTTACTCCCAAAAGAATCGGTTACAAGGTTATAGCAGGTGGACTTGCGATTTATTTCTCATACTTCCGTCACCTTCAAATCCTGCCGGAAGCAAAGCAAAACTTGAGAGAGAGAGAGACAGAGAGAGAGAGAGACAGAGAGAGACAGAGAGAGAGAGCTTACTGGAGATATTCGATATTGACTCTGGCGTTGGGGAAGCGAGAGATCGACTGAAAAGCGTTGTTTGACAAGAGGAGTGTGGAGGGGCAAGGACTGGTTCTGCATTGATCAACCACTACAACGTCTACGTACCCATCCTTGCATGGCCTAAAACCCCCACCGAGGCACCTCACCCTGTATCTTCTCCCGCACGCCGCGCCATTGTCCCACACAACCTCGCTGGCGCTGGCAAGCATGCTGTTCGCCGGAAACCTCGACGGATCGTTTCCCCAACACCTCGTCGCTGAACCAACCAACGCAAAAACCAAAACTTCAGAAACCAAAATTGGCTAATGGCCTTAAGGCATTCGAATTGGAACAAGTGAACGAACTAAAGATAAACTGGATTTTCGAAACTTAATTTGCTAGAACTTCACTAGCAAATACCAATATTTGATGTTTTGTTGAAGAGTCAGCACCCTATAAACTCTAAAAGCCTTCCCAATAATGTAAGCTTCGAATCAATATATGCCCACCATACCTTGCCATGCTTCATATTGGATGAACTCACGCTCAAAACGAACCAACCATAGGTTTGGCCGCCAGCCTAGGTCTGGTAAATTAAGACACGAAAAACCCAACACAAATACAACATACAAAGTGAGTGTCTCTCTCTGCCTAAAGTTAAAACGAAAGTTAGGGTCATGTTCAGGTTGACCTGCTTGTGATACAAACACGAAAAGACGTGACACAGAATACAAAATCACTTGCAATAGAACACTAGATAAGAGACTGTTCATGTCTACGCTTAGCTATAACACGAAGAAGATATGGTTGTGTTTAGGTTGAGGACCTGTTTCTGACACACAGAAAGACACATGACACAAACATGACCAAGACACGACCTCGCGACCCTTAATTAACCCGATCAGACACGCAGTCGAGACCAGAATGCTGAAGGATATAAATCAAAGTTTAGTTTCCGTTGAGGAAGAAAGAGAAAGCGTGGTGGACTTACGTATGTAAGGGGAGCTATAGGAGGCTGCCGTGCCAACTTCCCCTTGCACAGGAGAAATTTGTGAGGACAGTGCGACCATGACGATGCATGTGAAGACTGCCACAACACCGAGCTCCATCGTTTGAGGTGCCGTTTCTAACACGTGGATTCTCCTTTGAAGATTGCCCTGCCACTGGCTTGAATCCTCTGCTCCTTTTGAGCGCCATATTTATAGCCCCTCCTTCTCTCTCTCTCTCTCTCTCGCACACACATACGCACTCTGTGTGAAGTGAATTTGGCGTAATCGATGAACGTAGCATGACGTAGTTTTCTATCTCTACGAGATTTATCGTGTAACATCCCTGTCTTGCTGTAAAATCTTAGGCACATGAATTAGGTGTACTATATATATATATATATATATATATATATATATATATATATATAAAGAGAGAGAAGAAGGTGCTAGACAATATTCCATATTATATTAGATATTGCTTGATCATTATTACCATCTATGTGATTAATAAGATGGTGGTGATCAATGCATTCATCTCGTATTATATTTAATGCATATGGAATCGATCCTTATGTTGATACTGTGATCTCACGATGCAAATTGTCTAATAGAGTAACATGAAAATGTGTCTAGCAACTCCAAGTGTTCCTATATATATATATAATAAAATGGTATCCGGTCTATTTTGACATGATCATTCTCACTCATTACATTTTTATGGTATAAATAAATTGAAAAATTTTAAGAGGCTTTAAAAAATATATTATTATACTAATGCTTTTAAAAAAAGCAATGGTTAAAATAATAGTTGAACATTCAAAAAAGAAGATAGCAAGATTTATAAATAGTTATGTAGAGGACTCTTGTTATGCAGCATGGATAAGGTTAACGTAACCATAGTTCTACTGACACAAATGGATTAGGCAGACCCTACCCAATGTGCGCACTTCAAGTATCGAACTCATGACTTTGCTTAAAGGTCCTTAAATTTGAAACAACCCCGTAACTAGAAGAATCAATGTTTGCTTTTGTGCTGCTCTGAAATAAGGACCATCTATATCTGGGTATCTACTATATGTATGGTATACATCTCGAGGAATATGGACATGAACGACCCCAAGAGAATCTCTAGCTCCACACTGATTTGTTTCGTGGCAGATGTATACATTGAGCCTAAGTGATGAGTCCACTTCACACTGATTGGTTTCGTGGACTATTAGCCGCATAGTATCACTTCCAAATTTTATAAGCAGATGACTTGGACCCCCCGACGAGCTGACCGGACCCGAACTGCCTCCAGAATTAACCGAGCTAGGGGAATCGAAGTCACATAAAATGTTCTGATTTTGAAACTTAATTCAGATCCAAGATACATCTAATATTAAGGACAAGTATGTGAGTGGGATGGAGATTAAACCTGTGCGAGCTCCCTTACCCCACATAAATGGTTTTTGGTTTGGGGTTTTTCCTCCATGGATTACAGAATGTGTTTGAGATACAAGTTTAATGTTTGGAAAAGGGATCTATGATATGTACTCATCCCTGACCTATCCTATATATAGTGATCGGATCCTCCCTGCCACTAAAGTTGTCTACTCATGCCCATAGTTAGCTTTTCAGTGGCACGAGTTTAATATGGTTGTTCTTCACAATTTTTCAAACCCCTTATAACCTTTGAAATTATAGCCATGCCCCTAGGCAACATTTGGTTGGACAGGATCTACTTTATAATATATGGGGCAAAATTTTAAATTTTATATGGGTGTTGTGAGAAAAAGGGGAAGTATGAGTATAGTGTGCCAAATCAATCTCTCTCTATATATACATATACATATACATATATATACATATACATATACATATATATATATATATATATATATATATATATATATATATATATATACATATATATATATATACATATACATATATATATACATATACATATACATATATATATATATACATATACATATACATATATATATATATACATATACATATATATATATACATATACATATACATATATATATATATATATACATATACATATACATATATATATACATATACATATACATATATATATATACATATACATATATATATATACATATACATATATATATATATATATATAGAGAGAGAGAGAGAGAGAGAGAGAGAGACATGAATGCAATAATTTTATCCTTTATTATTTTTAAAAACTTTTAAATATTTTAAATTACATTCATGCTACTAAAAAGCAATGAACAGTGAGATCCACTTTTCCTATATATTATTACAATGAACTTGGAATTGGAGCTGGTTAACCATAATTTCATGTTAGCGACGGGTTAAGCGTTTGATGAGGAATGAACTTGGAATTGCCTAACACCAAAAATTGAGGCCCAGGAAACTTTGTATGAAACACACCTTTGGGGATTCTTTCCTATGCATAAATGATCATAAAAGACTATGCATACGCATAGGTTGCACGCAATGGCGGATCTACATGGGTGGGCAGCCACCCCCCTAAAATTTTGAAATTTTACAGTAAAACCTACATAAAATATATGGTTGAGATTCATGCTTCACCCCCCTTAAGACGATGAAATATGTACATTGCCCCCTACAAAACTATTTTCTAGATCCACCACTGATTGCACGGACGCAGCCACTTACAAGTTGGTTTACATATCGTGCTTCCAAATCATCTCAAATAAAATTCATGGCATGTGCATAATCCAAAAAAAAAGGATGAATCCTCTTTTACTCATCTCACCAGGTCGAAAGCTTACAGTTTCTATAATAAATATACACCACTCAGAATCTTTACGGGATATCAGCCATAAGATGAGAGCAATAGGAGAGAGTAGAAGCCCCACGGCGTAGGTCACGATGAGTATGTACTTTATGAGATCTAATGATTCAAATCACGAAAAGATAGTGAAAAGTAACCTATGACATGAATCACAAAGCGTTCACCCGGTGCCGTGCACATGCGAAACTCCACAGAAGAAATTAAAGTTGAGATTTGCTTAAACCCATAAACTAATGCAGCCACTAACGTAGTGCGCTTATCTTATCTAAGATCAAGTGAAAGTAAGATCTATGCTCCAATTTGGAAAGTGTTTGGGATTCCAATATGCATGAAGTTGCAAGCTTCTTGCTTCTTTATCTAACTCCAGTTAAGTTGATTTGATTCAACTGACCTGGTTCTCTCCATCTTTTCTAAAAGTTGCTAGTTTAAACAATCAGATTTCAACATCTTGATGGATAGAACATAATGAGCCTGGGATCATGCTTCAACAGTGACTTCCTACGCGGATCCGGTAATGGATTACGACCAATCCATGGAAAGGATAAAAGGAGAAAGGCAGGAGGGGGCAGCAGTTCCCAAGTTCAGGAGATGCCCTGAACCCTTTTCAGGTCACCGACCCGATTGCCTGTTTTGCTATCCTCTCCCTGCAGTCTTATTTTCTCATAAGACCCTGCGGATGAACCGTGTACCACTCTCATCAAAGTTGGGCTGTTTTGGTGCCCTATGGGAAGGTTGAGGCGTGTTTAGTGCTTATGGCATAGGATGACTTCAAATGATATATGTGATGCAAGTTATATTGGGATGACATAAGATAATGAAATACCATCACATATATTTTAAATGAGAATGTAACAGAATCCTCCTAATCTCGCCATATTTTTAATAAATTTCAAATTCAATGATTGCGTGGCTGTATCTAGCTTCACCTGCTATTTCTCATGAATAAGAAATAGATTTCTTAATATCTTATAAAGGATGCAAAATTTCGTTAATTTCACAACCAAATCAGAAGTTACAAGTTTTCAGCTCCTCACCAGGTTGCTGCTAGCCGTTTTTTACACGTATGGATCGTATGCTGCCATGTTTCTTGACATCCCCTTGTATATATCTATTTATGTCAGTGGGCTTAGATAGACCTCCCACCAGATGGGCACCTGTGTATTGAGCTCCTGACCTAGCATCAGAGAGAGAGAGAGAGAGAGTGCCAATTTTCTCATTTATTCTCTATTCAAAAATCCAAGGTAAGCTGCCAACAATTATTGAACCTCCAAATATTGACTTAAAATAGATACGATTCGATAAATTCAATCAATTTATTGCAATTAGAAGGCTCAGGTCCCTTGACTGAATATGCAAATTAATTTATTTAAATATTTAAATAGAGCCAAGAGATGAAATTTTAATAGGGAAATGGCACGTGAGCATTGTCCTGAAAATAGCGATGGTACCTAACTGCTTGCATGTATGTAGGAGTTTGCATCTCTACCAGCCGTGATATCTGCAATAACCCCAGAAATTGGATTTTAATTAACACAAGGAATCGTTTATTTGTCAAGAAAATAACTATAAATTTAACCAAGTGAAAATAAAAAAATGCATTGCCGATCCCAAGCCCGGATAAAGGAGGAGGGTTGTGTTAGGCTTCCGATAGCCAGTGTAAAACTTCGTCGGATTTTTACAACATGGATTACAAAAATTATGAGCATTGCTTTGGGGGTCCCCGCCTAGCGACGTGCTGCAGAGCCCGAATGCAGTAAGAAGTAAGCAAGGGCCACTACATTTTCACCCGAATGTAGTGAATCAATTGCAGAGAGGGTTCCCACATCATGGACGGGTGTGGGTAAAGAAGTTAGTCCCGTTACATTGCCGCCTGAATGTAGTGAAAATTTTTCAAAGAGGGTCTCCGCATTTTGATTATGGACGGATGCGGGGGATAAGGAAGCTAGTCCTAGATAATAAGATTCATATTGGTTCTTTGAATATCGGAACATTATCGAGTAAGCTAATGGAGGTGGTAGATACTATGATTCGGAGAAAGATTCATATTCTATGTTTACAAGAGACAAAATGGGTTGGAGAAAAAGAAAAGGAGATAGAGGATATAGGTTTTAAATTATGGTACTCAGGTAAAGAAAAGGCCCGAAACGGAGTTGGTATTATCATAAATAAAGATTTAAAGGAGAGTGTAGTAGACATACAACGATATGGTGACCGAATCATGACATTGAAATTAGTGTTAGGAGTAGAGGTTTTGAATATAGTTTGTGCTTACGCACCCCAAGTAGGACTAGAAGATAGTATAAAGACAGTTTTTTGGGAAGAGTTAGAGATGATTTGTTTAGGAGGAGATTTAAATGGACATGTCGGTAAAGAGGCATTAGGATATCAAGGGATTCATGGAAACTTTGGTTTTAGGGATATAAACGAGGAAGGTAGGGAGATTTTAAATTTTGCTATGTCATTTGATCTCTTTATAGTCAATACAATCTTCAAAAAACGAGATGAACATTTAATTACTTATAAGAGTGGCTTATCACAAACACAAATTGATTACTTTATTTGTAGAAAAAAAGATAGAGTGTGTTGTAAAGATTGTAAGGTAATTCCAGGAGAAAGCTTAACCACCCAACATCGACTTTTAGTTATGGATTTAAAAATAAAAAAATGGACAAAGAAGAAAAGAGTGTATCGAGCTATTCGGACTAATGGTGGAACCTCAAAAGCGAGAAAGAAGATATATTTGGAATTATGTTGGCACACCCTGTGATATGTGGAACAATATGGCTATACATATTAGGAAAGTGGCGAAAGATGTGTTAAGGGTATCTAAGGGAGGTGTACCGGCACAAAAAGAAGCTTGGTTGTGGAGTGAAGTAGTACAAAATAAAATCAAGGCAAAGAGGGCATGTTACAAATTACATTATGCTAAGAAAACTAGTGAAACTTTAGAAGCTTATAAGAAAGCAAAGAAGAAAGCAAAAAAGGCCGTTAGTGAAGCAAAAGCTAAGATTTGGGAGGACTTATATAAAAAACTCAACTCAAAAGAGGGTGAAAGAGATATTTTTAGGATAGCTAGGGCTAGAGATAAGAAAACTAAAGATATTAATTATGTTAGATGCATAAAAGACGAGGATGAAAAATTTCTAGTGGTAAATGATGATATAAGAAATAGATGGAAAAACTATTTTTATAATCTTTTTAATGAAAATAAAGATGTTAGTATTAGTTTAGGAGATTTAGCCAAGTCAGAAAAGTATATAAACCACAATTTCTACCGACGCATTCAAAAGAATGAAGTCAAAGAGGCTCTTAAACATATGAAGAGTGGTAAATCGGTAGGACCAGATAATATTCCTATAGAAGTTTGGAAAATACTAAGAGAAATAGGAATCACTTGGCTCACAAGACTATTTAATGAAATATGGAAAAACCAAAAGATGCCCGAGGAATTGAGAGCAAGTACACTTATACCCGTATATAAGAACAAGGGAGACATTCAAAATTGTGCGAATTATCGAGGTATCAAGTTAATGAGCCATACTATGAAATTATGGGAAAGAATTATCGAACGTAGGTTAAGACAAGTATCAAGTACAACACACAACCAATTTCGATTTATGCCAGGTAGATCTACTATTGAAGCGATTCACCTTTTGAGACGTCTTATGGAATATTTTAGAGTAAAAAAGAAAGACCTTCACATGATATTTATTGATCTAGAAAAAGCTTATGATAGGGTACCGAGAGAGGTTCTTTGGAGAACTTTGGGAAAAAGAGGTATCCCATTGACATATATTAACCTTATAAGAGACATGTATGATGGTGCAAAAACATGTGTGAGGACTCATGAAGGAACGACAAACTTCTTTGAAGTTAATATTGGGTTACATCAAGGATCAACTTTAAGTCCATACTTATTTATAATGGTGATGGATGAGTTAACAAAACATATTCAAGATGAAGTACCTTGGTGTATGTTATTTGCAGATGACATTGTATTAGTGGAGGAGTCTAAGGAAAAAGTTAATAGAAAATTGGAACTATGGAGAGAAACATTAGAAAGCAAAGGCCTCCGACTTAGTAGAACAAAGACAGAATATATGGAATGTAAGTTTGATCATTAAGGACATAGAAATTAAAATTGGCACACATTGCATTCCCCAAAAGAAAAGTTTTAAATACCTAGGGTCAATTTTTCAAAGTGATGGAAGAATTGATGGAGATGTTACACATAGAATTAATGCTGGTTGGTTAAAATGGAGAGGAGCATCAGGTATTCTTTGTGATAAGAAGATACCATTAAAATTAAAAGGTAAATATTATAGAGCACCAATTAGGCCTGCCATGTTTTATGGTTCTGAGTGTTGGGCAATTAATCATCAACATGTACAAAAGATGTCTGTGAGAGAAATGAAGATGTTGAGATGGATGAGTGGTCATACAAGAAAAGACCGTATACATAATGAGGTTATTAGAAACAAATTAGGAGTGGCACCAATAGAGGATAAAATGAGAGAACATCGTTTAAGATGGTTTGGACATATAGAAAGAAGATCAAAAGAAGAACCTGTAAGAAGGTTAGAAAAAGTAAATTTGGAAAGTATTAAAAGAGGTAGAGGACGACCACAAAAGTGTTAGAAAGAAACAATAAAGAATGATCTAGCTTATTGGGAGTTAACTGCTAATATGGCACACGATAGGGATATGTGGAAACAAAGAATCCATGTAGCTGACCCCGTCTAGTATGGGAAAAGGCTTAGTTGTTGTTGTTGTTGTTGTAAAATTAAAAAATGCAGAAGGTGTATGAAGGATGCTGGCTTACTGCTCGTCTGAATGCAAACATCTCTTCTTTTCCAGATAAAAGTGAGAGAATTCCACTAGGTATCAGGTTTCCGGCTACCCCCCCTTCTGCTAGCACATCCCGGCGAAGCTTTCCTCCTTCTGTCTCTGTCTCGAACTGGAAGCTGCAGGTAACAGTCATCGTGCAAATCAGCAGCAAAACCAACAGTTTTCCATATACGACCCGATTGTCTGATAGAAAAAAAGGTGTTTGCTAAAGTTTTAGTTGCTTATCATATACTGCTGGAACAGGATTTTCATGGGGAAAATATTGTATATGCTCTCTCAAGCACACAGCACAATGAAGAACACACATGCCATTGGTTGAAAATCCAGAAAATCAACTTGGTGCCACAAAAGAAAAGTTCAGCAATGTAGTATAGCAAAACAAAAAATAATTGGCACCAGGTATCAACACCCGTACCACAAACTTAGAATCCAGTTATGAAATAACACAAGTCCTTGCGGTAATTTTTAGATGCTCTACATGCTGATAGTGGCCGTATTAACACAGATGACAACCTAAGGCACGTTTAATTCAATCACAGGTATGCTGGGTCAGCAAACCTGTGGTCTTTAGTTCTTGGGATTCCAAAACAGTCCCTCAATGTATTTTGCGGTCACAAGTTTCAAGAGTTAAGTTTTCTAAAGGAGATGAAGAATCAGAGGGAGCTTTAAAACTGACATAATTTGACCAAAAATCACATTGAATCCACACCAGCTTTACATCTTTCAAATGGCATACCTGCACATCCCTAATCTCGCATGTGCAGATGCGTATGGTTCACATGCATAGGGAAGAAGATTATATAAAGAGAGCATTTACATTAGAAACCAACTTTAACCATCAATTCTCACAATCGATGAATCTCTCTTTTTCAAATTTTAGCAAATTGATGGCCAAAACCAAAACCATAGCCAGAACTGCTGCACTAAGTGACATCAGCAACATGGATTCTTTGTCACCCTATACAACAACAACAAACAACAACTAAGCCTTTTCCCATACTAGACGGGGTCGGCTACATGGATTCTTTGTTCCACATATCCCTATCATGTGCCATGTTAGCAGTTAACTCACAATAAGCTAGATCATTCTTTATTGTTTCTTTCCAACACTTTTGTGGTCATCCTCTACCTCTTTTAATACTCTCCAAATTTAGTTTTTCTAACCTTCTTACAGGTTCTTCTTTTGATCTTCTTTCTATATGTCAATGGGATCTTCTTAAAGTTTCCAAACCATCTTAAACGATATTCTCTCATTTTATCCTCTATTGGTGCCACTCCTAATTTGTTTCTAATAACCTCATTATGTATACGGTCTTTTCTTGTATGACCACTCATCCATCTCAACATCTTCATTTCTCTCACAGACATCTTTTGTACATGTTGATGATTAATTGCCCAACACTCAGAACCATAAAACATGGCAGGCCTAATTGGTGCTCTATAATATTTACCTTTTAATTTTAATGGTATCTTCTTATCACAAAGAATACCTGATGCTCCTCTCCATTTTAACCAACCAGCATTAATTCTATGTGTAACATCTCCATCAATTCTTCCATCACTTTGAAAAATTGACCCTAGGTATTTAAAACTTTTCTTTTGGGGAATGCAATGTGTGCCAATTTTAATTTCTATGTCCTTAATGATCAAACTTACATTCCATATATTCTGTCTTTGTTCTACTAAGTCGGAGGCCTTTGCTTTCTAATGTTTCTCTCCATAGTTCCAATTTTCTATTAACTTTTTCCTTAGACTCCTCCACTAATACAATGTCATCTGCAAATAACATACACCAAGGTACTTCATCTTGAATATGTTTTGTTAACTCATCCATCACCATTATAAATAAGTATGGACTTAAAGTTGATCCTTGATGTAACCCAATATTAACTTCAAAGAAGTTTGTCGTTCCTTCATGAGTCCTCACACATGTTTTTGCACCATCATACATGTCTCTTATAAGGTTAATATATGTCAATGGGATACCTCTTTTTTCCAAAGTTCTCCAAAGAACCTCTCTCGGTACCCTATCATAAGCTTTTTCTAGATCAATAAATATCATGTGAAGGTCTTTCTTTTTTACTCTAAAATATTCCATAAGACGTCTCAAAAGGTGAATCGCTTCAATAGTAGATCTACCTGGCATAAATCGAAATTGGTTGTGTGTTGTACTTGATACTTGTCTTAACCTACGTTCGATAATTCTTTCCCATAATTTCATAGTATGGCTCATTAACTTGATACCTCGATAATTCGCACAATTTTGAATGTCTCCCTTGTTCTTATATACGGGTATAAGTGTACTTGCTCTCAATTCCTCAGGCATCTTGGTTTTTCCATATTTCATTAAATAGTCTTGTGAGCCAAGTGATTCCTATTTCTCTTAGTATTTTCCAAACTTCTATAGGAATATTATCTGGTCCTACCGATTTACCACTCTTCATATGTTTAAGAGCCTCTTTGACTTCATTCTTTTGAATGCGTCGGTAGAAATTGTGGTTTATATACTTTTCTGACTTGGCTAAATCTCCTAAACTAATACTAACATCTTTATTTTCATTAAAAAGATTATAAAAATAGTTTTTCCATCTATTTCTTATATCATCATTTGCCACTAGAAATTTTTCATCCTCATCTTTTATGCATCTAACATAATTAATATCTTTAGTTTTCTTATCTCTAGCCCTAGCTATCCTAAAAATATCTCTTTCACCCTCTTTTGAGTTGAGTTTTTTATATAAGTCCTCCCAAATCTTAGCTTTTGCTTCACTAACGGCCTTTTTTGCTTTCTTCTTTGCTTTCTTATAAGCTTCTAAAGTTTCACTAGTTTTCTTAGCATAATGTAATTTGTAACATGCCCTCTTTGCCTTGATTTTATTTTGTACTACTTCACTCCACCACCAAGCTTCTTTTTGTGCCGGTACACCTCCCTTAGATACCCCTAACACATCTTTCGCCACTTTCCTAATATGTATAGCCATATTGTTCCACATATCACAGGGTGTGCCAACACTTCCTGAGGACTTCACCTGCCTCTTTTGAAGTTTCACCAGCTAATTCTCATACCTTTTTTACCAAAGCTTCATTGAACCACCTCTCGAAATGTTCAAACCACTTAAGTTGCCTCTCTCAATTTCTCTAATGGTGGCACCCAGCTTTATTTGTAATAACCTTGTTACATATCCAGTCCTTTCTAGTACGATGACATCCACCTCAACATCTTCATTTTGACCATAACGGTTGGTTGCTCAATGCCAGATAAGGTTGCTCTTCCTACTACCTGACTATTTTTCTTTCAATTTTTTTATCACAGAAAGCACTTGATAAACCTCCATATTCCAGCCAAAACATGTATTAATTCTATGTCAGACATCTCCATGATTCACAATCTTGTTGGATGACCATAGCAAATCGCACACATAATTATATTTAAATACTATATAATGAGGCTCAAAAAGTGTTAGGAAGAAATAATAAAGCAAGATCTTGATTTTTTAAGTTAAACACAGTTTTGGTTTTGGTACCCTTAACCAATTTAAGTCACAATGCTAACACCACATATAAAGCATCATATGAAGATGCTTCTTCAAGCAGCCAAATAAACTATCATATATGAGGAAAGGAAAAGCGTGCCTTTCTAAATCAAAGAGTGTGCCTTCATCTGTTCCTTGAAATAGATCATCAACTGAAGCTGCAGCACTACAGATAAGGCAGCACCGGTGGTTGTACAGCTCATCAATAAGTGTGATGAATCTTCTTGCCTAAGAGAGAAGCACAACAGTGTAGCATGACATTCCCGTCATGAGAAAAGAAAGATAAGGAACAATATGTTTGGACAGGCCATATTTGCTCATACTTACAGCAACCAGTATGACCAGACATGCTTTGAAAATAGTGTCAATAGCAACATGCACCTACTCAATTTGTTATTGTGACCATCTGATAAATCAAATACTACAATGGGTTCCACAGAATAATAGTTTGAAACAAACCAAATAAAAGTTGGGTGAAAAATTGACATATACAATATGGAAGTTCTCGCATGGAGATACCCATTTCTAAAAACCTCCAACAGCAAGATATTTTTGAATCACCAGCAGACATGAATAGGTTTTCCAGAACAACTACCCACTATGGGAACTCCAAAATTCCGTTATGTAGCACAGACAAATGAATAACCTAACCATCACCTAGAAACAACTGTTATTTTAACATAAGAAAAGTCAAAGATAACTAAATTGCACACATACATTAAACAACAAAGTGAAACATGTCTGATTAGCTTCAAATAGATGTACATTTATTTACTCTATTTGATCGTAGAATGCATGTTATATGAGCATCAACTATAACCTCGCACACCAACTTGTTCCTCTTGACTCTAGTGAAGGTGCCAATTGTTCCTATAAATTAGGAGATGCGGTTTTGTATCAGAATTGATACTTCCAAAGTGGCAATTATGTTTGCATTATTGCAATGTACAAGGGAAAATTTTGACTGCATGATCACTTATGTTTGCCCTATCGATAGACTATATTTCCCTTTTACATAGGGTAGTTTCTTATTGCCTTTAAGCTCCTCAAAATCTATTACTACAACTAAAATCTGTATGAAGGTGAAGAGGTTCTCTTTGACATCTGCCAGTCAATAAGAAGATTGACATGATATCAGACACAAGTTTTTCTACTTTATGAATGAATACAAACAAAAGAGGTCCATTATGAACATAATTATATAATGCACATAAAATGGTAGTACTGCAGTACCTTATCCCTGACACGCATACTCAACAATGGAATGCCAGAGATAAACACAGTATGGTAGTTCTTTGCTACAGCTATGTAATCAGGTGCACCCACCTGAAATGATCATGGAGAAAAGATTTTATAATTGGCAAGAAAGAAATTAAGCAGCTAAAGCTATTGCAGTGAACAGAATTGAAGAAAAACATAATAGAATATAATGTCCTGCAAAAGAAAGTGGTTATGAAACTTAACTACAGGAGTATTAAATGGAGATGCATCATTACCTATAAAGTTATGCTTCATAAAGGATAACCCTTTTCTAGAATATCGAAAAACTTAAGTTTCATAGACGAAACAAACATGTACTGCAGAAAGATTTGTATGAAACATACATAATTCTTCTTCATTTACCAAGCTGTGGTAGGCAGTTGTGTCTTGCAATAAGAGCTTCAAAAGGGTTGTATGGAAAAGGCCATGTTACAAGAGGCGGTTGAATCTTGGAAAAGGCCATGTTACAAGAGGGAGTTGCATCTTGGAGTAAGAGCATCAAAAGGATGGTATGGAGAAGACCATGTTACAAGATGCCTGAAGTTGAGATCCAAAACCCAGTGGATGGTGGTTAATTTCATAACGATATTGACACTTTGACAGCCCTACTACTTAAACTTTTTCAGTAATGCGTCAATGAGAGACTTGCAGAGCAGCACAATCCAATGGCATGGTAGGCGTAAGACAATGAAAACAAAACTGATAAAAAGGGCATGCTAAAAGGAACTAGAAAATTGAGATGTAAACTAATATTGTCGTCAATGAGAGACTTGCAGAGTAGCACAACCCAATGGCATGGTAGGCGTAAGACAATGAAAACAAAACTGATAAGAAGGGCATGTTAAAAGGAACTAGAAAATTGAGATGTAAACTCAATATTGTTAGGCTAAACTGGCAGCTAAGGCATTACGAATAAACCATCAGAAAATTCTCAAAGGAATGAAACATTTACCGGCTGACCACAAAGATAGTCAAAGCTGAATCTTGCTATACCCTGACAGCTCTCAGGAACGTCCAACCTTCTGCTTATCAGATACAACATAAATATTACTGACATGACTAAACAAGAAAGTTCACTTAATTTCTTCAGACCTTCCAAACATCACAGGAATTGTACAAGAGGTAGTTTTGCCTCCAACTCTGGCAATAACATCTTGCCATACTTTCTCAAATCCATTGAGTGCATGTGTTTCCAAGGGCCAAAAATACCGTACCTGAAGAAGAAGCAAAGTCCTCACAAAGTACTCGAATGGGTGAATGTTTGAAGATTCAAAGACATCAGAATACACAACGTCTACGTAAACAATGGAAAGCCAAAACACTTTGACATATAATCATTAACTAGACAAATTAGAGAAAAAGATCTGAAATTGACTTATTAACACAAAGGGAATATACTTGAAATAGTGCAACACAGAATAATATATAGAACCATGTCACATAAACACAAGCATGCACAACGACATTTACATATGCTTTTTCAATTGAATATCTTTCCAAATTATTTTTTAATCAACTAGTAACGAGAAGCTAAATGGACTACATGAATAGAGGGCTCTAACAACACAACCATTTCTTTTTTTCAGAAGCCAGGTGATAAAAGGTTATAAACATTGACACAGTTACCCCTTTACACCGTAGTGCATTAGATAGATTCAACAAAAAGGAATACTATATCAATAGGATAAAAACTATAGCCCTTCATCACACTCAAGTTGGAGGCAGGTACATCTATCACCCTGAAGAGCCCACAAGTAAACTATTCTCAACTTGGAGCTCACATCTTTATGAAAATCTTAAAATCGATCACCTTCTCCCAGAGGAACTTAGGAAACCTTCAAGCTCCAAAAAGTAACATGTCAATCAAATCCAATATGTTTTTCTCGTTCAACATGGGCGGGTCCGGTGGCAGCATGGTAACATGGTAATAAGAAGAGGTACTGCATTCCTCATTTACAAAGGTTGACCTTGACTTATCCCCTCCACAAGCACCAAGAACCACCAATCGATACTCAAATCAGTGCTTGACCAAGTGTGCCATCCATTTGTATTAGACATTGTCCCCGTATCTCGGAACAGAACATCTCTTTCCAAAGGTGTACAGAAAGATTGCAAAGTTGTATGTAGCAAAGCATTGAATAACAAAGGTTGTAATTTTTAACAAAGAACAATTCTCAAAGAAAAGGATACAGATTCTTAAGAATTATAAAATTTGAAATGATGCCAATAATAAAATAAATCATACGTAGCATATCAGAGAAAAGCACATGGCACATTGAATTCCCAGGGTCATAACTGTTAACTGATATAAAAAGTACTTTACCACGTTATATACAAATACAACCAAATCAAAACTGCTAGATACAAATTTGGCTTTTAACATCTTACTCTAAACAACCCAAGCACTAACCAAACTCTACAACATGAAAAAGAAAAAAATTGCATTATTGAATCTTCAAGTGGCTTCTACATATGCATCAGCAACTAATATGTGGAAGGCTGAATGCAACAGGATAATAGAACGTTGATTATGGTAGGGACAACACATGAATTTTTATGCTCCATCTCAGCTTCAGTATTTAGAATGGTCTTGTCTTCTGTGCTTAGAATAACATTTAGAAGGATCCAATAGGTTATGCAGAAAAAATCCATCACTCTTCGTACCATCGTATGGTAGAATAATCAGCATTAACAAAAGAATAGATGTGAATCAAGCTGATGAAGAAAATTCTGTAGGAGGGGATTTCATAGAAATCGACCCAGGGAGTAAAGAAAAGCCAAAACGTGTTAAGATGGCCCATGTCTGCATGAGCATGAAAAAACATCATTCATTGCATTCCTAAAAGCCTACCTTGACATTTTTGCACGGACATACGAAGACATGCCGGGTCTAGACCCAAAAATCGTAGGGCATTGTCTTCCCCTAGATTCAGATTTGAAACTCATAAAACAAAAGCTTAGAAAGATTCATCCGAACGTACACTCTCAAGTGAAAGAGGGTTTAGAAGATCTGCTTAAAGCTGGTTTTATAAAACCCATTGCATATTCTGATTGGCTTTCAAACATTGTTGTGGTTCAAAAATCCAATGGGAAAATTCGAATTTGCATCGATTTCAGAAATCTGAACAAAGCCACTCCAAAGGATAACTTCTTTGCCAAACATTGATTTGATAGTCGATAGCACTGCAAATCATGAAATGTTTTTCAGCCTCTCTTTGGCAGTCGGATGCACCTCTCTCCCTCTTTCTTATTAATGTGGTTGATTGACCATTGGGTTTTATAATACAGAAAATAATGGAAAAAGACTAAATTATCCCTAATAAGTGACCCCTAATTTAAAGTACCTTTAAAAAAATTCAAAGAAAACATGGCTAACTCAATACATAGCCCACAAAGACTAACATAAACTCAATTATAACACTCTCCCTCAAGTTGGGACGAAGATACTTGAGTCCCTAACTTGCTAAAGAGCTTTCAGTCTTCCTTTCCCTAAGACTTTGGTTAAGAAATTGGCACACCGTTCTGATCGAACATATATTATCCGAATAATTCCAGACTTTACTGCATCTCTTATAAAGTAACAATTTATTTCAATATACTTCGTTCTATCATGATATATTGGATTTTCGTTGTCTCATGATATACTGGATTTGTAGCTATTTGAATCGTAGCCTGATTGTCACAGTAGAATAATATCGACTCTTAAGTGTAGGTACCAAGTAGGGATTTTATCTAAATTGCCTCATAGACTCCAAGTGTTGCCGCTCTATACTTCTATTGATGACCATGCCACTACATTTTGCTTTTTACTTCTTCAAGAGACTATGTTGTCCCCAACTATCGTTAGGTACCCTGAGGTAGACTGCCTATCATCAACGAAGCCTGTCCAATATACATCTTTAAATACCTCCATATTGAGATGATCATGAGTGGTATCCAATAAGCCATTTCCTGGAGCGTGCTTCAAGACTTAAGTATCTTAATATTTGTCTCACAATGTTCATATGAGTTATGGTAGGATTGTGCATAAACCTCAAATATATAAGTCGTCCCACTAACCTTTGATATTCTTCATGCTCTCACAACTATTCATCGGTACTAACACTTAATTTCAAGTTACTATCCGTAGGCACATTTGCAGGCTTATACTCTAACATTTGAGTGTCCTTCGCTAGATCCAGTGTATATTTCCTTTGAGTTAGAAATATGCCTCTTAAGTTTCTCAATACTTCAATTTCTAAGAAATAATGAAGGGGTCCAAGATCCTTCATATCAATCAAACAAATTTAGCAGTTGGTCCTTTAGGTCCCTAATTTCATTATTATTATCTCCAATGATAATGATATCATCCACATAAACTATTGGGACACAAATTTTAGTACCCTTCATTACAAACATAGTATGATCACTTACACTAGCAATTGGTCATTTAGTTCCCTGATTTCATTATCATTATCTTTAGTGATAATGATATCATTCACATAAACTATTGGGACACAAATATCATTACCCTTCCTTACAAACATTGTATGATAACTTACACTTCTTGTAAACCCAAGACTGGTAACACCATCATTAAATCGTTCAAACCATCCTCTAGGTGATTGTTTTAGTCCATATATAGCCTTCTTGAGTTTGCATACACTTATATATGTATATTTGTAACACGAGCAAGGCGGTAAAAATCCATGTAAATTTCTTCATTCATGTACCCTTAGAGAAATAAACTCCGCCCATGTAAGGGATCACCCTTGCATTGCCGGTCCCAAGCCCGGATAAAGGAGGAGGGTTGTGTTAGGCTTCCGACAGCCAGCGTAAAACTTCGTCGGATTTCTACAACATGGATTACAAAAATTATGAGCATTGCTTTGGGGCGTTCCCGCCTAGCGACGTGCTGCAGAGCCCGAATGCAGTAAGAAGTAAGCAAGGGCCACTACATTTTCGCCCGAATGTAGTGAATCAATTGCAGAGAGGGTTCCCACATCATGGACGGGTGTGGGTAAAGAAGTTAGTCCCGCTACATTGCCGCCCGAATGTAGTGAAAAATTTTCAGAGAGGGTCTCCGCATTTTGATTATGGACGGATGCGGGGGTAAGGAAGCTAGTCCTAGATAATAAGATTCGTATTGGTTCTTGGAATATCGAAACATTATCGGGTAAGCTAATGGAGGTGGTAGATACTATGATTCGGAGAAAGATTCATATTCTATGTTTACAAGAGACAAAATGGGTTGGAGAAAAAGCAAAAGAGATAGAGGATACAGGTTTTAAATTATGGTACTCAGGTAAAGAAAAGGCCCGAAACGGAGTTGGTATTATCATAAATAAAGATTTAAAGGAGAGTGTAGTAGACATACAACGATATGGTGACCAAATCATGACATTGAAATTAGTGTTAGGAGTAGAGGTTTTGAATATAGTTTGTGCTTACGCACCCCAAGTAGGACTAGAAGATAGTATAAAGACAGTTTTTTGGGAAGAGTTAGATAAGGTGTTTCAAAAGATTCCACAAAGGGAGATGATTTGTTTAGGAGGAGATTTAAATGGACATGTCGGTAAAGAGGCATTAGGATATCAAGGGATTCATGGAAACTTTGGTTATGGGGATATAAACGAGGAAGGTAGGGAGATTTTAAATTTTGCTATGTCATTTGATCTCTTTATAGTCAATACAATCTTCAAAAAACGAGATGAACATTTAATTACTTATAAGAGTGGCTTATCATAAACACAAATTGATTACTTTATTTGTAGAAAAAAAGATAGAGCGTGTTGTAAAGATTGTAAGGTAATTCTAGGAGAAAGCTTAACCACCCAACATCGACTTTTAGTTATGGATTTACAAATAAAAAAATGGACAAAGAAGAATAGAGTGCATCGAGCTATTCGGACTAAATGGTGGAACCTCAAAAGTGAGAAAGAAGATATATTTAAACAAAAAGTCCTTCAAGGAGATGTTTGGAATTATGTTGGCACACCCTCTGATATGTGGAACAATATGGCTATACATATTAGGAAAGTGGCGAAAGATGTGTTAGGGGTATCTAAGGGAGGTGTACCAGCACAAAAAGAAGCTTGGTGGTGGAGTGAAGTAGTACAAAACAAAATCAAGGCAAAGAGGGCATGTTACAAATTACATTATGCTAAGAAAACTAGTGAAACTTTAGAAGCTTATAAGAAAGCAAAGAAGGAAGCAAAAAAGGCCGTTAGTGAAGCAAAAGCTAAGATTTGGGAGGACTTATATAAAAAACTCAACTCAAAAGAGGGTGAAAGAGACATTTTTAGGATAGCTAGGGCTAGAGATAAGAAAACTATAGATCTTAATTATGTTAGATGCATAAAAGACGAGGATGAAAAAATTCTAGTGGCAAATGATGATATAAGAAATAGATGGAAAAACTATTTTTATAATCTTTTTAATGAAAATAAAGATGTTAGTATTAGTTTAGGAGATTTAGCCAAGTCAGAAAAGTATATAAACCACAATTTCTACCGACGTATTCAAAAGAATGAAGTCAAAGAGGCTCTTAAACATATGAAGAGTGGTAAATCGGTAGGACCAGATAATATTCCTATAGAAGTTTGGAAAATACTAGGAGAAATAGGAATCACTTGGCTCACAAGACTATTTAATGAAATATGGAAAAACCAAAAGATGCCCGAGGAATGGAGAGCAAGTACACTTATACCCGTATATAAGAACAAGGGAGACATTCAAAATTGTGCGAATTATCGAGGTATCAAGTTAATGAGTCATACTATGAAATTATGGGAAAGAATTATTGAACATAGGTTAAGACAAGTATCAAGTACAACAGAGAACCAATTTGGATTTATGCCAGGTAGATCTACTATTGAAGCGATTCACCTTTTGAGACGTCTTATGGAACATTTTAGAGCAAAAAAGAAAGACCTTCACATGATATTTATTGATCTAGAAAAAGCTTATGATAGGGTACCGAGGGAGGTTCTTTGGAGAACTTTGGAAAAAAGAGGTATCCCATTGACATATATTAACCTTATAAGAGACATGTATGATGGTGCAAAAACATGTGTGAGGACTCATGAAGGAACGACAGACTTCTTTGAAGTTAATATTGGGTTACATCAAGGATCAACTTTAAGTCCATACTTATTTATAATGGTGATGGATGAGTTAACAAAACATATTCAAGATGAAGTACCTTGGTGTATGTTATTTGCAGATGACATTGTATTAGTGGAGGAGTCTAAGGAAAAAGTTAATAGAAAATTGGAACTATGGAGAGAAACATTAGAAAACAAAGGCCTCCGACTTAGTAGAACAAAGACAGAATATATGGAATGTAAGTTTGATCATTAAGGACATAGAAATTAAAATTGGCACACATTGCATTCCCCAAAAGGAAAGTTTTAAATACCTAGGGTCAATTTTTCAAAGTGATGGAAGAATTGATGGAGATGTTACACATAGAATTAATGCTGGTTGGTTAAAATGGAGAGGAGCATCAGGTATTCTTTGTGATAAGAAGATACCATTAAAATTAAAAGGTAAATATTATAGAGCAGCAGTTAGGCCTGCCATGTTTTATGGTTCTGAGTGTTGGGCAGTTAATCATCAACATGTACAAAAGATGTCTGTGACAGAAATGAAGATGTTGAGATGGATGAGTGGTTATACAAGAAAAGACCGTGTACATAATGAGGTTATTAGAAACAAATTAGGAGTGGCACCAATAGAGGATAAAATGAGAGAACATCGTTTAAGATGGTTTGGACATATAGAAAGAAGATCAAAAGAAGAACCTGTAAGAAGGTTAGAAAACCTAAATTTGGAAAGTATTAAAAGAGGTAGAGGACGACCACAAAAGTGTTGGAAAGAAACAATAAAGAATGATCTAGCTTATTGGGAGTTAACTGCTAACATGGCACACGATAGAGATCTGTGGAAACAAAGAATCCATGTAGCCGACCCCGTCTAGTATGGGAAAAGGCTTAGTTGTTGTTGTTGTTGTATGTACCCTTAGAGAAATACATTTTTAATATTTAATTGCCAAAGTTTCCACCATTTATTAGCAGTTATACTAATAATGACCATGATAGTAGTTATTTTTGCTACCGGTACAAAAGTCTCAGTATAGTTAAAACCATAAGCTTCATTGTAACCTTTGGCAACTAATGGTGCTTTATATCTCTCAATTCTGTCAGTGTTTGGAGTCTTTGGCATCCTTATAGTTCCTTGAAACCTGAATAAGATCAGAATTAAGAGCAAACATCTTAAAGTTGTTTGAGGTATCATGATAAGAGATGTATTGGGATACATGATAGGTGCAAGATCTCTTCCCTTTTCTCAAAGCAATAGGAACATCCAAGTCATTTCCAACTGGTAATGTGATGGATTGTTCTAGCATAAAGTCAAGCAACTGTAGATCGAAGGAGAGGTTCACTTCTTGGGGCATGGTAGGCTGCACGGTTTCTCTTGGAGTGTTATTGTGCCATCTCTTTTGCAGTTCACACCTATTTTGATTTTCTGGTTTAACTCTTGTTGTGATTTATCCTCACTTTCTTCTTCTATTCTCGGGTTAATAGGTGTGACACACATCTTTCTCCTATGAGTAGTTTCTCTCCCTTGCTATCATAGTAGGTAGAATCTTTAAAAAAGGTTTTATCCAATGAAATTGACCTCACTCGATCTCAATAGTCACATAAAATGCCTTACACACTTCACCAAGAATCAAACCAAGAGTGCCTTAAGCACCAACACTTAAGAGAACTTTATTATCAAGGTAAAGCCCTAAGGCCTAAGATTACAAGAGAGGAGGAGTATTTATAGACAAGAGAAGATAGGGTAAAAATAGGAAAGAAGAAAGGAAAGGAAGGGACAACACCCAACGACTAGTGTGCTCGTCGTTGGGTGTTAGCCTAGCCCAACGGCTAGAAGCTGTTGGCCCGGTTGGCTGATCTTATGGCTAGTTGGCTGGTAAGTCACTAGATAGCAACAACATCAAGTGGTGGTGGCAACGATGGTCCTTCTTCTAACACCCCCTCACAAAGGAACAACTGATAGTTTGCTCAGAAGTTCTTGAAATAAGGGTGTTGGAAGAGCTTTAGTGAATATATCTGCAAGTTGACACTCAGTCTGAACATACTCGAGATCAAGGTTGCCTTGTAGGTATTCTTCTCGGACATAGTAATAATCCATTTCAACGTGCTTCGTACGCTCATGAAAGGTGTTGTGTGCAATGTACATGACACTCTTATTGTCATAGTACATTTGAGGCAGTGACTCTAAACGTATATGTAGATCTTTCATAAGTTAGTCAAGTCACGTTAGTTTTGTTGATGTTGTTACCATTTCCATATATTCAGCATATATGGATGAGAGTGAGACCTTCTACTGCTTTTTATACTTTCATGAGATAAGTGAGTCACCTAAAAACACAAAATCCTATGGTGGAGTGTCTATCATATATCACCTCCCTAATAAGTGTCACTATAAGCAATTAATTTTAAAGAGGATGAGAAAGGTAAGAAAACTCCCTTTTCTGTAGTGTGTTTAAAATATCTAACTATTGTCATGACTTCACTCATGTGAATAGTAGTGGGAGTATGTTAAAATTGATTGTGCAACATACATGATATCAAGTTAGTAATAGTTAGATAGGTTAACGCACCAACCATTTGTCGATATGGAGTGGGGTTCTCAAGCGGTTCCCCATCGCTAAGCCTCATTTTCTTCCCAAGTACTTAGGAGTTTCTAAAAACTTGTCATCAAATAATCTTGATCTTTTAACATCATGAGCAAATTTTGTTTATGACAAAAAAACACCTTTATTATTACGAGTTACTTCAGGTCGCAGGTAAGTCCCGCTATACCCAAACTTAATACCAAGAAAATAATGTAAGAAACCAAGATCCTTCATATCAAATTCTTTATGAAGCTCATCTTTAATGTTTTTAATACCAACACTATCACTTCCGGTGATAATAGTATCCAGTGTTGTTCGACGCGTATCGTAATTTAATATTAAAAAATTAGTAAAAATCCAAAAAAAGAGGAAAAATAGGAAAAAGTATGATAATTGCAAAGAATTCATATAATGCAAAGTTTAGTACATATTCGTTATTCACCATTCAACAATTAAAAAAGAATTACATATTTTGAAGCAAAAAATGAAATACATTTATATTTACATATTGTAATCAGGATCATCAACTAAATAATATTATCTTCTCCTTGCTGAAAATCATCACCACCTTCTGCTTCAAAATCAAAATCTATCTCATTGATGATGTTGTCGTGCTCCTTCCAAATTAATCCATGCAATGTCTTCTTCGGTTAGGAGTACATTTTCTTCGTTATCTTCCATAATCCACTCCTCTAATATATCAAAATTATCCAAATTTATTGGATCAAATTGGCTTTCTTCTCTATTTAACTTTTTTAATTGCCTATAAGAAAGAAAGATAAGTAATTAGTAAATAACATTAACAATTGAAGTCAAACAAAATATTTAATTGAATCTTTAAGTAGTAACTAATATAGGATTACCTTTGGCGAAGCCGCATGTTATAACAGATGAAAACTAAGTCATTGAGTCGCTTATGTTCCAACCTATTGCGCTTTTTATTGTGGATGTGTTCAAAGATACTCAAATTCCTTTTATAACCCGTTGCACTATGGGTTTTGCTCAGAACTCTTACTGCAAAATCTCTAAGGTTTAGGCAATCACTTCCAAACTTATTCCACCAAATATATGTAGAAAAAGCCAAACATCACAGACTTAATCCACAATAAATATAAGATTTAAAAAACTTAAATATGAAGATAAACAATTTACCTGGCGCATATTAGTGCGGTTGCGAATTACTATAAGCAAACTCATTAAGTGAATAGCATTATCATAGATCTTCATCTCTCGATGTATAGCATCTACTCTACTCTTATCAGGGACTAATCTATTTATATAATAAATGATGCCTCGATTAACCTTACCGTCCCTTTTAAAGCTTATTGAATACCTGAATGTTGGGTTTAGGTAATATGTTGTTGCATGAATAGGTTGATGCAATTACTTGTTCCATCTATTATCTATAATGTTCGACACAGGCAAATAATCCCTCTTTCTTCCATTAAAATTACTTCTAATGGTTTCTTTTGCCCTATCCATGGCTTCATAAAGGTAGCCCATAGATGGTTTCTCTTCGCTATCAGCTAATCTCAAAACCTTTACTAAAGGATATGTAATCCTCAATAGTCTAACACATGCATTCCAAAATGTACTCCTAAAAACTGTCTCTGAAATCTCATTTAACTTTCTATTTCTTCTATTTTAAGGCAACTCCACAAATTGTTGTCACTCATCTGAGGAGAACATTCTCTTCAAGGCTTGCTTTTGTCTCACAATGCTATGTACAAATAAGAAATTAGTTACAAACCAAGTTGCAGAGTTGCAGCTATACGAACAAGCTCTGCACCATCTGTATATTTTCCCATCGTACACAATACAAAGGCATAGTTATAGATAAATTTGGTGATATCTTGGCAACACTCAGTTGTCTTGACAACACTCAGTTGTTGCCTTTATCTCATCCATCTCACCAACATCCTTAAGGATGAGATCTAAACAATGGACTACACATTGTGTCCAATAGAAAGTCCCATAAGTATATGCTAACTCCTTCCCAGTTGCTTTATAGTTAGCCGCATTATCTGTAATGAATTGGACTACATTCTCTAGCCCAACCTCGCATATCACCTTATCAAACTATTGCCTTAGGATCTCTACAGTATGTCTCTCCTCTGACATGCCTAGAGATCTCAAAATCATAAGTCCTTTAGGACACTAGACAAGAAAGTTTAACAAAGTCCTTCATCGCCTATCTGTCCATCAATCTGCCATGATAGTACATCATGTCTCCTTCCATGACTCTCAAAGTCGAACAATATTCTTGTACTTCAAAGACGGTCTTATCTAATAACTTTCCTCTCAATTTCTGCTAAGAGGGCATCTTATATCTTGGACCAATATTAACAATTGTCTCTGCCATTGCTTAAAAATGAAAATTGTTTGTTGCATTAAATGGAATGCATGCATCATAAAACATCTGCCCATTGCAAGATCTGCTTGATCATGCAGTTGTTCTGAAGCCATAGCAGCACGAAAAAAATGAATGTATGTTATAAGAAGCATACATATTCTTCTACATTGCAAGATCTGCTAGCTGGCTAGTCGACAAGTGATAATGGTAGTGGCAGCGGTGGCGGCAGTCAAATAGCGGCAATGGTGGCAGTAGTCCTTCTAAAACTACTCTCCTCGTACTATGATTATAACAGACATACCCTTTTTATGTAGAAGAATATCCAAGAAATATATACTTAATAGCTTTTGAATCCATCTTCTCTTTATGTTTCTAGTGGTTACAAAACAAATACACCCAAATATTCTGAGAAGGATATTAAAGAGTTTCTTGTAGTGGGATCTTTTTTTGTAGTACAAAAGAGGGAGTTAGTGGGATTCTTCCTTGTAGTACGGAAGGAGTTTTATTTATAAGATAAATGGTCAACAAAACATCATTGCCCCAATATATTTTAGAAGCATTACTTCCGATTAGTAAGGCTCTGGCTATCTCTAAAATAAGTCGGTTTTTCCCCTGTACCAGTACATTATGTTGGGGTATATAAGCACACGTAGATTATGCCATAATTTCGGAGATCATTTTTAAAAACAGTTCCATTGAATTCTCCACCATTATCTGATCTAATACACTTGATAGAGCACTAAAACTGAGTTACTACGAATTTCTTAAACAATGAAAAATATAACCGAAACTTCATTTTTATTTCTACCATTATGAACCTTTATAATCATCAAAAGTAACAAAATATTTATAGTCATACATAACAACTACGAAACTCAGACCCCACACATCTGAGTGAATAAGCTCAAATGGGTTTATTCTTCTAGACTCATTGCTCAGAAAGCTAGCTCTATGATGCTTGGCTTTCTGATAAGTGCCACTCTCAGGAGATAAACTATCTACATCTAAACTCAAATCTATAACTACATCTTTTGGTTTTGAAAAAGGAAGATGACCCAGTATTTGGTACCACAATCCGATTTTCTTGACACTTGCATTCACAATCCCTTTATTCGTGGTTACTCATGACTACACTTCATTTAAAACATATAATCCACCATTTTCTCTATCATGCCCAAGGATCCTCCGTGTCCTCCGATCTTGAAATACATAATCGTTTGCATCGAAAGTTAAGATACAATCTAACTCCTTAGTAATAGCATGGACAGATAAAAGGTGGATAGGAAATTTAGGGATATGTAATACTAAAGGGAGATTGCCAATTGATGTTCCCACTTTCCCTTTCCTTGAATATGAATGTGGGAGTTATCTGCAAGTTTTACATTGTTGTCAACTTTATATTCATAAGAATTTAAAATATTATTGTTACCAGTCATATGATGGGTAGCTTCTGAATCAATAATCCAAGAAGTATAAGAAGACAAACCAATAGAGTTTATGGCATTAAAGCCTGATGCATGGACCAAAGAAGCTTGTAGGTCTGAAATAGACTTTTGTCCCTCTCTAAATTTTTCTCGGTCATCTAGTCGCTTTAATATTTGTGAAAGAAAGGATATTGTTTTCTGCATCTACCGTATCTGACGAGCTCATGTGATAGACTTTATTCTTTAGGTATATTGGTTTTCTAATAAGATCACAACACTACTCCTTAGTATGTCTCAACTTTTCACAGTGGGAGCACTTCAGTTTGTCTTTTCATGAAGACGTGAGTATCCACGACCACTAGTGGTGGCACCCCCTCTTCCATTACTACTTTCATGATGCCCATGACTCACAAAAGCTAATTTTTCTTATGTTTGCACCGTTAAAAACATGCAGGGCCAATAGGGCCCCTATTAGTGTGTTGGGACCATGCCACAAGGGCCAAGACTTCCGGGTCATTGTTGGCCCCGGTACTCCAACGGCTAGTAAACCGTATGTTGTATGTTAGGGAGAGACAATCAGCCCAACAGCTAGCTGTTTACTATCTTGTAATGTTGCTCTCTCTCTCAAAAGTCTATCTATAATACACATTAGTGTTTGTAATAAAGGAAGCCTTTGAGGTATTTTTCAATCGTGTTCTTTTTCATTTGGTGGACTGATTTGTGGAGAAGTGTTTGAGACAATTTATGGGGACCATCAAGGTCATTGTGAAGTTGTTAAGCCGTGGATTTTATTATATGGTATCAGAGCCTAATGAAGGGTGTTGATTTAACGACTTTGCCTTAGGAAGCATACCAAGGAAGCTTAGATTGGATGGACTAATTTTCATCTCAAGTAAGAGTGTTTATTGATTTGTTTTGATTTCTTCAAAATGGAAGACGAGGGTTTTAGTTTTCGCCTAATAAACTCCAACTACAAATCATGGGCATAAACCATGAAAAATTATCAATATTTCAAAAAATTGTGGAGTTATATTAGCAGAATAAAAACTGAACCTTCCATGATTCAAGTCTAGAATATAAATGAGGACATAGAACTATTTTATGAATACTCATGAATAATGTTAGCGAACATGTAAGAGATACATTAGCGGACTTCACCAATGCCAAATAGGCATGGGGATATTTAAAAAGAGTATATGTTCAGAGTGATGTAGCTCACCTAATGGCATTGAGAGACAAACTTATGTCGTTACACCAAAATGAAAAGAACGCGAATGAATACTACACGAAATTTTAGAACATTTGGAATAAACTTTGTGCCTGTGAAAAAAAGTGTACACATTATCTTTACTCAAAGCAGTGTCAACAAAATGAGTATTTTGTATATCAATTTCTCATAAGTATGAGAGAAGAATTTGAAGGGGTCAGGTCAAGTCTTATTCATCGTAAACCATTTCTCTCAAGAGAATAAGTTCTAGTTGATTTGCTCGTGATAGAAACTAGATTCAAAGAATCAAAGCAACAAAAAGATGTTGTACTTACAACCTCCAGACCAAGGACAAACAACCGACCCTAGCAAGATGGATCCAACCACGAGGTAACTTGCTTTTATTGCAGAGAACTAGGGCATGTACAAAAGAATTGTCTTAAGTTAAAGAGGAGGATTGCAACTGCAAATGTAGAGAAAGATCAAAGCCTACAGCTTTGGGAACTTAAGGCAAGATGAAACAACAAAAGGGGAAAGCCTCTATTAGTGTGATATACTCCACCTCTGAAGGAGCAAAAGGTATGTCTTGGTTTCTTGACTCGGGTGCATCCTTTCATATGAAATGTGAAGAAATTTTTTTTTTAAATTATTCAAAGGAAACCCCTAATTCTTGTGTGTTGACTACTGACGGGACTAAGTTAAATATTGATAAAACTAGAGATCTTCAAAACAAAGAGTTTTTTGTTTCAAAAATTAGTTGGGTCCTAAAACTGAATCTAAATATGTTTTTAGTTTCTAAAATATTTTATAGTAATTGTGTAGTCATGTTTTCATCTAAGGGTTGCATTGGAAAGGATCGCCTCTCGAAGAAGGTGATTAGGCATAGCCATAGAGAAGGACTTTATGTCATGAACTATTTACACACGCAACATTTTGGTCAATGTAATGCTCTTTCAAATGATGTATTTTTGTGGCATAAAAGATTGGGACATCTAAATGTTAATCAAATGTATAATTGTTCCTCAATTGGAATTAAGAAAATTGATGCATTCTCATGCAATACTGTCACTTCGGAAAAATGAAACATCTTCCGTTTCCAAAAAGAATAACATAGCACTTACAAACCTTTTGAGTTAGTTCACTTAGATGTCTAAGGACCTGCACCATGCATTTCCAAGGATAGAGTAATATACTATTTAGTTTTCATTGATGATTTTATCAGATATACTGCGATATACTTATTCAAAACAAAATTTGAGGTCTTCGAAAACTTTGTAATCTTTAACAATATGGTAAAAATGCAATTAAATTCAAAGATCAAAGTTTTTAGATCGGACTCTCGGGAGAAATTCATGTCAAAAGAATATGAAACTTATCTATAAGGAAATGGCATTATTCATCAAACTTTTGGTACCAAAACCCCCAACAGAATGGTGTGAAAACATGGACACATAATGTAAACTACTAGGACACTATTGATCTCTAATAAGGTCTCAAGGAACCTATGGGCAGAAGTTGTTATGACATATGTCTACTTAATAAATAGAGCACCTACACTCTTTTTTACAAAATATATCGCCCACAGAAAAATTGTTTGAAAAAACTCCTTGTTATTCGCACCTGAAGGTGTTTGGATGCAAGTGTTTTGTGTTTACCAACAAAGAAGATAAATTCTCTCCTCGTGCAATAGAGCCTGTGTGGGATATGACATAAATAAAAAAGATTACAGGAGTTGTGACCCAAAGGATGACAAATTATATGTATCTAGAGATATAAAATTTCTTTAAAATGAGATTTACTTTGAGAATGATGTTGCCACCTCTTCTATTAAGGAATATCATTTGTTGACAGATATGCTTGATGGTGAGATCAACTTAATAGAAGAGGAGGAAAGGGAAACTAGTGATCCTGAGTTATCGGGATCTAGACATATTATTTCACCCTACAATTAATATTATACTAGAAGAAATCATGAAATTGTTCATCCTCCCTTGAGAAGGTCCAACAGAAAATCTAGACCCCCCAGAAAGATTTGTATCCTAATAGTTATCAAAGAACCCAAGACTTATATAGAAGCTAAAAAATCTCAAGAATGGATTGAGGCTATGAACACCGAATTAGAAGCCCTGAACAAAGCTCAAACATGAAAAATAGTTAGGTGACACGACACTAAGAAGCCCATAGGATGCAAGTGGATTTATAAAATCAAAACTAGGAGTGATGGGATCCTATAAAGATAGGAGGCACGTCTTGTAGCAAAATGATACTATGAAGAATATGGCATAGATTATGAAGAACACTTTGCTCTTGGAGCCGGAATAACAAGTGTTAGGATGCTCATTGCCTTAAGTACAATTAAAAATGGGATATAGTTCAAATGGATGTTAAAAATGCTTTCTTAAATGGGTGGCTTAAGGAAGAGATTTACATAGAACCCCCTCATGGCCTTAATGTGTCAAACAATCATGTTTTGCGTCTCAAAAAAGTTATTTATGGTATTAAACAAGACCCAAAAGCGTGGTTTGACAAAATGAATGAGTTTATGTCTAATCACGGGTTCATTGCATGCTACACTGACACTACATTGTTTGTAAGAAAGTTTTTGCAGGTATTATGATACTTCTACCGTATGTGGACGATATGCTCATCACCGGAGACGATGATGAGGGTATCCAAGATATAAAAACAACTCTTGAAAAATAATTTATCGCAAATAATTGTGGCCTTGACGTCACTTGTCCTGACATCTCACATGCAATTCACAATATAAGTTAATTTAAACTTGCTCCAACAATAGCTCCTTTGCTTAGAAGACAGAGGGTTAGTGTATACTGTGGTTTGATCTAGTGTGATGTTTTGCGTCTCCTAGTCTTCTGTCTGTTAGGGACAGAGGGTTTGTTAGGGACAGAGGGTTGGTTGTTTAGTGTCTTAATGCTGCTCTCTCTCTCTCTCAAAAGTATGTCTATAAAAGCACACTAATGTTGTGTAATAAAGGAAGCCTTTAAGATGTTTTTAAGATGTGATGTCTTTTCCATTTGGTGGACTGATTTGTGGAGAAGTGTTCGAGACATTTCGTGGGGACCGTTGAGGTATACACTAAACTCAAGGATGGTAAAATCTCACTACTAAAGATGTTTGCCTTTATATTTTCAAAGTCACTTGATACTCCCCACACTAGATCAAACACTTTTTTCTCTTCTAGCTATGCATTTCTGTTCTTGACATAATGTGAACATTCTCCGTATTATAATATTGTAGTTCATCCCATAGGCTTCTAAGTTCTACATAGTACTCACTGATAGTTTGACACTTTCTTATTTTCGTATGTATTTCATACTTCTTAGCAACATTAATTTTCCTAGAATAAGCATATGTGACAACTGTCCAATTTCAGATGCAGTATTCAAGTACATAAAGGTACTTCCAATACTCGGTACCATAGAATTAATCAACCAAGAAACCATGATGGCATTCCCCTTCCTCCATTTTAGATATCTCGAATCTTAAGGATGAGGTTGGGAAATTTGTCCCATGATAACTTCTCATTTTTGCCTTGCTATTAGGGAAAATTCAAGTGCCCTAGACCAACTTTTATAAAAAAATTTAAAAAATTTATGATGGTAATCTGCACATCTATCTTGTCGCTAATTTTGTTCTCATCCAAAACTTGAATTGAATTATCAAAAAATTTACTTTTTCAGCCATTAACATGCCTTAGAAATTGCGGTGACGATCTTGAAATGTGTGCCCACTCTTTAGCCGCCTCCTATTTTATGTCATGGTTATGGTTTTTGTCCAACACTTCAATTTGTGGATGTTTCTTCCATCTTTTCCCAAAAACACTTTTAGGGTTTAGATTCAAGCCCTGAAAATGATTTCCTTGATTGCATGAACACCCACGGTATGGATGATGTGATGAGGCTCTAATACCATGTAGAATAATCAGCATTAACAAAAGAATAGATGGAGGAATTGGGAATTAGGTTTTAGCCTCTCTTTGGCAGTCAGTTGCACCTTTCCCTCTCTTTCTTATTAATGTGGTCGAATGACCATTAGGTTTTATAATACAGAAAATAATAGAAAATACTTAATTGCCCCTAATAAGTGACCCTTAATTTAAAGTACCTTTAAAAGCAAATTCAAAGAAAACAGGGCTAACTCAATACATAGCTCATAAAGACGATTCTAACATGTATACATGAATGCAACAAGGGATATAAGATGGAAGAGTTCAAGACACCCGAAATAGTAACACTTAAATTGTTCCCAGGTCTTATGGTTGGAGCATGGTTCTTTGAGAATCGTTATGAGGCCAAAGAAGATTGATCTATGATAGATTTGACTTTGTAATATGTATGCCAATTGTTTCAGCTTCTTCAACCAACTTCTCTCGCTATTTTAATGTTAGCCCCTTCTTTCACTCATAAGATGGTAACAGCATAATTTCAAATGGATTTCAGCACGTTGGGTTTCAAGAATTATTAAGGGAATGCCAAGAAGTTACAAAAGGCATTTATTCAGCTACTAGTAGAACTGAAATAGCATGTTCAATGTGTGTTGTGTGTTAGGAAAGTTGTAGCTGAATGCAGAAAACGAAGGTCATATGCAATTAATGTCCATCGAAATTTAGTATGCATACAAGAAGAGTTTTCCAGCTACTTGGAGAACAAAAAATGGATTTCAACGTTCTTTACACTTGCAGAAGAAATTTTAGTAACTTGAAAGAGCTACAAGCAAGTAGCTATATTGAGGAACAGTTGCAAAAGCACGTACAAAAGTTTCTTGCTAACTTAGAAATTGGAAAAGCTTCTTGCTAATCTAGAAAAGAGTGTCATGATTCATATTGCCTTACTGTGACAATAGCAACTACTCAGATATGTCATTGAGTGAATTATCAAAACACGGGAAAATAAGGAACTAAAGCTAGCTTGTTTCAGATTATTTATGCATTTTCACATGTTCCAAGTAAGAAGGCATTTCACCAAGCTTGTGAGCCTAACTGTCGGAGATCATTCACAAGATATAGATTATTGAAATCTTGCACACAACTAAAGCAGTATTAGAAGTCCTTATCTAGTTTTCTTCAGTTATAATTTTGGTTTTGACTATGAATTATTTTTTCATATTTTTCCTACTCAGCGCCATTTTCTACTGGTACATGTTCATGTATATATGATGGAAAAAGATATACATACATACATAGATACATACACATATTTTATAGAGAGAGAATATATATATATATATATATATATATATATACATAGAGAAAGAGAATCAGGAACTGGAGAATATGGTTTAAATGGTGAACATAGTGAATATACACTAGTCGTTCCATCTTCGTCCTGTGCATAAACTCTACTCTGTCTGTCTCATGGTCCTTCTCTAGTATCTCCTCACTCAGGCTCGCAGTCCTCTTGCCATTGGAAAGGCAACTGGCTTACACCTATCCAGCGCTCTCTCTCTCTCTCTCACACACACACACGCACACATTTTGTCCTCCCCTTTGTCGGTGGGACCATGTGTTGCGACAACCCCAGTTCTTCCTCTAAGATAGTGCCCTCTCCCATCTCCTCTCATTAATGTCCATGACTGCCACCCCTAATATTTTTGGACCTTTCCCTTTTCTGGAACATAACTACCTCGCTCCATCTCAAGAACAAATATTCTTTTACTCCCTCCTATGAATAGTTTGGTAATAATAAATTGCTCCTAGTGCACCTACTCTCTATACAGGTTTTTAAGTGGCATCTCGTCCAAGAATCTAGACGAGGCAAATAGAATTTGTTGCGACAATAATATACATGCATTTAACAAAAAAAAATTTATTTATGAAAGTTTCTATTTTTATACATAATTGTGATTATGCAACATACTTTAACCATCTCGTATAAACCATTGCATGAGATCTCATGCAATGGTTTAGAGATGAGGCTATTAAAATGTATTGTCATAATTGCATGTATGCAATTGTAATCAAGAACTTATTTACCAAAATTTGTTAAATCAGGTGCAGTCAAATTAATTGTGCTCATCACAATATCTTAGTTATTTTTATACAATAGCTGGGATCTAGGAGACGCTCCATAAGCACCATGTCATTTATCAATATGTATATACACACACTTACGTCTGTGTGTGTGTATATATAGACACATACGCATACTCTACATACACACACGTGTCTGTGTGTGTATATATATACATATACATGCATAAACACACGCACATACATATACACACAAACATGCAACTCAACGAATACAAAATGGAGACACCAAAAATCAAACGGTCATATGGGACTTTGATTTGCATAGAAACAAGAGAGAAGACAAAGGAAACAGTTCAAGATTTATAAGGAGAAGAAGGCAACAAGTAAGAGAAAAGCCATGTGTGATTCATTTTCCAAACAGTTCGATCTTAGTTGAAGCTAATGGTGAGATTCCACAAATGGGAGAACACAAACTTCAAAAATAGATGATCAGCAATTTGGGTAACTGAAGAAGGAGATAAGCATTATTCGAGAAGGTCAAGCATATGGGTCTCCTGAACTAGGTCTTGGTCCACGGATCTTGCTCTGAAACTGATCTTGAATGTTGGAATGTTGAGATGTACCCATTTCAAAAAACGTCTTTATCAAAATTTTAGGTTCCAATATCCAAACAGATTTATGTTCTACTTATCGAGGCAAATATTGCAAAATCAAATCATATCAATCCAAAGTTCAAGCACCTCTCTCAAATTCAGATAGCAAAAGTCATTTTCAAATTCAGAAAGAGACCTATTTTAGCCTTCATTTTAAGAATTGGCATAGCTTTCCACTGATTAAATGTGTCCATATTTGATATTGCTACAGCCTTAAATCAGCTGTCATATTCCACATTATCAATATATAAATCAGAACTAAAGATCCAAATCTGGCTATCAAGTATGGGATGTGAATTTAAATAATTAGTCGTCCTCAATATTCTACGTTGGTTCCATATCCATCAAAACAAAATGATGATACCAAAATGTTAATGAAAAAGATAATACTCATGAATAAGAATTGCAAGAAATTAATTTAGCTAACCCAGTTGTCAATTTCTTTTGCAAGAACACGGCGGTAATCAGTCTCACTGCCCACCAAGATATAGTCACAATGTTCCTCCAACTTTGATACAAATTTTGCGAAAATTTCCTTCTGCATTCCATCCTGCAGTGAGGATGTCAATCCTTCATGAGAAATAACGACAAGAAATGATACTGAATGCTCACAATACAGTAATTATTTTCTCCAAAATGATTTGATTAAGAATCTGTAACATAAAACACATATAGATATAACAGATCTACAGTTTTTCTGAAGTCATGAACCAAAATTGTGGACCATGTGTTACATATCCTTTAGCTGCATAACTTATTATCATGCTTATCCCTTATATTATGTGCATTTCTTAACAAAAAAACAACTAACCCTTTTTCCATACTAGATGGGTCGGCTACATGGATTCTTTGTTTTCATAGAGCTCAATCATGTGTCATGCTAACTGTTAACTTAATATAAGCAAAATCAAGCTTTATTGTTTTCTTCCCGCACTTTTGTAGTGTTGTTCTTCTTCTTTTAACATTTTCACAATTTAGTTTCTCGTACTTTCTTACGGATCTTCCTTTGATATTCTTTCTACAATTCAAATCATCTTAAACAATGTTCCCTCATTTTGCCATTTATTGGTGTCACTCCCAATTTGTTTCTAATAACATCATTACATATACAGTCTTTCCTTGTGTGACCACTCTTCTGTCTCAGCATCTTAATTTATGTCACGAACATCTTTTGTATATGTTGATGATTAATTACCCACCACATAAAACCATACAATATAGTAGGTCTAATTGTTGCTCTATAATATTTATTTTTCAACTTTAATGATATCTTCTTGTCACGTAGAATACTTGATGCACCTCTACCTATGTCACACGGGTGCGAGTGCAGGTGCGGGATAAGGCAAATTTCAAAAATATTGGGTGTGGGACATGGCTAAGGTATATAATATTATATATATATTATTCAAACTAGAGTAAGTGAGACATCAATTAACATAAGTATATGGTAATAGTAACTACACAACTTTATATTAAAGCAAAACAAGTAAACAACTACTAATTTGATCATAATTGTATTTGTAAACATAAGTCAAGACAAGAGTCTTAATACAAAAAGCAATCAAAAGGAAATTTTAATGTTTGATAAATAAAATGAACTTGTACTTGAGAAATCATAGATCTTCATTATCAACAACATTATCAACTAAAGGGAGTCAAGGGACTACCAGATGAGTGAGCTCCGAACCATTCACGTGTAGTTTGTAGTATTTGGACAATGAAAACAGCAAAAGCTTAGTCTTTAATAATGTCTAGTTATGCTCAACTAAATACGAATTTAGCTGAAGATGGGTTCAACCAATCCAACCCATAAGCAACTTGCTTCATTTCCCAGTGACCCTAAACTGGATCGAATATGAAAGGCTCTTGACTCAATCCAATCGAGCCCAATGTTAAGAAAGCCTTTACGAGAGCGATTGTAGTGGCCTTTGAGTAAAATTCAACATAATTCATGGTCGTTTCAGGGTTCGCTTCTATAAGCCCTCCCCTTCTCTCTCATCTATTTTGTACTTATCTTGGTTCTTTTTCTGTAAATCTCTTCTTTTTTCCTTATTTACCCTTTTATTGACAACCATTTTGGTTACGTTTTGGGGGATTTGTAGTTTCATGATTCATCAGTACCAAGTCGTCGGTCGGGCTCTTCCGATGTCGACGGATGACCATCTGAAGATCTACCACATGAAGCTTTGGGCAACCAATGAAGTCAGATCCAAGTCGAAGTTCTGGTATTTTGGCCACTCACTCATGGATTTCTTTGAGTTTCTTCGAGAGACGTGAGAGACGTGTGAGGACTTGAAAACGTCCTTCGTCATGTCAAAGGTGGACAACACCAAGTCGGTGCCGCATCGACACGGTGCCGACACCTCACCTCCTAGAGGTTTCTGTGTGACTTAGACTTCTACATTTTAACCAACTTGCATTAACTCTATGCATAACATATCCATAAATTTTTCCATCACTTTGGAAAACCAACTCTAGGTATTTAAAACTTTCCTTATAAAAAATGCAATACATGTTAATCTTAATTTCCATGTCACTTGAAATAATCAAATGGTCAAACTTACATTTTATATTTTGTCTTTATTCTAATGTTTCTCTCCATAGTTCAATTTTTCATTAACTTTTTCCTTAGAGTCATCCATTAATACAATGTCGTCCATGAATAACATTCATCAAGATGTCTTAATAGATGAATAACCTCGATAGAAGGTCTTCCTAGCAAAAATCAAAATTGATTCTCTATTGTACTCAATATTTATCTTAAACTACGTTCAATAATTCTTTCCTATATTTTCATAATATGACTCATCAACTTGATACCTCGATAATTTGGACAATTCTTAATATCTCTTCTTTTTTCTTGTATATGGACATAACTATACCCGTCCTCCATTTCTAAGTCATCTTTTGGTTTCTCCATATTTTATTAAATAATATTATAAGCCAAGTGATACTTGTCTCTCCTAAGATTTTCGATACTTATATAAAAATATTGTCTCGTCCTATAGATTTACTAACTTTCATATGTTTAAAAGTTTCTTTAACTTTATTTCTTTGAATACCTCAGTGGAAATTGTGGTTTATATACTCTTCAGAGTTGGTTAGCTCTCCTAAGCTAATACTAGCACCTATATTTTTGTTAAAAAACTTGTACAAATAATTTTTTCATCTATTTTTTATATCATCACTTTCCACTAGAATCTTCTCATCCTCATCTTTGATGCATTTAATAAAAGGTAAGATCCTTAATTTTCTTATATCTAGTGTTAGCTATTCTAAAATATCTCTTTCACCTTCTTTGGAGTTGAGCTTTTTATATAAATCCTTCCAAATTTTAGCTTTTGCTTCACTAACCACCTTTTTCTCTTCTTTCTTTGCTTTCTTATAAGCCTCCCAAGTTTCATTATTCTTATTGCCATAATGCAATTTGTAACGTCATCTTACTCCACTATCATGCTTTTTTTTTTATGTTGATACACCTTCTTTAGATTCACCGAACACATCTTTTGTCACTTTCCTAATATGCATAACTAGTTGTGTCCTCATCTATGATTGTGACCTTCCTCTTTGCTCTTCCTCTCAAGCCCCTCTAAGCTTGCAGAGGAGGTAAGACTTATAACACAAAGGTGTAGGTTGGTTTAAGGAGATCCATTGAAAATGACAGTTTTCTTCTTGGTGTTTTAGTTTATTTGCATGGGATAACGTCTAAGCATATGCACACGGAAACAAGTAACACCACCCCAATGGAATTAATTAATTTGAAAAAAAGAAAAGCCAACCATTAGCAGTACTTAAGAGGACTTGGTCGAGTCAGGACATTAGTTTGACTTCAATCAAAAACACTTTAGTTGATGCATAATTGGAATCAAAACTGGAGCATACTCGCGATCTCTCATTTCTCAAAGCAGAATGTTCCTCCATTCTCTCTTCAAGCTGAAAGAATAAGAGAGAGGACACAAAACCTCTCATGAAGTTCCCCAATTGGAGACAGAGAGATGAGGAGAGGATGCTCTTTGATCCTCTCACTTCTAGAACGATGCACAAAAATGGATTACTTTATTTGGATCATGCCAAATTCCACAACACTAGGTTTCCTAACTACAAAACTTTTCCAATCCCCATTTCAAACCATCTCCTAACCCCAAAAGTCCAGCCACTCAAGAGTTGATATACTAATCACAGTTAGATGCTATTGGCGTTTGCTAGTTGAGAATAAACATGTATTCTACTTGATCATATATGAAGATCCAGTACAATGAGGCAAAAATCATTTACAGAATTTGTTACACAAACAACCATGCTGCACAATGTCCATTCAAATTCAGTGCACCTGGAATGTCTAAGTGACAGGTCACATCAGATTCTGTATTTTGCTTTTCTCTCTTGATTTTAGTCATGGGTACGTACATATAGAGAAAAAGAAAAAGAATCTATTAACCTTTGCCACAAGATAGAAGTTTAGAAGAGAATGAAAAGATCTCGCCATTCATTGTTGTTATGCAATATCAACATAAATGGAATTTTCCATGGTTGTGTGTACATATTCACCTGGTTTAGATCTGTTGGTGCTCTATTACTAGTGGCAACGAGAATAGTCCCAGTGCTTAGCAATCTGCCCATAATTCCAGATAAGGCCACAATAGCGAACACATCAACTGTCTGTTGGAAACAAAATGCTGCATATTTAACGTGGATAGTAAAAATTGAACTTGGCATACAACTTGATTCAAGTCTATGTCAGTAGTATTAAGTTACAACTAATATTGGTTTATTTAAATGAACGTAGAAAGTTAGACATAAAAGCTCCAAATGCACATGCCAAATTTCCTTTATAACCAAGTTGTTTACCTGTACTTCATCAAAGCAGAGAATACTTGCCCCTCCTTGACCAGCTTCCCTGTCTACAAGGAATTTGTCTGCTACAGCTGGAAGAATATTTTGCAGTTCTGAGTCCTTTTTATATCTTTCTTCAGAATCTAACCATTCTTTTACTCCAGCATCAAAGGGAAGATTCCGAATCCAACTGGAAACACCAGACCACACTGAACCTTCTTCTTGCTTTTTCCAAACCTTGTGCATATGTTGATGGATTTCAAGCATGGCCTACAAACAGGGATCTTAAATTGACAATAATGCAACTACGAGGTTACATAGAACTAAGAGTGCAACTGCTAAACTTAAAATATCCACTTGAAATTCTGGCTTGGAACTAAATTGCAATGTCTTAGACTTTTACTTGCAAAGAATATCTTGAAGCTCCATTACAATGAAGTTTAGATCTTGTGCATGGAGACTTTAGTGGCATGATTAGGAACTTCTATTTATTTTACTACTCTTCTTGAGCTTTGTGAGCCACATATAGGACTCATTGCATCAAGCATTATCAGAGCTAGGATCTATATATCTTCTTAAAATGTTCAGTCAACCGCCATTTTGGTGTCCATACTGCTGAGGGGTGGATCATGCTCATGGACCAGGTTGGTTCATGGAATTATGAACGTCTTAAGTTTAATTGACAGTCTTCTCAAATGCATTTGCTATATTTCCTCACTAACTTTGAGGGTTTTACTTCTTTTATTCCATCACCCAAGGATAACAAAGTTGTTTTATTCCCTGCAAGCTCAACTCTGTCAACATTCTTGTCTGCCCTAAATCTCTCGAGAGTATTGTTAGTTAGATACTTAAGTGCCAAATTGATAGTTCGCAATGTAAAAACCAATGTAACCAAAACTCTTCAAATCAATTGGAAGAATTATGAAAAAGATACTGAAGGGCAGGATATGTGACATTATGAAATTCCATTCGATTATGAGTAGTTTCAAAACGTTGGTTTATACTAACTTCACTAGTTTTGCAAGAAAACTGAAGCATGAGAGTTTCTGAAAAATATGTATATTCCAAAAAATGTGGCTGATACAATGTTTTTGAAGGACAAATTTAGGATATTGAAACAAAGAAATAGGAGTATATGAGAATACCACGATGATTATATTTTAGAGTCAATTGAATCAGCTTCAACCCCAATCTTTGTTGAAAATTCAGGACCTTGAGTTGAGAGAAAACAACTAAATGAGAACTTACAGTAGCAATTCGTTGGGATACTTCAACCAGTTCTGCACCAGTAGGACTTACAGTTACATCTCGAAGATACTAGAAAAAGTGTTGACCCCATTGATAGAGTAGAAAACAAGACCCAAGATCTTGGAAGCAAGTACGTATTTGACACCGTGTTAACCATTTGTAGACCCAGAGCAGGAATGGAGAGACACCTTCCTTCACCTTAAGAACAAGAACTACTAAGCCTTTTCGAGGTCGGCTACATGGATTCTTTATTTCCACATAGATCATTCTTTACTGTTTCTTTTCAACACTTTGGTTCTTCTTTTGATCTTCTATATGTCAAAACTACCTTAAACGATATTCTCTCATTTTATCCTCTATTGTTGCCACATAATTTATTTATAATAACGTATTGAGTCTTTTTATTGTATGACCACTCATCTATCTCAACGTCTTCATTTATGTACACACATCTTTTATACATATGATTAACATCTTTTATACATATGATTAACTTATTTTATTCATGTTGATGATTAACTACCCAATACTCAAAACCATAAAACATAGTAATAATATTTAATTATTTACCTCTTAACTTTAATAGTCTCTTCTTATCACAAAGAATACTCGATGATCCTCTCCATTTTAACCAAGCATTAATTCTCTACGTGACATCTCCATCAATCACTCTTAAAAATTTACCCTAAAGCCCCCAAAGTGAAGCTAAGCCTAGCACTCCCAGCGCTAGTTGTAGTAACTAGGACAGATCGAGATGCAATCAACCGCCCTAACCGCACAGCCTCCAACATGCTGGTCAAATGCAGCAGCGTCTGATGCATGTCTCGGAGAGAGAGAGAGAGAGAGAGAGAGAGAGAGGGAAGCACTGTATCTGTTTACAGGGGTGGAAACAACAGAAGCCGAAAAATCCATAGAAATGAGGGGCTTTTATTGGATAATCTAAGGTAATGCCCTTCATTTTCCTTCATTTTACCATCAGCAACCATCGGTCAAAATTCGAGAGATAGATAAGGGATGGACTATTTGGGTCCACCGTCCGGCATCGCGAGTTCGAAATCGGGAGGAAAGAAGGGATTCAGGCGAATGTCAACTGGTTTCCATTTTTCTCTCTTTTATTCATGATTGTGTCCAATCGCTAGTCACCCGTGACAAGACTTTAGGGGCAAATGGCACAACCAGGAGTAAGGATTCTAGTCGACTTTGGCCGTGTTAGAAAATGGCCAGCAAAGCCGCCACATTTTGCAGAGAAATGGAGGAGGACTGAGTCAGGTTTAGGGCAGTTTCATGTTGGGTCGGACACAACCGTGCCACGACATTCGGGTCTGGATTCTAAAGGATGGTTCAGTTCAAAGTTTAGTTGTTATATTAATCCAGATTTCTTAGATGGGTCTAGACAGAAACAAAAAAACAAAATGTATCTAGATAGGGTTTTTAGGCCGTCTCAGATCCAGTTTCTAAAGGACTGTTTTTATGTGGTTTGAAAACGGATTCATGGTAGAATGGACTTTAATGGTCAGATGGTTTTTAAGCAAGAAATAAAGTTTATTTAGATTAGAATAAATGGATGTACGGTCTTTACCTAGGATCCAGTTAGCCTAATTTGTTCGGCTTGGAGCCGTATGGACTTTGATTGCATACCGTTTGAACCTTTGGTTTTGTTATTGAATAGTCTATAATCTAATTACAGTTTTATGTTTATTTGGGTATGAACCCTATATGTGTGTCACTAGAGACTTTTATCCTGTCGACCCAAGGGTGTCTTATGGTCCTATATAGAGGGTAGGAACCATACAACTGGTCAGAAGGAGTGTTGGGGCCTTCCATGGTAATAGTGGTGACATCGGAACTAAAATGCAGTATTTGTGAGTGTAGTTAGTTATGCATCTCATGTTTATGATATCGACATTTAATTTAAACTCTACGTTAGTTAGTTTTATGTATATACAGCAACAACTACGTATTTTCCCTTTTCTCACACTAGAAGGGATTGGCTATATGGATTCTTTGTTTTCATAGAGCTCTATCATGTGTCATTATAGCAATTAACTCAATATAAACTATATCATTCTTTATTATTTATTTCCACACTTTTGTGGTAGCCTTCTTTATCTTTTAACATTTTTACAATCTAGTTTTTCGTATCTTCTTACGAGAGTGTCATCTAATCGCCTTTCTACATGATCAAACCATCTTAAACGATTCTCTCTCATTTATTCTCTATTGGTGTTACTCCCAATTTATTTATAATAACCTCATTATGTATACAATCTTTTCTTGTGTAACCACTCATCTATCTCAACATCTTTATTTTTGCTACGAACATCTTTTGTATATATTGATGATTATCTGCTCAACACTCATAACCATAAAATATAGTAGGTCTAATTGATGCTTTATAATACTTACCTTTCAACTTTAATAGTATCTTATGATCACATAGAATACATGATGTCCCTCTCCAATTTAACCAACTAACATTAATTTTATGCGTAAGATATCCACCAATGTTTTCTATCACTCATCCTAAGTATTTAAAATGTTTCTTGTGAGGGATGCAATGTGTATCAATCTTAATTTTTATATCCTCTAAAATACTAAAATGATTAAATTTACATTCATATGTTATGTCTTTGTTCTACTAAGTCAAAACCTTTACTTTCTTATGTTTATCTCAATAGTTCCAATTTCCTATTAACTTTTTCCTTAAACTCATTTATTGACACAATATCATCTTCAAATAACATATACCAAGATACTTCATCTTAGAATATGTTTTGTTAACTCATCAATGACCAATATAAATAAATATGGACTTAAAATTGATCCCCGATGTAACCCAAAGTTTGTCATTCTTTAACAAGTTCTCACACATTTTTTTGTACCATCGTACATGGCTCGTATAAGATTTTTGTATGTCAATGGGATACCTTTCTTTTTTAAAGTTCTCCAAAGAACATCTCTTGGCACCTTATTGTAAGTTTTTTCTAGATCAATAAATATCATGTGAAAGTTCTTTTTTGCTCTAAAATATTTCATAAGGCATCTCAATAAGTGAATCACTTCAATAATAGATATGTCGGTCATGAATCCAAATGGTTCTCTATTGTACTTGATATGTGTCTTAACGTTCAATAAATTTTTTCCATAATTTCATAGTATTGTTATACCTCGATAATTCACACAATTCTGAATGTCTTCATTGTTTGTATATATGGGTATAAGTATACTCGCTCTCCATTCCTCAAATATTTTTTAGGTTCTCTATATTTCATTAAATAATCTTCTTAGTTAAGTGAACCCATCTCTCCTAGAATTTTCCATACTTCCATAGGAATATTGTCTGATCCTACAGATTTACCAACCTTAATATATTTAAGAGCCTTTTTGCCTTCATTCTTTTGAATATGCCGATAGAAAGTATGGTTTATATATTTTTCTTATTTGGCTACCTCTCATAAGCTAGTATTTTCATTAAAAAGCTTATATCTTTATTTTTATTTTTTTGCCTATTTTTTATATCATCATTTGCCATTAGAATCAGCTCATCCTCATATTTGATGCATCTAACAAAAATAAACTAATAATAACATTAGTTTTATGTATATATCATGTATAGAATGTGTGTTTTTAGTGTGCCTTTGACTACACGGAGAACATATCCACCAACAGAGCACATATTATTGGTGCTCACCCTTATTATTATTATTATTATTATTATCTTCCTAGCTAATATCGCAGATGAGCCCAGTTATGAAGATATAGATTTGAGTGAGTAGTGCTAGTGTGTTCATGAAAGGTAGATTGGGGTTATTGTATTTTAAATTGTCCCCTTTTGTATTCGAGATGCAATGATTGTCTAACGGACCCCACTGTACATTCATCCATGTGAAATATTTGAATTCCAGTGATGGGCAGTTTTGTCTTTAATTAAACCAAAGTGCATTGACCACCTAGTGGGCCCCAGAACTTGGGGCGTGACAGTGGAGCCAATAAAGAAAGTGATAACTCAAACAAGAGTGAAATCACACAATTGGTAAAAGCATTCCAAAAATCTACCTCAAGAAATCGAATGAGATTCTGGCCAGCCATCTCAAGTTTTCAAACGCCACCATCAGGCAATTGGTTTGACTGATTGAATTTTGTGAAGATATCTGGCTCTAAATTGCTAAAATATACAATGTTTTTCATAAGAATTACAGGGCCATGTGCATGGATGCCTCTAACAAGGTGCCATACCCATGTTGGACAAACCAAAACCTGTACCCCATGCTCAACTCAGCATTAACAATTTGTTAAAACTTTTTAACTAAAAGTTTCAACTTAAAGAGAGTTTAGTACTACGTCAAACAATATAAGTAACTCATGAAAACTGACTTCTCTTTTACTTTACGAGTTGTACAGAGATGATAAGATGTTTATTGGAAGTGACAAAAGTGACTTGAAACATTAAACACGATCTTTCTAAACAGTTTGAGATGTCTGATATCATTCATCTTGCACGAGCTGATGACAAAATGTTTGACATGAATTATTTTAGATAATCTTTTTGGCAATAAAAATAACCTATTTAATGGGTGGGGGTTCCTATCACAAAGTTGCTTGTGGCATTGTTCCCATATCAAGTGACGTATACTCCAAGGGTTGCATGAAAATGAAAAAAATCCAACAGGCCATAAAGTCCTACCATTTATCAACTGATTTGAGCTGTTACCTACTTGATCATCATTCACTACACATATCCTATGCGGTTAATGTTGCCAGCCAGTTATTGACATCCATCTACTTCAATCCATAGGCTTTCTGTCTTCCACATCATTAGATGCATTAGTAGTGCTGTTAATGGACGTTTAACTGTTTAGAAAGATAAAGCACCTTGATGTATGTTGTTGGCGCATAACATTGTGCTAGTGGATGAGTCTAAGGAAAAAATTAATAGGAAATTGAAACTATAGAGAAAACATTAGAAAGTAAAGGTTTTCGGCTTAGTAGAACAAAAACATAATATATGGAATGAGGTTTAATCATTTGGTTATTTCATATTGACACACTTTATTCCTTATAAGGAAAGTTTTAAATACCTAGGGTCAGTTTTCCACATCGATAGAAAAAATGATAGAGATGTTATGCATAGAATTAATGCAGGTGAATTAAAATTTAGAGGAACATCATCTATTTTATATGACAAGAAGATACCATTAAAGTTAAAGATAAATATCATAGAACATCAATTAAACCAATTATGCATTATGGTTCTGATTGTTGAGCAGTTATCAACATATACAAAAGATGGTTATGGCCGAAATGAAGATGCTGAGATGGATGCATGGTCATATAAGGAAAGACCATATACATAATGACGTTACAAACAACAACCAAGCCTTTTCCCATACTAGACGGGGTCGGCTAATATACATAATGAGGTTATTGGAAACAAATTAGGAGTGGTACCAATAGATAACAAAATGAGGAAAAATCATTTAAGATGGTTTAGACACGTAGACAGATGACCAAAGGAAGCTTCGATAAAAAGGTATGAGAAACTAGATTATGAAAATATTCAAAAAGAAAGAAGAAACCCACAAAAGTATTGAAAGGAAATAATAAAGAATGATCTAGGTTATGTTGAGTTGACTGTTAGTATGGCACAAGGTCCAGCTCTGTGGAAACAAAGAATCCATGTAGACGACCCCATTTAGTATGAGAAAAGGCTTAGTTGTTGTTGTTGTAGTGTTGTTAATAACTTAATAGTGTCCTCTTCATTCATCCTCTTTAGAGTTAAATAGCTTATGCTAAAGTTCATTGGAAAACAGATCCTGACATTTGGATGTCACGGAATTTTAGTTCTTGGTACATAATTGGAGGATTCATTGATTTCATGAAAGTGCAAAATTAGTGCCTGCTAGGCTTACATAGCATTCATGGTGCAAGATAATCAACAACCTATCATGTTCTATGGGTTCTCTTTGCTATCCAAAAACATGAATCCAGATTTCAAAGTCCAGAACTTTTGAACTTCAGCATGTGCTTCTGTATGGTTGCATCTATATGCTTAAATTGGGTTAGTGCATGCAGCATAGACCAGAAATGGATCAAAACTAACATTGAGTACTCAAAGAAAAATGTGCCCTAGTTGAAAAAACGGTGAATTTAACATATTAGTATTCTTCTTTAGGCATCAAGTCCTAAAATATGAGAGGAAAGCAGAAGATAAAAGACCTCTGCCTCAGCAAATTGAAAGCTGGGAATTTGATCAGGATTGGATCAGACTTGGTTTCTACCCACACCGTACACATACCCATGCCTGAGTCAGTGTCAGGTACATTTAATAGGGACATCTACAAGTTAAATGTAAAAGAAAAGCTTTTATTAAACAATAAAACAACAAAAATTACCTCATGGAAGTGAAATCTTCTTCGATGTTCAACAATGCCATTGGTGGCATTGTAAAACATGTCCATTAGCATTGTTTTCCCTGAATCATTCAGAAGAAGTCCCTGTAAGCGTAAGTTTACAAAATCTCAGAACTTTGCTTCTGACTTTTAAAAACGAATAGTGCATATAGTTTGTTTTCATCTTCAGATAGGCCATTTTATAATTAGCTCTTCGTGGATAATAAACACATCCGAACACATTTAATAGTTTAAAGCTTTACAACACAAAAAAAGGAGGTGAAATAGAGTGATCCGCATCTTTGTATAAAAGATGCTCGATTTTTCTCAACATTGTAGAGCTCAATTACCAGTTCCAACATTTCCATAAATATATACACCCTTTGGAGCAGGAGGTGCAATAGGACGACTGCCAACCAGTGAATCTAATTTTTTTTCTCGGTTGAGATAGGAGACCCTTCTTCCTGCTCCTGCCTCTACGTTTCCACTTCTCCTGTTGCAAAAGGTGAAAACAGGCATTCATCAAGGCCCTCTGATCTGTTAAGTAGCTTCAGGTTATGCCTTTTATGCAGAATTTGTTAGTTAGATTGATAGATAAGCAAGCGTAAAAGCATACACAATCGGCATGTACTGTAATGAAAGGAAGTATGGGTTTCTATTTGTAGTCTTACTGATTTGAACACTTGAAAGTCGAACAAGCTTCAAAGTTCATAGAACAAGGTCATGCTTCTTGCTACATTCAATAGGGTTGAGTTATAATGGTTATAGAGAAATTGAAAAGTATATTAAGTAGTTTGGTGTTTCAACCCATGCCAGCATTACTACTTGGATGCTATTGTCAAAAGTATTGCATGCACACCTTTGTGCACATATAACAAAATTAACTATGCTGTCCAATTCCCAAAAGAATAAAAAGGAAAGAAACTAACCATCGTTTCTGGAAGTTAGGACAAACATTTAGGCCTATTAAGTCATGTTATGTGTTTAACTTTTAGTTATATTCATTTTGTGTACTAGAAAATACACTTTGCATTTCATAGAAAATGCCTTAGAAGAATCTGCCAGTTAGTAGTTATATATGATTAAGAATATCAGAGACCTATATTTTGTGCTGGCAGAAACTTATTTACTGATGTAACAGCCTCTGCAGGTGAGATGAACAGGAAATTCCTGATTGATATCAAGACCAAAGTTTCTTCCAGAACAATGCCTGTCTGTTCAAAGTTTTTACTATGTGGCACATATTAATCTACTAAAATCTTTGCAAGTTGAATTTTCAAGAGAACAATACCAACCGTTGAATCCACTTGCTAATTGTTGCAGACCGGGTTCCCACAGAGCGCCCACGGAGTGGTTGGTGTTTAGCTTCAGCTTCTTGCATTAGCAGCTTCCGCCTTTCTTCATCTCTTTGCCTCTCCCAATTCGCCAATTCTGCCTAAAAAGTGTTACATCAAAGTGAACTTCTAATTGCTTGTTAAAGTATGTACACATGCTGCCGTAAAGTGCATACATGATACGCTTTCATGTCATTTTCATATTGTTCCAAGTTCCCAACTAACTCATCCAATTTTTCTGCTACTGACTCTTGATTAGAATCATGCTGTAACTTCCCCTCTTTCACCAATTTCCTGTAAAGGAACAGTGGACCTGCAGAAGTTTGAAACAAAAAGAACATGAGAGGAGAAATATTCTTCCATATATTAGCGTATGCACATCAACACAAACATATATATATATATATGATTTACAGAGAAAGCATCTGAATATTATATGCCAACAGAAGCTGGATATGTATAAGAATTTTTTCTTTCTGGTATGTTACAGGCAAGGAAGAGCTCTAGATCAATAAAGTACTCTATGGACATATAACTTCGATCAGAACATGAAGGACAGACTAACACCAAAATATTTGGACACTTGTTCTAGTTCATATAGCAAAAGCTATTTCCATCCTTAAAAAAAGTACACAAACCCAAGATACTGACTGTAAATGCATTATTGGGTACATGACATGTTTGGCACATGTATCCATTAATATCATACAAAAGTGAACTGAAAAAATGGCACAAGGGTTTTAGCATAGAGAAATCTATCAATACAAAGTATCACATGAAAAATCCTTTATAAAGAAACAACCTTGCATTAATAGTATTGATCTCTAACACGTTTTCAGATTGCTGGTACACATTTCCTTCTAAGGTCAAGTCCCTAAATAAATCTTGCAAGTTTGAGTGAACTCATCTGATTTCAGAAATGTCATTTACTAACATTAGAAAAGAACATATCTTCATAATTGTATGAATTATCGAGGTATCAAGTTAATTTGTCATACTATGAAATTATGAAAAAGAATTATCAAACGTAGGTTAAGACAAGTATCGAGTACAACAAAGAACCAATTCATATTCATGCCCGATAGATCTACTATTGAAGTGATTCACCTATTGAGACATCTTGTGAAATATTTTAGAGCAAAGAAAAGAACCTTCACATAATCTTTATTAATGTAGAAAAAGCTTACGATAAGGTGCCAAGAAATCTTCTTTGGAGAATTTTGAAGAAAAGAGGTATCCCATTGACATACATAAATCTTATAAGAGGCATGTACGATGGTGTAAAAACTTGTGTGAAGACTCATTAAGGAATGATAGACTCTTTTGAAGTTAATATTGGGTTACATTAGGAATCAACTTTAAGTCCATATTTATTTATATTGGTCATTGATGAGTTAACAAAACATATTCAAGATGAAGTACCTTGGTCCTTGGTGTATGTTATTTGCAGATGATATTGTATCAATGGATGAGTCTAAGGAAAAGGTTAATAAGAAATTGAAATTATGAAGAAAAAAACATAAGAAAGTAAAGGCTTCGACTTAGTAGAACAAAGACAAAATATATGGAATATAAGTTTGATCATTTGGGTACTTCAGAGGACATAGAAATTAAGATTGACACGCATTGCATCCCTCACAAGAAAAGTTTTAAATACCTAGAGTCAATTTTTCAGAGTGATAGGAAAATTTATGGAGATGTTACGAATAAAACTAATGCTGGTTGGTTAAAAGGAGAGGGCATCACGTATTCTATGTGATAAGAAGATACCATTAAAGTTGAATAGAGCAACAATTAAACATGTTATGTTTTATAGTTCTGATTGTTGGGCAGTTAATCATCAACATGTATAAAAGATGTCCATAGTAAAAATGAATATGTTAAGATGGATGAGTGGTTATAGAAGGAAAGACTATATACATAATAAGGTTATTAGAAAGAAATTAAGAGTATCACCAATAAAGGATAAAATGAGGAAAAATCATTTTAAGATGGTTTGGACATGTAGAAAGACAACCAAAGGACACTCATGTAAGAAGATATGAAAAACAAGAATGTGAAAATGTTAAAAAAGGAAGAGGACGACCACAAAAAGAAACAATAAAAAATGATCTAGATTATACTTAGTTAAATGCTAGCATGACAATAATAGGGCTATGTGGAAACAAAGAATCCATGTAGACGACCCCATCTAGTATGGGAAAAGGCTTAGTTGTTGTTGTTGTAGAAAAGGAACATATCCAGCAAGACAAGAAGGAGGCGTGACCACATAAATGAATATTATCGACAACAAACAACAAACACGTTTCAATACCTCCACCTTGTTCCAACTCAAAGGCAATGTCCACTGTTGAAGAATATGTTTATCTAGTGTCTTTGTGTTAGTTTTATGTTTCTAGGTATCATTGTACTCTCCCGAAACTGTAGGGTCATTTTGGTAATTTTCTGTACTAAGGATATTTTGGTCATTTTACGTTTTACAGCTCCTTATATAAGGGCTGATAAGTTGTATTAGGGTTTAAGAGTCTGTGAATAAGAAAGAGAGAGAAAGAGGGGGCGGCCTCCTCCTCCGATCTTAACATTTTATCTTCGTTTATGTTTGTGATTTTAATCTCCGTTGCGCATCCGCGTTTACAACATAGTATCAGAGCCAATTTGGATCGTTGGGAGTAGTAGCAAGTGGTGACAGATTTGCTATAACTCATGGAAGGGTCGACAACCACCAAAACTGGTGGTCTAAGTGGCAGTTGTATTTCTCCTGTAAAACACTTGTTGAAAAGTGGCTGAAAAAGTTTGTGTTGATGGTCAGAGGAGCATTTGAAAGTACTCGGTTGCTAATGATTTCTTAGAGTCTCTAGTAAGAAGAGATGGAAGAGAGTTGTGACACTTAGAAGAAGAAAAGAGTGCAGAGAACACTCTCTATGTTGTTGAAGGGATGCAGTTTGATCGTGGGTATATCTCTCCTTACGTTGTCATTGACAACGAGAAAATGTCTGTTGAGTATGAGAACTGTAAGTTGCCTCTCGTTGATAAGAAGATCACAAATGCAAGGGATTCGAATCATTTGATAAATGTATTGGAAGAAGCAATTAGGGGAGGCTATCCAATCTTAATTATCGTTGAAAATATAGAGCAAGAGGCTCTTGCAACTCTAATTGTCAATAAGCTTCCAGGAGCACTCAAGATAGCCGCTCTAAAAGCACCAGGATTCGGTGAAAGGAAAAGCCAGTACCTTGATGATATTGCTATTCTTACTGGTTGCCTTATTTAAAGTTTGAAATTTTGTATCGAAATGGATATCATCTCACATTGATGATGGAGATAAGGAGTTACAGAAGCCGGAATGAAAGTTCACCAGGTCAAACACAGTATTTTTTTGGATTCTTGATGAGACTGGAAGAGAATCATTACCAACGAATTTATGGCAGCAATGATGTGGAATACACCAAGAAAGTTATTGAACCGTGGAGGATCTTGGAAAGCTTAATTGGCAGAGAATTTAATGTGTTGTGAACAGGTATGACGGCTGCATGTACTGTACTATTCATATTCCCAACAAAGTGGGGCAAGACTTTATTGAGAACAAAGACGTTAGGCCTGGGAAAGTGGATTATTTAATTGTACATTGAGAGCATGCAAACTCGTAGATTTAGAAAGGGATTAAAGAGGCTTATTCAATTAGTTAATCGCATGGTTGCAATGAACATATGAGCTAAAGTTAACATGCGGTGCAGAGAAATTATTGAGCAGTGTGATTGCGTTTGTTGGATAAAGCTGTTGTGCATTCATCGTGAAGGTAAAAGCATTTATTACATATGGCTGCTCTGCATTCATCGTGAAGGTAAAGCATTTATTGCATATAGCAGATGAGCATTTATCGTGAAGATACAACATTGATTGCATATAGCTGCTGTGAACTGTTTTTATTTCCAAGAAAGCATGCACGACTACCTCCTTTATATGGCTGCATATGGCTGCTGTTCTTTTATTATGAAGGCTATGCATTTATATGGCTGCATAACTGAATTGTCTGTTTGTATTCCCAAGAAAGTGGAGCAAGACTTTGGAAAGGTCACAACCGAACATAGTTATTGAGCAGTTTGGTGGTTGCATAACTGATCATTAAAACTTACAGCCCCAGTCTGATTAATGATCATTAAAGCATACATGCTGCTCAATAAAGATGTCTAGATAGATTCAGAAAAATGTTCGTATTCCCAAGTTTCTCGCCTGAAACTGAAGATGTAAAGAAGGCACTTATTTTTTAGCTTCAGCCAAGCATTTTTTTCACTTTTCAAGGAATTGAGAAGCCCACGGCATTGTGGAAGCCCAAGAAAATCAAGAAACCCAACTACAAGGGCAAGTGGAAGCATCCAATGATTGACAACCCAGAATACAAGGATGATTCAGAGATCTATGTGTTTTCCTATTTGAGATACGTGGGACTCTAGTTGTGGCAGGTGAAAGCTGGATCCTTTTTTGACAATGTATTGATTACTGATGATCCTGACTATGTTGAGAAAATATTGGAAAAGGATGTAGATAATGGAATCATCGTCTGGGCTTCAGGCATGGCAGAGATATCTTCCAACTATTTTGAACCAACTTTATCGTCGAAATCTGAAATCAAGTTGGCTGTGATGACCTTGATGACATTTTTGGAGCGCAACTCACTGGGACAAAAAAAAAACTGAGACTGTTGCATCTCTTCTTGAAGCAACAATTTATCTGAAAGACATTAAGGATAATAATGATAAAAGTGATGTTGACATGGAGATGAAGATGAAGATGTAGAAGAAGATACTGACGCATAAGAGGATTCTGATGATGATAAAGTCGATGAAACAGAAGCAGAGTTTGTTTTTTGGAGAGATATGAACAAGAAACATTTGGGAACATTGATGTGGACCATGTTGTTCCTATTGATGAGGGTGATGTTGATGATCAAATCCAAGAAATTGAATTGGGTGAATTCGATAAAACTGATCAGCCAAAGGCTATAATATCCTTTATCCAGAGACTTACAATGTGTTGAGCGTTAAGTGATTTAATTTATCGTGCATAGAAATGATCACAAGATGCAGCAAGTTTCAAGAGAGAAGTTTGCCGGTATGACAAGTGTTTGATGAAGATGTTTACCTGCATGTCAAGTGTTCGCTGAAATGCACAAGAAGATATATTTATCTGCGCATCAAGTGTTTAAGAAAATGTTTAAGAGAGCTAGAAATTTTAAGAAAAGAGTACAGAAGATTGTATGTATTATAGAGGAGTAAGATTTGATGGATTGACATACTGATGAGTTAAGAAAGAAAGAGAGGTAGCCATGTGTGGGCATCGAAGTAGAGTTGTGGGCAGGTTGGATGGAATGTCTCCCATCTGTCAATTCTTGTGAAGTTTGCAGTCATGAGAGCTGCTAAAATGTGTGTTGCAGCCAAAGTAGCTGCTTTATTGTTGTGACAGCCAGGATGACTGCTTTGTTGATGTGACAACCAGAATGGCTGCTTTATTGTTGTGACAGCCAGGATGGCTGCTTTATTGATGTGACAGCCAGGATGGTTGCTTTATTGTTGTGACAGCCAGGATGGCTGCTTTGATGTTGTGACAGCCAGGATGGCTGCTTTGTTGATATGACAGCCAGGATGGCTGCTTTGATGATTGTGACAGCCAGGATGGCTGCTTTGATGATTGTGACAGCCAGGATGGCTGCTTTAATGTTGTGACAGCCAGGATGGCTGCTTTGTTATTATTACAGCCAAGAAGGCTAAGTTTATATTGCAGCCAGAGATGCTGCTTGAGATGATTAGCCAGGAAGGCTAAGTTTACATTGCAGCAAGAGATGCTGCTTGATATGATCAGCCAAGAAGGCTGAGTTGAAGATATTGCAGCCAAAGAAGCTGTTGAAGATTAAACCAGTGATAAAGACAGATGAAGAACATTGCAAGCAGATATGAAGATTGTTTGGCAAGTTTGGAGTTCGAAGTATCTCACTCTCAACTTGAGGGGGGGTGTTGAAGAATATGTTTATCTAGTGTCTTTGTGTTAGTTGTATGTTTCTAGGTATTATTGTACTCGCCCGAAATTGTAGGGGTATTTTGGTAATTTTATGTACTAGGGGTATTTTGGTCATTTTATGTTTTACAGCTCCTTATATAAGGGCTGATAAGTTGTATTAGGGTTTAAGAGTCTGTGAATAAGAAAGAGAGAGAAAGAGGGGGGCGGCCTACATTGGAGGTCCGCCCCCTCCTCCGATCTCAACATTTTCTCTTCGTTTATGTTTGTGATTTTAATCTCCGCTGCGCATCCACGTTTACAATATCCACAACATATAGCCCTTGAGTTCTAACATGCAAACCTCATCTTTTCTACAAGAGAAAGGCCACCATCAATAAAATATCAAAATTAAACCATCTAACAAAGTTCCAGTATGTATCAATCATTTTAACACACATATTCATCCTCATCCAAAATCAAACACACATCTGAGTTGTTTATTTGCTTTCTTTTCTTGTTATTGTGGTTATACAATCCCACAATTTCAAAACACGATTTCATAGTATGGCTCATTAACTTGATATCCTGATAATTCGCACAATTCTAAATGTCTCTCTTGTTCTTGTATATGGGTATAAGTGTACTCGCTCTCCATTCCTCGAACATCTTTTAGTTTCTCCATATTTCATTAAATAGTCTCATTAGCAAAGTGATTCCTGTCTCTCTTTGGATTTTCCAAACTTCTATAGGAATATTGTTTGGTCCTAAAGATTTACTACCCTTTATATGTTTAAGAGCTTCTTTGACTTCATTCTTTTGAATATGTTAATATAAAATATGGTTTACATACTTTTTTGATTTGGCTAACTCTCCTAAACTAATATCTTTATTTTCATTAAAAAACTTATAAAAATAGTTTTTCATTTATTTTTTATATCATCATTTGCCACTAGAATTTTCTCATCCTCGTCTTTGATGCATCTAACAAAATTAAGATCTTTAGTTTTCTTATCTCTAGCCCTAGCTATCCTAAAAATATCTCTTTCACCCTCTTTTGAGTTGAGCTTTTTATATAAATCCTTCCAAATTTTAGCTTTTGTTTCACTGATAGCCTTTTTTTATTCCTTCTTTGCTTTCTTATAAGCCTCTAAAGTTTCACTAGTTTTTTTAGCATAATATAATTTATAACATGCCCTCTTTGCCTTGATTTTATTTTGCACTACTTCACTACACCACCAAGCTTCTTTTTGTGCCTGTACACCTCTCTTAGATTCACCTAACACCTCTTTCGTCACTTTCCTAATATGTATAGCCATATTATTCTACATATCACAAGGTGTACCAACATAATTTCAAGCATCTCCTTGAAGGACTTTTTGTTTAAATATCTTCTTTCTCGCTTTTGAGGTTCCACCATTTAGTCTGAATAGCTCGATGCACTCTTTTCTTCTTTGTCAACTACCTATAAATCTATAACTAAAAGTCGATGTTGGGTGGTTAAGCTTTCTCCTAGAATTACCTTGAAATCTTTACAATACGAACGATCTTTTTTCCTTCAAACAAAATAATATAATATGCAAATAACATACAAGTTTTTGCACCATCGTACATGTCTCTTATAAGATTTATGTATGTCAATGGGATACCTCTCTTTTCCAAGGTTCTCCAAATAATATCTCTTGGTACCCTATTGTAAGCTTTTCTAGATCAATAAATATCATGTGAAAGTTCTTTTTTTGCTCTAAAATGTTCTATAAGACGTCTCAACAGGTGAATCGCTTCAATAGTAGATCTATCGGGTATGAATTTGAATTGGTTTTATGTTGTACTTGATATTTGTCTTAACCTACGTTCGATAATTCTTTCACATAATTTCATAGTATGGCTCATTAACTTGATACCTCAATAATTCAAACAATTTTGAATATCTCCCTTATCCTTATATATGGATATTGTATATGTAATGAGGCTATTAAAAACAAATTAGGAGTGGCACCAATAGGTGACAAAATGAGAAAAAATTGTTTAAGATGGTTTGGACACGTAGAAAGACGACCAAAGGAAGCTCAGTAAGAAGGTATGAGAAACTAGATTGTAAATATATTAAAAGAGGAAGAGAAAGACCACAAAAGTGTTAGAAGGAAACAATAAAGAATGATCTAGTTTATGTTGAGTTAACTGTTAGTGTGGCACGTGATCGAGGTCTATGAAAACAAAGAATCCATGTAGTCAACCCCATCTGGTATGGGGAAAGGCTTAGTTGTTGTTGTCTTTTTTGGAAGGAGGGGAAGGGATATTGGATATTGTTTCTATATCAAGAAAAAACTACCTTAACGACGTCAGGTGCCTGAGTTGTGCTACTAATATGGACCAAGATAAGCCAAAACTTGGCAGTCAACAGACCCATGTATGTTCCTAGGTAGTGGATTGTCTTGTGATCTAACACCCTTTTCACAAGTTGTTTGGGATATCTTTCCTTTCCATGAAGAGAATGATTTGGTCCTACATTAATAATACCCGTACCCCTAGATGAAGCACCCTCGGCTGACCTGTCAAAACTAAAAATGACAATATTCCTTTTTGTCCTTGTTCAACCACTTAGCTATCATCTCCACCTCAGTTCCACCATGACAATCCACTACCTAGTGTCATTGACCCTTCCAACATCAAAATCAACATATTGTGAAATCGACTATAGAACACAAATCTTCTTTCTTCTTGAAGGACTTTTGTTAGTCCATTGTTGAGAATGCAACTACACTTACATTGCATTATCAACGTGATGTGTTGTAAAAGGCATTATTTTACTGTGCAAAGCTTTGTTTCTTTTCATAGATTTTCCCATATCAGTTGCCCTTTGTCTCTTCCGCTTCCTCTTGCTTTTAGCCAACGTTTCTAGTAACCTGGTAAGGAACTTTGTCCTCATCACTTTACGGTGGATGAAATTCACGTAGAAGAGGAAGGGGGGGGAATACCTGGAGGTTTTGCCCTTGGGTGTGAAACCTATTGACTGTTGATTGGTTTTTCTGGACCCAACACAAATCTGATGGCTCTATTCAGAGGCACAAGCCTTGGTTGTTTCATAGAGATAATTGCAACAGTAAGAGCTAGACTATCAAGAGAGGTGTGCTTGATAGTTAAGCTTGTGATGTTGAGATGCCTTCTTGTTGAACTTGCCATTAAAATTGATGGCTCCACAATGTAGATGTTCACCATGCTTCTTTTTACATGGTCATCTTGATAAGATATATACAAGGTCAGCCCACCCAATTTTCCAAGTTAGGGAATCTTGTCTCAGCCAGTTACACAACTTCTTTTGTGGGCTTAACCCCTAGGAAATTGGTCTGTCAACTTCTCTTGAGCTGTCATCTGTCATGGGTTTGTTCCACCTCAATTTCATTATTCGTTGTTCACCTTTACAAACATCACACTGTTCATAGCTCTTTTGGTATGTATGGATTTCTTGCAGCAGGGAGTCACGAACATGTTATGTCCTCATTTAAATGTTACCTTCATCAGCATTTTCACGTGAAGGATTTGAAACCACTCATATTTGTTAGGGTATTGGGGTGGTTCAGTCCAAGGAAGGGAGTCATTTATGTAAATATGAAATAAAAATTCTTCACGAAAGTATGCCTTTGCTGCCTATCCTATGACACTCCCCATGGAATAACATCACACATGGCGCAATTAAAGGAGAGTTGCTTGATGATCCATAACGTAAATGCTGGTTCAGTGGACATTATATATATATATATATATATATATATATATATATATATATATATATATATATATCCACCAGTGGCAGTGACGTTCAATTTGTTCAATAGCTTATCCACTTTATTCATGCTACCCAAGAGCCTCATGTGTCACAGCTGAATGGATGGTCCAATATCCACACCCAAAAACAGCTAAATCAAGACCTTATGCTACAGTCTTCATCAGGAACCAGCCCCATCTCTTGGAAATCAGACAAACTGAGTACCATGTCTTGCTCGTCGGCTAAAGCTAATTACTGGCCATGGATAACATTCCTGTGTAATACCCTAGTTAGACCATATTTCATATTTTTGGTTTTATCTTTCCAAGTAGCTGTCATTTACTATAACGATCCAGAAAAACTTAAAATACAGTCGATCGCATTCAACGAACGGAGCAAGAATATTGAGTTAGATTTTCGTTTGGTCATTGAAAATTTGCTTTTGATCTCATCTCTACATGTTAGTATACAGGACCAATTTACCGATTTTTTTACCAAACCTCTCCCAAAATCACTTACTTTGGCTGGTCGGCAAAGTGGGAATTGGATATATCACTCATCAGTTCAAGGGAAGCGTTGATGCCCATATTCTTCCTCGTCCTCTGGGGATCACTATGATGAGTTTTGAACAAAGTAAAAACATTTCCCTTTTGCCAAACTAATTGGGGTCCGCTACATGGAATCTTGGTCGCCATTTAGCTCGATCCTGTGTCATACTAGTGATCGTTTCATTTAGAAGAGGCCTTCTCATGTCATCTTCATTTTATCTTCACTTGACGAGTTAAGAACCAATTGAAGTCAAGATAAAAACATTGATTACGAGAAATGACAATTGATGGAGTAGGAGATCGGCATACCGGGACGCCTGTCTTGCGATGATTCAGAACGTTGTGTGCAAAGGTGGGTAATCTTCACCATCTTCGATTCTTGGCTGCGAAAACGAAGCCCCAAAACGGAGCGGGAGACAAAAGATTTCATCATCTTCTCCTCCTGCCTGCTTCTTCCTCTCCTCCCCTGCAAGTTGCTGATGGCTCGTGATCAACGACCATCCCGGAATAACAATGATCACCGTTGGACTACGTGGCTTTGTTTTTAGGGTGGTTCGTGGCGACGCCTTATCGACCCACGTACACTTCCTCCCTTGTGAGTCGGGGGGAGCGAAGTGCTCGCCAGCTTCGGAGTTGGGTCGGCGATTTTCAGACTCCAAGTCTGGGTTTAGGCACCCTAGTCGAGCCCGGGTCAACCCGAAGCAACCCAACGAAAAATCGAAAAGGTTTCATCATACATGTAACATGATGACTCTTCAAGATATTTACCATGTATAAATAGATGAGTTCAGCCACTATTGGGCTATAAGATAAGATGTGTGTTATGGAATAATGTAAAAAACGAAGCATAAAGAATCAGTTATCAGTTATCTTGTTCAAGTTCTACTACTTTAAATAAGTTTAAGTTATCTCTATTATTTTTTTAACTCAGAGAAAATAATGAGAAATTGTTAGTCTGTCTAGAGTGTGGTTATGTTTGCACAAGATTAACCAAATGGTCTTCAATGTATCATATATTCATTAACAAAGTTCAATCCGATGATGGTGGATTAAAATTAAAGTATAAAATATCACATGCCTTCAAGATGCTTCATGTGACACTTTCTTTCTTTCTTTTTTTATTTTCCTTAAAGCAGGTAGTGACGAGATATCAAGAATGGGATGAATTGAGTTCAACGGCATCAAAATTCTCTCACTTGAAACCGGCTCCAACAATATTTAGCCTTATTTTCATCATTATAGTAATCTAACATAAAGCAAAAGGTAACACCACAATCTAATGAATCTAAAGCCTCATTGTTGCCGACAATATGGGTAATGTCACTCTATGGGTTCTTTCTAACACGAAGATCATGCTTGTTCATCCTAATACACGGCAGAGCACTCTAGTGCTGTTGCTGCTGGTGGGGAGTTCGACTCCCAAAAGGTGCATGTGTGGATGTTAGGCTTTGGCTTCTTCTTGTAACAAAAAAAAAGTTCATTGTTAGTCATGTCATAAATGCTATAACATCTGCAACACCTCTCTCAACCTAATTAGAGCCATTTGTAACAAGTAACAATTGAAACGCGTTAATATACTCCATCATTTTACAAGTACTCTCGCAAGGTACAGATCAAGCCTAACACAATAACGCATATTAATCATTCGATCCAAGATACATCATAGTGCTATGCTATTCTAATTTGTATATACATGGCAATCAATACAACTATAATAATTGGAGCTTGTAATTAAACACCAAAGGCAACTATCAACTCAAATATCCTTTATAAAGCTCCAATCTATCATTATCATGTAAAAGCCTACTCAAATACCCTAGTTTCTTGCTTAGTTCTTAAAAACACTGTCTTACATTAGAGTAAATAGCGTGGCTGATGATAGTAAAGAAAAATGGTTGCTTTTGGAATATATTTTTTTATCATAGCTTATGAAAATATATTCTTTTTTATTATGAGTATTGATTTCACAATGACATTTGACAACTCTTTTTGTTCTTCTCTCTCAGTTTTGCACCATTTGACTTGACACTCTGAAGATTTTATAACTTCATTATGAACTGCAAATTTTCTGTACAAATACCTGGGCCTCCTAGCTCATGCCTAACAAATTGAGTTTCCCAAACAATTTGTACACATGTAATCATCAATCATTGTGCCTATGATAAATACTAACCTATCTTCTCTATATGGAACTTTCGACAGGGTACTCCAGTTAGTGAGCGTGCCATTCCAGTTGCTATATTTGAGACCAATGAAGATATTAATCTTTAATATGTTTGAGTAATTTATCTTGAAATTTTGGTTATTGCATTTCTATGTGAGATTCATGAATAAATTGATTTTGACAACAAACTACTAAATTGGAAAAACAACAATGTGTTGCTTTAAGGAAGGTTTTTAGAACCTTATGGCTCACCAAAAATTTAGAAAATTCTTGAGTCTACTATTGTGTATAGAAAAACACAAGTGCTTTGTGGATGTGAAATATAAGTGTGTCGCACTTCAAAAAGATTCATCGTCCACCACTGTATATTCTATTTACCTCAAACAACATTTTCATTATCCTAACTAATCTATGCTCTCATGCCACTTGTCACACCCCTGTAAGCCTATGTGTGCTCAACCCCATGTTTACCTATCTAGCTTGCCACCTCGACTTGAGGTGTAAGATACTAATAATTCTCCAAATATAAACAAATTTTTTTTGTTCTATATATCTCATTATAATGCAAATAAATAACACATCAACCCTATATAATATAAAATTCCATATTACAACAACAATCCATATTATTTGCATGTCATAATCATCTTCTCTATGTGCATCGCTTTTGCTCGATAAGTCAATCCAATTCATCCCGATCTAGACCTCAACTTGCAATGCTAGTAAAATAAAAATAATGATAATAATAATAATAATTAAATAAGGGATGTATACACCAAAGTGTGTTCATAGGTAAACCCCTCTAATAGGGTTATATACTAGAAACATGCAAATTTAAAATATTAATGCATCATATTTATCAAAGTCAGTAAATACAACAACAGTTTATAATCTAGTAAGCTACACATGCATGCACCTACATTTTATTATTTAGTTCCAACATTAAGACCCGTACCGCATTTCACCATGCCAGGCCACAAGAGGTATCCGGTCCTTCTTCATGGACCTTGACTGACAACACTACCAAATCCACAACAAGAAGCCTAACTTGGAACGTAAAGGGCTCTCTGAAGACCTTATACACAACCAACAACCACACCTTTACGGCCGTATTTTCGGACAGTTAGATTCAATTATCTTTCCTACACATTCTCATTCTTAGACAAATCATACGTATCAAATTCAAACCACCATACTGGTGCCTCAACATGTAACAAGATTTAATCAAATCATATAAACATGCAACCCTAGGTTCACGCTATCCTGGTGGTATGGGTCCCTACTGGATGCATACTGACCTGACCCACTTGGGTGAACCAGGTCCTTCCGTCTTAGTGAGATGAACCATCTGATACGACTCGACTTGGTCCGATGAATCAGCCTGGGCTAGTCGGCGGAACACCTAAAGCGCAACCACTTTGGGTGGTGATTGCAGCTGTTTTCGACTAGAGCTACGACGGAAACTGGTCCCACACGAACCACCCCACAACGCTCTTTCCTTTACCCACATGAATCGACGTCGGCGGCTTTCGGGGGAGCTGAAAAACAAAGAAAATTGCTTGAAAACGGAAATGCCATCAGAAAATTCCATGAATCTCGATGTTTTCAGTCATGATGGCTGTCGATCATAATAACAAACAGCTGATCTCTCCATGCCCTCCGAATCTACACTTATTGTGCTGCCGGTGGCTCGCGTTTTCACCAGAGAAAACCTATGAAGACCACCTTAAAAACTATGGATTCAACGTCTTTTGGCACCATCTCCGACCACCAAGGTACCGCTCGATGGGGGAAGTTCTGCGTGCATCTTCCACACCGGCACGGGAATGGGGTGATTCATGAAGGAAATGCCATCGAGGGTTTTGGCAGTTTCTATTATCGGTTTCTACTGACAATCCTGATTTTCTTCCTGGTTTCGAGTCGGGGGAAGTTCCGCGTGCATCTTCCACACCGGCAAGAGAATGCGGTGATTCATGAAGGAAATGCCATCGAGAGTTTTGGCAGTTTTTATTATCGGTTTCAACTGATAATCCTGATTTTCTTCCTGGTTTCGAGTCGGGGGAAGTTCTGCGTGCATCTTCCACACCGGCAAGGGAATTCGGTGATTCATGAAGGAAATGCCATCGAGGGTTTTGGCAGTTTCTATTATCGGTTTCAACTTTCAAACTTTCAACTGATAATCCTGAGTTTCTTCGTGGTTTGGAGTCTACGTTTTGCTTATATTGTAGATATAGTTGGCCACACACTTATCATGACTTACAAATCTTCATTATTTTATATTAACCATGGAGATTTGAATTTAAAAATATTTAAATTAAATTTTTACTGTTGACCATTGCGATCACGATAGAGAACTTGAAGTGATTTGAGACATGAATGAGTATATGCATTCACTAATTTTTCTCTTTTTCTCTCTGTTTCTATATGCTTCATCATTTAAAAGACAAAATTAATGTCTCTTTCCCTTCCTCTTGCACATGCAACAAGAAAGATTACCAATGACATGGCAGTGCACCTATTATGCAGGAGGTGAATTATATATCGTACATTCGCATATACATAGAATGATATATTTTTTCATTATTTGCTTCTACTCACAGTTTGTGATTTTCTTTTAGTTCCGTGCATTAACCCCACCCAGCAGTAACAACGCTATACCGCCCTGCCATTGAACTATTGCAGTGGGTGCGGGTAGTTTATTATGTTGACTACCTAACAAATGTCTCATAGCATTTCTATCATCATAATATTGGTTCTTAGCATTACCTAAAATTGTGAAGAGGTTCGCGAAGCTTTCGTAATTAGACAATTAAGATCTTAAGTAACTTAACATGCAGGAAACCAATCTAAGTTCTTGATATGAACCACTATGTACTTAGATTAATGAAGTTTATATAAGACTTATGATATGGTCTGATCTTGCCTTGCAAATGTATTAATTAATGATTACGAATAAAAAATCAATTCAAGTTATTTATATCTTTTCTGATTCCCCAACCCTTTTCTATCCTTTTTTTTTACCTCCATTATACAAGGTAAACCTCACGATTGAGTTTGGAAATCCCTCATAAATCGATCATGCGGCATTGCCTATGCCAACCACATCCAGTCAACTCACGTGAATTGGTTTGAGTTCATCGTGGCATCCAGGGCCGAACCAAAGCGAACCAGCCCATCAATACAAAGAGAAAAAAAGGAAAAAGTTGGGTAGAACCTGCTCTAGCTCACATCAAAACATTGAAAAATAGGAGCTTTGGCTTGTGCTTGAGACACTTGAACCGTGTGCACATCATTGATATTTTCTTCACAAATTAGTTATACTCGTTGCTTTAAGTACACTCGGAGTCTTTGTCTAGGGATTGAACATCCCATGACCAACAATAAAGTTAATGTTCGGCAAAGGGAAATCGCCCTTAAAACATCCTGATCATTGTGTTCAAAGTATTGAACAAAGGCTCCAAAATTCGTCGTTAGACTACTTTTTCACATTAAAGAAGGCTCCAAAATTCGTCGTTAGACTACTTTTTCACATTAAAGCAGCTCCACTGAGAGAATAACAAAATAAACATCTTTTTACATAAAAATAATAAAATAAGTATCTTAAATAATTGTTTAGAAATGAAAAACATTCTGATGGTATTGACAATATTTAAAATGACAATGGCACAATGACAACATTGACATGATTCTTATCGGCCTCAGTGTGTGACAGATAGTAGAGACGTGGCATTGACAAGAAACTTTCAATAGGTATTATAAATTCACAAATTTAACTATTTCAAGCACCTTTGTGGCAAACGAGAACTGATGGTTTGAAACCATCCATTCCAGTTTACCTGGAACTGGACATATCTACACATACAGAACCATTTTGCATGCACTTTTATGTTGAAGTTTCTAAGTGCGCCGAATGCAAAGGATTTCTTGAGTTGGATTAGTAACTAGAGATGGAGATGACACATTAGAATTCTCCTTTTCCTTTTTTCTTTAATTTGAAACTTGGTCTAGGCAGATCCCTTTTTGTTAGGTACCAAGCATAATTAAAAAAGAAGAAGAAAATATCAGAAATCATAGGAGCAATACCAATTAATTGTGAGTGAATTTAAAAAAAATAAAAGAATAACGATGAAGATGATCCACTCCTCCAAGAGGCATGACCAAGACGCCTTATGCTAGACATAAAGGGACTTCTTTCTAGTCCTAGTGAAATATCTGTGAAAGATGCAACTGTTCAGTTTTTTCAGCATTGGTCTTTCAACAGTTCATTAAGAGACTTCAACGTCTCATTAGGTGGCGTAAAGAGCCACAACACTTCTTCTAAGAGGTACAATACTGCTCAGTTGATGTAAACTAGATTTTTGAATATAACCAACTGAAAGGGTGCCTGTTCACTAGAATAGTGAATGTTGATTTCTCTGCCATTGAACAACCACATCTGTTCAGTGAAACAAAGACTATAAAAAGGGGTGTTTAGACAGCAAGAGGCATGAGATTAATCTCGGTTCATCGCCTAAACCTCCCCTATTAGACGTCTTCCTTCCTGTCTCATTTTCTGGAAGACTCTTTTAACTCTCTGTTTGTTCTCTTGAGCACGCACAAGAGTAACATACACCCATTCAATTTGAGAGCATATCTGTCTCATTTTCGGAAGTCGATTGTGTTCACGCAAGTCCAATCGGCTGTAGCTCCATTGTATCTCGAAGGAATTTCGTCAACATCTGCTTGTACCTAATCCTTTGTTTCCAGCGGTGGTGAAATCAGCCTAAGGGAAAGTGCTTGGTCACGCCTTGGAGTTCTTGTGCATATTCTTCATAATCTATTACCGTGGACAGAATCGTTGCATATTTCAGTCTCATCCAAATACAAACTTTTGCAAAATTTTCTGGAGACTTAGCCAACAAATTAAAGTCTTGAGTTGCTGCCGGTAGTGACTGTCCTCGTTACAACATCAAGAACAACCGATCTTAAGGTGGTGTTCATTATACATCACATAACAGAATTGGTGATGCTTTGTTGCTGCACTTGTTTGGAGAACAGGTTCTATATCAAAGTCTTTATTTCAAGCACTTTATGTTACGAAACGGACTCATCTAGAGTTCAACACGATATTTTTGCTGTCATGATTTTCTTTCAAGGAATATCGGAAGAGTGTGTACTCAACATTAATTTCCCCTCCAGGAGTATCACGGAGTATGACAGTAAGACAATAATACAACAGCACTAACTTATTCTTCTCTTCAAACAAGGGGTTTGAAGCACTTAAATTTTCTGGTATGTCTCGCTATAATACTGCATTCTTCTCAACTCGGAGCACTAAATGACATCTTTGTATTCATATTCACATGTCAAACCACCACTAAGGACCTTTTCACAAAAAAGCCTGCTTATATATATGTACAGAGAGAGAATGGAGAGAGAGAATGTGGCATATCCTAGTATACATTTAGATGATAGGATATCAAAAGAAATGTTCATCATCTAATTTTCAAGATGGATATTTGAGATTTGTCAAGAAGCAAAAGCTACACATGTGAGTCATATATACATGGGAAAGTCCATTATACCTTTTTACATTTTGAATTTGCATCTTATTCATCAATCTTTAAAATTGAATGGTTAAAATGTTCTCATATTCCATCTCTTCGTATATATATATATATATAAGAAAACTAGAATATACCAACCTCAGACATTTATATAGATCAAGCAGAGGGATTTGTGGCTCGTAGGAATGAATATAAGGTATATGAGCTTTTAAATCATTATATAGTTTGAAACAATATTTTAACAAATGGTATAAAAGTTTGATTATATGATATCATCTTTTAACTTCATTTCTAATGACTATAATAAGTGTATATACTCAAAGTAAGTCAATAATGTTTTCATCATTCTTTGCCTATACATCGATGATATATTGTTGTTTGGTTCATGTATGAGAATAGTAAATGATACTAAGTCCTTATATAGTAAGTTTAAGATGAAGAACATGGGCATAGGTGATTTTAAGGCTCAAAATCGCAAGGTCTACTAATGGTATAGTAATCTCAATCTCACTATATTGAGAAAGTAGACATATTAAGACCTCATATAATTCATCTAAGACTTTATATAAGAATGAAAGTGATATTCCTGTGTCTCAACTATGATATTTTCAGATTATCGGTAGTTTGATGTATCTAACCAATTGTACATGACCATATATTATATTTGTTGTGTGTAAGTTGAGTAGATACACTAGTTGCCCAGCTAAAACCCAGTGAAAATCTCTAGACAACGTACTTTGCTATGTAAAATGAACAATTTCCTTTGCATTATGATAAACATCATTTTATTCTTCAAGGATTTAGTAATGCTAGTTGGATAGTAAAGAACTCTGGTATTAATGAGGTCACTCAATATATGTTTCTTTTTGGTGGTGGTGCTGTCACTTGAAAATTTAAGAAACAGACTATTTTATATTGTTCTACCTTTAAGGCAGAACTATGTGCTTTGGATGAGATTGGATTGGAAGGGACTTATGTCCAGTTTACCTATGGTAAAGAAGTCACTTCGTGCAATTTCAATGCACTATGATAGCATGACTATAATTAAGTTTAAATTTTGTTGGATCCAAAGATAATACAATTGATCATTTTACTAAGGGTCTATCATTAGCTTTAGTTAAGAAATTCATATTGAGGATGAAACTGAAACCCACGATTTATTTACAAGCAGTGATAGCCAACTTATCTTATTGGAGATCCTATGAAAAAGGTTCAATGTGATAGTAACAAGTTATTTGGTGAATATGATAACACATTGTATTATGTGATACTTTTAGTATATGTATGTTTGTCTCCTCTAAACTCAAAGTGTCATAACTGCAAGTTTAGGAAGAGATTATTCTCTGAATAGGATCGAGTCGTAGGACCAGATGCTAACAATATATCCTTCAAAATGCCCAACTAAGTGATTGACATTGTGAGGCTACAATAAGAGAATTTGGTTGTTTCATGAAGTCAATCATAATATAGAATATAGATGCATGACTATTAATACATCACTCCTAAAGACACACCATAACCTTTTATTATGTTGTTAGCAATGTACACCTTCATACCCAAGGTTCAAGTAAAGATGTATGTTCACCCAGTTTGTAAGGGTAATATTGGCTAACTCAGGTAACAGTTCAAACAGAAAGATACCTTTACTGAAAGCATAATAATGATGGTTGGTTTAGGAGGATACTTTTACACTTAAAGACTTTGTGGGAGATTGTTAGATTAATATTAATTATGGTTAGGTTTATTAAACTTATATGTATTAATAATGTTTAATTTATGTTTATATCCCAAATATTCAATTGATGCATCATTGATATATGTGAAAGTCTTAAAGTGTAAAAAGTCATATATGAGGGATTTGCGTATATGATGATCAAGAGGAGATAAAATTTAGTCCCATATTGAATAATGAGACAAACTCACGTGTCCTTTTATATAGTTGGTAGCTCATGAACTTTAGTTCAAAGAGCATGGAAAGTACATGCTAGACTACACACGCGCGCTAAGTCAGGCTTGGGTTCGGGTTTGAGAATTGTCTTTAATCTATCTTTTTGCATGAAAATCTTTTGATTTAACGAGTGCTTGAATAGAAACGGTTACGGGAAAGAGAGGTATGTCGGTTGGATCGGATCCATGATTCGTTATCCACCACACACTCTATAAATACGTTATTAAGGCTCCCTAATCACTATATTGCAACAATTACTCTCTCTCCTCCCATCTCCGCTTTGCCTATGGTGTGACTACTCCCAACCGTCCTTCCCTCCAGTCATAGATGACTGAGGTGTGGTTGAGGTCGACTCAAAGAAAGGTACGTGTCTTTCGAGTTGTATGCATTTTATCTTGGAAGAAATGTGCATGTATCCGTACGTACTCATAGCGGGGCACTCATTTCTTTAAGGCTAGTTCGCAAGAGTGACTCGTACAGATAAGTTTTTCTGATCATTGCTTGTGTTTTTGCTTTTCGTATGGTTTGTTTTATGAGTTACTTTGGATCTGCGATTGTTGTCGATTGAGATATGCTTATATTTGTTGCATATTGGTTTGTTATGAGTTTTTGCCAATAAGAGATACTTGGGGACTGGTTTTGAAGTAGCTCATGTGTTGACAAAGTTGTTTCTCTCTAGTCCACTTTTTGCCAACAAGAGATACTTGGGGACTGGTTTAAAGTAGCTCATGCGTTTGACAAAGTTCTTTCTAGTCCACTTTTTGCCAACAAGAGGTACTTGGGGACTGGTTTAAAGTAGCTCATGCGTTTGACAAAGTTCTTTCTAGTCCACTTTTTGCCAACAAGAGATACTTGGGGACTGGTTTAAAGTAGCTCATGCGTTTGACAAAGTTCTTTCTAGTCCACTTTTTGCCAACAAGAGGTACTTGGGGACTGGTTTAAAGTAGCTCATGCGTTGACAAAGTTGGCTCTCTCTAGTCCACTTTTTGCCAACAAGAGATACTACTTGGGGACTGGTTTAAAGTAGCTCATGCGTTGACAAAGTTGGCTCTCTCTAGTCCACATCAAATCATCAAATTTGGATGCAAGGTCATACTCAATTTATATGTCATTGGTTACCTTCGACCTTTTTAGATTTAGTTTTGCAGTGTCCAGAAAGAAGAAAAGAAGATGGCGGTCGGGTTGTCTCCAAAAATAAAAGGTACCCATCTAAATTGGATGTGTTTTCTCAATGTTCGACTCGAAACTGATCCATTTACATATGAGTGAGACAATTTGAAGTGGTTTTTCAATATTCGACCCGAGTTCGATCCATTTACATGAGAGAGAGAGAGAGAGAGGGAGAGAGGTTGAAGAAGAGAACCTTGATGAAGGAGGTGAAGGAGCTGAACGAGAGGCCTTCACTCCCCCTCGCACAAAAAGAATTCGTTCCTTCGATTCCGCAAACACCAAGCTTCTTGGTCCTCTTCTACGTACCGATTATTCACTCAGAGAGAGAGAGAGACAGAGAGAGAGAGAGAGATGAGTCGCTACGATAGCCGAACGGGCGACCCTGCATCCTACCGCGACAGAAGAAGGTAAACCATCTTCCTCTTTCGCACCCATCTTCTTCTCCTTCTACGAAAAGATCATTTGCCCACTCTCTCTCTACCTACAGTGATGCTTTTGGCGGCGCTTCAGCCGGTCACGGAGCAGTGGGCGGCGGCGGCGGCGGCGGAAGCTACGATGGGAGTGGAGGAGGCCGGTGGAGGAGAGATGGGGCCACGGCATTGTCGAAGCAGGATTTAGATGGATTGCCTCCTTTCGAGAAGAACTTCTATATTGAGTCTCCGGAAGTTTCATCCATGTCCGAGGCAGAGGTCGAGGACTACCGGCGCCTTCGGGAGATTACGGTGGAGGGCCGTGACATTCCAAAGCCGGTGAAGAGTTTCCAGGACATTGGTTTCCCTGGTAATTAGATTTTTTAATGGATCGCGTCATCGCTTTATCATCGTTTGCGAGTGTAGTCTTGCATTCAGTCTCGATAATGTTGGCGAATTATGGTTGACACTGAATGTCGAGATTGTTCTTTTCATTTTGTAAAGATTTTATTGAGAATTTCTGAGACTTAATGCTAGACAGTGAGGCTGGTCCCTACACACCATGAATGAGAGCTTATCAAAGGGTAGTCGCTTGGAGAGTGAGAGCTTATCAAAGGGTAGACAAATTTGTTACTTTTTCATAAGTTTAACAAATACTACAGTAACCAGACTATCAATGGGCAAGTAAACAATAAGCAAAGATGCAATACTTAGTCCTTGATGGCAACACTCTAAAGGTTGCTTTTCCAGCTAAAAAGAAGGCCTTGTTTTATTGCCATACAAGAAAGCCAAGTAATATAGGCCTCTGCTACTGTGTCTCTGAAGTAGCACCTTATGAATTACCTGATTCTTCAGGCAGCAAAATTCAATGAAGATATTATTTTCTTTAGTTTGGGAATATCTAGAGTATTATTCCTTCTTGATGTAATTTCTGCATCTTCTCGGTACCTTTTCTGAGTCTTGCCTTATTTATCAAAAAATAATATTTTTTTAGTGAATGTTTGCCTGTTTTTAGTGCTAGGAACCCTGAGTGGTTAAGCACAGCTTGCATGTGAAGGAAAAAACCACAAGCCTGTTCTCAAGACAATTCTCGCATGAATATATATGGATTTAAGGATAAAAAGTAGCATCTTGTTTTAAAATCAGCAGCATCTAGTTTATATTATCTCCAAGAAACCACCCTTCAAGAGGTTAGAAAAATCCAAAATATTTTAAGGCTAGGACTCTTATGCCTAGGCCTAGGGGTCCTTACTCCTTAGTGAGAATTAATTTGAGCTTGAGGCTGCATTGGGATAACCCCTCAAAGAGAAGGTCCTGAACATCTTTTATTTGAAATTCTCGGCCAAAACAGAAAGAGGCAGCCATGCTTTTTCTTTTTTGAGAACCTCTACCATTTTTAAGGTCAAAGTTGTGTGTCCTTCATTTTCGTTCTCAGTGTAAGAAGATACTATATTCATTTTTTGCATGCTGGTTATAGTCAACAATCAAAGTCCAATGCGTTGGTTTGCCTGAATAGGATTAGCAGCAGTGGACCACTCTGGGAATGGTTAGCAAGGACTACTAGTTGAAAGACATGCCTTAGTTTTCCAGACAATTGATAGGCACCTATAGGAAAGTTGCAACTTCATAACTTGTTGCAAAGTTCTTGAAAATTGAACCAGCCACGTTAGAGTAATCCGCCCACTAGTGCATGGTGAGATTAGAAGCTTACTATAAGATGTTGATGTATGAGTTGTTGGGGTGCAGCTAGTGTAGTGCAGCGATTAAGATATCATGGAGATCGTTCAAATGAACAATATACAGTCAGGTTTCAATAGTGATCTTCGAGGTAGGATATGCATCCTCTTAAGGACATGCATGATAAACATGTTTTCAACAGTTTTGATGTTAATGACATGTTGAAAGAAATGAATCTGGCCTTATGGAATTATTTATCAAAAAATAGGAACTTTTACTTGGAAGATATTAAAGTTGGGACTGTAACAGCATAATTCTAGCTTTTGGATCAGCATCATCCTAGTTCTTTAAGGGCTCTCAACAATCCATTGGTCAAGTTGATATCCATTGCATGAGCATATAGTCTCCAACAGGGAGATTCAGCCAACTCAAGAGCTGCTGATCCAGTTTCAAGCCTAAATTATTGGGATTGATGTGAGTAGAAACCGTTAACTATTGATATGGAGTGGGCTTGGAGTCATCACTCATCAGGGGAACGCATGAACTTGTGAGTAACGATATGTGTTTTAATTGGGTGTCCTTTAGACTGATAGTTGTTACACTTAAGCTTAATAAATGGAAGATCTTGATTATTGCTTGTACAGTCAAGATGAGATCGACATGTTTTAAGGTTTAGATGTGTAGAGAGAGAGGCAGTAAGTGGAGATTCAGTGATAAGGCATGCAAAATTAGAGGGTGAATATTCAAAGGAGCCAGAGAAAGGCCTTATGTTGGAAGAAACCAATATAAGATTATCTTGCTTAGTTGCTTTCTTGAATTTAAATGGTAAGGAAGAAACTCCGCCCATGTAAGGAATCACCCTTTCATGGCCGGTCCCAAGCCCGGAAAAAGAAGGAGGGTTGTGTTAGGCTTCCGACAGCCAGCGTAAAACTTTGTCCGACTTAACATGGATTCTACGAAAAAAAAAAAAAATCCATGTAGCTGACCCCATCTAGTATGGGAAAAGGCTTAGTTGTAGTAGTAGTAGTAGTAAATGGTAATGTGACAGAAGATGGAGCTCTATGGCAACTAAAATTCATGTATCAGGCTCCACTTTGTGTGCGGTAAGGCTCCTCTGTGGTTTTGGTACCTGACTCAGATCTCGGTATGGCTATCGGCAGAAGTTGCATTGGAGGTTGCACCATGAAGCTTGTATATACATTACTGGGTTGCTCTGTACAGTGAAATGTTGTCAAGGAAAGTGAACCAGACAAGCACACGCAGAAGCAGAGAGTAAGATGCATGTTTAGGCCAATTAAGAACCTAATCCATGACCTCCAACTTCCTATCTCCTGGATATTTTATATCCAGGTTTACAAATTAAATAACTTAATTACTCATAAATGCTCTGCATTTAGGGTGAGAGTCTTGTTTGTGTCATAAATCAACTCTTCAAGTCTTTGATAGAGTAAATTAAGGTGATAATAAAAGTTGATGTATACAACAAACGTTTGGAGGTGTACTAGAGTAAGAATTTATTGGAAAGTGCTACCGAAAAATCTCAGGAAAGTACAAAAGTCAGTCCAACAAGAGTAAGAAGAGAGTTGGCTTACCTCATGAGGTATGTTTTTAATGTAGGAAGCAGTGTTGTTAGCGTATCATAATGCATATCTTTTTTTCGATGATAAGATATGGCCTTATCGTATTGTAATTTTTTAAAAAATTACTTTTAAAATCAAGAAAAATTCTAAATAATAAGATCCTATAACTCCAAACATTAAAACCTACGTTTTCAAAGAAGTTCTTTAATGGAAAACATTGATCATCTAAGTAGGATTGTCAAATATAACAAATAATTTCATGAATCATCACAAACTCATGATATTACAAAAAGGCATTGGTATACCAAACAAGCTTTATGGCTAAGCTCAAACCCGAGTTTTAAGGACAAATTCGAACCCAAACAAGCTTTAAGGCTAAGCTCAAACTATCCAAATCAATCAAATGCCAAAACCCTTAAATAACTTACAATCTCAAACATGATTCTATGATTCAAAGAATAAGATAATCCACTAAGATGAGAAAAAAAGGTTGTAAATATATACGAAAAGATTTATAATTAACTTAATATTTTTCAAGAATCTTTTCAATATAAAATATGTTTTATACAAACAAGAATTCTTTTAATATAATTTTTATTATTCTCACAAATCGCTTAAAATATAGCAAATGAATAGTCAATACTTAAGGCAAAATTATTTTTATGTATTATTTTCAAATACTTGAATCAAGCACAAGGTTATCCAGATAACACATTGACTCATCTCCAACCAATAGCCAACAACATGAAGCACCTTAATCACAAATGTCTTCAATAAATGGCCAACAAACGTGACATATAGCCACAACACGGAGATCCTAATCACATGAAAATGCAACTTCAAAGTTATAAAGATCACAAATTATCAAATAACAATAAGTGCATCTTCAAACATTTACGGATCTCCAATCAATAGCCAATAACATGAAGCACCTTAATCACAAAGGTCTTCAACAAAAGGCTAACAAAAGTGATATGTAGCCACTATAGAGAGATCTTAATCATATAAAGAGATGCAACTTATTGTTTAACAAACAACAAATAATTTTTCTTTTTCGGATGAGACACCAAACACTTCGATCCAACAAATGTTAAAAATAAATATACCACGATCAAATTGGATTAAGATATAGGTCCGAGTTTGGATCCAAAACCATAAAAATCTCGTATCTACCATAGAATGGGCCTGAATCCATGATTGGATCCACGATCCATCTTCATATAAAATGGTCTCCTCTACAAAACGAAGAAATCGTCTTTCTCTTCCCCTCTCTTCCTCTCTTTCCCTCTTTTTCGGCCTCTGCTCTCTGTTTATTGAGCGACAGGCTCAGTGATGATGCTGTCATGCCCTAACGAGAGGCTATCCGCTGTCCATCCATCGTCGACCATTGCCTCCTCCCTTCTCTTCTTTCTTTTCACCCAAAAACGTCACCTTCTTCGTTGTTGGCTGTCCTCAAACCACCATGCTCGCCACTGTCCAACCACTTTGGTCACCACATCCAGTGTCCTTTCGCAGTAGTCCAGTCATCCCCAACTACTAGCCCTCTCCATCCACCACTTGTTGCAAATAAAACCCTTTATTAATCAACATAAGAGACACTTACATAATAGGGTAGATTGGAGGCATCCCTCCAATATGCAACAACTCCCTAGATCGACACTCCCTTAGCAGCCATCCTCCCTTCTTAAACCTTTCTTTTCCTATTGTCTAACTAAATCCTAATTAGCTATTAATACCCTGTCTAACTTAATTTCCTAATCTACCCCTAATAAGTATTAACTATATCTAAAGTAACATTAGACACAAAATGACATGCCCAGACATGCCCGACGTTCCTTAACACTCCCCCTCAAGTTGGGTGGAAAATGTTGATGACACCTAACTTGGATAAGGTCTCTTTTAATAGTTTGCTGGTAGTAGCTTTCGTTAAGAAATCAACCCTCTGTTTGATAGAATAAACATACTCCAGCTGGAATTCTTTATTAGATATCTTCTCCCTGATGAAGTGGCAGTAAATTTCTATATGCTTGGTTCTTTCATGATATACTGGATTTGATGCCATCTGAATAGCTGCACTACTATCACAATATAGAGGTATAGGATGGTTAAAAGAATAACCTAATTCACTGATCAATGATGATATCCATTTTCCTTCACACATAGCTTGTGCTATGATTATATTCACCTTCTGCTATAGATCTTGCAACCACAGTCTGCATTTTACTCTTTCACGATATAATATTACCACCAAGCAAAGTAACATAGCCTGTAGTTGACTTCCTGTTATCAGTAGAACCAGCCCAGTCAGCATCCGAATAAAGTGCAATGTCCAAATTTGATGATTTTGAATAAAGTAAACCCATTCTAGAAGTTGATTTGAGATATCTAAGAATTCTATACACTGCATCCATCTGTTTTTTTGTTGGTGAGTGCATATATCTGCTCACAATCCCAACTGCATAAGTAATGTTTGATCGAGTAATGGTCAAATATATAAGCTTTCCCACTAGTTTCTGATATTTGTGGATGTCCTTGAACTCTTTACTGTCACCGTTAAAAAATTTTTGGTTTACCTCCATAGGAGTCACTAAGTTTGCATTCAAGCATTTGAGTTTCTTAAAGAAGATCCAGTAGGTATTTCCGCTGAGTTAAGAAGATACCTTGTCAGAGTAGAAAACTTCTATGCCTAAGAAATAGTGAAGTCTACCCAAATCCTTAATATCAAATAATTTATGAAGATTCTTTTTCAACTCTGAAATTTCTTCAATGTCATCTCCTGTAACAACAATGTCATCAACATAAATTTGAACAAGATAGTATATTTTGCCTACTTTTGTCTTTTAGTGAATAGTATTGTGATCTAAGTTGCTTTTCCTCCTTTATCGAAGTTCTCCACTTTGGAAGTAAAAGTGGTTAGCCTTTCATACCAAGCTCTTGGAGACTTATTTTAATGCAATCTGGAGAAGCTTTTTTTTAATTTGCACACCATAGTTGTATTAGTATTGTGGAACACGAGGGAGATGCTCATATACTTAGATCAACTAAATCCCCATGAAGTCATTTTTCACCGTGAAAGCAGTGACTAGTTTTGACCTAACTTTGTCACTAAAAAGCTGCCTCTCCAAATTATTTAAGTTTTGCAACAAAGTGCAAGGTCCACTTGATAGTCCACACCATAGGATTGGGTGTAGCCTTTTTGTAACAAGTGACTTTATATCTCTCCACTGTTCCATCTGCTTTATATTTAATAGTAAACACCCACTTGCATCCTACAGTATTCTTGTCAGAAGGCAACTGTGTGATGGTCCATGTATTATTTTTTACGAGTGCATTCAGTTCTTCATCAATTACAACTTTCCATAAAGGGCACTTGATTGCTTCTTCAAACTTCGAAGGAATCTTATGTTTTTCAGCATTCATAATGAAGTTTTGGTACCTCTGAGAAGTATTGGCATATGAAACATAATTAGAAATGGGATATCGTGCACATGTACGCTTACCTTTGCGAACAACAATAGGAATGTCAAGATCACTTTCCACTTGTACTTGGGGATCTGGTTAAGGGGAATTCTCTTTAGCATATGGTTCTTCTTGAGAGTACACAATTTTCCGTTGTCCTTTCTTGTATGTGAGAATCTCTTTTGATTGCTAAGTGTTTGCACTGTTGCTATCAACTATCTCAGAAAACTCCCCCTCGCTAGGAACTAGCGGAAGAACATAGGTAGAATATGGAGAAGAGGCCATGGAGGGAGAATAGTAAGGGGTGAGTTCAAAAAAGGTGACATCCATAGAAACATAGTACTTGCGAAGCAAAGGGTCATAACATTTGTAGCCTTTCTGAGAGGTGGAGTAGTCAAGAAAAATACACTTAACAGATTTGGCATCAAGTTTATCCCGATGGGAAAGATGAATATGGACAAAACAGGTACACCCAAAGGTACGAGGTATGAGATGAAATGGTTTGGAATCTTTCTGAACACGATGAAGAGGACTCTCCCCCGGAGTGGTATGACTAGGCATGCTATTTATAAGATAAACAGCAGTGATGACAACATTATCCCAATAGAATTTGGGAACATTACTTTGAAGAAGAAGGGTGCGGGCGACTTCCAAAATATGATGATTTTTTCGTTCAACATGACCGTTCTGTTGGGGTGTATAAGGACAGGTAGTTTAATGAACAATGTCCTGTGCATGGAAATAGGAAGCTAACTGAGTCCCAAGGTATTCACCCCCATTATTGGATCGAAGAATTTTAACAGTAGCATGGAATTGAGTACAAATAAATCGATGCACAATGGAAAAAATAGAGAAAACTTCAGACTTTGTTTTCATTAAGTAAACGATGGTAAGACGAGTACAATCATCAATGAAAGAAACAAAATACTTATGACCAAACACAGAGGTGACCGGACTAGGTCCCCATACATTAGAATGAATAAGTTCAAAAGGTTGATAGCGGCGAGAATCACTTAAAGGATAACATGCCTTTCGGTGTTTCCCAAGTTGACAGACTTCACATTCAAACTGTAATTTATTTGATTGGACTCTAAACTGAAGAATAACAGAAGAAATTTTTGACACAGGAAGATGATCAAGACGGTAATGCCAAAGACGCAGATCGGCAGCATGAACGGATGGTTGTGTAGTATGGTAAGAGGGAGAAGGCTGAGGAGAGTCCCATGTCCAAAGATGCTCCCCGTCCTCAGATCCTGAAATACACAATCAGTAGGATGGAAGGTTACACAACAATTCAAGGCACAAGTTAAACAACTGATAGAAAGAAGATTGAGTGGAAAACTCGAAACATGATAAACTGATGATAAATATGAAATACAGGTAGAGACACTGCCCTGTCCAACCATATAAGTGAAAGAACCATCTGCTAATTTAATCGGTGCCTGATCCTTAAGAGTCTGGTAAGCTGAAAAATATGAGAAGTCACCAACCATATGATCTGTAGCCCCCGTATCAATAATCCAGGTATGAGAAGTGGAAGAAGGGGAGGGATTACCCGTGACTGTATGCGTAGCCAGTGCCACTGTGGCTTGGGTGGAGGAAGTAGATGTGGTCTCAGAGAATCGCTGTTCAAGACCTTCTAGTCGTTTAATAAACTCCTGAATGCCATCAGTGCTTTGAGAGGTAGATTCAGCTGAATGGACGGAGGGATTTCGCTGTCGATAAGAATCAGGTTTACCATGTAATTCCCAACAATGTTCTATGGTATGACGCGATTTGCCACAATAGGAGTAAAGGAGTTTATGATTGTCTTCGGAATTAAAACGACCACGGCCACGGCCACGACTCTGAAGGGCGCCTCTGCCATGGCCATGAGAACTGTCACCTCTGACCTGAAGGGCATGGTGATCGGAAATAGTAACCTGATCCTTCTCAAGATTGCGGCGATCTTCTTCTTTGAGTAATAAAGAGTAAACAGTGCCCAAAGAAGGAAGTTCATCTCTGCCTAAGATATTCAACTTCATTGATTCAAATTCTGGATTCACACCCCACAATAAATCAAATACTTTCTTTTTCTCAAACGCCTCGTGTCGTTCAGTATAACAAGCAGAACACTTAATATTCGTATAGTATAGGAGTTCATCCCAAAGAACGCGGAGATATGCATAATAGTCACTGATGGACCGATGGCCTTGTTTACACTTTCGGATTCTCTCCAAAATCTCATATTTTTTGGCAACATTCTGCTTCTTAGAATAAGCCTCGGCCACTGCACACCAAATATCATGGGCAGAGTCTAAAAACATAAAAGTTTTAGCAATCGAGGGAATCATTGATTGAAGTAACCACGATGAAATTAATGCATCTTCTCTTTTCCATGTGGAATAAAGACTATCATGAGGTTCATGCATTGGAGAGTGACCCATCAAATGTGCCCATCTCCCCCTAGCTACAATGGCAAGTTTCACAGAGTGTGCCCATTCCATGTAATTACGACCTTCTAATTTAGTCCGTGTAATCTGAAGATTGTCTGCTTTGTCAAACGAACTAGAGTGGTCGGCGGGATAATTGGAAGGAGCAATGCTCTTACCTTTGTCAGCCATGAAGATCAGTAAAAGTGACCATGCAAAGAAGAGGAGGCTTCACCGGCGTGAGAAGCTAGGATGATGACAAAAAAACAGCCAACATAATGCTGAAGAATACCAGACTAGAGCAGACTACACGATTCCAAATGGTTCTTTTTGATAACAAGAAAACAACTCAAACTTTGGGAAAATCCCTCTTATAAGCACTGTCAACAAGTATCCGGATGCGCGCATATTCTTTCTTTCTAGCCTTTTCAGACAGTTTAGTCTAAGTCAAATTCATCCGCATGTGGGAACTTTCTCCAACTTTTAAAGACATACCAAAAGTTGTAAAAGCTATCAACTTCCTTCAGTGGTGTACCAGCATCACCTAAAGATGGAACAGGCTGAACAACTAACCACCGTGAGTTTCGCATAAAAACTGGAGCATATACCTTATAAAAGTCTGATGGTGCACAGTCGGAAGGAATTTCATCATCAAATGCATCAGTTGAATCATAAATACGCCTCTTCACTGGATCGATCAAAACATCAAAAGCTTCTTGCTAGGAAGTTGCAGGAGGAGGAAGGCTAAAACAACAAGAGCACGTTTTTTCCAAAGGGAGACACCTGACATCTGATACCATGTTGCAAATAAAACCCTTTATTAATCAACATAAGAGACACTTACATAATAGGGCAGATTGGAGGCATCCCTCCAATCTGCAACAACTCCCTGGATCGGCACTCCCTTAGCAGCCATCCTCCCTTCTTAAACCTTTCTTTTCCTATTGTCTAACTAAACCCTAATTAGCTATTAATACCCTGTCTAACTTAATTTCCTAATCTACCCCTAATAAGTATTAACTATATCTAAAGTAACATAAGACACAAAATGACATGCCCAGACATGCCTGACTTTCCTTAACACCACTAGCTCTCTGCGGGAACCATCCTTGCCATGAATGCCGACCATCACCGCACTCGCAGACCGCTACACCGTCGTCGCTGCCATTGCCTCTTCCCTTGCATCCATGTCTTCTCTTACTCTCTTCATATGTGTGTTTGTCTTCATCCATGCCGACCATCCACCAAACTACCACACCATCCTCAACAATCGAGTCCCGACCACCTGTTTCCTAGCTCACCACCATCAATCACCATCTTAGAAAAGACCCAAACCGCCACCTTTCACCTCTTCTCCACTAACCAACAAGAAAAGGGGACAAAGATTACCATAGTCACTGCGCCGTCCATCATCGTGGGGCCAAAGCCTCCATTGCTCGTCGATATCCCACTTTAGGTATCCCATTTACCATATCAGTGTCACCTTCCTCTCCTCTCTATCCAACATATCCACCGGATGACTCCTTTTACCGCCGTCAAACCACTATTGCCAATCTCCCGTCACCCGTCATCACATCTCGCCCCACCACACTTTCTGGTTGCTAATTAAATCGAGCAACTATATTTCCATCGGTGTGAACAAGCCCACTTCTCAATTCATTACCAATCGCTAAGAGATGCCTCCGTTTTGCTGCCTTTCAACCATCAAATCTATTGAACTCCTCCATCGCCGCCTCCTTCTGCTGCTTCCCATAACCAACATTCGAAGGAAAAGAAAGGGTGGGAGGAATAAATCTTTGGGAAGTTTGAAAGGTAGAGTCTCTTACGGGAGTAGGAGGAGGAGACAAAGTATCATAAATTTACTAAGGTCTTCCATGAACAACAACTGAACCAGAGAGCCGTGTGAAGCTTGCTGTGAAAGAGAGACCAGCTAGCACTGATTTGTCATCTTTAAGCAATGATCTACCTTGTTTAGGCTCTGATACCAATGTAAGTTATTTAAATTCATTTTATTTAATGATCAAATAATCTAGACATAGCCACTTAAGGCTTATTTATAATGTTACAATGATGTGTTTATATACACAGGAATTTGCAATTAGCCAACATCCAACAACTAGAAAACTAGTCATTTGATGCTTGCTGGTTATAAAAGGCTGACCCAACAACTACTCGTTGGGTCCAGTTGGCCCCGGTCCAGATGGTTTGGTTCGCCTGGGTCTATTGAGACCAGTGTTATCCGTATCACACCGTATTGTATCGTGTCGATACAGGCTAGTGTATCGTAAAACACAAGTTATCGTACCGTATCGTACGATACGAGCGATACGACCAGGGACCCTTATGGCCGAACTGAAACCCGTATTTTTTGCGGGTTTTCTCTCTCTCTTCATACCTCTCCAAGCTCCTTAATAACCGTTGTTCGCCTCATTAGTGTTCAAGGCTCCAAAAACGTGCTCTACGATGTCTGTGCAAGCCTCCAATATCGGATTTAGGTATATTTTTAGTATTTTTCTTCATTTTTAACTTTTTATTTATTATTATTTTTGTTTATTTGTATTTTTCTTTTTTTAAATGACAAAATATGAAGTTATTAAGTGTGTGGATATAATTTTTATTGCATTCATGAAGTGGGAGACACTCTGTTTGAGTGTTATTTGACGATTAGGGATTTATAAAGTGCTTTTATTTTCAGGTTTTTTATTGAATTAAAGTATTCAATGGAGATGGCAGGAAGGGGTGTTAGAGACTCCCATTCTCGTTCTGATAATCCGGCATGGCAGTGGGGTACACCAGTTGAGGGTTATAAATTAAAGATCAGATGTTTATTTTGTAAGAGGGTGGTTAGTGGTGGAATTTCAAGATTGAAACACCACCTAGCAGGTACTAGGAAAGGAGTGCTCCATGCACCGGTAGAGTTAGAAGTTTGTCATAAGTTATTAAATGACAATGTCTGCAGATGATTGAGAGTATACAGGAAAGGAGACAACAAATGGATCATTTGGAGATGTTTGAAGAAGATAATGATGCTATTGGATTTGGATTCACTGATAGTTTGCCTTTAGATGCTAGAACAGAGATTTGTAGTAGCAGTTTATGAGCACCTAATACGAGAAAGAGGGTTGCTGAAGACTTTAGAAGTGGTAGAAGAGGAAGTTTAAGAAGTAGGAGAAGAACTTCTTCTAGCATACATTCATTTTTTCCTCCTACTATTGCACTTGTGCTAAACTTGAAATTCGCGCTGCTATGGCTTCAGAACAGTTGCATGATCAGGCAGACCTTGCAGTGGGCAGAGATGGTTTTATGATGATGCATTCCATTCAATGCAGCAAACAATTTTCATTTTGAAGTAATAATCGATGCAATTGCTAACATCGGTCCAGGATAAAAGATGCCCTTCTATCAGAAGTTGAGAGGAAAGATCTTAGATAAGACCGTCATTGAAGTACAAGAATACTGTTCGACATTGAGAGAGTCATAGGAGATAGGTTGCACTATCATGACAGATGGATGAACAGATAGGCGAGGGAGGACCTTGCTAAACTTTCTTGTCTACTGTCATAAAGTATTTATGTTTTTGAGATCTTTGGATATGTTAGAGGAGAGGCACACTGTGGATATTCTATGACAATAATTTGATAATGTTATACAAGAGGTTAGGCTAGAGAATGTAGTCCAATTGATTACAGATAATGCAACTAACTACAAAGCAGCAGGGAAGGAGTTAGCTGATATTTATGAGACTTTCTACTTGACACCATGTGCAACCCACTGTTTAGATCTCATCCTTGAGGACATTGGTGAGATGGATGAAATAAAGGCACCAACTGAGTATTGCCAAGATATTACAAAATTCATTAACAACCATGCATTTGTTTTGTGTATGATGAGGAGATATACCAAAGGTGCAGAGCTTCTTCGAACAGCTACAACTCGGTTTGCAATAAACTTCTTATATGTACAAAGTATTGTGAGACAGAAGTAAGCATTGAAGAGAATGTTCTCCTCAGATGAGTGACAAGAATTTGCAGAGTTGCCTCAAAACAGAAGAAATAGAAAGTTGAATGAGATTGCAAAAACAATTTTTAGAATTTCATTTTGGAATGCATGTGTCACATTATTGAAAATTACTTGTCCTTTAGTGAAAGTTTTGAGATTGGCTGACAGCGAGGAGAAACCATCTATAGGGTACCTTTATGAAGCCATGGACAGGGCAAAAGAAGCCATCAGAAATAATTTTAATGAAAAAAAAAGAGATTATGTGCCCGTGTGGAAAATAATTGATAGTAGATGGAATAAACAATTGTATCAGCCTATTCATGCAATAACATATTATCTAAACCCTTTATTCAGGTACTCGGCAACCTTAAAAAAGGACGGTGAGGTTAATCGTGGCATCATTGATTGTATTGATAGATTAGTCCCTGATGAAAGCATAGCAGATGCTATACATCGAGAGATGAAGATTTATGATAATGCTCTTCACATGATGGGTTTGCCTGTAGCAATTCGCAATCGCACTACGATGCGTTTTGGTAATTTTTTTATCTTCGTATTTAAGTTTCATCTTATATTACTGTGGATTATGTCTCTAATATTTGTATTTTTTTACAGATGTTTGAAACTTATTGTCCGAACCTTAGAGATTTTGCAGTAAGAGTCCTGAGCCAAACCTATAGTGCAACGGGTTGTGAAATGGATTGGAGTATCTTTGAACACATCCATTCAAAGAAGCGCAACAAGTTGGAACATAAGAGACTAAATGATTTAGTTTTTATTCGTTGTAACATGCGTCTTCGTGAAAGGTAATGTTGTATTACTTAAATGTTCAATTCAATAAATTGTTTGACTTCACTTGTTCATATTATTTACTAATTATTTATCTTTGTTTGTTGTAGGCAATTAAAAAAAGTAAATAGACAAGAAAGCTAGTTTGATCATATAAGTTTGGATAATTTTAATATATTAGAAGATTGGATTATAGAAGATAGTGAAGAAAATGCTCTCCTAACTGAAGAAGACATTGCATGGATTAATTTGGAAGGAGCGCAATAACAATATCAAGGAGATTTAATTTTCAAGCAGAAGGTACTGTTGATGATTATGATGAGGATCTTCAGCAAGGAGAAGATAAGATTATTTAGTTGATGATCCTGATTATAATTCGTAAAATGTAATTGTATTTCATTTTTTTATTCAAAATATGTAAATTTGGATGCAATTGTTCAATGTTGAATGCCCAATCTGTACTAAACTTTGCATTATATGAATTTAAAGCAATTACGAGATTTTTTGAGATTTTTTGAGATTTTTTGGATTTTTACTAAATTTTCTTGATTTTTTAATTAATTTTGTATTATTTTAATATTAAAGTATGATGCGGGTGATACGATACGATACACCTTTATCATGGAGCCCAGCGATACGCGATACGATACGTGTCAGACAACACTAGTTGAGACCTGATTACGAATATAAACTTATGGGTCCTATTGGTCCAACCCTATTACATTTTAACATATAAAAGTGTGAGATAAAGGAAAAGTGAAACACAATGATTCATACAAGAAATGCAAAAAAAATTATCAAAAGTAAAAGAAAATAAAAGTAAATAAAAGTTTATATCTCAAAACGTGAATAAATCGCACCCATGTGGCTGAAAAAACATAGTTTCACAAGCCAAAGTGGCAAAGTCTCCCCCCAGAAATGAAGAAAAAAAGCCTCAAAAGGCCAAAGTTTATGAAAAATAGGGTTTAACTCAATGTCGTCTGACGCCTATCGTATCGCGTATCGCTGGGCTTCACGATACGGGCGTATCGTATTGTACTTTAATATTAAAAAATAGAAAAATATTAAAATTCCATTTTTTTTTGAAAAAATCAGGAAAAAATAGGAAAAATATTGTAATTGCTTTGAATTCATATAATGCAAAGTTTAGTACATATTGAGCATTCAACAGTGAATAATTGCATCCAAATTTACATATTTTGAAGCAAAAAATGAAATACATTTACATTTTACATATTGTAATAAGGATCATCAATTAAATAATCTTAATCTTCTCCTTGTTGAAGATCTTCATCCTCATCATCACCACATTCTGCTTGAAATTCAAAATCTTCATCTCCTTCATGATGTTGCAACTTGTCATCCTTTCAAATGAATCCATGCAATGTCTTCTTCGGTAAAGAGTGCATTTTCTTCGTTATCTTTCATAATCCACTCATCTAATATATCAAAATTAACAAACTACTATCTTTGTACATGTAGTTGTCATATTTGTTAATTTTCATATGTGAGCAAAACGATGAGCTACATTTCTTTTATTATAGAGTCTATGACACCTCATTGATGTGATATTATTACTTGATGATATCCTCTTTTTCTCTTACTAGAAACTAGCTTTTTAACTAATGCTTGAGCTCCATTTATCTCTTCACAGACTGAGTTAAGCCTCACACATGCTGATCATGTTCAACTCAATAGAAGTCATGTAAGGTGAACCCTAAAATAGTGAAGTTGTGAAATGCCCACTCAATGAACCGAGACAACGAAATTGTTCTTCATTGTTTGTGATTTCATGAAATTATAAACTGGTAGCACAAATATACCTAAAAGTTGGCAACAAAAAGGGAAATAATTTTGTCACAATTTTTATTTGTTCATAAATTATTCTTATTCAATAAAATTCTTATAAACTAACACGAATTTACATGTTACATACACAACTTGCAATCCCAAACAAGCATATCGAAGGATGCCTTGGAGAGAAGTGAAGAGAGGCCAGAAACTTGCAAAAAAAATTTGATTTTTTTTTCAAAAAAAAATGTTTGAAAAAAAATTATGAAAAAAGTTGGGCGTATCGGCCGTATCGTACAATACGGGTGATACACTCCATATCGTACGATATGGTGCAATACAAATAACACTGGTTTAACTTATGCTCTTGGACCCGTATCATGCAATATGACCGATACGGACCGATACGCCCAACACTGGTAGGAAGTGAAGGAGTGCTTTATAAATAACAATGTTAATCATCAGCCGTTAGTAAAGGAAGACTCCATTTGGTGATAGTTATGTTTTTGCTTTTCTACAACAACAACTAAGCCTTTTCCCATATTAGGCGGGGTCGGCTACATGGATTCTTTGTTTCCACAGATCCCTATCGTGTGCCATGTTAGCAGTTAACTCCCAATAAGCTAGATCATTCTCTATTGTTTCTTTCTAACACTTTTGTGGTCGTCCTCTACCTCTTTTAATACTTTCCAAATTTAGTTTTTCTAACCTTCTTATAAGTTCTTCTTTTGATCTTCTTTCTATATGTTCAAACCATCTTAAACGATGTTCTCTCATTTTATCCTCTATTGGTGCCACTCCTAATTTGTTTCTAATAACATCATTATGTATACGATTTTTTCTTGTATGACCACTCATCCATCTCAACATCTTCATTTCTGTCACAGACATCTTTTGTACATGTTGATGATTAACTGCCCAACACTCAGAACCATAAAATATGGCAGGCCTAATTGCTGCTCTATAATATTTACCTTTTAATTTTAATGGTATCTTCTTATCACAAAGAATACCTGATGCTCCTCTCCATTTTAACCAACCAGCATTAATTCTATGTGTAACATCTCCATCAGTTCTTCCATCACTCTGAAAAATTGACCCTAGGCATTTAAAACTTTTCTTTTGGGGAATGCAATGTGTACCAATTTTAATTTCTATGTCCTCTGAAGTAACCAAATGATCAAACTTACATTCCATATATTCTGTCTTTGTTCTACTAAGTCGGAGGCCTTTGCTTTCTAATGTTTCTCTCCATAGTTTCAATTTTCTATTAACTTTTTCCTTAGACTCCTCCACTAATAACAATGTCATCTGCAAATAACATACACCAAGGTACTTCATCTTGAATATGTTTTGTTAACTCATCCATCACCATTATAAATAAGTATGGACTTAAAGTTGATCCTTGATGTAACCCAATATTAACTTCAAAGAAGTTTGTCGTTCCTTCATGAGTCCTCACACATGTTTTTGCACCATCATACATGTCTCTTATAAGGTTAATATATGTCAATGGGATACCTTTTTTTTCCAAAGTTCTTCAAAGAATCTCCCTCGGTACCCTATCATAAGTTTTTTCTAGATCAATAAATATCATGTGAAGGTCTTTCTTTTTTGCTCTAAAATGTTCCATAAGACGTCTCAAAAGGTGAATCGCTTCAATAGTAGATCTGCATGGCATGAATCCAAATTGGTTCTCTATTGTACTTGATACTTGTTTTAATCTACATTCGATAATTCTTTTCCATAATTTCATAGTATGACTCATTAACTTGATACCTCGATAATTCACACAATTTTGAATGTCTCCCTTGTTCTTATATATGAGTATAAGTGTACTTGCTCTCCATTTCTCAGGCATATTTTGGTTTTTTCATATTTCATTAAATAGTCTTGTGAGCCAAGTAATTCCTATTTCTCCTAGTATTTTCCAAACTTCTATAAGAATATTATCTGGTCCTACCGATTTACCACCCTTCATATGTTTAAGAGCCTCTTTGACTTCATTCTTTTGAATACGTCAGTAGAAATTGTGGTTTATATACTTTTCTGACTTGGCTAAATCTCCTAAACTAATACTAACATCTTTATTTTTATTAAAAAGATTATAAAAATAATTTTTCCATCTATTTCTTATATCATCATTTGCCACTAGAATTTTTTCATCCTCGTCTTTTATGCATCTAACATAATTAAAATCTTTAGTTTTCTTATCTCTAGCCCTAGCTATCCTAAAAATATCTCTTTCACCCTCTTTTGAGTTGAGTTTTTTATATAAGTCCTCCCAAATCTTAGTTTTTGCTTCACTAACGGCCTTTTTTGCTTCATTTTTTGCTTTCTTATAAGCTTCTAAAGTTTCACTAGTTTTCTTAACATTAATGTAATTTGTAACATGCCCTCTTTGCCTTGATTTTATTTTGTACTACTTCACTCCACCACCAAGCTTCTTTTTGTGCCGGTACACCTTCCTTAGATACCCCTAAGACATCTTTCGCCACTTTCCTAATATGTATAGCCATATTGTTCCACATATCACAGGGTATGCCAACATAATTCCAAACATCTCCTTGAAGGACTTTCTGTTTAAATATATCTTCTTTCTCGGTTTTGAGGTTCCACCATTTAGTCCGAATAGCTTGATGCACTCTTTTCTTTTTTGTCCATTTTTTTATTTGTAAATCCATAACTAAAAGTTGATGTTGGGTGGTTAAGCTTTCTCCTGGAATTGCCTTACAATCTTTACAACATGCTCTATCTTTTTTTCTACAAATAAAGTAATCAATTTGTGTTTGTGATAAGCAACTCTTATAAGTAATTAAATGTTCATCTCGTTTTTTGAAGATTGTATTGACTATAAAGAGATCAAATGCCATAGCAAAATTTAAAATCTCCCTACCTTCCTCGTTTATATCCCCAAAACCAAAGTTTCCATGAATCCCTTGATATCCTAATGCCTCTTTACCGACATGTCCATCCTAAACAAATCATCTCCCTTTGTGGAATCTTTTGAAACACCTTATCTAACTCTTCCCAAAAAATTGTCTTTATACTATCTTCTGGTCCTACTTGGGGTGTGTAAGCACAAACTATATTCAAAACCTCTGCTCCTAACACTAATTTCAATGTCATGATTCGGTCACCATATCGTTGTATGTCTACTACACTCTCCTTTAAATCTTTATATATGATAATACCAACTCCGTTTCGAGCATTTTCTTTACCTAAGTACCATAATTTAAAACCTGTATCCTCTATCTCCTTTGCCTTTTCTCCAACCCATTTTGTCTCTTGTAGACATAGAATATGAATCTTTCTTCGAATCCTAGTATCTACCACCTCCATTAGCTTACCGGATAATGTTTCGATATTCCAAGAACCAATACGAATCTTATTATCTAGGACTAACTTCCTTACCCCCCGCATCCGTCCATAATCAAAATGCGGAGACCCTCTCTGAAATTTTTTTACTACATTCGGGCGGCAATGTAGCGGAACTAACTTCTTTACCTACACCCGACCATGATGTGGGAACCTTCTCTGCAATTGATTCACTACATTCGGGCGAAAATGTAGTGGCCCTTGCTTACTTCTTACTGCATTCGGGCTCTGCAGCACGTCGCTAGGCGGGGACGCCGCAAGGCAATGCTCATAATTTTTGTAATCCATGTTATAAAAATCCGACGAAGTTTTACACTGGCTGTCGGAAGCCTAACACAACCATCCTCCTTTATCTGGGCTTGGGACCGGCAATGCAAGGGTGATCCCTTACATGGGCGGAGTTTATGTTTTTGCTTTTGTATTAGTGATAAATCATAAATGAGTACTGATACGCTGAACACCGGTAGGAAGTGAAGTAGTGCTTTATAAATAACAACGTTAATCATCGGTCATTAGTAAGGGAAGACTCCATTCGGTGATAGTTATGTTTTTGCTTTTGTGTTAGTGATAAATCATAAATGAGTACGTTACTAGAAGTGGACTTATATGGGAAGGAAGTTACTCATGTGGGAGTGTTTGACCCGGTATAAACATGTTCTGTGGTGCATATCATGTGTTTGCTTATGCTAGACAACAAAACTATGTGTGTAATATGGCTCACCTTGATGGAAAATCATGTTCATATCTATGGAATTCCATGATGCATCATCTGGAGTTCACTCAGGATTGAGGGTTTCCCTCAGTTTCTCTCATTTGAGAAAATGATTCCGCCCATTCAATAACAACAAAATGACTTTCTGATGTAAATCTCAGTGAAAGAGTACATCAATAAGATGAGAACTTCAGTAAATCCTTTTCTTGTAAGAAACATAAATGATTTTTTTGGAAGTGCAAATGAAAGCTAGCATGTTTCTTAGAAACCACCATAAATGAAATTAGATAGGTCTGGAATTGGTGAATTGATTATTCTTTTTCCTAAATCTTTTAAACCATGTCATGGGGAGGTGTTGAAGATCACAAAATTTTAGGCCTAGCATTGATAGTCAGACCTGGAATTGGAAGCAAATTGCTTGCAGAGTGCACCTGTAGTCAAATGATGGTGGTGGCTTAAGCTCCCCTTAGTGGTGGAATCAATTTCATTGAGATTATTCATGGACCTTGTGCTCCTTTTGTAAGTTAGTTGAGTATCCCGAAATGGTTCTGTTTTCTGAGAATTGGTAGGTAAAAGAGGCAATCTGAAAAGAAAAAGAAATGGACAGTTGGCTTTGTTCAAGCTTTTGTTTAGCTGGCAGAAGTGCTTTCAAGTAGAGGTCAGAGATTGGGTCATCTATATCTATTAGGGCAATGCCAAGTGCACCAAATGTGGACGTTTAAGTTTGTGGATGGAGTTAAACAATTCATTCTTTTTTAAGCAGAGAGCGGACTTTGGGAAACTTGTCGGTGGCATGCTTGGTGCAGCCAGCACGAAAGTGCAAGTTTGTTGAAGGAGGCCTAACCTGTAAGTGCACCTAACATGAATGAGTAAAATTTGTTGAAGGAAGCTGTGTCTGTTCAGTAAAATGTGCAAATATATTGGGATCTTAATTCTTCAGATTCGATTTAGAACTTATGAATATAAGGAAACCACCATCTAATCCCGTTCAGAGTCAAATTTGGATATGGTATTCAAACAACAAACCATATTCAACTCTGAACAAAAAGCTGCTTTCCAATCTGTTCTGATACTTGAGCAGTGTTGAGTTTTGGATTTATATTATGTTTTATTTTGCTGTTTTTAAGATGAAACTCTGCCTATGTAAGGGATCACCCTTGCATGGCTGGTCCTAAGCCCAGATAAAGGAGGGTTGCGTTAGGCTTCCGACAGCCAGTGTAAAACTTTGTCAGACTTATTTACCATGAATTCTACAAATTATGATAGGGCTCTGTGGAAACAAAGAATTCCTGAAGCCGACCCCATCTAGTATGAGAAAAGGCTTAGTTGTTTTTGTTGTTGTTTTTAAGATGAAGTATCTTAGTGCATGTTCTATCTTTTCGGTATACAAGAAAGAGGAAGAGTTGAGACGTGAAATGTGGAAAGAAACATTAGAAAGAAGGGTTTCATAACTTAATAGACTATGATAGTAATGTATCTTATGCAAGCTCGGTATTTTGACTAAAATAGATTATACAATAGCTTCTTTTTGGTTTAGGAAAACCAGTAGGTGTACATTTCAGTTGGAATGTAGGATTCCAACGTAGACAAATTACAGATTTGCTTCGAGGCCTCTTCGATCCATGTCCTGTCAGCGTATATGTGCCCCAGTTTAGCCATGTCGTGGTACGTGGTTTCCTTCCCTTTCGACAAGAGAAAAAACACACGACCTAAAGGTTTTAGCAATTGGGAGGCAGTCTTCTAGAAGCAGTCCAACATGATCTCCAGGTGCTCTGCCTATAACCAGATGTCTGGTAATTTCATGACAGTCACTTTCTATCTCTACCTCTAGAAATCCTTACCCATTTTGATAGCATGTGTTTCAGCTGTAGCCACCTCTAGGTGCGTTAGAATAACCCAACAAGCAGCAACAAGGATACATCCTTCGACATCTCTAATTATTGCCGTGCAGCTCCCCTCGTGTCCACTTTTAGTTGTTCACCAGAAAATTGATCTCTATGTTGCTAACTGGGGGTGAAATCTGGCATATCTTGTCTGCCTAAAAAGGAAGAAAATTTCTCGTATGAGGATCTGATTCCAGCATTTGTCCTCGAAGTTTATCAGCAACTTTGGCCTTTACATCAAGAATCCATATTGAGTTCCATGGCTTAAAGCCCTGTTGGTTCGGAATCCAACCGTCCTCTCAAATATGAGCTTGAGTGCCATCTCCAATTCTCCAGAAACCTCTTTTCTTTGAAATCCAGGCCGAGAACCATATACTAATCTAAATATATTGCATCCTTAGGAAGATAGTTTTAGATACTCTGGGACATCCTTCAGAAAGATGGAAGAATTAAAGGACACACAGAATTATTGCAGGTAAGGTGCTTTAGGTGTTTTGCATGACAAGAGACCATTGAAATTGAACGACAGATATTGCAAGGCAATGAGAAGACTAACAACGCTTTATAATTCCAACTGTTTGGCATGTAACCATTGACATGCGGAAAAATGTCCATGGTAGAAGTGAAACTACTGAGATGATATGTGACCACACATGGAATGACGAGAATTATGATGAGGTTATTTAAGAGAAAAAGTTACTGTGATATGGATAGAATTCAAAATGAGAGCGACGATGTAGTTGGTGTGGATATTTGAAGAGCAGCCAAATGGAGTTCTTGTCAAAAGGTGAAAAAGTTTAGATGACCTACACTTCAGAAGTAGAGAACTCCTCAAATAGAGTTGGAAGGCAACTATAGAAAATGGGAATCTTTTTTGACTTAAATTGGCCCAAGATAGAGGAGTGGCGAATATCCATGTCATCGAGCCGACCTAGTGCGAGATAAGGTGTTGTTTTTGCTTTGGCATGGGTTTTGGCCAGTGTTATCCGTATTGCATGATACGGTGCAATATACGATACGGGGGCCCATATCGTGAATGCGGGTGTATCGCACCGTATCGTGCGATACAGGCTGTATCATACGATATGGGCGATACGCCCTGGGACCCTTATAAAGGGTCCTCGGCCGACCGAAGCCTGCCATTTTTCGTGGGTTTCCTCTCTCCTCTTGGGTTCCTCAAGCTCCCTAAGAGCCGGTTTTCGCCTTCTTAGTGTTCAAAGCTCCAAAATCGTGCTCTATGGTTTCCGTGCAAGCCTCCAAACTCAGATTTAGGTATATTTTTAATGGTTTTATCATTTTTTTCCTTTATATTTGTTGTTTTTTTGTGTTATTTTGTTTTTTTTGAATGACAAAATATGAAGTTATTAAGTGTGTGTATACGATTTTTATTGCATTCATGAAGTGGGAGACACTCGATTTGAGTGTTATTTGAAGATTGGGAGATTTACGAAGTGCTTTTATTTTCAGGTTTTTGCTTGAATTAAAGTACTCGATTGAGATGGCAGGAAGGGGTGGTAGAGACTCCCATGATCGGTCTGATGATCCGGCATGGCAGTGGGTATACCAGTTGAGGGTTCTAGGTTAAAGATTAGATGCTTATTTTGTGAAAAGGTGGTTAGTGGTGGAATTTTAAGGTTGAAACACCACCTAGCAGGAACCAGGAAAGAAGTTGCTCCATGCACAGGCAGAGTTAGAAGTGTACCAGAAGGTATTAAATGGCAATGCTTGCAGATGATTGAGAGCATACAGGAAATGAGATAATAAAAGGATGATTTCCAGATGTGTGAAGAAGCTGATGATGCTACTGCCACTGGAGTTGGATTCACTGATAGTTTGTCTTAAGATGCTAGAACAGAAATTGGTAGTAGCAGTTCGCGAGCACCTAGCAGGGGAAAGAGGGTTGCAGTTTAAGACTTTAGAAGTGGCAGAAGAGGAAGTTCAGGAAGGAGTAGAGGAAGAACTTCTTCTACCATACATTCGTTCTTTCCTCCTTCCACTACACCTGCATGATTAGGCAGATCTTGTAGTGGGAAGATGGTTTTATGATGCATGCATTCCATTTAATGCAACAAGCAGTTTTCATTTTCAAGCAATGACAGATGTAATTGCTAATATTGGTCCAAGATACATGATGCCCTTTTATCAGAAGTTGAGAGGAAAGATATTAGATCAGACCGTCATTGAAGTGTAACAATATTGTTCGACTTTTATAAAGTCGTGAAAGGAAACAGGATGCACTATCATGGCAGATGGATGGATAGATAGGCGAGGAAGGACATTGCTAAACTTTCTTGTATATTATCCTAAAGGACTCATGTTTTTGAGATCTCTAGATATGTCAAAGGAGAGGCACACTGTAGAGATCCTACGACGGGAATTTGATAAGGTTATACAGGAGGTTGGGCTAAAAAATGTAGTCCAATTGATTACAGATAATGCAACTAACTACAAAGCAGTTGGGAAGGAGTTAGCTGATATTTATGAGACTTTCTACATGACACCATGTGCAGCCCATTGTTTAGATTTCATCCTCGAGGACATTGGTGAGATGGATGAAATAAAGGCAACATTGGTGAGATGGATTAAATTTTGCTATATCATTTGATCTCTTTATAGTCAATACAATCTTCAAAAAACGAGATGAACATTTAATTACTTATAAGAGTGGCTTATCACAAACACAAATTGATTACTTTATTTGTAGAAAAAAAGATAGAGCGTGTTGTAAAGATTGTAAGGTAATTCCAGGAGAAAGCTTAACCACCCAACATCGACTTTTAGTTATGGATTTACAAATAAAAAAATGGACAAAGAAGAAAAGAGTGCATCGAGCTATTCAGACTAAATGGTGGAACCTCAAAAGCGAGAAAGAAGATATATTTAAACAAAAAGTCCTTCAAGGAGATGTTTGGAATTATGTTAGCACACCCTCTGATATGTGGAACAATATGGCTATACATATTAGGAAAGTGGCGAAAGATGTGTTAGGGGTATCTAAGGGAGGTGTACCAGCACAAAAAGAAGCTTGGTGGTGGAGTGAAGTAGTACAAAACAAAATCAAGGCAAAGAGGGCATGTTACAAATTACATTATGCTAAGAAAACTAGTGAAACTTTAGAAGCTTATAAGAAAGCAAAGAAGGAAGCAAAAAAGGCTGTTAGTGAAGCAAAAGCTAAGATTTGGGAGGACTTATATAAAAAACTCAACTCAAAAGAGGGTGAAAGAGATATTTTTAGGATAGCTAGGGCTAGAGATAAGAAAACTAAAGATCTTAATTATGTTTGATGCATAAAAGATGAGGATGAAAAAATTCTAGTGGCAAATGATGATATAAAAAATAGATGGAAAAACTATTTTTATAATCTTTTTAATGAAAATAAAGATGTTAGTATTAGTTTAGGAGATTTAGCCAAGTCAGAAAAGTATATAAACCACAATTTCTACCGACGTATTCAAAAGAATGAAGTCAAAGAGGCTCTTAAACATATGAAGAGTGGTAAATCGGTAGGACCAGATAATATTCCTATAGAAGTTTGGAAAATACTAGGAGAAATAGGAATCACTTGGCTCACAAGACTATTTAATGAAATATGGAAAAACCAAAAGATGCCCGAGGAATGGAGAGCAAGTACACTTATACCCGTATATAAGAACAAGGGAGACATTCAAAATTGTGCGAATTATCGAGGTATCAAGTTAATGAGTCATACTATGAAATTATGGGAAAGAATTATCGAACGTAGGTTAAGACAAGTATCAAGTACAACAGAGAACCAATTTGGATTTATGCCAGGTAGATCTACTATTGAAGCGATTCACCTTTTGAGACGTCTTATGGAACATTTTAGAGCAAAAAAGAAAGACCTTCACATGATATTTATTGATCTAGAAAAAGCTTATGATAGGGTACCGAGGGAGGTTCTTTGGAGAACTTTGGAAAAAGAGGTATCCCATTGACATATATTAACCTTATAAGAGACATGTATGATGGTGCAAAAACATGTGTGAGGACTCATGAAGGAACGACAGACTTCTTTGAAGTTAATATTGGGTTACATCAAGGATCAACTTTAAGTCCATACTTGTTTATAATGGTGATGGATGAGTTAACAAAACATATTCAAGATGAAGTACCTTGGTGTATGTTATTTGCAGATGACATTGTATTAGTGGAGGAGTCTAAGGAAAAAGTTAATAGAAAATTGGAACTATGGAGAGAAACATTAGAAAACAAAGGCCTCCGACTTAGTAGAACAAAGACAGAATATATGGAATGTAAGTTTGATCATTTGGCTACTTCAGAGGACATAGAAATTAAAATTGGCACACATTACATTCCCCAAAAGGAAAGTTTTAAATACCTAGGGTCAATTTTTCAAAGTGATGGAAGAATTGATGGAGATGTTACACATAGAATTAATGCTGGTTGGTTAAAATGGAGAGGAGCATCAGGTATTCTTTGTGATAAGAAGATACCATTAAAATTAAAAGGTAAATATTATAGAGCAGCAATTAGGCCTGCCATGTTTTATGGTTCTGAGTGTTGGGCAGTTAATCATCAACATGAACAAAAGATGTCTGTGACAGAAATGAAGATGTTGAGATGGATGAGTGGTCATACAAGAAAAGACCGTATACATAATGAGGTTATTAGAAACAAATTAGGAGTGGCACCAATAGAGGATAAAATGAGAGAACATCGTTTAAGATGGTTTGGACATATAGAACGAAGATCCGAAGAAGAACCTGTAAGAAGGGTAGAAAAACTAAATTTGGAAAGTATTAAAAGAGGTAGAGGACGACCACAAAAGTGTTGGAAAGAAACAATAAAGAATGATCTAGCTTATTGGGAGTTAACTGCTAACATAGCACACGATAGGGATCTGTGGAAACAAAGAATCCATGTAGCCGACCCCGTCTAGTATGGGAAAAGGCTTAGTTGTTGTTGTTGTTGTACCCGTCCTTTAGTGAAAGTTTTGAGATTGACTGATAGCGAGGAGAAACCATCTATGGGCTACCTTTATGAAGCCATGGACAGGGCAAAAAAAGCGATCAGAAATAACTTTAATAAAAAAGAGAGAGATTTTGTGCCCGTGTGGAAAATAATTGATAGTATATGGAATAAACAGTTGCATAAGCCTAGTCATGCAACAACCTACTATCTAAACCCATCTTTCAGGTACTCAACAACCTTCAAAAGAGATGCTGAGGTTAATCGAGGAATCATTGAATGTATCGACAAATTAGTGCCTGATGAGAGCATAGCAGATGCGATACATCGAGAGATGGAGATATATGATAGTGGTCTTCACTTGATGGGTTTGCCTGTTGCAATTCACAACCGCACTACGATGCGTCCATGTAAATTGTTTATTTTCATATTTAAGTTTCATCTTACGTTAATGTAGATTATGTGTATAATGTTTGTCTTTTTCTACAGATGTTTGGTGGAACAGGTTTGAAACTGATTGTCCAAATCTTAAAGATTTTCCAGCGAGAGTCTTAAGCCAAACCTGTAGTGCAACAGGTTGTGAAAGAATTGGAGTGTTTTTGAACACATCCATACAAAGAAGCGCAACAGGTTGGAACACAAAAGTCTAAATGATTTGGTTTATATTCGTTGTAACATGCGCCTTTGTGAAATGTAATGTTGTATTACTTTCAAATTTTCAATTCAATATTGTTTAACTTCAGTCTTCAATTGTTAATATTATTTACTAATTGTTTATCTTTGTTTGTCGTAGGCAATTAAAAAAAGTAAATAGAGAAGAAAGTCAGTTCGATCCAATAAGTTTGGATAATTTTGATATATTAGAAGATTGGGTTATGGAAGACACTGAAGAAAATGCCCTCCTAATTGAAGAAGACGTTGCTTGGATTAATTTGGAAGGAGCGCAACAACAACATCAAGGAGATTAATAATTTGATTTCCAAGAAGAAGGTGTCGCTGATGATGATGAGGATCTGCAACAAGAAGAAGATGAAGATTATGTAGTTGATGATCCTGATTACAATTTGTAAAATGTAACTGTCTGTAATCTGTATTTCATTTTTTAGATTCAAAATATGTAAATTTGGATGCAATTATTCAATATTGAATGCTCAATCTGTACTAAACTTACAGTATATGAATTTAAAGCAATTACCAGAGTTTCTCTTGATTTTTTCTAGATTTTTAATAAATTTTATTGATTTTTATATTATTTTAATATTAAAGTACGATACTATACGATACGCCCGTATTGTGGAGCCCAGTGATACACGATACGATACGTGTCAGACAACATTGGTTTTGGCTTCTTTCCATGAATCTCACGGTAAGAATCCTTTTGGCAAGTATACAATTCAAAAGTTGACAGCAATGTTGTAAATATCATATCGGGTCCTATATCGCACGAGGAATCGATACATGATAATCATACCATACCATACAATACAGTATGATACATAAACAACAACAACAACTAGGCCTTTTCCCATATTAGACGGGGTCAACTACATGGATTCTTTGTTTCCACATATCCCTATCGTGTGCCATGTTAGTAGTTAACTCGCAATAAGCTAGATCATTCTTTATTATTTCTTTCCAACACTTTTGTGGTTATCCTCTAGCTCTTTTAGTACTTTTCAAATTTAGTTTTTCATACCTTCTTAAAGGTTCTTCTTTTGATCTTCTTTCTATATGTCCAAACCATCTTTAACGATATTCTCTCATTTTATCCTCTATTGGTGCCACTCCTAATTTGTTTCTAATAACCTCATTATGTATACGGTCTTTTCTTATATGACCACTCATCCATCTCAACATCTTCATTTCTGTCACAGACATCTTTTGTACATGTTGATGATTAACTGCCCAACACTCAGAACCATAAAATATGGCAGGCCTAATTGCTGCTCTATAATATTTACCTTTTAATTTTAATGGTATCTTCTTATCACAAAGAATACCTGATGCTCCTCTCCATTTTAACCATCCAATTTGGACTCATGTCAGGCAGATCTCCATGAAAGGGATCACCCTTGCATTGCCGGTCTCAAGCCCAGATAAAGGAGGAGGGTTGTGTTAGGCTTCCGATAGCCAGCGTAAAACTTTGTCGTATTTTTATAACATGGATTACAAAAATTATGAGCATTCCTTTGGGGCGTCCCCACCTAGCGACGTGCTGTAGAGCTTGAATGCAGTAATAAGTAAGCAAGGGCCAATACATTTTCGCCCTAATGTAGTGAATCAATTGCAGAGAGGGTTCCCACATCATGGACGGGTGTGGGTAAAGAAGTTAGTCCCGCTACGTTGCCGCCTGAATGTAGTAAATAATTTTCAGAGAGGGTCTCCATATTTTGAATATGGACGGATGCGGGGGGTAAGGAAGCTAGTCCTAGATAATAAGATTCGTATTGGTTCTTGGATTATCGGAACATTATGCTGTAAGCTAATGGAGGCGGTAGATACTATGATTCGGAGAAACATTCATATTCTATGTTTACAAGAGACAAAATGGGTTGGAGAAAAAGCAAAGGAGATAGAGGATACAAGTTTTAAATTATGGTACTCAGGTAAAGAAAAGACTCGAAACGGAGTTGGTATTATCGTAAATAAAGATTTAAAAGATAGTGTAGTAGACATACAATAATACGGTGACTGAATCATGATGTTGAAATTAGTGTTAGGAGCAGAGGTTTTGAATATAGTTTGTGCTTACGCACCCCAAGTAGGACTAGAAGATAGTATAAAGACAACTTTTTGGGAAGAGTTCGATAAGGTGATTCAAAAGATTCCACAAAGGGAGATGATTTGTTTAGGAGACTTAAATGAACATGTCGGTAAAGAGGCATTAGAATATCAAGGGATTCATGAAAACTTTGGTTTTGGGGATATAAATGAGGAAGGTAGGGAGATTTTAAATTTTGTTATGGCATTTGATCTCTTTATAGTCAGTACAATATTCAAAAAACGAGATGAACATTTAATTATTTATAAGAGTGGTTTATCACAAAAACAAATTGATTACTTTATTTGTAGAAAGAAAGATAGAGTGTGTTGTAAAGATTGCACAATACTGGCGATACGGTCTTGACTTATAAAAATGTCTAGGTTTTTAATGTGATTTTTTGTACTTTTTGCTTGAGTGCTTCTCTTGGATAAGGATTAATCTTATCTCGTCCCCTTTAGTAAGAGAAACTCCTTGCCTTTAAGGGCGATCTCTTAAGAAAAACAACAAAACTCTTGAGAATAAAAAGTTTTCAAAATTCTCACCAACGAGAAAGGCAATTAACTTAAGAAACTTACCCATTATCTTCACATCTAGCTTTAGCAGGTTTTCAAAATTCTATCCAATGAGAAAGATAATTAACTTAAGCAACTTACCAATTATGATCACGTCTAGTTTTGATAGGTTACAAAAAAATAAGTAGTTTTCAAGAATGAAACAGGTAATTTCCTTCAATAACTTATCAATTATGACCACATGGAGCATTGGTACCATGAATTAGGAAACTAGTCGAACTTAGAATAATTCTTGATTTTTACTGATTTTTTATTTAAAAAATATTTTTAAACAATTAAAAATTAATGATACAATAGGATACGATACAATGCAATGCACCTGTATTATAGAGAAAAATGATTCATGATACGATACGGTACAAACAAGCCTAATGAACCTAGCTGCAACAACTGTACACCCTACTTCTATCGTACAACCTAACTTGTCCTTCTATAGTAGGCACAACACACCTAACAACATGCATGTAGTACTTATAGTTGCATGGTATAATAAATATAACAGAAATGTTTATATATTATTTTAAAAATATCATATGATATTTATACGATACATTGCATATCGCAACAATACAGTGTGATACACAAGTGATACACATGATACAACACACTAAATGAACCCCAACGATATAGATACTTGGTTCATATCGATCCAGCTACCAATATACGCTTGTATTGTGTCATACAATACGATATTTATGACATTGGTTGACAGGCCCTAACAGTCAACTTGCCTAATGGATTCAGATATATTTGTTTGTAGGATCTAATTCATATGAATCCGGTTCTGAATCTGATTCACAAAAACCATTTTATGACATGGATAATATTAAAACAGTCTCTTAGATTGCCAGATCTTGCTAGTGGATTCGTAATGAGGTCTGATATCGATGAACTGTGATGATATGCAATGATGCTAGACACTCTTAGAATGTAGAATGTAGAAGGTTTTATGTACTGAATCTCTTTGTACTTTGGGCTACCATGTTTGCATGCTATAAATTTTGAACCACCTATGTGATGCATCTGGTCACATATTTTACAAGGTATACATCTCAAAGAGTGGTTCACTGACGTAAATTGACACAATAAACTAAAGCTCAAGGCATGCAAATCTTGATGTTTTCAGTTGTCTATCAAAATTATGTTGCAAGGAAACTTGAATCAATTATCTTCACATGATATTTTCTTTTCAGCTTCACTTCTATCTCGTACCAAAAGTTTCCGATCTTCTCCTATGTTAATGTAATGACATAGTAATCTTGTTCTCAGATTATGTAATGCAAGAAATTCTTAAAGCGGGCTTTGTTGAGCCAACCGCTATTCAAGCTCAGGGCTGGCCAATGGCTTTAAAAGGACGTGATCTTATAGGTATTGCTGAGACAGGTTCGGGAAAAACACTCGCATATCTTTTGCCTGCAATTGTCCACGTTAATGCTCAGCCAATTCTAGGTACGTATAAGTTCTTGTGCTAATTATAAACAAAAGTTGTAATATCATGTAGCATAAAGGCATACCTTGTTAACTTGGTACATTGGATTGTACTTTGTTGCAATTTTATACATTTTATCAGTTGTTAACACCTTTTTCTGCTGTAGATCCTGGTGATGGTCCTATTGTGCTAGTTCTGGCCCCTACTCGTGAACTTGCTGTGCAGATACAGCAAGAATCAACTAAGTTTGGAGCATCATCGAAGATAAAAAGCACTTGCATATATGGTGGTGTGCCAAAGGGTCCTCAAGTTCGTGATCTGCAGAAAGGTATATTTCTTATTCTATTGATTATGTGAGGTGATGAGTTTTGAAGAAAAGTACCTAATTTTGCTGTTTCTTGTTTTCTTCAAAAGGTGTTGAAATTGTTATAGCCACACCAGGACGGCTAATTGATATGCTAGAATCACATATCACAAATTTGAAAAGGGTTACGTACCTTGTTTTGGATGAAGCAGATAGAATGCTAGATATGGGATTTGAACCGCAGATTAGAAAAATTGTTTCTCAGGTACGGATATCTCATATACTTACAGGAACTTTTGATCATTGTTTACCTGGAAAGTGGTTAGGACTAAGGAGTAGGGCATATGAAGATTCTTGTAGTGGTTTATGTTAAATCTTGTTCTGCTATATGTATAAATTTTATAATGTTGGCATTTTGAGTCAGATACATTTCCACAATTACCTACACAATATTTGCCAATGCTAGAATACTGCATTGATTGCAAATTTTTTAACTGGATTAAAAGACACTGGAACCAGATTGCATTCCAGATTGTTCTGGTGGTTGGTTGCCGAGGGAGACCCTTATTTAGCATGTATCTGTCCACATCAGTTGGACCAATTGAAATAATTCTGTAAATGTGCATGTTATGTGTATATTTCACATGCCTGCATCTATAATCTGTTCAAAGTTGAAATCCAGGTTACCTGGACTAGTACACCATTCTGGGTGTAAATCTCAGTTCCCTTTCTTTCATGTTCTACAAGTTGACATAGTAGCAAAATGAACGGAAGTATTAGCATGTATCTGTATATACAACCACCATAGCGCTCCATAGAGCTTCAGAAGCTTGAGAAGACAAGTTTGTGCTTCAAGGTTCTTCAGCTGCTTAAAGATTTCAATTGGGTCCTTGTTTTCTAACACTAAGCATTGAAATCAACGTTAGTTTGACAAAAGTACAGGCGGAAAGATGTATAAACCATATGCCTTTATCAGAAACATGCGTTTATCAATCCATTGTGATTATAGAACATTTCAGTAGCATGACAACATGGTGATTAACCCGTATGAAAGGATAAAAAACATGCAAGGTGGGGTTGGCTAGAGGGTGCCTCACGAGGGCTTCCTAGGAGGTCACCCATTGTACTACTACTCTCACCCACACATTTCGGAGTTTGGATGGAATCCGGTGCATCAATGTCGGAGAAGTTGCACTCACATAGGCCCATTAAAGCTTTATACTGACTGTCAGATACTCCTCCTTTGTTTGGGCTTGAGACCAGCCACAAAAGGACAATCCCTTACATAGGCAGAGTTATGAAAGGATAAAAAACAAAAAGGAAGAAAAACAACCATGATTTAGGAAAACAGCTACTTTTAGCATCTGGTAGCTGTTGGTGTTTGATCACTTTAATTTCAAAGGTTTTCCAAGATAGTGTACCATATGTTGGAAAAGTATTGACCATACTGTGGGCTTGAGACTCTCTAATTACAGAGAGGGTCTTCACATTTTTAGCATGGACGGATGCAAGGGGTTAAAGAGGCTAGTCCTAGATAATATATTTGTATTGGTACTTGAAATATCTGAACATTGACTGGCAAGCTAACGAAGGGGGTAGATACTATGATTAGGAGAAAGATTCATATTCTATGTTTACTGGAGACAAAGTGGGTTGGAGAAAAAACAAAAGATATTGAGAATTACAAGTTTTAAATTATGGTATTTAAGGAAGGAAAAGTCTCAAAATGGAATTGGTATTGTTATAAATAAAAATTTGGGTATACAATGATATGAGGACCAGATTATGATGGTGAAATTAGTGTTAGGAGTAGAAGCTTTGAATATAGTTTGTGCATATGCACCCCGAGTAGGATTAGAAGATCGTATGAAGAAGACATTTTGGGAGGAGTTAGATAAGGTAATTCAACGAATTCCACGAAGAGATGATTTATTTGGGAGGAGATTTAAATGAACATGTCAATAAAGAGGCCGTAGGATATAAATGCATTCATGAAAACTATGGTTTCAAGGATTTAAATGAGAAAGGTTGGGAGATTTTAAATTTTGCTATGACATATGATCTCTTTATAGTCAGCACGATCTTCAAAAAGAAATGAACATTTAATGACTTATAAGAGTGACTTGTTACAAAAACAAATTTTTTATTTTATTTGTAGGAACAAAGATAGATTGTGTTGTAAAGATTGCAAGGTAATTCCAAGAGAAAGCCTAACTATCCAATATCAACTTTTAGTTATGGATTTTGTGGTAAAAAGGTGGACACATGAGAAAAGGGTGCATAGAGCTATTAAAACTAAATAGTGAAATCTTAAAAGTGAGAAAAAAGATATATTTAAACAAAAGCTCTTCAAGGAGATGCTCAGAATTATGTAGGTACACCTTCTGATATGTGAAACAATATTGCTATGCATATTAGAAAATATTAGAAAAGTGACAAAAGATGTGGTAGGTGAATCTAAAAGAGGCATATCGGCATAAAAGGAAGCTTGGTAGTGGAGTGAAGTAGTGAAAGGTAAAATTAAGGCAAATAGGGCGTGCTAAGAGAAAAATGACGTTAGTGAAGTAAAAGTCAAGATTTGAGAGGATTTATATAAAAAGCTTAACTCAAAAAAAGATGAAAGAGATATTTTTATGATAGCTAAGGCTAGAGATAAAAAAATTAAGGATTTTACTTTTGTTAGATGTATCAAAGATGAGGATGAGAAGATTCTAGTGACAAATAATGATATAAAAAATAAATGAAAAATTAATTCTATAATTTTTTTAACGAAAATACAGATATTAGTATTATTTTAGAAGAGTTAACTAAATCAGAAAAGTATATAAATTGTAATTTCTACCGACGTATTCAAAAGAATGAAATCAAAGAGGCTCTTAAACATACGAAGGTTGGTAAATCTGTTGCACCAGACAATATTCCTATAGAAGTAAGAAAAATTATAAAAGAGACGAGGATCACTTGGCTCACAAGACTATTTAATGAAATATGGAGAAACCTAAAGATGCCTGAGGAAAGGAGAGCGAGTACTCTAATACCTATATACAAGAACAAGGGAGACATCCAAAATTGTGTGAATTATCGGGGTATCAAGTTAATGAGTCATACTATGAAATTATGAAAAAGAATTATTAAACATAGATTAAGACAGGTATCAATTTCAATATACAACCAATTTGGATTCATGCCATTGTAATGAAGATGATGCATCAGCATGTTGAATGGAGCAATGGATATCCAATACACATATACAACAGTCGCGAGTCACCAAAAAATGACTATGAAAAGCTTTAGAATAGGCTAAAATAATAGCAAATGCTCTAACAATAGTAAATACACTATATATATAAATTGGCGAAGAAGACTTAACATTTATTACTTACAAGGTAAGTATTTATAGTGGAGAAGAGAGAAAGGAGATAGAGTAGTAGTGGGCCATTTGGCGGGGCCCACCTGCTAGTAAAGTAGCTGTTGGTGGCTCTTGTGACTCTGGTGCTTGATTATATGTATGTATACTTCATAATGAAAAAAATATAGTAAAATATAGGTAAATACATGTATTTTGACACCCCCCTCAAATTGATAATATTGATTTGGTGATTTGGTGAAGACATTATTTTGATCACAAAAAGTGTAGTGCCAACTGCCAAGTGTCCTTGTAGGTGTTCTTCCTGAATGTAGTGACAGTCCATCTCGATGTGTTTGGTGCGCTAATGAAATGGATTGTTCTTGGCTATATAGATCACTTTTGTTGTCACAATATATGATATGAGATGCTCCAAGATCTTAAAGAAGTCTTTTTAGCCAGGTTAGTTTTGTAATTGTGTTGGCCATTGCTTTGTATTCTTGTTTAGTAGATGAGAGTGACACCTTTTGTTGCTTTTTGCATGTCTACGAGATAAAAGAGTCTCTAAGAAAGATGTATTAGTGTGTTGTAGAGTGCCTCTCACTAACATCACCATTCTATATATGTAATTAACTAAGGTAGGGAGGAAGAGGATAATAATACTCCCTTTTCTGTAGTATGTCGGATATGTTATATGATCCACATGATGACAGTCATATGCACAGTAATAAGTGCATGTTGAAATTTACTTACAGTATATACAACATGAGTGATGTCTGGACGAGTGATGGTCAAATATGTTGATCCGACCATTTGTCTATAAGGAGTGAGATCCCTGAGTGGTTCATCATCTACAAGTCTCATCTTTTGGTTAATCACCTCAGGTGTATCAACTGTCTTGTCATCTGTTAGTTAAGATCTAACAATAATATCATTAACAAATTTAGTTTTGAGACAAAAAAAATCCTCTATCATTTCTTGTTACCTTAATACCCAAAAAGTACCATAGATGTCCAAGATCTTTCAATTCAAACGCTATTTTGGATCCCAAGGACATCACTGTAATGATCATATTATCTAATAGCAAGAAAATAACAATACCTTCAACATATCACTTTATAAACAAAGAAGTGTCAATATAACAAGTAATAAAACAATTAAATGTCATAAACTCACTCATTTTGTCAAACCAGGCCTTAAGAGCTTGTTTAAGTCCATACACAAACTTTTTAAAATGAAGAACTTGATTCTTTGTAATGTTAAGACTGAGATAGGTTTTATGTAAACCTCTTCTTTTAGTCATTCATTTAAAAAGGCATTCTTAACATTCATTTGAAAGTAATTCAAGTTTTTAATTGCACTAAGCGCAATAAGAGTCTTGACAGTTATCATTCTAGCTACTAGGGCAAAGGTTTTCTCGTAGTGAATACCATATTCTTGTCAGTATCCTTTGGTCACTAGTCTAACTTTGTATCGTTCTAGGGTACCATCACCATTGGTCTTGATTTTGTATACCCATTTGCACCCTATTGGTTTCTGACGTGTTACAATTTCTCATGTTTGCGCTCTATTTAGGACATATAGTGTATTTCATACCCAAGAACACACATTCGAATGCACACGGAGATTGCTTATCTTCTTTGTTTGTAAACACAAAACATTTACACCCACTCTTTATCATCACCTACTCTGTTTTGCAAATCTAGGCTCTGTTTTGTACACTACTGAGTTCAGATAAGCCCTTTCGAAGCTTAGCACAAGTACATGCATTATCTATTGCTATAATTTGCACTTCTTTATCATCACCTACTCCGTTGCACCTAACAAAAGCTCTCCCTTCCCGGCATTCATCACCTTTGTATTCATGATAGGCACAAACTATTTCTTGAACCATATGGTTGTCCAGGGTCATGAAACTAATGAGGGGGCAAATTTTAATATCTTTAAATGTATATGTAGCCATTAAGGAACAAGAGGCTTCATATTTTTCCTGACAAGGTTTGTCAAGTTCCAGAACCTTGTCAATCTTCGTTTCTCTCCTCAGCAAGAAGTGTTGTTCGTCAATTTTCCTAACTCGGGGCTTGCAAGTGGTCTCATTACATTGTTCCCGTTAGCCTTTCTGCCGCACTAAATGGCAGTACCTAGAAAACTGAAAACCTCACTCCTTTGCTACTAATTGCTCTCTTCTATTTGTATCACATGATTCCTGTGATGCTCTTTTACTTGTCAAGCTCATAGACATCCATCATTTTTCTGAACATCATTCTCCTTCTTTGTGTGACTGGTAAGGGAATCACCGATTTTGTTGTAACCCATCTTATTCTGTTTGTTTTCCATGGGCATCTCTCTTTTTCTCCTTAATTGTTTAAGGTTGCTTCATCAGTCTGCGTGCATGGGCTACTGCCATATGCTTCTTCAGAATATGAACCCTCGTGCATGAGATCCATGCTGAACTGTCATTATATTTGCAGACAAACTACATATTTTGCACTGCACCTTCTTGATGTTCTATTCACTTTCACCCAAAATCTATTGGCAAATGTTTTGAAATGTTTGCATGTCTCATACTGCCACCTGAGCTTTCACTGGTAACACAGTCCAATTCATTTCCCTATATCAACCATGATATCACCAAATAAGTTATCTAAATTATATGAGAAATAAATCATGCATGAAAATGATGAAGTGAAACCTCATGCAACTTGGCATTGATCTATGATATTTGGATCAAAACCTGGATTCTGATAGATGGATTAAGACAGATCCCCTTTTATTTGTTTTTGTGCTACAATGGAATGAACAATTTCTGTCAGTTGTTTCCGAAGCAAATTGTAGGCCTGGTCAATTAACTGCACTAGGGAAACTAGTTAGCTGTTTGGGTTATTTCTGTGAAGTTCTATCAACACGCTGATATCTAATATTCTTTACGACTTAAAAGAGTTAGTTGAAACTTGAAAACATTTAACGTAGGCAACCATTTGATTAATTTCTTGAAGATCCTTGTCTTAAATATTTCGTGTAACCTTAGATAGCTAAACCTAAATTCATCATATTCAGATGCTATCTGCAATTGCTTTTAAAATTGTGAAGGGTTTTGGAAGAAACCTGATGATCAAACCTGTTTTTTCTTTCCTGAACTTAAGCGCACTGTTATTCTTATTCAAGGAGACTTGACAGTAAGGTGCCGTCTCTGCCAAGATATGGTGTGACACAATTGTGAAAATGATAGTGTGCCAACACAAAAAAGTCAACAGTGAGTGGTAGGCTATTTTTGATAAGAAAGAACTTGGTCCAAGTGTTTCAGTTCGTCACCATCCAAATACCGTGGGGAAAAAAAGAAAAAAAAGGAATTTGTTGCTGTCGGTTTGCAGTTGTTAGAGTGTTGTGCCTCCTCAAGAGAGAGAGAGAGAGAGAGAGAGAGAGAGAGAGAGAGAGAGAGAGAGAGAGAGAGAGAGAGAGAGGGTTAAGGGTATTTAGACATATTCTTTATGTATAGTATGTACTATATAATATACAAACAAAATGCATAATCTATTATATAATAAATAAATGCTTAATTATTAAAGATATTTATACAAAAAATGTAATATAATAAAATCTACAAATACAACACAACAACCACAACGAAGCCTTTTCCCATACTAGATGGGGCTACATAAACATGGATCGTTTGTTTCCATAAGGTCCGAAAACGATCTTATGCCATATTAACAGTTGACAGAAGTTAGATAATTCTTTATTATTTGCTTCATATTTTTTTCGTCTTCCTCATTTTCTTTAACATATTGATCATCCAACCATCTTCATTTCTGCCATGGACATCTTCTGCAGATGTTGATGATTAACAATCCAACACTTAGTATTATATAACATAACAGGTCTAATTCCTACTTTATAATATTTATCATTTAATGGTATCTTCTTGTTACATACAATACTTGATACACCTCTCAATTTTAAATAACCTGGGTTAATTTTTTTTCCATCAGACTGAAAAGCTGATCCTAGGTATTTAAAATTTTCTTTTGAGGATGCAATACATATCAATCTTAAACTTCTATGTCATCTATAGCAACTAAATGTTCAAACCTACCTTCAATATATTCTGTTAAACCTATATAAGTGTATAAGGAAATGTGTTATATATACATATATACACGCACATGCACACCTTGCCGTGTCCCTGTGCCTGAGATATTAAAAAGTAGCCATATCCTGCATCGGCACATCATGTGACATAGCTTTTCTCTTGATCCATTTTATCTTTCACTTTTTAGCATCTCACTATGTTTCTATCTATAGATTCGCCCAGATCGGCAAACACTTTATTGGAGTGCAACTTGGCCAAAGGAGGTTGAACAACTTGCGAGGGTGTTCCTATACAATCCTTACAAGGTTCGGCTACTTTAGTGCCTCCGTTTCTCTCCTATTATATCTTACACTGTTTGACTAACGTAAATGTTTTCCAGGTGGTTATTGGCTCCAGTGACTTAAAAGCGAACCATGCGATACGGCAGCATGTAGAGATTTGTCTCAGAGAGCCTGAAATATAACAAGTATGTTCTGTTCCACAATTACTTTTCGGTACATAAGGTGGTACTAGAGGCAACTTTTTCTCCCATGTAAATGGCAGGGGGCTGTCCTTGTCTCTAAAACTCAAGGGCTTGGGCCTTCCCCACCGTAAATCATGGACCAAGCCAGCATATGACAAGTGTCATTTTGCAAATCATAAATTGGCGTTTGATGATGGGGGTGGTTGTGAAATAAACTGAAACTGTATCAATGGTACTTGTATGCCAGATTGGTGAAACTGCTTGAGGACATCATGGATGGAAGCCGGATTTTGATATTCATGGATACGAAGAGAGGATGTGACCAGACAACGAGACAGCTTCGCATGGATGGTTGGCCTGCACTCTCTATTCATGGGGATAAGAGCCAAGCTGAAAGAGATTGGGTTCTCTCCGAGTTTAAAGCTGGCAGAAGTCCAATTATGACTGCTACTGATGTTGCTGCTCGTGGTTTAGGTGTGTTTGGTTACATCTTCATTTCAATTGCTTATTTTCATGGCTGAAATTGTGCTTCATCCTGTGTAACGTATATATGCAGATGTCAAAGATGTCAAATATGTTATCAACTACGACTTTCCTGGCTCATTAGAGGATTATGTGCATTGAATTGGGCGAACTGGTAGGGCTGGTGCCAAAGGGACGGCATATACATTTTTCACGGCTGCTAACGCAAGGTATGCCAAGGAACTTATTGCTATACTAGAAGAAGCTGGGCAGAAAGTGAGCCCAGAACTTGCAGCAATGGCCCGCAGTGCACCGCCATCTGTTCCTGGTATGAGGTTCTCGTTTCTTGCTTATCTTTCCTACTTTATCATTCGTTTTAAATATGTAATTATGGCATTTATGGTGCCATTAAACAGGGTACGGAGGCTTTCGCGATCGTGGGAGGGCATTTGGTGGTCGCTAGTGGAACTAATAGATTTACAGCTAGTTCTTTCTCCTTGAAAAGGCAATCCTGGTAACTGGAGTGAATTGTAATGTAGCTTAGGTGGTTGCAAAATGTTGCAGTCTAACTAGGAATTTTATTGTTGATGGTTGGTTCATGTATGTCCTCAAATGTTTCAATCAAACATGTGCCAATGGAAAGCTCCATCAGTGTAAGATATAAAGGTTGGACTGGAAACTATAAATGGCAGAAAATGTTTTTCCGGATTTGCTACTTTGTGTGTGTCTGTGTCTTAAATGTTATTCACGTGTTCTGTTTACCCAAACAGAAAGGGTTTTGCTTTTCCCTACCGGTACCAGTCTTCAATTCATCTTAACGATATCTGTCAACCACTGCTTGTTAGTCCCTTCTACCATTGGGGGTAGCAGCCCCCTCTGTTTCATATTTGTGTCAAAAACTGGTTGAACCCCTTTTCTTCGTGTCAATTGGGGTGGACATTATCAGGGGCTACTTGTGCTATGATTTTTTGTGTTTTCATGTACCCGGAATTTGATGTTTTGGGTCATGTTCAATGCTGTGTTTGCTAGTGTCAAAAGCATGCCTTGTGTAACTTCATGCGGGCAACCTTTTGGGTAAGTGTAGTGCTTGTGTGGAGTCATTCTGTGATCGTATCGAACAACAGGTTAACCTGGACACATCCCAATTCCTTTTCTTCATTACTTTGGTTGGATGCGAGCTCTTCCATTGCAGACCCCCTCATTGAAATTCAAAGGTCCAAACCTTGAAGGCAATTCAACACCTCTCCCCAGCTTGTGCAGATAACACTGGTTTCTGAATGTAGACAACCTCCAATTCTTTCACCCCCCTCCCTATGCTATATGTTTATCTGCTTGGAGTCGGGCAGATACTGCGTTCGCTACTAATGGAGTTTTTATAGATCCTTGGAACCAGGCAAAATACATCAAAGTGCAAAATATGTAATGTTCATTGGAGCAGGAAATGCCACCTTGGGTAACCCGGCAGTCTCCATTTTTTTATATGACGAAAATGAAGGCGATTTGATGCTTAACCAAGATTCTATGTATGTTTTTGCATTCGGTTTAGTTCACCCTCATAAAGTGGTTTGTGATGTCATAAAATTTTTGGATGTCTTTGTGATCCCGCAAGTAAAATGAAGCGACTCCAATAGAATCCTTGTTACAGTCGAAGTCCCTTGATGAATTTCTCTCGAACAATATGAAATTGAAGTCCCATCTTGATGCTTCATTCAAGTATATATGTAGGCATGCCTGCATACCCGTACATGTACAACAAAACATACATACATATACGTACACAGCAATATTGCGTGCTTTCATTGGCGGGTAGTCCTATGAACTTAAACGATCTATGGAAAATAAGGAGATGGTTGCAGTTGCACAGTGAACAATAGCTCCACCTGGCTAACTCACAAGTTGACCTGTTATACCGAAAGAAAGAAGGGAAGTGGTTTCAGTTAGTGAAGACACTCAAGGATAATCTGTGCATCATCCATCTACATGAAGAACATTGAATTGAATGGAATACTTTTTGTCTGTTCGGATATCATTACATTATTTCCACATCCAAGTACAAAACAACCCCCGGAATCTCGCACTGATGAAAGATATCTTGCAATAAATTAAGTTTCTTCTGAAATAATCCAGTTACTTTTAATACAAGATTCTTGAAACCGAGTGTTCACACACTGCCTTATGATCCCATCAAGAATTCTCTGGTGCACGTATTCACTAAATATTTCTAGACAATCACCGGTAGGGATGGCAATGGGGCGGGGTGGGCCGGGTGAGCCCACCCTGCACTCTAAACCTCCTATTGAACCCGCCTCACCCCACACTGCCCCGTATGTCATGGGGATCAAACCCCAGAACCGCCCCGCACCCAGTTTGGCACAGCCCGCTCAGTCCTACCCCATCCCATTTCAACCCACAAAAGGTAAATTTTTAAAAGAAAAATCAATTAATGTCACATATTTTACATAAAGAATAAAATTTATTCTATGGTTTTCATAAATGATTGTATATATTATGTAAAACATATATTATATATACATGTAACATATATATATATATATATATATATATATATATATATATATATATATATATATATAGAGAGAGAGAGAGAGAGAGAGAGAGAGAGCATAGTCCATGCACATACTCATCCATATTCTAATCTTCTTAAAGATCTCAACCGTTCGATCTTTAAGATCAACCGTTGAGATCTTTAAAGCAAAAAGTAAATAGTACCACAAGAGAGAGAGAGAGAGAGAGAGAGAGAGAGAGAGAGAGAGAGAGAGAGAGAGAGAGAGAGAGAGAGCATAGTCCATGCACATACTCATCCATATTCTAATCTTCTTAAAGATCTCAACCATTCGATCTTTAAGATCAACCGTTGAGATCTTTAAAGCAAAAAGTAAATAGTACCACAAGCAGTTATTACACATGCAAAAATTACTAACACACTTATTGCTTTTAAAATTAAAATTTCAATCACTAATCTCATTGATCCGAAGGTTGAAATGTTTGAGAATGTTTAAGCACGAATGAATATGTACATGGACTAATTTCTCTCTCTCTCTCTCTCTCTATATATATATATATATATATATATACATTATGCACATATATTTTATATAAACACACACACATATGTAACTTTATACTATGTAGCTAGATTGGTAAGGACTATAACATCAGTATCCTTCAAGTTTAAAGGAAAGCTTTGATACCATATAAACAATATTTAATGGGTTGCTCACACATAAGAGCCAGGATTTCTTGAACCGAACCATTTTGAAACCCATATGAGCCATGATAATATTCATCTTCTTAATTACTTAGTTCCTTTCTACCATTCATTTAAGTTATATTAGTAATACATTCATAAAATATTATAGAGAAATCTTTTAATGGAAGGCAATGTGGGATTTGAGGTATATGAACCCAAATCTCTATATAGAGATGCATGCTCATGGAAAAGATGCACTGCAATAATTAAAATTGTCACATGAGATCTGTTCCTTACATATTTATATTGTGGGTACCCTCAAAAACATGGAGGGCAATCTTTACTATTACTATTTATGCAATGGGTATAAATGCAGCGGACTAATGGGTTCGGGTAACAGGTCTACCCGACCCGGTTACACCATTCACTTGTCTCATGGCTTACTGAAAAAAAAGCTATTAGGTACAGATATGCTAACAAATTCTCTGTCATCTTCGAGAAAGCTGTAAATCACACCAAGATGTGAAGGAAACACCATAGACACAGAAGATTGTCTATTGAAACCTTTCAATTATCTTTCTTGATCTTCAAGTTGAGTTCTTCTGTAGGAAAATCAAGTTGGTGTTTTTGTCTTCTTAGCTTCTATAACTTTTCCTAACTTCGCCTATGTAAGGGATCACTCTTGCATCGCTGGTCCCAAGCCCGAATGAAAGAGGAGGGTTGTGTTACGCTTCCGACGGCCATTGTAAAACCTTGTTAGATTTTTATACCATGGATTAGACAAATTATGAGAATTACTTTGGGGCATCTCTCCTTAACAACGCGCTGCAAAGTCCGAATGTAGTGAAAAGTAAGGAAGTACCACTACATTTTCGTCTGGATGTAATAAATCAATTACAGAGAGGGTTCCCATATCATTGACGGATGTGAGTAAAGAAGTTAGTTCCGCTACATTGCCACCCGAATGTAGTGAATAAATTATAGAGAGGGTTTCCGCATTTTCAATATGGAAGGATGTGGGAGGGTAAGAAAGCTAGTCCTAGATAATAAAATTCGTATTAGTTCTTAGAATATCGGAATATTGTCCAGTAAGCTAATGGAGGTAGTAGATACTATGATTCAGAGAAAGATTCATATTCTATGTTTACAAGAGACAAAGTGGATTAAAGAAAAAGCAACGGAGATTGAGGATACAAGTTTTAAATTATGGTACTCAGGTAAGGAAAATGCTCGAAACAAAGTTGATATTATCATAAATAAAAATTTAAAGGATAGTGTAGTAGACATACAACGATATGGTGACCGAATCATCACGTTGAAATTAGTGTTAGGAGTAGAGGTTTTGAATATAGTTTGTGCTTACGCAACCCAAGTAGGACTAGAAGATAGTATAAAGATGACTTTTTGGGAAGAGTTAGATAAGGTTATTCAAAGAATTCCACAATGGGAGATGATTTGTTTAGGAGGAGACTTAAATGGATATATCAGTAAAGAGGCGTTACGATATTAAGGTATTCATGAAAACCTTGGTTTTGGGGATATAAATGAGGAAAGTAGGGAGATTTTAAATTTTGCTATGGCATTTGATATCTTTATAGTCAATACAATCTTTAAAAAATGAGATGAATATTTAATTACTTATAAGAGTGGCTTATCGCAAACACAAATTGATTACTTTATTTGTAGAAAAAGATAGAGCGTGTTGTAAAGATTGCAAGGTAATTCCAGGAGAAAGTTTAATCACTCAACATCGACTTTTAGTTATGGATTTACAAATAAAAAAATGAACAAAGAAGAAAAGAGTGTATCGAGCTATTCAAACTAAATGGTGGAACCTAAAAAGCAAGAAAGAAGATATATTTAAACAAAAAGTCCTTTAAGGAGATGCTTGAAATTATGTTGGTACACCTTGTGATATGTAGAACAATATGGCTATACATTTAGGAAAGTGGCAAAAGAATTGTTAGGTGAATCTAAGGGAGGTTTACTGGCAAAAAAAAAGCTAGGTGGTGGAGTGAAGTAGTACAAAATAAAATCAATGAAAAGAGGACATGTTACAAATTATATTATGTTAAGAAAACTAGTGAAACTTTAAAGCCACATAAGAACGTAAAGAAGGAAGCAAAAAAGGCCGCCAGTGAAGGAAAAACTAAAATTTGGAAGGATTTATATAAAAAACTCAACTCAAAAGATGGTGAAAGAGATATTTTTAGGATAGCTAGGGCTAGAGATAAGAAAACTAAAGATCTAAATTCTGTTAGATGCATCAAAGATGATGATGAAAAGAATCTAGTGGCAAATGAGGATATAAGAAATAGATGAAAAAACTATTTTTTAAAGTTTTTTAATGAAAGTAAAGATGTTAGTATTAACTTAGGAGAGTTAGCCAAATCAGAAAAGTATATAAACCACAATTTCTACCGACGTATTCAAAAAAATGAAGTGAAAGAGGCTCTTAAACATATGAAGGGTGGTAAATCGGTAGGACAAAACAATATTCCTATAAAAGTTTGGAAAATCCTAGGAGAAATAGGAATAAGTTGGCTCACAAGACTATTTAATGAAAAATGGGGAAACCAAAAGATTCCCAAGGAATGGAGAGCGAGTACACTTATACTCATATAGAAGAATAAGAGAGACATTCAGAATTGTACAAATTATCAAGATATCAAGTTAATGAGCCATACTATGAAATTGTGGAAAAGAATTATAGAATAAGACAAGTATCGAGTACAACAGAGAACCAATTTGTATTCATGCTAGGCAAATCTATTATTGAAGTGGTTCACCTTTTGAGATGTCTTATTGAATATTTTAGAACATAAAAGAAAGACTTTCACATGATATTTATTGATCTAGAAAAAACTTACGATAGGATACCGAGGGAGGTTCTTTGGAGAACCTTAGAAAAAAGACGTATCCTATTGATATACATTAACCTTATAAGAGACATGAACCATGGTGCAAAAACATGTGTGAGGATTGCTGAAGGAATGACAGACTTTTTTGAAGTTAATATTGGGTTACATCAAGGATCAACTTTAAGTGCATACTTATTTATAATGGTGATTGATGAGATAACAAAACATATTCAAGATGAAGCACCTTGGTGTATGTTATTTGGAGATGACATTGTGTTAGTAGAGGAGTCTAAGGAAAAAGTTAATAGAAAATTGGAAATATGGAGAGAAACATTAGAAAGCAAAGGCCTTCGACTTAGTATAACAAAGACAAAATATATGGAATGTAAGCTTGATCATTTAGTTACTTCAGAGAACATATAAATTAAAATTGGCACACATTGCACCCCTAAAAGGAAAGTTTTAAATACCTAGGTCAATTTTTGAGAGTGATGGAAGAATTGATGAAGATGTTACGCATAGAATTAATGCTGGTTGGTTAAAATGGAGAGGAGCATCAGGTATTCTTTGTGATAAGAAGATACCATTAAAGTTAAAAAGTAAATATTATAGAGCATCAATTAGGTTATTAGGTTCTTATCTTCTTTGTGATAAGAAGATACCATTAAAATGAAGATGTTGAGATGGATGAGTGGTCGTATAAGAAAAGACCGTATACATAATGAGGTTATTAGAAATAAATTATGTGTGGCACCAATAGAGGATAAAATGAGAGAATATGGTTTAAGGTGCTTTGAACATATAGAAAGAATATCAAAAGAAGAACCTTTAAGAATGTATAAAAAACTAGATTTTGAAAGTATTAAAAGAGGTAGACGACTACAAAAGTGTTGAAAAGAAACAATAAAGAATGATCTAACTTATTATGAGTTAACTGCTAACATGGCACATGATAGGGCTGTGTGGAAACAAAGAATCCATGTAACCGATCCCATCTAGTATGGGAAAAGGCTTAGTTGTTGTTGTTGTAGCTTCGATAACTTTTCTTACTATTTCTATGATTTGTGGGGAATTAAGATGACACTTTACATGGTATATTTGTATAATACTTGAAGGGAAAATATATATAACTAGTTATGGATTGTATATCGTATGCGGTGTTCCTGCTAATTGTATTGGCCTTGATTCAATCTCACTGTGAAGGATTCTGGGATTCCTCACCAACCTATGAACATGAAGTTTACCCGCAGAAACCTCCTGTCAAAACCGTTAAGGTGTATGAATACTTAGATTCATATTCTTCCTTTTGTATGATAATTAACATCAACATGGGGTATTTTATATTCATGTCTAGTAATTTATCTTTTTTAACTGGTAATTTATAATTACCGGTGGTGATGCTTCATCATACTTAGATGAACGTATTTAGGTCAACACACAAATCTTTACCGGTTAAACTATTTTTAATTTTAAACTGGTGAGATAATTGACTGTGTGGATTTCTTGCAGCAGCCGGCCTTCTCATATGCACATATAAGGAATCACAAAGTCAAGGTACGTCTTAAATCTATTTGCAGTTCTTTTTTCTTAATTAACTCTTTGTAGTTCCACAATGGTTTGTTGAGATGCTAGCGTCGACTTTACATAATGTTGCTTTGCTACAATTTTGATCTGAAAGTGGCGAGGTTTTAATAGAGGATGGAGCATGATCTTCTCTGTTTGAGATAAATTAATGCGAGTCACGTTATATGGAAGATGATAATGAATAAAAACCATGCGTGCACACACACACACACACTCACTCGTGCGTACTAGTGCACTGATGAAAGATAGAAAACCATGCAAGTAAGATGGAGCTATGCACAAACACACACACACTGACTCATCCATCAAAATAGAAAAAAGAAATATTTTAGATGAATATATTTGTAAATGAAGGTTTTCTATGGTGGCTCTGATGGTAACGGTGGATGGTGGTATTTGTGACATTGTGGCTGCAGATGGCAGTGGAAGGTGATGGTAGGTTGGAACAACAATGGCAAATTAAGATGGAGCCATGTTGGTGGCACTGGCAGACCCAGGATTTTTTTTTTGGGTGAGGGATACTTGTATTTCCGGTGAGGTGCCCATAAAGTACTTTTGCTTCCTTGTATATAGTGACAAACCCAGGAATTTTCAGATTTCGGGTGAGAAACATGCCTCACCTCTCGCTAAGATGAGTCTGCCACTGGTTGGCGGTGGTGAAACCAGCCGACGTGGTGGTAAAGGTGGTGACAAAATCGATAGTGATAGATGTTCACTTCGATCGTGAAAGACATGGGAAAAATAAATACAAGGAAAAACTTGAATAGGTCGACTCCTCTCTGATTGATTTGTATAAGTAAATTTTATAATTCATTATCACTAAACTATAGTTAAAATAAATACAAATAGTTTTGCCAAGCAACAAAGTACTTTCTGGTAGTTGGAAATAGAAATAATCAATCTATAAAGACATCCAAACAGGGTCTCAAGATCTCAAGCTGACTCACGGCCACCTTTGCTTGTCTCTTATCGTTCAGTATCTGTGCTTCATTAGACCCCAATAAGAAAGATCATGTCTGCTGCTTCAAATAGTTTCAATTCTTATCGTTCAGTATCTTTAATTCATCAGACCTCAATGAGAAAGATCATGTCTGCCTTTCAACGAATCTCTTAATATGGCACCAATTGAGTGCGTTTCTCTCTCTCTCTCTCTAAAAGAAAAGAACTGTGAATGATGCCTGCTGTTGACGTTTTCTTCGACGAATCAACTTAGATGGACTACCAAAAACGTGTAAGAATCGAATACTTCAGCGAAGTCGCTACACTTTAAATACAGAGCGAACCAGATTGATCTTCAAACCCCACAACCAACAAAGTCAGGATTACAATAACATAAAATAAATAAACAAATAAAAGCTCCCATCATAGAGTATGGGACAGATTTAATTTGAAAACTCTGCACATTTCTTCGCCATTTGTGTGGAGAACATATGATATATGGATATGGACATGCCTAGTCATCAAATTGACGGCCTTCTCATCCAGTAATAAGAAGATAAGGAGAAAGGAACAAAATCGATGACTAGGATAGTGAGCTCTATCCTAGATTGTGTATGCATGGTCATGTTTTGCTTCCGAGGTAGCCATAGGGGTGTGGAACCGCTAAAACCGGCGGTTTCGTTTGGTTCTGGATGTTTGGCGATTTGCATTGGTTCTGTTCATGGTTTCAATGTTAGAACTCAACCATGAGAACCAAACCGAATCAAACCCTTATATATATAATTTATAGTAGATATAAATCTTTGAAAGTTTATGAGTTTATATATATGAGTTTTATAACCTTATGTACATATAAAATGTGAATATATATAAATCTTGGCAAGTTTATAAGTTTATATATATGTATGTAAGTTTTATAACCTTATATACATATAAAATTTTATATGAACCATAGATCCAAACAATCTGATGGCATAATACATTATATTTAGCAAAGCCGTCCTTTGAATAAGTACAGCTGTGGTTCAGACCAAATCAATCCGGTGGTTTGATTTGGTTTGGTTCTGGCCATAGCACGGTTTGGTTCTGTTATCTAAAAATTAAAAACCAAGACTAGTGGTTTGGTTCAAGATTGAAGCTAGAAATGAATCAAACCGACCAAATGAACACCCCTAGGTAGCCTTCAACTGTCTTGTTCCTGAGGCCGAACCTTTTGACTACCCATAATGTGTTGCTCCAATAAGATTGTTAGGAATCACTCTGAGGTCCCCTGAGAATCGAACTCACTACCTGCATCTTCTGACTCGAGAACCCTACCAGGTTGGCTAGTGAGGAGTTCCATTTTGTTATGCTTCTTCCTTTCGTCGAGAAGAAGCCAATAACATGATCATGATCATGATCAGAGGAACAATTTGTTTTATTTTCGTCTAATTAACTACTGGTACCCGGAAGCCCGCAAGGACTTCACCTAATCCAGTGTGGTTAGCACACTATGAGGTAAAGCTCTCCTCGACTGGCACGATTCTAGCTCGAGACCTTCCTTAAGGGAAACAAGCACTCAACCACTTGAACCAAGCAGGCGTTGGTATGGGAGGGTGCATTGATTTGGTATTCTTCCAATATAGATAATTTGCTATTAAGGTCATAATCAACATAGTTGATATTCAAAGGCCGGCAGATTGAAAGAAAGAGATTGGGATGGAAGACATGGAAAGATTTGGTACCTAAATTTATCATTATTGGCACACTAAATAGGGTATTTGGCGAACTAGTCGTTGGATATGAATCTGTTCATAAATGCATCATTCCCTTTTGTATTATCTCAAATATGTTCTGCATGATTGCCGAATTACTCTTTCTGTCATGGGGGTGTTCATGGAACCATCAGAACCGAACCAAACCATTATACATACATACATACACACACACACACACATATATATATATAATATACACACACACATAAAGTTTACATATATATATATGTAGATATAAATCTTTATAACCTTATATATATATAAAATATGAATATATATTATAAAGTTTATATACTTATAACAACAACAACAACAACTAAGCCTTTTCCCATACAAGACGGGGTCGGCTACATGGATTCTTTGTTTCCACAGATCCCTATCGTGTGCCATGTTAGCAGTTAACACCCAATAAGCTAGATCATTTTTTATCGTTTCTTTCCAACACTTTTGTGGTCGTCCTCTACCTCTTTTAATACTTTCCAAATTTAGTTTTTCTAACCTTCTTACAGGTTCTTCTTTTGATCTTCTTTCTATATGTCAATCTTGACAAGTTTATAAGTTTATATATGTGAGTTTTATAACCTCATACATATAAAATGTAGACTGTAAATTCAAATAATCTGATGGCATAATACATTATATTTAGTGGTTTAGAACCGAACCAAACCAAAACCGATGGTTTGGTTCCGTTGTCTACAAGTTAAGAACAGAGACTAGCAGTTTAGTTCGAGGTTGAGGATAGAACCCAACGAAACCATGAACACACGGATCCTGTCATTTAATAGACTCTACTGAGAAACGATGTTGTTACTAAAATTCCCTCTTCTTTGTCCTCTAAATTAACCAAATTACTATTTCTTTTTCTTTTTTTATACAATGGGGAAGCTGAAGCCAATGCACCCTCTCACGTATTGAAATCATGACCTTCATCTTGTCAGTTGACCCCTTAACCGGGTGAGCAATAGCCTGTTGTGCTGCATCTTGACGTACCATTTGTGAACAACCATCCCATCTTATCAACAGTATACTTATTTAAAACTGGCATTTAATTTACTAAAATCCGATACAGGACCATGGTCCACTGTATGAAAGACAATTTTAAGCAATAATTCTTCACATCTTTTATATATATATAAGGGTCCCAAGCCTAAATGCAAATCTCATAAATTATTGATATGATTTATAATTGAAGGATATAAAAGTTGATTGGTACTAAATCAAGAGGAATTTACTATAAATTGGGGCCACTTCAACAAACATTATTTGTAATATGCAGTAGTTGTGAGTGTTTGCATGAAGTAGTAACCCTAAGCATAGCAATCCAACCCAATATCAAGTACCCAAACAATATTAGCCTCAGCTAAATACATTCATGGTAGCTGATACCGGAACTTTACTTATCGATAACATTGTAAGCCTTATGTTGGAGGTCTCGTGACGGTTCATCCCGGTGAAGAGCATAGATTAAATCGTACTGATGAAACATAAGAACCATTTTCAAAATGGCCTAAACTAAGTATTTGATGTCAAATTTAATGGATCACCAAAGGCTATGAACGTTCTACTATTTTGTTTCAACCTTGAGTTTACTGCTTTGGACTATATTGGAAAGGTTATGTAACAGAGGAGGAGGTATTCGAAATTAGGCAAAACAAGGGAGAAATTTGAAATGACTCTAATCTTGAAGAAAGCCCCAAGCATAGTAGACATGGTCAGTTCTCAACCGACCGCACTTCCAAATGAAACCGAACTGGGCCAACAACTGGCTGGAACTGAAACTGGACCCAAAATAAGGTAGGACCTGTTGGAACCAAAACCCTATAGAAATCGAAACCAACAGTTTGGAACAGTCAGTTTTATAATTTTGTAATATTTTTTTAATGAAATTTCAAAATTTTAAATATTTTTTCAGTTCCAACCGGAACCAGAAACAACGCTTCTGAACCAGAACCAGAACCAGAACCTGCCGGATCTCCATTTGATTCTAGTTCCTAATTCTAAAGCAAACTGGAACCAACGGTATCAAACGGCTGATGGGACCGGCCATGTCGAACGCATTGCCAGACCACCAAGTACGCTGAAAAGCAAGCAGGCAGAAACTCATAATGACAACTTAGACAAATAATTCCACTTGACATATTAATGGATTAGGTAATATATGGTATTTATAAACATTGGAACCTTTTATTTATTTATTCTTAATCTTTATTTTGTGTCGAGTTGATTCATAGGAAAAGTAGTTGGACTACGGATCAATAAGTCAACATCAATGAACTTTTCAAGTTTGGATTTGGATCTGGGCAACAGGTGGGGTCATCAACTGTTAGGGCTGTCCATTTCTCACTTGCGAATCTTGTATATATAATAATATAAACTGTACATACGAGTTGGAAGGAAGGAGCTAAGTTGTTGAGTCATACGTGAGCCAACTTGATAAAATCTTGAGTTTAATTAAGGATCTCCTTGTTTGTGAATCAGTGCTAGGGCTGGTAAATCAGACCAGTTGCTTGTATATGTGCTCATTGATGCACAGTTCGTGAAGCATATGGACCGTATACAATCTGGTTGCAAAGCTATGAGAGCTCTGATTGTAGATATGGCCGGTTTGGAATCGGCCCAGTTGCTCCAATCAGAACCGAACCAGGCTTGGAATTGGTGAAATCGGATCAGGAACCCAATGCCACCTGATTGTGTTCCAGTTCCACCAGAATTTTTAAAATTTTATTTTATTTGCTTTTTTTTTGGTTTCAGACAGTCCATGACTTGAACTGAAACCGCCTAAAACCAGCAGTTGTTGAACTATAACCGGAACCTCCATGTCTATATGTTGTATCTAGGTATTTCCTTATATTGAAGACTAATTGGGTGGACTCTCGTATTAAAGAAAAATAAAAGGCCAATATCATGGTGCGTGTGAACGTTTTGTTCAATGCGTCAACTTGTATAAGACTATGAACCGTGTAAGAACCAAACGCTTCAATGAAGTCAATTCTCCTTTTAAACGAAGAAAACCAAGTTGATCCTGAACTCCCCACTACCAACAAAACCAAAGATTATCTATTTTTAACATAAAAGGGGAAGAAAAAAGAAGCTCCAATCAGTGGTAATGGATCTAAATCGAATCATCGCAGAGCCTCTGCTCAATCGTGAACACAGAAAATCAACAAAAACCTATAGCCAAAAATTCAGTATGTGGCCTGTGATTCATGGTTCTAGACAGTTCGCGGCGATAATTTCTAATTCCTTATCATAAAATTTGACAAATATAGTTTGAAAATTCTGCTGCTTCTCCATTCATTTGGAAAATATCAATGTCTATTGTTAACCGTATCATCCAATAAGAAGATAAGATGAAGAAATGCAGAGTTTGGTGAGTAGGATGATGAGCTCTATCCTCCTCTTGTTCTTGTGCATACGTGCTTGTAGTAAGACGATATACGTCGCCTTCCAACGGTCATAGACCTCAAACCTACCTTTTAGACCCACGAATTCTTGATCCAATCTTATTGTGAGAGATGATTCCAAGTCTTCGAAGCCTAACATGTAGACTTGCAGAGTTTGGAACCAGCCTTGCAGTTTTAACCGGAGCCAAACCAGGCCAGGAACTGGGTGAAACCAGAACCGGTAAAGGTGAATCAGAGATCGGCCTGAAAATGGAACTGACATTTTCATATGACTGATTTTGAATTTTTTAAAGTTTGCTTTACAAATATAGTTTTTTAATATTTAATATTCAGTTTTTTTGCAGTTTTTAAGGTTTTGAGGTAACTAGAACTGGCGGTTTGGAACCACTTATTCCGGTCTTCCAGGAACCGGTCGTGTCTACAAACACACATAATACAGATGAATCTCGTTAGGAATCAAACTCGCCACCTGTGAATGAGCATCAAAGAGCCCTACCGATGGTCTAATGCTTTGAGTATTTGGACCTTTCGTTTGATTGTGGACGGTTGCCAATGAAGATCATAATCAATATAATTGATAAACAAGACACAAAAGCCCGACATGAAGGTGGCTCAAGAAGTTTTCGTCCGTATCCATCTGATTCTTTTTGGGTGGAGCTAATCCTTAGTTTCATGATTTTTTTTTGTGGAGCAGGTGACATCAATAAGATTCAGTGCAACTTTTCGAACTTGTATCTAGATAACATGTGTGGACATCAACCTGGGGCTATCAAGTCTTGGTTGCCACACACACTCACAGGCACAAGAATTTGTGTGTGGGGACATCAACCTAAAGCAAAAAGGATTGAGGTGCATTAAATGAAAAGTATAGAAAGTACAATAATATTTTTTCTTTTAGATTTAAGTATAAATGAGTGCTGCAAGTTTACCAAATTCATACATACATAATATATATATATAAATAAATAAATAATTTTCAGGAGCATTTTATTGATGAATGGAAGAACCATTTTCATGTAGTGTTCGATTGATTATGTATTAATCAACATTCAATGGATTGGTCCAATGTCATTGACAAACAAGATTTGTCCAAGCCATTTCATTTCTTTTTCTCCAAGTTTTTGTTTAAGTCACTCCTTTTTTTTTGTCTAGGTCACTTACTTTTTTCTTTGTAAGTATCAGGAATATCCCCATTCATAGGTCCGAGATTCACATCTATGAATTAAAAGGTCTGAATGATCAATTCTGCAATTGGTTATTAGAATCAGTAGGTATTTAAATAATTTATTTGGATATATATAGTGTCGTTATAGTTTTATCAATTATTGTTATCATTATTTTTGGGATTCTGTCAAATTAAATGCCAGTCTCACCCATACTCGAAAGCCCATTCTTCCCAATGGCAAATGCCATTGATAAAATCAAAATTATCATTTACAATAAATACACACACATATATAATATGTATGTATGTGTGTGTCTCAAGGTCATGGCTGGTGTTGGCCCATCTTGTCCAAGCAGTATATGAATTCATACATGCTAGGGATTGGGGGTTCTTCTTGGAACACCCAGATGCTACACACTTGACCCGAAAACATGCAGGACAAGCTTTTTGGCATTTAAAGGCAACCGGGAATTGAACCAGATTAACTGAAGCCGATAATGGCATATACAAAAAACTGTTCTAACTTGATCTGATATACATAATAATAAGTTGAAGGTGTTGATTTCGATACTCCACGCCTGCATCTGGCTCCACATTGTACCGGGAAAAAAAGGAATTGCTGAGAGTATTTTTACTTGCTTGCCCGAAGTATATAATCATTCAAAGATTGCAATTTCTTATGTATCCCGAAAGAAATTAAATCAACAACAAATTGGGAAAAAATGGTTGAGGCGTGACAAATCAAGAGATCAATGGAAACGAGGTCTTTTATTGGCAACAATATTGCAGCACATTCTTGTTCTCTGTTAGACAAAGGGATCCAGTAATATTGTGAAGGAATTTACTTCTAACTATTCTACTTATGTTGAATTTATTGATCAGTGCTTGAAATGCCAAAATTTTCAGTTAGCCAATATAGCTTTTCAAAGGTATTGCTCATATGACTTCTTATGATGCCTTTTAGAAGTCTCCAAAATGTTAAGTTTAAGCTTTAAAAGTTGAAAATCTTCGAGCATTAACTATGAGGATGATTTCGAAAATTCCCGGCACTCGTATAGAATTTTTGAGTTTTCTTGGGTTTCCAGTGAGGCAACCACCAAAGTGAATGGCATCTGTAAGGACTAATGGCTTCCTACTGTGGATGGTATGTAACACTTTCTTCTTGTGACAGGTTCGGCTCTGACTAAACGCCGGCCGGCCAATATAGACAGCAAGAAGTGAAAAGAATAAAGTTGGGCTACAGTAACGGAGGACGTGCATGGCTATCTCCAAGTAATTGGCTACTGGAATAAACTTTCACCTTCCTTCTGCGTCCACCAAATCAGCTAGTAAGATGAGGCAAAGGATGTGTTTGTCTTGGATTACTTCAAGCCAGTGGGCATCGCATCAGTAGTTGAACTGCAGTCCGATTATTCGTTTCGGCAGTGATCAGATGAAGATTGAGAGGAGAGGAGTGGTGAAGTTGATTGAGAAAGATTAGATGATCGGTGAGGAGGATGAGATGGAAGGAAAGCTATGCTCGTAATCTTGATGGATTGGACGCAGACAACTCATTTTGCATGAGGGCGGCGCCTTAGGGTTTTAAACGAGTCTCTCTGATCCTCCGTGCCCAGGTTCATCAGTTGCACGCTCACCCACATCGTAATTTTGGCAGCAACGCCTTTAAGCGAAGGTGATAAATTCTGCACTGCAAATCATTTTGCGTTGTCATAACTGGCAAGACAATCTGTTTAAACTGTTCGTTCTTAAACCACAAAAGTTTCTCTTCAACTGTTGCTGTAAACAGTGGTGAACCTCTTGCAGTCAGTGATTGGAACTCCCTCCCGCTCCACACAAGCAGGAAAGCGTGCACGCACTCACGCATGGACGCACACATACAGATGGCTTAATCAAACATTAGCCTCCTTGTTTACTTATTCCTTATCTTTTCCCGGTTTATGGTCAGCTAGAAGCTTGTCGATCCTTTTCTATAGATAGAGTAATACCCTTTCTAAGAACATTTGAATGAATAACATTCGCTTCGAATCTTCAAACTTAAATATATAAAACTTGAAAGGTTTCAATCCTATCTTAGAGAATTTTGTGGCACATTAGCTGGGTAAGAACACTAGCTTGTGCTCTTCTTTCATGCGTAAAAACCGGAGGCAACCAGCCTTGCGTTAGGAGCCTGCTACTGCTAGTTTGTCCTTGTGAGAAGGATAAATATTGAATTCATGACCAACTTCAAATTGAAGCTCTGATGACCTAACTCTCAACCAAGTGTGCGGCACCCTATTTGCTCAATAACTTCCTCCAATACCACAAACAGGGATCAATAAACTTCCAATTCCTGGAAATTGAATGAATTTTCAGCTGAATTGGAGGAATTTTCAGCTATACAACTACCAGTTTCTAATTTGGACCAACATAACTGAGGTCAATAGTTAGCTTATGAAGACTTGAGGCTATTAGTTACATTTTAATTACACAATTCATGTAGCTTTATACATTATCATAGTTCACAACCATCACAAATATATTTCAATATCAAACTCTGCTAAATTTTATTCTTTCCTAAGTGATGAAGTATTTGATCACGGAAGAAGAAAAGTTATCAAATCCACATGGTTTCTACATTTGAAAAACATAATTGTTACTCGCACACCCATTTTACTATACACACACACGTGTGTGTTGGGGAGGGGGCACTAATGGAAAAAAACTCTTGGTGTGTATTATATTAATATTTTAAGTTTTGTGATCGTTTTCCACACTATTGCCTACCAAAGTATTTATTATCATTGCCTTTACTAAAAGAGTAGGCAATAAACACTTTTCTACTAGTTCTGCTTTCATTCTTGATGATAATTGATATGTAAATTTGTTAAATTTCATTTAAACTAAAGCATATCGAATCGTTTGTGATATTAATTTAGATGAAAGTGCTACATATTTTGCCTATTTAAAAAATAATCGTGTTCTCATAATGTGTTCAGATAGATTGAATTAGCATGAGGATACATTTAGCTGACTTGTTGCTATGAAGATTAAAAATATAAAGATATTTCATCATGTCAACTGCAATTTTGTGCTTTTATAGCAATGGTAGAAGAAAATCACATGATATTGCCCACCAATTATTCCCATTATATCTCATGCCTTTAGAAAAGCAGTGGCCACTAACATGCAATAAAAGCACCATACCTATGCTCAAGACAGCCATACATGTGATCTAAGAGATCAGTATCTGGGACAAAAAAGCATGTCATTCATCCCGTATGGTGAGATTACATATCATATCCAGACTCACTCAAGGTGGTTCTTAGGTGCATCTATAACTCTTGATCACACCACAGCAAGAAAGAGATCCTCGTTATGAAAATATTGATAAACATTTTGAAATTTCAAGGGTTCTTGTGTTGCCTAAAGTATGGAATGAAAAAACTTATGCCTTCGATTACAAAAAAATCAAACAGATAGCGGCCATCTTACATTGTTATTGCAAGTAAGAAATGTGCATAAGTTGTCAAACCTTTGGATAAATAGTTATTCAAGGATTGCAAGAGGGTCTAATATGAAAATTATGAACCAAAAATTTTGGAAGTTCAAAAACTGACAGCTATAAATATGTAGTTAAAGAGGATGGAGAGCATTATCTGTAGTTAGTATTAGCTTCAACAAGATTGAGCATTGCAATTTACACTAGCATGTCGTAGAGACGTTTACTAATATTAAATGACTTAAGAAGGCTGGCCTTATGAAACATATTTATGATGAACTTAATGAATTTCGTACATATTTATGATGAACTTAATGAATTTCGTATAGATTAATCATCATCAAAGTTTCATGAAAATGATCATTACTATTTTTCCAAAGAAGGACCAAAGATTAATTTTTCTATATTTTCTTGAGATTCAAATAGATGAGCATGCGGTTGAATGTGAAGTTGAGGAAAGAGATTTCAAGGATAAAGTATTTAACCTAATGCACTTGGAGATGCAATTAGAGTTAGAGATAGAAGGTGACATTTTTTCTTAGCAAGATAGATTTCTTGTTATTATATTAAATCTATGGGAGTTTTTTTGTTTGGTGCATGTGGCGTAATCTGATAAATTTCTCGCATAAAAGCTTTCTTGGCTTACTTTTCAATGAACAAGTAGGATTATCCTTTGAACTAACATTCAAGAGAATATTCCCACATCACAGTAGAATAACACACATATATATGTCATGGAATCATAAGGCCAGTCTACGAATTAGCATACTGGAGAATAATGTGGTGCTCCTCTATCAAGGTAATGTGTTGGTCCCTCTTAAGAATTCTTATTCTAAAAATGATATATTTTTAAATATATAAGTGCCTTCAACCTGGAGAATAACCTCTAGGAAGGTAATGTGTTGGTCACTTATGGTCTCACAAGAAAAGACCGTATACATAATGAGGTTATTAGAAACAAATTGGGAGTGACACCAATAGATGATAAAATGAGGCAAAATTGAGCAGGATACGAGTTGAAACAAACTTGAGATAATGTCAAAAAATTATAATTTGTAATGATTTGGTTTGGGTAAAGGCTTGATTACTATAGACCTATGCAGCCAACCCCATTTAGTATGGGAAAAGGCTTGGTTTGCTTTGGATTGGTTTCTTTGGATATTGCATTGAAAGGTAAACTTATAGCATCAAGATTATCAAAACAAAGTTGTTATTAAAAATTACAGTCCCTTTGTGCAAACATGGAAAATTTAAACTTTGTGATCGTGATTCATGATCATATTATTCAATATTTCGACTGCATCTTTTAAACCTTTGGTTAAAACAGACACATCCTTAATCATATCCTGTTTCTTGAATGAAGAGTTTAAGGTTGCCGTAACAGTTGAATTTGTAATTGAATATAGCATGGATAAGTTTTTTAATATGACTTAATTATATTCCATTGTTGCAACTCTAGTATGGAGGAAGTTTGAAGCTATTTAATGAGGGATTCTAATGGAGGAAGTTTGAAGCTACGTAATGAGGGATTCTAGTTTAGTTTTACTTTTCAAGATTAGCTGGGATGGTGTTGGGAAAATATCACAACCTATGAGCCCACTTCAGTCTTTTTGTTAAACATGCTTTGGTGTGTGTGTCTGTGCATGTTTATGTGTAGTTTACACATGCACCATATCATTTATTTTGGTCATTGTAGATTAAGATTCATTTTCTCATTAATTCCTTATAGAAAGAAGCAACTGATAACTATTGAAAAATTAAGAAATGCCATGTTGGTTGATATTAATCCTTTTCGTCCATAAAATATGACAACCTAAAACATGTTTCTGTAGTTACTATGACTATTTTTCTCCATTAGCCATAAAAGTACAAGCCCAGCTAAACATATAGAGTTAACCATTACAAAATTTAATTAGAAAATTTTAAAGCCATTGATCATGTCATGGAGCCAATGCATGAGCTGTCCTCCATTTGCAAAAAATAGTCAAGTAATTAGGATAGTGGATCACTTTAAGGAGATCTTGATGTTCTGTTCTAGAAATGATCTTGAAGATTAATTTCCGGTCACGATCAATGATTATTGTAGTATTTTGAGGACTTAAATAATTGTTTGGCATCACAATTGAACATGATCAAATATGAATTTGTGAAAATGCCTGAGGTAGAAAAAGATATTGGCTTCAATTACAAAATATTGCAAGACGTAGTGCTTGAATCTTACAAGGCATATGGTGCTAAGCTCCCAATAATTAACTCTTATAATCAACGGGCAGATAATGTCAGGTAAGCCTTGTAAGCTAAGCTAATAATGGAAGCAACTATAAAATATGTAATTAATATTCTTGTATTGAGTTCAGCCACGAATAGAAAGTCGAGAAATATGAAATCTCTTGAATGATTTTCAAATTTCATGTTATCCTTCGATTTTAACATACTTATGTGAACCATGTTAGCGTTCTATGTGGAGCTTCATTGACTCTTCGACACTGATTAACTCGTCCATAAATTTTCCACGAATCAACCTTGGTCGCGGGGATGGTGGCGATCAAGAAACAGCTCTATCCAAGCCATGTAAATTCGTCACTTATGATCTATGTGATTGTTTATGCGTTTGATCTTTCTGCAAACCTGAACAAAATTTGCATGTCGTTGGAGATTCATACATGGCAATATGTAACTCTTGTCGTCCAAAGCAATGATGCAATTCAAGTGGTAAACTCTGGTCTCGAAACGTGATGTTGGCATGTCAGAGTACTCTAATTTTCGGCATGAACTGTAACAAAAAGTGCATAATTTAATCCGAATGAGGTTGTAGAAGTCTGTATAATATTCTCAATTAAGCCTAACTGCTATCCGCAGATGCAGTGAAGCGTTATCATCTTTATTGGTGTTTAGATGGACAGGTAGAGGGAAGCTATGGAAGGGAGTCCTCACAAACTACAGATAAAAAATGAAGAATAGCAGTTAGTTGGTGCACACTGGTAAGGATAATGTGGGGCCATTTGTCGAAAGTATTGCGTGTGGAAGTCTTCGATTCTCCTTCCTTCTCATCTCCACGTCTGTTTCTTGTAACCTCTATCCTTAAATTAGTGCTTGGAATACAAGTTTCCAAACCACCAATCACATCTATTTCCACAGAATTGTGGTTCTGCAACAAAGACAGAGAGAGAGAGAGAAGAACCAATGGTGTTAAAGTTATCATAATTGAATATAATCAACTAAGAATACGAATCGTGTAAGAATAGAATGCTTCAATCAAGACCAGTCACACGGTAGGATAAGAAAAAGATGAGCATCTGCAACACTAAAATGCAATCAACCAAATTGATATATACGAACAAAAAATTAGACATACATTAAGAAGATACACCACTTGCTATATATATATATATGTGTGTGTGTGTGTGTGTATCAGCATTTGGCCCTTTAAGTTGATTGTTTTAATAAGAGATTAAAAAAAATGATGCTTTAGCTGTTCTATTTCATATTCGCCATAGATTTGGAAAAGATGAGGCCATGCATCAAAGTTATTTGGTCATGCGGCCTCCTCATCCAATAAGAAGATAAGAAGGAAGGCCTCTAAAATGGATGACTAGGATGGCCAGCTCTATCCTGAATGCTAGCCTTACAAGCCCTCCGTGACCCCTCAGCTTCTTGTTGTACAAAGATTGGGTCAAATACGTGTGGATCCGTGGGTCTGGCTGGTCCCAGTGTCACCTTCCAACACTCATGGACCCGACTGGCCCATAGGTCCTTTCTGAAAGACAAAAGACAACTTCCTTTCAGCATCGATTTGGTTCTTTATCCTATATTTATGACATGCGTATTTCATATGATATTTAGAATCACACCAAAGATCAAATAATTGAGCTTGAAACCTAACTTGCACTCTTATTATATATTAATCAACACAAATTAAGTTTCTCTCTCTCTCTCTCTCTCTCTCTCTATATATATATATATATATATATATATATATATATATATATATATATATATACACACGTGTTTCAAAGGTTACCAAGATTATGGTGAATGGTTCATAATTGTTGAAAGATACACTTTCTCGATGACTAACTGCTCAGGGTTAGGAGAGCCGAAGTTAGGCAGACTCCTGTAAAGATGCTCACTCGGGTATTGAACTCCTAACCTGTTGGCTTTTGAAGCACTGAATAATGATGGGTGGACAAGAAGGTGCATGCAATAGATGAGTTAAGAGACATGTTTTATGCATCGGGAGCGCTAGCTCAATAGCAGGGTGCTCTAGCGCCGTTCCTGCTAGTGGGGGAGTTTGATTTCCAAAGAATGCATCTGTGGGTGTGTTGGGCTTCGGCTTCCTCTCGTAACAAAAAAGGACATATTTTATAATTAGTGGTAAATGCTAAAAATCCACAAGGCATGTTTTATGGATAAATAGTTCATTTAATTTCTTAAAGTAGATTAATTATTGACAATCGTATTTTCTAAATAAAAAAGAGAGTATTTAAGTGTAGCTACTAGAAGCTGGAATGGGACTCTTTGAATCACGAGATTCAATAAGGTTGAGTTCGACCTTGGCAAAATAAGGATAAAGTGAGACCTAACGGGTGGAACAGGATCCGTGTAGGACCCGTCTGTCAACTTCTCAATGAGCAACCTGAATTGAGTGGACAACACAGGATGACACGAACACCCAAATTTGCATAAAGTGACACTGCCATGGCGACCACATGATGGTCACCGTTTCGGTGACCACCAATTAGAGAATGTCATGTAATGGATGTGGGAATAAGGAAATGAAAAATGATGAGCTGCACATTACTTGGCTTGCGTTGATCGGCTTCAGGCTCCAGGCTCAGCTTGTATACCCAGTGAGATGAGCTGCGACAAGGCGGGGTTCGTCTGGGCTCATCTTTTCAGAGGCTAGTGTGTTTTAAGAATGTATGGTACTTACAATGAAATTTGGATAAACGAATGTCTTGTATTCACCTTATATGTCAGCTTGCAGCCGGGTTTAGGATAAGCTTGGCTTCACCTGCAATGAACATAATGAAGGAGACTTGAACCAGCACGGGACCCATTTATGGGTGAGTAGACGCAGCACCACCGCAATTTCGCCTCACACCATGAATCTTCCTAGGTTCCCTGCTGCCATGAGCCGAGCCGAGCCGAGCCCACAGTTTTTGTGGAAGAAATGGATGGTGCACCTTCAGGGGGGGTCGCCACATTGGGGACCGTCTGGTCGCCGTAGCATCGCTATAAAAGTTTAATCGGTCATGCTTAAAGCCAAGAATCCGGGACTCGGCTGACAAGACGAAGGACGCGAGTTCGATACCCAGGGCATGCATACGTTGTAACCATAAAAGAAAAGAAAGAAAGCTAAGCGCCCATTTGAGCTAATTCCATTCTTTGGTTTCCTCGTCTCTCAGTCATCAGGTTTGGCAGATCCAGAAATTCGTTTTGGGTGGCGTGGGCTTTAGGTTTGGATGGAGTGGGCTTTAAAAGTTTTCAAACTTTTTTGAAATTTCAATACTAAAATACAAATTTTAGAAATTTCAGGTAGGATTACAATGTGCATTAGGAAGTTGCTTTTCTTAAAAGAAAAAAAAGAAAAAACAGAATAAAGAGGGAACTTTTCAATAGCACAAGTAATTCAAATTTTCTTGAAAAATAGTAAATAGCAAACAAGATAATAAAAATATAAACAGTTATAAGAAAATAACAAGACCTCTTTGCAATTATCAATTTAAAAGTTTCTAGAAAAAGTAAACGTCGACCCCTCGCCTTTCTTTCTCATAAATTCCAATTTTTATACCTGTAAGGAACGTGACTATTTTATAATAGATGGGTGCCATGATACATTAGTTAGAGCTGTTGGAAGCAATATTAATATGTAGAAGATATTCTTCGAACATGCGGAGAAGAACCAATCATGTGACATTCATCTTATTGAAGAGATTATTGATCATAGACAGCTATTTCTCCCAGCCTCAGTAATAATAATTATAATAGTAATAACGATGATGATGATGATAATTTTCCTTGTATATTATACTCTTTATATCATACATCCACAATAATGACGATGATAAAAATAATCAAAACAACAAAAACAAGCACATTAGGGAGGTGTTTGATTACGATGCCTAAGATTACCATAAATTTCAATTCCCGTCGTAATCAAACACGAACCTCAGTGCCCGCTTTTTACCTCGTTAGAGGACACTTGTTTTTTTTTTTTAAAGTCGAATAGACCACGAAGAGTTGAGAGCATGACACGTATAATTAAAAAAAGGGAAAAATTTGGCTCAAAATTTTCAATATTTGATAAGAAACCTGAAAAGTTGATTTACTGTGGTGATACACACAGCAGATGGGTATCGAACCCACTACCTTATGGAAAATCATATTTAAATATCACATAGTAAGGAGTTTGAACAAAGTCAGTCTAGCTCGGTCAGCAAAAGTGAGTGAGATGATGCAAGTCAATAGTGGGTAAACTCGGGCATTGGTGTCGGATGGCTCAAGTACGTACTGTTAGGGTCATGGGTCAATAGTTTGACTTGGTGACCAAACTGGGTCTTATATTTTGATCAAACATCAAAATAAAACTAAAATTTGATTTTAAAGAAATCGTTTCATTTGCCAAAATCCGTTGATCACTTTGATTCGTTCGGTCCTAACAGAAACAAAAATTGAAGGTTTGGTTCACAGTTCCAATAAAATCTACAACCATAATTACATTGGACACAAAAGCCCTTACAGACTTTAGTCTAACTTGTATGTATCTTCATTGTTTTTTGTTGTACTTAGAAGTACTAATCTTAGCAATTATATTCATGCTATCACAATGCACTGAAATTGCAGGAAGTGACTTCTTTACCATAAACTTGACATAAGTCCCTTAAGTCATTCAACTTCCAATTCAATCTCATACAAATCACATAGTTCGACTTCAACGGTAGAATGACCAAAATAATTTGTTTCTTAAATTTTCAAGTGATAGTGCCACCACCTACAAGAAACACATATCTAGTAACCCATTTACTCCCATAGTTCTTTGTTATTCAACTAATATCACTAAATCCTTCAAGAATAGAATGATGTTTACCGTAATATAGTCCAAGAGAAATCGTTCCCTTCACATAAAGAAGTACTCTGTCTACAACTTCCTAATAGATTTTATCTCGATAATAGATGTATTTACTCAACTAACACATATCAAATGCAATATATGGTTGTGTACAGTTGATTATATATATCAAACTACCAATAATCTAAGAATATATAGTTGAAACACAGAAATACCACTTTCATTCTTATAAAAAGCCTTAGATAAATTATATGAGGACAACTTTTATATCCAAATCTCTCTAAAACTTTCTCAATATAGTGAGATTTAGATATTACTATATCATCAGTAGACCTTGTGATTTTAAGCCCTAAAATCACATCAACCACACCCACATTCTTCATCTTAAACTTAATACATAAGAATAACTTAGTCTAATTTATTATTATCATATTTGAACCAAACAACAATATATCATTTTATGTATAGGCAAAGAATGATGAAAGCATTGTTAACCGATTTATAGTAGACACACTTATCATAATCAATAGAAACGAAGCCGAAAGATGATATCACATAATTAAATCTTTTATGTCATTGTTTAGAGGTATGTTTAAAACTATATAATGATTTAACAAGCTTACACACCTTACACTCATTCCCACGAGCCACAAATCCCTGTGACTGATCTATATAAATTTCCTTATTGAGGTAATCGTAAAGGAAAACAATATTCACATTTCATCTGATTGATTGTGAGGCAATATACGGAGGTTAGTACTATAAGCACTCAGATGGTGATCATTCGAAAAATTGGAGAACATGTATCAAATTAATCTATTGCTTCTTTGTGTGTATCTCTTGATAACTAACCTAGTATTGTACTTATTGATTATTCCGATTGTATTCAGTTTCTTTTTAAAGATCCACTTGCAATCCACAATAGAACAACCAGAAGGCAAATTCATCAATTCCTAAGTACCATTAAAGAGAATTGACTAGATTTTATTATTAACGACTTCCTTCCAAAACTTAACCTCGAGTGATATTATAGGCTGTTGAAAGGTAATAGGATCATCATCGACATTGAAAGTAACAAAGTTACTTCTAAAATCCTTTGATATCCTATGTCATTTACTTCTCCTTAGTACAATTATTTCCTTAGAATCATCTGATCTATAAACAACAAAATCAAGGCCACCCCACAATTGTTATCATTTTCACGTGATTAAGAATGAAACCAGTAGTAGGTTGGAATCTATAGAAGATATAATTTGGAAAACTCTAGTATTTATGGGAAACATATTCTAAAAGAATGTAGCATCATGAAGCTCAACTATTGTGTTGACATGTATGTTAGAAAAATCAGATCTAATGACTAAGAATCAGTATGCATAACTTATCTCCACGTAACGTAGAAATATAACATCAATTATTTTATGTTTCAATTTATTTCTCTTGTGTTTAAGGATGAGTGCTTTCACAATATACCCTCACACTTTGAGATTAGTCTTTCGACACTTTCAAAGCTCAAAGGGATTACTTTCTTTATTTTAATGGAAACTCTATTTAGAATATGATAAGCCGTATTCAAAGCTTCCCCCACATGTAGATGGGTAACCCAAAACTTTAAAGTAAAATATTAATCATATCACACAATGGTTTATGCTTCCATTCAACTATCCCATTAGATTGAGAAGAGTACGGAGCAATAACTTTTTGAACAATATTGTTGTTTTGACAGTATACTTGAAAAAGATTTGGGGTATACTCTCCTCTCTTATTAGACCTTAATCGTTTAAGTATCTTACATTTTTGAGTTTGTGCTTCATTTTTAAATATTTAAAACTTTATCTTTACTTTTAATTAAGTAAATATAATAGTATATAATACAATCATCAATAAATGTGATAAAATATCTTTTGTTATTCTTTATATTCATTCCATTGAATTAACAAACATCAATATGCATCAAAAATTTAAAAACTCGAATTTCCTTTCAATCGTATGGAAATGTTTCCTACGATCTTTCACTTTTACACATATACCACATTTGTATTTTCTATCTATGACAGTCTTAGGGATAAGGTTTAAGTCCATCATTCTTTTTATAGAATCAAAGTTTATATGACCCAATCTTGCATATTATACATCAGAAGATTCAATATTATAAAAAGAAGAAGTATAAGTAAAGACTTTATTATCATTAAAATTTATACAAGAATCAACAATTGGTTCTACATAAATTTTAAACAGATACTCTACATCAAACACATAGTAATTCCCAAAGAAACATCCTATACAAAGTGATGTAATGACGACTTTATTATATTTACAATCTAACATTAATTCCTCTCTAACTAAAGTAGGACCATTAAGGATATTTATTGTTGAAATTTGTCTAACTTCTAGTTGACCCCGTCTAGTATGGGAAAATGCTAGTTGTTGTTGTTGTTGTCTAACTTCCGCAAGAGTTAGAATCTTTTGCAAAGGAAACTTCAAGTCAACAAGCCCTTCGCCCTTAACTTTAATAATCGAATGATCCCCTAAGGTCAATGTTCTCCCATATACGGCTTGATAAGATACAAACAAAGACTGATCAACACAAATATATACATTAACCTAAGTGCGTACAATCTAGTATTCTCACTCATAAATAGAAATGAGATGAAATTTAAGGGATAAATACTTGTCACTAGCGGGCGCAGTGGTCACCACTATATTGACCATAACTCCTTCATCAGTTACAAATTTCTTGGCTTTCTTTGAGGAAAAATCTCTCGCTCAATGTCCAACCTAACCACAAAGCCAACATGATTTGTTTTTGGATCTTAGCATTTGGTTTGTACTTATCTATTTTCTCTTATGATCACTAGGTTGTTTCCTTTCGACCATTCAGGTTAACCCTAGGGATACTGTATATAGGCATAATAAGTTTTTAACTTCTATGCTCTTCCTCTATTGCTATATCTACCATTAGATTATCAAGGGTCATCTTATCCTTCTATTGCTTTAGATCTAGGCCAAAACCCTTTCAAAACTTAGGAAATTTTTCAATAATATACATAATAATAAACTTGTCATGAAGCTCCATCTCGACTTCCTTTAAACCATGACATAACAACTGAAACTAGTGAGCCTGATCGGTCACAAATTTCCCCTCCACCATTTGATACTTAAGAAACTTCACCACGAAATACTTTTCAAGACCAAGGACTTCAGTATTATATTTCTAATCTAAGACATCCCATAGATTTTTCACTGTCGTGGAATGGAAAGCACTATATACATCGAATAAAACATTCAATAGTATCAATAAAATACAATAGTGGCATAGGGTGTCCTCCTTCCACTCGACGATTTGATCAGAGCTTTTAGGGTCAATATCATTGGGTTGGGGATAATCCGACTCGATATACAAATACAACTCTAATATGGTTAACCAAATTTTCATACGTTGCTCCCAACGTTTAAAATAGGAATCGACAAAACTTTTTAAGTATCAAGGTTAAGTCGACCTTAGGTCGGAGGGTAGATGTTTACTACAAAAAATATTGATTTCTCTAAGATTATTGACAAAATTCGTAGAAATACATGCATAATAAACCAACATGCAACAAATATAAACATGTTTTAATAAACAACAACAACATATCCAAAATAAGCCATAAACAAATTATACAAAAAATAAAAGAAAAAGCAATAATCATAATAATAACTTATCTATGTGAGTCGCCCTTGCGGACTTTCCTTAGAGAAATGATCACCCTACTATGAGTACGTATGAGTACTTACACCTTCCTTCCAAGATAAAACACACATATAACTCGAAAGGGACGTACCTAACTTCTAGTCGACCTCGAGCATGGCTCAGTATCTTATGGCTACAGAGAAGGACAACTAGGAGTTGTCACACCGCAGGGAATACCATATGTAAAGGGAGCAAAAAACAAAGGCAGGAGGTGAGAGAGTGCTAAGGAGTAAGTATGTGATTAGGGAGCTCTAATCGCTTATTTATAGATTGCGTATTGGATTACAGATCATGGATCTAATCTAAACGACACACCTCTCCGTCCCGTAACCATTCTCCCGTAAGCACTCTTGACCGTTAGATAAAAAAATAAACTGAAGATAATTTCCAAACCCAAACTCAAGCCCCCGACTTGACTCACGTGTGTGGTCTAGCATGTTCTGCCCAAGCTCTTTGAACTAAGATTAATGTGCTACCAATTATATAAAAGAATATGTGGGTTTATCTCATTATTTAATATGGGACTAAACTTTGTCTCTTCTTGGTCATCCCATACACAAGTCCCTCACATGTGACTTTTTACACTTTAGGACTTTCACATATATCAATAATGCATTAATTGAATATTTGGGATATGAACATGAATTAAATGTTATTAATGCACATAGGTTTAATAAACCCAACTTAATTAATATTAAATCCAATATATTTATCTTTCAAACATGAGTTTTTCATGTGAACTTTATAGGTCCCATAGTTTTTTAACTCTTCTAATTTTAGGCCGCAATTTTAAGAAAATCCTTTATACCAATTGTTGGTAGTCCCCAAAAATTTGTTTCCAGTGAGGCAGGCTTTAAAAGTATTCAAATTCTTTTCTAGAATTTCAATACGAAGATACAAATTTTCAGAATTTCAAGTGGGGCAGTCGCTCACCCGCCACAATGTGGATCCACCATTGCTTTAGACCCTCAAAATTTTTACTCTTATAATTATAGGCTTCAAATTGTTAAGTTACCTTTAACATCCAATTTCGCTCTAGGAGTGTTTGATTACACAGCTTGGGACAATGGAAATGGAATTACAATCCTAATTCCTGTCATAATTCCATGGTCTCGACCTCACAATCAAACACGCCTTGGAGATCAATTTATCTTGAGTCAACCCTTGCTTATAAAGTTGGCAATCATATGTATTATTTTTTCTCTAAGAGGGATCCTCGAGGATATCTTGCCGATTAATTACGCTAAATTGACGAAACAATATGTTAATATATTTATTTAATTAAGATTAGAAAGGTTTTGTTTCCTTAGGTTTAGGAGTAACATGGTTAGCAACAATGAAGGAGGGTGGTGGCCAGTACTTCGCTTTGACCTTTGGGATGGAATCCATGTTTGGTTGCATAAAACAAAGCGTCCCTTCGAAACTTTACAAAATAATAAACAACTATCCCATTTGTTTGTTTCCATTACTTTTTTAGTATTATTTGTTGTCAGTGGGAACTACAACAAAAGGTTCACGAGATACTTGATATCCAATCTTTCTTCCCACATCTGCCCAACAACCCTTAAATAAATACTGAGTAAGAATTTTTTTCTCGAGATATAATTTAATTGGTGTATATATATGTGTGTGTGAGAGATTCTTAATTTAGCCAAAACGATTTTCATTGAGACTTTGTCACATTGAGATTATATATATATATGAGAGGTTAGTCCATGCACATATCCATACTCTAATATATGAGAGATTAATCCATGCTCATACCCATCGGTACTTTAATCTACTTAAACCATTCGATGGGCAAGATCAATGGCTGAGATCTTTTAAGTCAAAAAATAAAAGGTATCATGTACAATAAATGTACCAGAAAAAGTATCAATATACTTTTTTGCTTTTAATTTCAACTGATGATCTCAACGATGAAACACTTGATATACTTGAGTGCTTTCAAGTGTACAAGCATGTCTCATGTACTCTCTCTCACACACACTATATATATATATATAGACGAAAACTTGATGATGTTGACATTTATTCATGTTCAATCTTTGCTTTTGAGAGGTATGAGTGTAATTTCAAAATTTTTAAGAGACTTTGAAAAAGTATAAAAGCTATTTTCATTATACTCATGCCACATAAAGGCAACGAGTGGATATAAGTGTGCAGGTGTTAGTTTGAGTAGGATCCTATCACTATATATATACATTTATTTTTGTGGCACATAAACTCCAAGTACACCATAAACAACCAAGCGTAAGCGTATATGCTCATATGCATGCATTGATAAGTGGCATCCACGGAAATTCAACTTTAACAACCAACCCCACAACTAGAACCCTTTCCATTAGGTTAAGTTCCTGCCAAATTTTGCTTGTACTCTTCCTAATGACAGATCTTGAGTGTGGATCTGATTAAAGACTATCTATTTTGTACCGATAGCTAGGCAATAAACAGCTGGGTTCCTCGATTAAAACCGCTTAAGCTATAATTTAGTTCACATAATATCGGGCCCTTCGAGAAGTCTAAGTCTAAAATTGAGCCCCATTGCTTATGATATAGTATATTCATAACTTATATGATTAGGGTTATTCATGATCAGAGTATGATCTAGGCTTAATCTCAAACCAAAGAACCAAACAATTATATCATAAACTGAACCAAACTATAACATCTGTTTATAGTATGGTTCGGTTTGTAACCATGGTTGATTATATTTAAACATGCTAGTATACGACATTTATAGTGTATGATAATCACATGACGAATATATTTATTAGGTCATATTACAAGTTGATGACATATAATTAGAACCAAACAAAGATTAAGTCGATATTTATATACTAGTCTAGAAGCCAAAGGCAACATGTATGCACAAAATAACTTCACTTTTTTCCATCATTCACACTTCAACAATGACACTGAATAAATAGAAGATTTAACTCTTGTTTTACTCCATCATTAAATGCAATTTCCCTTTTGCAGTTGAAATATGAAAAGTGAAGCAACATGGAATTGAGATATATATATATATATATATATATATATATATATATATATATATATATATATATATATATATATATATATATAATCTTCCACAAACATTTCTATCGTTTGATATTTCATATTGACGATAGAGATTTAATTTATTTTACATTTAATGTATATTAAATATAAAATATAAAGGTATAATGGTACTTTTGATTCAAATTTTTACCGTCGATTTTAAATATCAAACCGTAGAGATGTTTATATGTATATAGAGAGAGAGGTTGAATCCTACCAATGGCTAATTCTACCCACTCATGTTTGACGGCATGACTATAATAACAATGTCTTTCGTATTTTTTAAATTCTCTTTTAAAATTTTAAGTTACAACAAATTAGTAGACATTAGTGAGCATATCAAACAAAGGCTGAATCTGATATATATATATATATATATTAAGGGGGGGGTTTGCTGTTGTAGGTGCATTTAACAATACTAACTTTGTTTTAGAGCATGCAGCATAAGACAACGAGCAGCTGAGTATTATCATTATTACAATTATTTTTTATTATAGTAATCCGGACATACATCCAAGCTCTGACTCAGTATAGTGGAAGCTTTTGTGCAGAGGGTTGTCATCCAACTGCACCGACATGCGGGTCTTAAGTTTTTAGATGTGCTCTTGTTTCGTGTGCTTCACTGTTTCTACAGAGCATCCGACTTCTCATTGGGCCTCATCTCTTAATTAACTTCACTTCCCTGTCTCTCTTCTTTTAGGCTTTCAAATAGTATTATTTGTTTACTCTTCTGTTCAACTGGCGAAGCCGACTGTCATGCAGGATGCAGATATTCTGCTGCTTCACAATACGCGCCTCTCTCTTTATATATATATATATATATATATATATATATATATATATATATATATATATATATATATATATATATAGAGAGAGAGAGAGAGAGAGAGAGAGAGAGAGATTATTACACTGTACACTTTAATTCAAGTTTAGATATTCTAAAAAATTTCAGTAGTCTGATCTTAAAAATAATGGTTGAGATCTTTAAGTTAATTTTTTTTGTACAGAACACATTTATTGTGTCTCTACAAAAACGTCAATACACTTTTTTATTTTTGAGATTTAAATTTTAACTATTGATCAAACGGTTGAGATTTAAAAGCATATGTAACTATAGATTGATGTGAGTATGAACTAACTCTCTCTCTCTCTATACACACATTGTGTGTATGTACTCAAACCTATTGATGCTTAAATTCAATCAAACATATCAAGAATACAATCCTACTATAAATGATGAAAATTTAAATAGAAAAGTAAAATTTAACGTTATGCATTAAATACAAAGTAAAAAAACACAATGGTACATTTTGCCTTTTAAAATCCAAATCCCCACAGTTACTCATACTGATAAGGTAATAAAAATATTTGAGTTTATTTAAACGTATATCATTATCTCTCTCTCTAAAACAACAACTAAGCTTTATCCCAAACTACATGATTTTTTTTTTGTTTTTATAGAACTCGATCATATGTCATGGTAATATATATATATCAAACCACTGTTTATAGGTATTTGTTTTTGGTCATAACAACTTTCATATATATATATATGTGTGTGTGTGTGTGAGTGAGTGGGTAGAGAGAACATGAAATGATAATGTATGCACCACCAAAAAGCTGGCAATTTCAGACAAATCTGAAAAGCCAACCTATGCATGACCTGAAAAGTCCGTGCTTGTTATGTTCCCTCATAGTGGTTAGCCTCTGCTGGACCTGACTTCCCCCAACATATATAAACACAAAATACAAAATCAACACAAAACGCGAAATCCTTGCCCTTAATATACAAGACACGAAACACGAAATCTTTACCCTTAATATACAAGACACGAGATCAACACGAAACATAGAGTAGCTACAGTTTCGAAAGTATGGCAGTTTCTAGCTTCATGTAATTCAAGCTGTCGAAGTAGTTAAAGTAGGTTCCTTTTGTCAAATACACGATTCGATCCCTTACCATTATGGGTGCACTCGTCGGGTTCACTCCAACTTAATTAAACCAAGCCTTTTCCCGCACCAAGTTGGGTCCGCTACATGGACTTTTAGTCGTTATATACATATTGTATTATATTAAAGAAAGATTATGCTTTGTTGTTTTCTTTCAAGGGACCTTCCTTCACCTCGCTTAAAGTAACTCAACCGGTTAGACCGGTTTACCAAAATCATAGATTTAAGTCCAAATTCTTGACCCATTTTGGGTCCATTGTTGGGATCAACTAGCTCTTCCAAAACAAATTAAATTGTTAAAGTAATGATAAGTATGTTTACATCTAAGTTTTACACTCATCCCTCTCATCTTTAACATGCACACTCATGCCTACCCATTGTTTTTTTATAACATAACTTAAAAGGTTTTAAAATATTTTGAAGAAGTATAAAAGGCAATATTATTACATTCAAGTCTCCAAAAAGCAATAGTAGAACATGAATAGATAACATCAATGGTGGACAAGATCCAATCACTCATTTTATATATAGAAAGAGACTATAATACAATAAATGCAAGTAACTGTTGTGGCATATTATACGTGTCAGGCCATGTATCATCCTATTGACACTTAAAAAAAAATGTATACATCCTCTCCAAAACAAGAGTCAGAGTTGTCTAGCAGGCCCCTCATCATGTCTAACTCACACCAACAGGTTCCCACAAGTGCTATTTAAATTGAGTCATCACTTTAAGGATAACACCTAAATTAGACACTATCATCTTACAGTGCACCAATACAAAGATTGTCATTAATTGCGCAATTCCGGTGTAAACCAAATAAATTTACAAAGAAGAACTAGCCTTACTAGCGTATGCCCATTCATGGGCAAGAAATTCCCTTTTGATATATATATATATATATATATATATATATATATATATATATATATATATATATATATATATATATATATAGATAGAGAGAGAGAGAGAGAGAGAGAGAGAGAGAGAGAGAGAGAGAGAGAGAGAGAACGGATTTAGGTTAACATGTTTTTAAAACGAAGGAATCACATTATAGAAACCTTCTTATAACACGAAAACAGAATCACACTATACGAAAACTACTGAAAAGACCTATTTTCCTCCCTAATTATGAGACTAAAAAGGCACTTTTCTTTTTGGATTTTTTCATTCCCACGCTTACTAATTATGTAATCAACTTTGCTTCAAAGCTAACACCAACAAGGTTAGATTTTCCGAAATATAGCAAGAATTTCTGTTAATGGCTTGCAGCTTGTCTTGTTTGAAAAAAGAAAAAATAAACCGTAGCCTCCGTTTTTGTGTCACTGGCACCGGGTTGGTAAGTGAACCCTACCGCTATCAGTTTGGCTAGTGGTTAAACTTAGTTTATGTTTTATTCGTCGAGACGTAGGAGCCGAGCTCGGTTCAACTCATAAAAGTTTGTTAAATGACATTTTCTAAATTTTTGTTGAATTATCTTCCCTACTAATGAATTAGTGTATTTAAGGTAATTCTTTTATAATTTTTTTCATAAATAAAAACTTTAAGTACATGAAGGACTTTTTTATTTATCATAAATGTTAGAATACATAATTTTTATTATTTGCACACCCTCAACCTCTTTTATATCCAAAATAATCTTGCTCTCACTATACGGAGATATGTATCAAGATCAGATATATTGACGTGTGTTTGGTTACTGAGGCAGATGTGTTTTTATAGGACCATTTTCGAGAGGGTCACTTGTACAGGTCAGCCGTCACGTGTACCTGGGATTGAGCTCTTGGCATACACTTGAATAATTTTATTTAAGGTCTTTTATATTTGTTTTGGTAATGAAATAAACGGTCATGTGTGATCAAGGTGTTTAGTGAGTTATTAATTAGGGATAGATCAATGCTTATTTGGATTCAGTTTAATATATAGTGATTCTAAGGTTAGTTTTTATTTGGTAGAGTTTTATTATTTAAACTCTCATCGAACTATTGTAATAGAGACAAAATTTCGAATAAAAATTCTATCTTAAGAGAGCAAAAAGATGATTTCTTCTTCCTTTTCGATCTCTACACGTGTATCTTACGCTTGAGAGAATTCTATCACTTAAAACAGATAAGTTGATCTACGAGAAATCTCTATTCTATACAAAGATGTGTTGGTCGTGAGCTATTAGAGGAAAGAAAGACTATTCGATAACGGATAAGTCGATTCTACACAAAGATGTATTGGTCGTGAGCTATTAGAAAGAAAGATTATTCCATGCTTGTTTATTGTATTATGCATTATGGAAAATCGAGGTAAGAGGTAATTTCGATTGTCCTCGTCACAAGGTGTCTTTAGAGACCGTTTTTGTAAATCTCGTAAAGGAGTGTCGGGCTATGTTTGTGTACAAGCGGGCATAACCAAGTGAATAAAAGGGTATTGAACGTTGAATAGTAAAAAAAGGTGCCCAAATAGCAGTGTTTTTTTATTTATTTTATTGAAAAATATTTTTTTAAAATCTCGTAACTCCTTTCATCTCCTCCTGTAAAAGGATAATGAACTGTCCGTGTAAAAGTTCGAAGTGGTTAGGTCAACCCTTTTATATCGAAAACGAAAGGGTTGTTTGTTAGGTTCGCTTACCAGCCTCACGTAGAGAGGGTGTTTTAGCAATTATTTAATTATTTGCTCACTAGTTTATAAATACATGAAAAGAAAATTAGGCTCTCGTAGTAAAAAAAATAAAAAATAATAAAATAATAACGTTTAGAAAAAAATGGATGATGTTCCACGTCAGACCAATCAAGGGGGCCCCGCTCTCTCTGCTTCAAAATGGAGGGAACGGCACCCCGCTTGAAGCACAAGCTGGAAGCGCGAGCGGGAGAGAGAGAGGGAGAGAGAGAGAGAGAGAGAGAGAGACTCGCTTTTCCTTTTTGTTTGTGTTCTGCTTTTAATCTTTTTTGTTCTTTCATATTGTGTATTCTGGGAGGGAAAAACTGAAGAATGTGGAGGAAGCAAGGCACCGTCTTATTATTTTTATTGTTGTTAGTGTTCACCACGTTAACAAAGACTGCTGTGTCCTCTGTTTCTTATGATCACAAATCTATCGTCATCAATGGCCAGAGGAGAATCCTCATCTCTGGCTCTATTCATTACCCAAGGAGCACACCTGAGGTACCATCTTCAGAAAACTGAACACAAGTGGAGTGACTTTATTAAAATGGAGAAATGATCATCTTTGTTCCAGATTTCTGCAAGAAATCTTAAATAATGAAGGAAAAATTTTGTTGGTACCGCAGATGTGGCCGGATTTGATACGGAAAGCCAAAGAGGGAGGCTTGGACGTGATACAAACTTATGTTTTCTGGAATGGGCATGAGCCTTCTCCCGGAAACGTAAAGTCTTCTTTCCCCTTTCCTATTTGTATCTGCTGCAGCAGCAGAACTCGATAGGTTCTGTTTGTCCGAGAGTATTCTTTGAAACAAGCTTGATGCATTTCTTCTAGATTTTCTGCAGTATTATTTCGAGGGCAGATATGATCTTGTTCGATTCATAAAGCTGATTCAACAAGCTGGCCTTTATGTTCATTTGCGCATTGGCCCGTTTATTTGTGCTGAGTGGAATTTTGGGTGAGTCTCATTCTCCTTCCTCTCTCTCTCTCTCTCTCTCTCTCTCTCTCTCTCTCTCTATATATATATATATATATATATATATATATATATATATATATATATATATATATATATATATATATATATATATATATATATATATATATATATATATATATATTCAAGCACTTATGGTCAATGTAATGCTACTCGTGGAGCTATAATACTCCGACTTATATTGAAACGTGTTTTGATGCTACAGAGGCTTTCCGGTTTGGCTGAAATATGTACCTGGAATCAGTTTTAGGACTAACAACGAACCTTTCAAGGTTTGCTTTCATTTAAATTCTTGGTTACGTCGGACTTGTATTTGTCAACTAAACGGGGTTCAATGGATAATTTTCTATTTTTAAATTTTGAAGAATGCAATGAAAGGATTCACACAGAAGATCGTCAACATGATGAAAGCTGAGAGGATGTTTGAATCTCAGGGAGGTCCTATCATCTTGTCACAAGTATGGATATCTGACTTTTAAATATATATTCATTGTTAAACAGGTGTTATGGAAACCTCTCTACATATATACGTACATGCATACATATATATGTGTGTGTGCATGTATATATGGAGAGAGATATGTTTGCTTCTTACTGAATACTGATGAATGGTTGGTTTTTTGTGGTGGTAGATTGAGAATGAATACGGCCCAGAGGAATGGGAGATTGGTGCCCCTGGTAAGGCATACACAGCTTGGGCTGCAAACATGGCTGTGTCTCTTGGAACCGGGGTTCCATGGGTTATGTGCAAGCAAGACGATGCACCAGATCCAGTTGTGAGTCGTTTTCTGCTAATTAGTCTTCTTTCCCTTCTCTTTACTCAATTTATTGCATGCTTGTTTGATCACAAAGCAATCAAGAGCAGTTTTTTTTCTGATATATAGATATGAGATCGGTGTATGATCAAATGCTAGAAAGAAACCAAAACAAACACCAAGCCTTTCCCCACACTGAGTGTGGTCGGCTAAGTGGGGCTGCCATAAAGAAAATTTAGATGAAATATTTTTATATTCAACATTAACTATTTGGTCATGTTTGTTTGTTGATGGTTCTGCTCATATGCTTAAGTGTGATATGTTATGTTTAAAGTATGGCTCTGTTTCATAGGTGGCGTCAGTGTAAAGTAAACTTCGTCCACTGGTATTGATTGCTTTCTTCGAATTGATATTTGATATTCTAACAGATCAATACTTGCAACGGTTATTACTGCGACTGGTTCACTCCAAACAAGCCATACAAACCCAAGATGTGGACTGAAGCCTGGACTGGATGGTACTTATTTGACTTATTGCTCTAAATGTATCCTGCTGCAAGTTGTCTTGTCAATCAACCTTTGTTTTCAACAAAGAAATTGATATTTCAGCTCCTTACTATTTGATTAAATTTAAATTTGTCTGTTTCCAGTAGTTTTCATCAGAATAATTCTTTAGGTCATATTCACTTTACTGATAATCTTGATTTTTCTTATTGTACTGATTCTTTCCAGGTATACAGAGTTTGGTGGGGCAGTTCCTCATCGTCCTGCTGAAGACATGGCATTTTCTGTTGCACGTTTCTTACAGAAAGGAGGGTCTTTTGTCAACTATTACATGGTAATAACTAGTTTCATAAGTTTTGGCGAGTTTGGAACTTGTTAAACATGTTTCCCGGTATAATTGAATTGGCTCTGTCAATTCTTTTTCTTCGAGCTACTTGACTTTACTATGTGCCCTTGTACCCTGCAGTACCATGGTGGAACAAACTTTGGGCGAACAGCTGGTGGGCCTTTCATAGCCACTAGTTATGACTATGATGCTCCTTTAGATGAATATGGTATGTTAAAGTGTCCAGATACATACTGATCTTTCGAAGAAGCATTTTATTGCTGGTAGAAACTGCTATGAGGACCGTTTTGTATAGTGGACAATTCTTATTGCCTTTCATTTGTGCACCTGAGATCCAATTACCAACTTAAATGTAATCGATTTTGTTCCTTTCAATAGGTCTGATCAGGCAACCAAAATGGGGACACCTGAAAGATCTTCACAGAGCCATAAAACTATGTGAACCAGCTTTGGTCTCTGGTGATCCTGCTGTGACGTCACTCGGGAGCTACCAAGAGGTTGAATGCCCTCCACTTTAACAATGGTGTTTCGCTAAATACTTGCTGATTTGAGTCTCAAACTGAGATAACTGTATTTGTGGGCCTCCAGGCTCATGTGTTTACCTCAAGAACTGGAGCCTGTGCTGCATTCCTTGCAAACTATGATGAAAGAGAAACTGTGACGGTGAATTTCAGGAACAGGCACTACATTCTGGGACCTTGGTCAATCAGCATCCTCCCTGATTGCACAAATGTGGTCTACAACACAGCAAAGGTGATAGAATTTTGGAACATGTTGTAAGCGTGAGTTTTGTCTATTCGTTCTGATGTTTGGCATCAGGAACTTTATGCTTATGGTATACTTGTCACTGCTACAGGTTGGTGTTCAAACTTCAAATATGCAAATGATTCCAGTAGGCAATCTCAGATTTTGGTGGAATTCGTACAATGAAGAAGTTGCTTCCTACAACGATGATCCCTTCACAACTACAGGGTTACTAGAACAGATAAATGTAACCAGGGATACTAGTGATTACTTGTGGTACATGACAGAGTGAGTCTTCCACTCCTATAATCACTTGATATTCTAAAGGTGGTGCAGACAAAAGTTTCTCTAATATGAAGCTATGCTAAGCCTCTTATGGTGTTTCTACAGTGTCAACATCAATGGGAACGAACAATTTCTCAAGACTGGCCGATATCCGGTGCTTACTACTTCGTCAGCGGGCCATGCCTTGCATGCCTTCGTCAATAGCAAGCTAGCAGGTACAGATTTGTTGCATATGCTGAAATACGGTGTCAATAAAAGTTAACCTTTTATTGATAATTGTGGAACCTTGTCCCTTGGCAGGTTCAGCATATGGAAGTCTAGAATTCCCAAAGCTGACGCTCACAACTAGTGTCAAACTCTGGGCTGGCAGCAACAAAATAGCACTTCTTAGCGTAGCAGTGGGATTGCCGGTAAGTTTTCTTGGAATTCCTTTCCCTTCAATCTGAACACGTCTTGAAATAATTCCCTACTGCTTTCTCATTGCAGAACGTTGGCAATCACTTCGAGACCTGGAATGCTGGTGTTCTTGGCCCTATTGTGTTAACTGGCCTTAATGAAGGCAAAAGGGACTTGACATGGCAAAAATGGTCTTATAAGGTACGCTTCCTAGCTACTCTGGATGAAGATGCAACAGAGTATTCATTCCTGTTCACTGAGCTAAACTTTTTGGGGTGCTTCTTCTTCAGGTGGGTCTAAAAGGTGAGGCTCTGAATCTTCACACACTCAGTGGAAGTTCCTCTGTTGAGTGGACTCAAGGATCCTACCCCATCCGCGGTCAGCCAATGACATGGTACAAGGTCAGTATAATCAATACACAAGTCCTGCTTTGGAAGCATGATTTGAATAACTGATTAGGATATTGATAAACTATTTTATTGTGTACAGGCAACGTTTGATGCTCCATGGGGGTCAGATCCACTTGCTCTGGATATGGGTACCATGGGAAAAGGCCAGATATGGATAAATGAACAGAGTATAGGACGCTATTGGCCTGCCTATACTGCAAAAGGCAATTGTGGAGGATGCAGCTATGTCGGAACCTTTAATGAGAACAAATGCCGGACAAATTGCGGCGAACCTTCGCAGAGATGGTGAGAAAAATTGCCAACAAAGAGGCAAAAAGGAGTTCACGAATTGATGTACCAGTGCTAAATAACTCTCTTTGTGGCAGGTATCATGTCCCGCGTTCCTGGTTGCGCACAACTGGAAATCTACTAGTAATATTTGAAGAATTTGGCGGTAATCCTTCAGGAATCACTTTGTTGAGGAGAACAGTAGGAAGTGCATGTGCTGATCTTTCAGAATGGCACCCAACTATTTGGAACATCAAGTCATATGGGACACCTGAACTGCCCGAAAAGCCGAAGGTGCATCTCTCATGCACAGAAGGACAGAAAATTTCTTCCATAAAGTTTGCTAGCTTTGGTACTCCTCAAGGAGCCTGTGGAAGCTTTGTACAAGGAGCATGCCACTCCCCACATGCACGTGACATCTTTGAGAAGGTATCTTGCCTATCTGTTTCTGTGCATGGATGCATGTCCACTTGTGCATTCATGACATTGTTGTCTATAGGCCAGCAATGGTGTGCTTGTGTGTGTGACGTGTGTTGTGCACATGTGAAGCAAGTGAATCTCTTAAACACTTTGTAACAATTGTCTCTGGGGAGGTGTATGGAACAGCCATGGTGTTTGATGATCTCCCATGATGTGTGTGTATATGTATTTGTATGCGGGTGAACTGAATCTCTTAAATATTCATGACATTGTTTGTGCAGAGGTGTGTAGGACAGCAATGGTGCTCTGTGATGATCTCCAATGATGTCTTCCAAGGAGACCCATGCCCAGGAGTCGAGAAGCGAGTCACTGTTGAGGCTGTTTGCAGCTAAAGGTGTTGCTTTGTTGTTCACATAGTATTCGTACATGGCAATATACGTATGAATACAAGATAGTTGAATGCTTGTAGTTACTTGTACATGCATACCCAATATCAAACCAATTATAGCAGATTTAGCAGTAAGATCAGGCAGCCATTTAGCAAAAAGTTGCTAATGGTTCGACCATAAGATCTTGGTGTAAATGAAGCAATTACAATATGGAGCATAGCTTGTAGGTAGTACAGAATGTAGAGATTGAGAACAAAGAATGTAATTCTATAGCTTCCACATCAAGTGTAATATATTGTCATATATGAAAGTTTTTATTGTATCCAAGGAGTGTTGCTGAACATCTTTTCCTTGTTCTGTTCTGTGCTTTCTTACCCTCTTCACTTTCGGACATCACACGAAAACATGTCACGAAGATGAACCTGAAAAGATTCATGTTCATGTCCAACCAAAGTGACAAAAATGAGTCGTGCTTGGGTTTACCTGTTTCTGACACGAACATGAAATGACACGAGAGGAAGACTTAATGTGAACAATGAACCATCTTGTGAAGCTTATCTGCATGACAGGGCTTGACCCTAGGGCATTGTTGTCTGAATCGGATCAAATTGACTTTCATCAGCCGAATTATGGAAATGGTTCTTTTCTTATTAAATTGGTTTTTGTTAATAAATTTAGCTTGATTTCTCTCTTATTTTAAAATTTTCTTTAGTTTTCTTAAGTGTTAAATAATTTTCTTTAAATCTTTATTTTAAAATTTGCCCTTCCAGTCCACTTCTATTCAAATTTACCCCAAGGTTGCACACTGCATCAAAATATTTATCCCAAAATGATTGAACCAATATACCCTGTTGCAATGAAATAGGGCTGAACCAACAAATTTAACGTTTTAAAGTAAGCTATACACCTGAGCAAACTATTACAAGCAGCTAAGCCAAGGAGCACGGCTGCAGCCTGTTTTTTCTTACTAATAAATGTTGTTTTAAACTTCTTAAGCAAACATAAGGATAGCACAAGAAGTGTAGTTCTCCTGGCTGTGGTATGACCCAAAAGAACTTCAAAGTTCAAGGTCTCAAGCTCGATACCGGCATCATGCATATTTGGTAGGGATCAGTCTAACCCCAAATTGCTTATCCAAAAAGCCAAGGCACACAAGGGTGAAGAGAAAAAGTTGCACATAGGGGGCAGCTAAATGTCAATATGTAACAAGAAAGGCGGCTAATTTAAACTTAAAATTTCAGGTTTCACACTTGCCTAGGGTTTCTATTGTTTTGGAGAACAGTTGCTTTCTTCATTCATCTAAAAAAAGAGAACCTTGTTGCTTCTTGGTAATAATGTGATGCTGATTGTTGTGAGCTTATTCTAGGCAAAATCGCCTACTACCTCCTGGAATTTCGTTGGACCGAGCATCGAACCGAATTCGACCAACCCACCACTGCACTTGACGGCCTAGGCTACCTACTTCCATGCACAGACAGCAGTTGGCTTTGGCTCTTTCCACCATTCCCTCATGCTACTACTACTTCACGTTGATCTTTACCAATTAATATGCAGTTCTACATGCTTAAGTTAAGAAGAGCATATATGCACACATACATGTACGCATAGATATATTACATACTATTTTTTAAAGAAAGAAAAACATTTTTGCTTTTTTACACACATCTCGATTGTTGATCAAACTCAATGTAATGGTCAAGATCCATAACTAGGTTCTCTTATACATACATATATACATGCTGTTGATTGATGCTCACTCATCGTTTTTCAATGGTATGAGTGTAATTTAGAAAGTCTTCAGGGTTTTGAAAAAATATGTTAGATAATGTTATTATACTCATGCTTTTAAAATGTAATGATAGGACATGAATGGGTCGATCCAATAACTATATATATATATATGATAAGATGTGAACCCTTCATGTTCTCCATGAAGAAAATGTCATTTTTGTTGTATGCTCCACACTTAATTAATGGTTTTGGTTGCCAACGCTTAAATAACTCCGCCCATGTAAGGGATCACCCTTGCATTGCCGGTCCCAAGCCCGGATAAAGGAGAAGGGTTGTGTTAGGCTTCCGACAGCCAGCGTAAAACTTCGTCGGATTTTTATAACATGGATTACAAAAATTATAAGCATTGCTTTGGGGCGTCCCCGCCTAGCAACGTGTTATATAACCCGAATGTAGTAATAAGTAAGCAAGGGCCACTATATTTTCGCCCGAATGTAGTGAATCAATTGCAGAGAGGATTCTCACGTCATGGACAGGTGTGGGTAAAGAAGTTAGTCCCGCTATATTGCCGTCCGAATGTAGTGAATAATTTTCAGAGAGGGTCTCCGTATTTTGATTATGGACGGATGTGGGGGGTAAGAAAGCTAATCTTAGAAAATAAGATTCGTATTGGTTCTTGAAATATCGGAATATTATCCGGTAAGCTAATGGAGGTGGTAGATACTATGATTCAGAGAAAGATTTATATTCTATGTTTACAAGAGACAAAATGGGTTGGAGAAAAAGCAAAGGAGATAGAGGATATATGTTTTAAATTATGGTACTCATGTAAAGAAAAGGCTCGAAACGGAGTTGGTATTATCATAAATAAAGAATTAAAGGATAGTGTAGTAGACATACAACGATATGGTGACCGAATCATGACGTTGAAATTAGTGTTAGGAGCAAAGGTTTTGAATATAGTTTGTGCTTACGCACCCCAAGTAGGACTAGAAGATAGTATAAAGACAACTTTTTGAGAAGAGTTAGATAAGGTGATTCAAAAGATTCCACAAAGGGAGATGATTTGTTTAGGAGGAGACTTAAATGGACTTGTCGGTAAAGAGGCATTAGGATATCAAGGTATTTATGAAAACTTTGGTTTTGGGGAGATAAATGAGAAAGGTAGGGAGATTTTAAATTTTGCAATGGCATTTGATCTCTTTATAGTCAATATAATCTTCAAAAAATGAGATGAACATTTAATTACTTATAAGAGTGGCTTATCACAAACACAAATTGATTACTTTATTTGTAGAAAAAAAGATAGAGCATGTTGTAAAGATTCCAAGGTAATTCCAAGAGAAAGCTTAACCATCCAACATCGACTTTTAGTTATGGATTTACAAATAAAAAAATGGACAAAGAAGAAAAGATTGCATCGAGCTATTCAGACTAAATGGTAGAACCTCAAAGGCGAGAAAGAAGATATATTTAACCAGAAAATCCTTCAAGGAGATGTTTGGAATTATGTTAGTACGCCTTGTGATATGTGGAACAATATGGCTATACATATTAGGAAAGTGGCAAAGATGTGTTAGGTGTATCTAAGAGAGGTATACTGGCGCAAAAAGAAGCTTGGTGGTAGAGTGAAGTAGTACAAAATAAAATCAATGCAAAGAGGGCATGTTACAAATTACATTATGCTAAGAAAACTAGTGAAACTTTAGAGGCTTATAAGAACGCAAAGAAGGAAGCGAAAAAGGCCATAAGTGAAGCAAAAGCTAAAATTTGAGAGGATTTATATAAAAAACACAACTCAAAAGAGGGTGAAAGAGATATTTTTAGGATAGTTAGGGCTAGGGATAAGAAAACTAAAGATCTTAATTATGTTAGATGCATCAAGGATGAGGATGAAAAAATTATAGTGGCAAATGATGATATAAGAAATAGATGGAAAAACTATTTTTATAATCTTTTTAATGAAAATAAAGATGTTAGTATTAGCTTAGGAGAGTTAGCCAAATCAAAAAAGTATATAAACCACCATTTCTACCGACGTATTCAAAAGAATGAAGTCAAAGAGGCTCTTAAACATATGAAGGGTGATAAATCGGTATAACCAGATAATATTCCTATTGAAGTTTGGAAAATACTAGGAGAAATAAGAATCACTTGGCTCACAAGACTATTTAATGAAATATGGAAAAACCAAAAGATGCCCGAGGAATAGAGAGGAAGTACACTTATACCCATATATAAGAACAAGGGAGACATTCAAAATTGTGTGAATTATCGAGGTATCAAGTTAATGAGCCATACTATGAAATTATGGGAAAGAATTATCGAACGTAGGTTAAGACAAGTATCAAGTATAACAGAGAACCAATTTGGATTCATGCGAGCCAGATCTACTATTGAAGAGATTCACCTTTTGAGACGTCTTATGGAACATTTTAGAGCAAAAAAGAAAGACCTTCACATGATATTTATTGATCTAGAAAAAGCTTATGATAGAGTACCGAGGGAGGTTGTTTGGAGAACTTTGGAAAAAAAGAGGTATCCCATTGATATAGAATTGATGGAGATGTTTAAATTGGCACACATTGCATCCCCCAAAAAGAAAGTTTTAAATACCTAGGGAAGAATTGATGGAGATGTTATGCATAGAATTAATGCTAGTTGGTTAAAATGGAGAAGAGCATCAGGTATTCTTTGTGATAAGAAGATACCATTAAAGTTAAAAGGTAAATATTATAGAGTAGCAATTGGGCCTGTCATGTTTTATGGTTTTGAGTATTGGGCAGTTAATCATCAACATGTACAAATGATGTTTGTGACAGAAATGAAGATGTTGATATGGATGAGTGGTCATACAAGAAAAGACCGTATACATAATGAGGTTATTAGAAACAAATTAGGAGTGATACCAATAGAGGATAAAATGAGAGAATATCATTTAAGATGGTTTGGACATATAGAAAGAAGATGAAAAAAAGAACATGTAAGAAGGTATGAAAAACTAAATTTGGAAAGTATTAAAAGAGCTAGAGGACGACCACAAAAGTATTGGAAAGAAACAATAAAGAATGATCTAGCTTATTGTGAGTTAACTGCTAACATGACACACGATAGGGATATGTGGAAACAAATAATCCATGTAGCCGACCCCGTCTAGTATGGGAAAAGGCTTAGTTATTGTTGTTGTGTTGTTGTTGGTTGCCAATGCTTAAATGGTTCAAGTGGCTGGGCACTTGTTCCCCTTAAGCATGGTCTACAGTTCAAGTCCTTTTACGGAAAAAACCCATTCCATACTGCTTTACCGGATAGTGGGTCCATCTGGCTCTAACCTGATTAGATAGGGTCCTTGTGGGTTTCCACATACGGTTGTTTTAGAACACAAAATAAAAACAATGGTTTCAGTTGCATGTATGATCCGAGTACAACCACAAGAACAGACTGGAGCTCTTTTTCTATTATTTATTTCTTAACCTTTATCAAAGAGAATGTCCCATGTAAGGGGGCTTTAAGAGGGGACACAAAAGGCTCTCATGAAGGGCTAAGACCCACTTTGTATATATATATATATACACAAAAGAAGAGAGAACTTGGCTCAAAAATTATACCGAGAAGGTCCAATAAAGCACTCTTCTCAGCAAGCCCCTTTTTATAGGGCAGTTAAATTAACCAAGTTGCTTGTAATTCAGCTCAATTAACCAAGTTGCTCGGAATTCAGCTCATCACTTCCTGGGTTTGTTAAACCATGTGAGTTAAACACTAAAATAGTATGTTCGGCTCGGTTTGGCTAGTGAAAGCTCATGAAGTGACTTACCTAAATCATGTCCCTCAAGGTAGTCATATTAACGTTTTTGAGGAAAATTGAAGTGTCAATCTGTTTTATCACAAACGAAAAACTTTATGTAAATAAAGTGCATTCTCTTGGTGAGGGCTAAGTACTTGAACAAAATTTAAAATTAAATTAAATTAAAAAAAGGAAAAAGATTTTCCCTCAACGATAAGTTGGTTGTTGGAAACAAGGAATCCATGTAGCCGATCCCGTTTAGTATGGGAAAAGGCTTAGTTGTTGTTGTTAAGTTGGTTGTTATTTAGTGTCAATGTTAGAAAGTAGAGTGGCGACGAGTGGACCCCGGCATGCAAGAGGACTGGTTTTGGCCGATGGGCTGGTGGGTTCGTGCAAAGTTCCTTGATTCATTATTGTGGCAAAGGTGCAGGTTCAGGGATAGATGCTTTCATACATGTAAAGGCACACCCGTGAGAGAGTCGTTGGTACTATCGGATTATAAATAAAAGGCTTATATTGTTGGAGAACTTTTAGTTTTCCTTTTCTTCCTTTTTCTCTAAAAAGTGCTTCTAGACATTTTCCTTTCTTTTAAAAAGGGTTACTACATTTTGGGAATCAATTTAGAACTGCATGTAAGATCTTTTTGAGAAAAATAAATTTTGAGTGTTGCAAATGTTTCATGGTATTTTTTTTTCTTTCTCTTTTTCTCCTTTTTTTAAACCACTGGTGCCCAAAAGTCGACAAGAATCATATCGAATCAGGTTTAAAGTTTGCATGGTTTTAGTGTCATGGATGGGATGACCAAGGTTACATGAGAGGGACTCGAACTACTCTTACAACTTTGTTGAGATACAGTATTGTAACCGACGATGTGTGTGTGATATGCATATTATTTGAAACTATAAACTTGAAATGTAAATATTGATTTACTATAAAATATTTGTGAAATACGTCTGCTTGTAGTCTGCCCTCTATTAAAGAGTGTATAACCTTCCTAAGACCCATAGGTATATGCTTTAAAGCACTCTTACTAGTGGTTTTCTTCGTTCACAAGAGTCGAACCTTAAGAGGAATAAGTATTAAACCAGTTGAACTGGTAATAAGCTGACAGTTATAACTGCGAGTTCTTTTAATATAGCCATACTGCAAGAAACTCCCTCACGGTGACGTTTCCTGTAGGAAACCTGACCGAGACGTGGCCGAAATGTTTTGATCTTTGCATTTATTACTTCCTTTTTTTTGTTACAAGACCCACACATACACCCTCTAGGGGTGGAACTCTCCACCATTGAGCTGACACTCTTGTGCATTTATTATATAATATTTATCAGAAAATAAATGTCACATGTAGTAGGCTAAGCAGTTATGCCACCTATGTAGAAAAGGATAGGTCTGCGGTTCAAATCTCAACCCTAGATTGCCGTTTACTGTGTCCTGTTTGTGTTTTCTTTCTTTTTTTGTTCTGTGCAACATACAACAGCAGATTTTATGAACTTGGGTGAACAGCCAAACCCTTGGGACGCAGTACCACCCCCGAAAGCGACGATGTCTCCAAGTTATCCTGTCCTTTATGCCCTGGGCGATAACACGCGCTACAATGGCCGGCCCGGGACAAAAGGTCACAACCCCCACCAGCTGATAGCCCGCCCGCTGCTTTAAATGTAGTTTGTTAGCACCCAGAGTGTTAGCTCAATAGCGGGGTGTTCTAGTGCCGTTACTCTTGGTGGAGAGTTCGACTCCTACGTTTGTGTTGGAATTTGGCCTCCTCTTGTAAAAAAAAGGAAAAAAATGTAGCTTTTAAATGTCTAGAAAATGAATGACCCAGACTCTTGAGCTCACCAAGAGGTAAATCCACCACTGCTGTTACTCCGGGTGCTTTAAATGACAATCTTAAGATATGCCAGTTCACGGGTGAACTGAAAACTCTGCCTCAACCAAAACTCCTAAAAAATCCAAAAGATCTACACGAGCAGCTCGAGATATTCAAAAAGTTGACGGCCACCCCACCCGAATTTCAACCAACTGAAGCTGGCCTCACCCACCTAAAATTTTATAGGTCCCCAACCACTTGAGTAGTTTTATTTACTTGAATGATATGAAGCTTTTTGTCCTAACTGCTACAAGCCTGTCCAACACCAGCTCACCAGTAAGAAGAAGAGAGAGAACTTAAAATCTCTTCTGCAAACCATGAGCAGCCGCTTGAGAGTTTGAGTTCCTCCTCTCTTCTCCCTTCAGAGTGGCGAGGGTGAGTGACAAAGAGCGTCCGGCGAGGCCTAATCGAGAGAGGATCACCTTGAGAGAGTGCAATGCAGGCCACTGCAGCTTGCTGCTGCACACAGCAGAGAAATTCTGCTGCAAGAAGGGCTGAACAGTAAAGGGAGTGCTGTTGCCGGGCGTCGTTTGGTGCTGCTGGATGTCAGCCACCACAAGTGGCGTCCAAATCTTGTAATCTGAAGCCATTTCACCTACTTGAACCCTAACCTCACTTGGTTTCAAGCAACCACATATTTAAACATACGAAGAAGGCCACGCCAAAGTTAAGATATCAAACTGGCACACCAAAATACTAACAAATATTTATTCTTCATGAAGAGAATACTGGAAGTTCAAATTGTTATAGGTAACAACCAACACGGGGCCTTAAACCTCCTTCAGATCAAAAGCTCATAGTTGGAAATGAATTCAATCTGCTCACTCTATTGCTTTGCTTTATGGCCCCCACTTGCGGTGTCTAAGAGATGAAACAGAACGCTAAACAACATGGTGAACGCCAAGCCCAAAACTTAAACCCTTCTTCCATGGGTTAACACAGCAAGGCCACAATGCGACCTTGCAAAGCAGCTCACTCAACACCATCATGATCTCTGCTATCATATATCAAAAGATACATATACTGCTGCTACTGTTGCTTACACTCCGTCGGCCGCTCTCCCTGTTGTCCTTCACCGGCTTGGGCACTACCACTCTTCTGTTGCATAGCATGAAAACATAAACAACAACAACTAAGCCTTTTCCCATACTAGACGGCTAGCATGAAAACATATAATTAGACAAATTACAGCCACGCTGTCAAAATAAAAGAAGGATCAGGAAGACAAGCAGGATAGTACCTTGCGGCCACTCGATGTCTGCTCAAAGAGACAATGCACAAGTTGGAGATCCATTATGAAGCGGGCGAATGACACAAGTGTCAAATATAGTTTACCTTCCTTTTGCTTTTGCTCTCTTCTTCAACCTCATCGTCCTCTTCCTCTTCCTCCTCCTCTTCTTCATCCTCATCTTCATCACCTTCCTCATCCTCGTCATCAGCATCTCCTTCAATTTCTTCAAAATCTTCTGCCTGAATAGCCTCACCAGTATACCATGATACAGCATGCGGGATGATTTTATCGCGGATAGTGGATCTAAAACTCATTTCTTCCCCAATAAGCAACTTTGTAGAAAACAAATTAAGAAAGTATGAAGAGGAAATGAGGTTAAGTTATATATATCCGATATCGTAATCTTGCTCCATTAGATTCTGCAGCCTCTCAGCTTTTCAAAGCAAACACATGAAGCTATCAACCGCTATAGGGCTTTCTCCAATATAGGCTCATCCTCATCAATCATATGATGGAAAAAATATATAAAGCAAAGACACAAAAACCTGCATATATTACAGAATCAATTCAAAGGAGGAATCACAATGGATAAATTTACCTCCTCAGCAACCACTTCATTATTTTTCATTGCTGTGAGCCAGAAATCTGGGACTCCCTTCTCTACACATCAGAAAAATCTAATGAAATTATTCAACAAAATCTACAAAAGTAGGCAGAAAAATGAGACAACCAACACGAAGTGGCACACCAGTCTTAGCATCTGTGGCATTTTCCTCTGACGGATCGTTCTTCACACTTTCTGCTTCAACAACACCATTCACAATTTCAAATCGCTGTAAAATCAATAAATGGGAATGAACACAGAGAATGGCAATGATCATGTAAAAGATTCAAATAATCTGTGATCTATCAAGAAGTTTGATTACCTTTGTATAGAGAGGCTCATAAAGCTTTTGGTATTTAGCTTCAAGTACCGCTCGTTCTTCAAAAAACTTTCCTTCTAGCTCGTCATGTTGAGACTATTAATTGACAGAAACCACAGTTAGTAAAAGAGAACAAAAGTTGCATGGCTTGTTCAACAAGAAGAACACATTAATAGCACAATATTGCAAACGTCCTTCAGAAAAAAATGCTGCAAACAAGAGCCTTGATGAAGACTGCCGATGCTAGTTAGTAAGATAAAAATGTTAGATTCAGTTGAGCTGGAGAACTGTTGCTCGTCTCCTGGACACCATGCAATTGGTGTCTGAGGCAGAAACCAAAGGAACCCTCAGACTAATCTAACTCAGCTTATTTCATCAACGGAAAGAAAAGGACAATAATACTATAATGAAACTAGCAGTAGAAGAGAAAAGAGAGAATGAGATTCCTGTGGTGCTCAGACATCAGACCAGCCAAGCACAGAAGTTGAATTGACCGAGTTTAGAGAGAGTCTCTCCCCAGGGTTTTATGCCACCAGAATGAGAATAAGTATCCTCTCCCAATTGTAAAAAACAAAAAGAAAATACAAGAAATCCCAACTTCTGACATGTGTCCAATTTCTTGACAAAGATGTCATAGTTGTTGTTACTATTATCATTTTTTAATCGTTATTGTTGCTATTATGTTCTTACTATTGGATAGATTATCTAACTTTTTATAAAATAGTTATCTGTTCTAAAATAAGAATATTGCACATTATTAGAGAAGTATGTGAATAGCAGGTCCAGATCTATCTGCATCTACCTCAGTAATTCCAAAACACACAGGACAATCTTGTGTCATTTGCGGAAAATTCTGCTCACTCAATTATATAGCAAGCCTTGGGACACATTCATATGGATGACAAGTGCAAAAAAGAAATAATATATTCATTCGCTGCATGGTTTACAGAAAACATAATAAATGAACCATTCTTGGAGCTAGGGTCAATTTTTCAGATTGATGGAAGAATTGATAGAGATGTTCTGGTCGGTTAAAATGGAGCGGAGCATCACATATTCTTTGTGAAAAGAAGATACCATTAAAGTTAAAAGGTAAATATTATAGAGCAGCAATTAGACCTGCCATGTTTTATGGTTCTGAGTGTTGGGCAGATAATCATCAACATGTACAAAAGATGTATGATGTTGAGATGGATGAGTGGTCATACAAGAAAAGACCGTATACATAATGAGGTTATTAGAAACAAATTAAGAGTGGCACCAAAAGAGGATAAAATGAGAGAATATCATTTAGATGGTTTGGACATATAAAAAGTTCATCAAAAGAAGAACCTATAAGGAGGTATGAAAAACTAAATTTGGAAAATATTAAAAGAGGTAAAAGACGACCACAAAAGTATTGGAAAGAAACAATAAAGAATGATCTAACTTATTGTGAGTTAACTGCTAACATGGCACATGATAGGGCTCTGTGGAAACAAAGAATCCATGTAGCCGACCCCGTCTAGTATGGGAAAAGGCTTAGTTATTGTTGTTGTTGTCTTCTCGGACTACTCCCTTCAATAAATGGAACAAAAAACAAATAAGGTGGTTGAAACAAAATTATTGAAACGGTTCACCATAATGAAGAGCTGCATAAGTAGGCATTAGATAATGCTCTACACAATCAAAAAAGATGTTTAACAGCCAGATGAAAGGAATCTTCAAAAACACAGGTCCTTGGTTCATATATGTTTTCTACACATAAAATACAAAAAACACATTAAAGACATAAGTTCATGGGAGTTTATGGGAATAATCACACCCAATCCACAGTTTAGACTACGTACTGCATCACAGTACTTTCCTTTTTGAAAAGTTCACTAGACCTAATTTCCAGCCAAGCACATCCTTGTGCTGTATGGTCATGTTACTGTAAGTGTGATGCTCAGCAGGTAGCTAATTCTTTTAAATGCATTGATGTTAGTTAAAGCATTATTGTAAAAGTACATCTCACAATATCCTCAAGTTTTAGGTTGAACTATAAAATACACTCTTCCAACTTCTTGATGCACTATACACACGTTCGTCCCTGTTGAATTTTGACCAACTAGTATGGTCACATATGTTAATGTAATAGGAGCACGGGCCCTAAAGGCCCGTGCCACCATGGTGAAAAGGGGCCAACCGTTGGGGGCCCCAACGGCTAGTGCTGGCCGGCCAACACTAGCCTCTTCTCTTCTCTCTTTTGCTCTCTTATTTCAATATGTGTAATGCCTATAAATAGGCCATTCAATCTTCAATAAATCATGCAATCTTTACACTGTTTTTTGACTTGTTTGTACGTGCTTCCTCTCTCGTGTTTGTTATTCTTGAAGATCAGCATTCATACTTGAATGCCATTTGTTGGTGGACTTGATTCGTGCAATATCAACCTTCGTTCATTAACGAATATTTACATGGTATTAGAGCCTCGGATTGAAGAAATCGAGTGCATTGAGAAGCGTGTCACAAGTGCAAAATTTGAAGAATTGCATCAACCTTGAGTTTAGTTTAAGATCTTCATTTTTGCACAAAAATGGAAGGTAAAAATGAGTCATTTAGATATATTCTAGACCCGAAGTGTTATCAAAGTTGGACTAAGACGATGAAAAAATATTTTTTATCAAAAGACTTTTGGGATTACATTGATGGAACAATAAAAGAACCAATTTTGAACGTTGATGGCTTGGATGTGATGAAATCATCAAAGAACATGAAAAATACAAGCTAGATTTGAAATTGTGGGAAAAGATGAATGCAAAAATTACATGAATTATTTGTCAAAATGTTGATAAAAAATTTAGGAATAGAATTAGTGCTTTTGAAAATGCGCTTGAAACTTGGGAATATTTGAAAAAGCTTCATTCTTAAGATGATTTTGTTTTTCAAATCAATCTAATGGAAAGAATGGTTATGCTCAAACAAGGAAATCTAAGCATTAGGGACTATCATAACGAATTTTCGGAACTATGGACTCAATTAAGAAGTTTTGACAAATTTAGAAATCTTCACAAATTGGACGAATTTCAAGAATTTTTGGATAATCAATATTTTTTCTTGTTTATGCGTGGATTAAGAGACGAATTTGAAAATATTAGATTAAATCTTATACATAGAAAACCTAGACTTAGAGGGGATTCCTTTTTAGCCGATCTTGTTATGGAGGAAACAAGATTAAAGAATATGAATGTAGCCAACGAAGCCGTGCTTGCCGCATCAAGACCCGGAGCAAACTTGAAGACTTATAAGCCTCCACATGCCAAGAACAATGAAGGCACGTCCAAGAAGCCCATGGGACCATAGCCCAACAAGGATACTATTTGTTATTATTGTAAGGAAAGTGGACACATTAAAACCACTTGTCCTCCACTTCGAAAAAGGGGTGAAAACGTGGGAGCCGTGGAAGGAGGTGTCTTGCCCAACAACATCAAAGCTTACATAGAAAAGATTTTTAAAGAAAAAGCAAGCATCTCCGGGAATGTTCTATCTACTTCTCAAGGTATGTCTTGGTTTTTGGATTCCGGTGCATCTTTTCATATGACACATAGTGAAGATGCTTTGATTGATTCTAGTGAGACTATTGGAAAACATGTGTTTCCAGCCGATGGAACAAAACTCCAAATCAAAAAGATTCGAAAATTTTGAAAAAGAAAACTTTAAAATTCAAAATGTGAACCTAATACCTAAACTTAATTTGAACTTGCTTTCGGTTGCACAAATATGTGATAATAATTGTATAGTCACTTTCTCATCCAAACATTGTGTGGTGCAGGATCATCTATCGAAGAAGGTTATTGGTCAAGGCCATAGAGAAAGTGGACTATACAAAATAGACTATCTTATTATGTCAAATTTTGAGTTTTGTAATGTAGCCCAAGATGCTATGCTTTGACATAAAAGACTTGGATACTTGGATTCTCAAAAATTATGTAATATTCCCTTGATGAAAACGATTAGAGAAAAAAAGTTTGAATGTAAGGATTGTATTCTTGGAAAAATGCATCTTCTTTTTAGAGAAAGAAATTATGTACCAAACAAGGCTTTTGATCTAATACATTTGGATGTTTGGGGCCCCACATCCATTGCTTCTAAAGGAGGAGTTCAATACTATGTAATTTTTGTGGATGACTTTACTCGTTTCACATGAATATACCTATTAAAACATAAATAGGAAGTATTTAAAAATTTTATCGTATTTTGTAATATGATCAAAAACCAATTTGGAGCCACCATTAAAATCTTTAGATCCGATTCGGGAGAAGAATATATGTCTAATGAATTTTAAAAATTTATTGAAACAAAAGGAATTATTCATAAAAAATCATGCACTAAGACCCCCAACAAAATGGTCTAGCGAAAAGAAAACATAAACATATCATTGAAACTTGTAGAACCATGCTAATTGGAAGTAAAGTTCCTAAATATCTATGGGCCGAAGCCACCCTTACTGCAGTATATCTCATAAATAGAATGCCTTCATCTAACCTTAAAATACCTGACCTTTTGAAAAATTGTATAATCTTCCTCCATACTATGAAAGACTTAAAGTTTTTGGATGTAGGTGTTTTGTGTATACAGACAAGAATGATAAATTATCACCAAGAGCCATTGAATGTGTATTACTCGGGTATGGTATCGATAAGAAAGGTTATAAGTGTTTTGATCCTATAGAAGACAAACTATACATGTCTAAGGATGTTAAATGTTTTTAGAATGATATTTATTATGAGACCAAATCCTTAAAGAACTTTGAATCTGTTTTTTCTCAAGATTTCTTTGTCTTAGATGAAGATGATTGTGACTCAGAAGATCATCAAGCTATTCAAGAAAACTCTGTTGAAGACAACAACCCTCCACATACAACCGTTGACACTCATTCAATTGTCGAACCCTTCTCCTTATATTATACAAGATGTCCTAGAAAACCTATTGATAACCATATAGAATCTGATAGTACAAGATTAGAACCCAGGATCTCATGACCCCCTCAGCGATTTGTGTCTTATGAATCTTTTGAACCACAAAGAAAGAATTTGATTGCCACCCTTCGACAAGTAAAGGAACCTAGGTTTTATAACCCAATATTAACTTCAAAGAAGTCTGTCGTTCCTTCATGAGTCCTCACACATGTTTTTGCACCATCATACATGTCTCTTATAAGGTTAATATATGTCAATGGGATACCTCTTTTTTCCAAAGTTCTCCAAAGAACCTCCCTCGGTACCCTATCATAAGCTTTTTCTAGATCAATAAAGATCATCTGAAGGTCTTTCTTTTTTGCTCTAAAATATTCTATAAGACGTCTCAAAAGGTGAATCGCTTCAATAGTAGATCTACCTGGCATAAATCCAAATTGGTTCTCTGTTGTACTTGATACTTGTCTTAACCTACGTTCGATAATTCTTTCCCATAATTTCATAGTATCATTCATTAACTTGATACCTCGATAATTCGCACAATTTTGAATGTCTCCCTTGTTCTTATATACGGGTATAAGTGTACTTGCTCTCCATTCCTCGGGCATCTTTTGGTTTTTCCATATTTCATTAAATAGTCTTGTGAGCCAAGTGATTCCTATTTCTCCTAGTATTTTCCAAACTTCTATAGGAATATTATCTGGTCCTACCGATTTACCACTCTTCATATGTTTAAGAGCCTCTTTGACTTCATTCTTTTGAATACGTCGGTAGAAATTGTGGTTTATATACTTTTTTGATTTGGCTAAATCTCCTAAACTAATACTAACATCTTTATTTTCATTAAAAAGATTATAAAAATAGTTTTTCCATCTATTTCTTATATCATCATTTGCCACTAGAATTTTTTCATCCTCGTCTTTTATGCATCTAACATAATTAAGATCTTTAGTTTTCTTATCTCTAGCCCTAGCTATCCTAAAAATATCTCTTTCACCCTCTTTTAAGTTGAGTTTTTTATATAAGTCCTCCCAAATCTTAGCTTTTGCTTCACTAACGGCCTTTTTTGCTTCCTTCTTTGCTTTCTTATAAGCTTCTAAAGTTTCATTAGTTTTCTTAGCATAATGTAATTTGTAACATGCCCTCTTTGCCTTGATTTTATTTTGTACTACTTCACTCCACCACCAAGCTTCTTTTTGTGCCGGTACACCTCCCTTAGATACACCTAACACATCTTTCGCCACTTTCCTAATATGTATAGCCATATTGTTCCACATATCAGAGGGTGTGCCAACATAATTCCAAACATCTCCTTGAAGGACTTTCTGTTTAATATATATCTTCTTTCTCGCTTTTGAGGTTCCACCATTTAGTCCGAATAGCTCGATGCACTCTTTTCTTCTTTGTCCATTTTTTTATTTGTAAATCCATAACTAAAAGTCGATGTTGGGTGGTTAAGCTTTCTCCTGAAATTACCTTACAATCTTTACAACATGCTCTATCTTTTTTTCTACAAATAAAGTAATCAATTTGTGTTTGTGATAAGCCACTCTTATAAGTAATTAAATGTTCATCTCGTTTTTTGAAGATTGTATTGACTATAAAGAGATCAAATGACATAGCAAAATTTAAAATCTCCCTACCTTCCTCGTTTATATCCCCATAACCAAAGTTTCCATGAATCCCTTGATATCCTAATGCCTCTTTACCGACATGTCCATTTAAATCTCCTCCTAAACAAATCATCTCCCTTTGTGGAATCTTTTGAAACACCTTATCTAACTCTTCCCAAAAAACTGTCTTTGTACTATCTTCTAGTCCTACTTAGGGTGCGTAAGCACAAACTATATTCAAAACCTCTGCTCCTAACACTAATTTCAATGTCATGATTCGGTCACCATATCGTTGTATGTCTACTACACTCTCCTTTAAATCTTTATTTATGATAATACCAACTCCGTTTCGGGCCTTTTCTTTACCTGAGTACCATAATTTAAAACCTGTATCCTCTATCTCCTTTGCTTTTTCTCCAACCCATTTTATCTCTTGTAAACATAGAATATGAATCTTTCTCCGAATCATAGTATCTACCACCTCCATTAGCTTACCCGATAATGTTCCGATATTCCAAGAACCAATATGAATCTTATTATCTAGGACTAGCTTCCTTACCCCCCGCATCCGTCCATAATCAAAATGTGAATACCCTCTCTGAAATTTTTTCACTACATTCGGGCGGCAATGTAGCGGGACTAACTTCTTTACCCACACCCGTCCATGATGTGGGAACCCTCTCTGCAATTGATTCACTACATTCGGGCGAAAATGTAGTGGCCCTTGCTTACTTCTTACTGCAGCACGTCGCTAGGCGGGGATGCCCCAAAGCAATTGTCTTGTGCATTATTCGATATATTAGAAATATTGCCCACAAGGGGTTCTCTTAACTTCTTCTTCATCTTTTGATTTATCTGTATATACGGATGGTGATTGGGGTGAAGATGTCAACGATAGACACTCTACGATTGATTTTTGTGTGTTTTTAGGTGAATCTCTTATTTCCTGGAAGTGCAAAAAACAACAGAAGGTGTCCCTCTCATCAACGAAAGCCGAATATCAAGCCATGGCTACAATGACAATGGAAATCTCTTGGATCACAACCATTCTAGCAGACATGAGAGTCACTGTACAACGCCCTGCCATCATGTATTGTGACAACAAAAGCACCATGTATATTGCCTCCAACAACACCTTTCATGAGAGGACAATGCATATCGAGATGGATTGCCACTTTGTTCGTGAAGAGTGTCTGAATAAGAAGATTTCGCTTTGTTATGTTATATATGAAATGCAGCTATCTTCACCAAATCCCTTTTAGCTTCTCAGTTTCAGTTTCTATTAGACAAACTTTCCGTGTATACCCCGTAAGTTTGAGGGGGGGTGTTAATGTAATAGGAGCACGGACCTTTAGGGCCCGTGCCACCATGGTAAAAGGGGGTCTGGGCCCAGACCGTTGGGGGCCCCAACGGCTAATAGCTGTTAGGAGCCCCCCAATTGGCTAGCCTCTTCTCTTCTCTCTTTTGCTCTCTTATTTCAATATGTGTAATGCCTATAAATAGGCCATTCAATCTTCAATACATCATGCAGTCTTTGCACTGCTTTTTGACTTGTTTGTATGTGCTTCCGCTCTCGTGTTTGTTATTCTTGAAGATCCGCATTCATACTTGAATGCCATTTGATTCTTGGAGACTTGGTGGACTTGATTCGTGCAATATCAACCTTCGTTCATTGACGAATATTTACAACATATATAAGATCAACAACAATATAAGAGTAACATGTATTTTTGCAGCATAAGCATTTGGCAAGCAGCAATCATTTATGAATAAATGACTGCTGCTTGCCAAATGCTTATGCTCCAACAATGCATCTAAAGCAATTTAAGAAGCAAATTCAATTGACCTCTACAAAAAAACAGAAACATGAAGATGTTTAACCAGTAAATGCAAAATTAAACTATGTGATAAGCAGGTAAATTTGATGTAGCATGAGAAGATCTTCCAAATAACATGCATCAAGAAACCTATTTGCCCTTTGAAACTGTAGTGACATATTTACATATTGTCAACATAGGATAAATAAACAGCATGCATGAAGAATCTACACGGTAAACAGCATTTAACCACTTGCAAACGTCTGCAGGAAAGTATGCATGAAAGAGAGGGGGAAACAGCTTCCATCAAATAAATGATCTGCCCTTCTATCTACATTAAGACACTGAAAATATGCCTTTTGTGGCTGGTCATCAATGACCTATATCTTCCTTGCAGAAGAATGTTGTAATGGGCAGATAATGAGTTTCTGGCATGCTACTCGAAGCATGTCTAGCTACCGATTACATGCACAGACAAAGAAATATTTCCAGGATATTTATATCGATATGCTAATTAGATTCTACCTGAAATGATTTGGATTTAAGAGATGTAAGCCCAGATGGGACTTAAGCACATCAAAACCAAACACTTTAACCTCTTGAATCAAATCACCAACATCATAAATTTGTCAGTCAGTCATAAAGAATGTCTTAACTAAATTACCATCAAGTAAGCAATAGAACAATGGAACTTGAGCAAGCAACACAAACTAAACGCTTTTCAAGAAGATAAAAGTTAAACACGACTACAAATGATGAAACAAGAAACATAGAAGCACCTTGACAACAACAGAACAAGCATGCTTCAGCAGTAAGACTGAGTAAAACCCTAAATTGAGATTAGTTCTAACAAGCAGCAAATAAAAACATGGCTGCTATGTCGAGTTGTCTTGTTTCTTTGCACACGGTTAAGAGAGACCATCCCAAAGAATGAACATGAAACATAAGGATAGACGGATTATTCAATCAAGCACCATTACAGCTGACCACTTCTCTAAATGGTGAACGCAATTTTGAACAACACAAGCCAACAGTTACGTGATTCTTAACATCAGAGAAAGCAAACGGAATAGAAAGTTTCATTAAGAAACCATGTATACATCCACAAAACAACAGTAAAACGCAGAAGAAAAAAAGAAAGAAATCATAACCATTCTACTCCAACCAAAAAGACACCATAACCATTCCATTAAATGCATTTCAAAAACATGAACCAATAACGGTGCAATTTTTAACAATTTAACATCAGGAAAGCATATTAAGATGAAATGTTCATCATGACACCCTGATTATGAGACACACCAAACAAGCAAATCACCAAAAAATAGACTATAACCATTCCACCCTGATCAATCACACGCCAGCCCAATAAAACACAGAAAAATCAAGAAAAATGGAGGGGCAAAGACAAAAAGGCAATGCCACCGTAACCAAAGGCAAACATGAACCTGAATCTCCTGCAGAACCGTGACACGCTTCCTGACAGCGGGGGAAAGCGATTCGAGCAAGTCAGAGTGTTGTCCAGCAAGATTCTGCAGCTTGTTCTGAAACAATTCCTCAAAAGATGAGTCCGTTGCCCAAACAAATCCGCGAAATTCAAACCATCAATTACTCAAGCATGAAACCTACAACAGAGAAAAACCCTACAAACCAAATAAACTATAAACCCCAGGCAAGAAACACCGAAGGCTCTCACCTTCAGAGCGTTTACAAGCCCTGCCCTGTCCTCCGCGCTCAGCGCTAAACAACACCAAAACCAGAAATAAAAAAGTAAGCGTCACACACACACAACACACGCGCACATGCACAAACAGAAGAAAAGGAAAGAAAGAGCACCACCGGCACTGAGATCGGCCATGTTGAGAGAAGCGGCTTTGTCCTCAGATCCATCGCTCTTGTTGGTCATTTCCTTCCCTTTCGAACCTATATATATATATAGAGAGAGTGGAAGAGAAAGGAGGGCAAACCGGCAAAGGATATATGCGAGAGGGAAAGGGAGAGTGTGTGTGCGCGCGCGCGTGTACTACAGATTTAGCGGGAGGATGGAATTACATTTGAGACGCCCAATTTCAAACATATTATAAATTTGCGGCTTCCTGATTGAAATATTTCTTTTAACATCTTTTATTTGGAGTTCACGCACAAGCAATTGCTCCAATGATCCAATCTATGCTACCGGGTGTCAGCGGGTCGGATTCTAATATTACTGAATCCGACTTGGTGGGATTCATATTAAGATATTATATTGAATCTGTGCATCCAAACCCGGAGTCAATGGGATTGGTTTTATGTGAAAGTGAATCCCAATCCAAACTAAAAGAAGAGGTCCAAATTCAAACGGGGTTCTACTTCAAGATAATATCCAGGTAGAGCAAGTGCCTAAAATTAGACCCGGTTTGTTTTGCTCGGAGCCATGAACATTATGGTTCGGAACCACCAATTATGGTGCCGTTCCTGGTTTGTACCAAAAACATGAAAAAGTACATTAAAATAAGAAAAAACTTCAAATAAGAAAAAAGGTATAAAATGGATCTGGAAGCGGTGATTCCCCGGTTCGGTTACCCAGTTAGAGGCAGATCATGGACCCGATAGGTTCAAGTTTCAACTAGCAACCTGTTACGAATTGGCCATGTCTACCTAGAATCCTTTCTTAACATACAAAATACATGTAATGATTTGTAAATGCTGCAGTGCCAAGCTGTTGATATGCTTTTAGAAACTAGTTAAAGACTTTACATTTGGGATTCTATTTTGACATCTCAGCCTACTCTTTATAGATCCACCAGATCCTTCTAATGAACCCTGATTTAGATCCTAATCTAGTCTGATCCTTTTCCCGATGCCCATATCCAACTCAGTCTGGATCTTATGTGTTTTACCAAATTTCATCGATCTGATTTAGATCCATATCGCTCAGATTTACAATGGTGTGAATAGCCCACGGTATACTAATATGTATAATGAGTTTGTGTGACTAGAATGACCTGAATGTTTATCTATATTGAGGCCTATTTGCAAACTCTGATGAGCTGGGTTTGAAGAACAACGACCCGACTTACACTCGAACGTGATGGGTAATATAATCGAGTCCATGAGTTATTGAATATGGCCTGTTTAAGGGATCTTGTTTTGGCTCCGGTATCCACCAAATCAAGTTAAGAGTCTAAACTTTTCTTAATGGGATTACTATTCCCACACCCTTACACACCTCTTTTTTTAAAACAACAAAATTATCTCTCATCACTTTCTCTCTCCTCTCCCACCCAATTTCAGTAGAGGTCTCTCTCTACACTTACGACTAAACATTTCAATCGATTTTACTCAGGAACTTAACGAAAAGAAAGCAAAGAATAATCAAGAACAAAGAAAACAAAAAAAGAAAATCAATAAGAAGAAAAAGAAGAAGAACAACATTAAGAAAAAAGAAGAAAAAGAAAACCAAAAACATATGAAAATAAAAAAGGAAATAAAAAACTATATCATGTTTCCTACTCGAGACGCGTCTCCTACCAACATAAAGACAAACACAATACAGAAGGACACAACACGAAACAAGAGACTGGCAATACGATACCTAGATAGAAGCTGACACGAACACAATATGGAAAGTTTGTGTTCATGTACAGCCAAAGTAACACAAATGTAAGGGTTCGTCTCTAGGTTGGCTTGTTTCTGCATAAACACGAAATAAAGCGACATAATCCAGACTCACAACGCAAATTTGCTTCCTACATCTCTGATACAAAACTGTTTGAAGTCATGTAAGCCCTTAAACATGATCTTACCACTATATGTAGAATCGGAGTCGACTGATGTACTCTTGTTGTTGCTTTCGGTTGCCAGAAAGCTCTGCTTCTCTGCGTCAAATGTCTTCCGATCCTATTCAGCAGTGGAAATGGAGGTTGTTGTGTTTCGAGGTTTCCACACAACGGTTTTTCCAAGGAGAACTTTTCTTTATATCTTTTTATGTATATCAGTTTTGTATTATGCATTACTTTATTTATAGAGTAATGCCTACTCACTGTCTCTTTCATTTTCACGCTGGGTTTCCCTCTTCTGAGCAAATGAATCTGGACGGTTACAGTAAAATCTGGTAATCATCCTGCGGTTACTCTTGGCTCTTATCTTGTAACCCCTATGTTTGGTAACGGACTGGATGGCCAGTCTAGCCGTTACCAGATAGGGTTGTCGAGAATGGTCATCCTTATCTGTAACATCTCCCACTTGGCCATTCGAGCCAAGTGTATCGATATACTGGTTTTTCTCCCACTTTTTCAGGGTTTACCTAGTAATGTCATTTCCTGATTACCATTGCAATCAGTACTTATTGTGTGGTTATTTGCCTCCACAACAATTTATCCGTTGTATGGTTGTTTACCTATACAACACTATTTATCCGTTGTTTGGTTATTTTCCTACACAACAATCAAACATACCTCAAACCCATGTTTGTAACATGTTTTGAGAATAGTTCTTCTGTTGTGCATTTTGTCAAGGGGTCTGCCAACATATCTTCTGTTGGCATGTATGAGATGGATATTTCATTTCTCATTACCATATCATGAACATAGTGGTATTTTACCATTATATGCTTGCTTTTTTAGCAATCAGATCCACTCTTAATAAGAGTAATTACTACATTGTTATCATAGTAAATGATAATTGACTCATCGGTTATTTCCAACTTCAAATCTCGTATGAAGCAGCTTATCCAAACAGCACTCGTTGCAGCCATACAACAAGCTACACACTCAGCTTCCTGTGTATGCAATGCTACACAGTCCTATTTCTTACATGCCCAAGAAACAGCACCACCTCCAAATAAGAATATTTGTCCTGAGGTTGATTTGCTATTATCTTTGCTCCCAACAAAGTTAGTATCTGAGTATCCTACCACTTTCAATTCATCTACTTGAAATTACAGTTTCAAGTCTTTTGTTCCTTTCAGATATCTTAAAATCCTTTTCACAACTATCTAGTGCTGCTAACCAGGATTACTTTGATATCTACTTACAAGACCAACAACAAAGCTGATATAAGGTCTTGTACACAACATAACATACATCAAACTACCAATTGCTTGTGCATAAGGAACATTAGGCTTATCGTCTCCTTTATCGGGATAATCAACCATACTCAATTTGCCCCCTTTTGCAATAGGTGTATCTGCAGACATCTCTCTCTTGACTCAGGCATAAGAGTCTAGATTCTCTATCTCGAGAGATCTTTATTCCCAGGATATATGATGCTTCCCCCATATCATTCATTTCAAACTTGGAGTTCAACCATGACTTGATTTTGACAATCATCTCATTGACGTTTCCAGTCAATAATATGTCATCTACATATAATGATAAGATGACAAAGTGGCTCCCACTCTTTCAGACATATACATAGTGATCAAGTTTATTAGCCACAAACCCAAGTTCTACAATGATATTTTGAAAAGTCAAATACCATTGGCGAAGTGACTGTTTCAGGCCATATAGGGATTTTTGCAACCTATATACTTTATCTTCTTGGCCTTCAACCACAAATCTTTCGGGCTGCTGCATATATATGATTTCTTCTAAATCTCTGTTTAGAAAAGTTGTCTTTACATCTAACTGATGTAAATCCAAATCATAGTATACAGATATTGCTAGGATTATATGTATAGATGTAAATTTCACAACTGGGGAATATGTCTCAACATAATCTATCCTTTTTTTTTGCGAAAAACCCTTTGCAACCAACCTCGCTTTAAACTTGTCGATTGTACCATCGACCTTGTATTTCTTTTTCAGAATCCATTTACAGCCTATGACTTTCCTTCCTTTTGGCAAATCAGTCAATTCCTAGACTTGGTTTTTCTTAATGGATTCATTTTCCTCATCTATGGCTTTTTCCCAATCTGTTTCACTTAAGGTAAGTGTGATAATCCTTTAAGTAAGACGGAATGACTCTTGGCCTTTTATGTCTACTTAAGGTATCAGTAGTTTCAAGAAGATCTTTAATGGGCTTAAAAGATGATTGGTTTAAGTCTACTAGATCATCAACACATTCATCATTGTTTTCCAAGATATTATTCTTAGTATCTTCTAAGAATTTAACATCTCTACTTTCAATGAGTCCGTGGTCCTTATGATAAAACCGATATCCTTTTGAACCTTTCGGATATCCAATGAATATACATATCAAGGACCTACTGTCTAGCTTATCTCTAAACTGATCAAGGATCTTTACATGTGCAACAGATCCCCACCTCTTGAGATTACCTAGGTTGGGTTTTCTTCCAAACCACATCTCATATGGTGTAGTGAATACAACCTTACACTATTGAGTATGTAAACCGTTGTACTTACTGCTTCTCCCCAAAATACCCTTGGAAGAGAGACATCAATCAACATAAACCTTGTCATATTCAGCAAGGTTCTGTTATATCTCTCAGCTATACCATTTTGATGAGGTGTTCTGGGTATTGTATTTTGTTTTACAATACCAAAGTCTTTACAGAATTCCAAAAATTTTGTCAAAGTATACTCGCCACCTCTGTCTGATCTTAAAACTTTGATCGTATGTCCTAATTGGTTTTCCACTTTTTCCTTATACTCTTTAAAAGCATCAAGTGTCTCAGATTTATATGCCAAAAGATATATATACATATATCTAGAGTAATAATCGATAAAGGTTATAAAATAATTATTTTCACGATGTGACTTTACTCTAAAAGGTCCACATAAATCTGTGTGAATAACCTCCAACAGGGTTGTTACCCTTGTTGATTCCTTGGGAAAAACTTTCTTTGTCATTTTTCCTTATATACAAGCTTTACACTTGTTGAAAGTATTTTCCTCAAATCCAGAAAATACATCAAAGTTGGATAATTTCCTCAACTTTTCAAGACTTATATGCCCTAGGTGTTTATGCCAAATATTCACATCAACAATAAAGGCACTCTCAATATAAGCAGAAGTTGTACCAATTTCATTATCAGAAAGTTAAACAGTCCATGTTCTATATCGAATTCTAATATTCTCCCATACTTTCCCACAGTTACCTTGTTAGGAATAAACCTAACCTCAAAACCTTTCTTTACCAAGGCAGGGACCAAGACCAGATTGTGCCTTATAGATGGCACAATTAATACATCAGTCAATACAATTGGTTTGCCTTGTACAAATATTCTTAAGGACCCAATACCCAAAACATCCAAGAAAATATTATTTCCCATATAGACTCGATGTTTCTCGGGTTTGTATTCCTTCAGATCCATTGCCCCTTATTTAGTCTTCGAGATGTGTCGTGTAGCTCCTCAGTCTATCCACCAACCTGTCACTAGGCGGTCCATATATAAGCATTCCAAAATTATGCAGATTATGTCCTGCTTCTCTGACTATCCACGTTGTGGGTTGTTTTCTCTACCTTTCTTATTATAGCAGTCCCTTTTATAGTGTCCCATCTTTCCGCAGTTGAAATACTTGACTCGAGAAGCGGTTTTCTATGATTTTTTAAAATTTTGACCACCTTTCTTTTTATTCTTACCAAACTTCTTGTTTGGTTTATTTTTCTTTTGGTTGGTTTTGAAGCTAGACGCTATCTCATCTTCCACCACTAGCAACTTTTCTTTCTTGTTTTTTATCATGTGTTCTTGCTCTATTGCTAGTTTTAGGGGCAACTCAGAAAGGTTAATCTCAGGCCCTAATATGAGGGTTGTGGTGACAATGTTTATGATGGGGGTAGACTGTTTAGTATGGTAGATATCTGCATCGGTTTCAGGATGACTGATTTTGCTACGACTAAGTTTCTAACCATTACTAACATATGGTTTACATGCTCTACTACTTTATCTCATTCTTTCATTCTGAAAGAGTTGTACTTTTGTAGCAGTAACTGCACATGCAATTTTGTAGTTGTATCATACGTAGTTGTTATTGAGTCAAATGGCTCTTTAGCGGTCTCGTATTATTCGAAGACCCTAATCAAGTCATCCTCCATGTAGTTTAACATGATTGTCCTTGCTATAGTATCATCTTTTAAAAATGTTTTATACATTTCTACTTATTGCTCACTTGCGTTTGGGGGTGGCGGATGCATGGTTTCCTTCAATACATACTCAATACCTTTAAGTGTTAGAGCTAGAGAGATTCTTCTCTTCATGTTTGGAAGTTAAGATCGTTCAACTTCTCAATTTTTGCCAACTCAGACACACATATCCTGGAGCTCATTTTTATGTGTTTGGCAATAATAATAATCAAACAGTCTAAAAAGAAAACAAATATAAAACAAAGAATACACATAGCAGGAATCATGTTAGAACGATGCATACTATCATAAAAGTAAACCAACGATAGTTTCATAAGCTCTTTGGGACAAATTTGAAATTTTCCCAAAGAATTTCTACTTTTGTACCCCTTAAATAATACCAAGAGTAAATCCGTAATGTTAACTATATGTCCTCTTTTGAAATTTTTGAAAAAGCCTAAGAACAAACTTGTAAAATTACTCTTTGGTATTTTGTAAAATTTGTGACTGATCGGGGTTAAAATTGTAATTTTAACCTTGAGGCCGAAATTGTAATTTTTTAAAAGTACAGGGGTAATCCTATCTTTTGAATAAATGGCAGAACTAAAATTATCTCAATCAATAAGGGCATAAACATAAAATGATAGCTCGATATTTCGTAATTTTCATAAATCGCCAAAGGGTAAAACAAGCTTTTTGCATAGTAAGGGAAAAATAGTCTTTTTACCCGAAAATATCTGGACAATTATGTAATTTTATGTAGTGGCAGAATTGTAAATAAAGAAAACCAGCCAGTGCAAAACAAACTTTTTAGTTCGCTGCTCGAAGCAGTTTCTTGGAAATTGCTGGCGGTTTCAAGAAATCGCCGGTTTCGGCTCGTGGTTTTTGGGTCTGAATAAAAGGAGAGAGAGAAAGAGACCGTTCAAGAGAGAGAGGGAGAGGGAGAGAGAGAGGGAAATCTGAGAGAGAGAGAGAGGAGTCGGCGGCCGATAGCCAGCGCTTTGGCCGGGTTTCTCCTACCTTTCTGGCCTTTTTCGGCCTGTTTCAACTTTGCCTTGCCTGTTTCGGCTTTGCCCTACCGTCAGCCATTTTTTTCGGCCTTTCTCTGGTCATTCCATGTTTCGGCTTTGTTCTAGTCGTCGCCTTGCTTCAGCTTTGTTCTGGCTGTCCCCTGTTTAGGCTTTACTTTGGTTGTTGCCTTGCTTCGGCTTTGTTCTGGCCGTCGCCTGTTTCGACTTTGCTCCGATCGTTGCCGTGTCGTCGCGATCACTCTCTTTTCTTTCCTTTTCCCTTTACTGTCTCGTTCCTCTTTTTTTTCGTTGTTTCTTTTTTTTTCAGAACAGGTGCTTATCTTCCCCTTCTTCTTCTCCTTTTTTTTGTAGGGCTTGTTATGCCCTGATACCAGTGTAGAAACGGAGTCGATTGATGTACTCTTGTTGTTGTTTTCGGTTGCCAGAAAGCTCTACTTCTCTGTGCCAAATGTCTTTCGATCCTGTTCAGTAGCGGAAATGGAGGTTGTTGTGTTTCGAGGTTTCCTCACAGCGGTTTTTCCAGGGACACCTTTTCTTTGTATCTTTTTCTGTATATCAGTTCTGTATTATGCACTGCTTTATTTATAGAGCAGTGCCTGCTCACTGTCTCCTGACTTTTCACGTTGGGTTTCCCTCTTTTGAGCAGATGAATCCGGATGGTTACCGTAAAATTTGGTAACCGTCCGACGGTTACTCTTAGCTCTTATCTTGTAATCCCTATCTTTGGTAACGGTCTGGATGGCCATTCCAGTCGTTACCAGATAGGGTTGCCAAGAATGACCATCCTTATCTGTAACACTATAATCCCACTTTACTTTTGGTAAAGTATCGGATTCCAAGCACAAAGAGCAACAACTCACATGGCTAGGGGGTCGACTCACAAGTTAAAGGTCATGAGTTCGATTACCTGGAGCATGCATAGGCTTTGGCCTCCCCTTTGTAAAATAGAGTTGCATCCTCACGTGAAGGCCTTTAGCATCCAATGTTAATGAAAAAAATATGGCAATCTTCACAATAAGATAGCATTTAATTTCAGATTATTAGATGTAAATATGAAATTCCTATTAAGAAAATAATCTACCAATATAATGCATATTTTTCGTCAATACTAGAACTAACTAGATGTAACTCAAGGTTCTGAATACACGAAAATTAAACTACAAATGCATATTAAAATTAAACTGCACACACTCATGTGGGAGTCAAACCCACAAATTACAAGATGACGCCATCACAAGGACGCCACTTTAGGACACTTCTATCACTATGACACCAATAAGGACACCATGTAATCATCCAAGACACTAGTGAGACGTCCTAGACGCGGCCCAGACTCAAACATTAACTCCTATGTGGACAGTTGGACCGCGGGTCTCCTTAGTCGGATTCACGATGCCGAAATGAGTCATTTGACAATCCTCCCCTTCTTGAGCTTGACTTCATCAGTGAGGTCTGGTGGTACTCTTGAATCATCTGCTCGTACTCCTACAACTAAGTCACTTGTAACTATGTATCATCCTCCTTTGAAAGTTCGGCACAACTTATTAGATACCAAGTTAGCTCTCTCGAACCGGTGGCATCTACCTTTTGCACAAAGATGCCTACAACATGATCATTGTTCTCTTACACCAAAGGTGGTGGCTTATGCTATATATGCTCTTAGGTTCTTGTGGAATCTTTTTTGCTCACTAACATGAAAGATGAGATGCACCTTCGATTTCTCTAGAATTACAAGTTGATAAGTTATTCTCTCGATCCTCTCTATTATCTCCACCGCATCTAGTTTCTAGGCTCTAGTGGATACATACCTCGATACACTTGCTTTCATATGTACTCGAGGATCTTTAGCCACACACATTCTCACTCAAACTATGAGGGTCTCATACGTTTGTTGGCATAGGTCCCTAGCATCGTAGATGCTCTACTGATGTATGAACCTTTGTAAGTAAAGTTTGCCACTTTGTTGCCTCTCACAATGTTGTAGGATAAAGGCTCTCATCCGAGTATAACCTCAAACGGCAGGTTGCTCGCTCCCCGCCAGCTACAATGGCAAGAAGTTCAGAACTGAAAGCAAAACCGCCTTGGAACCGGCCCCTGACCGGTTAGGTTACTGGTTTCAGTCAAACTGGAATCGGGGCAGGTTCCGGGCCGAACATGTTTAATTTCATGTGTATTTCAACTTAAACTGGACATAACTGATTGAACTGGAACCGGAACAGGACGGAGCAGGTTCAGTTCCGAGTTCCAGGTTCCTGCAGAACCAGAGCCGGTGCCTCAGAGCTGCCAATGCCAGTTTAGAATTTTCGTGAAAAATAGGTTTTCAGGTGGCTGTTGGTTGCAGGGCTGGTGAATGAGCTGAAGAAACCGTTTATGACTGTTTCTCCCATTGGTTTTAGTGTCAATATGAAACATTCATAATAATATCCTCAAATTTGAATGCACTTTTAATAAATTAGGGTTTCATTTCATATGTAAAAGTAGGTTCCAATATATGTTTGAGTGTTTCTCTTTCCCTGATGAGTCCTCGCAGACACCAGAGTGGAGGACATGGGAGCGGGGATAGGAGTCTTCTTGGTCTCCATCGCGAGGTTGGGGATGTGAATAGGAGTGGGGGTTTGAAACAAAAATAGGACATTATCTCAGCCCCGTCCCACCCCATGAACATGCTCGATTGTGTAAACTAAGGATCATTTATTTATCTTTACGAATAATTAAGGCATAAAATCAAGGAAATTTTGTCACCTAAAAAAACAATTGAACTTAATAGACATAAGATATTTGGATAATAATAATAACAACAACAACAACAATAATAAAGGGTTGATATTATTACCATTATTTGACTTTTGTCAAAAGTCATGCTGGGTTGAGGCAGAACCCTACCAGATGCACTCTCGGTATTGAACTATGGACCTTTGCGAGAGAGCCAAGCCCAATGATCCCTCACGGTCAGCTTATCTCATGGTGAGTCTATTTATTCCTTTTGAATGGTGATATAACAACTCAGTACCATAAAATAGACATCGATGGTTTGGAACCAGCCCAGCGGTCTTAATCAGAACCAAACTAGGATAAGAATCGTCTTGAACCAAAATCGGTTATATCGGACCTGGAATAGGACCCAAAAACCAAGGAACACCCAGTTTAGTTCCAAGTCCATCTTTCATGGAACCAAAACCAGGACAAAACATGAACCGATGGTTCATACTTTTAAAAATTTCTTAAATTTGATATTTTTAATGTTTTCTTCCAGTTTCGAGTGGTTTAGCATTGAAACTGGAACATAAACCAGAGTTTTTAGACTGGAACCATCCCGATCATGGTTAGATTCAGGGTCCTGGTTCCAAGAAAACTAGAACCGGCACTGCCTACCATCAAAACTTGGTAGTACAAATTTTGCTTTTTAATATGACATTTTCAAAAGGTCACGAATCTTCTCTCTCTAATGAGGCATCAACCTAGCTAAGCTGCAACTCAATGTGCGTTCACAGTGCGACTTGGTAGAATCGGATGCTTAATGTTAGAAACCGTACTGCAAATTGTGGGGTGCACACACCCAAAAAGAGCACAAGGGCACTCGTTAAGGGGTTGGGAATCTGATACTAGGTCAGGAGTGCAATACATGGGGTATACATATGTTCGTCAGTCCTGTGCACTCAAGTCCAAATCCAAATCCAAATCCGATGAAAAACTGGACATGATCACACAGAGCACATCTAACTATTCGGATTCCGATCGAGTTCGTTTTCTTCCTCTGTCTCAAACCAAGTTAACCAAGGTCCAGTCAGATTGAACTTGGTAAAAGAGCTTTGTTCACACCAAAATCCAACTTATTAGCACCAGTAGGCCAGTTACAGACCACCTCCTACATCGAAGTTCTACCACATAAAGTGCAAGGTTATTCGATGAGCCCCGTGCAGGGTTGTCGCCCGGCTCGGTTCGCAACCCAATTAGGCCGCCTCCAACAACATAACACAAGCATCATAATATCACACGAGCACAATGAAAGAAAGTTCTCTATCAAATTTACATCAGTAGCAAAGATGGTAAACAAGGAGGGAGAGAGAGGGGGGGCTTGCAGTAGGATCGGGGATGAGACTGTCATACATAGCCGCGCTTGTAACGCCGGAACAGCTCTTCCGTCTGTGCGTTCCTGAAGGCGCTGCAAGCGATCATGTAGACCCATATGAGCACCACCAATACCACTATGAGAATGATGTTGGCCTTTCTCCATTCTTTCCTCAGACTCCCTAACAGCCCAGCCTTGCAAGAGCTGCAGCCATAACACAGTTGGCTTTGTTCATTGCTCCACAAGTAACAGTCCGGGTCAGCCATCCGGTTGATCGGGTTGATCCAAAGCATCGGGTTCACATAGGTATATCCACATAAGGTTGGCGGCTTACAACATCCAGACTACAAAGAGACCCAAGCATGTTCTTGTTCAAGTTATTAAACCTGATGGACTAGGGCCAGCTAGCAGATAGAAAAGAAAAGAACACCAACCTTCTTATATTGTATTTACAGTCAGTTGAATGCATTTTAAAAAGGTCATTTTGAATTACAAAGAAAATAACAAATTTATTCATATTCTACAAGGTAAGACGTTTCTTTACAAACTTCTAGCAAAAGATTGAGCCGGTGGCGGATCTACATTGAGCAAAGGTGGGGGCAGCCGCCCCTCTCAAAATTTAACAAGTGAATGAAAAACACTATATCTCGTGGTTGAATTTGTGATCGTAATGTATCATTATTGGCTCCACCTTAAACAGCCTCACGGCCTATTCGCTCCATCCTATACAGATTTATGGATCCGCCATTGGAATGAACGATGGCTCACCTAGCTAGGAGATCGACTCACAAGCCAAAGGTGGTGAGGTCGATACCCGGGGGTGCTTTTCATCTCCAAAACCCGTCGGATGACACGGAGCGGAATGTATAAAGAAGTTTGTAATGCAGGACGGGTGCCCATGGAGTGAAAACCTGTTCCACCCCACCTTACCCTACCCATTGCCATCCCTAGTCAGCAACAATACGGACTTTCCTGATAGCGTTTATCGTGGACTTTTTGTGTTTGTCTGCCATCACAATCTATACCTTGCCAAGGAAGCTTCCCAAATGGACTTATTTATTTACAGTTGATGGCTTTCTTATATGATTGGTGACAGGGTTAAAGCTTGTAGCATCAGTGTAGGTTTTAAAAGAGGAGCAAAAAGTAAGAAAGACACTCTAAATCTTAAAAAAAGAAAACCTTTAATGCGATTAAAGTTTGCACTGTTGAGTCATCCCCATCAAACAACAGCATATAACATACACATGCACACGCAGGCATGCATGTGCGTGCACGCTCACACACACACACACACACACACACACACACATATATATATATATATATATATATATATATATATATATATATATATATATATATATATATATATATATATATTATATACCAAACGCTCATCAGGGATTCTGTTTGTATGGTAGGTCCCAAGATCTAACAAAACAGAAGGGTTACATTAGATAACTGACAACTAGTGTAAGACTTTGTAAGGTCCTAAGGGGTTCAATGTTTTGATCATGAATGCATCAGATTTCATTAAAGTTAAAGCATGTTTCAACAACAACGGTACTAGGAGAAGTGACGTTCTAGGAGATCTTCGCATTGCAATCTCTAACAGACCTCACTTGCAGAAAAAAGGGCTAGGTAAAGTAAAGGGTGTGCGTGCATGCATATATATATATATATATATATATATATATATATATATATATATATAAACCCCTATTTTTGGTCCAAAGCTGTTTAAATATTTTCCTTGTTCTTTTATATTTTATATTTTAGTATACCAAATGTTTTTTGATTTATCATTCCAACCTTTATCTAAAGGTTTGAACAGTTGATAAAGTATATTTGAGCAAAAATTGAATTTAAGCATTTACCATTATTATATATACATAAAATATTCATGGCCCAAATGCTGGGTAACTGTGATGAGCAAGCCATCGTCGATAGACTGAACGGCCTGAACATGTACATGAATTAGTATACTAATGGCTGTAAAAATATCCTTAACAAGAAAAAAAAGTATTTTTAATTCAATAAAACCTAAAAACACAACTAGTGTGATGTGACTAGGTCAGGAGTTCAATACCTGAGTATGCATCTGGTAGAGGGTCTAACTAACCGAAGCTTGCTTACAATAAAAGAGACACCATCGTCAATAGCCTGACCTAAGCAACCAACTCTTTTAGACGGCCAACCCATCGATTCAAGAAATCAATTCTCACCTTTCCCCTCAATCATCAAGACGGAAGGATATTTGGTTTTCATCCATCCCTCTTCACGCATTGGAAGAGTAATATTTTCAGATTGTTGTTAAAAAGGTAGATTTTGGATAAGAATTTCAGCAATTGCAATAAATTCGAAACTGAAACTATCATTTCATAGATAATTGAATCGGCGTTTGAATTTCAGGGGTAGGGAGAAGAAGCGAATTTGTGTCTAAATGACTGTGACAGCAGACAGAGAGAGAACTTACCTGGAGGGGAGTGAGGTGGGCGTAGGCGAAGAATTGGTCCGGGGAAGAATACTTGGTGGCGAGGGAGGGGCAGACGTCGGAGGAAGAGAGGCACGTCTGGATCTGTGCCCAATGGGAGGAGCCGGCCACGTAATTGCGGAGCCAGGAGGAGAAGCCGGAGAGGTGGTACTCCTCGTACGGGCGTCCGGGGACAGAGACGGCTCCGTTGGGGGAGGTGACGACGAAGGCGAAGACGATGAGGACGAGGAGAAGGAGGATGAGGATGACCATGCAGAGGAGGTGGAAGGCGAGGAGGCAGTTGAGGCGCCAGAAGGAGCCGACGAAGCCGGCGAGGGAGACGAGGAGGATGAGGACGCCGAGAATGATGAGGGGCCACCGGATGAGGCGGACGCACTGGCTGTCCGGCCGGGATGCCAGCCAGATGCCCGAACCGATTATGGGGATGGAGCAGAGCAAAGCCACTAAGTTGAGTGCTGCCGTGACGTTGTTGCTCAACGCCATTGTCGGAACTGATCGGCGGAAGGACTGAGCTCAATTCTCTCTCTGACTACACTTTACTCGGCTTGGCTTCCTTCTTCTCTCTCTCCCCTTTCCTCTCTCTTGTTAGCCTCCGTTTTTCTCTTTTTCAGTGTCACTTCTGGCTGCCACCATTCCCACTTTAACCTCGGCAGGATTCGACCTGAGGACACGACTTGAAGGATCTCTGGGTTACGCGTTATCTGGATGTGTTTGTGTCCACTCGAACTAACACGAAAGCAAAGTGTCTTGTTTGTGTCAACCACAGCACGGTCTGTTGAAACGAAACGAATGTGAACTTTCGACCTTCGTTGTCGGATGCCTACATCCGGCTTCTTGACGTGGAATGCCGATCTTCAGTCGGTGGGGGTAGGCCCGGCCCCGCCAGCCATAAATTATACAGAAGCTAGGTTTCCTAGAGCCCGTATTATGAGAAAGGCTTTTGAGGTCAGCTGGCATGGCTATGGGGATTGAGGTGAGCCAATGTGTGTGTATATATTGCTTTTTGAATTCACATTTTCATCATCCATTTATCATTCACATAGATTATTAAGAGTTGTTTGGATACGCTGACACTTATATCATGTTCTCTCTCTATGTTTATTTGGATATACATGTAATCATATAATAGCATATAATAGCATATACAAGGTTCTATTTATGTAATATATATATATATATATATATATATATGTACGTGCGTACATGTATATTTGCTTTTTGAACCCACATTTCATCCATCTATCACCTAAGATAGATGGTTGAGATTTATTTATATATGTGTACCAACATATAATATCATATACCATGTTTTCTCTCTCTAAATATGCACATATTGAGAGAAGTGGTGTGTTTGCATGTCCACACATACAAACCTCTGGTTTCACAGTTTCCTACCGCTTCAACTTCTATTGTCCTCTATCCACTATTTTTGGCCACTCATTTTCTATCTTTAATCATCCTTCACTAGTTAAAATTATCATTGTACTATCAAAACTATCTCAAAAACCTAAATATATGTATATTATTAAAGTGATTTTGTTTTTTGAGATGGTGGTTTTGATAGTGACAACAACAATCTTAATAGGTAAACTCCGGTTTGGAGTAGGAGAAAAATACTCAGAGATGGTTGGAGGTTAAAGTGGTAGAAGACGGAAAAAGATGTGCACAATTTTACAAATGGAAGGGGTGTACTATATATATATATATGAACTCTTAGTGTATACATATTTGTATTTGTGTGTATGCATATGAACACACACATATATGTGTGTGCAACTTCTCTTCTTTTAGTTATCAAATTATAGAAAAGTTGTCCACATTTGTGTAACTTCTCTAGTTTTAGTTTTTAAATTATAAAAAAGTCCTTCACGCACCTGTGACACACACACACACACATATATATAAAGAAGATTATTATTTGCACACTCCTTTTACTATCCACACTCCTTTTTTTTGAATACAAGAATCACCCCTCATCACTCCTCTCTCCTTTCTCATCCAATTCTAGGGTCTCTCTCGCCAGATCTCTTTACTTTAGCACATGACATTTCATTCATTTTTTAGTTGTTGTTGCCTTCTTCATAGGTGAGGTGGAAACCCACAAAGAGAGAGTTCAGAGGAACATTAGTATAATTTTCAAATTTAATAAGAACAAAATCAGAATCACGATAAAAAGGGTGTATAAATAGTGCATGTATATTAAGCTTCAACCTCCTCTTGTATGAACAACAATAGTAAGCAACTTGCTATCTACTCAGTTGAAAAATAGTTTGTAAACCTATAAAGGAAGAAGTGTTTGGGATATGACGAGCAGAAAATATCAATCAAGCTCTTCTAGCAAAGAATAGTTGGAAAGTTGCATCCAAAAAATCTGACCTTGGATGCATTTGGTCACCTCCATGTACTTGCTAACTAACAGTTTATGATTTCCATGGAAAACTCACTACTCATCCTAGTCTTAGAGATCAGTCCTCTATGGATGTAATGCGATTAATACTCGAGTGTGGAAAAAAATGGAGACAGCAAAACGGTTGAGTTTTGGTTTGACCCATTGTTCAATGTTGAACCCTTAGCTTGCATGATTAAGCGGTACATTTCTCATTCTCAATATAAAGAGCTTAGACAGATCAAAGTCAGTGATGTATCAAACATTGAGATAGGAATTAATGCATACATCAAACAATTCGTGAGAGACACTTGTGACAATCTCCTAGTTAAGTAGAGATGTATTAAAGGATGCATATATGATTGTTTAGTGTGGAGCTCCTATAAAAATTTACCTCTTTCTTAGCAGGAGAAGAAATTAGAAGCAAGAAAGTACCATTTCCCATAGCTAAGTATATAAGGTATAAATTTCACTATCCTAGAGCGTTTGTAATTGTACGAACTCCAATTGAAGGAAAGCTACTCACTGTAGATAGTTTGGCATTGGCAATGGTGGACAATGTGTTATGTGCAGACAATGCCCAGAGTCAACGATGCACTTATTTCATGTGTGACATCTCTCGATCCATTTGGAATGAGGTATGTTACCTATTCGGTCTAGTATGAAAACCACATAGAGACCTTAATTCCTCTCTTAGAGATTGACTCAACTGTCAAATCAAACGTAAATTAATCAAGAAATTATGGATTGTAGCTTTCCAATTAACAATTAGATTCTTATGAGAACAAAGCAATGCTATTTTGCACAATGAACTTGTTAAGCACTCTATAATGATTAAAAAGGATATCCTTTATAAAATTGAAGAGTACATTATTCTGAGACTATAGTTGACACAACACCTTGCACGACACATGGATATTCATGAGTCATTGGATTCCCCCACAATAAGATGACCTTTACATGATATTATATTTACTATCCAAGACCACACAAGTGGGTTTGAAAAAACTGGATGAATTGAGCAGGTGAAAGAATGTTTTTGGTGGATGTAAACCCTTTGAGATTTTACAAAGAACAATATCATTATTGAATCATCATAAATCGATGTTGTGAGATTCAACAAGACAACCTCCACAAGGTTTACAATGAATTGGTTGGAATCACTGAATTCTTCAAGCAATTAAGGGTCTTCATTGTTATTGGGTTCCTCAATCACATAATACAATGTCATTGTTCTTAGCTTAGATGGTTACAGTCGGCCATTCATATTATTGGAAGGATAAACCCTTGACTCGACACCAATGCTATGATAAAAGCATCTAGTGATAAACTAATCAATTAGTCGCCAAAGCTACTGTTCCAACCACAATTTGTGATACTCTCTTTATTAGCAAAGAATCAACTATGTCTGTATCATCCTTCCATAGAGGAACCAACATCACTTTTTTAACAGAATAATAGTAGGGAGTAGGATAAAAGCATGTCACCACCACAATAAAAGGGAGTTGATGTACTATTGAGTCTCTATCTATAGCATGTCAGTGCAACAAGAACTCTTATTCGGTGGAATCAACATCTCCATTTCTAGTAGAAGGTTTCTTTCTTCCTCTTCACTTGCTTCCGTAAAGAGCACTCACAAAGAAATGGTGTTGGTATGAAAGGAGAGCTTATATGTGAGTTCCAATGATGATCTAGATCTACTAGATTATCAACACACTAATCATCATTCTCAAAGATGCCATTCTTAGTCTCCTTTAAGAATTTAACATCCCTACTTTTTATTAATCCATAATCCTTATGATAAAACCTATATCTTTTGAAACCTTTAGGATATCCAATAAATACACATGTCAAGGACCTGCTAACTGATCAAGGATCTTCACATATGCAACCGATCTCCACCTCCTGAGATGGCATAGGTTTGGTTTTCTTTAAAACCATATCTCATATAGTGTAGAGAATACAATCTTAAAAGGAACTCTATTAATTATATATATAGTTGCATTCATCGCTTCTCCTCAAAATACCGTAGAAAGAGAAGCATCTATCAACATGAACCTGATCATATTCAATAAGGTCATGTTATATCTCTCTATTACTCTATTGTTGAGGTATTCTAAGCATAATATTTTGTTTTGTAATCCCAAAGTCTTTACAATATTCTAAGAATTCTGTGGAGGTGTATTCACCACCTCGGTCTAACCTTAAGACTTTAATTGTCTTCCCTAATTGATTTTCATGCTTATATTCTTTGAATATTTTAAATGTCTTAGACTTATGTGCCAAGATATATATGTATATATATATGTGTGTGTGTGTATTTATATCTCGAATAATCATCGATAAAGGTTATAAAATATACCTTTTCATGATGAGACTTTACCTTGAAGGTTCCACATAAATCGGTGTAAATAATTTCTAGTAGCGTTGTTGACTTAATTATTTTTTTGAGAAATAATTTTCTAGTCATTTTCTCTTGTATATAGGCCTCATACTTATTAAAAGTGTTTTCATGAAACTTAGGCAATAAATTAAAGTTGGTTAATTTTACTATTTTAAACTTATATGACCCAAGCGTTTATATGACGCACATTCATATTAATCAAATAAACACTACTAATATAAGCAGAAGAACTTTCATTTTCATTTACATTGAGTTTAAACAAATCATGCTCAACATCAATAAGTATAATTGGTGTGCCTTATACAAAAATTCTAAAGGACCCAACCCAAAAAACATAAAAAAAGGTATTATTCCTCATATGAACCCGATGCTCGCTATGTTTGTATTCCTTTAGATCCATCACTCCCTCTTTGATCATTGAGATATGTCGGGTTGCTCTTGAGTCGATCCACCAACTAGTCACCGAGCAGTCCATGTAGAGGTACTCAGAAATGACATAGATTATATCTTGCTTATCTGTTGGGCTGCATCATTGGTTGTTCCGAGCATTGTTCTTTTTATTACAACAAGTCTTTTTTGTAGTACCTTATTTTGTCATAGTTGAAGCACTTTATTCAAGAAATGAATTTTTATGATTTTTTAAAGTTTTGACTGTCCTGCTTGGTATTTTTACCAAATCTCTTATTTGGTTTTTCTTATTTTGGTTGCTTTTGGAGCTAGACCATAGATTATCTTGAACAACTAACAAATTTTCCCTTCTGTTTTTATTCATATGTTCTTGTTAAATTACTAGTTTTAATGGGAGTTCAGAAATGGTAAAATATAGTCCAAGTCTAAGCAATGTGGTTAATGTTCTAAGAAATGGGGAAGACTATTGAGAATTGTGGATATCTATCTTGGTTAAGGGATGACTGATTTTGCTAGAGATAAGTTCTTAGCTATTACTATCATTTGGTTAACATGTTACATTCTAATCTTCTTTCATTTTATAAGAGTTATATTTTTGTAGTCAAAGAATCAAATAATTCTTTAGCGGCTCAAACTCTTCAAAGACCCTAATCAAGTCATCTTCCACGTAGGTTAACATTATAGTTTTTACTATAGTATCATCCCTTAGAAATGTCTTATACTTATCTTTTTTTCATTTGTTGCAACTGGAGTAGGGGGTAAAATTGTTTCCCTAAGTACATAATCAACTCCCTCTAAAGTTAAGGTTAATAGGATTATTCTCTTCCACGTTTGGAAATTTAGGTTATTTAATTTTTTTGTCTTTGCAAATTGAGAAATAGAGATTTTGGAAGTCATTTTTAATGATTTGACATAGACAACAAGTAGAAGGTCTGACATAGACAACAAGTAGAAAGTTTGTACATTTTTAGATCGAAAACATAAAACATGCATCAAATGAATAGATATAAGACATTCTTAAAGAATCAATAATAAAACTAGTCAGACACCTAAATGTAGTATCTACAATGTCTAAGTATTGAACTGTAAATATTTCAAAGCATTGTACTACACTTTATTTATCATACATGTACCTTTTTGAAAATATAAAAAAACTAAGGATAGGATAATAAAAACTCGCTCACGGTATGTCCTAAAAAGTACAAGGGCAAAAATATACTTTTCTCAAGTGGCATAACATATAATATGACAAAAAGTGAGGGTCATTTTCGTAAAATCACATGAATATAAGGTTGTGTAAATGAGAATATTGATTAGGGACAAAAGAAAGGGAAAGAATAAAAGAAAGGGGAGGAACCTGGTTACCCAAATAGGGTTTTCTAAGGAAGATGATGTAATTCACTCCTTTTTTATGTATTTCATCATACATATACTTGACTTTTTCCACTTCTGAGTTTTTTTCTATAGACTTTATGTTTAAAGTCATTTTCTCTTTATCCGGCTTAAGATTTTTTAAAAAAGTAAAAATGGTTTTCAATAAAATTTATCTTTTTGAAAAGCAATTCTTGAAATCCGAAAAGAGGACCTTCTTGTATTTACTCATCAAATCCGAGAAGAGGGTCTTCTTCGTGTTAGTATTGGGGCTGATACCACCAACAGCTTACAGTGGTTTGTGCTCTCCATGTTTTTGGTTCTTTCAACTTTCATTGGTCCCCTTTCGTGTATCTGTTATGCCATTTCGTCGATTGCATCGCACTAATAGAACCTTTTTAAGTTGTACCGTGACACAATTTATATTGTGTGCTACATTTGAACCAACGAATTCTGCGGGGGTCATTTTTGAAGAATCGGTTTGTTGTAATTGGACTTTCGAAAGTTCATTTTGTACAGCTTCATCCATGTCCTACTGCTCTGGGAGCATTCATGTGTTACTTACAGAGGTACCAACAATTTCTCTATCGGTAGTTCCAGCGCTAAAGAACCAGTTTCTTGCAATCAACTCTGTATTCCGGAATTCTGTAATCATATAGCTTTAACCGCTCACTTGTACCTCTCCGTTGTATCAACTAGCACTGCATGGTCGGCTCAATATTGGGAAAATGTACCACGACTAAGAGTGTACTTGAACAGCATATTCTTTTCATACATGGTGTTGCAATCTCAACTCTGGTCCTCTTACGTAATCGTAGTTCCGAATAGTAAAGAAACTATAATCAAAGCCTCTTTGCTTTGGATTTATGACATAGAAGTTTGAATCTTGCATTCTCTTGCTCCATTCACATTCAGTTCACCAGCTAGGGCTCTGACTTGGACGCCAAAAGTGGGTAGTATAGAGTGAAATGAAGTGTCTTACAGTGAAAACCTAATCGGCAAATCTTGGTTTTGTTCAAATATCTATTCTTTGAGAGTTCGGTGCAACGAAGAAAGCAAAGAACTCTATTGGTTTGGATAAGCTTGTAATAAGTGGGGTCACCTGTATGTGCTGGGCCAAGTCGAGAGACCTATCATTAACTTGTGATTAAAAGATTATAAGAGAAAACCCTCTTTTTGGCTTTGGATGTTCACTTTCGAAGAGAATAAGCTTTGGAAGAGAGCGATCACAGCAAATTTGCCATGGGTGAGGGGTGACAGACAACCTTAAGAAGGATGAAGCCTTATCGGCCCAACGTGGCTGGCTACTAAAAGATGGTGGGATTCCTTTAAGGAAGGGATGGTTTTGTGGTGGGGATGGGAGGAGAGTTGATTTGATACGTCGCATAAAGATCATATTTTGGCACTTATGTTTTCATACTTCTTTGTTTTGGCAATGAACAAATGGGAAGCTATTTCGTGAGGGACAGCATTGGCGCGTATGGTACATCTTTTTGTTAGGAGTGCTCTGTTGGGGCAGCCGATGATCACCAAGGCCGTCTGTCTTTGCTCGTTTGGGTTGTGCGGAGCGGATGCCAATTGCCTGTTTTGGTTTTTCGTTCTTTTTGTGTATATTTCTTGTAGAAATATAATAGGAATGTGTATGTTATTTTTGGGGTTACCCACATAGGGTTTTCTCAAAAGACTGTAAATCAGAATATTGCTATTTCAAGTTATGTAAACTCTGTAATTATACATGGCTTTCTGTCTTCTGCGTTTACCGCTCTAGGCTTTCCCTTTTAACAACCATATTTGCTTTTATCCGGGAGATTCATGTGTTTTTCTTTTTGAAAAACAAAAATCAGTTTTAAGAGTGTTTAACTTTTGAAAATGATACGATCTCATGAAATCCGAGAAGATGGTCTTTCTTCCTACATTTCATGGTCATTGTTAGTAATGGGGCTAAGAGTGGCCATCCACTACTTACATCTCCCACTTGGTCATTAGAGCCAATCTTTTTGATACACTGGTTTTCCTCCCACTACTTTGGGGTTTACCAAGTTGTATCATATTTCCTTATTGCAACTTACAACCGTTATTTGGTTTTTCAACAAGCAATGTGTTTTCCAGCACAACTCTCAACAAAGTTCTACACTTATACACTAGGCACATCTCAACCCCATATGGGTTACATGTTTAGTAAACAATTCTTCTGAGATGCCTTTTGTTAAAGGGTCAACCAACATATCAATAGTTGACATATAACATATAGTTATTTCATTTCTTTTTAACATATCATGAACATAATGATATTTAACCATTATATGCTTGCTTCGTGAGTTATCAACTCCACTCTTAATAAGAGTAATTGCTGTATTGTTGTCACAATATATAACAACTGGTTCATTGGCTATATCCAACTTCAAATCACGTATGAAGCGGCTTATCCAAACGACACTAGCAACAACCATACTGCAAGCAACATACTCAGCCTCTTGTCTATGCAATGCTACACAACCTTGTTTCTTGCATGCCCAAGAAACCGCACTACCTCCAAATAAGAATATTTGTCTCGAGGTTGATTTGCTATCATCTTTACTCCCAACAAAATCAACATCTGAGTATCCTATTACTTTGAGATTATCTGCTTGAAAATAAAGTTTTAAGTCTTTTGTTCCTTTAAGATATCTTAGAATAATTTTCACATCTATCCAATGTTGCCATCTAGGATTACTTTGATATCTACTTATAAGACCAACAACAAAGCTGATATGAGGTCTTGTGCATAACATAACATATATCAAGCTACCCACAACCTATACATAAGGAACATTGGACTTATCGTGTCCTTCATCGAGACAATTAGCCTTTCTCAATTTAACCCCTTTTGCAACAGGTGTAGATGCTAACTTGCATTCACCCATTTTGAACTTCTTGAGGATATAATCAATATCTCTCTCCTAACTTAAGCATAGAAGTTTTGATTCTCTAGCTTGAGAAATATTTATACCTATGATATAAAATGCTTCCCCCATATCCTTCATTTTGAACCTTGAGTTTAACTATGACTTGATTTTGACAATCATGTCATTGTCATTCCTAGTCAATAATATGTCATCTACATATAAAAATAAGATGACAAAGTGGCTCCCACTGTTCCATACAGATACACAATGATCAAGTTCATTAGCCACAAACCCAAGTTCAACTATGACATTTTCAAAAGTTAAATACCATTGGCGAGGTGACTGTTTTAGGCCATATAGGGATTTTCTCAACCTACATACTTTATCTTTTTGGCTTTCAACTTCATATCCTTCGGGCTGCTACATATATATGATTCATCTAAATCTCCGTTTAGAAAAGCAATCTTTATATCTAGTTGATACAAACAACAACTACAACAACAACAACTAAGCCTTTTCCCATACTAGACGGGGTCGGCTACATGGATTCTTTGTTTCCACAGATCTCTATCGTGTGCCATGTTAGCAGTTAACTCCCAATAAGCTAGATCATTCTTTATTGTTTCTTTCCAACACTTTTGTGGTCGTCCTCTACCTCTTTTAATACTTTCCAAATTTAGTTTTTCTAACCTTCTTACAGGTTCTTCTTTTGATCTTCTTTCTATATGTCCAAACCATCTTAAACGATGTTCTCTCATTTTATCCTCTATTGGTGCCACTCCTAATTTGTTTCTAATAACCTCATTATGTATACGGTCTTTCTTGTATGACCACTCATCCATCTCAACATCTTCATTTCTGTCACAGACATCTTTTGTACATGTTGATGATTAACTGCCCAACACTCAGAACCATAAAACATGGCAGGCCTAACTGCTGCTCTATAATATTTACCTTTTAATTTTAATGGTATCTTCTTATCACAAAGAATACCTGATGCTCCTCTCCATTTTAACCAACCAGCATTAATTCTATGTGTAACATCTCCATCAATTCTTCCATCACTTTGAAAAATTGACCCTAGGTATTTAAAACTTTCCTTTTGGGGAATGCAATATGTGCCAATTTTAATTTCTATGTCCTCTGAAGTAGCCAAATGATCAAACTTACATTCCATATATTCTGTCTTTGTTCTACTAAGTCGGAGGCCTTTGTTTTCTAATGTTTCTCTCCATAGTTCCAATTTTCTATTAACTTTTTCCTTAGACTCCTCCACTAATACAATGTCATCTGCAAATAACATACACCAAGGTACTTCATCTTGAATATGTTTTGTTAACTCATCCATCACCATTATAAATAAGTATGGACTTAAAGTTGATCCTTGATGTAACCCAATATTAACTTCAAAGAAGTCTGTCGTTCCTTCATGAGTCCTCACACATGTTTTTGCACCATCATACATGTCTCTTATAAGGTTAATATATGTCAATGGGATACCTCTTTTTCCAAAGTTCTCCAAAGAACCTCCCTCGGTACCCTATCATAAGCTTTTTCTAGATCAATAAATATCATGTGAAGGTCTTTCTTTTTTGCTCTAAAATGTTCCATAAGACGTCTCAAAAGGTGAATCGCTTCAATAGTAGATCTACCTGGCATAAATCCAAATTGGTTCTCTGTTGTACTTGATACTTGTCTTAACCTACGTTCGATAATTCTTTCCCATAATTTCATAGTATGACTCATTAACTTGATGCCTCGATAATTCGCACAATTTTGAATGTCTCCCTTGTTCTTATATACGGGTATAAGTGTACTTGCTCTCCATTCCTCGGGCATCTTTTGGTTTTTCCATATTTCATTAAATAGTCTTGTAAGCTAAGTGATTCCTATTTCTCCTACTATTTTCCAAACTTCTATAGGAATATTATCTGGTCCTACCGATTTACCACTCTTCATATGTTTAAGAGCCTCTTTGACTCCATTCTTGTGAATACGTCGGTAGAAATTGTGGTTTATATACTTTTCTGACTTGGCTAAATCTCCTAAACTAATACTAACATCTTTATTTTCATTAAAAAGATTATAAAAATAGTTTTTCCATCTATTTCTTATATCATCATTTGCCACTAGAATTTTTTCATCCTCGTCTTTTATGCATCTAACATAATTAAGATCTTTAGTTTTCTTATCTCTAGCCCTAGCTATCCTAAAAATATCTCTTTCACCCTCTTTTGAGTTGAGTTTTTTATATAAGTCCTCCCAAATCTTAGCTTTTGCTTCACTAACGGCCTTTTTTGCTTCCTTCTTTGCTTTCTTATAAGCTTCTAAAGTTTCACTAGTTTTCTTAGCATAATGTAATTTGTAACATGCCCTCTTTACCTTGATTTTATTTTGTACTACTTCACTCCACCACCAAGCTTCTTTTTGTGCCGGTACACCTCCCTTAGATACCCCTAACACATCTTTCGCCACTTTCCTAATATGTATAGCCATATTGTTCCACATATCAGAGGGTGTGCCAACATAATTTCAAACATCTCCTTGAAGGACTTTCTGTTTAAATATATCTTCTTTCTCGCTTTTGAGGTTCCACCATTTAGTCCGAATAGCTCGATGCACTCTTTTCTTCTTTGTCCATTTTTTTATTTGTAAATCCATAACTAAAAGTCGATGTTGGGTGGTTAAGCTTTCTCCTGGAATTACCTTACAATCTTTACAACACGCTCTATCTTTTTTTCTATAGATAAAGTAATCAATTTGTGTTTGTGATAAGCCACTCTTATAAGTAATTAAATGTTCATCTCGTTTTTTGAAGATTGTATTGACTATAAAGAGATCAAATGACATAGCAAAATTTAAAATCTCCCTACCTTCCTCGTTTATATCCCCATAACCAAAGTTTCCATGAATCCCTTGATATCCTAATGCCTCTTTACCGACATGCCCATTTAAATCTCCTCCTAAACAAATCATCTCCCTTTGTGGAATCTTTTGAAACACCTTATCTAACTCTTCCCAAAAAACTGTCTTTATACTATCTTCTAGTCCTACTTGGGGTGTAAGCATAAACTATATTCAAAACCTCTACTCCTAACACTAATTTCAATGTCATGATTCAGTCACCATATCGTTGTATGTCTACTACACTCTCCTTTAAATCTTTATTTATGATAATACCAACTCCGTTTCGGGCCTTTTCTTTACCTGAGTACCATAATTTAAAACCTGTATCCTCTATCTCCTTTGCTTTTTCTCCAACCCATTTTGTCTCTTGTAAATATAGAATATGAATCTTTCTCCGAATCATAGTATCTACCACCTCCATTAGCTTACCCGATAATGTTCCGATATTCCAAGAACCAATATGAATCTTATTATCTAGGACTAGCTTCCTTACCCCCCGCATCCGTTCATAATAAAAATACGGAGACCCTCTCTGAAAATTTTTCACTACATTCGGGCGGCAATGTAGCGGGACTAACTTCTTTACCCACACCCGTCCATGATGTGGGAACCCTCTCTGCAATTGATTCACTATATTCGGGCAAAAATGTAGTGGCCCTTGCTTACTTCTTACTGCATTCGGGCTCTGCAGCACGTCGCTAGGCGGGGACGCCCCAAAGCAATGCTCATAATTTTTGTAATCCATGTTGTAGAAATCCGACGAATTTTTACGCTGGCTGTCGGAAGCCTAATATCTAGTTGATGTAAATATAAATCATAATATGCTGATATAGCCAGGATTATTCTAATGGATGCAAATTTCGCAATTAGGGAATAAGTCTTAACATAATTTATTCCCTCCTTTTGCGAAAAACTCTTTGCAACCAACCTCGCTTTAAACTTATCGATCGAACCATCAACCTTATATTTCTTTTTAAGAACCCATTTGCAACCTATGACTTTCCTTCCTGTTGCCAAATCAGCCAACTCCTAAACTTGGTTGTTCTCAATGGATTCAATTTCTTCATCTATGACATTTTCTCAATCTGACGATTCAGATGAGTCAATAACTTGCTGATAAGTCAAGTTATCAATCAACTCATCTAAATCTACTGAATTATACACTTCTTCAGAAAGGTACGTGTGATAATCCTTCAAGTAGGACGATATGACCCTAGGCCTTTTTTGTCCACTTAAAGGTTCGGTTTGTTTAGGAAGCTCATCAATGAGTTCAAATGATGATTGATCTAGACCTACTAAATCATTGTCATAATCATCATCATTCTCAAGGATATCATTATTAGTTTCTTCTAAGAATTCAACATCCCTACTTTCTATTAGTCCATTGTCCTTATGATAAAACCGATATCCCTTAAATACTTTAGGGTATTCGATAAATATGCATCTTAAGGACCCACTGTCTACTTATCTCTAGACTAGTCAAAGATCTTTACATGAGCAATAGATCCCCACCTGATGAGATGACCTAGCTTTGGTTTTCTTCTAAACCATATCTCGTAGAGAATACAACTTTACGTAATACTCTATTGAGTATATACACAATTATACTTATTGCTTCTCCCCAAAATATCTTTGGTAGAGAGGCATCGATTAACATTGACCAATTGGTAAGGTCCTATTATATCTCTCTACTACACCATTCTCTTGAGGTGTCCTAGGCATCATATTTTATTTTGTAATACCAAAGTCTTTGCAGAATTTCAAAAATTATACTGAGGTATATTCTCCACCTATATATGATCTCAATACTTTGATTGTATGCCCCAATTGATTCTCTATTTCCTACTTATATTCTTTGAATAGTTAAGTGCCTTAGATTTATGTGATAAGAGATATATATAAGTATATCTCGAGTAATTATCGATAAAACTTATAAAATAAACCTTTTCACGATGTGTTATTACTCTAAATGGTTCACATAAATCTGTGCGAATTATCTCTAATAGGATTGTTGCCCTAGTTACCTCTTTGGGAAATAATTTTATAGTCATTTTCCCTTGTATACAGGCTTCACACTTATTAAAAGTGTTATCATGAAAATTGAGCAATAAGTCAAAGTTGGTTAATTTTCTTAACTTTTTTAGACTTATATGTTCCAATCTTTTATGCCATACATTCACATCAATCACATAGGTACTCTCAATATAAACATAAAAAGAGCTTTCATTTTCATTAATGTTGAGTTTGAACAATCCATGCTCAACATCAAATAAACCAGAAAATAATATCCTACCATGATTTCTCACAATGACTTTCTCAGAGACAAATCTGACCTTAAACCCTTTATTTACTAAGGTAGGGACTGATATAAGATTGAGCCTAATAGAAGACACAATTAATACATCTGTGAGTACAATCGTTATGCCTTGTATAAAGATCCTAAAGGACCCAACCTCAAGAACATCAGAAAAAGTGTTGTTCCCCATATATACTCGATGCTCGCAAGGCTGGTACTCCTTCAGATCGAACACTCCCTCTTTGCTCTTCGATATGTGCTGGGCAGCTCCAGAATCGATCCAACAACCAGTCACTAGGCGATCCATGTAAAGACACTTAGAAATCACGCAGATTATGTCTTGCTTCTCCGTTGCACCGCACCGTTGATTGTTACCACCATTGGTCTTCTTGTTGCGACAGTTTCTTTTGTAGTGTCCCATTTTATCACAGTTGAAGCACTTCACCCGAGAAACAGATTTTTACGATTTCTTAAAGTTTTGGTCGCTATGCTTTTTGTTCTTACCAAATTTCTTATTTGGTTTTCTTTTTCCCCGATTGTTCTTTGAACTAGATCCTAAATTATCTTGAGAAACTAGCAAATTTTGTCTTTTGTTCTTGTTCAATTGCTAGTTTCATTGGGAGTTCAGAAAGGGTAATATCAGGTCTAAGTCTTAGGGTTATGGTTACCATATTCATGGAAGGGGGAGACTATTTAGAATTGTGGATATTTGCATCGGCTCAAGAAAGACTGACTTAGCTACATCCAGATCTCTAGCCATTATCAGCATTTGATTAAAATATTCAACTATGTTATCACCTTCTTTCATTCTATAAGAGTTATACTTTTGAAAGAGTAGTTGTACATGCAGCTTGGCTATAGTATCATATTTAGTGGTCAGGGAATTAAATTGCTCTTTTGCTCTTTCATATTCCTCAAAGACCCTAATTAAGTCGTCTTTCATGTATGTCAACATTATAGTCGTAGCTATTGTGTCATCATTTAGAAATGTCTTATATCTTTTCCTTTCCTTATCTGTTACAATTGGAGTAGGAAGTAAAACAGTTTCCTTGAGTACATAATCATCTCCTTCTAAAGTTAAGGCTAGTGGTATTATTCTTTTCCAAGTTTGGAAATTTAAGCCAAAACTTTTTCGGTATTTGCCAATTCAGATATGCAAATTCTTGAAGTTATTTTGCTTTTAAACTTTTGGCAGAGACAATAAGTAGAGAGTCTGTACATTTTAAGATAGAAAATATAAAAACATGCATCAAATGGATTTACATAAGATATTTCATAAAGAACTACAAAAAATTTAGCTAGATACCTAAATGCAATATCTATAAGTTCTAAGTACTAAACAATAAATATATCATGAGTCTATACTATAGTTTATTTAACTTACAAATACTATTTTGAAAATACTTTAAAAATTGGGGTGTTTATATTCTCAGGCAACATTCTGAAGTTTATTTAACCTACATGTACTATTCCGAAAAAATTGTAAAAACTAGGACTAAATGTGAAAAGTTATTATTCATAATATTTCACAGAAAGTGCAAGGGCATTTTTGTACTTTCTAGGACAAAATAACAGATATTTTGTAAGATAGCTAGGGCTATATCCATAAAACCACCAAAAACCCAAGTTCTATAATTTCTTTAAATATCCAGGGGTAAAACAATAAAACTACACCCTAGTATTTTGTAGTTTCACGAATTGTCAAGAGGTAGAAAAGACTTTTTACTTTGATAAGGGTATAATTGTCTTTTCACCCCAAAATATCTGGACATTTCTATAATTTGTCCTTTGGTATTCTGTAATTTCCATTTCTATAAAGGGCGAAACTATCATTTTAGATCTCAAAACTGCTGCCCTAAGCAGTTTTTTGCTCACAGTTTTGCAAAACCCGCGGTTTTGCTGCCAACAGTTTTGCAAAATGATGGTTTTCGGGGGTTTATATACAGAGAGAGAGAAAGACATGGAAAGAGACCGAGAGGGAGAGGAGGGCGACCGGGAGTGGAGGGCGGCTCCTGCCGCCGCATGTGGGCTGTGGTCGTTGCCCTTCCCAGTTCATTTCTTCTTTTGCCTTTTCTGCCTCGGCTTTGCCTCTAGCTGCCTTTGAGGCACTTGACCTGCCTTAGACCACCTTCATCGGGTGGCTTTTGGCTGTGTGCCTGCAGCCTTTATCTTTTTCCATCTACTTTCTATTCACAAGAAACTTATTTATGCCAGAAAACTCTTTCCGGCTTCTTTCTCTAATGTTTTTTTTATTGCAGAACCGCGTACCTGTTTGAGGTTGCCGTAGAACTCAAACAGGCTCTAATACTAGATGTTGGGGCAGCCGATGATCACCGAAGCCGTCTGCCTATTTTGGTTTTGCTTTCTGTTTTCCTTCTTTCTATATATGTTTCCAGTAAAAATAGAATAGGAACGTGTATGTTGTTTTTGGGGTTACCCACAAAGGTTTTCTCGTAAGACTATAAATCAAAATATTGCTATTTCGAGTTATGTAAACTCTCTATTTATATATAGCTTTTTGTCTTTCGCATTTACCGCTCTGGGCTTTCCCTTTTAACAACTATATTTGCTTTTATCCAGGAGATGCATGTGTTTTCTTTTTGGAAAAATAGAAATGAGTTTTAAGGCTAATGATGATTGCGGTGGCGATGTCAACAATTGACATAGAGATGCAAGAAGCAACATAAGGTGTTTATGTCTTCCATATAAGCAAAATATCATGCAATGACAACTGCTGCCACTGAGACTTTGTAGATTGTAGAGGTATTGAGAGACATGAGAGTCATTCTCAAACAATCCTCCATTATGTTTTGTGACAACAAGAGTGTCAAGTACATAGTATCTAATGACACTTTTTATGAAGTAACCAAGCACATCGAGATGGATTGTCACTTTGTTAGAGAGGAATGTTCGAAGAAAAAGTTGATCCTGTGCTATGTGCCTTCAGAACTTTAACTTACAGATTTCTTTACCAAGCCATTGTCAACTCCTAGGTTTAATTTTTTGTTGGACAAACTTTCAGTTATACATCGCAAAATAAGAAATAAGTCACTAGAGCCCATTGATCTCAGTCTATCTAGCCCGACCACTAGGGCCCTAGCCAAGCAACTATTGGCCCCAATGGCTAGTTAAGGTATCTCTTGGAGGAGCCCTAGCAACTCTCCTCTCTTTCCCTTCTTGTTGTTGTAAACTCTCATTCTTGCTCTATAGATAGAGCCACAAACTTTATTAAATAGATCCTAATTTTGGGACAATACCTTAGTTATTTGTTTGATTCATTGGTTATTCGTTTGACTTGTATATTTGAACACGAAGTGTTTGGTGTATTAATTATTTGGTGATTCTTAGATCATGATATTATCCTTTGGCATAGACTCTTGAAGTGAATTGAAAAGTTATTTCTTACAAAAAGTTTCATGACAAAATCTAAACGGTAAAGAACATATGAGTAGACAGGATGGTATAACTGCAAGAAAGCAAGATCAACTAGTCTCAGGATATAAAAGAGTATCCTTACATAGATATAACAATAACTAAGCCTTTTCCCATACTAGATGGGGTCGGCTACATGGATTCTTTGTTTACTAGATGGGGTCGGATACATGGATTCTTTGTTTCCACATAACTCTATCATGTGCCATGTTGTAGATTACATCCTTACATAGATATTTACCAAACAAAATGAAAGTTTTATGAAAGAAGGAAGAAGACCTTTGGAGAAAAAAATCATTTAGTGTCTTGGTATCTTCCCAAGCACATGCAAGTAAGCGAACTTCACAATTACCTCACTTTCTGCATGACCCACGGACTCCAGTTTCACCACGAGCTCTCTTGATTTTTCAAATAAACCCCCTCTAATGTAGACCTTCAGTAGAGTCGTCAAAATCACCTACAGAAATAATGCTGACGCATTTACTAACATTTTGACAACTGAGAGAACTTAACAGAAGACAAATGGACAAAACAATGAGATGACATTTATTCAAAAGTAAATGCTCACCAAGTATATACTAAGTGTAGGCACCTAACTCCTTGTAGAAAAGCTTGGTTCTTATACAAACGATATATGCCCTATTACAATTGACAAAACATGCACACATTCAAGAAAATTACAAACTTCTCCAGAGTGTACGCTAACCCATTCAGAAGATAAATGTTAACTGAAACAAAGGTCATATCTGGAACTTTTCAACTCTAAACAAGCATTTGGAGGGTCCAAGTGCAACAGCTTTAAATTGAAAACACCAACTATGTATCCAAATGATGGTAAGATGATACAGGATATCAACACTTTGAGCAAATTGCAAACCCCAGATGCAAGAAACTCCAAAGCATCCACTGGTAGTATAGGAAGAATCGGAAACCAAAGATCAGAAAACCTGAAAGGCATGCACCAACACCCAATGTATATTTTTTGTTATTTAAATTTTTAATCTAATTATGACCTCACATAGAGTGCGACTGTTTCCAGGATTTTGAAATAGACATAACATGTTGATGCATGTACAAAGTCATCAAAGGCATCTTTGCTCCTCTGATTAAACAATCGGAAATAATTGAAATTTTGTATATTTCCAGTCAAATAGGTACAGTTGTGTGACGTCCTGGATTTATCCCATTTTGGTAAGCTCAAATGTAGTCAATAACACCTAAAATAATTGACATAAGCAAACAAACACAAAGCATTAACACATCAAGAGATGCTAATTAAGGAAATAGAAAACACAAATACACTAAGTTGGCAGTAGTCGGTGGAACCTGAACAATCTTTTCGCACTTTTGTGACTTCCGGAAAAAGCGAAGAACTGTGTTAAGATCTTGAACCAGCAACTTTCCTCCAAATCTAACATGACAAATGTCCTTAGGCAGGCTGATAATGTCCTTAAAGGGTAGGCACCAAACCTTCTTTCATAAAATAAAGAACCAAGGTGCTTGTGAAAGCCGGATAATGTGTCAGAACACCAAACCAAAAACAAAAACACATGCTTAGTATCTAAAAACCTGTAAAATTCCAATATCAAGTCAAACAAAAGAAAACAAGTTGGGGTACCTATCAGCAAACGTACACAAAGGGAAGAAACAGATTGAAGCATAAAAGAGAACTTTTAACTTGTATTCATAAAATACAATTTGTAGTATGATAGAGGTAATATAATATTTAGTTTATCGTATACAATTATGTCAAGAAAACTTAGTTCATCTTTTGAACAACAAAAGAATTGAGCAGTTGCCTATTTCAACTTTTTAGGCAATTGCAAAAATGTTCTCGGAAAGTTACAACTGATTCCTGTAAGCTTACAAAATTTAGATGTCCTAAGTGTACAGAACAACGGAGTTCTGTGAGCTTACAAAATTTAGATGTCCTGGATGGCAGCGGTCAAGAACAAATAATATGCTAGTGCTTGAGAAGAAACTACAAATGACAAGGACTGCGAGACGATAGATATTGCAAGAGGCAGAAGATTAAGAATGATTACCCTCCCCGGTTAGAAAGGAATAGGACACTGATGATGGAGGACGATCAAGAAAATGAAAATGATGATGCTGACTATGATGAAATTAAATGCCAATAGTTGTCTATTTTTAAAATTTAAATTTAAAGCATTATAATTATGTAATTGCCTTTTCTTTCGTAGATAAGAATAGATCCATCAAGAGTACCAAGAAGGTCAAAAAGGACAAAATACAAAATTTACAAACTCAACCTGTTCCATGACATTGCCAACATTAGTTCCCCCATACCAAAAAGACGAAATGCTAAACCCTTGAGAAAGTGAATAAAGGTATGCCAACCCATGACTCTTCTATTCCTTTCCTGCAAACTAACCAAAACCTAGAAAACGGCATCCTAAGCACTACTAGATTCCTTTTATGGTATTTACAACAATATCATAATAGAGTTCTTTTTGTGTCTTTCAGACTTAATACCTGCTGCAACTTAAACGATGGCTGGCCTCCAAAAATGACATCAATTCATAAAAGAATTAATGGTCCACCAATTCTACTCTCTTCTAAGACATAGACCACTTGTTCAATAAGGTCACAAAGACAGAGCGCACCCCCCCCCCCCGCCCCCCTCCCCCTTCAAAGACAATCAAAATAGAGAATTTTGCTCCAAGCTGCCTCCCAAGTAAAAATCATCTAAGAGGGATCCCTGGCTTCCGAAAAAGCTTCCAGGGTATCATTTTCACACTTCGCATTCTTCCTACTTCTTGTACTTATGGTAAAAACTATTCACGCCCAAACACCTATGTAAAGCTCGAGTGCATCTCAAAGTATCTATATCACCTCCACGCAGCCAAACCGCAAAGATCACAACAAAAAAGAGAGGCAAAGAACTTGACACTACCTCCTAATCTTGAGCATGTAAGTAGTATATGGCCCACTCTCGGCTCCATGATGGATTTTATGACTTTAGGTTCACTTTTGGTCTAGATGTCGCAAGAACGACTTCTTTGAAAATATTTAGAGCTTTTAATCTAGTTTTTCTATAACTAGATCGGCAAGGAACTCATCCCCCTTTAATCTCGATTTTCTATGGATTAAAGTGGATCTAACGTTTTCAAATTTCTCTCTAGACCCTGCATAAATGAGAAAAAATATTGATTATCTATATACTCTTGAAATTAATCTATTTTTTGTAGTTTTTCAAATTTGTCAAAATTTTGAAGTTGATTCCACAACTTCAAAAATTCATTGTGGTAATCTCCAATATTGAAGTTGCTTTGCTTGAGAATTATCATTTGTTCTATTAAATTGATTTGGAAAACAAAATCATCTTGAGAGTTGATTTTCTTCAACTATTCATAAGTTTTAAAATAATATTTAAAGATGTTGAATCTGTTTCTAAGCTTCTCATCTACATTTTGGCAAATGATCAAAGTGATCTTTGCATTTATTTATTTTCATATTTTAAAATCTTGTTTGTATTTTTCTTGGGCTTTGATGATTTCATCCTCATCAAGCCCATCAAGAAGCCAATTAGGTTCTTCAATAGTACCGCCAACATAATCCTAATAATATTTGGATAAAAAATACTTTTCATCATTCGGCTCAACTTTAATAACAATTTAAATCAAGCAAATAATATAAAACTTTATTTTTGCTTTCCATTGTTTGCAAAGATGAGTTTTTAAGGGTTACATCAACCTTGAAATAATGAAAACAAGAAGTCACAATTTTTTCATGACTCAATTTAAGTTGGGCATGTTTCTCAATACAATCGTGTCTGATGATTTGCTTTAGAGTAGGCCCTCATACCATATAAGAAATAACTCTACAATTAACTTAAGTGTCTACACCAAATGATAATATCATGATTCAAGAATCGCCAAACAATCAATGCATCAAACATACAAGTCAAACAAACAACCAATAAACCAAACAAATAATCAAGGTGCTGTCCCAAAATTAGGATCTATTTAATGAAGGTTGTGGCTCTAATAGAGCAAGAATAGGAGTTTACAATAACAAGAAGGGAAAGAGAGAGTAGAGTTATTGGGACTCCCCCAACGACTACCTTAACTAGCCGTTGGGGCTAGCTGTTGGCCCACAACGGCTAGTTGGGGCCAACAATTGCTTGGCCAGGGCCCTAGTGGCCGGGCTGGATAGTCTGAGATCAATGAGCCCTAGTGACCCATTTCCTATTACACTTTAACACTTTCTTTTGCTTGTTTTGCAGAAGTATTTGATTAACATTAGTATTTGTGTGTCTATGGTACTTGTGCACTGGCACTGGCCTGACACCATCAATGAAAAACATGTTATGAGTATGAACTACGAAGTATACAGCAGGCCCTAAAAGACATGAGATGGGATGCTTCTCCCTCCCTCTCCATATCTTCACACCACACATGCATGATTCATGCACACACTCACACCTATGCATGTGCACTTGTCCAGATACCCAATGCACATAGGGGTCTATATATATATCAAGATAGAGAGGACCATTGACCTTTCATTTGTATTCAACGAGATTGTCTACACCAAATATGAATATACAATTAGTAAATGAAATTCTCAAATAAACTACAAAATGAGATCATCAAGAGTTTGTGATTAGTATGTTGTGATTAAAAAAAGGTTATGCATTTCACCATCCATAGGAGTTCTAGGGGGTGGAAAGAATACCAATTGCAGTTCGTCAGCCAAACTACAACATATATAACTAACTAAATAAATAAATATGTGTGTGTTTTGTGGAAGGAGGTAGGGAAGCCGTATTTACCGGCTAGATCTACTAGGCACTAGGGACTCCTAAGATAGCCTCCTAACTGCCAGCTAAACAAGGGCAGAAAAATAGAAATATGCTTTTATAAAAATTACAACACTTCTACTGAAAATATACAAAGGAACTGAATAGGGAAATTGCATTGAAGCTTATGTTGAAATTACTGGCAGGTAAGAATCTTTCATGAAATTAATGATTTTCTGTAGACATAAGCCTTATGATACCCTTGATATTAGGTGAGGAAGTTATTGCCTTCTTTAGATTTCCTCATAACCAATTATTGTTATGAGTTGGTTTGTGCCATGAAAATTATGGTTGAATTTTAGTGCTCGTTGTTTGGATGTTCATCTGAGCTTTATTCATTTTTTGTTTCTGCAATAGCTAAAAAGAAAAGGAAGAACAAAGACAAAAGTTTTTACATGATTTTTTTTATTACAAGGGCCTCCGATGCCCATCTATATTACTGCTCTCTTATGAAACTAACTCTCTTATGATGGCCCAACCAAGGCAATGCAAGAGTTGTTGGAAGTTCTTCCCAGACATAAAGACCTACTAGGAGATGTTCAAATTTGTTTGTTGGTTAGAGTAGCATTGTCAACTTTAAGTTTTGGATGGTTTGTAATCTATGTGAGTGGACATCAATGAAGTTCAACTATTCAACATGAAGATTCTGGTTTTTGATAATTTGTAGTACCGCCTTATCTAAAAGTGACCTCTCAAAATTTGAAAATGATGCTTGTTAGTTGGGGATTTTTTCCCTTTGGATCTTATTCATGAAGATAATTTGCCTTTTAGGTACTATTTTATGGTTAATATTCCCAACACAATTGCTCGAGTTGCAAATACGAGTGACCAATTTGGTCATTATTTGGTGATTGATGAATGCATTTGAAATTATCCTCTAGATATTGCATATTGATGTATAAACTTGTAAAGACATATTAAATAGATGAGGCAAAGGCTGTTTTTGAAGAAATGAAAACTAAAAGCATGGAATCTAGTAATTGATCTGGCATTTTATCTGAATTAGAACCTATGTTGAGCTTTGGTCTGAAACAAACACAAAGTCTACTTGTGTATACCTTTTGAAATCTAAGAGTGAGGTCTCACACATATTCCCTGTGTTTCATAAATTTTTTAAGATCTAGTTTCATACAACTATCAAAAAGCTTTGTTCAGATAATTGAGGAGAATACATTTCTCAAACATTGGATAGCTACCTTCAAAGTCATGAAAGTATACACCAAATTACCCGTCCATATACTTTACAATAGAATGAAGTTGTTGAAAGAAAAAATAGACATACTGTTGAGGTGACTCGGGCCCTACTCATTGGAATTAATACCCCAAATAGTTTTGGGAGGAAACTATTCTAACCTGTCTTCTTGATAGATAGAATGCCTACCAAATTGTTGAATAGAAAGTCTCTTATACAGTTACTTTTACCTGGAAAAATTATTTCTTATATAACCTTGATCCCCATGCAATCAAGTGCATCTTTATTGGTTACTTCCCATTGCAAAAGAGTTACAAATGTTATTACCTTAAGACTCGAAAGACCTATGTGTCTCTAGATGTCTCATTGTTTGAACTTCAACCTTATTATTAAAAAAAGAGAAGTCAAATCCATAATCAACTCATGAACATACAATATTACCTCTTGTTCCAAGCTATAATTGGGTAGACCAAGTAGATCCAGATGAAGATACAGAAGGAGTACAAAGAGATATTTTAGAAACAGAAATAAAAGAAAAAAGGAATGAAATGTGTATCATTGAGGAACTAAAAATATATTTTGTCCTCAAGAGCAAATAATAATGTCTCAAGACTCCAATCCAACTTCAGATCGAACCATAGAAGAGTTGAAACTTCTCGTTGCTATCAAAAAAAGAAAAAGAACATGTACTTGTCCCATTTCTCACTTTGTACCATAGAAAGGTATGAATGAAAACTATAAAATTTTATCTTAAATACAAATGTGGAACCTATTCGTGTGAATGTAGAAGAAGTAATGTCCAATCCTAAGTGGCGAGAAGCTATGAATGAGGAATTATCAGCTCTAGAAAGGAATGGTACATGGGTGTTGGCATATCTTTCTTCAGACAAAAAATCAGTTGGTTGTAAGTAGGTGTACATCATTAAGTACAAAGTAGATGGGAATATAGAGAGGTATAAAGCTAGATTGATAGCCAATGAATATAGTCAATCATATGAAATCGACTACAATGAGACTTTTGTACTAATAGCAAAACTCATCACTATTCATGTTATAATAAGCCTAACAGGAAATAAAGATTAGGATATATGACAACTAGATGTAAAAGATGCATTTCTTTAAGGCAATCTGAACAAGAAAATCTATATGGACCTACCACCAAGAATAAACTATGGACAAGATCAATACAAAGTTTCGATTGAAGAAGCCAATATATGGGCTAAAACAATCTCCATGCATATGGTTTAAAAGATTTAGTGAAAGAGTGATAAAACTTGGGTATACTAGATGTATGAGTTATCATACCCTATTCATAAGGAAAGGTAAAAGAATCTCTATTCTAATTGCTTATGTTATGACATAATACTCATAGGAGATGATCAAGAAAAGATGTCTAGACTTAAGAGTCAACTACATCATATGTTCGACTTGAAGGACCGTGGAAAACTCCATTATTCTTGGGAATTGAGGTATTGCAATCCAAGGCATGTATATTTCTAACTCAGAGGAAGTATACACTTGACTTATTGAAAGATACTAATATGATTGATTGTAAGCTCAATGATATTCTAGTGAAGGTGAATTATAAATTGGATGCTATGGAAACTAAAGTGTTTAAGGATGTGGGAAGCTATGAATGACTAGTTGGAAAGCTAATCTATTTGACCATTACACATCAAGACGTATCATATGTAGTTGACATTGTAAGCAAATTTATGCATCAACCAACAAGATATTACATAGAAGCAATGTATAAAATATTAAGATTTAAAATCTACTCTAGGACTTGGGATACTCTACTCCAAACAGGGACATACACAAGTTGAAATTTTTACAAATATAGACTGGGCAGGCTCTAAAGAAGATAAAAAGTCTACGTTTGTTTATATTACTCAAGTTGGTGGTAATGTGTTGTTATGGAAGAGTAAGAAACAAAATGTGGTTACAAGGTCTAGTGTTGAAGCTGGATAGAGAGCAATAATATAAAGAATATGTGAAGGTTTATGGCTAGAATTAGTATTGAGAGAACTCTACATTTGGATTCAAGATTCCACTAAACTATTTAGTGACAGTAAGACAACTATTTAAATTGCTTCAAATCTAGTCCAACATATGATAACTAAATACATAGAAATTGATTTTCACTTTATTTGTGAAAAGTTACTAGTGAAAAAGTTCAGTTAACCTACTTCAAATCTTGTGATCAAGTTGCGGATATACTTACCAAGACAGTACCAAAAGAAGTTATACAATATATACTTAGAAAGTTGAGTCCTCAATATTTTCCTCTCAACTTGAGGGGAGTGTTGGAAGGAAACATGCAGTCTTTTATCTATGTTAGAATAGCTCAGTTTGCTGTAATTGAATTTAACGGTAGATTTATATTCAAGTCACTTATTAGGGGTAATTTGGTCTTGTTTAGTATTATATATAATAAACTAACAGGGCTTAAACCCTATTAGGTGAAATAAGAAAAGGAGAGAGGTGCCGCTTCAAGGAACTGGATGCCTCCTCCATTGCTCCAATTTCATTTTTCATGCTCTAAGTCTTTTTAATCAACCTGGGTGATGAAGAGTGGCTTTAACTTTGCACCATTCACAAGAGGCGCAGTCCCGCTTTTCTCTGTCTGTTGAACTCACTCTTGTACTCCCCATTCATCTATAACTGATGGGTTATTTGGTGTATTCCCTTGAAGGTTTTCATGTACACACCTAATTGGCCTCGTTGTTGAGCTCCTTGTTATCTGTTAAGTCCCAAGTGGCGCGATTATGACCTACTAGTTGTCATAGAATCATCATTTTGCATACCAAGTTGTGTATCTTCCATTTTCTTCTTGACATGCAGATTGCCACCCTTCCTTGCCATCAAACGGCACAACTGCCTTTATTCACTACTAGTGGTTGACTCCCGTGCCTGAATAAGTAGATAATGAACCATACCTTTTTGTGAATGTCCGCAGAAGGTTTTCTCCTTGGCTGTATCCCAATATGTTGCAGAACCTGAAAAGAAAGAGTTGCTGTTGCAGTTACTCCGGTGGATGACCGGGCAGGGGTATTGCATTGATTCAACTACAAGGAACCATCTCCTCAAGAACTCCCATTTATTTGGTCAATATCTCATTGCGGATGTTTTATCTGAACAAATTTCTATGTCAAGGAAATTGCAAACCCAAAAGGAGTGACGAGTCAAAGGAAAACGAGGTTTTTCCATGTGAATTCCAATTGTATAATGATCCATATCGATCCAATACAATGCGTTCTGTATAGTGCAGTGTGAAGCTTTTCCATCATGCTACATGTAACATGATTCTCAATGCAAGTAGGGAGTTCGAGGGAAACGGCAACAAAGATTTTCTCGCTGGTCTCTTTCTTCGACCATCATCAGTTTATCATTAAAAGTGAGGCCTCTAAGGTAAAGAGATGAGAATTCAAGGGAAAACGCAACGGAGAGATGGTTTTGGAGGTCAGAGGTCGATCTTCCTGGGTTTTCTTTCAGAGTCAAGGCATTTGGAATTTTTTTATCCATCCTAGTTCTTTCCGTCTGTCCCAAGAGATCACGAGGAAAGGCACTGTTTGTTAATGCCGAATTTTCCTCGAGAAAATTTTCCGGACTTGAATAAATCAGCAATCCGCCCATGTATGGAATCACCCTTGCATTGCCGGTCCAAGCCCCGATAAAGGAGGACCATTGTGTTAGGCTTTGACAGCCGGCGTAAAACTTCGTCGAATTTTTATAACATAGATTACAAAAATTATGAGCATTGCTTTGGGGCGTCCCCGCCTAGCGACGTGCTGCAGAGCCCGAATGCAGTAAGAAGTAAGCAAGGGCCACTACATTTTCGCCCGAATGTAGTAAATCAATTGCAGAGAGAGTTCCCACATCATGGATGGGTGTGGGTAAAGAAGTTAGTCCCGCTAAATTGTCGCCCGAATGTAGTGAAAAATGTTTAAAGAGGGTCTCCGTATTTTTATTATGGACGGATGCGGGGGGTCAGGAAGCTAGTCCTAGATAATAAGATTCGTATTGGTTATTGGAATATCGGAACATTATCCGGTAAGCTAATGGAGGTGGTAGATACTATGATTCGGAGAAAGATTCATATTCTATGTTTACAAGAGACAAAATGGGTTGGAGAAAAAGCAAAGGAGATAGATGATACAGGTTTTAAATTATGGTACTCAGGTAAAGAAAATGCTCGAAACGGAGTTGGTATTATCATAAATAAAGATTTAAAGGAGAGTGTAGTATACATACAACGATATGGTGACCAAATCATGACGTTGAAATTAGTATTAGGAGTAGAGGTTTTAAATATAGTTTGTGGTTACGCACCCCAAGTAAGACTAGAAGATAGTAGAAAGACAACTTTTTGGGAAGAGTTAGATAAGGTGTTTCAAAAGATTCCACAAAGGGAGATGATTTGTTTAGGAGGAGATTTAAATGGACATGTCGGTAAAGAGTCATTAGGATATCAAGGGATTCATGGAAACTTTAGTTTTGGGGATATAAACGAGGTAGGTAGGGAGATTTTAAATTTTGCTATGGCATTTGATCTCTTTATAGTCAATACAATCTTCAAAAAAATGAGATGAACATTTAATTACTTATAAGAGTAGCTTATCACAAACATAAATTGATTACTTTATTTGTAGAAAAAAAGATAGAGCGTGTTGTAAAGATTGTAAGGTAAATACAGGAGAAAGCTTAACCACCCAACATCGACTTTTAGTTATGGATTTATAAATAAAAAAATGGACAAAGAAGAAAAGAGTGCATCGAGCTATTCGGACTAAATGTGGAACCTCAAAAGCGAGAAAGAAGATATATTTAAACAGAAAGTTCTTCAAGGAGATGTTTGGAATTATGTTGGCACACCCTATGATATGTGAAACAATATGGCTATACATATTAGGAAAGTGGCGAAAGATGTGTTAGGGGTATCTAAGGGAGGTGTATCGGCACAAAAAGAAGCTTGGTGGTGGAGTGAAGCAGTACAAAATAAAATCAAGGCAAAGAGGGCATGTTACAAATTACATTATGCTAAGGAAACTAGTGAAACTTTAGAGGCTTATAAGAAAATAAAGAAGGAAGCGAAAAAGGCCGTGAGTGAAGCAAAAGCTAAAATTTGGGAGGACTTATATAAAAAACTCAACTCAAAAGAGGGTGAAAGAGATATTTTTAGGATAGTTAGGGCTAGAGATAAGAAAACTAAAGATCTTAATTATGTTAGATGCATAAAAGACGAGGATGAAAAAATTCTAGTGGCAAATGATGATATAAGAAATAGATGGAAAAACTATTTTTATAATCTTTTTAATGAAAATAAAGATGTTAGTATTAGTTTAGGAGATTTAGCCAAGTCAAAAAAGTATATAAACCACAATTTCTACCGACGTATTCAAAAGAATGAAGTCAAAGAGGCTCTTAAACGGGTGGTAAATCGGTAGGACCAGATAATATTCCTATAGAAGTTTGGAAAATACTAAGAGAAATAGGAATCACTTGGCTCACAAGACTATTTAATGAAATATGGAAAAAGCAAAAGATGCCCGAGGAATGGAGAGCAAATATACTTATACCCATATATAAGAACAAGGGAGACATTCAAAATTATGCGAATTATCGAGGTATCAAGTTAATGAGCCATACTATGAAATTATGAGAAAGAATTATCGAACGTAGGTTAAGACAAGTATCAAGTACAACAGAGAACCAATTTAGATTCATGTCAGGCAGAGCTACTATTGAAGCGATTCACCTTTTGTGACGTCTTATAGAATATTTTAGAACAAAAAAGAAAGACCTTCATATGATATTTATTGATCTAGAAAAAGCTTATGATAGGGTACCAAGGGAGGTTCTTTGGAGAACTTTGGAAAAAAGAGGTATCCCATTGACATATATTAACCTTATAAGAGATATGTAGGATGGTGCAAAAATATGTGTGAGGACTCATGAAGGAACGACAAACTTCTTTGAAGTTAATATTGGGTTACATCAAGGATCAACTTTAAGTCCATACTTATTTATAATGGTGATGGATAAGTTAACAAAACATATTCAAGATGAAGTACTTTGGTGTATGTTATTTGCCGATGACATTGTATTAGTGGAAGAGTCTAAGGAAAAAGTTAATAGAAAATTAGAACTATGGAGAGAAACATTAGAAGGCAAAGGCCTGCGACTTAGTAGAATAAAGACAGAATATATGGAATGTAAGTTTGATCATTTGGTTACCTCACAGGACATAGAAATTAAAATTGACACACATTGCATCCTCCAAAAGAAAAGTTTTAAATACCTAGGGTCACTTTTTCAGAGTGATGGAAGAATCGATGGAGATATTACACATAGAATACATGCTGGTTGGTTAAAATGGAGAGGCGCATCAGGTATTTTTTGTGATAAGAAGATACCATTAAAGTTAAAAGGTAAATATTATAGAGCAACAATTAGGCCTGCCATGTTTTATGGTTATGAGTGTTGGGCAGTTAATCATCAACATGTACAAAAGATGTCTGTGACAGAAATGAAGATGTTGAGATAGATGAGTGGTCATACAAGAAAAGACCATATACATAATGAGGTTATTAGAAACAAATTAGGAGTAACACCAATAGAGGATAAAATGAGAGAATATCGTTTAAGATGGTTTGGACATATAGAAAGAAGATCAAAAGAAGAACCTATAAGAACGTTAGAAAAACTAAATTTGGAAAGTATTAAAAGAGGTAGAAGACGTCAACAAAAGTGTTAGAAAGAAATAATAAAGAATGATCTAGCTTATTGTGAGTTAACTGCTAACATGGCACACGATAAAGATATGTGGAAACAAAGAATCCATGTAGCCGACCCCGTCTAGTATGGGAAAAGGCTTAGTTGTTGTTGCTGTTGTTGAATAAATCAGCAGGGTTTGAAGAGGTTTCCCGTGTAATGTGATGCTTGTGAGCAGGCAAACGTGAGAGCATGTCACCACGGTCACAACGCAGAATACCTATTCGTGTGGCCATCGATTGTTCTACTAAATACATATCGTCGAAAGTCACATGGACAAGAGTAACTCTAATGTATGTTTTGTGTGGCTCATCAGAATAATTTATACGTTATGACGGAGGAGTCCAAAGTCGTGGAATAGAAGGCCCATTCAACAAACAGAATTATTCATAATCCATGCTTGAAGAGTCACATGTCTAAAGGGTATTTCATCGCACAATTTTATCGATGTGTTTAAAGGAGGGCATCTTAGCAGCGTAATATCTTTTGGTGTGATATTTTTAAAGGAGAGCGTTTTAGTTTCATAATGTTTTGGTGCATAATTTTGCATAAATATCTCTATCATTCAATATTTAAGATCGACGATAAAGATTTAAATTATTTTATATTTAATATGTATGATACATTAAATACATAATTCTATACAAACATCTTTAACATTTAATATTTAAGATTGATGATAAAGATTTGAATTACTTTATATTTAATGTACATGATATATTAAATATAAAATATAAATCTATAATAATATATTTAATTCAAAATTTCATCATTAATCTCAAAAATTAAACAATTAAAATGTTTACATAAGATTATACAACAAGACATTATGCGGCTAAGACTCTATTTCTTTAAAGGAGGCACATATCTCTTCACAAAGGGTCTCTCAACGGTCATACGTATGCGAACGTTTGAGGATTTAAAACCATCTTTAGTTTTCTTTGTTTAAGCGTTCTAATTAATTTCAGAAAATTTTAAAATGGAGTTGTTTCTGTATTAACCCTTTTGTCATGACAGACACGAGAAACGACACGGGCACACCTGAAATAAGAAATTGCAGCATCTTGAATACCAAACGTTCATGCGTTCCCGAGCAAGCCGGTTGGCCACAAAGGAAGGAACTAACTCAGACCGATAACACTTCGACCTTGTAAGAAATCGAACATTCTATTCATTGCCCACAAAGTCCATTCTTCCCATTTTAGCAAAACACCGAATACCAATATGTCAATTTTGGAATCTCTCTCTCTCTCTCTCTCTCTCTCTCTCTCTCTCTCTCTCTCTCTCTCTCTCTCTCTCTCTCTCCACGATCGGCACACAATAGATGAGCATTGAGACCTTGAAAGAAACTATTTCCGGTAATTGGGACGCCGGTTTTTTATACTGCTCTATCATCATTCTATGGCGCCAGATTCATCTTGTTCGCTAATTTCCGCTTGTTGGTTCTTCTTTGGTTAATTGAATTTGCGTGTTGATGGAGAAGAATGAAGATGATGGAGTTGTTGTATCTGAGAAGAAGATGAGGAGGCATGATAAGAAGCCTCTTCTCCTCAAAGTGGGCATTGCATTTGCTGTTTCCTTTGCGGGCTATCTGTTCTGCCGTTTCAAACTCAGGCTTCATTTCAAACCTCGTCCATCTTCAGGTTTAATTGTTGTGGATAACTCCTTATTATCTTATAGTAGTGTAAGTTATTGGTGGCCATTTTGGGCTTCAATAACATCAACGATCAAAGACCAGAACAAGGGTCCTTTAAGATTTGATGAGTTTACTTTTTTAAAAGAAAGATTTACATCAAAAATAAGTTTTACTTTTACAAAGTAATACATCTCTCGAATAAAAGAGAAATACTTCTAACGAAAAACCAAGAAAGGAAAACACGAGAAAAAAAAAGTCAAATAAGGACAAAACTGAATACAAAAACACAACATTGTGAAACGAAATAGCTTCTTGGGATAACCCTCTATTGGTAACTTTCTTCTATATGGCATTCGTCTCGCTCGGGTAAGCTTCGAAACTATACAAATTACAATAGTGGTATCAGAGTCTCGGTTTGCTTCTTTCAACTATTTAAGGTACGCAAATCCTACATAAAAATACAAACTTTTCGAAAAAGGTTCCAACGTAAGATTTTCATTACAAAAAAAGTAAAACTAGTCAGAAATAGAACTTCTTTGTTAATGACTTCTTTGTATACAAAGAAGAGAAATGTGAAATTTTCCTCTCTGTAGTGAGACGGCTAGAAAATCCCCTTGTTGAGGGTGAATTAAGGTTGTCAAGCAAAAACATTAAGGACCAGAGGCGAAACATTTGACTGTTCTACTTCCGATTCTCCCTTGGTTATCTCTTTTAAAAAAAAAGGTCAATAAAAATCACATTCCCTGTTCTTCCATTGGTTGGGACAGAAATAGAGAGAGATGAAGCACAATCATGGCCGGCCTGCCCCTCCATTAGAGGCAAGGCATTGCCATGACTATGTTTTAATGGCCAACTGAAGTAGACAAAGCCTTGTGGATGGCAAACAAACAGGATGAAGGGAAAGGAGATTGACACCTCCTATCTCCTAAGATGACTCAAGTTTAGTTTTCTACCAAACCACATCTCATATGGTATAGAAAATATAATCTTATACAATACTCTATTTAATATATATACGACTGTAATGACTGCTTTTCTCCAAAACATCCTAGGAAGATAAATATCAATTAACATGCACCTAGTTATATTCAACAAAGTTCTATTATATCTCTCTGTTACACCATTTTATTGAGGTATTTTGGGCATGATATTTTGTTTTGTAATACAAAAGTCTTTACAATATTTCAAGAATTATTTAAATGTGTATTCACCATCTCGGTCTGACCATAAGACTTTGATTATCTGCTATAATTGATTTTTAACTTTTTATTTATATTCTTTGAATATCTTAAGTGTCTTATATTTATTTGCTAAGATATATATATCTCGAATAATAATCGATAAAAGTTATAAAATATACCTTCTCATGATAAGATCTCACCTTTAAGGGTTCATATAAATCAGTGTGAATAATTTTTAATAGGGTTGTTGCGCTAATTATTTCTTTGAGAAATGTTCTTGTCATTTTCTCTTGTATATAAGACTTACACTTATTAAAAATATTTTCATAAAAGCCAGACAATAAGTTAAAGTTGGTTAATTTTCTCAACTTGTTCAAACTTTTATACCCTAAGCGTTTATGTCATACGTTCACATCAATTACATAGGCTCAATCAATATAAGTAAAAGAAGAACTTTCATTTTCATTGAGTTTAAACAAACCATGTTCAATAACAAATCAACCTAAAAAAGCTATCTTGCCATGTTTTTCCTTAGTAACTTTACTAGAGACAAACCTGACCTCAAACCTTTTCTTTACTGAGGTAGGGACAGATACAAAGGTTACACCTAATAAAGAGTACAATTAATACATCAGTAAATACTATTGGTATGCCTTGTACAAAAATACTAAAAGACCCTACCCAAAGAACATTAGAAAAAATATTATTTTCCATATAAACTCGATGCTCCTTAGGGTTGAATTTCTTTAGATCCATCGCTCCCTCTTTGCTCTTTGAGATATGCTGGGTCACTTCTGAGTCGATCCACCAACGTGTCACAGCACAGTCCATGTAAAGATACTTAGAAATGATGTTGATTATATCATGCTTCTCTCTTGGGCCGCATTATTTGGTGTCTCACTATTGTTTTTTTTCTTGTGACAATCTCGTTTGTAGTGCCCCGTCTAGTATGAAAAAAGGCTTAGTAGTTGTTGTTATTGTTGTTGTTGTTGTTGAGTCTCGTTTGTAATGCCCTATTTTGCTACAATTGAAATACTTTATTCGAGAATCGTATTCCTATGATTTCTTGAAAAAATGATCATCCTTCTTGTTGTTATTCTTACTAAATCTTTTATTTGGTTTCTTCTTGTTTTGATTATTTTTATAACTTGACCCTAAATCATCTTGAACAACTAATAATTTTTTGCTTTTATTTTTATTCATATATTCTTGTTCAATTGCTAGTTTCAATGGAAGTTCAAAAAGGGTAAAAGCTTATCCAAGTCTAGGAGTTGTGGTTACCATGGTATAAGAAGGAGAAAAATTGTTTAGTATTGTAGATATCTACACCAGTTTAGGAATGATTGACTTCACTACAGCTAAATCTCTAGCCATTATTAATATTTGGTTAACATGTTTAACTATTGTAGACACGGAAAATTCTCACTTTTGGTTTTTAGGTCCGAAGTGAACCTTTTCGTGTGTCTAAGTCATTTTTAACAAAAAGGGCATGCCAGCTACCTTACTCAAGCTAGCGAAGGAAGTTTTGAAATCTGACTCTATCGGGGCGACTATGAGTAAGTGAGCTCTTTTCGTCGCAGACCTTCTTGCACCGATACGCAAGGATCAGTCTGTACGCTTGGTAAAGTCTTTTTAATTTGAACCTCTTTGAAAAATACCCGAAGTGTTTGGGCTCTGTTTGTATGATTGCAAGTTTTATTACACGTGGGATTTGCACGTGCCTATGTCTTTCTTTTTAAGCTTTTTAGGGCCAACTAGGTGTGTGCACAAGTGACCTAAGTTGGGCGATTTTTGCACGGGAGTGTGGGGCTTGCTTTGATGCAATATGCGTCCTAACTCGTGGTATGGCGGATATGCAATGCAAACTCACACAACTCCAAAGGGAAAACCCGAATTGAAAGACAATGCGGAAGGAAAATGACTTAATGTAAATTGCAAAAGGGAAATATGGCTATATCTTAAGAGCAGAAAGGCTCAATTGTGCAAGTGTGTGTCGTGTATATATGGAAAGACTACGCACACAGCTGAACCTTAAAACCCAAATCATAAAGACATAGCTGAAGGGAAATACTTATAATATATATGGGCCCGAAGGTCGCCAACGTGTGCGTGGGTGTTGTGTGTATATGTAAAGACAACTTATACGACTTGTAATGTAAACCCAAATATAATTGCAATATGGCCTTTACTAAGGTCTTGGGAATAAGAGCGAAAGCTCAATGTGTGTGAGTGTGGAATTAAAAGACCACGCACACAACTTGAATTAAAACCCAAACGAAATTGCAATATGGCCCTTACTAGGGTCTTGGGAGTAAGAACGAAAGCTCAATGTGTGTGAGTGTAGAATTGAAATGCTACGCACACAACTTGAATTTAAACACCCAAACGAAATTGCAATATGGCCCTTACTAGGGTCTTGGGAATAAGAGCGAAAGCTCAATATGTGTGAGTGTAGAATTGAAATGCTACGCACACAACTTGAATTTAAACACCCAAACGAAATTGCAATATGGCCCTTACTAGGGTCTTGGGAATAAGAGCGAAAGCTCAATGTGTGTGAGTATAGAATTGAAATGCTACGCACACAACTTGAATTTAAACACCTAAACGAAATTGCAATATGACCCTTACTAGGGTCTTGGGAATAAGAGTGAAAGCTTAATGTGTGTGAGTGTGGAAATTGAAAGACCACCCACACAACTTAAATTAAAACCCACGCAGCTTAATATACATAAGTATAACTATATCTTAAGGGCTGATTAGGCCCGTGTGTGTGCCAAAATGGTGTGCAGCTAAGAGCGGAATGGCTCAAGTGCATGTATGTGTTGGTGTGCCAAACCACATTATTACAACCGGGGGGACTCTCTCTCCTCTCTCTCCTACCCTCTCTTCCACCCCATCTCACTCTCACTCTCCCCCAATTGTACCACCTCCATTGTCACTCCACCCGGCTGCCACTCCACCCGACTGCACACTCCACCCAGCTGCCACCTTCCCACTCCATCACCCGGCTACACACTCCATTCGGCTGCCACCTCCTTCCACCACCAGCAGGCCATCACCTCATCCACCAGCACACAGTTAGTACCCGAGGGTTTAGAAGATCTGTTAAAAGCCGGATTTATAAAACCCATTGCGTATTCTGATTGGTTATCCAATATCGTTGTTGTTCGAAAAACCAATGGGAAGATTCGAATATGCATCGATTTCAGAAACATGAATAAAGCCATTCCAAAGGATAATTATCCTTTACCAAACATAGATTTGATAGTCGATAGTACTGCAAATCACGAAATATTTTCGTTTATGGATGGCTATTTAGGGTATAATCAAATCAAATTAAGTCCACGAGATCAGGGTAAAACCGCGTTCACAACCCCATGGGGCACGTACTGCTATACAGTCATGCCCTTTGGTTTGAAAAATGTCGGCGCCACATACCAGAGAGCCATAACCACGATCTTCCATGATCAAATTCATGAGCTCGTAGAGGTATATGTAGATGATCTCTTGGCAAAATCCAAAACTCGATGCACTCATATCGAATGCTTACAAAAGATTTTCGAAAGGCTTAGACTTTACAAAGTAAAGCTAAACCCTCAGAAATGTGTGTTCGGAGTAGAGTCCGGAAAGCTCTTAGGCTTTATGGTGAGCCAAAGGGGTATAAAAGTCGACCCATCTAAGTGTCGAGCCATCATAGACATGGCTCCACCCTCCAATCTCACACAGATTTGTAGCCTCCAAGGTCGATTACAATCCATTCGCAAGTTTATCTCAAACCTGGCAACTAGATGCGAACCCTTCCCCAAACACGCCAACTTAGGTCACTTGCGCACACACCTAGCTGGCCTAAATAGCGTAAAATTGAAAGACATAGATACATGCAAACCCACGTATATAAAACTTGCAAACACAAACACGAATCGAATCCATATTTTCAAACATTTACGTTTTCAAGAGTCAAAACCGTTTTATCAAAGTCCATAAACGTACAAACTGACCCTTGCGCATCGGTGCAAGAAGGTTTGCGATGAAAAGATCCCGCTTCCCCATAATCGCCCAAAAAAGTCAAATATTTCAAAACTTTGCTAGTTTTGAAACAAACTAGCTGACACGCCCATATAAAGCGAAGTAGAACTCGAAAAGGTTCACTTTAGGCCTAAAAACCAGAAGTGAGAATTTTCGGTGTCTACAACTATATTATCATATTTTTTTATTTTTTAAGAATTATATTTTTGAAGGAGTAGTTGGACATGCAACTTACCAGTAGTATCATATTCAGTGGTTAAAGAGTCAAATAACTCTTTAGCGGTCTCAAATTTTTCAAAGACCCTAATAAAGTCATATTCCATATAAGTTAACATTATATTCTTGGCTATAGTATGATCCTTTTAAAATGTTTTATATTTTTCTTTCTTTTTGTTTGTTGTAACTAGAGTATGAGGTAAAATTGTTTCCCTAAGTACATAATCAACACCCGCTAAAGTTAGGGCCAATGGGATTCTTCCTTTCCACGTTTAAAAATTTAAGTCATTTAACTTTTCAGTCTTACTAACTCAAAAACATAATTTATAAAAGTCATTTTTAATAATTTGATAGGGACAACAAGTAAAGAGTTTGAATATTTTAAATGAGAAACACAAAACAAACAACAAATGATTAGCGATAAGATATTTTCTAAGAAATCAACAATAAAAAATAGCCAAGCACTAAATTACAATATCCACAAGTCTGCCACTGCATAAAAAATAACCAATAAAATTTCCAGGCACTTCACAACAATTTAATATAACAAACAGGTACCATATTTCAAATATCTAAAAAATCAAACAATTTTTGTAATTTCAAAACAAGTTTGAGGATAAATTAGTAAAATAGTACTTCATAGTATTTCTTTAATTTCTTTGCAAGTAGTGGGCATACTTATAATTTTAACTTTTTGTCTATTTTGGTAATTTAAACTAAAAATTAGGAACAAAATAGTAAAAATTACAATTCCTTGTTATTCAATAGTTTGAATAAATAGTGGACAGAACAATGGCATTCTGCAAAAAGTATAAGGGAAGAAAGATACTTTGTTAGGTGGCATAACGGAGAATATGACAAATAGTAAAGGACCAAACCATAATACCACATAAAATACCGGGTCTCGTAAATCAACAAGTTAAACAAGGACAAAACCATAAATCTATAGTATGGCATTTTGTAATTTTAACTAATTGTCAAAGGGCAAATCTGTATTTTAAGACATACATGGATATTTCAAACATTTTACTTTAAAATAAGTTGAATATTTTCATAAATTATATAGTGGTAGACTGTAATATTCTTAATCAATAGGGTTATTTTGGACTTTTAACTTAAAATATCTAAGCTAAAATATAATTCTTCATGATGGTAGACTATAAATCCCATGACATGCAGGGGCAAAATAGTCTTTACATACTAGTTCTTTACTAGAAACCATTGATGATGGTGGTTTCTAGCCCGCAGTTTCACGAAACCATCGGTGATTTCACCAAATTGGGAATATTTTTATTCTGTTTTTTCAAAAACCGCCAGTAGGGGGTTTCTTCGCCTTTGGTTTCAGTGAAACCATGGTTTCTTTAAACCATAATTTCATCGAGGCTTTTTAAGCCTGAGCAGAGAGTGCGAGCGACTCCCCTCTATTCCCTTTGTTCTGTTCTTCTACCTTGCGCTCTCGTCTACACTTTATGTCTTTATCTGTTGGTGGCCAAGAGGGAGATGTAAGTTATTGGTGGTCACTTTCAGTCTCAATAACATTAACCATGAAATGCGGGAAGAAGAGTCATCTTCTCGGATTTCATGAGTTGTATTTTTTCAAAAGAAAGATTTATATCAAAAATCAATTTTACTTTTATAAAGATAAGCACAACTCCGGGATAAAAGAAAAATGTCTTTAACGAAAAGTCTGAGAAGAAAATACGAGAAAAAGAAAAAGCAAGATGCATATAAAGAACAAAACTAAATAAAAAACACAATAAAGTGAAACAAAATAGCTTTCCGTGATAACCCTCTCCTGGTAACGGTCTTTCAATCTCCTCCTTCCTCTTTCTTTGTTCTTCTTACCCTATTGTTGCAATGTTCATCTTCCTTGGATTGGCTTTGAGACTGTGTGGATTACAACAAGTAGATCCTCTCCATGTTTCTTTGGATTCAATTTTTTCGTGATTTTTATTCAGGTAGATCCCGTATTCGGAGACCCATTAATCGAGGGCTTAAGGATGAACTTGGAGCCCTTCAGTGTGCAGAGATGACGGTTTCTTTGCCCGTAATCTCTTATTTCTCTCTCTCTGATGATCAGTGCATATGTTCTTTGATCCATGTGCATTCTTTGGAAAAGATGAATCTCTACTGAATGATCCACTAATCGATCTCTCCCTATATTGAGATAATCTTGTTTGCTTTTATCTCTAAACAAGTTCTAACCATCTTTCTAGTGGCACTGACCTTTTAGTGACACAAAAGTGGGTACCAATTTGACCATTTTTTTTCTTGGGCCTAACTACTCAGAAGCAACGAGATCTCGTAAATAAAATATGAACTAATGGCTGGTTTGAACTCCATCTATACTTTAGCCAAGGCAAAGACATGGATTTCCCTTCGGGAGGCAAGACCAATCCCAACGCAAATTTTAAAAATTTGAAACTCTTAGACCAGCTCCCAATGTAAATTAGGGAGCTTGAAGACCTTTCTTGAAGTTTTAGTGGACTAGAGGACGGGGTAGCCCCAATACTTGAACTAGTGGCTGGTTTGAACTCGAGAGAGATTATATCCTTAATCCTTTATATTCCTTTCGGTATTCATATAACTTTTTAAATGAAAGCTCTCAAAACTAAAAGGTGGCCTTATGACAGTCATATATATATATATATATATATATATATATATATATATATATATATATATATATATATATATATATGCCTTATATATACTCGTGGATTGCCTTATTATACTCGTTTCATTCAAAAACAATAGATGTATATGGCCAAAACAATAGACGTGTATGAGTGGGTATGTGTCAATGTGGGCAGATCTAGTCAACTTTGGGAAAATATAAAATATAATTTTGGGAAATATAAAATATAATTTTGAAAAAATATAAAAATATATTTTTTATACTTGTACTGGGGTTGAATGAATATGTTGTGAACACACACAAGAGAGAGAGAGAGAGAGAGAGAGAGAGAGAGAGAGGAGGTACCTCAATATCTAATCGGAGCAGGTAGGTTTTCCGAATTTCAGGATTTAGGGAGCAACGGGGTTGCTCATCAGTTCAGTGAAGGGCTAATTGCCACTGGAAAAGTTCGTCAGCGTTTGATTATTATATATACACTATAGCAAAGTTCACCTGTGGTTGCTTTTTAGGGCGGTTTGCCTCCTATTCGTAAGTGGGTACCATTTGACCATCTTTAGTAATGTTGCTTGCTCTTCTGTCAGTAAAAGGATCGATTGCCAGTGCAAAGATTGGCGACACATTTGAACTTTGTTATAATGTATGCAACACTCCATCTGTTAGCTGACATATTTCTGACCGATCTGTGTCGATGCTCTTTTATTAATTAGGTTGAGTTCATGAACAAGGTTGACGATCCTGTGAATGAATCTTCTCCAAGGAGATGCATTGGTGGTGACGAGTGGTTCTTGTTGCCGGAATTTGACAAGTTAGTGTCGAAAGGGTTGAGTGTCTCCAGTATGGCCTTTTCCAGAGAATTGGATATTGAAGTTAAGAAAACAGAAAAAAATGAAATAGAGATCAGGGGACTGAGGAATCAGGTGCACCTCCTAGAGGAGAGGGAGAGGAACTTGGAGATGCAACTCCTTGAGTACTGCGGATTGCAAGAGCAGGGCAGTATTGTGAGGGAACTCGAGAACCGTCTTAAAATCAATTAGATGGAATTGAAGCTTTTCGAACTAAAGGTGGAGGCCCTGCAAGCAGATAACCAGAGGCTCCAAGAAGAGGTCTCTAATTACTCGAGAACGGCCTCCAAGTTAGAGTCTGCGAGGAAAAAGATCAAGCTGCTAAGGAAAAAGATGAGAACCCAAAATGAGCTAGACAAGATACAATTCTCTGCGCTGCAAAACTGCCTTGCGGTATTGCAGGCAAAGGGAAGTGAAGCTTGCAGTAAGGGAGATGAAGAGATTCAAAAGAAACTGAACAGGTTGCAGGATTTGGAGGATGAGACCATGGTACTAAGGAAGATGAATGAGACACTGCAACAGGAAAACTTGCAACTGATGCCGAAACTTGATTTTGCAGAGTCGGTTGCTTCTGCTACCAACTCAGAAGTCCATGAGGTAGTTCATTAACTAGCAAAAGTAATTTCAGGAAATTCTTTTTCCCTCGAAAACTTTTAGGTGCACACCTAAGGAATTGACCACGATTAAGGCTGGCAATCCAGCCAAACCAAAATACAGCCCATGTTAACTGTTCATCCTTCTTTTATCTGTATATGCTGTTCAGTTTTGTCTTCGGTTCTGGCAAGGTCACAAGGGGAGGCACCAAACATAGGCTTACTCATTAAACCTAGAAAACTTAAAATTTGGTGAATTTTCCTTTGTGAAAATCAAATTCTTGCACTTTTAAGTTGAACAGCATTTTATAATGGAAACTTTACTATAAACAATAAAACTCTTAACCAACTGAGAAAACGTAAACAGTAAAACTTTTGTGTTTAGCAATTCTCAAATTCTGTAGGTGCACGTCTTTTAGGACATTGAAGCTTAAGAAATGTTACAGAACTATAAACATGATCTTGCACTTTGAATTTAGATAGTGGCACGACCAAAGGCCTACCTGACGACTATAAGAATCGATGCACAAACTAGGCTGGGAAAGAGTTGTTTTACTTTTTCTTTTCTGGTTGAGAGAGACACTGATTAAACATTTCTGAAGCAGGGTGAGGTCATAGACAAGGGTTGTTTGGAAGAGGTAAACACATTGAAGGAATTGAACAAGAAGTTAACGAACGACTTGGAAAGGCTTCAGATGGATCGATCTGCAGACGTTGAACAACTGGTCTATCTCAGGTGGATAAATGCATGCCTCCGCTACGAGCTCCGGAACTTTCAGCCTCCACCTGGGAAAAGCTTTGCACGGGATCTTAACAAGAACTCGAGCCCCAAGTCGGAGGAGAAAGCCAAGGAACTCATAAGCAGTGTTGTCCGTATCGCACCGTATCGTATCGTATCGTGGGCCACCACGATACGATACGGGACCCCGTATCGCCCGTATCGTACGATACGGGCGATACGCCCTGGGACCCTTATAAAGGGTCCCGGCCCGAGGGAAACCCGCGATTTTTCGCGGGTTTCCTCTCTCCTTTTGGGTTCTTCAAGCTCCCTAAGAGTCGGTTTTCGCCTCCTTGGTGTTCAAAGCTCTAAAATCGTGCCCTACGGTGTCCGTCCAAGCCTCCAAACTCGGATTTAGGTATATTTTTAATGTTTTTTTCCTTTTTTTCCTTTATATTTATTGTTTTTTGTGTTATTTCGGGTTTTTTTTCTGAATGACAAAATATGAAGTTATTAAGTGTGTGTATACGATTTTTATTGCATTCATGAAGTGGGAGACACTCGATTTGAGTGTTATTTGAAGATTGGGGGATTTACGAAGTGCTTTTATTTTCAGGTTTTTGTTTGAATTAAAGTACTCCATTGAGATGGCAGGAAGGGGTGGTAGAGACTCTCATTCAAAGTCTGATGATCCGGCATGGCAGTGGGGTATATCAGTTGAGGGTTCAAGGTTAAAAATCAGATGTTTATTTTGTGAAAAGGTGGTTAGTGGTGGAATTTCAAGGTTGAAACACCACCTAGCAGGAACCAGGAAAGAAGTTGCTCCATGCACAGGCAGAGTTAGAAGTGTGCCAGAAGGTATTAAATGGCAATGCTTGCAGATGATTGAGAGCATACAGGAAAGGAGACAACAAAAGGATGATTTCCAGATGTGTGAAGAAGCTGATGATGCTACTGCCACTGGAGTTGGATTCACTGATAGTTTGCCTTCAGATGCTAGAACAGATATTGGTAGTAGCAGTTCGCGAGCACCTAGCAGAGGAAAGAGGGTTGCATCTGAAGACTTTGGAGGTGGCAGAAGAGGAAGTTCAGGAAGGAGTAGAGGAAGAGCTTCTTCTTCTAGCATACATTCGTTCTTTCCTCCTTCCACTACATCTGGTGCTCAGCCAGGAATTCGTGCTGCTATGGCTTTAGAACAACTGCACGATCAAGCAGACCTTGCAGTGGGCAGATGATTTTATGATACATGCATTCCATTTAATGCAGCAAACAGTTTTCATTTTCAAGCAATGGCAGATGCAATTGCTAACATTGGTCCAGGATACAGGATGCCCTCTTATCAAAAGTTGAGAGGGAAGATATTAGATCAGACCGTGATTGAAGTGCAGCAATACTATTCGACTTTGAGACAATCGTGGAAGGAAACAGGATGCACTATCATGGCAGATGGATGGACCGATAGGCGAGGAAGGACATTGCTAAACTTTCTTGTATATTGTCCTAAAGGACTCATGTTTTTGAGATCTCTAGATATGTCAGAGGAGAGGCACACTGCAGAGATCCTACGAGAGGAATTTGATAAGGTTATACAAGAGGTTGGGCTAGAAAATGTAGTCCAATTGATTACAGATAATGCAGCTAACTACAAAGCAGCCGGAAAGGAGTTAGCTGATATTTATGGGACTTTCTACTGGACACCATGTCCAACCCATTGTTTAGATCTCATCCTCGAGGACATCGGTGAGATGGATGAAATAAAGGCAGCAACTGAGTGTTGCCAAGATATTACAAAATTTATTTACAACCATGCATTTGTTTTATGTATGATGAGGAGATACACAAAAGGTGCAGAGCTTCTTCGCACAGCTGCAACTCGGTTTGCAACAAACTTCTTATCTGTACAGAGTATTGTGAGACAGAAGCAAGCTTTAAAGAGAATGTTCTCCTCAGATGAGTGGCAACAATTTGCAGAGTTGCCACAAAACAGAAGGAACAGAAAGTTAAATGAGATTGCAGAAACGGTTTTTAGAAGTTCATTTTGGAATGCATGTATCAGATTATTGAAAATTACTTGTCCTTTAGTGAAAGTTTTGAGATTGGCTGACAGCGAGGAGAAACCATCTATGGGCTACCTTTATGAATCCATGGACAGGGCAAAAGAAGCAATCAGAAATAACTTTAATGGAAAAAAAAGAGATTATGTGCCCGTGTGGAAAATAATTGATAGTAGATGGAATAAACAATTGCATCAGCCTATTCATACAGCAGCCTACTATCTAAACCCATCATTGAGGTACTCAGCAACCTTCAAAAGGGACGATGAGGTTAATCGAGGAATCATTGAATGCATCGACAGATTAGTCCCTGATGAGAGCATAGTAGATGCGATACATCGAGAGATGGAGATATATGATAATGCTCTTCACTTGATGGGTTTGCCTGTTGCAATTCGCAACCGCTCTACGATGCGTCCAAGTACATTGTTTATTTTCATATTTAAGTTGCATCTTACATTACTGTGGATTATTATGTCTCTAATGTTTATATTTTTTTTACAGATGTTTGGTGGAACAGGTTTGGAAGTGATTGTCCAAACCTTAGAGATTTTGCAGTTAGAGTCTTAAGCCAAACCTGTAGTGCAACAGGTTGTGAAAGAAATTGGAGTGTTTTTGAACACATCCATACAAAAAAGCGCAACAGGTTGGAACACAAAAGGCTTAATGATTTGGTTTATATTCGTTGTAACATGCGCCTTCGTGAAAGGTAATGTTGTATTACTTTCAAATTTTCAATTCGATATTATTTAACTTCAGTTTTCAATTGTTAATATTACTTACTAATTGTTTATCTTTGTTTGTGTCGTAGGCAATTAAAAAAAGTAAATAGAGAAGAAAGTCAGTTCGATCCAATAAGTTTGGATAATTTTGATATATTAGAAGATTGGGTTATGGAAGACACTGAAGAAAATGCCCTCCTAACAGAAGAAGACGTTGCCTGGATTAATTTGGAAGGAGCGCAACAACATTATGGAGATGAAGAATTTGATTTTGAAGAAGAAGGTGTGGGCGTGGTTGATGATGATGAGGATCTGCAACAAGGAGAAGATGAAGATTATTTAGTTGATGATCCTGATTACAATTTGTAAAATGTAACATTATATGTAACTGTAGTGTACTGTAAAGTGTAAACTATGTCTGTATTTTATTTTTTGGATTCAAAATATATAAATTTGGATGCAATTGTTCAATGTTGAATGCTCAATCTGTACTAAACTTACATTATATGAATTTAAAGCAATTATCAGATTTTTCCTGATTTTTTCTTGATTTTTTTCGATTTTTTACTATTTTTTATTAATTTTTAATTATTTTTATATTATTTTAATATTAAAGTACGATACGATACGATACGATACGATACGATACGATACGATACGCCCGTATCGTGGAGCCCAGCGATACACGATACGATACGCGTCAGACAACACTGCTCATAATGGAGTACTCCGGGCTTGCTGACTTTGATTCTGAATGTTGTACATCATCTCAAGCCTCGACTCTTACAGATACTGGAGAATTCGATGACTCATCATCCTCAGCATTCCATCATGCTTCCAGACATGGAAGTTCGAGTAAAAACAAGCTCTTCAACAGATTAAAGAGAATGGTGCTAGGCAAAGACCCTCTTGAGAGACTAGTTTCAATGGCTAGAAGCTCTCATAGTGTCAGTAATACCAAGTTAAGGCGATCAACCGTTTCCAGGAGTGGTACTGATGCACAAACTGGTTCTTTTTCATGTGAAAGCTTCTCATCGTTGACAACCATCGACCGCAGCTCATCTGCCTCTTACTCTGATGCTGGATCAAAATCCTTGCGATCTGAAGACCTCCAACTCACCAGGCCGAGAACAGAAGTTGATTTGGAGTCTACGAGCTCCAATATGAGCATCTCAAGGTCATCATCAGAGACTCAAGAGAGGAGAGAAACATGCCTAGGAGAGCATATGAGTGGATACAGAATTTCTGAGAGATCAAAATCCAACAGTACAAGAACACATGATGCTGGCAAGATGCTTGAGGATTGCCAAGGAGAGGATTTCGGCTTTCTACAGGAAAGAAATGGCAGACAGGTTCATGAGAGTGAGATATTCCCAGAAAAGTTAGACACACAAGTTTGCAGAGGTTCTTAAAAGCTTGCGTAGGCCTTTGGAAGCTCAGACAAAACCAGCATTCAGTTCTTTCTGATGTGTATAGTTGTAGATCTTATTTCCACAATTCTTCCTTCTAACCCATGATAGGGAACTGAGTTAGTTTGAGGCTGTTATTTGAAGAATGTATAGATTTAGAATTGCAGGAAGTTTTCTTACCTTTCAAACGTTCTCTCTTTTATTGGCAAGCTGGGTTCAGACAAGACCTCTATATGTAAGACCTCTATATATAGCGCTGGTAAACGAGCGGAGTTGTTTGTAAATCGTCTCAATTGGGCTCATTCTCAGCTTGTTCATGTTCTGCTCGTGACTTTAACGGAGACAAGCAACAGTTGTGTATAATTGAGCTCGCCTCATGAAGCTCATAAAAGAAACAGAGTTGTTCGTGGATTATTTGACTCGTCATGAACTCGAATATTGTGCACCCTTCTTAGTTTTTCTCTCGTTAGATTGTTTATTGACGAAAGCAAAATATGTTCATCTAGGCAATAATAGCATATTGTTCTGAAAATGAGCTAAAACAAGCACACCCACGAGTCCAAACAGGCAGGAATGAGTTGAATTGTTATTCGGGCATGGTTGTTTTAGATTGTAAAAGCTGTCTCTGAGCTTTAGGCACTCCTCGTTTTACCATATTAGAAGGGAAGAAAATAGGGTACCAACACCATCTCGCTATGACTGAGGGAATGGATGAAAGGTATTGGGTAAGGATGCTCATCCAGCAGCTACAACCTTGCATTCATGGAATAAGAAGCAGCTCTTGGAGTTTTTGAAATTAAATTATTCATAAATATACGCAGACAAGTTAGCACGCATACAGAAAAATCCGAACATGAACAGCTTGTATTGGGTTACTTCAGTTCATTTACCAGTTCTACTGGCAGACATGCATGCTCTAAGCTAACTCACCTTGAAGTAGTTCTTTTCTTCTTTTTTGTGGAAAGAAAAAATTTTACTTTATTTTTTTTGGCATAATACAGTAATGCCCAGGTCATCTTTCTACAACCCTTATGGCCATGAGATGCCCGCCCTCCTCTTCCCTATCCCTGGGGTAACAGAGAGGTGGTACTGGTTCTACTTGCACCATGCTGTAAACTAGCAAATACACTACACGGTAAAACCCATGACAGCTACATCCTGGAAAGAAGCTCTACTGAGAACAATCAACAAATAGACGTAAATAACAAAGCATAGATCCTGGTAACACATGCAAAAGTCGCATTCATTCGAAAGATCCAATCCTTGCTGTACTAAGCCAGCATGCTACAAATGACATGAAAATCTCAACGCAACAATCAAAGTTTCATAGATCCACGAATAGACGTTTTATTGCATCAAGAACATACCTGCATAAACAGAAATGAAAGCCTTAAAACCATGATGATATACAATAGTCAACGCAGAAAATAACGATGCAAATTCAAAATGATTGAATAGGGGCAGCAATCTGTTATTCCAAATGGCACACACATGATGGATTCATCTGAGGAAGATCATCCTCACACTTTTTCACTGGTTCTTTCATTTCCCTTACTCAAGTTAACCAAAAAAGTTATCTGAAGATCAAACATGCCTTTTTACACAAACATACACATCAGATGTGCATCGTCTTGCAAGTCATCATCTCAATGATCATTGCTTACTGAAAACTATGTATGCATATCAGCATTCATAATCGCATAAGAGTGGTAGAGGGAGACAGATAAGCACGGACAGGGAGGTCACCTCGAAATATATCTCCACAATAGAAGACCTCAAAGACGGTTAAGAAATTCTTCATTCACATAGAGGAATGAGTGACCCCTAAGTACTTTTCGTCCTATACAATCCTAAGCACTTGTAAAAGGCAAAGATGGTTTTACTCAGGCCAGATATAGATATGTTCACCATGGCCTGTTTAAATATAAAAATGATTCAGGACTGATCATGAGCAGATAGAGATTTAGTTTCTTCAAGCTGTGGTTTCAACCACTCCAAAACACATCGACACATGCAAATACTAATATAGTACAGGGTTCCTACTAAATCATCTATAAGTTTCTATTAAGCAGACATTTAGACTTTCTCCGTAGACCTCTACTAACAATCACCGCTTAGTAGGAACACTGTACTTTGAATCAATGGACTAAAAGGTAAACAGAGTTTTGCAGTACCCAAATTTGGGAAACCTTTTATTCACCTTCCTAAACAGCACTTAAGCACAAGAAGAGTACCTAAACTAATACCAGCTTTGCTAACAATAAATTAACCTAAAAACTTCGATAAGTTGAACTTCAACAAGAGAAAAGGAAAATTTGTAGCTTTTGGTGAACCTGACCTCAGAGGTCACTTGCCAAGAAAGCTAAAAGCAATGTTCCTATGAGAGGGCAAAGCCCAAAATTCACTTGCCAAAGCTACAAGCTGAACCAATATTCCTATGAGATTTTACAATGAACCTTATGGATGTAACTGCAGTATGCTGTTGGGCAGCTGGGGAACTGACTAGTGAAGTTTGTGTCTTCAAGAGAAATTTCACAATTTTGCCCATGTATGAGGTTTCTCTTGAAAACGTATCAGACCAAAAGACCTGCATGAAACATCTTGTGTTTGCCCAGCCTTGTTTGCTTTATGTCATAGGACCAAAAAAACCTGTCACTATCTTCTCTAGAAGTGTGATTTTATCCAGAAGGTTTTGATGCAGCTGAAGAGACTACACTGAAAGGCTATCTAGAAAAGAATATTTTACATAGATATTCGATGTGTCAAAATCAAGGTCAGCCTTGTTTGTATTATATTCAAATTCCAATGAGTGTACCCTGTATCAGGAGAATTTAGTAAAATGGCCACCATTGTTGATATAAAAGTCAACGTAATTGAGGAAATACTCAAGTAAAGGCTACTACTCTCTAGTTATGCAACATTGTCTTTCTTCTTCTTCTTTCTTTCTCATCTCTATTGCTGGGTTTCACATTGCATGCATCTCTATAATATCTTATCACTGCCATGTTCACGAGCTTTAAAAGAAGAAAAAGTTGGAGATGATGCCAGAGAAATTATTATATATATTTTGCTGATACAGTTCAGCCTTTTTGTAGATAGACAGAAATTAAAATTGACACACATTGCATCCCAAAAGGAAAGTTTAAAATACTAGGGTCAATTTTTTAGAGTGATGGAAGAATTGATGGAGATGTTACTTATAGAATTAATGCAGGTTGGTTAAAATAGAGAGGAGCATCTGGTATTCTTTTTGACAAGAAGATATTATTAAAGTTAAAAGGAAAATATTATAAAGCAACAATTAAACTTAACATGTTTTATGGTTTTGAGTGTTGGACAGTTAATCATCAACATGTACAAAAGATGTTTGTGACACAAATGAAGATGTTGAGATGGATGAGTGGTTATATAAGGAAAGACTGTACATAATGAGGTTATTAGAAACAAATTGGGGGTGGCACCAATAGAAGATAAAATGAGAGAATATCGTTTAACATGGTTGAGACATATAGAAAGAATATCAAAAGAAGTGCCTGTATGAAAAACTAAATGTTGAAAGTATTAAAAAAGGTAGAGAATGACCATAAAAGTGTTGGAAATAAACAATAAAGAATGATATAGCTTATGTTGAGTTAACTTCTAACATGGCACTTGATAGGGCTACGTGGAAACAAAGAATCCGTATAGCCAATCCCATTTAGTATGGAAAAAGGCTTAGTTGTAGTTGTAGTAGTAGTAGTTCAACCTTTTTGTAGTAGTTATAGTTATAGTTATAGTATGGAAAAAGGCTTAGTTGTAGTTGTAGTAGTAGTAGTTCAACCTTTTTGTAGTAGTTATAGTTATAGCTATAGTTGTAGTTGTAGCTATCGTTGTAGCTATAGTTGTAGTTGTAGTAGTAGTAGTTCAACCTTTTTGTAGTAGTTATAGTTATAGTTATAGTTGTAGTTGTAGTTATAGTTATAGTTATAGCTATAGTTGTAGTTGTAGCTATCGCTGTAGCTATAGTTGTAGTATGGGAGCTTCCTTTGGTTGTCTTTCTATATGTCTAAATCATCTTAAACGATTTTTCCTCATTTTATCCTTTATTGGTGTCACTCCCAATTTGTTTCTAATGACCTCATTATGTATATATTCTTTCCTTGTATGAACACTCATCCATCTCAATATCTTCATTTTTGCCATGGATATCTTTTGTACATGTTGATAATTAACTTCCCAACACCCAGAAGTTAAAACTATAAAACATAGAAGGTCTAATTGTTGCTCTATAATATTTACCTTTCAACTTTAGTGGTCTTCTTGTCACAAAATACTTGATGTCCCTCTCTATTTTAACTTTAACCAACCTGCATTAATTATGTATGTAGCGTCTCCATAAATTTTTTTCAAAACAACAACAACAACTAAGCCTTTTCCCATACTAGATGGGGTCGGCTACATGGATTCTTTGTTTCCACAGATCCCTATCGTGTGCCATGTTAGCAGTTAACTCACAATAAGCTAGATCGTTCTTTATTGTTTCTTTCCAACACTTTTGTTGTTGTCCTCTACCTCTTTTAATACTTTCCAAATTTAGTTTTTCATACCTTCTTACAGGTTCTTCTTTTGATCTTCTTTCTATATGTCCAAACCATCTTAATCGATATTCTCTCATTTTATTCTCTATTGGTGTCACTCTTAATTTGTTTCTAATAACCTTATTATGTATACCGTCTTTTCTTGTATGACCACTCATCCATCTCAACATCTTGATTTCTGTCACATACATCTTTTGTACATGTTGATGATTAACTGCCCAACACTCATAACCATAAAACATGGCAGGCTTAATTGTTGATCTATAATATTTACCTTTTAACTTTAATGGTATCTTCTTATCATAAAGAATACCCGATGCTCCTCTTCATTTTAACCAACAACATTAATTCTATGAGTAACATCTCCATCAATTCTTCCATCACTCTGAAAAATCAAACTTACATTCCATATATTTTGTCTTTGTTCTACTAAGTTGGAGGCCTTTGATTTCTAATGTTTCTCTCCATAGTTCCAATTTTCTATTAACTTTTTCCTTAGACTCCTCCACTAACACAATGTCATCTACAAATAACATACACCAAGGTACTTCATCTTGAATATGTTTTGTTAACTCATCAAATCAATTTTTTTCATCTCTCAAAACTAATCTTAGGTATTTAAAATTTTCCTTGTGAAAGATGCAATGTGTACCAATCTTAATTTGTATATCCTCTCAAGTAACTAAATGATCAAACTTACATTCCATATATTTTGTCTTTGTTCTAGTAAGTGGGATTGTTGATGATGAGCACACATATGGAAAAATCATGATATTATATGTCAAATAATTTTGCTACATTTACTAAAAAAATCATCATATACATCAGAACTTGAAACCGTCTTCTTTTAATGAATAAAATATTCTAAAGTATGTATACTTTATGTGCTATTCTCACATTATTTTTACGAATCCTTGCTTGCTCATGAGTCATACATGAAGTTGTCCCATGTTTCTCTAACATAGGTGGATCCATATAATCTAAATTAGAGGACTGAGATATCTATATTTTATGTAATCATCTTTTGAGAAGCTTTAAACTCCGCCCATGTAAGGGATCACCCTTGCATTGCCGGTCCCAAGCCCGGATAAAGGAGGAGGGTTGTGTTAGGCTTCCGACAACCAGCATAAAACTTCATCAGATTTTTATAACATAGATTACAAAAATTATGAGCATTGCTTTGGGGCGTCCCCGCCTAGCGATGTGCTGCAGAGCCCGAATGCAGTAAGAAGTAAGCAAGGGTCACTACATTTTCGCCCGAATGTAGTGAATCAATTACAGAGAAGGTTCCCACATCATGGATGGGTGTGGGTAAAGAAGTTAGTCCCGCTACATTGTTGCCCGAATGTAGTGAAAAATTTTCAAAGAGGGTCTCCGTATTTTTATTATGGACGGATGCGGGGGGTAAGGAAGCTAGTCCTAGATAATAAGATTCGTATTAGTTCTTGGAATATCGGAACATTATCCGGTAAGCTAATGGAGGTGGTAGATACTATGATTCGGAGAAAGATTCATATTCTATGTTTACAAGAGACAAAATGAGTTGGAGAAAAAGCAAAGGAGATAGATGATACAGGTTTTAAATTATGGTACTCAGGTAAAGAAAATGCTCGAAACAGAGTTGGTATTATCATAAATAAAGATTTAAAGGAGAGTGTAGTAGACATACAACGATATGGTGACCAAATCATGACGTTGAAATTAGTGTTAGGAGCATAGGTTTTAAATATAGTTTATGCTTACGCACCCCAAGTAGGACTAGAAGATAGTATAAAGACAGCTTTTTGGGAAGAGTTAGATAAGGTGTTTCAAAAGATTCCACAAAGGGAGATGATTTGTTTAGGAGGAGATTTAAATGGACATGTCGGTAAAGAGGCATTAGGATATCAAGGGATGCATGGAAACTTTGGTTTTGGGGATATAAACGAGGAAGGTAGGGAGATTTTAAATTTTGCTATGGCATTTGATCTCTTTATAGCCAATACAATCTTCAAAAAACGAGATGAACATTTAATTACTTATAAGAGTGGCTTATCACAAACACAAATTGATTACTTTATTTGTAGAAAAAAAGATAGAGCGTGTTGTAAAGATTATAAGGTAATTCCAGGAGAAAGCTTAACCACCCAACATCGACTTTTAGTTATGGATTTACAAATAAAAAAATGGACAAAGAAGAAAAGAGTGCATCGAGCTATTCGGACTAAATGGTGAAACCTCAAAAGCGAGAAAGAAGATATATTTAAACAGAAAGTCCTTCAAGGAGATGTTTGGAATTATGTTGGCACACCCTCTGATATGTGGAACAATATGGCTATACATATTAGGAAAGTGGTGAAAGATGTGTTAGGGGTATCTAAGGGAGGTGTACCGGCACAAAAAGAAGCTTGGTGGTGGAGTGAAGTAGTACAAAATAAAATCATGGCAAAGAGGGCATGTTACAAATTACATTATGCTAAGAAAACTAGTGAAACTTTAGAAGCTTATAAGAAAGCAAAGAAGGAAGCGAAAAAGGCCGTTAGTGAAGCAAAAGCTAAGATTTGGGAGGACTTATATAAAAAACTCAACTCAAAAGAGAGTGAAAGAGATATTTTTAGGATAGCTAGGGCTAGAGATAAGAAAACTAAAGATCTTAATTATGTTAGATGCATAAAAGATGAGGATGAAAAAATTCTAGTGGCAAATTATGATATAAGAAATAGATGGAAAAATTATTTTTATAATCTTTTTAATGAAAATAAAGATGTTAGTATTAGTTTAGGAGATTTAGCTAAGTCAAAAAAGTATATAAACAACAATTTCTACCGACGTATTCAAAAGAATGAAGTCAAAGAGGCTCTTAAACATATGAAGAGTGGTAAATCGGTAGGACCAGATAATATTCCTATAGAAGTTTGGAAAATACTAGGAGAAATAGAAATCACTTGGCTCACAAGACTATTTAATGAAATATGGAAAAACCACAAGATGTCCGAGGAATGGAGAGCAAGTACACTTATACCCATATATAAGAACAAGGGAGACATTCAAAATTGTGCGAATTATCGAGGTATCAAGTTAATGAGCAGTGTTGTCTGACGCGTATCGTATCGTGTATCGCTGGGCTCCACGATACGGGCGTATCGTATCGTATCGTATCGTATCGTACTTTAATATTAAAATAATGTAAAAATAATTAAAAATTAATAAAAATAGTAAAAAATCGAAAAAAATCAAGAAAAAATCAGGAAAAATCTGATAATTGCTTTAAATTCATATAATGTAAGTTTAGTACAGATTGAGCATTCAACATTGAACAATTGCATCCAAATTTATATATTTTGAATCCAAAAAATAAAATACAGACATAGTTTACACTTTACAGTACACTACAGTTACATATAATGTTACATTTTACAAATTGTAATCAGGATCATCAACTAAATAATCTTCATCTTCTCCTTGTTGCAGATCCTCATCATCATCAGCCACGCCCACACCTTCTTCTTCAAAATCAAATTCTTCATCTCCATAATGTTGTTGCGCTCCTTCCAAATTAATCCAGGCAACGTCTTCTTCTGTTAGGAGGGCATTTTCTTCAGTGTCTTCCATAACCCAATCTTCTAATATATCAAAATTATCCAAACTTATTGGATCGAACTGACTTTCTTCTCTATTTACTTTTTTTAATTGCCTACGACACAAACAAAGATAAACAATTAGTAAGTAATATTAACAATTGAAAACTGAAGTTAAATAATATCGAATTGAAAATTTGAAAGTAATACAACATTACCTTTCACGAAGGCGCATGTTACAACGAATATAAACCAAATCATTAAGCCTTTTGTGTTCCAACCTGTTGCGCTTTTTTGTATGGATGTGTTCAAAAACACTCCAATTTCTTTCACAACCTGTTGCACTACAGGTTTGGCTTAAGACTCTAACTGCAAAATCTCTAAGGTTTTGGACAATCACTTCCAAACCTGTTCCACCAAACATCTGTAAAAAAAATATAAACATTAGAGACATAATAATCCACAGTAATGTAAGATGCAACTTAAATATGAAAATAAACAATGTACCTGGACGCATCGTAGAGCAGTTGCGAATTGCAACAGGCAAACCCATCAAGTGAAGAGCATTATCATATATCTCCATCTCTCGATGTATCGCATCTACTATGCTCTCATCAGGGACTAATCTGTCGATGCATTCAATGATTCCTCGATTAACCTCACCAACATTGAACAATTGCATCCAAATTTACATATTTTGAATCCAAAAAATAAAATACAGACATAGTTTACAGTACACTACAGTTACATATAATGTTACATTTTACAAATTGTAATCAGGATCATCAACTAAATAATCTTCATCTTCTCCTTGTTGCAGATCCTCATCATCATCAGCCACGCCCACACCTTCTTCAAAATCAAATTCTTCATCTCCATAATGTTGTTGCGCTCCTTCCAAATTAATCCAGGCAACGTCTTCTTCTGTTAGGAGGGCATTTTCTTCAGTGTCTTCCATAACCCAATCTTCTAATATATCAAAATTATCCAAACTTATTGGATCGAACTAACTTTCTTCTCTATTTATTTTTTTTAATTGCCTACGACACAAACAAAGATAAACAATTAGTAAGTAATATTAACAATTGAAAACTGAAGTTAAATAATATTGAATTGAAAATTTTAAAGTAATACAACATTACCTTTCACGAAGGCGTATGTTACAACGAATATAAACCAAATCATCAAGCCTTTTGTGTTCCAACCTGTTGCGCTTTTTTGTATGGATGTGTTAAAAAACACTCCAATTTCTTTCACATCCTGTTGCACTATAGGTTTGGCTTAAGACTCTAACTGCAAAATCTTTAAGGTTTGGGCAATCACTTCCAAACCTGTTCCACCAAACATCTGTAAAAAAAATATAAACATTAGAGACATAATAATCCATAGTAATGTAAGATGCAACTTAAATATGAAAATAAACAATGTACCTGGACGCATCGTAGAGCGGTTGCGAATTGCAACAGGCAAACCCATCAAGTGAAGAGCATTATCATATATCTCCATCTCTCGATGTATCGCATCTACTATGCTCTCATCAGGGACTAATCTGTCGATGCATTCAATGATTCCTCGATTAACCACACCGTCCCTTTTGAAGGTTGCTGACTACCTCAATGATGGGTTTAGATAGTAGGTTGCTGCATGAATAGGCTGATGCAATTGTTTATTCCATCTACTATCAATTATTTTCCACTCGGGCACATAATCTCTTTTTTTCCATTAAAGTTATTTCTGATCGCTTCTTTTGCCATGTCCATGGCTTCATAAAGGTAGCCCATAGATGGTTTCTCCTCGCTGTCAGCTAATCTCAAAACTTTCACTAAATGACAAGTAATTTTCAATAATCTGACACAAGCATTCCAAAATAAACTTCTAAAAACTGTTTCTGCAATCTCATTCAACTTTCTATTTCTTCTGTTTTGAGGCAACTCTGCAAATTGTTGCCACTCATCTAAGGAGAACATTCTCTTTAAAGCTTGCTTCTGTCTCACAATACTTTGTACAGATAAGAAGTTTGTTGTGAACTGAGTTACAGCTGTGCGAAGAAGCTCTGCACCTTCTGTATATCTCCTCATCATACACAAAACAAATGCATGGTTGTAAATGAATTTTATAATATCTTGGCAACACTCAGTTGCTGCCTTTATTTCATCCATCTCACCAATGTCCTCGAGGATGAGATCTAAACAATGGGTTGCACATGGTGTCCAGTAGAAAGTCCCATAAATATCAGCTAACTCCTTCCCAGCTGCTTTGTAGTTAGCTGCATTATCTGTAATTAATTGGACCACATTCTGTAGCCCAACCTCCTGTATAATCTTATCAAATTCTTCTCGTAGGATCTCTGCAGTGTGCCTCTCCTCTGACATGTCTAGAGATCTCAAAAACATGAGTCATTTAGGACAATATGCAAGAAAGTTTAGCAATGTCCTTCCTTGCCTATCGGTCCATCCATCTGCCATGATAGTGCATCATGTTTCCTTTTGCGATTGTCTCAAAGTCGAACAGTATTGCTGCACTTCAATCACGGTCTGATCTAATATCTTTCCTCTCAACTTCTGATAAGGGAGCATCCTGTATCTTGGACCAATGTTAGCAATTGCATCTGCCATTGCTTGAAAATGAAAACTGTTTGCTGCATTAAATGGAATGCATGCATCATAAAACCATCTGCCCACTGCAAGGTCTGCTTGATCATGCAGTTATTCTGAAGCCATAGCAGCACAAATTCCTGGCTGAGCACCAGATGTAGTGGAAGGTGGAAAGAACGAATGTATGCTAGAAGAAGAAGCTCTTCCTCTACTCCTTCCTAAACTTCCTCTTCTGCCACCTCCAAAGTCTTTAACTACAACCCTCTTTCCTCTGCTAGGTGCTCGCGAACTGCTACTACCAATATCTGTTCTAGCATCTGAAGGCAAACTATCAGTGAATCCAACTCCAGTGGCAGTAGCATCATCAGCTTCTTCACACATTTGGAAATCATCCTTTTGTTATCTCCGTTCTTGTATGTTCTCAATCATCTGCAGGCATTGCCATTTAATACCTTCTGGCAAACTTCTCTTGTATTTTCTCAATCATCTGCAGGCATTGCCATTTAATACCTTCTGGCAAACTTCTCTTGTATGTTCTCAATCATCTGCAGGCATTGCTATTTAATACCTTCTGGCAAACTTCTAACTCTACCTGTGTATGGAGCAACTTCTTTCCTGGTTCCTGGTAGGTGGTGTTTCAACCTTGAAATTCCACCACTAACCACCTTTTCACAAAATAAGCATTTGATTTTTAACCTTGAACCCTCAACTGGTATACCCCACTGCCATGTCGGATCATCAGACTTTGAATGAGAGTCTCTACCACCCCTTCCTGCCATCTCAATGGAGTACTTTAATTCAAACAAAAACCTGAAAATAAAAGCACTTCGTAAATCCCCCAATCTTCAAATAACACTCAAATCGAGTGTCTCCCACTTCATGAATGCAATAAAAATCGTATATACACACTTAATAACTTCATATTTTGTCATTCAAAAAAAAAAACTGAAATAACACAAAAAACAATAAATATAAAGGAAAAAATGAAAAAAACATTAAAAATATACCAAAATCCGAGTTTGGAGGCTTGCACGGGCATCGTAGGGCACGATTTTGGAGCTTTGAACACTAAGGAGGTGAAAATTGGCTCTTAGGGAGCTTGAGGAACCCAAGAAGAGAGAGGAAACCCGCGATTCAGTCGGCACGGGACCCTTTATAAGGGTCCCAGGGTGTGCGATACTATGGGTTTCACGATACGGGCCCCCGTATCGTATCGTGGTGGCCCACGATACGATACGTATACGGTGCGATACGGATAACACTGCTTTGAACACATCCATACAAAGAAGGGCAACAAGTCAAAACATAAGAGACTAAATGATTTAGTTTTTATTTGTAGTAACATGCGCGTTCATGAAAGGTAATGTTGTATTACTCAAATGTTCAATTCAATAAATTGTTTAACTTCAATTGTTAATATTATTTACTAATTATTTATCTTTGTTTGTTGTAGGCAATTAAAAAAAGTAAATACACAAGAAAGCCAATTTGATTCAATAAGTTTGGATAATTTTGATATATTAGAAGATTGGATTATAGAAGACAATGAAGAAAATGCCCTCCTAACTAAAGAAGACATTACAACAACAACAACTAAGCCTTTTCCCATACTAGATGGGGTCAACTACATGGATTCTTTGCATGGATTAATTTAAAAGGAGCACAACAACAATATCAAGGAGATCTTCAAGCAAGTCAACTAAGAATTTGATTTCCAAGCAAAAGGTGCTGCTCATGATGATGAGGATCTTCAGCAAGGAGAAGATGAAGATTATTTAGTTGATGATCCTGATTATAATTTGTAAAATATAAATGTATTTCATTTTTTTATTCAAAATATGTAAATTTGGATGCAATTGTTCAATGTTGAATGCTCAATCTGTACTAAACTTTGTATTATATGAATTTAAAGCAATTACCAGTTTTTTCTTGATTTTTTTTCGGATTTTTACTAATTTTTATTGATTTTTAATTAATTTTTGTATTATTTTAATATTAAAGTACGATACGGGTGATATGATACGATACAATATGCCCGTATCGTGGAGCCCAGTGATACGCGATACGATACGCATCAGACAACACTGCTTCCTAGAACTATGAGAAGTGTTCCCTAACCAGATGTCAATCCTTCATTGAACCATAAATGAGTTTGATCACTGATATATTGCAACTTATCATATATGTCAGATATACGTGATATGGATGCTGCTTAAGGACTTAATAGACCTTTCTCCCAAGCACACGCTCACAGGCCATCATCAAAAGTCAGTTCTGCTAAGTCAGTCTTGAACTAGCACCAAATAAGAAAACCATGTCAGCAGTGAAGTGAAGAAGCGCTACAATAGCATTGATGCTCTAATTTCATTATGCACCATTCTACTCCCATAAGATGGCCATGCATGGTACTATCAAATCACTAATCAATATCGTTGATATAACCAAGCCTACATTTGTACTATGTAAATCAAAAGAGTTCATAAAGCAAAATTTTGCACAAAAAATCCAATTGTTGTACCTCCACAATTTCATGGTTCCAAATAGGTATACTCCACATTTTCATTGTAAGCTTGCCAAAGAAAAGAGTATAATTCATTAGGCATAGTGATCTTGTCAACCATTGGGATGCAACCTTCATTCTCTCGTTCTCAATGGAGGGACTCCTAAATCCGAGACAACTTCCCAATGATATCAAGTGACCAAGTTCAAGTTCACAAAACCAAAAATAAATTCGCGATTCGTAGTGAAAATATTTGTTCAAACTGTGGCCATCAACATTCCAAAAGCACCATTCCTAATACAACCCAAACCCCTAAAAACCACACGGCCTGCACGCACCATCCTTAACACATGCAGACCAAGCTCCTAAAATCGGAAAGTTCCAAGCATTTTAACACATAGGAACAACCACCTATCAAAAGCCGCCTTTCCTTCCTTCAAACACGATTTTGCGTTCACCAAGAACCAACAACTTAAAGGCGTTCAGAGATGTAGCCAATACCTCCAAAAGGAAAAGAATTTGTGGGTACTCCCAACTTAAAGCATATAGTGGATAATTGGTCAAATCCGATCAATTAGTCATCAACAACAACCATCCCAACCACGAGGAATAAGTTGGTTTCATCAATCCTTCATCCCCATGAAAATTCACATTCCTGAACCCTTAAATTCGATCGAAGAGTCAATTGAATGACAAAGAAAAGGATCAGATTCAAAATAAATACCCAAATGAGAATCAATTGACCTTCTGAGGGAGAGAGACTACTTGGTAGTGTAGGAGTCTTGGTAATCAAGGAGAAGTTCATCATACGCATCGCGACGGCCGGGAACGTTGCTAATCTGTGCGTCACGGGCGAGCTGGGCGTTGTGTCGCTCGAACGTCCAGAAACCGTAGGGCCTGATGGGGAGAGCCCACATCTCCTTGGTCTTCTGGCAACGCTCCTTGACGGCGTAGATGTGCTCACGGTTCTTCCTGTCCCTCTCCTCTGGATTCTCCATTATCCGAAGTATCAGGTTCTCTGCAAACTCCATAATGAAACCCATCTTCTCTCGCTCTCTGCGTGGGTAGTCGCTTTTCCTGCTCCTTGTTGCCGAGTTCGAAGGTTCGATGCGTTAGGGATGGCAACAGGGAAGGTTGGAACGGATTTTCACTCACCACGACCTTTCTTTTACAACGCATCCTGCCTCGTTCCGCGGATCTTGAAGAATCAGATCCCCACTTAATTGGATTCACCCGGTCCGGTCTCGCCCCGCTTCATTTCACCCAATGAAAATAGTTTTTTAAAATATTTAATATATATTTTACATAAAATCTAAAATCTCATTTAGTAATATTTTATATTATTAAACTAAATTAAATAAAAGTTTATTTGTTTATACATCTAAATGTATAAAATACTTATAATAGACATGTACCTTATATAAATAAATACTTATATGTATATATATACTTTAAGACAACAAACTCGTCTCATGCGGCATCTCCTTCATATTTCATTGTGAGTTTGGGCTTTGGCATAAAAGATTGAGGCATCTTGATGTAAGCAAAATGAATAATTATCCATCGATAAAGACTAATGAAAAGAATGATTTTATTGTCAAAGATTTTATTTTTGGTAAAACTCATCTAATATTTGACCAAAGAACCCTTATCACAAAACAAGGCTTTCAAATTAACCCGCTCTAATAACGAGGAGTGACTTATTATGTTATCTTTGTAGATGATTTAACTTGACACACTTTGGATATGTCTTTCTGAAACACAAGTCTGAAATTTTTGAAAAAACCAAAATCTAATTTGTACTGAACCTGTGAGGGTGAGTTCTTTCTTTAAAAGAAAAACAAAATCAAAATTAAGTGCAATGACCAATGCCCGGTTAGTTGAAGTGGTTCAGCACCTGCTTCCTTTGTGCAAGGTTTCAGGTTCCATTCTTAGCAGAGCTTTACCCCACAGGGCGTTCTGATAGTGCTTGTGGACTTGATAAGAAGAAGAAAAAGAGGAGCTATTTATACCATTATGTGACACTGATGTTGTACGGAAGTAAAAACAAACACAAACCAGACACAAGACATGAGGAACCTAAAACAAATATGAAATGGGAAAACTAATATAGAAATATATATATATAGAGAGAGAGAGCATAGTTGTATACTCATCCATGCCTCTAATCTTCTTAAAGATTTCAATTATTGGATCTTTAATATCACCAATTGAGATTTTTAAAACAAAAATTAAATAGTATTGGATGCAAAAAGTATCAATCTACTTTTTTGTTTTTGAAATTTGAATTTCAACATATTAAGATCTTTGAAAATATTTGAAAATGTTGAAGCATGAATTGGTTTATGAATGGACTAATTTCTTTCTCTATATATTGATAAATTTTTTAAAATTATACTTATGACACCAAAAGGCTTTCAATGACAATGACAGAGATGCGCAAGATCCAGTTTTCCTATATTACCATGTTGTCTCGCTCAATCTTTTCAGCCATAATATCAGACACATTTTCGTGAACCCTGGTAATGCATAAACCAATCCAAACCAAGCCTTTTCCTATACTAAGTAGGTCGAATGCATAGATTCTAGACAATCCTGAACTAAATTTAGTCATTTAGCATCTATTTTGAAAAAGCAACATCATGTTTTATGGTAATCTTCTAACATTTTAGTAAACCTTCGTTTCCCTATTTCAATTCTGTAATTCCGGTTTCGGTCTTATAAAAGGTGAAACCGAGACCAAACCAAGTGCTTGGTTTTGGTTCTGGTTTCAACTGGTTTGTGACCCGATTTGGTTTCAGTTGAAGCCGCCAAGCATGAGAAATGGTTTTATGAAGTCTCTTAAAATAGCATTGGTCGGGTTGGTTTCATAAAGAGAAAACCGAGTTAATGTTGGCTTAAAAAGGTCCCTCGTGTAATGTTTGAAAAGAAGCATTGAAAGAGTCGGTTTATAGAGAGAACATGTTAGTTAACATTTATTTTAGAGAGAAAGTCTCCCATTTAATATTGAATGAGTGAAATTTTGAGAGGAACTTTTTCCTATTGAACGAGTTAATTTAGAGAGGGAGGCATTTGAGAAATCATCGAGAGAGATGATGATGATGATCTAGCCTCAGTCTAGTTCCTTTTGTTCTTTTTTTATGAATGACAACGGTCAGTTTTAATGCTTCTTCAACGTTTTATAGGGAACCATTAATGGCCCTCAACAGCTATAGCACAACAGCTCCATCACATATTTCCACCTACAGATCTCAAAATTGGGTTGAGCTTAAGGCAATCATGTAATTCAAAAAGGATACCTATCAGAAACAGCAACTCTCAAGAGTTCATGCTCCAACCTAACAATTACAGCAGATCAAAAGAGAAAAACTAGATCTCACTTTATGCAAATCGGTTCAGAAAAGAGTAGCCAAGTCATCTGGCTTCTAGACTAACAAAAGCCGAAGTCGACCATGTAATAATCATTTAGCAGCAACCTCAATACAGGCATGATCTCCATCTTTGACATCTCCAGAAGAGTGTAAGTTCGCCTCTGAGAGCTTTAAAACTTCCATTGCTTCTTCTACTTTAGCAGCCAGTGCATCAGGGGACTGTAATAACCGCAGCAATTCTGTGTTATCCATCTCCAGAAGCATTCCTGTTATTTTGCCAGCAAATTCATGCTGCAAACCAAGTAAGAAAGAATGGACATCAGATCATATTTTAGATCCACCGAAGTCTGTCAGATTGCATGGACGATGCTGATTGCTGGCAAATTATTTGTTTATAATAACATCATAAAAGCATGTGAAACCAGAAGATTATGATCATCTGTAATTATATTATCAATAAAAGTGACGAAGATTAGTACACCTGAAGTCTATGAACAGAAGGAAATAGATGCTCCCCAATTATCTGTTTTTGCTTCTCAGGAGCAAGCGCTGTAAGCTGAGTGGTCAGCATGTTCAAGGTCTTGGAAGAGACCGTTGGAGAGCTGAAGGAAACAATTTTACTTAATCCACCCTTAACCATGGATTTGGATTTTTCATCACTTTTCCCTTTGGAAAATTGTCTGCTGGACTGCAGGATGACATACATGATAAATGAGTTGGAGAAGTATATAAACAAGATATCTTTTATAGGTAATTGACATGATAAAAAACAGTTGCTAGTCCACAAGTCTGTATGAAGGGTGTGCGTGCTGTTACCGCTAACCATTACTACCGTCTTTGGTAAGCTTCCCATAGTGAATTTCCAGAGTCGTCTGGAGTATGAATCCCTGATAGTTTCTGTCGTTTGTCCTATAAGAAACCCCAAACTCAAACACCCTTTTGCGTTAACCACAAGGAACAAACTCGGGTGCATCATCTCATACTAATTTTCTAAAGTTGCAGCAAATATATGCAGACACACTGATCCATTACTTGCAATGATCCATGGCACCTTAACAATTGGATGCTGCTACAGATAACTTTGGTGATTAATTATTACATAATGTGTGGGATAAAGTGGTGGCTACATTCATATATTATCCCATGAGTGTCATCTGTTTGTTATCACCATAGGCTGCGCCTCACTATCCATGGATGATTCTAGGCAATTAACCATACGATATTCACGTCAGCTTCTATGCATAATAGTTTCAGAGAAGCAGTTGTTATAATGGCTTCTGTATCGGTAAATTCACAAAAGCTTTGAATTTAAGAGAATAAACTGGAAAGAAGTGCTAGAAGCTATGATGAAAAGAAAACCTTAATATATACATGCAGATATACATATATATCTATACATATACATATACATATACATATATATATGTATATATATATATATATATACGTATATATATATATGTATATAATATGTATATATATATATATATATATATGCGCGTGTGTGTATAATGAGTAAAAGATGATACCTTTATCCGCTGTTCAACAGGAAGTTGCCAATGAGGCGTGCAAGGGACACGCTGAAGGACATGGGGAAGAATGCACCCATTCATTTTCCCCTTAAGCTGCTGCTTTGGCTTCCTCTGCCCGTTCACACTCTGCACACATTATACATTGTAGTATATAAAATACGCCCATGAATATGATAAGCAACTAAATATATGCACTTGGACCCCAAATCAATAATGTGTGGCTTACTATGGAAAGAGGCATGCACTCGCGGAATCCTTGCCCCTGTCCTATGTATGGATGTAGAATTGCTTCAGGATGTGGACTACTGAACTGAGGTCCCATAACACCTTGCGAGTATGAAAGGTAAATGGGGGAATAACTCTCAATGACAGGAGCTGCTGGAGCCAGTGAGGACATACATTGTGAATGTAAAAGATGCAGTTGAGCTTGGCGGACATTCTTGAGCTGTGCAATAGCTACATAAAGAGGCTTGCCATGAAACATGGTTGCTGCAGGAAAGCATTTTGAAATGAATGCAACAGCAATGATGATTAAAGAAAATAGAAAGCTAGAACCAGCAGGGGACCTAGACAATTTTCTGGGGATAATCAAAATTCAGTTGGGTAGGTGGTCTATATAGTTTTTCAAAAAAATTGGGTGCCTGTATTGATCTTTTGGATTTTTTCGGATTTCGGAGAGGCGACCGCCTCTCTCACCCGTGAATAGGTCCCCCATTGGCTATAAGAAGAAGCAAACAGAGCTTACAGTGAAAGGATGCGACTGCCTTAATTGCTTCTTCAGGAGAGGAGAAGCATACAAAGCCAAATCCTCTGGCTGATCCCTTCTCATCACGCATGATTTTCACTGAAGTGATATTCCCGCAGCTACTGAAGTGTTGTTTTAACTGATCTTCATCAACAGTGTCATGGAGATTCTTCACATAGACATTTGAACCCTGATAACAAACAAGAACGCCAAATTTCTTGGTTACAAGAGGAGGTCGAAACCATGCACCCTCCAGGAGTCGAACTCCCGCCCACGCCCTTGGCAAGGGCGTCCGAGCGCCCTGCCTTTGAATTCCCGCCCTGGGTGCAGAATGCCAAATTTCTTCTGACGAGAATTTTCATTTTCCAAATTAGGATTTGGATAAATTCTTAAGAATTCAGCTAATGAGAAATCTCGATACTAAGAGTTCTCAAGAATTCAAAGCCACCACACTCTTTGATGATTTATGGCATTGATGCCATGCTGCTATGCCTTTGTTCATGGGAAAATTTAAATCCAACTGTACCTGAAACTTAAAAATCTGCTTTCGTCTTTCCTCGAATTCTTTCTGGAGGATATTCTCGCGTTCATGTTTTTTCTGGGCCCTTCCCACATACAATGCCTTTGAACCTAAATCCACGGAAAGATTTTCACGTGAGAAAAGAGCTCCAGTCTTCTGCTCCAAATGAACACAAAGACTCACGTCACCTACACTAACTCAAAAGAAAGAATAGTCAGAATTACAAACAGTAACTGACCGAGTCGTTTCCCATTCATGACGTTTATAGCCTTCTTTGCATCCTCTGGGGAAGCATAACAGATGAACCCAAACCCTCTTGATTTCCCTTGATCATCCTTCATAATGGCACATGAGGTGATCTCACCGACCTCCGAAAACTTTTCCCTGAGTACATCTTCATTCACCACTTCTGGGTCCAAGTTCTTCACATAGACATTTCGGAAACAATCTTCTTTATTAGGTACTGCCCTCTCAGTTTTCTTGATGAAATTTCCAACGTACCTGAAAATTTTCAAAAGAAAATAAACATGTAACCCAGTAAAAAATCAAAGAATGAACACCCATAACAACTAGAAGGATGCAGAAAGCCGTCAAGAATTGAAAGCATCAAGAATCAAGAAACTAATGAACTTACTCGCGTACCTTTAAAAGATTCAAAAGAAAATAAGGAAATAAAACCAAGAAATTAAAAATGGTAATAAATAACACTAAATTGATTCCCAACATGAACAACGCAGAAAGAAACAGAATGATCTTTAGAAAAGAATTGAACAAATTGAACAACGCAGTTACTCGTGTACCACTTACAAGGTCTTTCCTGCAACTGTGGCGCCATTCAGATTAGTCATAGCATTGTTAGCGTCTTCCTCTCTTTCAAATTGAACAAAGCCAAATCCTTTGCTCTTCCCGTTGTCCCCGATTGCAACTTTGCTAGACAGGATATTTCCATACTTGGCAAACATTTCATTAAGCCCATTGTGATCAACCGTTTCATCCAGATTCTACGTAAACAAGATTCAAGATCCACCAACGCAACTATATCAGAGAACAAATTGCTTCACATACAATCTTGAAAAGTTAATTAGCCGTACCCAATGGAAACTCAAAAACGAATTAAACCAAGACAAAGGAAAAGAACCCCAACGAAGTAACAAAAACTGACGTGAAGAACTAACAAAGTTTTGCATTAGAAGAGCACCTTCACAAACAGATTGCCAACATCTTTCTTTCTTGCTAGGGGGTCTCTGCGAGACCAATCAATCCTTATGGCTTTCCCATTCAGCAGGCTGCAGTTTAAGATTTGGATCGCCTTGATCGCTGCAACAATCAAATCGCATACTCCCATTGTCAAAAAAACCAAAATACAGAGCCAAGAAAAGTCGAATGAAAGAGTAGGAAGAATTTACCATCGGAACGCGATTGCAGATTGACGTAGCCATAGCTGAGAGATTTTCCAGTGGTACTATCACGGCAGACGCGAACAGAGACTACCGGGCCGGCGGTGGAGAATTTCTCGAAGAGTTGGCTCTCTGAGACGGCAGGATCAAGATCGCCGACGTAGAGCGACACACAAGAGCTTTGCGTCAATGCACTATCACTGACTCCGTCCATTGATTTCAAAGAAGCACACACTAAGACGAAGAGATGAGAGAGAGAAGGAGAAGAAGAGAGTTACGGCAAGTGGGTCGTTCGAGCCAAGGGAAGCAGGAGATGGTGATATAGAGAACGAACTCCAAGAGTCGACGGTTAAAGCGGGAAGAAGGCCTTCGAGTTGTGGCAGGGAGTTGATTTAATTCAAATGTCGGAAATGCCCTCAAGAGCCTTGGTTATCAACTTGCGATGACCGAAATGCCCCCGGTGCTTGGTCAAGGTTGTTTAAGAAGAGAGTAGTGGTGCTATACGGGTCGCATCATTGTTTTCTGCCCCAATCCACGTTCGTGTGCTATACGGGTCGGAAACACCGGCTCGACTGCACGCACACGTGCGCCACACACACACACACACATATATATATATATATATATATATATATATATATATATATATAGAGAGAGAGAGAGAGAGAGAGAGAGTGGCGGATCCACGTTAGGGTAAGGCTTGACTATATGCACATACACGCACGAAACACACACATTATATACATAGAGAGAGACACTTTAGGGTGAGGTGAATGCCTCACCTGCAATATGAAAAATTGATATGAGTTCGCCATTGTATATAGAAATATAAAAGTATCTTTTGGACTTGAAATACAAGTGTGCCATACTCCAAAATAATTCTTGAGATCACCACAATATATATATATAGATAGATAGATAGAGAGAGAGAGAGAGAGAGAGAGAGAGAGAGAGAGGGGATAACTCTAAATGCATAATGTTCTTGAGTGCACAATGTTATGCATAAATGTTTATACTTAATTGACATGATTAATGGTAAAAATTTGAATTAAAAGTAAAAATACAATTATACTTTTGTATCATTCTATTTAATACCTCATTTACATTAAATAATTTTATTTTATCACCTAAATAGTTCATCTCAAACATTGAATGGTATTATGCATCAAAAAGTCATTATGCATTTAGAACTACCTCTCTCTCTCTATATATATATGGAGAGATATAAAGTGGTTTCATATAGTTGAATACAATGTAATATACTTTTAGCACTGTACGAGAAATCCTAATGTTAGTAGAATGGTTGATAGAGTTATTTTGGAGTTTGATATTTGTCAAGAAAGCTATATATCATAAAGTATCATTTATCGACCAGTGTGTGTTGTACTTTGTGAGTTGGTCCATACTAATATATGGAGACTTATTGAGTTTGTGTCATTAGGTGGCAAATAGGTATTTAGTCTTTTGTGGATGATTGCACTTGGATTACTCTTATTTACTTAATGAAAGCCAAGAACACGAAGTGCTTCTTGTTTCTTAACAGTATAGAGGTTATTCGTGTTCAAAAGCATTGTGATTGAGTATTATACTTTTTTTTTATAAGTAGATTGTGCTTTATAAGAGTTTTGAAACTTAATGGCATAAGTTTTTTTCGCTCAAAATATATATTCCTATCTCTGTCAGAATGTAGTATGTTTGTTGCATGGCTTTCGAAATTTGGAAAATTTTGAATGAAGTATTGAAATTAAAAAAATGAAAATTCTTAAAGCCCGCCTCACCCAAAACAAATTTCTGGATCCATCACTTTTCTTGAGTATGAACATACAATTTCAGGTAACACATATGAACAGTCGTTTATGAAAAGTCTCCTGAAGATCTAGCATGTGCAAGATAGTGCTTACTTTTACACACACAAACATGCCCAAACTTATATATAAACATATATGGCAAGTCCAATATGCTTGCCACTTTATGTGCTAGCTCATCCTCAGAAATCTCAATCATTATCTTTAAAAGATCAATCCATTGAGTTGGACAGTAAAAAAATACATATATAATTTATAAAAGTTATAATTTATATTTTTGCTTTTTACTGTCGACGCTAACAAGATTTTTAAAGATATGACAAATATAACATGGCAGACATATTAGACTTTTCACACACATATATATATTTATATACCAAAGCATGTTGCTTCAATAACAATATAGATGTTTTGTCCATGTCGAAGAACATTATGATGAAGTAATTATACTTTGTCTTATGAGGTCTGATTCATTAAGACTTTGAAACTTCACGTTGGCTCATAGCATACCGTCTTTATCTCCAAAAGGAATGTACAAAGTGTTGGTTCATGGGTTTCGATATTACTGTAACACGTGAACAAGCTCTTATGAACTGTATCTCCTTACACAAGCTGATACCTTCAGAAAAGCATGAAGAGGCAGTTGCGGACTCACTTTAGGGCAAGGTCTAAAAATATAGAAGAGGCTGCGATTAGATGCTACATAAAAATACAAGTGTGCTTCACTCCAAAAGAATTTCTGGGCCTGCCACTGACCCGAGGGTCCTAACCTTAGAGTTTTATGCGAGCTGTTCTACTGTTGGGTTTCTGTAAATAATGGAAGCAGTGGATGAAAGGGCGGCAAGGAAGGATTACCACTAACCACAAGGTCGGAGGTTCAAGCCCTCCTTGACATCTATCTGCAAGGTGTTTCTATTCTATGGATATATTGTCAAACTAAGTCGAAGATTAATATTATTTGAGAACGATAAATATTTATAGAGGCAATTCATTGATAGGATAGGCAGTCTAAATTGTTCCAAATTTAAGATTTCACCTCCAAGTTCTTCTTCTAAAACCATGACTTAATAGGCACGAACTGTCAAGCATATCTTCTTGCACTCTATTGACGCTAGAAAATGTATGGACACGTGACAAGAGGTGAAAAGTTGTGAAATAAGAAGGGACATGTGACTCGTGAAGGCTTATCACTTCTCATGCAAGATATGACTAGTATCCCGAGTTGATTGTATGGATCAGTTGCCATATCTAATGACTAGTATCATGTGCAATAAATGACTAGGGTACAAAGAGAAGTAGGGAGTTATCGGAAATCACATTGGAAAAGAATGAGCCAACACCAATGTTCGCGACTGGAGGACCTTTCTTGCAGTATAAACAAGTCAGCATTACTCGACGATCACCTGAGTTTTCAGTCCCAGTTTCATCATTTCAAACGCCTATGACCACCCAACCATATCTTACATCGATGCCATCCAATACATCGAGAGTGCTTATCAAATGCCGGTGGACACATACCCTCAACCTCATTCCTCGGTATCTCAAGGAGTTTTAAGCTTTATGACAGTCCCAATGGATTTATATTCCACCACTAGCACAGATACCAAACCTTGGCATCTGGTTCTCCCACCTCATCCATTATACCAACCTAAGGTAATGTCATTCCAACCACCTCAAGCATTGTTTCCACCAACAAACCAGATGTTGAATCCACTGCTTGAGGTAAAAGATGCTCTAATAAATCGTGATGGGGTTTCAACCTAGTCCGAAACATTTTTGAAATAGGTTGGTATACTCATGAGAGTGAAAAACTAGGTGACAACTAGATGCACAAACTTAAGCTTTTGTTTTTATCTCACCGGTCAATCTTGTGGTTGATATACTTCATTGAAACCAATATCCATTCAAACTTGGGATGAGATAGAAAAGGCATTTCTTAAGCGCTATAATAAGATCTGACCTCAGCCAATACCTACATATTTGATAGATCTTCATAAAAAAGTTAAGGAAACTATCGAGGTGCTCGTCAAGGAATTCTATGAGTTGGTTAAATATTGCTAGATGCAGTTCACTAAGGCTTAATACATGCCCTTAGCATGAAATTACTTGGCACAGAGATTAAGAAGGGCTTTGATGGATAATTTTGCCTAACTCTAGTTCAGATAGCTAACTGTGTAAAGTAGGTTGAATGCATCCTCAACAACTTAGATGCATTAGGTAATAAGCGAGAAGCCCTAAAGCATAATCAACAACAAGCTTTGATTTCTTGCTTGGAAGATATGATGCAAGTTATCAATGATGAGTTCGAATCGGCTGAAGTCATGGCTGACGAGTTAATGGAGGGCTTCGGATAAATGCAAATCCATTCTCACATATATCAATCATAGTAGAAGATGACAATAGATTCAATTCAATCTAGGTGAAGGGAGTTGATTGTCATCATGTGTGTCTCCCAATCGAACAAAGTCAAAACACGTGGTGTTTGGTGCGAAAGTGAAGAATCGCTTGTCGAATCACCCCCACATACCAAGGTTAGGGTCATGCCCATTGGAATCATTAGGAGAAATCACAACACAATATGGGGTTCCACTTGCAATTGCATTGTCAATTCCGCCATCAAAGGGGTGTCCCGAGTCAATAGGAATGACAAACCATTGTATGTGACCCCAAAGAATCTTCAAGAGAGAGACAAACCTCGAGGTCGATATTTCATTAGCATCGTCAGTTCCCACTCCAAACTGTTGAGGTCCAAGTACATAAAGGTTTGACATCATTGGATATTTTATGAGGTAGAAATCATCTCCCTTCTTGAGGTCGAATGAACAAGCCTAGAGCCGACCCCTCAAAAGTGGAGCAATAGCTAGAGAATTTTTTAATGTCCACCTGATTCTCACTTGGTCATTGGTCAACTATTCGTACCTAAAGGCGATGTGGTCACGAAGGATGGTTTAATACAAAAGACATTCATAACATGATGGGCTCATTAATAGTCAAGAGAAACATCGTTCAAGTCATCACTCTCGAGTCGTTGTCAATTTTGATGAGGAGTCAAAGCACAACTATCCCTAGAGATGGAAACAGAGTTGTTCTCAAACTTTTGAGACAGATCGGCTTCTAACGAACACAATGGATGCACATTCATGTCACCCTTTAATAGGAGATCCTATTGGGGTAGGTAATCTAAAAGTGAATTATGAGGACGTTGAGTCCAAAGGTTATCTATGTTTTCTATCTAAAGACCAAGATGAATGGGTGGAAGCAGTTCTTGTTGAATGAAGGAAATATTGGTTGGCCTTACATGATCTCGAGAAAGAGGATACAAGATAGAAAATAGAGGCTCTAACCATTTCGTGGTGAAAAGAACTTCATGCATATATAGCGGATTGTGTGAAGGATGCTGAAGAACTAGAGAAAGAGGTTTAGAAGCAAGAAGAGGAGATATAGGAGCCTGAGGTTTGAGATACAACATGCTCTATAGACTGGGTTGAACACCTATGAGTTTTCAGGATTTGCAATAATTCTTGTGAATCCATGTGGTTCATTATCGATTGAAGTTATCAAAAGATTACAAATATCAATTATCAATAACCCATAATTAGGAGTTGTTAAAGAGGATGATCATTTCTCGATTGAGACATATATCTTATGAAGACTTCAACAATTATTATGAGGATTTTTTACATTTTTTGAAAGGCATGATTATTGTTTTGTGAGTGAGTTTCACTCTTAGAAGAGATACACAACTGATTCGAGAAGAAGACTTTTTTGCAGATGAACCTTTATTGGATGACTTTGGTCAGTAATATTGACATTTCGATGGTATTCGAGAGACCACCAGCCACTACAGCCAGACATTTATGCTCGTTATACATTATTGCAGAGGTGAATGGTCGTCCTTTTAAACAGTTTTTCATAGACTATGAGGCTATATTAAATGTAATAAATCGAGAGGATGTCTACCGATTTAATCCTGATGAACCATCAGATATCTAACTTTCTAGGGGAACTATCAGTTATTGTGAGAGTAATAGTTGTCGAGCTAAAAGTAAACTCAAAGACTTTGACTCTCTTTCTTCGTAGTTGATGCTAATCTAGGTTATTCACTACTACTTGGGAGGGATTGGATACATTTAAATTACAACATTCTCTTGGTATTATATCATAAGCTAGTGGTGAAAAGGTTAAGGTTGTTGATACAGAGGAGGATCCTTTCTCAACTGACGGTAAGGCCTCTGAAGCATTATTTTATTTGTCTTGGGTAAGTCAAATTGCTATAACTAAAGCTATGAAAAAAATGCAGTCTTGTCAATTGACCACCTAATATTTTATATTTGACTTGGTTGATTTATGGTCATTACTTAAAGTGACTCATAGATAGTAAATCTTAGGCCATTCAAGATTGTTTTCAATGATTAGAGGCATCTTTTGTCGAATAGAGATTCAAAAGAACATATATTAAATTACTTGGGAGCAAGTGAAAAGTTGCCTATTCTTGTGATTCTGCCATCCATCGGAGGAGAGCAACATTCAAGTGTCCTAACTAGAAGGATGAACTGAGTTTCATCTCAGTAGATCCTCTGGTTGAGTTGAATTTGGCTTTAAGAGGGACTTAGATGTCTAACAAGAATTAGTCACATTTGATCGAGTTGCTCAAACAATATAAATATTGTTTTACTTGAAAGTATCATGAAATGCCCAACTTACCTCGAGAGTTGGCCAAGTTCACTATTCTATTGAAAGTAGGGTACAAACAACTAGCGAGAAGATTCCAACCTAAGATGCTCTCGGTCATCAAGCAAGAGATACATGTCTTTTAGAAGACAAGTATATATATGGTTGTTTAATATTGTTCATGCTATTAAGAAAAATGAAAAGTTGTGAGTCTACATTAATTATCAAATTCTTAACTTAACCACTCCTAAGAATCAATGTCATACCAATGGATAATATGTTGAGTGATGTAACTACTGCCTATGGGACTATCATTCATGCATGGTGCCTTAGGATATAACCAAATTAAGATAAATCCCGAGCGTAGGCATAAGATGACTTCTCAATGCCCAATGGCACTAGGGATTTAAGAATGGGTAGTGATGTTGTTTAGACTTAAGAATGATGGTGCCATATATCAATGAGCAATGAACTGTATTTTTCATGATTTAATCGAGAAAACCATGGAGATATATATTGATGATATTATGGTCAAATCAGAAAGTTCCGAACAACATTTGTTCAATCTTGAGCATGCTTTTCTATGAATGCGAAAGCAACAATTAAAATTGAATCCTAACAAGTGTGTTTTTGTAGTTTCTGTTAGACAAATTCCTAGGTTTCCTAGTATATAACAAAGGAATCAAAGTCTATTTGAACAAGGCTAGGGTCATCATTGATACCCGACTGTCCAAGAAAAGGAAGGAATTGTGTAGTTTAATCGGGCATGTAAATTATTTGTAACACTTTATTACTAATACCACAAGCAAGATGGCTCCTCTAACATCATTGCTAAAGTTAAAGGACATGGATGAATTCATATGGGTAAAAGAATAAGAGTTGGCATTGGAAAGGATAAAGGAGTATCTAACAATTGGTACCATGGTTTCTCAAAAACCATTAAAACTATACAGTCACTACAAATAATTTCATCAATGCCCTCCTAGATCAAGATGGAGAGGATAATATTGAATAGGCTATTTTTTATTTGAGTCGATTGCTCACTGATGTAGAATCCCGATATTCTTCAATTGAAAAGATATGTTTGGCATTGTATCACTCTTGTACAAAATGAGAACATTATCTTCTCACAACCAATATAGAGGTGATTAGCAAAGTTGATATCTTGCATTACTTTCTTGGCCACCTAGCTCTCCAAGGTAGGCTAGTCAAATGAGCAATCAAATTGTGTTCTTTTGATTTGAAAAATTACTCTCAAAGTAGTGAAGGGTCAAACAATGACTAATTTCTTGACACATTTTGTATTCATCGAGGCCACTAACCTCTTTAAAAGTAGCACACAATATGATATTTGAGCAACCTTGGTTATTTGTGTTTGATGGCTTAAGGTGTAATCGAGTCAAGGGAATTGGTGTTTATACCATCTCCCTGATTGAAAAAGTAGGTATGCTCTTGATGTCTTTGAAACCAGACCTTACTAATAATAAGGCCAAATATCAAGCTTTGATTTATGGTTTATGCCTATTTTCCGTTGTTAGGGTAAGAAAGGTAGAGATTATGGTAATTCTCAAGTTATACTAAATCAATTAACTGGGGATTACCAATGTCTTAGCTCGACCTTGCAACCCTTGTATCAACATGCAAAAGATTTGTTGGAAATGTTTCTTGAAGTGAAACTATCATATATTCTAAGAGATTAATTTACCAACTTGACACATGCTGAATTGAGTGCCAAATATGTCATGACCAACCAGACTATGCTGTCCCAAAGAAATCCTCACTCCAATGCTCTGACCTCATTATTGCATCATTCACTACATAGTTGTCTACAGATGATCCTGAAGAGGATCTCCCATTGCATCATAGACATCTTAGAAGGGTAAGCTTTTCTTGGTATCATTTTTGTGTTGACTTTTCTTTTGTCCTCTATAACCATGTTGGCATTGCCCATTGATAGTTGATGCTCCCCTTGCCGTAGAAGTTTGAATAGAGGTTCCCTTTCAATAACCTCTTATTCGATCAAAGCCATCACGACCTATCAAGAAGAACTTTAAGCTTTTGTCTCAACCACATCACACCCTATAAGAGGTAGTACATGTCTCTACCAATCAAACTATAACTACTAGTACACCTTGTTAGAAAGAGACCTGACTTTTCACTCCATCTCAAGTAGTGGTTGCTACAACTCCAATCTCATAAGCCTCCACCAAGGCAACTCCTCATGAGTAACCTCAATTGAAGACTCAAAATGAAGTTCCAATGGCTCAAAGACTTGAGGGAGCTCTTGTACTCATTTCGACCAGCACCCCACAACCACACTTAGAGACTTTGCTAACAGCCACTACTTTTGAACCAGAATTTATTCTTATTGAGGGTGTCAATGATGTTCCCCCTAGGGAGACCCTAATAGACGCACCAAATGATGACATTGTGCTCATGGGAAAAGTAGTGGTTCTGTCAACCCCAAGAATTGAGATGGATATAGAGTTCATTTAATATGTTCTCATAAGAATTCTAGGAAAGGGTGAGAACTCAAATACACTCTTTCTTCTATACTTCAGAGGCTAACTACCAATCAAGATGTACCTCTTTGAGATTAGTAGATCTGTGTTGATCTCTAGAGAACCGCCAACTATCAACTGCCAAGACTCTTTGTATACCATCAAGGTTATCAGATCACCATTCTCAATTGGACCATCTTGCACAACAATGAGCTTATTCAAGAATATGGCCCAACTTTAATCTTAAGTTTCTAATCTATGAGATAGTATGAACCGATGTCGAGATGCTCATGAATATATTGACTGCCTTGGATATGATTTATTTCTCTCTCTCTCAAGAAGTTGCATTCCTTATATCACAGCTAACCTCTCTCAATGATTGTTTAGCCTTGCGCCATTAAGAATTGACAACTGCAATTAGAGCTTACGAGGAAGAGTGGTAAAAATTATAAAAACTAGAGGAAGTCTACCTGGAGTCCCTTTTGAGGAGACAAGTACAAGAAGAACCCTTAGTAGCCAAGAATTTTAGGGCTCTAGAATGGGAATATGAGGAATGTTGGATGACTATAGTCCAAGGTGAATTAACCTCATCGGGGACCTCGTCTATCTTTCATAAGGCATTCACCTAGGGATGAATAATTTTTTTATTCTTTGTAATTTTGATAATTGTAGTGTCACATTCATTGATTTTTTCAAATAAGTTATCCTTCCCAAATTAAAAGATAATATTTTTAATACTCCTCACATGATCTTTCCCTTCGATTTTCACTAATCTATATGCCCCTCAAGGTAGAACCTTTGAGACTAGATACCACTTTCCAAACTATGAATCGTTTTGGGCTATTGGTAGGATAGTTTTATAAACTAAATCCTCTTCCTGGAATTGTTTTACTTGATTGTATTTTATTCAAATATGTTTGTTCTATGCTCGATCAACTTTCCACTTATTGGCAATAAATTGTCGAATGCATGAAGTGATCTTCATCCACTGAATCGAGTTTCATCATCAATGACTGTAAATATTCATCAGGTTGTAAATTGTTTTGCAAAGACTTGACATTAATTTTCATCGATAATACCAAATTATGTCCTTATGTAAGCCTCTTGTTCATACAAAAGCCAAAATGGAGTCATGCCAATCGCCGAGGCTTTTGAGTTTCGGTATGCCTAAATAACATCAGACAATACCTCATGCCATTTTCTCATACTATTCTCGAGAGATTTCTTAATTAAATCAATAATCACTCTATTGGTAGCATTGACTTAATCATTCTCCTGTTTATAGTAGTGGGTTGAGTGTACCAACCTAATACCAAAACTCTCCAAAAATATTGTTAAATTTTCTCCTATGAATATAATCCCTTGATCACTCGTAACCGATTGTGGTATTCCAAACCAAAGAAAATATAGTCATTTATGAACTTGATCACTTCATACTAGGTCACCACTTTTAATGATAGAGCTTTAACCTATTTACTAAAGTAGTCCAATGCCACTATAATGAACATATGTCCTTTTGAAGATTTTAGATAAATCTTTTTGATTAGTTCTATCACCCAACTTTGAAATGGCCATAGTTTTATGATCGAATGAAGTTCTACTTAAGGTGCTTTCTGTAATAGACCAAACATTGTCATTCTTGATCTCTTTTTGCACAATTAATACAATCTTGATACATAGTTGGCTAATAATATCCATATTGATATATCAACTACTTCATTTTAGGCCCTAACTGATGAGTCCCACAAATTCCTTCATGAACTTCATCCATCACCATTTGAGCTTCATTTCTATTCAAACATCTCAAAAGCAAACCCTAATGGTTTTGCTTATACAACTCATCATCCAACAAAGTATAGCTTAATGCCTTACATTGAGTCTTAATATATGAGCGTTGTGAAAGTTGATTCAAATATTTTACCAATGAATCTCTCTAGTCATAATGTTCCCCATCTCTTGAATCAAAGTTATCACTGCTTGAGATCCATATGTTGCTTTATGATCCAAAGCAGTTTGGGCTAAATTATTTTCCATCTAGTTCAGGCCTCCAGTTCTTTGTTAAAGATGGCTTAGATGGCCGATGACCACCATTCTTTATATTAAAGGGTGGTTCCTAAGTAGGTCATAAAGCCATTAAAAGGAAAATGCTCGACCATTTGGAGAATGGCTTTAGTTTCTATATCAATTGTCAAATTCAATATTGTTACACTATCTGCTAAAATATCAGCTGGATAAATAGGATCAAGAATTTCCTAGATAAGCATGAATTGACGTGCTAAGCATTGAGTGAAGTTTCTCTCATTCATTTCATTCATTGTTTGGTTGGTTGAGGAAGGGGATGCACCAACCCTGTTCAACAAAACTTGAGAGTATAGGAATAGATGCAACTCTGCTGAGAAGATTTCAATGGGGATGGATACTTTTTTTCGCTAATATTGTGTCATGTATTTACCATAACAACATATAAAAGTCAAAATTTGTTTCAAATTCCAGGAGTAGTTTATTGATGCATATTGATAGTGCCCTAGTTTGAGAACTGAGTTTCAACAAAACTTCATCTAAAAAGAATTTCTCTTATTTACGGTCAACAAGTTGATAACCTGAGAGAGTAAGAGTAGGCAGTTGAAGGAAATAAAGATATATCCAATATTGGAGAAACCACAAGCAGCATTGGGCATTTTTCTATTGGCTAGTGGAGAAATACTCAAGAGAAAGGAGCAAAAATAAAAAAGGATAATAAAAAACCAAGACTTCAACAATGACATAATATTCTTTGGTGATTGCTATGACATTGGGATAAACTATAAACTTGGATAGACAAAATAAAAGAAAATTGGTATTTTCATTCTGAGTTACCTTCCTAAATCCTGCACATTGACTTCTAAAAATCTTTTGTATGAAAGATGTTTGGAAATGAAGGGAAAATGAGAATAAGAAGAACCTAAAGAATAAAATTCATGACCATTAGAGGGGAGTTTGGTGATGGTATGAACATCTAAGAAAGTTAGGCTTGTCATACCATATAGCTCAGAGTTCGGTGATTGCTATGCCTCACATGGCCATTTAGCTCGGAGTTTGAAGTGGTGATAGGCTTAATGAGGAGGTAGCATAGGATAACATATAGTATTAAATGATGTTTTAGCTAGCTCTGATGAATTCTTCGGAGGAACTAAAAGTGAAGGGCTAGAACACAAAAGAGTAAATTATATATGGAGAGAAGATTGGATGTTTATATCAACCATTAATGACAAGTTTGTCATTATGATATCCTCAACTCGCACGGGTAGCCTACATGAGTTAGCTCAACATCCACTAGAGAACTACCCTCAAATATGATTGGGGGTGTTGGATCGAGTATCTCCTTTTAGAGCTTCATGATTGGAAAGTGAAGCATGCAACTCATGTGATTCTCGAACAAACTCTTGAGAAGCTAAAACTTTCACTTCTCGAATAGAAACTGCCTAAAATTAGAGAGAGTTGAGACCAAACTGTACTCGAAAAACTTTGGTTAGTAATTCTTGGTGATGCCAATAAAGGATGTTGAGTTTCTCCTCAAGGGACGAAATCTCGACTTAGAGAATTGAGTCTTTATTATTGAGGTCTGCCACACATGAAGATACTTCTATCCTTTGGGTAGTGAAATTGCGATGAAGCTCCCCAACGTGTATGACCTGTCTAAAGAAGGAGCTTATGTATTCTTGATGCTCTTCGAAAGAAGCAAGTTGGGCTTGGGCTATGACTCAATAGTTTTGATTGAAATCTAAATGTTCACAAATTTATATGTAGACCTTAGAAGCTTCTTTAATCAATCTTTCTAACATAAAAGGAATTATGTCTTCCCAAATGGTTTGATACAAACCATGACCAATTTCATTTAAAACAAAAGGAGGAAGAAGGGCCTTGTGATAAGTTGCTCGATCATAGAAATTATGATCTCCCACATGACGATGAAAGAAGACTCATCCAGAATGGAAATCTAACTGGTAGGGTGGGTTAGACAATGTGGGTGGTATGGTTAAGTGATAATTAAATTAAATTGTGATGATTGAGAGTCACCAAAAATAAGAACCAAATGAAAAAGGATTTTTGATAATCTAGTTCTATAAAGGTCTTCTTTGAATTCGGTGGTCGAGCCAGAATTGGGTGTGCAAAAGTATGACAAAAGGAAAGATATTTTGGTAAGGGTGACAGACCACAATCGAGTAATGATCTCTAGTGGTGAAGACAAAATCAAAGGTATAAGACTTAAGGTAGGATCCAACTTATCAATAATGATGCGTTGGAGAGGAATGTGTGAAAACTTGAACTTTGAAGAAGAAACCACAATGAACCTCCTACAAGATGGGTAATATTGTCATTCTAAAGGGTCTCAAGAGCAAAAATAGACTAATGGTAGACCATAGCCAAAAAGAAGGGGCGAGTGTTAGTTTGATATTAGATATGATAATAGAAATATACTATGAATACTCACCATTAACCTTGGTTTCATGAACAGAGGCAATGTAATGGTAGAACTATAATAGCAAGAACACATAGTGTTTGTGATTCATCATTGGTCTGGTACCTTCGTGATGATGGATAAAGTTGTTCTAGAAGAGTTGTAGTGAGAGTTTTAGAGTATGAAAATCCTGATATGATAAGGAGATATGATCAACATTACTGATTGGAAGGCATGTGATCACTTGGACATCCAAAATGGTAGAGACATCATTCCAAAAGGGAAGTTATATCAAGAGATTCAAAAACATAAGAAGGAATAGAGGAGATTGCTATAAAATTATATCACCAAACAAGATATGATGAGGTCTTGAATACCCCATTGAACTCATAGATAACACTTTTGATTCCTAACTCTATCTATCCAATTAATATACAGTTGATTAGTTGTAGGCCAAGGGCGGAGGAAATTTTTGCATCAAAACATCATGAATTTGCTTTGATTCAATAGATATTAAAGTCAGAAAGGTCGAGAGTAGATTCAGTGGTCAAAGAAAGAACGTCATCAAAATGAGAAGCCATGAAAGCAAGACGACAAGGGATTCTAGTAGAGGTTGCTGGAGTTTGCAGAAAGCAAGAGAACTGGAAGCAAAGTTGTTGCATTTGTAGATCCTAACAATGAATGGACAAGATCCCGAAAATTATGCTTGAGAAACAAATGTGTCAAACTTTTTTGCATGAAATTAATCTGGATATGACTCATACCCTTGATGACTATGAATATGAAGTCGTATGGGACATATATTAATACCAGAAAATGTATGGGGATACATAACAAGATCTGGAGAGTTTGAAATAGGAAAAGATACATGGGGTTGTGAAGGGTTGTTATAGCTTCAAGCATGCGAAACGTTCCTAGTATCCTGAGCTGATTGTATGGACCATAGGGTTAGTTGACATACCCAATCAACACGACAGCGAAAAGAGTGGCATGTACAAAGGAGTGGAGAGTTATCGGAAATTACATCCGAAAAACTTGGCACAATATTTATCCTTTTTGTGAAAGCCTATAAATAGGTACGTGTAATCAAAGATGGGATCCAGAAAATGAATGATATAATCACAATTTCTTTCTTCTTTTATTTTTCATAGGAGTAAATGCAACATAGTCTTTTCATCTTCTTGGGCACATCGGGTGCCAATGCAACCTTCATCAACAACCGAGATATTCATAGTCAGATTCTCAGAGACACATTCCATCACATGATACTTTATCCAATCCTATTTTCTCTTAAGAATGAGGGTTAGAGTTCTCTGACACACCTTTCATCTTCTAGCATTCTTCTCGAGCTTATCATGCTCAGCCATTTGTGTGGAGCTGTCACTTTAGATGGCGATACACTTATAGCATTAGCTCAATCGGCAGAGCCCTCTAGCTCGGATGTAGTGGAGGCGAATTTGATTCCTAAGAGGTGCATGTGTGTGTACGAGTTAGTTAGGCTTCCACTTCTCTTTGTAACAACAAAGAAAAGCTACATTTTTTGCCAAAGAAATTTGGGCACTTTATGGACATTAATATTACAAGAAAAAATATTAACTAAATACAACTCTAATGGTTTATAGGAGGAAGACGTTGCCTAGGAAACAAGTATTAAGAGGGTCTCCAGGCATTCAACAAGCATATGCATGGCTGGCTCCTAACCTGCTCGGTGGTTCCAATCGGGCCAGGAATTGGCTAAAATCAGAAATAGTGAAACCAGGGACTATCCAGTTCAGTTATGGTTTCACCTTTTGTAAACCCAGAACCAAACGAGAAACGGCCATGTTTTCTTTAAATTTTCTATAATTTATAATTTTTTTAATAATACCGGTTCTAAGTGGTTCTAGACTCAAGCCGGAACCACCTTGAAACCGACAATTCTAGAACCACTACCGGCCTGGGCTGGTTTGGTTACAGTTTCAGATTTTGGGCTAACTAAAACCGACGTTTCCAGTTTACCAGGAACTAGACATGACTTGCAATATAGGAAAGCATGGTTGCAGACGATTGGACTTGGAGAGGCCAACAAAACCAATTGGGATCCTCTAAGAAGGTGATGGGGCTAGTTCATCAGGTCCAAAGGGGCATTCAACAAGGTTAGCATCAACTCGTAATGAGTTGTCCTCCAACACCTATGGCCACCACTAGGCCACCGCATCATTCTAAACCCACCATGGCTTGGATCTTCATCCCTTTATCGGAATTTGGACCTAAATAATGAACATTGTTTCCAAAAACTTTCCTTATTTGAAAAGTTCGTATGACTTTTACCTCTTAAAGAATTGGCTTTTGAAACTTAATGCTTATTGAGGCCTTATTTGGGTGTTTGAAGCCCATGGTTAGGGTCAAGGGCTCTTCTCGGAGTCTTTGATGTAGCCTAAGCTCTTGTTTGATCAAGTAGTTTAACTAGGGTAATTCTTCGAAGTTATAACACAAGCTCCGGGTATCGAACTCATGGCCTGGAACTTGTGAAAGACCCTCTATCCAGGTGAGCTATTGCTCTTTGTGCAACATGGGAATATGTCTTGAGTTTTAGGGTAAAATGGAGAAACTTAATCCTTGCACAGAATGGGTTATTGTTGGGTTTTATTGGATGAAAGATTGATCTCTATTCAAAGTACAGAAAGATTAGGTGCAGTTGCAGTAATTTGGAAAAACAAGTAGAATTTAGATTTAGTCAGCCGTTCTTGCGTAATTTGAACAGGTTCAAAACCTTATTAGGGCTCAGTTAAAAACTGAGGGCCTTTAGTTTGGCTTGGTTCAGCTCATCTTTGGCTTGTTCCTTTTACTTCATCGAACCATCCAAGCCCCTGGCATGTTCAGCCCGGTGCAGCTCAGGTAAGCTTCCAAAATGACATTCTAAAAATTTGCATCTAAACCGTAAGGCAATTGTATTAGGTAGGTATTTAAGGTAAATAAATTAGGTCAATGTATTTTAAGAATAAAAGAAAAACTTTAATATATAAAGGGTCATTTTTGTTTTAGAGTATTTAAGGAAATCTCTCGTCTGCATAATCTAATATCACAAAAGTGTGATGATCAATTCCTCAATATATATTCGAGAAGAGGTTGCCCAGCTAGTTGTCAACTAGCTCGTTCATATGGAAAAGGAGCTATCTTGTTTGATTTATGATTTTTGTAACTTCAAACATTTGAACAAATAAACTAAGCAAAACTTCACTTTACTAGTTTCACCATTTTTTATTTCAATAATATATGATTATTTTTTTGACTCTTTAGTGATATGTGGTTTGTCAAATTAAACCACCTAAAGGCAAACACATAATGCTATTAGGATTTTTCTAACATATTGTATTTGCATGATATACATATTACCAAGTCATTGTATACATTAACACGATATGCCATTAAATATATCATAATATTATAAATAGTTAATTGGTATTAAGTATAAATATCTAAATTTAAATATTATATAGTTAATAAGTAATTAATATTAATGTTGTAACAATAAAATTCAAGAAATTAATGGAATAACTAAATATAATATAGTATTTTTGTATAATAATTAATATTACATATTAAAAAGTTGTATTGGGTCCAAGTCATGCTCGAGTCAACCCAATATTAAAAATTTGAGCTGGTTACGATCCAACCCAGACCCAAGTTAGTCGAATCCAGATTCGGTTGAGTCTTGGTCGATTCAAATCCAAGTTTGGTTCAGGTTGACCCAAAGCTAGGTCAGGTTTGAGTTGGGTTTGGGACTTGATTGACTTGAATCCATTATATTATATTATATTTAATTATTGAGTGACTGTTTATATTTAATTATATTTGATTTATTGTTAATTATATATGTACAATATTGTGTTATATTGTATTACTATAATAGTTTTACAAATTATAATTCTATAAAGGTTTTAAAGTATTATGGTTTATTATTAGTTAACTATATAACTTAATATTAATATAAATATTTATAATATTATATTACATTTAAAAATAATTTTATGTTTTATATCTTATAATTTGGATTATAATGTTAATAGTAGCATTTATGTTCTCATTTGATTTAAGTTTTATTAAGATGAGTTTTAAAATTATATAATTCTAATATATTAATGATAATGCTTGACCTTAACAATTTTATTAGTTAAACTTATAATCTTAGTTAATTTAATTGAATAATTAATTGGATTTTACTTATTTAACATATTAATTGTTATTAACTAAGATTACTAAGGTAGTTAATTATGTCAGTAGTTATTACAATACATTATATTTACAATATAACATAAATAATTAATTAGATTTTAGTTATTTAACATATTAATTGTTATATTTATAATATATTAATGACCTGGTAACATGCATGCCAGTAAGTACGCCATGTCAAAAAATCCTAACGACGTTGTTTATTTGCCTTTAAGCGGTTTCACATACAAAACCACGTATCACTTAAGTACAAAGTAATCACATATCACTTAGGTAAAAAGAGAAACCACATGTCGCTAGAGTGAAGTTCTCTTGATAAAGTATGCATTGGCAGTTGGCGCCATCCATTGGATGGTTTAGAACCGGTCCAATGGTTTGGGTTGGAACCAAACTGAGTCAGACACAAGCTCACCCCAAAGCTGGCCAATCAAACCCATAACCATAACCTGGTCAAAGTCCTTGGTTATAGTTCCTCCTTTCATGGAGCAAGAACTTAAGTTTTGACTTCATTCATAAGTTTTCCAAAAACCTTTTAACTTTTTCTTTGGTTTGTTATTTGCTTTTTGGTTCAAGCTGGAACCATGAGTCAATTGTTGTGAACCCGAACAGGAACCAAGTGAAACCTGGTTTGGTTAGAGCTTAAGGTTTGAGGTAAACTGGAATTAGCGGTTTCTAATTATCAGTCCTAGTTTACCTAGAACCAACCATCCCTAGGCTAGATTGAATAAACTTAGACTATAATAAGAGAACAAAGTATATTTTGTAAATAGATTCCTGTTTCACTTTACAAAATCATAATTGCTAAACATACACCTTACTCTTTTCTATAAATACAAAAGTACCCCAACATCTTTTTGGTAATAGCTGTTATCTCGATCCCACTGTGAAATGAACCTGATTTGAAAGAAAGAAATAAAAAAATCCAAGACAAATTTGCATTGGGCGATTCAGGTATGAAAGTCGATTGCCAGGAAAGAAACACATTCATTTTTGAAGAGTGATTCGCTTAGGACACGTCTTTATTCATAGAGTGACACACTCCATGGCGTTTTTCTATCAACAAGATGTTGCATTGTTGGCACGTCTTCCTAAGGCAAAGAACGGCCGAACTGTGTTCCTTGCAAAAACAGAGATGCTTCTAATGTGGGTCACCTTTTCAGTTATAATTATTGTTTATTCTATTTCTTGTACTTAGTTTTTTTTTATTTCGTTTTGAATACATTATAGGATAAGAAAGAAATCATGTGAAAGCATTCATTATTATGGTGTAGTACATTCTGTATTATAATAAATGATGAAAGTATACATTATGGTTATGGTTTGAGATTGAATGTGTAGACGTGAATTTTTATTTCAAAATCTATGTAGAGATTTGAAAAGAAATTCCCGAACTATGTCATGTGTGCGAGCGTGCCAGCTAGTTTGTTCAAACTAGCAAAGATTGATTTTCTGGCTTCCGTGTAGTGATCATGGATAAGTGAACTTTTGTCGGCATAGGCCTTCTTAAACCGATGCTCAAGGGTTAGCCTAGACGCTTTGAAAATCGTTTGAGATCCGATAAGTTTTCAAAAACAAGATTATAATTTCAAAAGCTTTACAAAATAGTGATTTTGGTTCTTAACTTGAAAATATTTGAAGTCTTGAAAACAAAAACTTGTTCTGTTTTCAGAGGCTTGTTTCTAATTTTCTTTGAAATAGTTCTGAGTTTCTAAAAATTTTACAGAAAATGGATTTTATGTATAGATTCAGAGAATATTTTTATTTTTATTTTACATACTGTAGATTCATGTAATTAAATCCGGAAACATACCTCAATCAGACATTCGGGACAGATCTGCACCAGAAAATCAGAGGTTTAGAAAAACTACTATATTTTATGCTCAGAACTCTGATTTCTATTAAATTAGTCTTGTTGGAAACCTATAGATTTCGGCTTTCTAATAAGACTATTTTCAATCAAATTGGCTCACTATACACAAAGATATTCAGGAATAACCCAACCTATGTCATAAAACTTTTGGTTTTTCAAAATCTATTCTGATTTTAATAAAACTTTCCAGATTTTATTAGTCATGTTTAACCAGCCTAAAATCCTTTAAAATTTTATCAGAAGTATGTCTATATGTCTAGATAACAGGTGCAAAGTTTAGACATGTTTGGAGCAGGGAATAATGAAATATAAATCATTTACCAAACATATGGAGAGTACAGAAAAACAGGTTTTAGATTTTCCAAATTGTGCTTGTGTTTTAATCTGAATCAAAATTAAATCTATAGCTATAAAACAACAAACTAAATCTTAATTATCATGTGAGCATAGAGAGATTAAGAGGTTTATAATCTTACATTGCATTATGGAGTCAAAAGAATCAATATTTAAAGTATATAATGAAGACCGTATGAATGATAGAAAGATGGGGCAACATATGAACCTTGATCAATAGATCTTCATGGAGGCTTAAGCTTCTTAATTACAGCCCCATGAAATTCAATGAAAAAAGAGATAATTATGAGATCAATAAGAAAGAATAGACCTATGGCAGAAGGTAGAGGACGACTAGCAGTTGGCGGTTGTCGGAACCTTCTTCCTCTCTTCCTCTTCTCCCTCTCTATCTTTCTTTCTCTCATGATTTGCTGAACTCGGGTTGATGGTTTGTAGCCCCCATGAGAACCCTTTTATAGGCCAAGGGATGCTTCTTTGCTGTAAATTTTCATAAGGCAAGTTGCCTTATTAAAGATGGTTGCATTTGGCAAGTGAATGTTGGTCATTCTTGCTAAAAACTATTCCCATGGATAAGGTAAGTGAAGTGCTGGCCCTTCTTTTTAAAAACCTGCTCTGTCTGATATGGTAAGTGCAGTTACTCATTTGATGAAGCTTTATAACGTAAGTTGCCTAATCCTTTGATGCTGAACTCCAAAACTAGTAAGTTTCCTCTTAGTGGCTTACCAAATTAAACATCACTACTTGCCAAATCGAGCATCACTTTCCTTTTGTATGGATGATGCCAACTTTTCTTTCTTGATGACGACCTTCCGTTCTGGGCACCGACTTTCCTTCTATAACATCGACTTTCCTTTCTTGGCGCCGACTTTCCTTTCTTTAACGACTTTCCTTTCTGGGTACCGATTTTCTTTTCTGGGCACCGACTTTCCTTCTTGAACATCAACTTTCCTTTTTTGATGGTGACCTTCCTTTTTAGATGCTGACTTTCCTTCTTTAATGTCGACTTTCCTTTCTAATACCTGAAACTAAAAATGATAGGTTACCTTGCCCAACAGCGCCGAAATTGGCAGGTGCTCGGTCGTTGCCTTTTTGGTTCATGCCATCTCCTCTTTTCAGGGAATTTGCCTCATTCTAGTCCACATTTTATATATGGCAGGTATAGTTTGAAATACTTTCTTTAAAATTATTTCTATATTTGAAAACATCAATTTTAATGAAATCTTCAAATATTATTTTTAAAAGAACACTGGGTTTCATTCCCAATTTTTGTTTGCAAGAGTGACCTACTTTTGCTCCGTGAGTCGGTCTATAACCACCTTGACCATTTAACCACTTTAAACGGGTGTAGGGTATCAAATCACTTTAACTACTTCAACGGGTATAGCATATCGAACCATTTTAACTACTTCAATGAGTGTAGGGTATCGAACCACTTTAACCTTGGGTATCAAGTCTCGGAATGAGACTATTCTCGACCAAGTAAATTTCTGATGTCTGATTTTAATTTAATTTATTTTTTAATATCAGGGGTTGTGGAATTTCATAAATTTATAAATTTACAAATATTTTTGGCTTTGATTTCCAATGTTCTCTTTTTCATTTGTTTATATAAAAGGAATTGTTTGAAATCATCATTTTTTTAAAGGTAATCATTTAAAAAGACAGAATCCTGCCTATTTGGTCATGAGGCAAAATAGTCATTTTTGTACAATTTTGTCCAAATTTGATTTTTTTTCGAAAGGGATGCAATATATCATCATTTTGAGGTTGCTAGAAAATTTTGATGCCAAAATGAGTTCATTGGATGTATTTTTATTTGAAAACCCAAAGATGCCAAAAATAGTAAATTTTCTAAAAGATGAAAAATTTTTATTAATTTTTTTTTGGGTGTTTACAGATGCCCCCCTTTGATATTAATCCAAATTTATTTGGATAATGGCAAAAAAGAAAACACTTATTTGATTTTCTTCCCAGATTTACCTTGAGAGTATGAATTTTTCCTTCATTCCATAACTTCTATTTCCTTGGATTTTAAATCTTTTTTTTTTGTTTTTTTGAAGGAGGGGATCTTAACCAAAGGGGACTTGACAAGAAATCCTAGTCTTAGGATAATTTTGCATGGACGACCGCTTTAGGAATGCATGTATATATATGGAATGTGAGGTGAATGAAGTGGATGTTTAGAAAACCATACCTGTGATTTGTGAGCTTGAGAAGGAACCTATGAAGGCCGACATCCCCAAGCAAGATGATCCTTGTATTGTTTCTTTTGATGTTTCGGATTTTCAAAATTTCTTTTCAAAAAGAGAACTTCTTTTAGTTTCTATCAAAAGGACTTCAAATTTCTTACATTTTCCCTCACTCGGGTTTTAATACCTACTAATCAATAGAGGTTTTATAGAAGATTTTGAATAACATTTCAAATTTCAATTTCTTACACAACAAAGCTTAATTCTCAAACAAAATGAAATCCAAATAAGTAGGTCATATTCCTACTCTAGGATTTTAATGATAAACTTTTCTCCATTAGGATGAGCTATGGGGATTTTGGGAAAGAGTTACCCACGGTCCCTTCTGAAGCGTCACGAAGTATAAGGCAAAGAAATTTTTTATGAAAAATTACTCTTTTGAGCTTTGGTTTTTCTTTTTCTTTTCTTTCAAAGGGCACCTCTATATTGGAGGTTTTTGTTTTCTTTTGTTTTTCTTTTTTGTAAAAGACCTTTATATTGGAGGTTTTATTTTTTTTCTTCCTTTTTGATTTTGCCAATTTTCCTTTTTGAGGAGCAATGAAGTGGGGCAATACAACTCATCCTTTTAGATACTCAAGTCAGCCAAAAACATCCTATTTCCTAATAGCACCTATCATTTGAAAATATTTTGCTATTTTGAACTAGGCCTTATTTTGTAGGCCAAAGCTTTTTGCAATGTCACCAAATGATTTGGAAAACTCTACTTTTCATAAGGCATCAATTCCCTGATTCAAGGTCACATAATCCATTTTTGGTCATTCTTTCAAGAAATTCAAAGGAGGTCTATTTTTAAAATCTTTTCAAAAGAATTTAAAGTAGACCCTATACATAATAATTTTTTTTCAAGTATTGGACATTTATAGGGTATGCTAAATTTCTTTCCTCAACATAAACTTACAAATATGCATTATTTATGGTACCCTTCTTACAACATAGGAACCATCCCACCTGAGCTGCCACTTACCAAATGGATGTGGGCCTCTTCTAAGTGAATGATGTAAATGACATGTGAAATATATTCCATATGATATAGTGGAGATACATACTTTATGAAATGATGAATGTATTCGGTCTCCATGAAAGATATTTAAGGAATGCACTCTACGTGCCCCTAGTTTTGGAGGAGATGACATGAGTATTCATACACTGTGGCCGACCCTATTATGGCATGTGATGAAGGATTTTCGATGTGATGCATGATTTTGGCATTACATGATATGATCCTAGCGTATTTTGAGTTAGGTTCACTCCCTAAATTGACCTGTAGGAAATCTTCTTATATGGAATTTGAATTTTTTAAGTTAATGATTTTATGAAATTCAGGAAGCTCGTAGGCTTAATCATTTTCATGGATGAGGGGATCTTCCTCTTTACCTTGATCACTCTCAAGTGTTTCAATTTCTAGGGAAGTATATTGCATAAGAGAAAGGTTATGCACAAAAGGATTATGGATCATTTGGGTTTGAAAATGCATATGGATTTTGTCAAAACCAATGCTTGAATTTATACCTGATTTTGAAAACCAACATTTTTAGGATTTTCAACTTTTTAGATTTTTTTTATTTTTCCAAACAAATGCTAGAAGGAAAAATATAACAAACTTTCTTTTTGAAATTTTCAGAGTTTTCAAATGTTTTTAGGTTTTGGGAGTTTTCTAAATTTTTTTGGTTTTTCAAAACATATACTTTTTTGGATTTTTTTCAATAAAAGGGTCTTCTATCAAACCTACAAAGAAAACATCATCAATTAGACTCCAAACAAGAGGTTCAAACCATAGGTTTCGGTTTTAGTTGGCTCTAGGGCACCCTTGACCCAATTGGTCTTAAGTGGTGGCTCAGGGGTATAGGTGGGTTGTATCCTAAGCTATATCGACCCATGTTAGGTAGAGGTAGAATGGCTTCTAATCTACCTTGGCTTTTAGCTCCTAGGCCACGGCGGTATACCCCATGTTTAGTAACATATTCCAAGGTTTTTTTAGTTTTAAAAAGTTTTGATAAAGAGGATAGCCTTGGAATAATGTATCATCCATGACATAGTCATACACTTGAATTTTGTTGGGTGTGCCTAGGGGTTGTATGGCCTTAGGGGTGGAAGGATTTTACTCTCGCAAGATGCACACGACACTGGGAGTAGAAGACTTGGGTGATTTGGGTTCCTCTGGGAGATGGACGACCTTGGGAGAATGTGATTTAGGTTCCTCTATGATATATGTGACCCTAGAGGATTTAGGATGTGTCGATTCTGGTTCTCCTAAGAGGTGGATGATGGTTTTGGCAATGGAGGGATGAGTCTTAGGTGCAACCCAATGTGCCCCTAGGGGAGGAAGGTTTGAGTTTACAAGGATGCTATGGGAGAGCATGTTTGATCCCTTGCACAAAGAAGAGAAAAGGATTCCAAGGGAAACCATAGTCAGTCCCTTGATTGGTTTATTGATGTTGGAAGAAATCATGGTCATAGGCTTGGGTTTATTATACAAACCTAGGCTCAAAAAGATTTGTTTATATAAGGTAGGATTAGGTGTACCTAAGATGTTGACCCATGTCTTAGGAATAACTATCTCTACCAAATTTTGAATTTTATTTTATTTTTCTTTTTCATTTTGAAATTCTTCTTATTGGTACTGGACATTCGCTGTAGCTTGAAAATCCACATCCTTTGGCACATTCGGTGGGGTTGTGGGTGTATGAGTGTGACTTGATACATGAAATTTATATGAGTAATTTATCGGTCCTACACAATAAAGAGGAGGACTGAGTAAAAAGTTTTGAGAGAAATGAGTTTCAAATATACCTTTTTTGAGCTTAACTACCATTTCATGGTGAGAACAAGCTTCTTTGCAGGCTTCCTGAGGTTGTTCTAGCTCATGCATGGTTTCGAGCTTCCGTTGCTTTTCGAGGTCTTGGATTTTATCCTCCAAGACTATGTGTGTGCAACACTCTTTCTCCCTTATGTATGAAATAGTGCTCATGGGAATAGAACCCATCAGAACAACTGATTTTGAAAAATTTTGTGTGGTTTGGGTGAAATGAATCTCATACCTCACTCCACTTATGCACTTAGGGATGTAAACCTTTTCTTCCTTTCTAATTTTCCGAATTTCAAATTTTTGATTTTCAAATGTTTTTGACTTTTGAAAATTTTCTATTTTTTTTGGTTTTTCGAAATAAACAACTTTTTTGGTTTTTCTATAAACAAAGGGGTGTTTGGATGATTAGCAAGGTTAGATGAATTGATCTTAACACTTGTTTCATCTGCGGCTTCATATCCTTTATCAGATTTTGGCCTCGATTTGGTTTTTCAGGTATGACTCTTCTCCCTATATACTCAAGATGATTTTTCATGGGAATGGTGCATCTTGGCCTCCAAGGCCTCAATTTCCATTTCAAGGTGTATTGTTCTCCTCCTTAAAAAGGAAATTTCTTCTTCTCGGGTTTTATAAGATTTCTTTGAGGTTTTGGAAAACCGATTTTGAAAGCATGATGAGTCCTTCCTTGACATATTTTTAAAGGAATCATCCAAACATGACATTATTAAATTACTGGGATTTGAATTCAAAGCAAAGTATTTGAAAAGGGAGAAGTTTAAAATCACAATTTGAATATTAGAATTGATTTTGAAAAAATAAGACTAGATCAAACAATTTTCAAAGACTCACGTCCCACCGGGCATGCCAAATCAGTCCCACCAGGCATGCCAAATCTGTAGACATGAATAGTTATTTCGAAACCTATGTGGAGATTTGAAAAGAGATTCCCAAACTATGTCATGTGTGTGAGCGTGCCAGGTAGTTTGTTCAAACTAGCAAAGATTGATTTTCTGACTTCCGTGTAGTGATCGTGGATAAGTGAATTTTTGTCGACGTAGGCCTTCTTGAACCAATGCTCAAGGGTTAATCTAGACGCTTTGGAAATCGTTTGAGATCCAATAAGTTTTCAAAAACAAGATTATAATTTCAAAAGCTTCACAAAATCGTGATTTTGGTTCTTAACTTGAAAATATTTGAAGTCTTGAAAACAAAAACTTGTTCTGTTTCAGAGGCTTGTTTCTGATTTTCTTTGAAATAGTTTTGAGTTTCTAAAAATTCTAAATTTTTTACAGAGAATAGATTTTATGTATAAATTCAGAGAATATTTTTATTTTGATTTTATATACTGTAGATTCATGTAATTACATTCGTTAACAGACCTCAATCAGACATTCGGGACAGATCTGCACCAGAAAATCAGAGGTTTAGAAAAACTACTATATTTTATGCTCATAACTCTGATTTCTATTAAATTAGTCTTGTTGAAAAGCTATAGATTTCTGCTTTCTAATAAGATTATTTTCAATTAAATTGGCTCACTATACACAAAGATATTTAGGAATAACCCAACCTATGTCATAAAAACTTTTGGTTTTTCAAAATCTATTATGATTTTAATAAAACTTTCCAGATTTTATTAGTCATGTTTAACCAGCCTAAAATCCTTTAAAATTTTATCAGAAGTATGTCTGTATGTCTAGATAACAGGTGCAAAGTTTAGACATGTTTGGAGCAGGGAATAATGAAATATAAATCATTTACCGAACATGTGGAGAGTACAGAAAAACAGGTTTTAGATTTTCAGAATTGTGCTTGTGTTTTAATCTGAATCAAAATTGAATCTACAACTATAAAACAACAAACTAAATCCTAATTATCATGTGAGCATAGGGAGATTAAGAGGTTTATAATCTTATGTTGCGTTATGAAGTCGAAAGAATCAACATTTAAAGTATATAATGAAGACCGTATGAAGAAAAGAAAGATGGGGCAACATATGAACCTTGATAAATACATCTTCATGGAGGCTTAAGCTCCTTAATTACAACCCCATGAAATTTAATAAAAAATGAGATAATTATGAGATCAATAAGAAAGAATAGACCTATGGCGGAAGGTAGAGGATGGCTAGCAGCTGGCGATTGTCGGCACCTTCTTCCTCTCTTCTTCTTCTCCCTCTCTCTCTTTCTCTCCCTCTCTTTCTTTCTCTCTCTCTCCCTCCCTCTCTTTCTCTTTCTCTTGCTGAATGCTTTGCAGAACTCGGATGGATGGTTTGCAGCCCCCTTGAGGCTCCTTTTATAGGCCAAGGGATGCCTCTTTGCTGCAAATTTTCATAAGGTAACTTGCCTTATTGAAGATGGTTGCATTTGGCAAGTGAATACTGGCCATTCTTGCCAAAAATTGCTCCCATGGATAAGATAAGTGAAGTGTCGACCCTTCTTGCCAAAAACCTGCTATGTCTGATATGGTAAGTGCAGTTGCTCATTTGATGAAGCTTGATAAGGTAAGTTGCCTAATCCTTCGATGGTCAACTCCAAAACTAGTAAGTTTCCTCTTAGTGGCTTACCAAATTAAACATCATTACTTGCCAAATCGAGCATTGCAGCTTGCCAAATTGAGCATCACTTTTCTTTTGCATGGATGATACCGACTTTTCTTTCTGGATGTCGATATTCTGTTCTGGGCACCGACTTTCTTTCTTGAACATCGACTTTCCTTTCTTGAACATCGACTTTCCTTTTTTGGCGCCGACCTTCCTTTCTAGATGCCGACTTTCCTTCTTTAATGTCGACTTTCCTTTCTAATACCTGAAACTAAAAATGATAGGTTACCTTGAACAACAACACCGAAATTGGCTGGTACTCGATCGTTGCCTTTTTGGTTAATGCCATCTCCTCTTTGTAGGGAATTTGCCTCCTTCCAGTCCGAATTTTTTATATGGCAGGTATAATTTCAAATACTTTCTTTAAAATTATTTCTATATTTGAAAACATCAAGTTTAATGAAATCTTCAAATATTATTTTTAAAAAAACACTGGGTTTCATTCCCAATTTTTGTTTGCAAGAGTGAGCTACTTTTACTCCGTGGGTCACTCTATAACCACCTTGACCATTTAACTACTTTAAACAGGTATAGGGTATCGAACCAATTTAACCACTTCAATGGGTATAGGGTATCGAACCACTTTAACCCTGGGTATCAGGTCTCAAAATGAGACTACTCTCTACTAGTCAAATTTCTGAGGTCTGATTTGAATTTAATTTATTTTTGAATATTAGGGGTTTTGTAATTTTATAAATTTATAAATTTGCAAGCATTTTTGGGTTATATTCCCAGTGTTCTCTTTTTCATTTTTTTATATAAAAAGAATTGTTTGAAATCATCATTTCTTTAAAGGTAATCATTTAAAAAGACATAATCCTACCAATTTGGTCATGAGGGTAAAATAGTTATTTTTGCGCAATTGTGTCCAAATTTGATTTTTTAGAAAGGGATGCAATATATCATCATTTTGAGGTTGCTAGAAAATTTTGATGCCAAAATGAGTTCATTGGATGCATTTTTATTTGAAAACCCAAAGATGCCAAAAATAATTAAATTTCTAAAAGATGAAAATTTTTTATTTAAAAAAAAAGTTGGGTGCTTACAAAATGTAGAGGAGAAAATGATTCATTTGTTAATCAGTTGACTGATAATACATGTGATGACAAATTTATTAACAATATGAGTGATAGACTTAATTACTCACTTGTGTTTATCACCAACACTATATTTTGTAGTCAAGAGTGATTTGATAGAATGGGTAAGAGATGTTGGTTAGAAGCACAACACTATCATCATCATTTTATGTTCAAAAAGCAAGGTATAAGAAGCATGGTATGTCTTGGGGTGTAAAAGAAGTGGTGAATATAAAAGCAACAAAAAAGTTGATGTAAAAGTATGTAAACACCCAAAATTTCTTTCAAGAAAAATCTCCGTTTGGTTCATAAAACTGGTTTTGGATATTCATTTTTAAAGCACATAAAATGGTTCTAAAAATATTAAATGTTTGAGAAAAAGGGCAGCCATATGAGTGCTTTTGATTTAATTGAGGAGAACTCATAGCAACACATGAAGTCATCAACATGCCTGCCAGTTGAGCTTAGGATGGGTCATCCAAGGTGAAGTTTACCCTCTTTCTTGTACATTTATAGGTTTTAGACCTAAGCCGTACCATTTCATAAAACCAAGTTTGATTTGCTTAGCTCATCCATTGTTAAACATCATTAAGCCTTAATTGTGTCTATCCATTTGACCAAAATCTTTGTCTATCCCTATTGAATTAAACCTTAGAAGAACCTATTAAGCTATATAAGTATATATATATTCATATGTATTGATATCCCATATATACACACATATATGAAAATAAATATATACGTATATATACATACATATATATATATATATGTGTGTGTGTGTGTGTGTATACATCCTTGAGCTTGATGGGTTTGATGCATAAATTTGGTTAGAAATGTATTTTGAAAAAGGCCTCTTCCTATACATGCTAGGTTTTTAAAAAAGGAAAAATAAATCTTATTCAAAAAGTGTTCAAAATTTGAATCTTATCCAAAAGTTTTCAAAAATCTGGATCATATATCGATCGTTTCCAAAATTCAAAAATATAATTATATATTGATGATTTTCAAAATTTCAAAATCTGAACTTTATGTTTGTGGTTTTCAAATTTTAAAAACATGAATTATGTTCATGGATTGGGAAAGTTAAAAACTTGATTTTGGGGTTTGGAAAGTTAAAACCTAATTTTTGAATTTTGAAAGTTAAGTAAATCTGAATTATATATTTATGGCCTCGAATTTTCAAAAGTTTGAAATATGTTCATAGGTTTTAAAAGTTAAAAATCTAACCGAGGGATTTGAAAGTCAAAATCTAATTTAAAGATTTGAAAAGTTGAAAACCTAATTTTTAGATTTGAAGATTATAAAATCTGAATTATATGTTCATAAAATTTAGAAAATATATAAATCTGAATTATATGTTCATAGATTTGAAAAGTTATAAATTTGAATTGTATATTAATGAATTTAGAAGGTTATAAAAAAAGTTTTTGGAAAGCTGTGATATATTCATGAATTTGGAAATTATGAATTGGGAAGTTTTCTTATGAACATGAACTTTGAAAATTCGACTTGTATATTATAATGCATACATTTTACTTCATAAAACTGAGTTATGAGCATAGGTATGTGTTATATGGTTGGGTAAAAATTAATTAATTTTTAGAATGTCAAATAGGTTTCTCTAATTGTTTCACTTGACTATGGTTTCATCCCCTTATGACCTTGACCTTCTTGGTACTTGATTAACCTACATTAGTGTATCCTAACCCATCTATCACCCTATATGGCTTTACCCACATTTGATGCACATATCTATATGGCTTGACCCATGTTTGACTCACCTGTTTTGGATTACCCATGCTAAGGCAATATTATGATTGGACTAAGTAATTAACTGGTCAAGTTTCTTCTCAAGATAATGATAGATTGTGTATTGAATGGAAAATGAGGTATGTCAAGCTCATACTAAGGTGGAGGACGACCAGTTATGGCCCATATTAAGAAGGATTAACCAATTTATGTACAACTCAATCAATTTTCATAAAGGAAAGGGCCAATCATTGCTTTGAAACACTCACTATTTTCTTTGTAGGCTTTATTATTCATTGAAATTGAAAATAGAAAAGTATAGTGTAAACACCCTAAATAAAATTTTGAAAACAAGCCTACTCCCAGTTTTGAAAACCAGCTTGTTTTAAACCTCTTCTTTAAATTGAGAATTTTAAAATCTTTAAAATGAAGATTTCAATGTAAATGATGTTCAAATTAAAGCTAAAGGGATGAAGCCTAGAGGATAGAAACAAATCAAGATGGGAGCGAAGATCAAGGTGACGGTTGAGCAAAGCCCGCATCAAGCCAAGATCAAGCTCGTGTAGACCAAGCTACGGATCAAAGAAGTGGTTCAAATCAAGTGAAGACATGGCTCCATCAAAAACCAATCCAAGAGGGTAGCCTCACCAACCTAACCGAGTTGAATTTGATCAAAGTCTAGACTCAATTCACCTAGGCTAACCATGATTCGTGGTTTAGCTCTAACCAAGTGGCCTTAACTAGACTGAATTTGACTCACCTTAGCCATCTCCACCCTACACTCTTTGGCCAAACTACAATTAAAATCATCTTGCCTAGCCTTAGCCGAATTCATTTCAATTGACCCGTCTTTTCCATTGAGCACACCCATCCTAGCCTAGGCGATGGGATTAAGCACAAAGGTGGCTCGAGCCAAGACCCAACCAGCCCACTTGGAGCTACATTTGCTGGGTCATCTTGACCTAGTGGGACCGCATGAAGCCCCCTTGAAGAACACGTGAAACACCATGGATTTTGGGGCTGGGTTTTGGGCCAAGGAGCACCCGCCCCAAGGAATGATCTAGAGAAGGCTCCCCTTGGCCTATAAATAGAGGCCAAGGGGGACGATTTCTAGCATTGGTGATTGGTGAGCATATTGGCTAGAGCATTTTGTGAGGTTTAGCTAGGCTGAAGTGGAGAGAGAGAGAGGGAGTGTAGGAAAGGTAGGAAGTGCTGCAAATTAGAGAGTGAAAGAGATAAAAGAAAGAGGAGAGAAAAGTGAGGGTCATGTGCCTCATTGTAATCCATTCTTGGAGGTAATCAAGTAAGTGTTTCTCATCCCTTATTCCTCTCTATTCTCTTCTTAACATTCAATTCAAGAAAGGGGTTGTACTAATGGAGGTTTCCCCCATGATGTAATAAGAAGTAGTGTGCTGCAATTTTTGTTTCTTACTTACGCACTCTAAATGTTTGTTTTCTTGATTTTATCTCTCTATATGTTATAAAATCCTATAACTCCTCACCCTATCTATGATTAAGCTAATCTATATATTTACATTCATTTTCCTTCAGCAATTTACTTTGGGTTGTTGTGTTTGTGCAATTTAAATTCGGGTGAGTTTGCATCACGTATGTTCTAAAAACGAAACTCTGTTTTCCTACATCTGGCATACGTTCATTGCTGTAATTTTCATTTTTAGACCAATATTCTAAATACTCTAAAATTTTGTACCAAATCTACACACAAAACACATTAGAAATAAAATTCTAAAGAATTTTAGGGCCATGTATCTATGTGAAAAACACTGGAAAATATCGGGCGAATTCAGATTTAGTTTTTGCACTGTCTATTTTCCTGCAATAGGGGTTGAGTAAAAGTCCTATATCTCTGTCTATATTGACTCAAATTTTCTAAAACTAGTATCATCGGAAATCTGGCATCCATAGCTTTTTGGCAAGACTAAAATCATAGAATTTGGAGTTCTGTAAACTGAGATACAGAGGTTTCTTTGAGCCTGTGTCTCTGTAACAGAATATCCTTAAACTACTGAGTAGAGTTTGGTTCATGATTTAAGTCTGTAAATTCACAGTCTCAAAATTTGAAATAAAAATAGTCTTAGAATCTCCACATTCCAGGCTATGTTGTGTAAATGTTTAAGGAATTTTGGAGATCTCTAAGTCTCCAAAAAAATTTCAGAAACAAGTTTTGAAAACAGAACCAGTTTCTGTTTTTAAGAACTTACAGATTTTCAACTTTTGACCAAAGTGCACGAGTTTGCTTTTATCACAACCATATTTCAACGTGAATTTGGAAATTCACCTACATATATGAAATCCTCAAAGTTCTTAGGCTGACCCTTGAGCATCGGTTCAAGAAGGCCTAAAGCGAAAAGATCTCGCTTAGCCACAATCGCCCAAAGTCAGATTTTAAACTTTTGTTAGTTTTTGAAAACTAGTTGGCACGCTCGCACATAAGCAGAGTAGATTTGAGAAGTTTACTTTAAGTCTCTACATAGACTTGGAGTAAAATTTTCACATCTACATATAGTTGCTGGAATTTTATTGTAAAATCATTGTAAACCTTCTAATTTCATGTATCGCATCCCTCTCTTATAAAAAACATGTCTCTTCTCCCATTGTAAGCATCCAAAAAAATCTAAGAAAGATCAAGGAAGCATTCAAAATTCAAGAGTAACCCAGAAAATTTTAAGAGTTTCTCCATTCTTTTTTTCTCTTTTGTCTTCTTTGTTCAAGTGTGTTTGTGAGTGCTTTCAATCAAGAAGGGTGAACGGTACTTGATCCAAGTCTTCTTCAAGTAAAATATAGATTTTGATTTTTTTTCATTATTTTCATCATTCACATTAGTTGCTTTTCATATGTAGGTTGATCCCTTACATCTTTAGTATTGCATAAAAAAAGAAAAGTAGCATCATATTCCTTGTTCTAGTTTCATAGTAATTAGTTTCATTGCATCAACCATTGTATATAGGCTACAACATTAACATTCATCACCTTTAGATTTATATAGGTCCATTATATTCTAAAGCCCCATCAAATATTAAATTTGTATGTCTAATTGTGTCCTTGATCATTACATATAGTTAACATACATATTACATTGTAGTTATTATTCATCTTACATTAGCATCATATTATTTACATTATAGGCTCATCACTATGTAATATGTATGTTAACTAATATGCAATGATCAAGGACAAAATTAGACGTGTAAATTTAATATTTGATGGGGCTTTAGAATATAATGGACCTACATAAATCTAAAGGTGATGCATGTTAATGGTATAGCCTATATACAATGGTTGATGCAATGAAACTAATTACTTCACATATTCTAGGCTCTAAAATCCCATCTAGCATGCATCAAATTCTACACTTTATTATTGAAATTTCTTGATCAAGTGCACGGTATTCATATAAGTCTTCAAGGAATCAAATCATCCAAGGAATCATCTATACTTGCTGTCCCATAACCAAACCTTAGTCAAAAGTCTAACCCTATTACCCAAGTTATCCATACGCCTTATATAATTCATCCTCCATAATCCAACTTAGTTGAATTTCCTTTTATTCATAGTTATCCAATAAAAACCAGCCATAATGTCCCTAGGAACCTATCTAGATTTATCCAACACAAGAGTATATCTTTAAGTAACTCAAATTAGGAATCCAAGACATTTAACCGATTCATCCAGACCTATCTTGTTTAGGAACCCATGTTACCTCTTTAGAAAACCTAAATCAATCTTAGGATATCTTAGAGCAACCTACCTATAATTGGACATCAAGCAACCTCCTTTTGTTGTTCACCTTTTCTCAAGAGTGCAAGAATTTATTATTTGAATTAGGCAAATAAATTATTAGTGCAAAGGTTGGCCCTTATATGACAAGAAAAGAAGACTTTTGTGAAAAGAATCAACATGGACCCACATGCAATTCAAGCAATTGGAGATAAGTCCTAAAAACTCTACTTTTAACTTGTTCTTCTCTTTTAAGAAGGTTGTTGTGAATTAAGGTTTCATATAACTAAAATTTACATACAAAATCGTTGGGGAACAAATCGTTGGGGAAGGGGCATGAAAAAATGTGAAATGTCTATTTTTACTTATAAGAGAGAGGAGGTGATTTTATGGAGGTTGAATGTGATTAATGATACAAATAACTACCTTCTAGGTTTGTATTTGAAATGAAATATACTTGTACATAAATTAAGTGATGCTGAGTACATTATGACAAAAGAGATGAGTAAAGTCATTACAAGCTTAAGCATATTTTGTCACATTGAAGCATTTTGATGATCTAAATGTTAGCATGATAAGGCATATTTACAATACGATGATGAAAATTATGAAAGAAGAAATGGGTGGTTAAACTTTTCTATACCAGCTATTATATGAATTAGATAGTCATAAGTACCACACTTGACATAGAGGACACTAGATACAAATATTGTTAATAATATTGTGTTTCACATCCTTGGTCAGGTCAACTATGATGTACATTTTTAAAGGTATTCAAGTTTGATTGTAGATATAAGACAAATAGGTATAAGTTATTTTTGTTATATATTTTGATATTTACATTAACTAATAAGAAATTTCATTGTGACATTCACATGTATAAAAGATTGTGATAAAAGAAAATCATCCATCAAGCTCAACCAAATCCAATTGGGTTTGAATATATTTAATTGCACCATGAGCCTCAGTCGAAACCAACCAAATCCAAACTCCATGCATCTAGTTGAACCTAACCTAATCACAACTTGAACTAGGCTCACCCATTTTCTAATCCAAATCCAATTCATTTCACCTAGACTCAATCCTTTCGGCCTTACTGTAGATGTGAAAATTTCACTTCAAGCCTTTGTAGAGGCTTGAAATAAACTTCTCAACCTATTTCATTTATGCGCGAGCGTGCCAGTTAGTTTTCAAAACTAGCAAAGTTTGTAAATTTGACTTTGTGGGCGATTGTGGCTAAGCGAGATCTTGTCACCTTAGGCCTTCTTGAACCGATGCTCAAGGGTCAGCCTAGGCGCTTTGAGGACTCATTTGTATAGGTGTGATTCCAAATCCACTTTAAGTAAAAACTGAGAGACTTGATCAAATTCGTACACTAAGTGTTTGGAAAACCAATTTTGCCAAGTTCTAAAAAACATAAACTGGTTCTATTTTCAAACCTTGCTTTCCCATTTTCTTTCAGTGGCTTCCGAATCTCCAAAAATAAGGAAAAATTCACAATGAACAAGAACAAATGTAAAGATTCTGAAATATTTTTATTCTATTTTTGGGAGCTGTGATTATTGAAAATTAAATCAGGGAAGTGTCTCATTTCAGACACTCAGAACTATTTTGTCACAGAAACACAGAGACTCAAAGAAAGGTATGTATCTCGGTGCACAGAGCTCCGATTTTTATGCACTTGGTCTTGTTGGAAAGCTATGGATGTCAGTTTTCCAATGAACCAAGTTCACTGAAATTGGATGATTACAGATAGAGTTATAGGATGATTATCCAAGCTTTATTACAGGAAATACAGTTTTGACAGAGTTGATTTACGATTTTTTCGTTCTTACATACTTTCAATTATGGGGTTGCACGACCCTAAAATTCTTGAAAATTTTATCCTATGTGGGTTTGTGTGTGTAGATGAAGTGTTCCAAATTTTAGTCAATCGGACAAGAAATGAGGAAATGAAAATTAAAACATCAGATGTATGCAGAGATGCTAAAAACAGTTTTTTTGTGTTTACAACATACGTGATGCAATTCATTTGAAATTAAATGACATAATCACAACAAACTTAAAGTAAATTGCTGAAGGGAAATGAATGTAAATGTATGTATTAGATTAAGCATAGAGGGGTTAGGAGTTATAAGTAGAGTGCATAAGTAGGAAACGAAATTATCTACTTGCTGTTACAACATGGGGGGAGACGAAGCTCCATTATTATAACCTATTTCTTGAATTCAATATTGAGAGGAGAATCAAGATTAACAAAGGAAGAGAAATACTTACTTAACAGCCTCCAAGAACAAGCGGATACAAGGAGGATCGTCTCCTTCCTCTCCTTTCTCTTCTTCCTCTCTTTTCTCTCTTCTCTCTTTTTCTCTCTCTCTCTAATTTGCAACATCTCCTACTTATCCTAGACTCCCTCTCTCTCTTCACTCTAGCCTTAGGAAGCCTCTCTAAATGCTCAAGAATACTAGAAATGTCCCCCCTTGGCCTCTATTTATAGGCCAAGGGGGGGTTTTGCTAGACCCTTCCATGGGACGGGTTGGACATGGGTCTCTTGGCCCATGTCTTGCTCCATCTTTTGGATGGACCAAGACCACCTTCACGTGGGCATATCTTGTGGTCCCATCATAGCATGGACTAGCTCCATGTAGCCCTTGAAGTGGGCTGATCCTTGGTTCGAGCCAGGCATATCTGAACATGGCCGATTGGACCTAGGTGCCTCCCCTTGTAATCGGCTAGACTTGATTTCAACATTGGGTTACCTTGGTTGATGCAATTTCCGTTATGGCTTGCCTTCTCCTCTCTTGGAGCAGTCTTTCATGGACTTGGCTTGGCTTCTAGGGCGCGATTCTTGTTTTCATTTGGTACAGCCGAGTCATGGCAAGGTGTGGCCCCAAGATAGGCTAGGTTGGTGTGGGCAAAGATGGGTCTAATCGGCCAAGGTGGACTATGATTCAAGGCAATCTGGTCTAACCAATGTAGTTGGATCAAAGCTTGCATACTCGAGCCATGTCATCATGAAACTTTGCCTTGATGAGTCCCCTTGGTGAGCTTGGCCATGGCTAATTGTGTGCCTTGGGTCTTCGAGTCTTGCTTTGTCTAGGTCCACTTGAACTCGTTCCCTGCCTGAGCATGCTTTAACTGTAACCTTGATCCTCATTGATTCTTCGGAGGGGAGGATTTGGTTTTATCCCAGTTTGACTTGGTTTTCATTCAATTCCTTAACTTTGATTTGAAATCATTTAATTTAGAAATTTCCATTTTAAGGATTTTGTGAAATTCACGATTTTCCTTTAAATCAGGGATTAAAAAGAAGCTGATTTTCGAAATTGAGAGAGTGCTTTTACAAAATTTATTTAGGGTGTTTACACTTACCCAAACCTAGGAACCTAAGAGGACTTATGCTTTCCAAGGCTCACTAGGTATGCAACTTGAGATCTCATCAAAAGCAAGCAATTTAATAGCATGAGAGATTGACCCTTGCTTGACAGAGCAAAAACTTTGGAGAAAAGAACCTATACAAGCCCACATCACATAAGAAGAGTCAAGATGTATTCTTTATTTGAGTTTTATTTCCCAATTCTCTCATTTTTTAAGATTGTGATGATCACAATCTGGCACTTCTAAGTGCAGTTGGTATCATATTCCTAAAGACAACATATTTGTTATGCAGAAACCATATTGCCAAGAATATTGAGGGCTTTATTATTTAGTTGACAAGGATTAATGACCTGACTACCACATTTGGTGGGAGTTGGTGGAAGGTTGTTGAGTCAATATATGAGAGCATGTATATTGAGAAATTAACTATGATAGAGGGGAATGAAAGAATTTTTTTATCATGCTTTCTTATGTTAAAGAATAATAGTTAGGCCTATATAAAGATAGGATAGTCTCAGCATGAAAAGACAAGGTGATGCATTATTATGCTCATACAAGTAATAGGTATTTGACTTCGTTGGTTTGTGCATATGCATATCATTAATGTATTTTGAATCCTTTGATGCTCATAATATGTTGGTTGACAGAATTGAGAGTTCATATATAAAGTTAGAGGGGTTTCTCGATAACTCTATTTGGTGGTTCAATACAATAATGGACCCAACTCTATTTGTTAATTGAGTTATAAATTATAGAACTTAAGAAATCATTTGAGAAATCTCAAACTATTAGTATGCATTGCCTTGATTGTACATTCTTATGATAAAAAATCTAGAGAGAAGAATCTTATGGTATGCACTTGATTCAATTGTCAGAAAGATGAATCATGTTGAAATGGTAAGTATTTATCTAATGTAGGTGTATATCAGAACTTAGTCACATGAGTTGTCGTGTGCACACAAAATTAATGTTTTTTTGAAAATTGTTGAATCATTACAACTTTAAAAAATTGATACCTTTTAGAAGTAGTTGGACATGGAGGTGGAATGGCTCTAGACATCTAACTTCGAACATCATGACCAAGAAGGTAGTTAAAATATATGTAGTTGTTCTATAGTTAGTGACTCATCCTAATAGGAAAAAACACATCCAATTGCTTAACTTATTGCATGAGCATTTGAATCCTAAAGCATACTACCTTGAAAGATTCACCCCTTTACTATCATAAAGGTAGACCATCTAAAGATCTAGTAAGAAAAAGTTATCTTCATAGAGCATGCAAAGAGGAGTGATGCTCGAGAAAAGTCAATGAGAAGCTAAAGACATGATTGTGGCTGAGGATGTGGTGTCTCCAATCTTTCCTCTTCAAGTGGTTTTCACCCTCTATCCGATGTTGCTCATGATTCTATTGCTTCATGTATTGAGACTCCTCGTGGCAGATATACTATGAGAAAACTGCATTTTGTTCATGTCAACAAGACACATATACCTTAGTTTATGATCTCTGTAGATATGGAAATTTACTCAAAAGCCTATGTAGAGACTTGAAATAAGCTTTCGCACACTACGTTGTGCGCGAGCTTGCCAGCTAGTTTACTCAAACTAGCAAAGTTATATTTTCTAACTTTAATGGCAATTGTAGGGAAGTGAGATATTTTCAACTTAGGCCTTCTTGAGCCTAGACACTTTTAGGATTGATCTTCATCAGGTGTGCTTTTGAAATTTACTTTTCGAATCAACTTGACTCAAACAAAAACATGCACTTGACCTATGAAAGAAAATTTTCTCTAAGTTCTGAAAAACAGAAATTAGTTTTGTTTTTAGAACTTGCTTTTAGATTTTATTTTAATAGCTTCTGAATCTCCAAAAATCATGACAATTTTAGTTTGAAAAGAGGATATGCAGGTTTAGAAACTATTTTTTATTCTATTTTTGGTATTGTAACAGTCTGCAATTAAATCAGGGAATTACCCTTGGATAGACGTCTAAAACAGTTATATGACAGAAATATAGAGGTTTCAAGAAATACTTGTATCTCGGTGCACAGAGCTCCGATCTTTATAAATTTAGTCTTGCTGGAAAGCTATAGATATCAGATTTCTAATGAGATAAGTTTCAATGAAATTGGTGCATTACAGACAAAGTTATGAGATGACAACCTAAGCTTTGTTGCAATGAACATAGGTTTTACATACTCAACTATATATTTATCTGATTTTTCCCAATTTTAGTTATGTATCTACACGGTCTTAAAATTCTTGAAACTTTTATAAAGTATGGGCTGATGTATGAGGATTCAATTTTTAAAATTTTAGATCATTCAGAGTAGAGGATAAGGAATTAAAAATAAATAATCAGACAGATATAGGATATTCAAAACAGATTTTTATGTTTAGAAAATACGTGAATGCATCACACCCGAAATTTAAAGACAAATCACAACCATTTGAATGTAAATGACTGAAAGAAATAAATTAAAATAATCTATAGTTTAAGTATAGAGGGAATTAGGAGATATAATGGAGTATAATGTATAGAGAAGTAGAAGAAACTTGAAATCAAGCAAGTAATGAGTGTAAATGTAACGAAATGAAATGGGCAACATATCTATTTTATTACAGCATGGGGAGAGATAATTGCTCCATTAATATAACCCCTTTTGAATTGAATAAGAGTAAGAAAGAAAAGATTAAAGAAGGGAGAAGGAGATAGACCTTGAAATAGAGCCTTCCTTGGCACCAACTTCTCTTTCTTCCTCTCTTCTCTCTCTTTTCCTCAACCTCTCTCTCTCTTTCTCTCCCTCTCTTTCTTTCCCTCTTGCTGCAACTCTCCCTCTCTCTTAGGCTCTTTCCCCTCTTTCTTAAATGTTAGAAAACAACCCCAATGTACCTATTTATAGGCTTTTAAATGGATCTTGAATTGTGCTTGAATGGGTCTTTTGGAGCCCAAGTCTTGATCCAACTCTTGGCTGGACAAAAAATTCTTCACGTGGGCTTATGGTGGTCCCCTTTGGTCAAGGCAAACCCAACCCCATGTAGCTAGGTCATCCAAGTGGCTCCGACTAGCATGAGGTGGTCAAGTGGCTTGGTCTAGCATGATACGGTCAAGTGCCTCGGTCTAGCCTTGGTGTAGCCGGTTAAGTTCAATTTGGGGCAGTCTTTGGTGTCATATTTAATGGAGTCGTGGCTTGGCTTGATCCATGTCTTTGATCCTCCTTTAGTCTATGGCTTGGTTTAAATCAACTTGTTCGTCATTGCATGTAAATCAAATCTTTGCCCTTGGTTTTAGGCTCCTGATTTGGCCTTGCCCATCTCGATTTCAACTTTCTTAGCCCGTTCGAGCCTTGAGTCCTTCATCTTGTCCACATTTCGTGAATGAGCTCGGTCCTTGCTTTCAAAAGAATGAAGTCAAAGAAGCTCTTAAACATATGAAGGGTAGTAAATCGGTAGGACCAGATAGTATTCCTATAGAAGTTTGGAAAATACTAGGAGAAATAGGAATCACTTGGCTCACAAGACTATTTAATGAAATATGGAAAAACCAAAAGATGCCCGAGGAATGGAGAGCAAGTACACTTATACACATATATAAGAGCAAGGAAGACATTCAAAATTATGCGAATTATCGAGGTATCAAGTTAATGAGTCATACTATGAAATTATGAGAAAGAATTATCGAACATAGGTTAAGACAAGTATAAGTACAACAGAGAACCAATTTGGATTCATGCCAGGCAGATCTACTATTGAAATGATTCACCTTTTGAGATGTCTTATGGAACATTTTAGAGAAAAAAAGAAACACCTTCACATGATATTTATTGATCTAGAAAAAGCTTATGATAGGGTATCAAGGGAGGTTCTTTGGAGAACTTTGGAAAAAAGAGGTATCCCATTGACATATTAACCTTATAAGAGACATGTATGGTGGTGCAAAAACATGTGTGAAGACTCATGAAGGAACAACAGACTTCTTTGAAGTTAATATTGGGTTACATCAAGGATCAACTTTAAGTCCATACTTATTTATGATGGTGATGGATGAGTTAACAAAACATATTCAAGATGAAGTACCTTGGTGTATGTTATTTGCAGATGACATTGTATTAGTGGAGGAGTCTAAGGAAAAAGTTAATAGAAAATTGGAACTATAGAGAGAAACATTAGAAAGCAAAGGCCTCTGAATTAGTAGAACAAAGACAGAATATATGGAATGTAAGTTTGATCATTTGGTTACTTCAGAGGACATAGAAATTAAAATTGGCACACATTGCATTGCCCAAAAGGAAAGTTTTAAATACCTAGGGTCAATTTTTCAGAGGGATGGAAGAATTGATGGAGATGTTACACATAGAATTAATGCGGGTTGGTTAAAATGAAGAGGAGCATAAGGTATTCTTTGTGATAAGAAGATACCATTAAAGTTAAAGTTTTATGTTCTAAGTGTCGGGCAGTTAATCATCAACATGTACAAAAGATGTATGTGACAGAAATGAAGATGTTGAGATGGATGAGTGGTCATACAAGAAAAGACCATATACATAATGAGGTTATTAGAAACAAATTAGGAGTGGCACCAATAGAGGATAAAATGAGAGAACATCGTTTAAGATGGTTTGGACATATAGAAAGAAGATCAAAAGAAGAACCTGTAAGAAGGTTAGAAAAACTAAATTTGGAAAGTATTAAAAGAGGTAGAGGATGACCACAAAAGTATTGGAAAGAAACAATAAAGAATGATCTAGCTTATTGGGAGTTAACTGCTAACATGGCACACGATAGGGATCTGAGGAAACAAAGAATCCATGTAGCTGACCCCGTCTAGTATGGGAAAAGGCTTAGTTGTTGTTTGTTTGTTCTATATTAGAGATTTTTGTTTTCTTCCTTTTTCTTTTGATTTTACAAATTTTCCCTTTTGAAGAGAAATGAAGTGGGGAAAACTCATCCCTTTGGATACTCGATTCAGCCAAGTATATACCATTTCCTAATAATACCTATAATTTAAAAATATTTTGCTATTTTGAACTAGGCCTCATTTTGTAAGCTAAAGATTTTTGAAATGTTACCAAATGATTTTGAAAACTTCACTTTTCATAAAGTATCAATTCCCTCATTTAGGGTTATATAATCCATTTTGATCCTTCTTCCAAGAAGTTCAAAGAAGACTCATTTTAAAATCTTTTTAAAAGAATTTAAAGAAGACCCTATACATAATATTTTTTCAAGTATTGGGCATTTACGGGGTCTGCTAAATTTCTTCCCTCAACATCAATCAACCAATATGCATTATTTGTGATTGTTCCTCTCACAACATAGAGACCATCCCACTTGGGCTACTACTTACCAAGTAGATGTGGGCTACGATGGTAGATGATTTTCAAGACAAGGTCTCCCACTATGAAGTAGCGACCCTTCATATGCTTTTCATAATGTCGGGCTATCCTTTGTCGGTATGTATGTGCATGATATATGGCAAGGAGCCTCTTCTCATCAAGTAAATCAAGATCAGCCATCCTAGCTTGTTGTAGGGTCCCTATGGGCAAATCAAGTGCAAGAGATGTATGGAATAAATGCAATTTGGTATGAATGGGAAGTATAGCATTTGTACCATAGACCAACTCAAATGGTGTGGCATTTGTGGGTTTATGGATAGAAGTCTTGTAAGCCCATAAGGCTTCATTTAGCTTCTCACGCCATGTCCTATCATTTTCTAAAGTTTTCTCAATGATGCTTATGAGAGTTTTGTTTATGGCTTCAGCTTGGCCATTGCCTTGAGGGTAGTAGAGTGATGAGAAGTGTTGAGTAATGCCACATGTATTATATAACTTTTCCACCTTCTCGTTTTTTAATGGGTGCCATTATCTGACACTATGTCTCTTAGAACTCCAAATCGAGCCATGATATTTTTCTTAATGAATGTCACTACATGTTGTCCTTGGACATTAGCCAAGGAGGTAGTTTCAATCCATTTAGAAAAATATTCGGTAGCTCCTAAGATAAACCTATGTCCCTTGGATGCAGTAGGTGAGATTGGTCCTATGATGTCAAATGCCCACATAGTGAAGGGCCATGGACTCACGATGGAATGCAATGTGGACGATGAAATATGAATGGCATTTCCATGCACTTGACATTGATGACACTTCCTAACATGATCATGACAATTTTGCTTCAAAGTGGACCAAAAATAACCCGCTCTAAGTATTTTCAAGGTTATCATATTTGCATTGACATGACCCCCACATTCCCCATCGTGGAACTCATGCATAATGGTCCTAGCCTCATCAAGATTGACACATCTCAACAAGATGCCGGTGAAGCTCTTTTTATAAAGCACCCCTCCCAAAATCACATATCGAGTTGACATTTTTCAAATAAAAGCCTTACCTTTAAAGGAAGCAAATTCAGAAAATCCTCTATTTTCTAAAAAGGTTTTAATGTCTTGAAACCAAGGTCTTTCAATTGAATTTTGATCATTTTGACAAATTTCTAAATCATGAGTGGATAGAGTGGGTAAATGTAGGATCTCTAAGAATCGAGTTCCCATAGTCGGGTCGATTCTAAGAGATGACCCTTGATATGAGAGGGCATCGGCTGTGGTGTTGTCCTCTCTACCAATATGAGTGAGTGTGCATGATTTGAAAGAATCAACCAATTAGGTGGCCAATTCGTGGTATGGAATGAGTTTTTCATTTTTTACTTGCCAAATTTTCGAAACTTTGTTTATAACCAGCATAGAATCTCTAAAGACTTCAATACATGATGCCCCTAGATTTTTCAAAACTTTTAGGCCTTGTATGAGTGCCTCATATTCAGCCACATTATTTGAACATGATAAATCTAGTCGAAATACCATCAGGATTTCTCCTTTCTCAAGGGATATGAGGATGATTCCTATGCCTGCCCCTTGTTGATTCTTTGCCCCATCAAAGTACGTTTTCCATACTTCATCTTCATCACAACAATTCGGTAAAACATGGTTTTGAAATTCGTTTGCAAAGATGCCTTCATCGAGCATTTCATCAAGTATGGGATAAGTATCTTCAAGGGGTAGTTCAGCCACATGATCAGCTAGGACTTGTCCCTTAATAGAGCTTTGGTGATCAGATCATACTCCATTAAGAGGATCTGCCGTTTACCTAGCCTATTCATTAGGATAGGTTTTTCAAAGAGCTGTTTGATAGGGTCAAGTTTAGACACTATCCAAATTTCATGATCTAGGAAGTAATATCTAAACTTTTGGCAAACCCATACCAAGGCCAAGCACATTTTCTCTATGGTTTGATAATTTCTTCATATGCCAATAGAGTTTTCGAAATATAGTAAATAGCATACTCTTTTAAACTATCATCCTCATATTTAGCAAGTAAAGCACCCAATGCATTCCCATGAATGGAAATGTAAAGCAATAAAGGTTTCCCTTGCTTTGATTGTTTTAAAATTGGAGGATTAATCAAATAAGTTTTCAATCTTTCAAAAGCTTTTTGGCAATCGGAATCCCACTCAAATTTAATCCCTTTTCTCAAAAGCCTATTGAAAGGTTCAGATCTTGTTGCTAAGTTGGAGATGAATCTCCTAATTGCTTGGAGTCGACCTTGGAGGCTTCGGATTTGGGTCAAGTTGGAGGGTGGAGGCATATCTATGATGGCTCGACACTTAGAGGGGTCAACCTCTATGCCCCTTTAGCTAACCATAAACCCTGTTTTCCCGATTCTACTGAACAACACATTTTTGAGGGTTTAATTTCATCTTATAAAGTTTTAAGTCTTTTGAAAACCTTTTGCAAAGATTCTATGTGTGTGCATTGGGTTTTTTATTTTATCAAAAGATCATCCACATATACTTCCAAGAGCTAATGGATTTGATCATGGAAAATAGTAGTCATGGCTCTTTGGTATGTGGCACTGGCATTTTTCAAACCAAAAGGCATAACCATGTAGCCGTAATCTTTTGGCGCTAGTTTGATTTGGTTATAACCCGAGTAACCATCCATGAAAGAAATCATTTCATGATTTGCAGTGCTATTCACTATCAAATCAATGTTTGGAAGTGGAAAATTATCTTTGGGAGTAGCTTTGTTCAAATTTCTAAAATAGATGCAAATATGAAATTTCCCATTGGATTTTCGAACTACAACAATATTTGAAAGCCATTAAGAATAAGCAATGGGTTTTATAAATCTGACTTTTAAAAGATCTTCTAAACCTCAGATGCTTGATCTTTATAAGCAAGGACTCCATGAAATTCGGGAACCTCAGATGCTTGATCTTTATCATGAATGAGGGGATCTTCTTCCCTATTTTGATCACTCTCAAGTGCTTTGATTTATAGGGAAGTATCATGCAGGAGAGAGGGGTCATGCACAATAGAATTTTTCACAATAGCATGGGACGATTTTGGTTTAAGAATGTATACAGGCTTTGTAAAAACCGAATTTGGGGTTTGTACATAGTTTTGAAAACTAAGATTTTTGGAGTTTTCACATTTTTCAATTTTTTTACCTTTTTCTAAACACAAGCTAGAAGGATGAACATAAAAGACCTTCTTTTTTGGAATTTTCAAATTTTTTAATTTTTTTTGGCTTTTTCCAAACAAATGCTAGAAGGATGAACATGAAAGGCTTTCTTTTTAGATTATCCAAATGTTTTTGGGCTTTGAAAGTTTTCTAATTTTTTTTTGTTTTTCCAAATATATATATTTTTAGATTTTTTTAAAAAAGGGATCTTCCATCAAACCTATAAAGAAAACACCATGAATTAGTCTCCAAATAAGAGGTCTAAGCCATAGGTTTCAGTTTTAGTGGGTTCTCGGGCACCCTTGACCCAATTGGTCTTAGGTGGTGGCTCAAAGGGTATGGATGGGGTGTATCCCAATCTATGTCGACCTTGGTTGGGTAGAGGTAGGATGGACTTTAGCCTACCTTGGGTTTTGGCTACTAGACCCTTGTACAATGCATATCCCATGTTCAATATCATATTCCAAGGCTTTTTGAGTTTCAAAAAGTTTTTATAAAGAGGATGACCTTGGAATAATGTATCATCACAACATGGTTATGTACACGAGTTGGCTTGGGTTTGCCTAAGAATTGGAAGGTTTGGGTGAGGGGAAGGCTTTGGTTTCCCTAGGATACATATGATCCTAGGAATGGGTGGCTTTGGATGCTTGAGAGTTCATAGGAGATGGACGACTTTATTAGATTTGGGCTCTCCTTGGGTGTATACGGTTTTAGGTGAGTTGGGCATCTCCATGGCTCTCTTACTTGATGGGTCACTTGATATGCAAGGGAAGGTTTGTACTCCCTTGAGGTTTGGGTTATCTTTTCCAAGGATCACCACTACTTGGTTATCCCATGAAAACTTGAGGCACTTATGAAAGGTTGAAGGGACGGCTCAGAAGGAATGTATCCAAGGCCCCCCTAACAACAAGTTGTAATGGGAGTTTATATCTAAGACATTAAACAACCCCGTATGTGGGATATTTCCTACCTCCATGAGTAACTCGATAGATCCTAAAGGGTGGGTTGAGTTGCCATCATATCTTGTGATAACAATGGGACTTGGTTAAGACATGGGTACTCTTATTTGCAAGGCCACATGAAGAGGAAGAATATTTAGACCTCTTCTCCCATCAACCAAATATTTTTTTAGAGTGTGGTGATTCAATACCACCCCTATATGCAAAGCTTGGTTGTGGGTTGTATTTTGTCTCTCTAATTTATCCTCGGTAAACATGATTGGAGCCTTGGCAAATATGGGGGAGACCAAGAATGATAGGGACTCGAGAGTTATGGTAGTGTTAACCTTAGTTTTCTCTAGGATTCCCTCTAAGACTTGTTTATGTTTATGTAAGGTTTGTATCAACTCTAAAATAGACATGTTTATGAAAAGTTTTGAAAGATGAAGTTCAAAATCATATGGGGTTAACTCCACACTTTTACCCTTATCCATGCCATGAAATGCATTAGGGATGCATGCTTTGGAAGGATTGGGCAAAATAACCACTCTCTTGCTAGCTTATTTAGGTAAGTGTGGGGGTTGATAAATCCTTCTAGACCTAGTAACCCCCTTTACACTCTCATTAGGACTCAACCCTAACTTGGCTCTATTTTGATGCTTTGTAGCACCTCAAATTTCTATAAAGGATATAACCGGGGGCGAGACTCTAGGCACTCCTTAGATCACTACTTGCTTATCTTTTTTTATTACAAGGGAGAGTAGTGTGAACCGTATGCAATGCATGCTCAATCCCATGAGTTTGAAGTGGAAGAAGAATACCTATTTTCCCTTCCCGCTGGTGCTTGCATAATTTGGAAAGAGTTGTTTGAGTATGGCTTGATAAGGCTATAATTCTTCCGATACGTGGATCCTACCTTACTCTATCAAGTTTTTTATTTTGTTTTGGAGATAAAAATATTTATTTGTATCATGGCCTTTGAGTTTATGATACTTGCAAAAGTCATTGAGAAATTTTCTCTTAGGGGGTGCCCCTTCGGGAATGGCCTAGAGACTTATAAAACCTTGGGTTAACAAGATGTCTAGGACTTTCGTGAGTGGTTGTCGAGTATACCCATTTTGAAGAGTCATTTTTCTTTTTATAGGCTCTTCGAGAAAATAGTTGGAGATGGGATCTAGGATTTCTATTTTCATCGTACCAATGAAATTTTGATATCTCATCATCACTATCTGTTTGATAATCGAAAGGTAGAAAATCTGATAGTGAGTATGCCATTTTCTTCTTAGCTTGGCCCTTTAATAACTGTTGCAGGGTCTTTCTATCTTTAATAGTAAATGATTATGACTTTGGTTCCTCTTCAAACCTAGAGTTCACTTTGGTTTTTCTTACATGAGGGGGTCTTCTATGAGCCCTCACTTGCTTTCCATGTGAGGAACAAGATTTGACTGCATTGGCCTCTTGGCTCAATGCGGCGATTCTTTCCTCTATGCCTTTGAGTTCCCTTTTCAGTGAAACAAGCGAATCATCCCAATTTATGAAATATCCTTTTGAAATCCTTTTTGAAAGCCGACTTGTAAAGCACGAGGCTTGACTTAAAACCTCACATGATCCTTCCAAACTTGACATTATTTTGAAGAAAAGTAGACTTGTGCAAAAGAAATGGATTAAGCACCAAAGTTTTTGAGAAAGTGAATTTGAAAACTATCACCAAATCGATCAATCCTTGAAGATCCAACTCCCACCAAGCATGCTAATTCTATAGATGTAAAAATTTACTCGAAAGTCTATGTAGAGACTTAAAATAAGCTTTCGTACACTACGTCATGCATGAGCGTGCCGGCTAGTTTACTCAAACTAGCTAAGTTGTATTTTCTTACTTTAATGACGATTGTGGGGAAGTGGGATCTATTCGACTTAGGCCTTCTTGAATTGCTATTCAAGGGTCAGCCTAGACGCTTTTAGGATTGATCTTGATCAGGTGTGTTTTTGAAATTCACTTTTCGAATCAACTTGACTCAACCAAAAACGTGCACTTGGCCTATGAAAGAAAATTTTCTCTAAGTTTTGAAAAACATAAACTGGTTATGTTTTCATAACTTGTTTTTGGATTTTTTTTAATAGCTTCTTATTCTCTAAAAATCAAGACAATTTGACTTTGAAAAGAGGAACATATAGAGGTTCAAAAACTATGTTTTTATTCTATTTTTGGTATTGTGACAGTCTGCAATTAAATCAGAAAATTACCATTGGTCAGACGTCCAAAACAATTATATGACAAAATATAGAGGTTTAAAGAAATGGTTTTATCTCGGTGCACAGAGCTTCGATTTTTATAAACTTAGTCTTGTTGGAAAGCTATATAGATGTCAAATTTCTAATGATATAAGTTTCAATGAAATTGGTGTACTACAGACAAAGTTATGAGATGACAACCTAAGCTCTGTTGTAGTGAACATAGGTTTTACATACTTAACTATAGATTTGTTCGATTTTTCTCAATTTTAATTACATATCTACACGGCTCTAAAATTTTTAAAACTAGTGTGGGCTGATGTACGAGGATTCGTTATTTAAAATTTCAGATCATTCAAAGTAGAGGATAGAGAATTAAAAATAAATCATCAGACAGATGCAGGATGTTCAAAACAAATTTTCATGTTTCGAAAATACGTGAATGCATCACACCCAAAATTTAAAGACAAATCACAATCATTTGAATATAAATGACTCAAAGAAATGAATTAAAATATATCTATAGTTTAAGCATAGAGGAGATTAGGAGATATAAGGGAGTATAATGTATAGAGAGGTAGAAGAAATTGGAAATCAAACAAGTAATGAGCGTAAATGTAACAAAATAAAATGGGCAACATATTTATTCTATTATATCATGGGGAGACAATTACTCCATTAATACAACCCCTTTTGAATTAAGTAAGAGTAATAAAAAAAAGATTAAAGAAGGGAGAAGGAGATAGACCTTGAAATAGAGCCTTCCTTGGCACCGACTTCTCTTTCTTCCTCTCTTCTCTCTCTCTTTCTTTCCCTCTTGCTGCAGCTCTCCCTCTCTCTCTTCGGCTCTTTCCCCTCTTCCTGAAATTGAAATGGTCCCAATTTATAATATAGCTTATAAATTTTTATAAAATCAAAAAGGGATTTTAGATGCTTGGAAATTCAAAGGATTTTAAAGTTTTAAATTAGGATTTGGAAAGGATAAGGTTGAGGAAATGCAACACGGAGTAAGAACCAGGGAGCGAAAGCAAGCATCCGTCTAGCCCAAGTTGGCTAAGCCAAGCGATGCCCAAGATCGAGCACAACCAGCAAGGTCTCTTGCATCAAAGGTCACATCAAGGCTAGAGACTACACCTTGGCCATTTGGACTCACTTGCCTCAACAAATCCAACCGACCTCTTGATCAAACCCACCCTAACGTGCTTGACCACATTACCTTAGCTTGAGTTGGACCAAATCACCTTGACCAAACCATGACCAAGAGCTCCTTTAGCAACATTGAAACATCATGGTTTGCTTGACCAAACCTTGACCGAGCTCCAACCCTTTCGGCTAAAGCACGACCCATTGACAAAGGTAGACCTAACCTACCTTGGCCGAACCACACTAACTAAGGCTAACCCAACCAACTAGACCTAGCCTACCTTGGGTGGACCAAAACAAGAGGCCATGACCCAACCACCTAGCCGATTGGACTCGCACCCGCCTAGCCGATTGGACTCAAATCATGTTAGCTCGAGCCAAGGACCGCACCCACTCGAGTCAAGGGCTGCATGTGTTGGACTTTTCTTGACCTAGGGGACTATAAGATCACTTGAGGCCATGTGCAGCCATGCCTCTTTGGATTGGAGCCAAGATGGAGCCGAGAAGAGACCCATTGATCCACATCAAAGAAGGGTCTAGCAGCCCCCTCACTTGGCCTATAAATAGAGGCCAAGGGGGGATGATTCCAGCATTGGAAGGATTTGCAAAAGCCTTGAGAGAAGTATAGGAAGGGGTCCAAGAGAGAGAGGAGGTGCTGCAACAAGAGAGAGATAGAGAGAGAAGAGAGAAAAGAGAGAGTGAGAGAAGAAGCTATAGAAGGAAACGTCCCCTCTTTGGAGCCGTATGCCATTGGAGGACGTGTGAGTAAGTTTCCTTTCTCTTTTGCTGGTCTTAATCCTCTTTTTCTCATATTTGTAAACACCCTAAATAAATTTTGCAAAAGCATGACTAAGCACACTGTCAATTTTGAAAACTACCTTATTTTAAATCCCTGATTTAAAGAAAAATCGTGAATTTCACAAAATTCTTAAAACGAAGATTTCGAAATAAAATATTTTCAAATCGAAGTTAAGAAATTAAATGAAAACCAAGTCAAATAGGAATAAAACCAAATCCTCCCTAACGAAGAATCAGCAAGGATCAAGGTTACAGTTAAAGCAAGCTCAAGCAAGGAATGAGCTCAGGTGGACCCATACAAAGTAGGACTTGAAGACCCAAGGCACACAATTAGCCATGGTCAAACCCACATCATCGGACCAATGGGGCTCATCAAGACATGGCTCGAGCATGCAAGCATACCTTAGCCGAATTTCCCAAAGAAGCATCACCCTAGCCAATCAAAACCAAACCCACCTAACTAGGGGCTAGACCTTGGCCGAGCTTCACTCAATTGATTCAAAGAACACAAAACACAAGACCGCACCTTGCTGAGTCGGTCTTGAAGATCATGGGCTGCATTGGGACTTAAATAGGCTCATTCAGCTACACCAAAGGAAGACAAGGGTCAATCTGAGGACACCCCAACTCATGAGCCAAATCAAGTTTATATCAAACAAAGTAAGAGGCTGCTCCAAGATGGGATGAGCCACAAATGCATTCAGCCAAGACTAAAGCTACACCACGATTGAAGCCATGCCCACGAACTCACCTAGCCGGTTGCATCCGAACCGTGCATAGGTGCACCTAGCTCGAGCCAAGGACCAACCCACATGGGGCTGGTTCAGCACATGATCAAGAGGGACCACAAAGGTCCATGTGATGGTTTTGGAGTGAGGCAAGACATGGGCCAAGAGACCCATGTCCAACCCGCCCCATGGAAGGGTCTAGCAAGACCCCCCCTTGGCCTATAAATAGAGGCCAGGGGGGACGTGTCCAGTATCTTGCACATTTGGATAAGCTTTCCAAGGCTGGAGTGAAGGGAGAGGGAGAGTCTAGGATAGGTAGGAGTTGCTGCAATTAGAGAATAAAAGAGAGAAGAGAGAAAAGATAGGAAGAAGAGAGTGAAAGTAGAAGTGGAAGGGGACGATCCCTCTTGTGTCCAATTTTTCCTGGAGGGCTAGTAAGTAAGCTCTTCTCTTCCATTATTAGTCTTGATTCTCCTCTTGATATTCAATTTAAGAAAGGGGTTGTAATAATGAAGCTTCGTCTCCCCCGATGTTGTGATAGCAAGTAGATATGCTCCCAATTTTGTTTCATACTTATGCACTCTACTTGTTTGCTTTTTTTATTCTCTATCTCTCTATATTCTATAAACTCCTATAACTCCTAACCGCCTCTATGTTTAAGCTAATATATACATTTACATTCATTTCTCTTTAGCAATTTACTTTAAGTTTACTGTGATTATGTCATTTAATCTCGGATGAATGTATCGCATACATTGTAAACACAAAAAAACTATTTTTAGCATTTCTGCATACTTTGATGTTTAAATTTTCATTTCCACATTTCGGCTCTGATTGATCTGAAACCTAGAACACCTCATCTACATACACAAGCCCACATGGGATAAAATTTTCAATCATTTTAGGGCCGTGCAACCACGTAATTAAAAGTGTGTAAGATCGAGAAAATTCACAACCAACTCTGTCAAAACTATATTTCCTGCAACAAAGCCTGAATAATCATCCCATAACCCTATTTGTAGTGGTCCAATTTTAGTGAAACTTGGTTTAATCGAAAATTAACTTCTATAACTTTTCAACAAGACCAAATTTACAAAAATTGGAGTTCTGTGCACAGAGATACAAACCTTTCTTTAAGTCTTTGTATTTCTATAACAAAACAGTTCCAAGTATCTAAACAGAGATACTTCCCAGATTTACCATTCTTTCCAAATCATGTCATGATACTTCCCAGATTTACCATTCTTTCCAAATCATGTCATGTTCAGAAGGTTCCTATGAGATTTCGAGCCGAGCTTCATGCTCTTTAAGTCGTATTTCCAAAAAAAAATTGAAAACCTATTGCAAAAACCGAGAAGACTCGCTTGTTTTCCTAAGAAGGGAACTTAAATTCATGGAAGAAAAGATCGTTGCTTTAAGCCAAGAGGCCAAAGCGGTCGAATCATGCTTTTCTCACAGAAAACAAGCAAGGGCTCATAAGAAACCCTCTCATATAAAAAAAACCAAAATGGCCTCTAGGTTAGAGGAGTAACCAGAGCCAGAATCCTTCACTATCAAGGATAGAAAAGCCTTGCAACAACTGTTGAAAGGCCAAACAAAATAGAAAAGAGCCTACGCACTATCGGATTTCTTACCATCGGATTATCAAACCGATAGTTACGATGACATACCAAATTTTCACTGATGTGATGGAAGTAGGGATCCTAGATCCCACCTTCAACTCTTTTCTCGAAGAGCATATAAGAAGAAGAAGGATTCTTCAAAGTGGATTTACTGGCTCTCCTCTCTCTTAAAAGAAATGCGTCGAAGTGGTTGGTTTCATATGACTTAAGCTAATTCACCAACTTTGAAGACTTGATGAATTGTTTCATGCAAAGATTTTCACATAATGTTGAAGTCACACTCACTTTGAACACTTTGAGAGACACTAAGCAAGCTCCTAACGAGTATGCACACACATTCATCATTAGATAGATGTCACTTTTGGGCCAAGTTTGAGAGCCCATATCCGAAAGATGCGCCGTAATGCTCATCCTTGAGAATTTCAAAATTGATTTAAAAGTCCTCCTCTCACTCTATGAAATCTCAAATTTTCAAAAATTGATAAAGAAAGGTTCACTCTTTGAAGCGAATTTGAAAAAAGGAGTGTATGAAGATTTATGGAAGGGGAGGAGTTTCCAAAAACCATGTTTTGAAAAGCAAGGGGCATATGGGCCACACGCACCTAAGAGTGGGGCCACGACCCAAAAGGTTGCAAACGTGTGGGTAGAGCCAAGCTCAGTCAGACCCTCAAAACTACAAATCCCAATTTCAAGTTTTACAAAGCCTGTGTATAGTCCCAAACCAAAATCGTCTAAGTCCATTATGCACAACCCCACTTTCTTACATGATACTTCCCTAAAAATCAAAGCACTTGAGAGTGATCAAAGCACGGAGGAAGATCCCCTCATCCATAAGGAAGATCAAGCCTCCGAGCTTCTCGAATTCTATAGAATCCTTGACTTTGAAAAACCTTCAAATTTCATAGGAGAGAATTTTCTAGAAATCAATCTAGGGAGTGAGTCTAACCCAAAGTGTGTCAAAATAGGTGCTTGTTTGTATGAGCATGAAAGAGCATCATTCATTCCATTCTTGAAATCCTATGTGGATGTGTTTGCATGGACCTATGAAGACATGTTGGGTTTAGACCCTAGAATCGTAGAACATCATCTTCCTTTAGAACTAAATGCAAGACCCGTGAAGCATAAGCTTAGAAAAATCTATCTCAATGTTTACTCCCAAGTAAAAGAGGGTTTAGAAGATCTTTTAAAAGCCGGATTTATAAAATCCATTGCTTATTCCGAATAGCTTTCAAATATTGTTGTAGTTCGAAAATCCAATTGGAAAAATCAAATTTGTATTGATTTTAGAAATTTTAACAAAGCCACTCCAAAAGACAATTTTCCTCTTCCAAAATGTAAACACTCAAAAATTTTCTCAAAATAATTTGATCTTTTAGAAATTTTGCCTTTTAAAAAAAATCGTTGTTTTGAGTCTTTTAAGGGTTTTCGAATAAAGACACCTTAAACGAACTCATTTTTGCTCCAAAATTTCGTGGCAACCTCAAAATGATGGAAAATGGCACCCTCTCAGAAAAATAAAATTTTGATAAAGATCCAAAAAAATGATTACTTTGCCCTCAAGCCCAAATTGGCAGCATTCTACATGTTCAAATGATTTCATCCAAAGAAATGATGGTTTCAAACAATTTTCTTCAAAGAAATAATAGAAAATGAGACATTAGGGCCAAACCCAAGCATGTTTGCTAAATGTCAAACTTATCAAAAACATTTTGAAATCAAATCAAATCAAAATCAAGTCTCAAAAACTCGCCCGATTAAGAAGAGTCCTACTTCGGGACCCTACACCCTTCAAGGGTTAAAGTGGTCTGACACCCTACACCCATCCAGGGTTAAAGTGGTTTGATACCCTACACCTAATCAAGGGTTAAAGTGGTTGAAACGGTAAAAACCAACTCACGGGGCGAAAGCAAGTCTCCCATACAACAAACACTCAGAATGGAACTCAGTTGTTTTCAAAAGTATTTGAAAATTTTGATAAGAACTCGTTGTTTTCAAATATGCCTCAAACAAAATGGTTTTAAATAATCAACAAAAATATTTGAAACCATGAATCTAAACGTAGGATTCAAGTCTGATTCAGGAACAAAGCTGCGAATCAAATCAAAAGCAAGACTCTAGTTCATTCACCAAAAGTTGAACAAGACGAGCTGGGCCCAATCAAGAGCATAAGGATTATGAGTCAAGTTGCACTCAATGAGAAACAAGATGGTTTGAACTAAGGTATGGAATAGACTAATGCGATTACTTAAGAAGATTAGGCCATGGGCTAAGGGAAGACTCAAGCAGTGAACGAATCTCCATGACCGAACCCACCATTTGACTCAACACATGCTACCCTATTGTGACCGAACCCACTTGGCTGGACACACATACCTTGGTCAGCTTAATCCACCCACCTTGACCCAAGAGAGACCACTCTAAGGCTCACATGAGCCCATGTGGCCAGCATTGAAGTTGGATCAAGTTAGGGGCTCCAATGACCCACCCCATCCACTTCAAGGAAGGCTCTACGAGCCCCCCCTGGCCTATAAATAGAGGCGTTAGGGGGCTCATTTCTAGCATTCAAGGCATCTAGCACTTGTTAAGACCTTCCAAAAAGTGAGGGAAGAGAGAGGAAGAGCTTAGGAGAGAGGAAAAGTGCTGCAAGTTAGAGAGAGAGTGAGAGAAAAGAAAAGAGAAGAGAAGAGAGAAAAGGGAGAAAGAAGAAGAAGCGGTTTCAATCAAGGGAGGGGCCAAATTCTCCATTTTGAATCCGGTTCTTGGGCTGCTAAGTGAGTATTTCTTTCAATTTTCCAACCTTAATTCCTCTCTTAATATTTAATTCAAAGAAGGGGTTGTAATAATGGACCTTTGTCTCCCCCCATGTTGTAATAGCAAGTAGTGTATTATCATACATTAAAGAGTAGTAGTTTGACTCATAGAAGAAGAGAATTGTTTTAGCATGGATAAATAGGGTAATTCATTATGGTGGTACTCATACGACTAATAGGTATGTGAATTTGGTTGTCAATATATTCATATCATCATTGTTCTTCAAATGTATGATTGTCTACCCATATTTCTCAAGATGAAAAGCGCACATGCAAGGTTGAAAGGGTTCATCGATACCTCAACTGGTAGATTTGATACAATTTAGAAACAATTATATGATTTCGATAGAATTGTCAACTGTTGATCTATTTTGAAAGAAGCTAAATATGAAGGAGGATACCACATGAATTGCCAATCAAGTATAAAAGGATATAGAGATATCTATAAAAATGCTTTTGGGATATAAATGATAAGGTATGAAGATTTTAAATTTTGTTATAGCATTTGATCTCTTTATAGTCAATACAATCTTCAAAAAGTGAGATGAACATTTAATTACTTATAAGAGTAGTTTGTGCTTACGTAGCCCAAGTAGGACTAGAAGATAGTATAAAGACGACTTTTTGGATGCAATTAGATAAGGTAATTCAAAGAATTTCATATCTCTTTATAGTACTTTATCACAAACACAAATTGATTATTTTATTTGTAAGAAAAAAGATAGAGCATGTTATAAAGATTGCAAGGTAATTCGAAGAAAAAACCCACCTAACATTGACTTTTAGTTATAGATTTACAAGTAAAAAAGTGGACAAAGAAGAAAAGAGTGTATTTGGACTAAATGATAGAATCCCAAAAGCGAGAAGGAAGGTATATTTAAACAGAAAGTCCTTGAAATTATGTTGGTACACCTTGTGATATATGGAACAATATGGTTATACATATTAGAAAAGTGATAAAAGATGTGTTAGGTGAATCTAAGGGAGGTATACCGGCACAAAAAGAAGCTTGGTGGTGGAGTGAAGTAGTGCAAAATAAAATCAAGGCAAAGAGGGCATTTTACAAATTATATTATACTAAAAAAATTAGTAAAACTTTAGAGGTTTATAAGAAAGCAAAGAAATAAGCGAAAAAGACGGTCAGTTAAGCAAAAGCTAAAAATTGGGAGGATTTATATAAAAAACTTAACTCAAAAGAAGGTGAGAGATATTTTTAGGATAGTTAGGGCTAGAGATAAGAAAACTAAGGATCTTAATTTTGTTAAATGCATCAAAGACAATGATGAAAAAATTCTAGTGGCAAATGATGATATAAAAAATAGATGAAAAAACTTTTTTTATAAGTTTTTTAATGAAAATAAAGATGTCACAATTTCTACTAATATATTTAAAAGATAAAGTCAAAGAGGCTCTTAAACATATGAAGGGTGGTAAATCGGTAGGATCAGACAATATTTCTATAGAAGTTTGGAAAATCCTAGGAGAAATAGGAATCACTTGACTCATGGGATTATTTAATGAAATACGAAGAAACCAAAAGATGTCCGAGAAATGGAGAACGAGTACACTTATACCCATATACAAGAACAAGGGAGACATTAATAATTGTATGAATTATTGAGGTATGAAGTTAATCAGTCATACTATGAAATTATGGGAAAGAATTATCGAACGTAGGTTAAGACAAGTATCAAGTACAATAAGGAACCAATTTTAATTCATGCCAGGCAGATCTACTGTTGAAGTGATTCATCTTTTGAGACGTCTTATTGAAAATTTTAAAGCAAAAAAAGAAAAATCTTTACATAATATTTATTGATCTAGAAAAAAGTTTACGATAGGGTATCGAGGAAGATTTTTTGGAGAACCTTAGAAAAAAGAGGTATCCCATTGACATATATTAATCTTATAAGAGACATTTATGATGGTACAAAAACATGTATGAGGACTCATGAAGGAATGACAGACTTCTTTGAAGTTAATATTGGGTTACATCAAATATCAATTTTAAGTCCATACTTATTTATAATGGTGACTGATGAGTTAACAAAACATATTCAAGATGAAATACCTTGGTGTATGTCATTTGCAAATGACATTGTGTTAGTGGAGGAGTGTAAGGAAAAAGTTAATAGAAAATTGGAACTATGGAAAGAAACACTAGAAAGCAAAGTTTGATCATTTGGTGACTTCAAAGGACATAGAAATTAAAATCGGCACACATTACATCCCCCAAAAGGAGAGTTTTAAATACCTAGGGTCAATTTTTCAAAGTGATGGAAGAATTGATGGAGATGTTACTCATAGAATTAATGCTGGTTGGTTAAAATGGAAAGGAGCATCGGGTATTGTTTGTGATAAGAAGATACCATTAAAGTTAAAAGGTAAATATTATAAAGCAACAATTAGGTCTGTCATGTTTTATGGTTCTGAGTGTTAGGCAGTGTTAATCATCAACATGTACAAAAGATGTCTGTGACAAAAATCAAGATGTTGAGATGGATGAGTGGTCATACAAGAAAAGATCGTATACATGATAAGGTTATTAGAAACAAATTAGGAGTGGCACAAATATAGGATAAAATGAGATAATATCGTTTAAGATGGTTTGGACATATTGAAAAAAGATAAGAACCTATAAGAATGAATGAAAAACTAAATTTTGAAAGTCTTAAAAGAAGTAGAGGACAACCACAAAAGTGTTAGAAAGAAACAATAAAGAATGATCTAGCTTATTGTGAGTTAACTACTAACATAATACATGATAGGGCTCTGTGGAAACAAAGAATCCATATAGCCGATCCCATCTAGTATGAGAAAAGGCTTAGTTGTTATTGTTGTTGTTGTCGAAGTCTTGTATTACACCCACAGCAATGAGTCACTAAAATGAAATGAGGGAGAAGGCGAAAGAGATATGGACGAGATTACTCCCAAAGGGTTTTCTCAAGTATCACTTGTTTTATGTATTCTTCTTTTGTATATATAATTGACTTTTTCTATCTTCTAAGTTTTTCTCTATGAGTTTTTCCTTTTAACATTTATTCCCTTTCATCACTTAGATGGTTACGACCTTTTTAAAAAGTAAAAAAAAACAATTTAAATAATATTTATTTTTGAAATGCAACTCATCAAATCTTAAAAGCCAACGGCATTTCATGATTGTCATTAGTAACGGAGCATTAGTAACGGGGCTGATACTACCCGCTGAGTGGTGGTCGTTCATTCTCATCTGCAAAAACAAGAGAAAAGGAAACGACGAGAGCAATTCGGTCCAGATCTCTCTCTCTCTCCGGTGCCAACTTGTTCATTGTTTGAATCGTCATACTCTCCCGCTGTTGCCCACACGCCGTGAGCCGGAACCACCCTTCCAGTCTGCCATCTCGTGATTACCACGATCAACCACTCGTCACACCGTAGCCATCCCTCACCTGCACCAAGACCGCAGCCCCTTCTATCTTATGCCATTACCGCCCCAACCTCAGCGTCGCTGACCATCGCTCCCTCTTGCCGCCCACTTCTTGTCCAAACCAACACCGGAAGCACCCAATTTTGCTGTCATCGAAAGCCGACCAGCACTTGACTCGCCAACCCCCCCTTTTCTTCTTCTCCCTCTTCCCTCTTGGATAAATCCCTAACTCCTTTTCTCACCAGAACCATTGTTCCCTCCCTTCAGCTTAAAAACCAGTTTGGATCTCCTTAGTAAGATCCGATCCAATCCACATAAAACCCATTTCAACCCAATTCCCTTAGACCTCATCGTGTTTGGATCTGGCCACATCAAGTCCCAATCCAATAACTTTAACCGAAATCTGATCCCTTGATTTTCTCAAAAACTCGATACCCAAGTTCATACCCCATATCCATTCTCGAACCTAGACTAAAAGCCATTTTGTTCATTCATTTTCACCTACACAAAAATCAAAAGTTTGAACCATATCCAATTAACTTATAAGACTTACTCAAACCCAATTAGGCCCAAAACTCCACCCATCTGGTTCAACGTAGTCCAATCCCAACTTGAGCTAAGCCAAAGCCATTCCTAAATCCAAACTCGACAAACTTCACTCACTCTTCTTTCAAAACTCGTTCCTCTAGACCATTCTCTTACTTAAAAACCGATGTGATAATACAACCAATCACATGTTTTGAATCTTGACTAAGCTTGTAACCCAATAAATTCAGATTTATTCAAGCAAACAATTTTGGTAGCACAAGAGATCAACCCTTTCTAAGTATTTCTCTCCTTAAAACCCTGCTTCTTGACTCTTCATGTAAGCTATTCTTATAAAAATTCAAGACTCCGGACCTTACCTTAAAATCTACTTTTAAAATCCTGTTTTCAAGTAAAAATAAAATATTTTTAAGAAAATTTTGGGTATTTACAACTGTGTGCCATCATATGCTATCATGGTTGAACATATATATATATATATACATGTATGTACTCTCCCTTAAACTAAGAAGGTCACAAGTATAATACATCTTAAAGTGCTCAGGTTTAACGGGGGCATTGCATATCATCAATAATGAAGCATCGAGAGCTTCAACGGCATGTTCATTAGGAGGGATATCCGGTCAAACAAGTCTTTGACGAAGTTCAAGTGCTCAGCTAATGAATCATTTGTACAGTGAAAGTCAAGTGGGGGCTCGATCGGGATCTTGCCAAAACAATGATGGTAGTAAAGGTGCAACAAGACCATCGTGACTAGATGGGGCCTCGATAGTAAGCACTTCTTGAGGGTTGGATAGACTTCTGTCAGCGGCATGCCCAGTGAAGTCTTTCTTCTTTGCAAACGTCGAAGGGTGATTCGGGGTTAGGTCTGCAAGTACCTCGTCCACAAATATTGATGAATATGCCCCCCGACTCACTGGCAGAGTAAGGGCTTCACTTCTTCAAACACACTCTCATAGGCTAGACTTACTTGACACAGTCTCGAAGGGGTCAGAGATTCTTTACTTGCAAAGGCATCAAACAAGGATTATTTTGAATATCAGAGAAAAAAAGTCACTTAGTAGACCTGGTTGACCCTTAAGTTGGCAATTCCAGCATCAACATTGCTGAGCAACGTTCTATAAGGCCCAACAACCTCAATACCTGACTGCTGTTACCACATATTCCATCTCAAGATACCTACCGGCTATTAAAGGAAAGAACCTAGTTGATCTCCTGCCAACTGCAAAATCTACATTGTCTCCCATTCTTAATGCTCTTGAATTGTTTCTTGTAAGATGGATCTATTGACTACATCTACCAAGGGAAGACCATTGTAGAGATGCATAGGTGGTCGGCCAACAAGGAGTTGTCCCTCATCCTACCAACCTCACACATTATAAAGACTCTCTCACCCTCTAATTCTCTCCACCAACTAAATCACACATCACAAGCCCTACTGCCTCCCTTATATACACATGGGGCATGGTATATGGATGGGTTTCCAACCTACCCAAGCCCCTAAGACACTAAGGCCTAACCATCCATACATTAACACACCTAGCCCCCTGTGCTAGGTCGGTCCTTACGTCAAACTGTAAACCTCTCTTCCCTCAAGGAAGGTTTACTAGACTCACATACTCCTTAATGGAGCCTATGCAAGGTGTAACTGGTCCGCTTATTAAAAGGACTTATACAAAAGCTTCCTGGCTGCTAGGCTATGCCTCTCTTGACTCTCTCACACGTTTCTCACTCAGCTTTAGCGTCATAGTCATCATTTGAACTCCATGCATTCCTCTCTAGTACCGAGTCATCCTCCACATACATATTGCGTGCCAGAACTAATTTTGTTCCTACATATTTATAAAAATTGCTTGTTAGTTACATAGAAATGTAAGAATCTTTGACTCACTATAAATACAATGTTATTCCACATGAAGACTTCAATTTACATGAACTTGCCAAATCATATATGCATGTGGACTACAAAACTAGGAAGCAACACCGAGATAGGGAGAGAAGTATCATCACTCTCTCAAGGGTATTCATCGCTATTGCCGTCATATAATGATGCTGAGAAGGACCAACTTCCTCATTGTAGCTCGCAGAAGTTGTCACATAATTCATCTCAATGTCAGATTGGATAATAGGATGACTCCACATGTACCTCGTAGTGTCGCTATGATTGTCTACTAAATGCCAACCTAAAGGCATTGCACCTTCTCAACAATGTTCTAACAATAGGGCCTTCTAGTCGACTGCCTCCATACGATACATCATTATCTCTCTAATCTATTCTTGTTACAAAATTCAAAAGAAATAGTTCATTAGAATATGTGAACATGATGTAAATATATAATATAAGCAAAATAGTAAACAATATTACATGCATAATGGATACAATATATATATATGTCACATGTTCATGTGTTATGCACAGAAACACGATCTGGGTGTATCCAATATTCAACAAGAAATGCAGCCTCCCTGCTGCCTAACTTGAAATGAAAAGCAGCCAAAATGTGTTTTCCTTTCAATAAGAATGTGGTCTCGATGCATCTATCAAAATAGAAGGATGTGTTCAAGCTGCATATCCTTTGTTAAAAGGCATGTCTATGATATGTCACAAGGAAAAAGGTATGAAACCTGATTGCAAGTTCGCAACTTCTCCAAGGAGTTATGGTCAGTGCCCTCGACTTACACAATGACAAGATGATGAAAGAAGAATAAGATGACAACACAAGAAGAATAAAAGGAGAAAGAATGTCGACCTTATGTCTTTTTGAACACAGGTGAGTTGTTGAATCTTTTCCACTCGAAAAAATATTATGAACACTATACAATAAGCGAGCACGAGCAAGAAAAAGGAGATTATGGCCAGCAAAGTGTAAGAAAAATTATGAGAAGACGAAGGAAGAGGTGGAGAGAGAATCATGAATGGTACAAAGAAACCAGCTTGATTGGGAGAGGAGAAAAGATGGTGCCGAGTATGAGCAGCACCTTTATGTACTTAAACACAACTTGTGAAATCTAATTAGCAATCACTGATGCATATTCCAAAAAAATTAACATTACAAAGAAATATGAGATACAAGCAAAGATTAAGAAATGTAAACAGGAAAGTAGATCCATCAACGAGTACTATGCAGAGCTCAAAAATTTCTCTGATGAACTTCAATACTATACCCAAGGAGAATGCTCTCACTATGTCAAAAATAGGAATGTTGAATTAGAAGAAAAAAATGTATTTGACTTACTGTGGAGTGCATCAAGTGAATTTTTTAGAATGTTAAAGCGAACATTCATAGCAATGAAATATTACCATCTTTGGGGGTAGTATATTCCCTACTTATAAGAGAAGAAAATAGGAAGTATCTCGAGAAAGAAGATGTTCAAATAGGCGACAAATATGTATTGTCAGTCTTGGGCAACAAAGAAGCAATAATGGTAGAGGTACTGCCTCTTCTAGTGGTCGTGACTCGTCAATTGACAATCTACCTTCAATTTTACATGTTCTCAAATTTCCTACTAATCTCCTATCTATTTATGTTATTACTGTAAACACCCTAAATAAATTTTTCTGAAAACACTCTCAATTTCGAAAACCAACTTGTTTTAAAACCTCCGCTTTAAAATAAGAATTTTAAATCTTTAAAATAAAGATTTTAAAGATAAAGAGGTTCAAGTTAAAGATGAAGGGATAAGGCCCAGAGGATATGAACAAATCAGGCGAAGATCAAGGCAACAGTTGAATTCCGCTTCAAGCCGAGATCTAGTTTGCGAAAGTCAAGCCATGAAGCAAGGGAACGGATCAACTCGAGTTAAGGCACATCTTCATCAAGTCAAGTGGATAGCCTCACCAACCTAAACCTAATCAAATTTGACTAAGACCTAGACTTGATTCACTTAGGCTAACCAAGACTCATGGCCTAGTTCTAGTCAAGTAACCTTAACTCGATCAAGTTGGATTTATCTTAGCCATGTCCACCCTACATTCTTTGGCTAAGCTACAATTGAAACCCCATACCTAGCCTTGATCAAATGGGCCAAGCCACAAAGGAAGCAACACCATGTTGAATTGCAAAGTCTAGCCGGTTTCACTTGGAAACATCTAGGGCCAACCGGCTATGTCTAGGTGCACACGGCTTGAACCAAGAACCAGCCCATATGGGGCTGGTCCAGCTATGAATGAAGGGGACCACATGACCACATGAAGACCCTTGGAGCTGAATTTGGATCATGGAATACCCGCCCCAAGGAAGGGCCTAGAAGAGGCCCCCCCTTGGCCTATAAATAGAGGCCAAGGGAGGACGGCCAAGGTATGAGTAAGTGGAGCACCTTGGGCAATGGAGAGTGGTTGCATCCGTGGGGATTTTCGTGAGCTTCCTCTAGGGAAGAGTGGAGAGAGGGGAAGAGAGAGTAGAAGATAGGTAAGTGCAAGTCTTAGAGAGTGTGAGTGAGAAAAGAAGAGAGGAGAAAGGAGAAGGTGAGGGTCGTGAGTTGCTATTTGGAGCCTATCCTTGGAGGAATTCGTGTAAGTATTCCTACCTATTGTTTTCTTCATTCTCTTATTGTTATTCAATTCAAAAGGAGTTGTATTAATGGATCTTTGTCTCCCCCCATGATGTAATAAGAAGTAGATGTGCTGCAAATTTTTTATTCTTGCTTATGCACTCTAATTGTTTGTGTTCTTGATTCTACCTCTCTATATATTATAAACATTCTATATCTTCCAATCCCCTCTATACTTAAGTTAATCTATGTATTTTAATTCCTTTCTCTTCAGCAATTTACTTTGAGATGTTGTGTTGTTGCAATTTAAATTCAGGTGAGTTTGCATCATGTATGTTCTAAAAACGAAATTTTAGATTTTAGCGTTCCTTTATACATTGATTGCTTTATTTTTCATTGCTAAATTGCTACTCCGATTGACTTCAAATTTGTTACACTGTATCTATATATACTAGCCCACTTGTAATAAAATTTTCAAGAATTTTAGGATCGTGCAATCATGTATTAAAAGGTATGTAATATCAAAAAAATTCAGAAATGTTCTATGAAAACTATTTTCCTACAATAGAGCTTAGGTAATCATCCCATAACTCTGCCTATAGTTGTCCAAATTTGATGAAAATAGTTCATTAGAAAGCTTATATCCATATCTTTCCAACAAGACCAAGTTCACTAAAATCGAAGCTCTGAACACTGAGATACAGACCTATCTTTGGGTCTCTTTATTTCCGTGATAGAACAGTTTCAAGTGTTTGAGAAGAGACACTTTCTCGATTAAATTTTGTATCACCCCAGTTCCAAAATTCAAAATAAAAAACATTCCAGGCTATGTCCTATAAAATTTTCAGGAATTTTGGAGATCCCTAGGTCATCCAAAAAAAATCAGGAAATAAGTTCTGAAACCAAAGTGCACGAATTTATTCTTGACAACACCTCATTTTCCACTTGGATTTGAAATTTCACTGGTACATTTGAAATCCTCAAAGCTCTTAGGCTGACCCTTAAGCATCTTTTCAAGAAGGCCTAAAGCAAAAAGATCTCGCTTAGCCACAATCACCAAGTCAGATTTAAAAATTTGCTAGTTTTTGAAAACTAGCTGGCACGCTCACGCAACGAAGTAGTGTGAAAAGTTTTCTTCAAGTCTCTACATAGGCTTAGAGTGAAATTTCCACATGTACAATTACTAAAGAGTTAAATTGTTCACTAATTTTTGTTGAAAATAGTTATGTTTTTCAAGATCAGAGAACATGAAGGACCCTTGGGCATGGTAGAGTAGGAGGTGGGTTATACATGTTAGATGGAGTATAGTTAAGAGTGACAGCAAATAAAGGGATTTTGGATGTAAGTGTCAAGGAAATCATATTTTGGCATCAACAACTTGATCATCTTCCAGCTCCCAAATTGAAGAATATAGTCCCCGAATTGAGTTTAGATGTGGTTAATCAGTCTTTTGAATATGAAACTTGTTAGAAAGCTAAGCATCACAGAGTTAGCTTTCTCTACAATGAGTCTAGGAAAATAAATATGTTTGAACTTATATACTTAGATGTATGGGGTCCGAGTCTTGTGGTTGTTGTGTTAGGCTACATATATTTTATCTTTGTTGATGATTCTACAAGATTCACAATGGTTTACTTAATGAAAAATAAGAATGAAGTTTTGATTATATTCTCAATATTTCACAAATTTGTGGTGACTCGATTTCAATGTTCCATTAAATGCTTCAAATTAGACAATGGTGGAGAATTCAGTAAAATCCACATGAAAATGTCTATGCCATGTGATAACCAAGGGCCTACAAGTCGGCTAAAGACGGTGGGGTAGGACTTGGCCTACCAAAGAGTGACCATCATCCGGCAATTAAGGCAGGGCAGATCAACTAGCGCTCTTGTTGTGAGACCATGGACCCCAAATCTCACCACATCCCTATATAGGAGAACTGAACTATCTGCTTCACAAGGAGGTGCTGCGAAGGGGGTGGGGCCAACTACTGTGAGCTTCAGCCCATGCCATAGTCTCTCAGGAAGTCCAATGGGCCGATCCAAAAGAGGTCCCAAGACAGAAGAGTTCGAGATCAAATCCGCTTTTGGCTTTTGACTTGCTTGTGTGCTTGAAGATTATCAATGCTTGAGGCAGGGTGTGATCTCTGCACTTCTTCATCAGAAAGAAAGCCTTAGGAGGAGAGTCATAGGTACAAAAAGAATGGGGATAAGGATAGGATAATAGTAGCAGAAGGCGTTGGGAAAAGAAAAGCAATTGGAAAAGCTACTAAGTAGCAACAATCAGTGATTGGTTTTCAGGCTTATAAAACATGCTTCACTACATTCTTTCTCTTTCTCTCCTTTCCTTATTATTTTCCTAATCACGGCATAGTTCATCAGACTACATGTGCATATACATTACAACATAATAGAGTGCTAGAGAGGAAAAATCACTACATCTTAGAGATAGCTAGAGCTCTATTAATAGGGATTAATGCTCCTAAGATATTTTAGGATGATGAAGTTTAGATGACTATCTATCTCATAAACATGACACCTTCAACTGTACTACAAGGAAAGGTCTCACTTCAGGTACTGATGCTAAATAAGAAAATGTTTAATATTCTCCTTAGAATATTTGCATGTGTGTTATGTTCATGATCACTCAAGACATAGAGACAAATTGGATTCAAAGGCTATCAAGTGTATCTTTCTTAGTTATTCCTCTATGCAAAAGTGGATCAGACTAAGCAAGAATTATAGGTTTATAGGAGCAAAGAAATCATAACGAAAATCATGCAACCTACCATGCTCCAAGAGGAAAGACTCTCCTCCAATCTCCATTTAGATGACTATGGGCCTGAACAATTCACAATACCAAATAAAAATGAGTTGGATGTTCCCATTGCATTGAGAAAAGAGAAGAGGCATTATACTTACTCAATCTCTCAATACATTTCTTATCAAAATACTTCAAACAACTTCAAAATGTTCGTTCTTAATTCTAATCTTATTCAGGTACCAAGAAATTATAATAAGGCCAAAAACATTAGAGAGAGGCTATGAAACTGAGATTCTAGCTTTGAAAAGGAACCATACATGGGAAATTATAAAACTACCTCTATGGAAAAAGCTAGTAAGATGCAAGTGGGTTTACATTATCAAGTATAAAGTTGGCAATAGTATTGAGAGATACAATACTCGTTTAGTTGCAAAAGGCTACAGTCAAGCCTATGGGTTAGACTATAGTGAAACCTTTGCACTAATAACAAAAATAACAACTATCAAAGTTATTATCAACATACCTGCAAACAAAAGGTGAAAACTTTGGCAGCTAGATGTCAAAAATGTATTTCTTCAAGGGCATCTGAATGAAGAAATTTATATGATTTACCACCTACGAAGTATAATGATTATGCAGATAATAGTGTATGTAAACTCAAGAAGGCAACATACGGACTGAAATAATCACCTTGTGCATGGTTTGAAAGATTCAGTGGTGGTGTTACATGCCTCGGGTTTACTAGAAGTGTCAGTGATCATATAATGTTTATAAAGAAAGGAAAATGTATTTTCATCTTGGTGGTCTATGTGGATGATATTATCATCACTGGAGATAATGATAATGAAATTAAACAGTTAAAAGATTAATCACTCTCCTTGTTTGACATGAAAGATCTAGGACCTCTCTATTATTTCTTAGGGATTTAAGTTTTGAGGAATTCAAGAGGCATATTCGTAACAAGGGAAATATACTCTGAACTTCTTAAGGGATACTCAAATGCTAGAATGTAAACAAGCAAGTTTACCCATAGAAAGTAACCTCAAATTAAGTGTCAATACAAATGAACCATTGCAGGAACCTAGAGAGCACCAAGGATTACTGAGACGACTTATATACTTGTCCATCACAAGCCCAGATATCTCCTACGTTGTATGTATGGTGAGTCGATTTATGCACTGCCCATCAAAATCTCACATGAATGCCATGAAATAAATATTGAGATACCTGAAACGCATTTCTAGAAATGGTCTCTTGTATACAACTCATAATCATTTAAATATTAAAGTATATACATATGCTAACTTGGCTGGATGGACCGATGATAGAAGGTCTATATCGGGGAACCTGACTATGGTAAGTGTTAACATAGTCTCATAGAAAAGCAAAACAAACAAACTAAAGTAGCTAGATTTTCAGCAAAGGCAGAGTATAGGGTAGTTGCACTTGTCATGTGTGAAGCGATTTGGTTAAAATCTATATTACAAGAATTTGGTACTCGTTCTAAAGAATTAATTCTATTCTACTATGACAATCATGCAACAATTCAGATAGCTTCTAACCCCATGAATCATGAAAGAATGAAATGCATCGAGATAGATTGTCACTTCATAAGAGATGCGGTAAAATCAAGGATTATCCAGATGATATATGTAAGATCTAAAAAATAGTATGCAAACTTCTTAACTAAATCTCTAAGAAAGTGAAGATTGGAAAAGCTTCTTAGTAAGTTGATAACTCATAGTATCTTCATTCCAACTTGAGGGGGAATGTTGAATTTTGATCTAGATTAGTTGTAATTGAAGTTTGTTGTATTTTTCTATTTTTAATGGTCCTTTATATTAGAGTTACTTAGTAGGGGTATAATGGTCATTCAAGTTATTGTGTGTATATAACCTAATGGATAGTCATTTATTAGGTATGGTGAAATAGAAAAACAAGAGAGAGAGAAGGAAATGCAGTGGCAGTCCAAGGAGGCAATCGATTGCACCTAAATCTCATGTCTCTATAGTTGTTGTTTCAAACCTTCATAGTTTATTGAATATTCAACAAGGTATAGATTCTTAAGGATGTATGTCACGGGTAAACCGTCGCCAAACGCTGACGGGCTCTCTCGAGACCAGCGCTTGGCCTCGGGACCAAGCAAGCCTTAGCAGATTTCACTTGAGTGTTGGGGTTTTGCCACCGACTTCCCAAAACGGCACGTGAGATGTCCCTCCCCTGAGTGTCAAGTGTGCTGACGCCTTGACACTCAGAGACTCACTCACTCGAACGGCAAAGATAAGGAGGTAGTTTGATCGCAAGTGCATCGATACTTGAAAGCAAGGAAACTTGAAGGCAAAGAGAATTTTGATAGCAGAGATGAGAGTGCGTGCACCCAACACACAGAATTTTCTTGATTGAGGTGTCTTCCCTCAAAATGAGAGTTTTTACAAGGGAGCCAAAAAGGTTATGTACAGTTCGAAGTTTAATGGGTTACATTCTCTCCCACCAAAATCGTTGTCGCCCTTGGCAACGTCCTTTCCATCCCCCGCATCAGTGGCTGCTTGATTGTGCCTGTTCCACTTCGGGGCATGTTGTGTTATGCATCAAAGCATCGCGATAACTTTGCACCTTCGGTGGGGCTTGGAGTGATATCGATGCTTGGAGAGTACCCTTCCTGCTGGTTGATGGGGCAGTTGCAGTGAATACTGTCCCTTTGGAGCCAGTTGATGGGGCAGCCGCACTGATCGTTGTCTCTTTCGTGCCTTTAGGGGTTGTGAGGGGTCGGAGGATTCTGAGGCCAAAGAGTCATAGTTCCTTTGACTCGCCTGACGATGAAGATGAGGTGTTGTACCGGTCGTTGTCACCATCGAAGTAGAGATGTTGTTCCTTGAGGTTGGAGAATGCATCTTTAGCATGAAGGAATGCCGAACCCAAGACCATGGGGTGCTCAACGTCCGCCACATAGAAGTCTACCCTGAGGCGCCGATCTCCAATCACGAGGATGACATTGTTTGCCTCCCCCTTGACTTCGTTCAGCCTGGGGCTATTTACAACCAGCCAATTAAGAATTCTCAGGTGATGTACTAGCAGTGCATCAAAGATGCAGTCATCGATTCTCTCGAGAGGCCACAATTACCGCGAGCAAGCATATTAATGTTAATGTAATGACGAGGAACGCATTTTTGCTATGCTACTAAGACTTGCTCTGCTATTCTGCCTAAGCCTGGCTGAGGCAGAGTTACGGGGAGTAAAACACAAATATGCTGATTCGGACCGGGCGTACTATATGTAATTATTCTCGAGAAATAGTAAGGCCATTCCATTTCGACAAAAGACCTACACCCGAGTTCCATAGCTTTGCGTCCGCTATCCCGATCATGATTTTCCTATATAGGCGTCGGTCCTAGTAATGTGAAGTCCCAACCATTTTGCTTCCGTTGGAGACAAGAAGCTGTGCGAAGCTCCCGAGTCGATCATGGCTCAGGCCTCTATCCCCTTTAGTCGCGCCCTGACGTAGAGCAGCCCATCATGTTCCCTCAACATCGGCACCCAGTTACGCTGGCGCTTACCTTTGAATACTTGGAGTGCACCGCAATAATGCACTTGGTCCTAACCCCTGTTTTCCACTTTCGACGACTCCACCACATCCATTGTATTCACCCGCTAGGAGGAGGATGTTGTAGGGCAGTCCCGCGTATAGTGGTTCTCCTAGCAATTGTAACATCTGAGGACGGCCTTGCCTTTGTCGTATTGTGGCTGACCTCCTGCTTGTTCGTTTTGGGGTGGCCTACGTTGATCTCCTCCATTTTACATGCTCTCCCTTGGTGCATTGTTGTGTGGCGTCGTGCCGCCATTGTAGTATGCAGGCTTCTTCTTTGGACTCAAGGGTCAATCATCCTTCCACGGCTCGTCATCCACCAGGCGCTCTGCCGCACTAATAGCCGAGGCTAAGTCCTTTACCCGCATCTGCCACAGCTCATGCTCTGTCTCACGTGTCAACCCGTTCATGAAGAAGAAGAACCAATCTGCTTCATCCATGCTCGTGATGTTCAGCATGAGGGAGGTGAACTTGTTGATGTAGTCGCGAATGGACTTCTCGTGTTTCAGCCGCATTAATTCCTTTAGGGCCAAGTACTCCGGATATTCGAGAAGAAACTGCCTCAGTATCTCTCGTTTGAAGTCTTCAAATGTGTCGATGGCGTAGAGTCCCCCATCAACGTTTATGGAGAGTCGTCTCCACCAAAGAAGGGCATTGCCCTTAAGGAACGATGTTGCCACACCAATCCTTCTGTCCTCTCGTCGAATCTCTCGAGCCTTGATGTACTCTTCCACTTGCCATAGGAAATTCTCGAGGTCCTTGGCACTTCAGTCTCTTGAGTACGCATCAGGCTTCGAGGTGATATCGTCTCGCAAGGGGGTTGCTAAGGCCCTGCTAGCGACAGCACAATCGAGTGTCCCGCAGTACGCCTCGAGGGATTCCAGCCTTTGTTCAACGGTCGTATTGTTCCCATCACGGCTAACATAGCGAACAGTCAGTTCTTCCACCCGATCTTCCAGTTTCGTCAGCATTTCTTCCCGATTTTCCTTGAAGATGTTAATGGTGCCACGCATCAACTCGAACTCCTATGTCACAAAGCTCCAGATATGGTGTACGTCATCCCTCAAGGACTCGAGTCTGACTTCAAGGTTGGCTACATCATTCTCCAATTTATGTAGCCGATTCTCCATAGAGGCCTTTTCGGCCGAACGGTCCCTCCTGCGACCCTTATTTGTTTCTGGGTCTTGTGATAGTGCAGGGCTTCTTCCAAACTTCAGATCCATCGTATAAAAGCTTGATGGCATGAGACAGCAAGATCGTTACAGTTCTGATACCACTTTTGTCATGAGTAAACCGTCGCCAGACGTTGACGAGCTCTCTCAGGACCAGCACTTGGCCTTAGAACCAAGTAAGCCTTAGCGGATTTTACTTGAGTGTTGGGGTTTGGCCACCGACTTCCCAAAATGGCGCTTGAGATGTCCCTCCCTCGAATGTCAAGTGTGACGACGCCTTGACACTCAGAGACTAATTCACTCGAATGCCAAAGGCAAGGAGGCGGTTTGATGGCAAGTGCATGGATACTTGAAAGCAAGAAAACTTAAAGGTGAAGAGAATTTTGATAGCAGAGACGAGAGTGCATGCACCCAACACACAGAATTTTCTTGATTGGGGTGTCTTCTCTCAAAATGAGAGTTTTTACAAGGGAGCCAAAAAGGCTATATACAGTTCACAGTTTAACGGGTTACATGTAGAGTCATTATCTCAAATTATCATAACAAAAGATTTTTTCTATTTTGACCCCTCCTTCGATAGTTTTTTGGCCAAATCCACCTTGAGAGAGGCCGAACTTGGTCTCAATACATCTTCCTTGACTCGACTGCCAATGCCCTATGTTCACTGGTATAATTGGTCGACGAGTCATAGAAAATTCGAAGAAACTAAAAAAAAAATTAAAGCATCTCAATTTGTTCATTTGCTTCTAATTTTGCAATTGTTTTCCATGTTGGAAGATGGATCCATATGATTTTGAATCAAAGCTCTGTCACTGCAATTCATCTAAACTGTTAGGGCTTCCGTGAGGCTCTATCGTGCCTCCTAATTTCTCTTATAGATGCAGCGAACTCGGATTTTTAGGGAAAATACTTTCTCTAAAGGATCAAAAGTTACCTCTATCTGTTAGGTTTCCTATTTCCTTTTCTTTTTTCCAAATGAACACCTTTGGATCCCAATTTTGGGTTTGGGCACGACCCAAACCTGTCCTATTACAGTAACTTCCCTAAATCTATGTTATGGAAAAGAAAAAAGGAAAGGAAGAAGCAAGTGCTTACTGTTGTTACCTTCTTTTAAAGCAATATGGAGGACAAAGCCTAAGCTTGCAGCTCATCTTATGCTACTTCTATAAAAAGTTATGGTATTATGTGATCATGCACTTCTCATCTATGATCTTATTGCAAGAGTCACTCTTTGATCCTAAAATCCCATTTTGGACCTTATGCCAATCCAGAAAGAGCTTTATAAGTACCATATTGTAAACACCCCAAAATATTTTTAAAAATATATCCCAGTAGGTTTTAGAGTTTTCAAGAACAAGTACAGGTGTATCTTTAAACCTTGATTTAAATACAACTTGTGAATTTCATAAAATACCAAAAACAAAGATTTTGAAATTAAATGTTTTCGAACTTCAAGTTACGGAATCAAATTTTTAAATTTAAAAAGATGTTGAAGGACTAAATCCAGGTCAAGAAGGGATAAGAATGAACTTGCCCTGCCAAAGATTCAGGATAGAAGCAAGGATCAAAGCAACAGCCAAGTCAAACACACACCCATCAAACATGGAGCAAGGCAATGGGTGTTGAGTCTCAGGTGGGCTAGGAAAGAGAGCACCAACACAGGCTAGACCATATCAAGAGTTCAAGCCAAGCTACCAAGAACAAGTGCCAACCCAAATTGAGCCCAGGGTAGCACCACGCCTAGCCGAAACCGAACTAAATGGTTGCACCACCTCAAGCCGACTTGCACCCAGCTGCATCTCACCATGGGTTGGACTTACCTTGGCTAAGAGGGACCATCACAAGCTCACGTTAAGCCATATGGCCAGCTTTGAGAGCTGGACCAAGAATGGGGCTCCAAAAGCCCATCCACATCCAAATCATGGAAGGCTCTAGGCCTTCCCCCCTTGTGGCCTATAAATAGGCATATTGGGGGTTGGTTTCCAACATTGAAGGAAGGTGGGAAAGAGTCTAAGAGAGAGAGGGAGAGCTGCAACAAGAGAAAGAGAGAGAGAAAAGAGAGGAAGAAGGAGGAATTGTCCTCGCCAAAGTCTTCTAAATTCGGTGCCAAGGAGGGCTCCTTTACAAGGTTGATCTTCTTCTCTCTTCTTTAATTTTTTCTTCCTTACTTTCATTCATTAAAAAGTTGTTGTATTAATGGAGCAATTGACTCTCCCCATGATGTAATAGATAGATATGTTCTCCATTTCATTTCGTTACATTTACCCTCATTACTTGTTTGATTTCATGTTTCCTCTACCTCTCTATACATTATACTCCCTTTCATTAAAAAGTTGTTGTATTAATGGAGCAATTGACTCTCCCCATGATGTAATAGATAGATATGTTCTCCATTTCATTTCGTTACATTTACCCTCATTACTTGTTTGATTTCATGTTTCCTCTACCTCTCTATACATTATACTCCCTTATATCTCCTAATCCCCTCTATGCTTAAGCTATAGATATATTTCAATTAATTTCCTTCAGTAATTTACATTCAAATGGTTGTAATTTGTCTTTTAAATTTTGGATGAGAAGCATTCATGTATTTTCTAAACACGAAAATTTGTTTTAAATATTTTGTATCTGTCTAAGGATTTATTTTTAATTTTCTATCTTCTACTTCGAATGATCTGAAACTTTGTACACCGAATCCCCACACACCATCTCACTTCTCATACAATTTTTAAGAATTTTAGGGTCGTGTAGCCACGTAATTAAAATTGACGAAAATCGGATAAATCCATAGATAAATTTGTAAAACCTGTGTTTACTGCAATAGAGTTTGGGTTATCATCCCATAAGTTTGTTTGTAATAAACCAATTTCAGTGAAACTTATCTCATTGGAAAGCTGACATTCATATCTTTCAAACAAGACTACATAAAGATAGGAGGTTTGTGCACTAACATATAGAAGTTTTTTTAAACCTTTGTATTTTTGTCACAAAACTATTTTGGACATCTGATCAAGGGACATTTCCGAATTTAATTGCAGACTGTCACAACCCCAAAAATTAGAATAAAATTAGTTTTTTAGAACTTAGAAAACATTTCTTCCAAAGACCTAAGCACACGAATTTGGTTGTCATTTGGGTTTGAAATGTGAATTTCAAAAACACATATGATCAAGATCAATCCTCAAAGCATCTAGGCTGACCCTTCAGCGCCAGTTTAAGAAGGCCTAAGTCGAAAAGATCTCACTTCCCCACATTCGCAATTAAAGTCAAAAAATACAACTTTGCTAGTTTAAGTGAAACTAGCTGGCACGCTCGCACATGACGTAGTGTGTGAAAGCTTATTTCAAGTCTCTACATAGACTTTGGAGTAAAATTTCCACATTTACAGAATTGGCACTCCCGGTGGGACTTAGGTCTTTAAGGATTGATTGATTCGGTGTTGATTTTCAAATTCACTTTTTTAAAAATTTTAGTACTTAAATAAGTGGCTTAAAGGTATAACCATCCATTAATGTCACACTTAAGCAAAAGGAAGAATATAAAGGAGGTCATTGAATGGTCTAATGGGTACTGATAAACAATGTGAATGAGCACACTAGGGATACTTTGGTCGATTTCACTAATGTTAGAGAAGCATGAAAATATTTGAAAAAATTTATATTCAAAGTGATGTTGCTCATAGAATGACATTAAGAGATAAATCAGTATCCTTTAGACAAGTAGATAAAGGGTTAAACAAATTTTTTGGTAAATATTTCAATATCTGGAATCAATTATATTGTTATAAAAAGAAGTGTGCACAATGTATTAGTGAAAGTCAATGTTTAGCATAATGAGTATTTTGTGTATCAATTTTTAAGAATTATTCGAAAAGAATTTGAAGGGGTAAGATCATTTATAATTCAATCCGAAATATTTTTCTACAAAAGAAGCGATTCTTACTGATCTTCAAAACGTAAAAACAAGAATAAATAAAGCTAGACTTCAAAAAGATGCTACCCTAACCGCATCTAAACCTAAAGCAAATATGAAGCTTTATTGCCATCTCCACTTCAAAAATGAAGGATCAAATGAAGTAAGAACAGAGATCATTTGCCATCATTATAGAGAATTCGGTCACTTAACGCCAAATTGCCCTAAATTGAAAAAGAAGGTGACTTTTATTGAAAAACAAGTTTTTTCTTTTATTTTTGAATTTGAAGAAAAAGTGAAGAAACTCAAAGTTCAATTAAAGGAGAAAGCAACGGTTGGTACAGTTTGTTCTTCTTCAACAAATGAAATTCAAGATACTACCTCTTAGATTCTTGACTCAAGTGCTTCCTTTAATATGATATAATGAAAAATTTTAAGCTCATGTGCTAGAAAGTCTTTATCAATTGTTTATACTGAGAATAGAACAAAATTAAATGTTAAAATTGATGATTTGCAAAATAAAAACTTTGAAGTTTTCAAAATTAGTGGTGTTCCAAAATTAAATTTAAACTTCCTCTCTATATCTCAAATTTTGGATAAGAATTGTGTTGTAGCTTTTTTATTCACGGGATATATTGTAAAGGATTACTCTCGAAGAAGGTAATTGATTTTTGTCATAGGGAAAGCAGACTTTATATCATGAATTATTTGCATAATATAGGATATGTTAATGTTTTGTCAAATGATGTTCTTCTATGGTACAAAAGATTAGGGCATCTTAATGATCAAAAGTTATATCAATGCTCTCTTGGAATAAAAACTATGAAAAAAATTTCTTACAAAGATTATGTTCCTAGCAAAATACAATATCTACCTTTTTCAAGCAAAACACATATTGTCATGAGACCCTTTGAAATAGTTCATTCGTATATATGGGGACCGGTACCCATTTTGTCTAAATGGTGTATTTTCTATTATGTTATTTTTAAAGATGATTTTACTAGGTATACATGAGTGTATCTTTTAAAAGGCAAATCTAATACTTTTTAAAATTTTGTTATATTTTTATAATTCATTTTTACAAAACTTGTATCATGCAGAAAAGTTATTTAAAGTTTCTCCCAACTATTATAGATTACGTATTTTTGGATATAAATGTTTTATTTATACTGACAAAGATGATAAATTATCTTCTCATGCCATAAAATGTATATTTTTAGGGTATAGAATAAACAAAAAAGGATATAGGTGTTATGACTATAAAATGAAAAACTCTATGTATCGAGAGATGTCAAATTTTTTGAAAATGAATATATATTTAAATGCATGGATGATGTTAGTTTTATTGATGATTCTTCTTATTCCTTTTTAGATAATATTTTAAGAGAAGATGTAGAAAATGATCTTGTTGAACACATGATTTCAAGACATTTTGTTACTCCTTTTGATCAATATTATACTAGAAGAACTCCTAACATTACTCCATCTATTACTATAAGGTTCAATCGTGACTCTAGACCTCCTGGTTTTTCACCCAAGCATAAAGCCCTAGTAACCAATATTTCAGCTTTAAAAGAACCTAAAACTTTTAAGAAAGCCCAATTATCATAAGACTAGATTCTCACTATGAATGAAGAATTAGATACTTTATATGAAGGTTACTCGTAAGAATATGGAATTGATTATAAGGAAACCTTTGCTCTTGTGGCTATTTCTATCATCTTTCTCCTTACTTGAGTTAACTGCATATACTGATGTTGCCCCTTACTTGAGTTAACTGCATATACTGATGTTGATTGACTTGGTGATGTAAATGACAGGCAATCTATTGTAGGTTACTGTATTTCTCTCTTATATCATGGAAATGCAAGAAATGAAAAAAGGTGTTTCTTTCATCTACTGAAGCTGAGTATCATATAATGGCCAACACAACCAAATTAACTTCGCTATGATGACTATTTCAAGACTTGGGAATGACATTGGAAGTCCCTTCAACCATGTCCTGCGATAACAAAAGTATTATTTATATAGCCAACAACCCTACATTTCATGAGCGTACCAAACATATCGAGATGTATTGTCATTACATTCATGAAGAGCATCTACAAAGCGATTTGGCACTATAGTTTGTAAGATCAGAGTATCAGCTTGCATATGTGTTCTCGCTACTAGCTTCATGATTTAAGTTTTTGTTAGCAAACTTTAGGTGATTGGAGTGTCAGTTTGAGAGGGGTATTAGAAAATGATGTAATTTTATCTTTATTTTGTAATTTTCTTTTTATTTCTTTCTTTTTAAATCATGTAAGGCAAGACGAGCCATTTAGGTCATTCAGGTCCTGCCCTGAAGGTCTGGCCCATATATGTTGAGGAGATACCTTTTTTTGTTCAAAACTCTCCTTTATTTTGACTATAGTAAGTCTATCTCTGCGCTAACATAACTATATTACAACATATATAGCCATTCTTTTATGATACCCAAGAAGTCTGAGCAATAACTTACCCGTTTGAATTGGAGTGTTTAATAAGGAGATACCTTTATGAGTTATAGAACATGCTTTTGCACCATCCTACATGTCCTTTACGTAGTTTAATGTATGTTAAGGGGATACCTTCATTCTTCAAAACTCTCCTCCATTTTGATTATATTAAGTCCATCTCTGCACTAACATGACTAGATTACATCACCTATATCCCTTCTCTCATGATAACCGAGAAAGTCTGAGCAATAAGTTACCCATTCGAGCTGGAGTGTTTAATAAAACACCATGTATTTCTAAATAATCGCAAGTATCTGAAAGAGGCAGTGTACTACATAAATTTTGGTATGAAATTGTTCTTTTCAAATATTGTTCAAGGCATGCAACTAGGGGTAACCCTGCCATGTTGACAGCTTCAGTCAAAATACTTCAGATACTTGGTTAGCAAACTGAGTGCTCTAGTGGTTTTTGCAATGCATTGTTCTTTCTTTCAGCAACTTGATCTGGATATCCAATAACTGAATAAAATGTTTGATACTCAATTTGTTTTTTGAGAAAATCTCTCACTGAACATTACTAAAAAGAACCCGTCATGGGTACTCTGATGCTAGCAAAGCTAGATATAAAATTTTAATCTCCGTCATCTTGAAACACTAAATGTAATTCATCAACCATAAGAACCAAATTCGGCATACTAATACCATCAATGTGCATAATACACAGTTTGCATTGATGGTGAAAGCATTTATGTTTCACAGATTTCTGTTGATAGAATTGTATGTTTGATTCTAACAGGAAGTTGACTTAATGTTGAATGATGGAAGTAAGCATATTAATGGAGGAGTTGGTCTTGAAACAAGAACTTCTACTATGGCAGGCATCAACCATAGCTCACGGGCGCTGTGGATTAATACCAGTCGATACTACGCGAATCTTTACGGTTCGACGTCGCCATCGCCTCCTTTCCAAGGAATGGAGAAAGCAAACCATATTACAACAAAGAGTAGAGATCAGCCGGAGGAGGAGTCGACGGTGTTTTCTAATGAGCCTCGCTTTGTCTAGATCTCCACCGCAGCTGGTTTTCTTTCTAATCTACATCTATGTGATTACTATTTTTGTTGTTTTCGCAGTGTGGTTAAAGACAGTGCTGGCCGTTTGGCTCTTTCTTGTTTGATTGATTAGCATGACAACCATGAGCTATTAGCTCTTGTTTATTACGATCGCATTCAGAGTGTTGTGCCATTTTATGATCAAAGACAAAGATGCAACTTGGACCATGTTCTGCAAGAACTCCATGAAGCACTTTGAGAAGGCTTTTGCTATAAAGTAGCATTCACGTACTTTTAGTCATTAGTTCACTACAATATTGTTATATTGAGTATTCTGATTGGAATGTGATTTCATTCTTTGACTCAGGCCAGAGTGGTCGCATGCCCTCTATCTTGGAAAGCTTTCTGAAAAGCTAGGGTGCCCATATGAAAAAGCATTTTCATATTATAGCAAGGCCTCCAGCATCAACCCGTCCGCAGTAGATGCTTTCTACAGGACACATGCATCCCGTTTGAAGTTTCCAAATGCTTGTGGCAAGCATGATTTACATGCACTTCAGGTTTGCTTTTCTGTTGACTCTCTCTCACATATGAAGTTCTGAGTAGTGCTGCATTTTGTGTTTTTGGTCAGGTTGTCGCTGAACATGCTTTTCAAAAGTCAGCAAAAGATTCCTTCTTGAATCTGTTCGACGACGCAAATCTTCCTCAGCCATCTATGGATGAAGAGGAGAATACTCTTCAAGCAAATCCGGGGAAGGGGGAAAGGAAAATAGAGTTGCAGCAGTCAGAAGAGGCTTGGGAAAGTATGTACGCCGATTGCTTATCAGCACTTGAAGTCTGTGGAAGGTGAACTCAAGCATTTCCATAAAGCTAGGTATATGCTTGCTGAAGGGCTTTATAGAAGGGGTAATAGTGGAAATCTACAGCGAGCAAAAGAGGAGCTTTCGTTTTGCTTCAAGTCATCTCGTTATGCCTTCACTATTTATATGTGGGAGATAGATGGCGTGGCTAAAAAGGGAAGGTATTGCAGTTTTCTACAACTAAAGCCTTGTTTTGGGGGTATAAGGATGTGATTTTCCATGTGATTGAATTGTGGTGCATTGTGAGCTGGGATTTTTTGTGACCTTAAAGTTTCTGGTTAGATGTTGCACCGCAACCAAATGATAAAAAGTTGTTTTCTATTGAAGTGTGGAGATTGTATATATATATATATATATATAGGTATGTTAAGTATGTGTGTCTGTTGTATGTATAGAGAGAGTTCTGACATCCATTTATCAGTTGTATGTGGTCATTCATATTCTCACACCGTTTTTGGCAGTTACGTTCACCAATATATACATTCTCTGGAAATCGCTATGAGGCTTGATGCGCTTGAAGTAATAAATGAATGGATACGAAAGTGTTTCAAGAACCCAAAGCTGACAAATAACAGTAGTGCTAAAATTTGCAAGCATGCTTCAGCAGCTTGGTGCCACGGTATCATTGCCAGTTTGGCTTCAGTCTCAATCGCTGGGGAAGCTCAGATGGAGAAAACTCAAGCAGAAAATGGTCCGGACAATGATCTAGAGCTTTATGTTGATATACAAGAGAATGAACTTTGATGTTCATCATTTGAAGTCCCAGTTTACCAAAAAGAGCTTGAACTGAAAGGAAAGCAAATACAACAACAACAACTAAGCCTTTTCCCATAATCTATGTTATAAAAATCCGACGAAGTTTTACACTGGCTGTCGGAAGCCTAACACAACCCTCCTCCTTTATCCGGGCTTGAGACCACCAATGCAATAAAAAAAAAAAAAATATCATCCAAAATTAAGAATTTATCAGTAAAGCAAGCAGCTGCACAACATAAGCAAACTGCTGCCACCTTACTTAGATGTGCCTACAACTTCTATCCTGATAGCTATTCTCGAATGCATCCTTGCCGCATCAAATTATGCACTGTGGGGTCTCCATCAATACAGACGCATTTGTTACCTGGAGCTGAAAATATCAATTCACCTAGAATTGATGTTCTTGATCTCAGTGTTCCACATAAACTTCTGCTATGGGCATACACACTCGTATATGGTCATTATTCAGGCATTTTCTCCGTTGTGAAGCACTGTGAAGAAAACGTTAAGGTAAAAAGTTGTGTTCTTTTAGCGTAGGTTAGTTTTTCTGCACATTTGCCAGTGCGTTAGATTTCTTAATCACGAAGTTCGCCAAGGATCACCCTTTAATGGCCTGTTCCAAGCCCGGATAAAGGAGGACGGTTGCGTTCGGCTTTCAACAGCTTGTGTAAAACTTTATCGGACTTACCTATGTAGAAACAAAGAATCTATGTAGCCAACCCTATCTAATATGGGAAAAGGCTTAGTTGTTGCTGTTATGTCCTGACGAAGACTTATTCCGGAAACAGCGTAAAACTTTGTCGAACTTATTTACCATGAATTCTACAAATTGTGATAGTGGAGACAAAAGAATCCATGTAGCCCACCCATCTAATTTGGAAAAGGCTTAGTTGTTGTTATGTGACTTGCTTTTTCCTTACCAGTTAAGGCAGAAAAGGTGCCCTATGACTTCAGCAGTTGCATCACAGTCATGTCAATCTGCTACTCATGCAGGTATATGTAGATTCGCATGCACCTTTCTTTCTTTGATGATCCTTTCTGGCTGGCTGACGTGTCTGTTGGCAGTTGCTGTTAAAGATCGAAGCCATCAGGATAACCATGGTGAGACTGAGGATAACCCATCAAATACTATGGTTCCGGCTACTTCACATGAGATCAATAGCAAGCAAGGGATATACATATTTGCAAGTTCCGTTTCCAATGAGGACCAAAAAGTGTTATCTATTGTTGCTCCGCTTCACCAATGCAGCACTTCTAGTGATGGGTGTAATGTTCCAGAAGGGAAAGGCTGAGATACTTCCATTTGAGGAACCCAAGTTAGCCATGTAAATCAGGATGCAGAGTTAGATCGTGGATCGTTTCCACCTACGCTTATCATGATGAAGCTTGAAGGATTGGGTTGTAGGAGAAATTTGAAAGTCATGGTGCTTTTGAAAGCATTGATACTATCAACTACATGATGATGTGCAATTGTCAATTATTTTTTGTGGCGTTTTCTTCTGGTTGCCTTTTTAGTGAAGGATTGTCCATGAAAACATGAAACTTAGATTTCCACTGTTGCTGTCAATTCAACAGCCATAGATCAAGCTTGTACTAGAGAGAGGGTTTGTAAATATAATGCTGGATTCAAGAACCAAGAGTGGTTTTTATGAGGACTGTGCCTCACCTATTTAGTAACGGTTTCTGCAGAAAAGCTGATGTATTATTCTCTTTTGTTTTTTGATAATAGGGCACTAATGGTTAAACTACTTGTTATACTAAGGTGCTACGTTGACCATTGCCCTCTTCCGATGTTGATATACGAATGTATAGTGCACCAATCTCCTTGGTATTTTCTTGTTAGTTTTACCTGTAATTGACTATGAAGGCTGAGAATAATGAACTGTAAACATCAGTCAGCTTACTTAGCTATATACTTGAAGTTCAGTTAACTCATGAAGTTTCATTTCCCAGATTGCGCATTTGGGTTAATGAACAGGACAGGCTTTAATAGGTAAGAGTCCATGAGAAGTCATATCCTACTGTCTCCAATTTAGAGTAGGCCCGGGTTCTGCTACTTTAGCGCCCTGAAACTGCGGATACTGAAATGCATGTTGTTGCAGTGCAATCTGGATATCCGCATTTTGCAAAGAAAGCTCTTTCATTCTCTTTTAATCGTGTTAGCATCAAGCTAAGCATCTCAATTCTGAATATTTATCCACTAGAGAGCAATCATTTAGCTGCTATCTAAAGACAAGATAGGAAAGGGGGAAACAGGTTTCAAGAGGAACCGAAAAAAGAGAGAAAATCAATTGTTTCAAAGCGACACCACGATAACGTAAGTGGCAGTAGGTAGTCTCTAATCGATGGCAAACAGGCGAGCGGATGCAGAACAGCACCTGTGAGAGACGTCAATTGCGCAGCTGGAATCAGTGACTTAACATGCCTTGATAAATGGGCAATATCTGCATACTCAGTCCATATTCTTCGTACTTCTAGCTGGGGTGGACTGTGGGCCACGCCCAATTACCTGACCGACTTTTACAATACATGATTGGTGGATGGTGGAGGGCAATCTAGTTCAAAAGAAAGAATCGAAGACCCCGTTTGGGTTGAACCGATCTTTTTCTCTAAGGAGAGACTGCCTCAAACAAAAAAGAATTTCAGTAATCTTCTAAAAGGTTGCTCTTGGAATATTTTACAGATCTCTGTTCACGAATGAAGCTGGTGTTATACGCAAAAGAATATGCACCAAAGGTCATCATCGACTGAGGACGCATTGAACCAAGAATGTCCAGTATGTCACACCTACAATTGATACAGTTGGCCATTGAACACAGGAAAGACAGCATGAAAAGTAAAACAAAAAGAAAGGCAACCATCGTTTATGCATCAAGTTTGAACAGACACTAATGCAATCGGACAATGGAAAGAAGCAATCGAGCGTCCTGTTTATGGCTGTAAGAAATATGGCATTAGGTATGAGCTGGGACTTGGAGATCCAGGCTAGACTGGGTAACCATCATGAAGAGGCATTGAGGCATTTCTCATCAATATATTCAAACAAGAAAGTCATCCATTAGATATTGTCTTTCCCAGGCGCATATGAAAATTTACCAACGAACTACCTACAATAAAACACGATGTGCTACACTACAATTAAGATAACTTTAGCTTTTCACATATTTTCTGGACCGTTGCCACTGAGCAGTGACATAAAAATTAACGAGCAGCATAGGATTTAGAACAGGGACAGCGGTGAGCTTCCTCCTACGATGTTTAAAAGGAGAAGGGTAGCACTCTTCCTGTAACATTGTCCCATAACCTTCATTTCTCATTTGTCTTGCTCTCACAGCAGGGAGTGAGCGGAGGGAATGGTGGCACAGATTGCAGAATGAATTTCCGGCTACTTCGGAGGCCGGGTGAAGTGGTAGATCTTGCCAAGTCTGTCAGGCAAATGTGTGGAGGTGAAACCCGCTTTTGATTCGGAGAACCAGCCTTAACCACCTTAATCGGTGAGCTTGTGCTATTGAGTATCTTGGTTGTCTCAACATCAATATTGCTATGGATCCCATCATCACAGTCCATTTCAAGCACTTTTTTATTGCCAATATGATGCATGGGTGTAGCAGGACAATTCTGCAGATCAAACAAACGAGAAGGAACCACACCTTTATAGTGAGGCTGACCACCTAAACCTCGATCAGCATCTGCAGATTCAGCAACAGTAACACTTGAAGGATATGGCAAGGGTGTTGTGGTGCACACTTCCATAGGCTGATCCCAACTTGGTGAGAATTGATTTACTTTGCTGTCCTTCAAGTCATGCTGCGTCTGCTTGCAAACAGCAATATCTGAATTTCCTTGTGTATCTTTCGACAACCTGCAATAATCAGGAGATTGAATGAGATAACTGGAACAGGGTTATTCTCTTTGCATGCTTATCCACACACACAGAGAACCTGTAATTATCAGCAATCAAGCGCTGACTCCTTCGAGGTGTTCCAGAAGTCAACTGACGGTTTGAAGCTTCTGATTCTGGTGAAGAGGGATGCTTCCTTCCAGCAACTTGAGGTTTTGAGAAGGTGGTTCCATGGCTGAACAAAGACCGCACCAAGAAAATCAGATTACAACCTGAAGAATCATAAGCTTGCATTTACGTGAAACATCTAAAGAATACCTTGAGTACTGGAGTAATGGAGTGACAGGTGTAAGGTTGCTGGGATGACATCTGTCCAGGTGCAAGGGATTCTTATCAGCTTTGCCCAGGGACACATTATTTTCAGGTCGCTCCTCCCATCCGATGTCTTCAGCTGGTTTATATTCAATTTGAAGGCACCCTAGAGGAAATAAATCGATTAGTAATTAAGCTTTTTTGAAACAGCACAGGATTGAAGCCAACTGGAAAAAAATTACTTCATGAAAAGTTCATTTAGGCTCTGGAAGCAGGGGGAGAAGCAACAAATAACAATTCAGAACATGCAGTCTATTTGTTATTGAATGTGCTCAAGTTTCTCGGATTAAGGAACATCAATTAATAGCACTAATTTACAAGAATTTCTACTTGGTTTTTATTTAAGCATCATTGCCATGCATGTATGTTGTGGATTGTGAGACTAGGTCGACCATACCTTCTTTTTTGCCGAATATATTTTTGCATGATTCACACCTGCAACCATCAGAACAACCCACACCAGCCTTGATAGAAAGGAGTGAGAAAAAAAATGGATAATCGATGAGTAAGAATTACAAACCAATGCAAATCAAAAACATGGAAATGTGCTCACTCAAAAAGTAAACCTGATAGCATTCGCAATACTTCTTGAGGCACTTTGACCTTTTGCAGTTGCATCCACGTTTGTGTCTGGCTGATGTAGGTGTTTCAGTAACTTCTCCCTGTGGAGACGAAGACGAACTTGAATTACTTTGAGGGTAACGATGCTGGTAAAAGAATATATGTGAGTGAAGCACTTACAGCGCTGCTGTTTGGTGACGCCTCAACAATATGCCACATTACCTTCGGTGCAAAAGCAAGAGGATTACGGGATTCTATCAGCTGACGTGCTGCAATAACCTTATCCTTGAACTCAGGTTGATTTAGACACTCTTGGCATGTACAAGAACCGATGCAGTATGTCCCAGCAGCAAAGCAATCACAATATCTATGACATGAATAATGATGGTCATGAGAACAACTGAGTTATTTAAGAATGTAAATGCTTATTAAGAAGCTTACAGTTTGAGGCATTTTGACTTTTTGCATTTGCAGCGTTTGCAACTTTCTTTTGTAGCACCAACAGACTTCTTCCTGAAAAGGTCAACATGTTAGATACAGCATGAGTACAGAAGAAGATGAAACATAAAAATAATTATTAAATCCAAATTAAAGAATTGCCTCTTCTTAACATTCAATTGATTGATCTCTTCTTGTGAGACACATGCGACAACTGAAGCAGGAGTTTCATTTCCAATCAGAGTGAGATCACTACAGAAGTCCTCAGAATTGATACAACTGTCCATCCCAACCGCACCGAGTAGCAGAGCATGGAAAGTAGATTCGGGAGTCACAACACCAGATGCCTCTTGTTCCATGTCTACCTGTTCAGAGAAGTGGCAAGTGATGGGAGACTCTGAACTTGCAAACTTTTCAGCTGAGCCTGTGTTGTCGATGCCAAATTCTTGATCATTTGATGAATGTTGGGAAACTATGGATGATGAATTCTCCATTTGTGACATCGTATTATCATTTCTTAAGAATGGTTTCTGACAAACTGTGTCTTTTTCCAATTTACTTCCAATACTGTTTAGGTGCAAGCCAATTCCCAAAGGTTTTATGCATGCCCTGGAAGAGCTTTCACTTTTCTGGATGGATTTGTCACTCTTTTCACGGACAAGTGGAGTCTTCTTGTAGGGATAAGGAGAAAGCATACTAGGTAGGCCATGCTGATTGTGTACATTCTGTACAGATTCAGTGATTTCCATGTCATAAGCAATCTTCAGTAAATAATACTAGGCTAAAAACAACCATAAAAAGCTGCAGTACTATATAAATAATAGACAAGTGCCAAACATCACAGTCTAATCTCATTCTCCCACTTCACAAAATGCGGCAATAACCAAAAGTCCTTGCTCACTATGGCTCTCATCAAACCACCACCCCAACTTACAAAAGGGATCGTGCCTTTCTCCCTTTTAGTGCATCCACATTGCCTCTGTATCGTAACATCCATAGCTTTTGTTTTCACCTAAAAAAAACAGCAAATAGTGGACAGCAGATGACTGAAAGTGTACATATTGAAACTTCACCTACATGGTTCTTTTGTTGCATCACTTGCATATTTTCTGTGTTTTCTTCTGTTTCCTTTTGAAACTCCATTACACCTGTTTCAGGGTAAGGTGATGCACCAGAATCCACGCTCAGGTTGACCTTATGATCCTCTTCCCATTGACAGGTGCCAATAGTTAATGAAGGAAAGGAGTCAGCCAGGATCACTAATACTAAGATAATAGAAAGAACTGCCTTCTATGAATACTTTTCCCGGTTTTGTTGCCACCACAGGCATTGCACAATCTATCTGATCATATAGATATTCCACATTGGTTGCACTTATACATACGTTCATGTAATTCTGCTGACAGAGTCCTTATTATGTTCAGTCTCATGCCTTAGAAGGGAGACTTTCACTTTGAAAGACATGCCCTGGGATTGAGTTTACGACTCACCGTAATGAATGACTTGTATTTCTTATTGTTATAATTATTTGGGCCACTTCTGAAAAGATGATAATAGTAACAACAACAACAGGAACAGGAACAACAACAACAATAAGAAGAAGAAGAAGAAGGGTCAACATCCGTATCCCACTCCATTCACATGGATTTCAAACAGAAAAGGTGCCAGCTAGTTATTAGAGCTACCAACCATCTAATCCGTCATCCCCAAGCATGTTGAGTACTCGAGTATGAAGCCTTTCCATATGGAACCCCAATCTATCTTAGTTGTTTCATATGTATCGTGACTGTTCTGAATGTGTCTAAGTGAGACTTTGTTTTGTGTAAATAAAGAAAATTACTAAGGAAATCTTTGTGTACTGGGCCACTGATTCTTAAATTTACAGATCAAAGAAAGAAATTTGGGAATGACAAGTGCATTCCTAAATTTCTGACTCCAAACCTCCTGTACATTAGAGAAGTTATTGTTGGAATGTTCATAGGAACGTATTTAACTTCAAATCTTTTTTCAGCAACAATATTCCTTGCAGAAGTTTTCTTAGTCATTTTCGCATGGACTTATGGATCAATTTCACTCACCATCAAGTCACGCCTGGAGACAAGATCTTGTATCTAGATTTGAGAAAGCACTTCCAGAAACATTTCTCCCCAAACAGCTTGTAACCAAGATTTTGACATCCTAGACTAGTAATCACTTCCTTGAACATCCACTTAGAATATACTCTTTGATTTCTAAAATTCAAACACAACAAAACAACCTTTCCTGCAAAGCAAACATGGAAAGACGACTTCAGGAATTGGATAAGTCATCACTGGACCTTCTGCTAAAGGAAGGGCACATTAACTTGTTAAATGGTGGCTTCATGATAATCAAGAGTTGAGATTTGTGGCAGGACATTCAAGAAGAAGTTGATCTTCAAATATGAGACCATAGTGAACTAAATGGACGTATTGGACCATTGGTACGTAATTTTCAAATATAAGTGGCAACAGCTTACTAAGAAATTCTGGACACTCGTTCAAAACGCTTCATCACTTTAGACAAGTTCAAATAAAAACCTGACATTCTTTTCAATATTTTTAATTTTTTGAAAGCTCTGAGTTACAGGCCTGTCCTTGCACCAATTATCACCCGGAAAAGAAACTCTCCTTCCATCCCTGCTGAAAAAGGTGCCCTTCTTTAAAAATATCACACCCTCTTTGAATAGCAAGCCACATACTTGACCTATAGGGTGACCGCCTTCTCACAGTGGTTCATCTCTTCTATCCCACGTCAAAGTTTTCAGCCCACCGCTCTCCTTCATAACTTATGTCCTCCATAGTGAACTGCAACAACCATTTATTCAGAAGAGCCACATCGAAAGGAGCCAAACGACTTCACACCTAACCCACCACAGGAAATTGATTTTTTGACATTCTTTACGTAACTACATGTCACCCAAATTTCACTCAAGGCAATTAGTTTCTTTATCAATAGTAGGAGTATCAACCAATAAGTCTCAATATAATGCTATTTACGCCTTCAATACTATAAGAGTCATCATGTTGCAATTTGAAATGGTTGCTGACATTTCTGACAAACTACCACCTTTCTCTAGCAAGAGGTATGCCTCTTATTATTTTTATTCTTCTCTTCTTTCTTATTCTCTTCCAACATATGGAACTCGCTATTTCTTTTGGAGAAAAAATGCCCCAAAAAGGAGTCCACCTTACAACTATAAGTGTGGCAATTATCTTCATTATAAGCAAACCTATAAAGAACCTCCTAATGAAAAAGTGCAAAGTCCTATATGGAACAGGATAGATAAATGTACTAGGCCACCTAGATAGACCAACATGGATCTCTTCAGTCTCCATTTCTACTACTTCATCAAGCAATTAACACTGACATCATCCCCATGCTTAACATTTACTAAGGTCCTGAACATACGACAGTATCAAGGGCCTGTCCTATTTCCTGACCTCCTATGGCTAAAAGACAGCCTAATCAACTCACTACTTTCAAAATTACCTTTTTGTAACTAAAATCCTACATCACCTATGTTAATAGAAAATAAAGAAGTCTGACTCATACAGGACTTGCATGATTCATGAAAAACTATTAACATTCGTACTTGTATTTCAACTGGAATTCCATCCCTGATATTGGTACTTTCCCATTTGTCCAAATAAAAAGTGGAAAATATATGGATAACCTTGAAAATCATGATCTATTGATATACCTTTAGATCCACATGATTAAAGGGAGAACACTGGTGACTGGACATATAAAGTATCTCTTGCTCTAACCTACCAACCATTGTTATCCGTATCGCACCGTATCGTATGATACGGTGCCACAATACGATATGGTAACCTGTATCGTATGATAAAAGTTATCGTGTTGTATCGTACGATCAAAAAAAATTCAAAAAAAAAAATCAGTTTTTTTTTGGAGGTTTCTGGCCTCTCTACACTTCTATCAAAGACATCCTCCGATATGTTTGTTTGGGATTACAAGCTGTGTATGTAACATGTAAATTCAGGTTTATAATTTTATTTATTGAATAAGAATAATTTATAAACAAATAAAAATTGTGACAAAATCATTTCCCTTATTGTTGCCAACTTTTAGGTATATTTCTGCTACTAGTTTCTAATTTCATGAAATTGCAAACAATGAAGAACAATTTGGTTGTCTCGATTCATTGAGTGGGCATTTCACAACTTCACTATTTTAGGGTTCACCTTACATGACTTCCATTGAGTTGAACATGATCAACGTGTGTGAGGCTTGTGAAGTGAGAAATGGAGCTCAAGCATTAGTTAAAAAGCTAGTCTCCAGTAAGAGAAAAAGGGGATACCATCAAGTAACAATATCACATCACTGAGGTGTCATAGACTCAATAATCAAATAAATGGAGCTCATTGTTTTGCTCACATATGAAAATTAGCAAATATGACAACTACATGTACAAAGATAGCAGTTTGTTAATTTTGATATATTAGATGAGTGGATTATGGAAGATAACAAAGAAAATGCACTCCTAACTGAAGAAGACAGTGCATGGATTAATTTGAAAGGAGTGCAACAACATCATGACGGAAATGAAGATTTTGATTTTGAAGCAAAAGGTGATGAGAAACTTTGAATCTTCATCAAGGAGAAGATGAAAATTATTTAGTTAATGATCCTGATACAAATTTATAATATATAAATTGTAAATGTATTTCATTTTTTGCTTCAAAATATGTAAATTTGAATGCAATTGTTCAATGTTGAATTCTCAATATATACTAAACTTTGCATTATATGAATTCAAAGCAATTGCCAGATTTTTCCTATTTTTCCTGATTTTTTCGGATTTTTACTAATTTGTCCTGATTTTTTAAATATTTTTCTATTTTTTTAATATTAAAGTACAATATGATACGCCCGTATCGTGGAGCCCAGCGATACGCGATACAATACATGTCAAACAATACTGCTGCCAACCATCTGACCACCAAGATACTTGCGTTATTTTACCTACATTGGTTTGTAGACAAATGCATGAGTTATGCCTATATTCTTTTTGTCCGAATGTCTTGTTATTTTTTCTTTCTTCTTTCTCATTATTATCATCAATCATCATCATCTTCCTCTTCCTCTTCTTCTTCTCTCCCTCCTTCTTCTTCTTCCTCAACCTTTTTCCTTTTTCTCTCACCTCTTCTTGTTCTTCTTTCACCTCCTTCATATTCCTTCTCTATTTTTTAATTGTACATATAATGTACATACTTCATGCTTTGATGGCATAGTAAATGCATTACTCTTTGTTTTGCAATTCTTTATTTGACAATTCAACAATAACTTCTATAGTCTAAGTGCAGAATTAATTATGCTTTAAATTTTAAAAATATGGCCATCTTCCACATTTTGTTGGTTAGATCAGTTCATATTTACAGTGTGCTGGACATATGTTTTTGTTATTTTCTGAACTAATTGTATACATTTTTTATTATATATTTGTTTTTAGTTGTGGAATACAACCAAGCCAGCTGTATCTGTCATACCTCTGTTCATGCTTCACCAAGAGTAAGCATTAATACCCCATACCGGGTCATGTATTACCTTTAACCTTAACCAAGTAACAAGATGAGATTATTTTAAGAGAAATGATGCATTGAAGTTACTTATAGCAAACATTGAGCATATGCTTGGACCTCTCTGTTTAGGTACTTGCACTCAGTAAGCAGTACATCAGGTATCAAAACAGCAAACAACCATAGAAAGGAATGTAGACAGGTCACTTTCTTGATAAGACTTACTCTAGGGAAGGGTGTAAATAACATGCATAATATGTTTGAACGGTGGACATATAGACTTCCATGAAGAAACAAATGCAATGAACTTTTCCCGAACAGGTAAGTACTCTACTTACCTCAGCCATAATCAGCTTCTTGTCTACAACCTTCTCATCTCCTGAAGTTGTGACTTTTCCACTGGGAGTATCATGGTCAACAGCAGTAACAGATTCTAGCAATAGCTGTGAAGTGTTCCAATCATTCTGTGGTACTGACTCAGTATGTTGTGCTATGACATCCTTATTGCTGTTTTCATGAAAATTGGAGAAAGTAACTAAGTTTGACTTCTTAACCACACTTCCATCTTTATGAACCTTTGAGACCTCAGGAGACAGAGCAATAGTTATCTGATCATTTACATGCTCTGAGTTTTGAATTATGGAGGCCCTTGATTCAGATTGAAGAGAATCACTAGTCTCAAAAGCATTGTTGTCCTCAACAAGAAAATCAGGCCACTTCTCATGCTCTGTATTACCGGTCTCCTGAACCACTAGATCTATCTCCTTTGCAAGATCATTTGGTGCAATTTCAACTTGAAATCTAACACTTTCAACTGCAGCATGAAGATGCACACCCTTTGACACTTCTAGCAATGCTTGACTATGAATCTTTCCTTTATCCGCATTCACCTCCATGTCATGTCTTGAATAAGCCTCATGATTGCAGCTAGAGTTGCTTCCTTGCAGTTGTGACGGCTCATTGGCTTGATTAGGACATGAATCAGGTGAATCGTCACGCTTCTTATAACCATCTAAAGAATCGGCAAGGCAATCATCAACACATGCTGATGGACTTGTAGTACTGAAAAGGAGAGAATCCTGATCACGAGATTCCTTTTGAGAACATGGAACCATCTCAAAGTAGCGAATCAGTGAACCAACTTTTATCTGCCCAAAATTACTGGGAGTTGATGGATGCAAAGCAGCTTCATTTCCATGATTAGAAGATAGCTTTTTAAGACCAGATGATCCCCCATGTGCTGTGCTGAAAACAAGAAGACAGCAATATTCTAAAAAAGAGTTGTACAACTACACAACACCGGTAGAGACATGCCAAGTAAAAATTAAATGATATGACGTGATAATAGAAGTTAAAACTTATACAGTAAAACTGTAAAACTACCTTTTTGAAGAAATTATTTCTACCCGTGAAACGTCATGGGGAGACGTGAAAACTGTAGGTGGTGGAAGCAAGGGGAGATCTCCAAAACCTTGAGCAACATGAATAAATTTAACTGGCTCAATAGGGGAAAGATTGCTAATATAATTGAAAAAGGGAGAATCCTGCAAAATGAAAAAGAATAGTAAGAGAGTGGAGAGAGAACAAAGAGAAGCAGAAGATAATCTTGTAAAATGAGGATGTACGTTGAAAACTTTGGTACTTCATAACTGCCACCCACACAATCAAGGACCGGGCCAAGTTGCTTCACACCATTTGGCATTTAAGGCAACCATGTCAGTTCAGAAAAGTTATCTGCTACCATGATGAAATGAAATGAAAACAAAGAGAGTGCACGTCCATTGCATATTAAATACACAGAAAGAGGATTCAGTAAAACCCTCTTATGTTTCATGTGCGTAACAAACAAGTCTAGAACTACAACCTAAATATGCACATCCTGTGACACGTGTGGAAAGAAAAGTTGCAAGTTCCACCATCAATTGCAAATGAATTACATCCAAAAAGTTTAGACAACAACAACAGCTAAGCCTTTTCACATACTAGATGGGGTCGGCTACATGGATTATTTGTTTCCACAAAGGCCAAAAAATAATGTAGAATCCATGGTAAATAAGTCTGACAAAGTTTTACGCTGGCTGTCGGAAGCCTAACGCAACCGTCATCCTTTATCCGAGCTTGGGACCAACCATGCAAGGGTGATCCCTTACATGGGCGGAGTTATCCAAAAAGTTTAGACAAACAACAAAAATAAACTTACCCTCTTAATAACGGGAAAAATACAACATTTTCCCCTCTAAGCATGGGAAAACCTACAGAATGAATTTTTTAGCTGCCGGCCTAAAATACAGCTTCCGTGGATGCGGATCAGTTAGGAAAATAAGACATACTCAAACCAACTCAGCATTACAAATATTGCGCATCTTATCCATGAAGATGCAATAAATCGCACAGAAACCCAGACTGGAAAAAGAGAGAATAGTAACACCACACTTCATCTGATGGATCTATAGCCAAGTACCATGACCATGTCTATGTCATGTTCAAAACAAATAAAAAGAATGACAAAGGAACAAGTGAATCGCACATCGTCAGATGAAAACAGCGAACAGATGTATGTTTCAACACTACAACTGGCTCAAAGTTAAGAAACTTCATGAAAAAGACTGAGTGCCAATTGCCAAGAACTGATCAACATTCGGCAGATAAAGAACCTAATATGCCCCCAATGAAATCATAAAGGAGAATACAAAAGAATACGATGTTCATCGATACATTTACAGTGCAATTGCCAATCTAGAGTGATGCTTGGTTGTACCAACTTATCTGGGAAAAAAAACTCATCTAATTTTACTGAGTAAAGAGATCCACCGACACAGGATAGACAGGAGACATTGACGTCATTGCTTGTTGGGGAGCTGCATCCCGGAGCGCATAGTAGTTCCTTAGTTATCCTACATCTTTTGACAGATAAGTGCATAACATGACGCACCCTTAACGAAGCTTTTTCATCAGATAAGTGTGCAACACTAGGACTTCCCTGGTGGCCATCCATCCAAACACTAGTTTCCCAAAAAACACTCTTAGCTTCAGAGTTCTAAGTTCTCATGGGATCCAATGCACTACTGCTAGAAAGATTTCACTCTCTGGTAACAGATCCAATATAATTTTGAAACCCTAATCTGATCCTGTACATTAGTGCTAGAAATATTGAGGCGAAACCCTCACCGCAGGCAGCCTTTGCACAGAAACATGCACCGACTGCAAACAATTGCATCTAAAGGCATACAGTAGTATACACTATCAAGGGGAATTTCAGGTTATTTCCCCGATTGCTCTACTAGTGGATACCTTCGCAAGTAGTGCAAACTGCAAATGAGATGGACTCATTACTGAGAGACCAATCATAGATCACAAAACGTCGAATAATTCAATAACCCAACACCCGTTTTCACCACAACTTTCCTCGAAGGTTCATAAATGAAACACAGAAAAGCCCTTTGCCAAAAGGAAAACCGACCAACATGCAAAGGCCAAAATACGAGAGAGAGAAAGAGAGAGAGACTTTAATGATAGAGGAAGGGGAGGGGTGGCAATGGAGATGGCGTGGATCATCATCACCAACATCATCCTGGTGAAGAGGGACTTGCTTGATGATGAGATCCTTATGCGGAGATCCCTCCATCTTCGCCTACGGCAACAAGCCTCATGTCTCTCTTTCTCTTCGCTTTTCCCTCACCTCACCGATCCCGCCGAAGCCGGAAACCACGCATCTCGGAAAACAGCAACTAACCACAGCCCCTTGCTGTCCCTCGTTCCTGTCCTTTTTAGTGCCGTCTTTTCTCACTCTCTCTCGTTCGAGCGGCCGTGGGCGGGAACCAAATTGTGGTTTACGTATCTGCATGCTTTACTCTCAATTGTTTAACGTTGTATACGGTATCGCCCGTATATACTTTTCTACGTATAAAGTTTCGACTCCCACCCAAGAGTGCACATGGGTCGGGTTTACCCGAACAAATTAGACTCACTTAGTAGACACATGTTTTAGTTGGGGGTTCAAAATCTTCTCCCTTTTAATTTGAAGAACAGCCTGGTTCTTGGATCTGAAAAGCGCAATAGTAAATATTTTGAACCCAAATCAAGTATGAACTGGATCTTACAGGTCGATTGAAGTATGTCTGAACCTGATCTAGATCTGGATTTGATATGCACCCACCTGTTTTGTACCCTATCATATTGAAATACCTGATTCAAATCCCGGCCTACCCACAAATAATTTTTATGTATACAGACTGAAATCCAAGGCAAACATATGTGAGCCTCAGTTTATAACCCATCGAGAGTATTGTAAAATATTAAATGAAAACAATGTAAATTATGTTTCATGTTGGTTGTTAAATCTGAATCCATTCAAAACTAGTCTAGCACATACACGAGAGAGTTTTGATCATACAAGTTCCAATCTAAATTCTAAAACTGATTCGGAAACAGGTCTTGGAAACACCTGACCTGATGTATCTTGGTCGCTTATTTGGGTCTAAAATATTGGACATATCTACAAACAAACCTGAAACTGAATCAAAACAAGGTTTGGTCCTAGTTATAAGTGAACTTGATTAATAAATAGGTTTCACAAAACCAAATTCAAATCGGATACTTGCGCATCCCTATGGTCGTATATGAAGTCACCAACACTATGACATACTCCGATATGGGCAGGCCTACTATAATGCATATCAACTCTTATATTCTTTCGGTTATCAATAAAGCTGAAAGGGAAAACACCAAAGTGTGTGGTGCCAACACGCACTCCATTCTTATGCCAAGAACATCCATGGGTGAAACGCCTGCCAACATTTGAAGACATTCCAAAAGAAACACAAGATGAGTCAACTTGCCAAATCAAGATATTTTAAGACAAAATACATGATTATGTTGTTTGTCAATTTCTTACTAATTAACCAAAAGAAGTAAATGTATTGTATTGCACTAGCATTCTTTTTGAGATAACTTGATGTTTTACTTTTTTTCCCTTTTTGGTACAACGGAGAGGCCAAAGTCTGATGCATTTCCTCAGTTATTGAACTCTTGTGAGTCAACAACCTTTGGTTAGGTTGAGTCGTTGCTTATTGTGCAATCTGATGTTTTTCTTTCAACTGGCAATAGTGGTTCAGTTTTTTATCCACTTTTGAGACCTAATAAATATAGGACTTAAGAACTCAAGAATAAAAGCAACACACTTCTGCAATATCTCAATTGGCTCAATGTAGGCATAATAGAAACATTTAAGTTGCCAACAATTTGTCAAACTCAAGATGTGTATTCAATCTATTCATCCAATTCAGCCACAAAGATTAATTTAACGATTTTATTTTGCTAGAAATCAACCCGAATGATTTATTCTGGGAAAGTACAAAATTAAAATCGGAAGATTTAGATTGTTGACATTTTTGCATAGTGAAATCCATACAACAGGTTGGATTTTGATAATTTGAAAGTTTTCTTATTATAAATGCAAGAGGGATTTGGTGGAATGATATTTCCGACTAAAAGGTTATGTACATACTAGTATAAGTAAAGAGACCGATTTTGTCATATTAGCAAAGGGACTAGCTGGAATCATGTATTGCTGTTCAAAAAAATAAAAGAATTTTTTTACAAAAGTACCTTATGATTTTCGGTTAGAACGTAAACTTCTCATGCAATAAAATCAATACCGTTAATTCTAAAGAATCATCTAGTATAACAACATTTCTTATGCTTAGATGAGACCTTCATAGACAAAGGTTCCATGTCGTCTGCCATATGGATTACATTAATTATTATAATTAACATTTAAATATGAATTGTTCAATTATCTATATATTAATGATATAATATATAATATTTAAACAATATTTAGTACATATTAAATAATTTCTATAATAAACTAATTAATATTATATTGACCTATTAAATATATATATATATATACTAATATTTAAAAATATATATATATATATTTCTTAATAATTATATTATGTAATTAATATTGGAAATATATAATTATTTATACATTTATATTGATATTATGGAAGACTCTCACTCAAAAGAACTCTCTATAAGATTGCAAACAACCTCCGTATATGTGATATGCGACATGCTATTTCTTAATAGAGTAGAAGGAGGGTCCACGTAGACATGTTTAGGGCTATTACAAGAGGGGGTTTCCGACACCAAAGTAAAATATTGTTATCATTAAGATTTTTAATGAACTAGATCTTACGTAGTATTTATATTCTAAAATATGTATTAAGTAATTATTATAATAGATATTAATTAATATGTATCTATATTATTATACTAATTAATTAAACAAATATTAATCAATATTCAACATATATTGCTTAATATTTATTAAATTAATAATATTATTGCAACTTTACAACTATTTATTTATTTGTTAAAGTATCACAATCATTAATGCTATAATTAATATTTAATAAATTTTACTTTTTTAGATGTGGTGTAATTAATATTAATTAATATCCAATAGATATTACTTGCTCATTATTGATGAAAAGTATATTAATAATTTGATATTATATCATGCGTGCACGAAACCACCGTTCAACTAACCAAGTTTTGCTGACAATCTCGCTAAGGTAGTTCCCTGTTCGTGGACGATGGGACCAAAAAATTTTAGACCATTTGAATGGTGGCCTCCATCAGAACTAATGCAATTCTATCTGTTAGCTTTATTTGGTGTTTCCTAACTGAGTTCACCTATCAAATAATATGGCTGAAACAAAGAAATCATAATTTAATCACCAATCTTCTCATTAGCTGAATAAGCAAAACTCTACCCCAATTTCTGATAAGGGTTAGAAATTGATGAAATTAGTAAAAGGATATTGATAAAAAGGAAAAAGAGGGCATAAGGGAGCAACAAATTCCTCTAACTTATCTATATAAATTTTCTTAGGGAGGTTAGCATGCAAGAAACAGTCTTCACATCCATCTAATGGATTGTAAGGTCATATAGGGATGTAGTGCTATAAAGCACTCAGATGGTGGTCATCCCAAAAACTCGAGAATAGGTATCGAAGTAATTTATTCCTTCTTTTTATGTATATCCCTTAGCAAATAGCTTAGCCTGGTACCTGTTGATTATTTTGAGTACATTCAGTTTTTTCTTAAAAATAGTCTTTCAACCTATAATAGAATAATTAGAAGACAAATCCACTAATTCTCAAGTACCGTTAGAGAGAATTGATTGGATTTTATCGTTAATGACACTCTTTCACAACTTAATTTTTAGTGAGGCCATAGTATGTTGGAAAGTGATAAAATCATCCTCGACATTGAAGGTAACAAAGTAACTTCCAAAGTCCATTGATATCCTATGCCGTTTACTTTTTTTCTATACGATTATTTTCTTAGAGTCATATGATTTTGAAATAACACAATCAAGGTCACCTTCGATATTTGTCACCCTTTCTACATCGTTGAAAATAGAACTAGTAGTAGATTGGAAAATTTCAGTCTTCATGCAAAATACATTCTAAAAAAATATACCATCACAAAGCTCAACTATTGTGTTGACATCTATGCCAAATACTTTAGATTCCATAGAGTTTGCTTATATTATCTTTTGTGTTATTAGTAATGCAGTGGTTGATGAATATCGCTTTTGTTGTCCATATACCTTCTCCAATTGCATTGCCAAAATCATGATCTTGCTTTGCTTCCATAATTTCTAAGCTTAGTTTTGAACTTTTGTGTTCTTTATTTCTTCTAATATTGGCTCATATGTATCATCCAGAAGGTTTTATTTATCATGGTTCTCCATTTCTAAAGGTTATGAAGTTTAATCAGGTCATGAACAATAGTGTGATTGGTGATCTGATTTTTTCTTCATATTTTGGGGTTAAGAAAAGCTCAAAGTTATTTACTATTGCTATGTAGTGTTATCCTATTATATCATTCGACTCCATGATACGATAAACAATATTGTATCATATAAGATACAATATCATGTTGTATCGCTCGTATCGTATGATAAGAATGATACACCAAGTGCCTTTTATAAAAGTTATTGGCCGAACAGAACCCTACATTTTTTAGGGTTTCTAGATTTCGTTTGTAGCTTTCAGCATCTCCAAGACAACCTGATTTGGTTAATCGAGTATTTAGGTATTCTGCAAACTTTAAAAAGACGATGATGTTAATTGAGGTATCATTGATTCCATAGACAAATTGGTCCCTAATGAGAGTAGAGCAAATGTTATACATCGAGAGATAGAGATCTACGATAATGCTCTTCACTTGATGTGCTTGTTTGTAGCGAATTGCAACTGTACTAATATGCACCCAGGTAAACATATGAATCATTTAGCTTTTAAGTTTTTTAAATCTTATATTTGTGGTAGAATAAATCTTTATATTTGTTTTTTAGATGTTTAGTGGAATAGCTTTGGAAGTAATTGTCCAAACTTGAGAGATTTTATAATAAGAGCTTTGAGTCAAACTGCAACTGATTATGAAAGGAATTGGAGTGTCTTTGAACATATCTACACAAAAAATGAACTAGTTAGAACATAAGCGGCTTAATGACCTAGTTTTAATCCATTGCAACATGCGTCTCTCACAAATATAATAAAATATTAGTTATTAATTAAGTATTCAATTAAATATTTTAGTTTATTTAATTATTAATATTATTCTTGAATTTTCAGATTTATTAATTGTTAATGTTATTTGCTTATCTTTCTTACAGATAATTAAAAAAGTTAAATAGGGAGAACCAATTTGATCCAATAAGTTTGGATAATTTTGATATCTTAGAGGAATAGATTATCAAAGATAATGAAGCAAATGCGCTTCTAACTGAAGAAGACATTTAATGAATTAATTTAGAAGGAGCACAACAATATTGTAAAGGGGTGATGGTTTTGATTTTGAAGCTCAAGGTGGTAATGATCTTGGACAAGGAGGAGAAGATGAAGATTATTTAGTTTATCCACATTATAGTATATAATTATTAAAGTTATAATTTTGGTAAAGATGTACAGCCTAAATGCTTTATACATTAAAATTTTAATGGTGATAGATAAATATTTGCTTAACTTATGAATTGTTTTCAATTATCGTGTTTTTCCTAATTTTTTTTAAAATTTTTAGTATTAAAAAATAATATAGTACAATACGATATCGTGAACCAAAATGATATACGATACAATACAAACAACATTACTACTATTGTCTTATTGTAAGTTAATGCATAATCAAGAAAACTATCTTCACTTTGATATGCTTGTGTGTTTCATAAAAAAGGGTTTTCCGTATTTGTAAGCCGTACATAAAGGGTGCATGAAGGTGCATGATGAGGCATTTCTTCAAGCCAATAACAAAAGGAGGCGATAAGGATGGGGATAGAGATGGGTGATCGACAAAGAAGCCAAACAACCATGATGGAGAAGTAAATGACAACAAAGATGAAGAGCCAACAAAGGGAAAACCGAAAAGCTACCAAGCAAGTTCTAGGTTCATGAGTATAAACACCCAAAATTTCTCATACAATGTTCAAAAATGCATAAGATAAGGTCTTAAGCCTTCAAAATTTAGTTAAAAATCAAATTTAAAAAAAAAAAAACAAAGATACCATATTATTGATTATAAAGCCTCATACAAACTCACTAATACCATATTAATTACAATCAAGGATACCAACAATGAAATCAATATATAATCGAGGGATTATTTACAGGAATAAGAGAAAAAGAGCCCAAATTATTACAGTGCATACATTTCGTGTTTCCATACCATCATTGGAGCCATTTTTTACCCAAATCAAAAGTACAAATTGAACTTGAATGGTAAAGAAGAAATGAAAATTAAGGAAGAGAGCATTAAGAATAGAACAAGGCCATCATAGCTCACACACAGTCACCCTACAACCATTTAGAGCCTCTCAACAACCTACAATGTTGCCTTAAGATGCCTTCAATAGGCGACTTTTGCCTTAAGATAGAAATGGTTGAAACAAATATAAAAGGACAGCAAGGTGCTCATCAATGAATCATCTCTCCACAACCCAAAAATTGCATCTTATTGAGAGATCTTTTCTCATCAAGCAATAGAACATCTTCAACAAGAATCTTCTTCTTCCCTTTTTATAAGAAGAGTCACTTCTTACATTTTTATCAAGTTCTCCTTTTTTTATCAAATGCTTGATTCTTAAAGAGCATCATTATAAGAGTTGATCACTCGTGATATCGAGTGCTTGATTCTTTCAATGTTGAATGATCCGCCAGTCTTTCGAGCCATGTGTATCTCTTGGGGCCGACAGATCTCTTCTGGAGCCAATTGTCAACGTGTTGGTGTTGATTCTATGCTTTTCACTCGTTATCTATTTCTTCTATTTTGTATAATATGTTGCAGTTCCGAGTCTTGTATTACAGCAACAGAAATGAGCCTGTAAAATGAGATGAGGGAGAAGGGGAAAGAGAGATAGGGACAAGGTAACCTGCAAAGGGTTTTCTCAAGAAGATTGTATCATGTATCATGTATCACTTCTTTTTTGTATTCTTCTTTTATATATATACATGACTTTTTCCATCTTTCGATTTTTTTTCTGAGCTTTCCTTTTTAATATTCATTCCCTTTTATCCGAGAAATGCTTAGGATCTTTTCAAAAGTAAAAGAAAACAATTTGAATAAAGTTTACATTTTTTAAATGTAACTCATCAAATTCGAGAAGAGGGTCCATCTTCCCACATTTCATAGTTGTCATTAGTAATGGGGTAGATAGTAGTCACCCACTACTTACATCTCCCACTTGGCTACTGGAGTCAACCTTTGATACACTAGTTTTGCCTCCCACTACTTTGAGGTTTACAAGTTGTATCAATTTTTTTTCTTGTTGCAAGTAAGTTGTAACTTTTATCTCTTATGCGATTTTTCTATAATCAATGTGTTAGGCATATCTCAAACCCATATGGGTTACATGTTTAGTAAACAATTCTTTTGAGATGTCTTTTGTTAAGGGGTCAGCCAACATATCAATAGTTGGAATACAACATATAGTTATTTTATTTTTTTGAGCATATCTTGAACATAGTGATATTTAACCATTATATGTTTGCTTCTTAAGCTATCAACTCCATTCTTAACAAGAGTAATTGTTGCATTTTGTCACAATAAATAATAATTATCTCGTTGTTTATTTCCAACTTCAAATCATGTATGAAGCGGCTTATCCAAATGGCACTTGTAGCAACCATACTATAAGCAACATACTAACCTCTTGTGTATGCAACGCTACACAACCTTATTTCTTTCATGCTCAAAAAACCGCACCACCTCCAAATAAAAATATTTGACAAAAGGTTGATTTATTGTCATCTTTGCTCCCAGCAAAGTCATCATCTCAATATCCTGTCACTTTTTAGTTCATCTGCTTGAAAATAAAGTTACAAGACTTTTGTTCCTTTAAGATATCTTAAAATCTTTTTCACAACTATCCAATGTTGTTATCGAGGATTACTTTGATATCTGCTCACAAGACCAACAACAAAATTGATATCAAGTATTCTACACAATATAACATACATCAGGTTACCCAAGCATGTGCACAAGGAACATTAGGCTTATCGTTTCCTTCAATAGGACAATCAACCTTACTTAATTTAACCCCTTTTGCAACAGGTGTAGATGTAGATTTGCATTCACCCATTTTAAACTTCTTAAGAATATAATCAATATATTTCTTCTAACCTAGGCATAGAAGTTTAGATTCTCTATTTCAAGAAATTTTTATACCCAAGATATATGATACTTCCCCCATGTCCTTCATTTCAAACTTTGAGTTTAACTATGACTTGGTTTTGACAATCATCTCATTGTCATTCTGAGTCAACAATATGTCATCTAAATATAATGATAAGATGACAAAGTGGCTCCCACTATTCCACACATATATAAAGTGATCAAGTTCATTAGTCACAAACCCAAGTTCTATAATAATATTTTGAAAAGTCAAATACCATTAACGAGGTGATTGTTTAAGACTATATAAGGATTTTTTCAACCTATATACTTTATCTTCTTGGCCTTTAACTTTCTATCCTTCGGTTTGTTGCATATATATGATTTCATCTAAATCTTCATTTAAGAAATCAATTTTTACATCTAACTGATGTAAGTCCAAATCAAAATATATTGATATCCCAGGATTATTCTCATGGATGCAAATTTCGTAACACAAGAATATGTCTCAACATAATCTATCCACTTCTTTTGCGAAAAATCTTTTACAATCAACCTCGCTTTAAACTTGTCGATTGTTTCATCGACCTTATATTTCTTTTTGAGAACTCATTTACAGTCTATGGATTAGCTTCCTCTTGTCAAATCAATTAATTCTCAGACTTGATTTTTCTCAATAGATTCAATTTCTTCATCCATAGATTTTTTCCAGTTTGCAAATTCAGATGAGTCAATAGTTTGCTAATATGTCAAGTTATCAGTCAACTCATCTAAATCTACCAAATTACACACTTTCTTTATAAGGTAAGTGTGATAATCCTTCTAATAGGATGGTGTGACCCTAGGTCTTTTATGTCAACTTAAAGTTTTGGTTTGTTCATGAAGCTCGTCTATGGGTTTAAATGATGATTGATCTAGATCTACTAGATCATCAACATACTAATCACTATTTTGAAGAATGTCATTATTAGTGTCTTCTAAGAATTCAGCAACCTAGTTTTCTATCAGTCCATGATTCTTATTATAAAAACAATATCCTTTAGATCTTTTACGATATTTGATGAATATATATATATATATATATATATCTTAAGGACATACTATCTAGTTTGTCTATAAACTGATCAAGTATCTTCACATGAGCGATAAATCCCCACCTCCTAAGATGACATAGGTTTGGTTTTTTTCTAAACCACTCTCATATGGTGTAAAGAATACAACTTTACATGGAACTCTATTTAGTATATATAAAGTTATACTTACTGCTTCTCTCTAAAATACCCTTCGCAGATAAACATCTATTAACATAGACATTATCATATTCAATAGGATCCAATTATATCTCTCTACTACACCCTTCTATTGAGGTGTCCTAGGTATTGTATTTTGCTTTGTAATACCAAAGTCTTTACAAAATTCTAAAAGTTCTATAGGAGTATATCTTTCACCTCTATCTAATCTCAAAACTTCGATTGTATACTCCAATTGATTCTCAACTTATTGTTTATATTCTTTGAACGATTTAAGTGCCTCAAATTTATTTGCTAAGATATATATATATATATATGTATATCTCGAGTAATCATCGATAAAGATTATAAAATAAACATTTTCCCCATGTGATCTTTTTTTAAAAGGTTCACAATAATCTTTAGTAGGGTTATTGCCCTAATCACTTCTTTGAGAAATGATTGTATATAGGTTTCACACTTATTAAAAGCATTTTCATAAAAATTGGGTAATAAGTTAAAGTTGGTTAATTTTCTCAACTTCTTTAAACTTATATAACCCAACCATTTATACCATACATTCACATCAATCACATAGACACTATCAATATAAGCAGAAGAAGAATCTTCATTTTCATTTATGTTGAGTTTGAACAATCCATGTTTAGCATCAAATAAAATAGGAGAAGTTATCTTGTCATGCTTTCCCATAGTGACTTGGTAAGGGACAAACCTGACCTCAAACCCTTTCTTTATTAAATTAGACACTCATAAAAGATTATGCCTAATAGTGGGTACAATTAATACATCAATAAATACAATCGGTGTGCCTTATACAAAAATTCTAAAATACCCAACCCTAAGAACATCAAAAAAGGTATTATTTTCCATATATACCCGATGTTCACCAGACTTGTATTCTTTCAGATGTATTGCTCCCTCTTTACTCTTTCAAATATGTCGGGTCGGTCTAAAATCGATCCACCAACCAGTCACCAGGCGGTTCATATAAAGACACTCAAAAATAACATAGATTATGTCATGTTTCTTTGTTGGGCCATGTCGTTGATTGTTTTCAGCATTATTCTTTTTGTTGCGGCAGTCCCATTTGTAATGCCCTATTTTGCCACAGTTGAAGTACTTTACTCGAGAAGCAGATTTCTTTTATTTCTTAAAGTTTTTACCACTCTAGTTTTATTCTTATCAAATTTCTTATTTAGTTTTCTTTCATCCTGGTTATTTTTAGAGCTAGACCATAAATCATCTTCACCAACTACCAATATTTTCCTTTTCTTTTTGTTCATATGTTCTTATTCAATTGTTAGTTTTAGTAGGAGATCTAAAAGGGTAAAAACTGGTTCAAGTTTAAGTGTTGTGGTTATCGTATACAATGAAGGGGGTAAACTGTTTAAAATCGTGGATATCTATATTAGTTCAGGAATGATTGACTTTACAATAGTTAAATTTCTAGCTATTACTATTTGTAGATGTGAAAATTTTACTCCAAACTTATGTAGAGACTTGAAGAAAGTTTTTCAACACTACTTTGTTTCGCGAGCATGCCAGCTAGTTTCCAAAAACTAGCAAAGTTTTAAATCTAACTTTGTGATTGTGGCTAAGCAAGATTTTTCACTTTAGGCCTTCTTAAACCGATTCTTAAGGGTCAACCTAAGCGTTTTGAGGAATTCAAATGTATAGGTAAAGATTCAAATACAAGTAGAAAATGAGGTGTTGTCAAGAACAAATTCGTGCACTTTGGTTTCAAGTTTAAAAATCAGCAAGTTCTGAAAAACAGAAACTAGTTCTGTTTTCAGAACTTATTTCCCGATTTTTTTTTGGGTGACCTAAGGATCACCAAAATTCTTGAAAATTTTAAAGGACACAGCCTGGAATGTAAAGATTCTAAGCTACTCTTTATTTTGAATTTTGAGACTATGGTTTGTATCTTAAAACTTGAAACTATTATGTCATAGAAATAAAGAGACCAAAAGATAGGTTTGTATCTCGGTGCTCAGAGCTCCGATTTTAGTGTTCTTGGTCTTCTTAGAAAGCTATAGATATCAACTTTCTAATTAACCAAGTTTCACTGAATTTGAACAAATACAAAGAGAGTTATGGAATGATTACTAAGGCTCTATTATAGAAAAATAGTTTTGACATAACGTTTCTTAATTTTTCCTGATCTTACACACATTTTAATATGTAGTTGCACGGCCCTAAAATTCTTAAAAATTTTATTACAAGTGGGATTTTGTGTATAGATAATGTGTACAAATTTTAGAATAATCAGAGCAGTAGTTTATCAATGAAAAATAAAGCAATCAACGTATGTAGAAATGCTTAAATCTAGAATCTCGTTTTTAGAACATATGTGATGCAAACTCACCAGAATTTAAATTACAACAACACAAGGTCACAAAGTAAATTGCTGAAGGAAAATGAATGGAAATCTATATATTAGATTAAGCATAGAGGGGGTTAGGAGATATAGAATATTTATAGCATATAGAGAGGTAGAATGAAGAACACAAACAATTAGAGTGCATAAGAATTGAAAATTTCAGCACGTCTACTTCTTATTACATCATGGGGGGAGACAAAGCTCCATTAATACAATCCCTTTTGAATTGAATATGAAGAAGAGATAGAGATGAACAAAAAAGGATGAATACTTACACGGATTTCTCCAAGGATCGGCTCTCAATGGCAATACACAACCCTCACCTTCCCCTTTCTCCTCTCTATTTTTCTCACTCTCACACTCTAACTTGCAGCACTTTGCCTATTTTCTACACTCTCTTCCCCTCTCTCCACTCTTTCCTAGAGGAACCCATGAATTCCCAAACCCCAAGGTGTAGCACTTCAATACCCCAAGCTTCCAAGACTCCAAGATGCCTTTGTCGCTTCCTCCTTGGCCTATATTTATATGCCAAGGGGGTCCTCTTCTAGGCCCTTTCTTGGGGCGAGTCCTCCATGACCCAAACCCAGCCCCAAGGGTCTTCATATGGTCATGTGGTCCCCTTCATCCATAGCTATAACAACCCCATGTGGGTTGGTTCTCAGTTCAAATTGTGTGCACCTAGGCGTGGTCTATTTAGCCTAGGTTCCTCCAAGTGCAACCGGCTAGACTTTGCAATTCAACATGATGTGGCTTCTCTTATTACCTTGTCCCATTTGATCAAGGCTAGGTAGGGTTTTCAATTGTTGTTTAGCCAAAGAATATAGGGTGGACATGACTAAGAAAATTTGGCTTGGTCAGGTGTTAAGGTCATTTGATTTGAACTAGGCCATGAGTCATGTTTAGCTTAGGTGAATTGAGTCTAGGTCTTAGTCAAGTTCAACTAGGTTTAGGTTAGTGAGGCTATCCACTTGACTTGATGAAGATGTGGCTTAACTTGAGTTGATCCGTTTCCTTGCTCCACGGCTTGACTTTCGTGAACTTGATCCCGGCTTGAAGCAGGCTTCAACCGTCCACTTGATCTTTGCCTGATTCATTCCTATCCTCTAGGTCTTATCCCTTCAACTTTAACTTAAACCTCTTTATCTTTAAAATCTTGATTTTAAAGATTTAAAATTCTCATTTTAATGCGGAGGTTTTAAAACAAGACAGTTTTCAAAATTGAGAGTGTTTTAAGAAAATTTTATTTAGGGTGTTTACAGATGCCCCTCTTTGGCATTAATCCAAATTCATTTGGATAATGGCAAAGAATAAAACACCCTTTTTTATTTACTTCCCAAATTATCTTAAGAATATAAATTGTCCTTCATTTCATCAAATCTTTTCCTTGGATCATAGAGGAGGGTATTTTAGCTAAAGGGGACTTGACCCATACTGAGTGCTAGTTCTAAACATGATCATGCGGGGCCGACCTAAGTATTTCCATGGCCATCATATTTGCATTGACATAGCCTCCACATTCTCCATCATGGAACTCATGCATTATGGTCCTAGTCTCATCAAGGTCTACACATCTCAACAAGATGTGGGTAAAACTCTTTTTGTAAAGAACCCCTCCCAAAATCACATATCGGGTTGAAATCTTTCGAATAAAAGTTGTCTTTAAAAGAAGCAAATTCGAGAAATCCTTCATTTTCAAAAAAGTTTTTAATGTCTTGAAACCAAGGTTTTCCAATTGAATTTTGGTCATTTTGGCAAATCTCCAAATCATATGTGGATGGAGTGGGTTAGTGCAAGATCTCTAAGGATCAAGTTCTCATAGTGGGGTTAATTCTTAAATATGACCCTAGGGATGAGAGGGCATCCGCTATGGTGTTGTCCTCTCTACCTATGTGAGTAAGTGTGCATGATTTGAAGGAATCGACTTATTGAGTGCCCAATTCGTCATATGGTATGAGTTTTTCATTTTTTGACTTTTCAAATTTTCAAAACTTGGTTTATAACAAGCATAGAATCTCCAAAGACTTCAACACATGATGCACCTAGATTTTTCAATATTTTTAAGCCTTGTATGAGTGCTTCATATTCAGCTATATTGTTTGAGCATGAAAAATCTAGTCGAATTACAATCGGGATTTTCCCTTTCTTGGGAGATATAAGGATGATTCCCACACCTGCCCCTTGTTGATTATTTGCCCCATCAAAGTACATCTTCCATACTCAATCTTCATTAAAATAATTTGCTTAAACATGGTTTTGAAATTCATTTGTAAAGATGCCTTCATCGGGCATTTCATCGAGTATGGGATATGTATTTTCAAGAGGTAATTCGGCCACATGATCGACTAGGGCTTGTCTCTTAATGGAGTTTTGATGATGAAATTTTAAATCATACTCCATTAAGAGGAGTTGTCATTTACGTAGCCTATCCATTAGGATAGGTTTTTCAAACAAGTACTTGATTGGATCAAGTTTAGATACTATCCAAATTTTATGATCTAGGAAATAATGTCTAAACTTTTGGCAAGCCTACACCAAGGCCAAGCACGTTTTCTCCATGGCTTGATAATTTCTTTCATATACCAATAGAGTTTTCGAAATATAGAAAATAGCATACTCCTTAAGACTATCATCTTCATATTGAGCAAGCAAAGCACCCAATGCATTTGTATGAATGGAAATGTAAAGCAATAAAGGTTTTCCTTGTTTTGGAGGTTTTAAAATTGAAGGATTTACCAAATAAGTTTTTAATCTTTCAAAAGCTTTTTGACAATCGGCATCCCATTCAAATTTAACCCCTTTTCTCAAAAGCCTATTGAAAAGTTCGCATCTTGTTGTTAGATTGGAGATAAATCTCCTAATGGCTTGGAGTCAACCTTGGAGGCTTCGGATTTGGGTCAAGTTGGAGGGTGGAAGCATGTCTATGATGGCTCGATACTTAGAGGGGTCGACTTCTATGCCCCTTTGGCTTACCATGAACCCTAAGAGTTTTCCTGATTCTACTCCAAAAACACATTTTTGAGGGTTTAGCTTCACTTTATAAAGCCTAAGTCTTTCGAAAATCTTTTGCAAAGATTCTATGTGTGTACATCAGGTTTTTTATTTTACCAAAAGATCATCCACATATACTTTTAAGAGCTCATGGATTTGATCATGGAAAATGAAGTCATGGCTCTTTGGTATGTGGCATCAGCATTTTTCAAACCAAATCAGATTTTTTGGCTTTTATAACATACGTGATGCAAAACTCACACGAATTAAAATGCAATAACACAACATCTCAAATTAAATTAATGAAGAGAAATGAATGAAAATATATTTATTAGCTTAAGCATAGAGGAGATTAGAAGATATAGAGTGTTTATAACATATAGAGAGGTAGAATCAAGAACACAAACATATAGAGTGCATAAGCAAGAAAAGGGAAATTTCAGTACATCTACTTCTTATTACATCATGGGAGAAGACAATGCTCCATTAATACAACCTCTTTTGAATTGAATATGAAGAAGAGATGGAGATGAATCAAAGGAGAAGTATGCTTACACGGATTACCCAAGGAACGGCTCCAAATGGTGGTGCACGGCCTCTCCTTTCTCCTTTCTTCACTCACTATTTTCTCACTCAAACTCTCACTTGATTGGCAGTAATTTACCTTGATTCCTACACTCTCTTCCCTCTCTAAGCCCTTCCCTAGCAGCCCACAACTTCTCAAGATGCAGCACAAGACCCAAGGTGCAACCCTTTCTTCCAACTCTCTAAGATGGGAAACACCCCCCTCTCTTGGCCTCTATTTATAGGCCAAGGGGGGGTCTTCTAGGCCCTTCCTTGGGGCAGGTGGCCCAAGACCTTCAAGTTCACGTAGATGAGTGGTCCCCCTTTGTCAAACATGGACCAACCCCATGTGGGCTGGTTGTGGGCTTGAATCATGTGCACCTAGCCATGATCGACTAGGTCTTTCATGCCTCCAAGTGCAATTTGCCGGTCTTGCTCTTCAAATTTGCATAGCTTCCCTTGTTGATTCATCCCATTTAATCAAGGCTAGGTAGAAATGTTATTTGATATTTAGCCCAAGGATCTACGGTGAAAAGGCTAGAAAATTTCTGATATTGGTCGAATTAAGGCATTTGGTTCACACTAGGTCATATTTCATGTTTAGCTCAAGTGAACTAAATCTAGGACTTAGTCAAGTTTAGCTAGGTTAGGTTTGATGAGGCTATCCATTTGACTTGATCTTCGATGAGGATGTGCCTTGACTCGACATGATCTACTCCCTTGCTCCATGGCTTGACCTTCGCGAACTCGATCCCGGCTTGAGGCGGGCTCCAACCGTCGCCTTGATCTTCGCCTGATTTCCTCGAATCTTCTAGGCCTTATCCTTTTAGCTTTAATTTGAACCTCTTTAAAATCTTTATTTTAAAGATTTAAAATTTTCATTTTAAAGCAAAAGGTTTTTAAAACAAGTTCGCTTTCGAAATTGGGAGTGTTTTCAAAAAAAATTATTTAGGGTATTTATAGAATGGCAATTGGGATTTCTCCCTTTTCAAGGGATATGAGGATGATTCCCACACCTGCCCCTTGTTAATTCTTTGTCTCATCAAAATACATTCTCCATACTTGATTTTCATTAAAATAATTTGCTAAAACATGGTTTTGAAATTCATTTGCAAAGATGCCTTCATCGGGCATTTCATCTATGGGATATGTATCTTTAAGAGGCAATTCAGTCACACCATCGGCTAGGGCTTATCCCTTAATGGAGTTTTGATGATGAAACTTTAAATCATACTCTATTAAGAGGAGTTTCCATTTACCTAGCCTACCCGTTAGGATAGGTTTTTCAAACAAGTGCTTGATTGGATCAAGCTTAGATACTATCCAAATTTCATGATCTAGGAAATAATGTCTAAACTTTTGGCAAGCCCATACCAAGGCTAAGCACGTTGTCTCCATGGCTTGATAATTTCTATCATATGCCAATAGAGTTTTTGAAATGTAGTAAATAGCATACTCCTTAAGACTATCATCTTCATATTGAGCAAGTAAAGCACCCAATGCATTCGCATGAATGGAAATATAAAGTAATAAAGGTTTTCCTTGCTTTGGAGGTTTTAAAATCGGAGGATTTACCAAATAAGTTTTTAATCTTTCAAAAGTTTTTTGGCAATCGGCATCCCATTCAAATTTAACCCCTTTTCTCAAAAGCCTATTGAAAGGTTCACATCTTGTTGCTAGATTGGAGATAAATCTCCTAATGGCTTGGAGTCAACCTTGGAGGCTTCGGATTTGGGTCAAGTTGGAGGGTGGAAGTATGTCTATGATGGCTCGACACTTAGAAGGGTCGACTTCTATGCCCCTTTGGCTTACCATGAACCCTAAGAGTTTTCCTGATTCCACTCCAAAAACACATTTTTGAGGGTTTAGCTTCACTTTATAAAGTCTAAGTCTTTCGAAAACCTTTTGCAAAGATTCTATGTGTGTACATCGGGTTTTTTATTTTACCAAAAAATCATCCACATATACTTCTAAGAGCTCGTGAATTTGATCATGAAAAATGGAAGTCATGGCTCTTCGGTATGTGGTGCCGGCATTTTTCAAACCAAATGGCATAACCATGTAACAATATGTGCCCCAAGGTATAGTAAAAGCAGTTTTTGCCTGATCTTTTGGTGCTAACTTGATTTGATTATATCCCGAATAGCCATCCATGAAAGAAAACATTTCATGATTTGCAGTGTTATCCACTATCAAATCGATGTTTGGAAGAGGAAAATTATCTTTTGGAGTGGCTTTATTCAAATTTCTAAAATCAATGTCAATTCGAATTTTTCCATTGGTTTTTCGAACCACAACAATATTTGAAAGTCATTCGGAATAAGCAATGGGTTTTATAAATCCGGCTTTTAAAAGATCTTCTAAACCCTCTTTCACTTGGGAGTGAACATCGAGATGAATTTTTCTAACCTTTTGCTTCACGGGTTTTACATTGGGTTCTAAGGGAAGATAATGTTCTACGATTCTAAGGTCTAGTCCCAGCATGTCTTCATAGGTCCATGCAAATACATCCACATAGGATTTCAAAAAAATAATGAATGATGCTTTTTCATGCTTATGCAGACATGCACCTATTTTAACACATTTTGGGTTAGACTCACTCCGTAGATTGATCTCTACAAAATCCCCTCCTACAGAATTTTAAGGTTTTTCGAAGTCAAGGATTCTATGAAATTCAGGAAGCTCGGAGGCTTGACCTTCCTCATGGATGAAGAAATCTTCCTCCTTGCTTTGATCACTCTCAAGTGCTTTAATTTCTAGGGAAGTGTTAGGCAAGAGAGTGGGGTTGTAAACAATGGGTTTGGATGATTTTGGTTTGAATATATACATGGGTTTTGAGGAAATCGAAAATGGGCTTTGTACAAGGCCAAGGTTTTTAGAATTTTCAAATTTTTCAGTTTTTTTGTTTTTTCAAAACAAATGCTAGAATGATGAATGTAAAAGACTTTCTTTTTAGAATTTTCAGCTTTTTCAAATTTTTCAGATTTTTTCAAACAAAGACTACGAGAATGAACACAAACAACTTTCTTTTTGGAATTTTTAGATTTTTCAAATGTTTTTGGGTTTTCAAAGTTTTCAATTTTTTTTTGGTTTTTCCAAATATATAATTTTTTTGATTTTTTTCCTAAAAAGGAATCTTCCATCAAACTTACAAAGAAAACACCATGAATTAGACTCTAAACAAGAGGTTTAAGCCATAGGTTTCGGTGTTAGTGGGTTCTAGGGCACCCTTGACCCAAGTGGTCTTAGGTGGTGGCTCAGGGGGTATGGATGGGGAATAGCCCAATCCATGTCGATTTGTTGAAAAGTATTAAAAGAGATGAAGGACAATCACGAAAGTGTTAGAAAGAAACAATAAAGAATGATGTAGCTTATTGTGAGTTAACTACTAACATGGTACATGATAGGGCTTTGTGGAAACAAAGAATTCATAGAACCAACCCGTTTAGTATGAAAAAAAGGCTTAGTTGTTGTTGTCGAAGTCTTGAATCAATGAGTCAATAAAATGAGATGAGATGAGGAAGAAGGGGAGAGAGATACGGACAAGATTACCTCCAAAGGGTTTTCTCAATTATCACTTGTTTTAGGTATTCTTCTTTTGCATATATACATGACTTTTTCTATTTCGAGTTCTTATTTTTCAAATAATTTATCATATCCGAAAAGAGACCCGCATTTCATTCATGATTGTCGTTAGTAACGGGGTAATAGTAGCCACCCGCTGAGTGGTGGTCGTTTTGTCATTCTTCTCTGCAAAAACAAGAGAAAAGGGAACGACGAGAGCAATTCGGTCCAGATCTCTCTCTCTCTCTCCGGTGCCAACTTGTTCATTGTTTGAATCGTCATACTCTCCTGCTGTTGCCCACACGCCGTGAGCCGGAACCACCCTTCCAGTCTGCCATCTCGTGATTACCACGATCAACCACTCGTCACACCGTAGCCATCCCTCACCTGCACTAAGACCGCAGCCCCTTCTATCTTGTGCCATTACCGCCCCAACCTCAGCGTCGCTGACCATCGCTCCCTCTTGCCGCCCACTTCTTGTCCAAACCAACACCGGAAGAACCCAATTTTGCTGTCATCCAAAGCCGACCAGCACTTGACTCGCTAACCCCTCCTTTTCTTCTTCTCCCTCTTGGCTAAATCCCTAACTCCTTTTCTCACCAGAACCATTGTTCCCTCCCTTCAGCTTAAAAACCAGTTTGGATCTCCTTAGTAAGATCCGATCCAATCCACATAAAACCCATTTCAACCCAATTCCCTTGGACCTCATCGTGTTTGGATCTGGCCACATCAAGTCCCAATCCAATAATCTTAACCGAAATCTGATCCCTTGATTTTCTCAAAAACTCGATACCCAAGTTCATACCCCATATCCATTCTCGAACCTAGACTAAAACCATTTTGTTCATTCATTTTCACCTACACAAAAATCAAAAGTTTAAACCATATCCAATTAACCTATAAGACTTACTCAAACCCAATTAGGCCCAAAACTCCACCCATCTAGTTCAACCTAGTCCAATCCCAACTTGTGCTAAGCCAAAGCCATTCCTAAATCCAAACTCGACCAACTTCACTCACTCTTCTTTCAAAACTCGTTCCTCTATACCATTCTCTTACCTAAAAACCGATGTGATAATACAACCAATCACATGTTTTGAATCTTGACTAAGCTTGTAACCCAATAAATTCAGATTTATTCAAGCAAGCAATTTTGGTAGCACAAGAGATCGACCCTTTCTAAGTATTTCTCTCTTTAAAACCCTGCTTCTTGACTCTTCATGTAAGCTATTCTTATAAAAATTCAAGACTCCGGATCTTACCTTAAAATCTACTTTTAAAATCCTGTTTTTAAGTAAAAATAAAATATTTTTAAGAAAAATTTTGGTATTTACAACTATGTGTCATCATATGCTATCATGGTTGAACATATATATATATATATGTGTGTGTGTGTGTGTGTGTGTGTGTGTGTGTGTGTGTATTCTCCCTTAAACTAAGAAGGTCACAAGTATAATACATCTTGCTCAGGTTTAACGGGGTTATTGCATATCATCAATAATGAAGCATCGACAGCTTCAACGCCATGTTAATTAGGAGGGATATCCGGTCAAACAAGTCTTTGACGAAGTTAAAGTGCTCAGCTAATGAATCATTTGTACAGTGAAAATCAAGTGGGGACTCGATCGGGATCCTGCCAAAACAATGATGCTAGTAAAGGTGCAACAAGACCATCGTGACTAGATGGGACCTTATAGTAAGCACTTCTCGAGGGTTGGATAGACTTCTGTCAGCAGCATGCCCAATGAAGTCTTTCTTCTTTGCAAACGTCGAAGGGTGATTCGGGGTTAGGTCTGCAAGTACCTCGTCCACGAATATTGATGAATATGCCCCCCGACTCACTGGCAGAGTAAGGGCTTCACTTCTTCAAACACACTCTCATAGGCTAGACTTACTTGACACAGTCGCATTTCGAAGGGGTCAGAGATTCTTAACTTGCAAAGGCATCTAACAAGGATTATTTTGAATATCAGAGAGAAAAAGTCACTTAGTAGACCTGGTTGACCCTTAAGTTGGCAACTCCATCATGGCATCAACATTGCTGAGCAACTTTCTGTAAGGCCCAACAACCTCAATACCTGACTGCTGTTACCACATATTCCATCTCAAGATACCTACCGGCTATTAAAGGAAAGAACCTAGTTGATCTGCCAACTGCAAAACCTACATTGTCTGCCATTCTTAATGCTGCTGAATTGTTTCTTGTAAGATGGATGTCAAGTTCTCTAACTGATAGTAAAGATGGTGAGCCTACTGTGTCACAAACTTTCTTTGTACTGGTTCGGTAATACACGTCTCTTAAGAAGATTCTCCTTTCATGTCACAGTTATTGCTCTTACAAACATTAAAAATGATCTTAAAGTCAATAACAATTGCTCCGGAGATCCGGAAGAAATTAGTGTCACGCCCTAACCGTAGGAAGTGCCGACGGGCCTCGCAACGTGACCAGCACCCGGCCCTCAAGTTGGATCAGTCTTAGCGGATTTTACAAGTGCAACGGAATAAGCAGTTCAGACGGCCTCCGATAAGAAATGTGAGTTGGGCCCCTACCCCGGATGCTAAGTGTCTGGGATGAGACTTAGCATCCGTTTAACTCACATCACACAACACGGCAAACGTTTAAAAGTAAAGGCAATAAAGGCATATTCAATGCAAAGTCAAATGGCAATAGCTTTATTGATAGCAGAAATGAGTGCGCGTCCCCAACACGCTAACTGGTATGTTAGGGGCTCTTCCCTCGATGAGGATTTTTGTGCAAGGGGTGGCGCTAAGCCATGTGTTCGCAGTCGAAGGGTCACATTAGGTTGTAGCAGATCATTCCATTATTTTCGTACGAAGATTTCGTTTTCGACCCGCCCCAGATCAGTACATTCTAATAAAATAAGTATCCTTAGATTTGCCTTTGATCAAATCGAGTCATGAGGAAAAGTTGAGAAGTTCTGGTTTCAATCTCAACCCCCATAAACAAATCAGCGGAGGATTTGCTAATAAAAGTATATCTAGCTGTACAAAGAACAGTACAAGGATGGCTATCGGGCAACATGGAATGGGTTTTCTCCCATCCACCTGCCGAGAATGACATTCATATGTAATAAGGTTAGGTTGTACTTTTAGTTCTATTGAAATAAACTGTTACTATAGAGAATCAGAAACCAATTACACACACAGTCACAAAAGCTTCACTGTTTCTTGCAATGTACTGAAGAATTTGAAAATGTCAAACTTAGAGTTTCAAGCAAAATCTACGCCTGATTTATAAAATCTTAAGTTGTCATGAAATATTTAACATCAATATTATGCAATTTGTCGTTCTGAAAATGCCAAATTTAGAGTTTCATGCCAGCTCACATTTAAATGTACGCCTTCCAATACCTGCTATCCTAGACCCAACCCATCCGACCAAATGGACCCGATCCGTGCCACTTATCCTAACTGATTTGGATTCAGTTCCTCAGGATCCATTTTACCATCCCTGATCTGCAGACCTCGACCTGATGTGATTCAATCCGCCTAGCTCGATCCTATAAAGCTTTTAAATCCCATCCCAGCTAGACCCAAAATTTTAAAAAAGCGAATTAGGTTAACCAGTAAAATCCATACTTGATCGAAGGTAAATCCCAGAAAAGACAGTAAATCTATACTTATGAAATAAAAAATAATATAGAAAGCACTATTAGATATACGGAGTGATGAGCAAATGGAGTTCCTGCGTGAAATTCTGTGTAGAAGTACGCAGAGTATCATATTTTAGCTGAAATTCTGTGTAGAAGAAATGGAAAGAAAAAGAAAATCCTTAGTTCATCTGATGCACAGTGTGTGGCTTAAACTCTCGTGGACACCATAAACTCAAAAACAAAATCATACTTCACACGATTTTTCTGTTATTCATAATCTCTAAGAATGCGTGTTGCTGACAAACACAAAACTTTCATCATGTGATGGGTTCCTTAACCTCGTACACGATCTTCGGAAGAGAAATAAGAAGGGAATGGATACATAGTTATCCTCAGACGGATTATTATATTTCGTTTTATTTGTTTATTTGTTTTTTTACTGTATTGTATTTATAGTGAAAAAATTTATGTAAAAATCGTTTTCGTCTTTTCTGTCCTTCTTATCCTATGATCTTATTATACTATGTTTTTATCATTTAGGTAACATATATCGAATCTGAATTGATTGCTGCAGAACGTATAGATTGAATTTTAAAAGATTGCTGCTCTTCCCGTTTTGAATGAATTTAGTGTCGAGAATGGCCAAATATGGTGTTACATCATCAACACAAAGAATCGATCAATCCTACTTGAGCAATTATCCAAAATAAAGAATTCAATCTCTTGGATTTCTCAATGTACCTGGTTCTTGTCCGAGAACGACTGTATCTCGAAGAAGATTGACGAACGAAACGAACGAAAACAACACATTTCGGGACTTCCGCGAATGCCAGCGTTCGCAATTCCAACCGAAACCAGCGATTAAAAAGCCAGAAAAAAACATGATTTTTCAAATATTTATTTTTCAGTTGAAATTATCAGTCACTTCTTCATTTCTGCGGTCTTTCGTGCCAAAGCCAGCCATTGGACTTCAGTAAACTGGATTGACCATATTGTGAAACTTCTCCAACAATGTCAAAACGATCTTTATCCCAGGTTTAGGTTGCAGTTGGATCTTATTGTACCGTTTGAGTCCTTCCATCAAATCGGCCTTTAGAGACGTCTACTAATATGCCTGACCTGTTAGAGAGGATATGAAGAGTTTGAGTCTATTCTATCGGATTGGCTGTCAATGTTTTCCTAATTTTTTCGGTTAAATGATTATATAAAAAAATCAAACAATAATGGCAACGGGTCATTAGAACATAAAATATTTGTTATCGCTCAAACAAAACGTTGGGTCTAAAGGTGTGTATATTAACGAAGTGATTTATCCTTTCTTTTGTCAGCTCGGGTTTAAATTATTTAATTAAATTTACATGTAAAACATAAAATATTTTTATTAACAAAATTTTCTGGATCCAGCTCTTTGTTTCAGATTCGATTTTGACAATTCTTTGGACCGATTTGGAGAATAATTCAGTTCAAGAAAAAATACTGATGACTTCGAATTCAACTAACTACAATGTGATTCATGTACCCACTTGATAGGAAATTGCAAAAGAATCAAATGGGCGAGTCTTTTTCATGTGTATAAGATTCAACTAGCTTAAACCAGTGATTATATACAAATTGTCTTCAAAAGTATGCTTGGACATGAATGTCCAGCAAACTCAAGCATATGCACACACAAATATACGCACATGCACACACACACACAGATATGTTCTAGATGGGAGTCATAGTTAGGCCTGTTTATAAGAATAGTGCTTTATTGTCTAAAAATTAAAGCAAAACCTATTATACGATATGAATTCTGCGTGTTTGCTCAAGCTTGTTTGGGCTCTTCTTATTGGTAATCGATCAGTCTGGAGTGACGTTTCAAAAGCTAAATATGCGTGTGGGCACCTATTGTATCTCGCCTTGTGAGGGGTCGGATGCCGTCCCCTCTATGGCAAGCATTGTTTGATGTTTGACATTTTATCAGACAAGCCAATAAGGTATTGCCTTCAATATTGGCTAGGGATGGTAATCTCTACCCGTCCCACTCGGGTTAGGGAAAAAAACCTGCCTTCGTTTATATATATGTATACGATATTAACTGTCTTTTCTCTAAATTACTTTTGCAGGTTGAAGTGGAACAAGAGGAGGCATGTTATAACAAAGGGGTGCGGGGTTTGATATCCAAGACCCCGTGAGACGGGGCTGGGCAGGGTCTAATGGAGGTGACGATGTTGGAGGCACAATATCAGTTCTTGGTCGGTCACCCTCTCCTTCTTCCTCACTAAGATGACAGCAAAATCAAATGTTATACGGGTGGACATCAATTCAGATACCGGAAGAATGTCCTTGAACATTCACTTTCGAAAGATTATTAGCCTCGGGGTTCCTTGTAAGTGCTTGAGGGGAAGGCAGGGTCCTTTATATTTTGCACCTCTTGTCCGACAAACTGAAACGAGTAAGTTTATCCCATACAAGTCTAGAGGGTCGGTGAAGATCAATGCACATACTTCTTTCCACCACTTAGAGAAAAGATCATTTTGCACCAGGGTGGGGAACGAAAGAGTGGCAAACTAAAGATCTATTGCGATCCTTCAAGGCTTGCATCAAAAGATAGTCATTTTCTATTGGAATCATCCTATCCTTCTCATATGCTACACTTGGTTGAAGGGGGAGGGGCACATCTTCGACCAACCCGAATTGCAGAGCGAAACAAGATGTTCAACATGTAGGTCATGAGAGATTATTGTAGGTTTGGGCCCATGCAGGAGATCCCAGTATAAGACTTGAGGTTGATCAAATGAAGAGTTGGGGGATTCGTAAGCCGTGGAACCATCCGAGGACCGTCTTCTTCTGATAAGGAATGCATCATAAGGTGAAAAAAAATCTCGAATGGATGTCGATGGAGACAACTTTACACGAGAAATCTTGGTTAGAAAGCCACCAAAAATTTTAGGATGAGATAGGACAGACACTTCAAGGAGACGATCAAAGATACAGATGAATCCACGACTGAAGCCCCCCCATGACTAAATTGGTTGATTCTTGGGACATGAGGCTATAAAGCACTTCATTCATCGATTATTACATCCTAGAAAAATAGAGGCAAGGGAAGTAGCTTTACCATACACAATGGCTGCTACATAAGGGTGTATGACTTGACAATCTCCAAAGCAGACGTGCAAATAAAGTATCTACACAACTATTAGAGGAGAAAGGTGAAGTGCTTTGCGTCGACTACCTGTCCTTTAGATTGCATGTTATCTACACTAGAACTGAATGTGTAATAGGGCTAAATATTCTTGGTCTTTTCCCCCTTAAAACCTTGTTTCTTGACTCTTCGTGTAAGTTATTCTTATAAAAATTCAAGACTCGGGATCTCATCCAATGTACCTTGAAATCGACTTTTGAAAACCTGTTTTTTAAGTAAAAACCAGTTTTTTCTAAGAAAATTTTGGATATTTACAAATGTGTGCCACCATATGCTATCACGGTTGAACGTATATGTATATTATATATATTCTCCCTTAAACTAAGAAGGTCACATCAGACAAGTATAATACATCTTTATTCATTAGAATGCCCACATATTTGAAAATAATGAAATGAGAAATTGAGCCGAAGTTAAATACTGGGCTATGGTCTTTTATTGATTCAGTGGCGATATATCATGGTCCATGGATTCAATACTGGGCTGTGGTCTTTTATTGATCTTCCAAATTTTGACTGGGGAAGAAGCCCCACTTTAGCTTAATGCAGCTGTGTCACTGATCGTTAAATGTATTTAATTACATAAGTATAAAATGCATATAAAACAATAAACTAACTTACATAAATAAATAATCTAATGGATAAAGATATTGGTTTCCAAAATACATAAAAATGTAAAATTTTAAGGTGGCTAAGATTAGAGGATTTTACATACCATTTCCCACGTTTTTAACTAACTCATTAATTTCACTAATAATAAAACTTTAAATGCATAATACATATGAAAAAAGATGCCCATATATACATGCATACATACATATATATATATATATATATATATATATATATATATATATATATATATATATATATATATATATATATATATATATATATATATATATATATGTAACCAAATGAGAGAATATGTATATTTTTGCAAACTATTGAGTTTGTGATGAGTCAACTCGCCAGCATCCTCAGAATCATAAACTCGTGCAATTTTACTTTCTAAGATCTCAATTTTAACTACTATGCTACACGGAGTCTGGATGCTTTTCCCTTGCACCAAGTAAGATTTTCATTATGCTTCATCTGACAGCCACCATGTCATTGGTGGAAAACTTGAACTTTCATATTCCAATTATGATAGACCTCAAATTAGGGATCTAGTTCCATTACACTGCCCATGTCAAGACTAATCCAACACAAAAGTGGTACTAACTAAGAGCGAGATGGTTTATACCTTCATCAATGTCAAACATGTATTGAAGATCTGCATATATTAATCACCCACTCAAGTCAAAAATGGTTAGTGACGGTTTGACCAGGAAATCATGTTATTGGGAGCATAGTTGGAGGTGTTTGTTCTGTTATTACTGTGAAGGGACCCAATGTCCCGTTTTTCATGTTAGTATGTGAAAGGTCCAGTTGCCCCTTACACTTTTTATAGCTCCCAATGGCTAATTTAATTTGTTATTTATTTAACTGATGATTATGATCTTGTATATGTCCTTACTCTTCAATCTGTTCTCTTGAAGGATATACCAGTTGACGTCGGTAGAGGACTACTTGTTCTTGATGGTATTCTCAATACAAGGTTTGAACCAATTTGTACTTGGATGTTGTTATAGTACTCTTGGTTGCCCTGCTTCCCGTGTGATGCTATTAACTTGTAAGAAAGATTTTAGTATTTCTACATGTTGAGGTTTTCAATTCCACAATCTAATTTTGTATTAATTAAAGGTTTCTTATCCTTTCTGATGTTTGGGCCTGTTTATACAGTGCTCTGCTTTTGGTGCTAACTATGTACTTTGTTTGTTGATAACTCCTGCCCTTTTACATGGATAATTTTGTCATGCCGGCGTCCCTCATCGACCCTCTGGAGGAATATGCACCTCTAGAAAATCTTTGTACTGTGCCCAATCCCGAAGTTAGTTCTATACACACGACCAGCAGTAAATGCAATAGCCAAATGATGATGGGCAATAGCAGTTAGCAATAAACTTTAAGTTTGCAGATGAAACACCTGGACCTGCATTTCACGAAAATGACTCTTAATAGTTCAAACTTGTTTTTCCTTTCTCAATCATGATTCTCATACTGAAAGATGTGATAAAGGGGAGAGTAACTTTCAAACGAGATCCGAGAAATATAGTCTGGATTTTCTTGTCTCTTAACTGTAGAATAAAATTGAGGGCTGAAAGCACAACGAGCAATACACTCATGAAAGTCATGAGTTCAATACGGGGAGCATGCATCTGTCTTCAGCCTTCCCCAACAATACGAGGGCTGAAAGGATTACTAGGCTCATCGGTGAACAGTGTCATTAAAAATGTAGCGGAAGCAAACCCAGTATGTCTCAGAAGCCGGGCTGTAATTATCTCAATCGACGTAATGGGTTTCCATAACCCCTGGTATGAAGCTTTTCATATCCTCCATAGTTCACATGCCCACAGCTATGTTACAGAGACACTCACCTGGGTGCCACACCCATGTCGGACATTCCTACACTCGACTCCTGACATACTCAGCATTTACTAAGACACTTTATGAGTATTGATCAAACACGTTGTTATATGATGAACACATGAAACTATATTTTTCTTTTTAATTTATGAGATATGTTTTATTTATATATAGATATATAGAGAGAGAGAATGGGAGATGGTAGACTCTCATTCATGCTAGCTGTTCTTGACAATGTAGACCATTTATCTCTTTGATGAAACGGTTTAAATTCAAAAAGAAAAACTAAGTCAACATTTTGTAATGTTAAGTAATTTTTTCTTTTTGAATCTAGACCATCCAATCAAAGAGACGAGCACCCTATATTATCAAGAAAAGTCTAACATAAAGGAGAGTAACTCTCATTCTCTCTCTATATATATATAGAGAGAGTGATGTGATCTTGCTCAGCCCAGTACACATTGCTCTTGTTTGACCATTATTTTTCATGAGTACTAGTATAATAACAATTTGCTTTGTTTTTTCTTGAAAACCTTTAAATTTTTAAATTACACTTATAAGTAATGGGTGGACAGGATCCGATTTTCATATATATATATATATATATATATATATATATATATATATGTGTGTGTGTGTGTGTGTGTGTGTGTGTGTGTTAGCATCCTCATGATTTTTGAAAAATGCCTTGCCAAGACTAGCAGCAGCTCTTGTGTTCGCCCACACTCTCACCCATGTGACAGCCCACAATATGAGCTGCTGTTAGAGAAGTCCAAAACTTTCTTATCTGGTTTTTTGTACTCTTCAAGGATCCTATGCGAGATGTGCTTTCGCCAATAGAACATTGCCTTGTAACAGGGGACATGCCATTTTGGTGGTGTCCACAAAACGCTATTACATATGATTTGACATGTAACATACGAGAGACGTTTACATTATATTGAAATTATTTGGACAGATTTAGTGAATTACATAAAAAAACCTTGCTTTCAAAACTAATATTCGAATGTATTGCTCTATTATCTTAGCTAGGTGTGGTAAGTTAGAGGATGCAACATGAGGACTTCCTACCAGGTCCTTTATCCAGATGGTATTCTTGATCAGACATGCTTAACTTTGGGCTCTTTGGGATTTGGTGCATCCCCTAGTAAAAGAAATGATGAGTTTCATGCTAATTCAATTGCCTAATTAGATTTTACGCAATTGAGAGACTCGCCTTTATCGAGTCTAACTGGTTGGATGAAGCAACTCTTCACAATTCAAGGTTCGCATTGGAAGGAAAGTATCTTCGGAAAGGACTTGACCTACGTAGTCGTAAAGACGGAGCTTCCTCATTAGTCCATGGATGCATCAAATGATGAAGAGAAGGCTGATGCGAATGACTAAAAGTAATGACCCCCTTCCAAATGTTTTCGTAATTATAAAATAAATAAATAAATAAGATGTGCAGCCGTTTGCAATGCTGACTCTTGACCCCAACTCTTTTTGCCTTTCTGGAATTGCTTCCTGTTCATGCTAAACTAATGAAAGGGCATATGGTGTATACTCTAAAAGACAGATAAATAATCATAAGAGTGTAATTCAAGAAAAGTATATATACATGCAAGCTTTAATCTATCTGAATTTCTCTAAAGTCGCTATGGTTGTCTGAGATCAGATGGTTTCCTTGATTTCCAGTGATGGCTGATAAACGAGCTGAACGTGGACGGTTGATGGATTATTCACCAACTTGAAATCTTGTTCGGGTTTGGCTTGGTAGCTCCTTTGAGCTGAGCAGTACATGAGCCAAGTTAAATGAGATAAACATGAACTGCTTGTCAAAATTAATAATTTAAGCTTCCTTTTAGAAAATTAGATCCTAATTAAGTATTAAATCGTATCTTTTTAAAACAATTTTCTTGTAGAATCGAAAGACTTGTACATTTAATTACATTATACCTACGTACTGTTGTAGAATTGAAACCATAGCTCATGTTCGGTTCATTTCGATCATGAACCGAACATGAACGAGCCCATTGCAAGCTGAATTAATACTAACTATGAACAGCTCTTCACATTTAGGACTGCAGTTTCCAGTAAGGTTTATTAGTGAACCATTAACATTATACCAGGCAGTTGGGCTCTTGATACAAAAGATTTTTCTTCGAAAGCGGTTTGTAGGAGGTGCTCTTGCAATGAGAACTTGAGCTCAACCAACCCTTATATACTCTCCTAAGCATACTTCAGAGTTCAATCAAACCCAATGCATTATTGCACATCCCCTGATAAAAGCGCCAACAAATTTTCCTTTCACAGTTATCTACCCAACACAACCTCTCCTTTATCCAGAATTGGACACCAGCTATGTAAAGGTGAACCCGACGGGATGGCAGTTTAGACCCGCCCTGTATGAGGCGAGTTTTCAGGCCTGAAAACCCACCCCACAGTGGGTTGGGTTGGGCAGTGGGGTGTGTTGGGGCTTAAGTTGAATGTTTTGCGGGGCAGAGCGGGGTCGGGTTTGTAGTAGACCCACCCCAGAGTATATATACCATTAATGTTGAAAACGAACTAAGGTTCCTCTTTCTAACTCACCTTCTCTTTTCCCTGTGGCTCCTCCCTCTATCCGGCTGCCTGCATCCCTTTGGGTCTCTGCATTAACATTGCACTGTCGACTCTTCGTCCCCATCTCCTTTCTTTGTTATCCTTCAATCATTTTTATATCTGTACTTCTTTTAGCAGTTGTTGCTTTGTTTAACATGATAAGACAATCCCTATTGGAGCATATCCCAGTCATGTTTGATAAATTGATTGTTTGTCATAGATGCATGTGTGACATTCATCACCGCTTATTTGAGTTAGATTCTCAGAGTTCATTTAGACAATAACTACAGTAGGAACTTAGGCATATATGTGTGAGCAGGACGGGTTGAATGAAGTGACTTAGGGCGGGAGCGGGGCATACACTTGGCCAGCAGGGTGGGGTGAGGAAGGAAAAAAAATCGTGCAGGGCAGGGTCAGGTGGGGCTCCTACCCGTCCCATTGCCATCCCTAGAACCCACTGTATAAGCAAGGGTAAATCCATGCCGGTGAGGACCTAAATAGTTATTAAAACATAATTTACTCAACGTGTTCTGCAAATGGAATGGATGCTACTGAGTTTGTTATTCATATTAAAAAGATGTAATGTTATTATTTTATTGGTATCTTCACTCGATTCTGAAATCCTGCATGAAGTTCATTCTCTTGAGCTGATAGCCACCATACTAACAAGCAATATTAAGAATAAGGAGACCTCTTAAAAAATTTATATCAATAAGAACACAGACAAAGGACTTTTAGCCTTTCCATCATTTTGTGAAGCCTCCTAAGATCTTTATATGATAATAAAGCTGGAGGCCTGTACAAGGAAAACATGACAGAACTTATGTAGCATAATATAGGTTAAGAGAAGCTAAAGAATGAAGAAGGCTGCAGCAAAAGCCACCAACCCATCATGCAGAGCTGCCGCTGTGTCACCACTTATAGCTGTTTATGGAATTCCAAGGAGCATGAAGATGAAGGTGGAAGAAGTCCTCACCATTTGCAATCTGAGAAATCTCCATGAAGTGGGGTAGGCAAATGTAGTAGGACAATTTCACCTGGTTCACGAGCAGCAACAGAAAACTCAAACTCATGCGCTCTCAGATAACATCTACTTGCAGTGTTTCTCATTAAAATCCTCTGCTGAAAGAAGACCATTGATCAGATTTTTCACCCTCAGTGCACCTGGGCCTGGTCTCAGCACAGTTGTATCTCCGACAACAGCACAAGGATCACTGCTGTTGCGCACCTCCCCAGCACACCAACCACCGGGAACAAGGCCACCAGCAACACGTCCCAACAGTTCTCTGTCTATCTGTTCAAGAACAGGCTCATCTTTGACAAACTTTCTTGCAAAAGGAGCAGTGCTCTCGACCAATCTCTGAAAATCACCAAGACCAAGAAAATGTGGGTGCTGCTTCGGGGGATTGTCCCAGGATATGAAATGCAGATCATGATTTACAGTGGTATTACAGAACTTTGGGGTATTGCAGATGACTGTGTGGAAGTACCCCTCAGGTGAGGATATGAAGTTGGCATAATACATGAGAACAGTCCGTGGAAGGTTGTCCCATCCCCATAAGCAGTACTCAATGAATGCCCGAGAAAGCATCATCCAAGCAGAACCTGAGATACAACAGAAACCACCATAGTTAGAAAAACAGCAAGTCTGGCAAAGGATCTCACACAGTCAAATTATTTCTATATATTCAAGGCGTTACATGATTGACTGAGGTCAACATGATAACCGATCTTTAAACACATCGAAAGACAAAACATGTGGAGAAATTCATATTTTATGCAATCCATCTTTCAACGACCATATCCTTCAAGTTTTTTACTTAAAGACAAAATGCAAGTCAACATTTAAACTGGGGGTACTAACCGGGCTCGTATCTGTTGCAGGTCCTTGAAGGACATCAGTCCTGAGTCCACTTCAAAATGCTGGTATTGGACCCAGATCAGACCTACCGGATCTACCATGAGAAAGTCATACATAGGGTGCATATAAAAAGCTGTAAACAGTACCTGGAAAACTAAAAAAGTTCATGTTTTTTAATAGAAATCTGTGGATGTTGATCCACCAGATAGAGGTTCAGCACTTAATTTTTATGCATCATACCTGGCTATTTCTTAGTTGGGTCTTGCAGATATGTCTAGACGAATAATGAATTATTGTCATCAAACCGGGAAAGATATGAGTCATACTCTATTCACAACCTAATCCACATCAAGCCAAACCAAATAAGATAAACTTCCACATGATTTGATTGACGTAAAGTCAAAACTCGAGAAATAAGTACACAAAAGAAAAGGATATCTCCTGATGAGGAGATCCCAGAACCTACTCAGCAATGCAAGACCTGCAATCCGTTCATGTTTGATCGTTTCATGCACCAACAACATCCTGGACTTGATGATAGATAAACGTCTAGTTCCTTGAGTTGAACTTTCAAAATACAAAAGTTCAAATATCATATACGTGGTAAGAATGCAAAACGGTACTATCTATTCATTTAGGATCCTCGCAGTGTGCTGCCTGAAAAGAATAAAGAAGGAGAAGTTTCTTATTCAATCATGTTATTCAGAAGGATTTTGATTTGATGATGCCTTGAAAATTTGAAACTTCAGTCCTGAAGCCATCATACAACAGCAATTTCTCAGACGAACTAGCTTTTCTGACACCCACCTGGGCATTGATCTTGTCCTTTGTTTTTGGGCATTTACTGGATAACTACGTTCTTACATTAAAATCTGACGATTCCCAATCATGTTTCTAAGCAAATCACCTGATTTAAAATACATTTCCTGACAAAATTGACCATGTTCAATACATCCATCAGGCGAGTGTTGAAAAAGAAAATCACCTATGAGTTTCATTAAGAGGGCAGCCAACATGCCTAACAAAAAGCACCACCCATGAAAAATACAATGCCAGGCCAGATTCTGTACATGTCACCAGAGGCAACTTTTTGTTCTATGAAGCAATGGAGATTCATAGGCTTGACGCTTCCAAGACTCCAGACCACAATGAAGCTTGCTAACTAAATGGATTAAGAGCTCCTTCAAAAAAAATGTACCAGTGACAGATCTCAAACAGTTACAACCAGCATATCCGTTAAACAAGGTTACCATTGGTTTCTTCCTACCTTTCCACAAATGGCACTCAACAAGGAAGGAGATCCTGAAAGGTTACTGGCAGAAACCATGAGAAAAGGCCTTAATGCCCAAGGTAACTGATTAAGATTCCAACCGTGTGTTCTCAAGCTGCCAGAAAATCTTCCAATGTGATTGCATTCCAAGCTTTCTTTCTTGAGATATCTGCAATGTTCTGTTCACCATCTGACGCTAACAACATCTTGCAGATAAGTGAGAATTAGAAGTTTTAACAGCTGACTCTTAAGTTACACCAATGAGGACCCCATATGATGAGAAAAAAAATTTGTTTTACAGAATATGATAGCCAAAAAGGAAAGGATTTTTTTTTATATCCTACTTGTGGATAAGCCCATAAGCCAACTTTCTTCCACTCACCAACTTCTTGGGCGCCATGTCACTAACTTTATGCCAACTCCAAAGTTGTCTAGGAGAAGAAAACTTGATACTATAATTTTAAGGTGAAATGCTACACCTATGAAAGATACTTATGTTTAAAGAGAAACAAGAAGAAGACATCCACAGCATATCCAATGGGAGACTTGCCAACATTTGCTCTATCATATCAGCCATCCCCCCTAAAAGACCACCCTCTAGAAACTACAGAGGTATACCACTTCACAGGTGGTTTTAACACCCTCCTCACATTGCTAGAGGAAATACTCGAAGCATAATCGAATGAATGAATTAGAACTGCAAGGTAGTTATCACACGTTAAGTTGGACTATATCCCACTGAACCCAAGATACAACATCGGTTTCTGCAAAACTTGTGAGTCTATTCTGCCATTGGGCTTGAGAAACTCTTCTTAAAGAAAAGAGTAACAAGACCATGATTCAATCTAACATCATAGGAGCCACAATGACACACTTAACATTATGCCTGATTGATATAAACTACCACATTAGAAGGAAGACCCCTCATGCATTTCCCACCGGTTGGGTCTCCTTTTTTTATTTTGATAAGTACCATTGTCATAATTTAAAACTCAATTGCATAGATTGGTTGAGATTCACCTTACATCTACTCAGTTTATAACAGGTCTTTTCTTGATAAAAATAAGCCCAACAAAAACTTTCACAATTAATTTATTCCTAATACTTTTGCAAACCACAACCCTCTTCAAGAGCTCTATATCCCTTGAAAGATACAAAGCAAGAGGCATTATCTTCGTGAAAGTCACTCACTGAAAGAAATAAAGATAACACACCCAAAAGGCAGGCCATGTATACTACATATGGTATATAGGGAAGTGCCATGTAGAGCTCAGATACAGCAAAAGCCCCTTGAGGCTCACAATAGTATGAAGCATTAAAGGCAGATGCCTTCTATGCCTCCTATTAAACCTTTTAAGGCTAGAAGTGGGGTTAGTCATTTCCAGAATCTGAAATTTATCATGATCCTGATAATTACTAAAGTACAATGTCAAAAGGAATAATATGCTATGCAGAGAGAGCTCCAACTCTTCTGGCTAGCTTTTCATGTAAAGAGAACCTTCAACTCGAAGATTCAAAAATACCCAAGGCATTCATATTTGGTAAGGGCCCGCCTAGCCCCTGCTTACCAATCAAAAATAGAAAAGAAAGCTAAAAGAATTACATTTACCAACATAATTTGATTCATCAAAACAAAATGTCCTCCATTGTATACTCCTGTTGCTTGTGAACATTTTTCAACAAATTCACCACAACAACAACAACTAAGCCTTTTCCCATACTAGACGGGGTCGGCTAAAATTCACCAAATATTTTCTAAAATAAAAGATCAGCAAATCCCATGAGAAAACATCTTTCTCTACGTCTATGTACCAAACCATCTCATCAGTGATATGGTTGTGCATGTTTGGGATGTGCAACTTCCACAGAGCTTCAAACTGCAGAATTCAGATTCGTCCACATGTAAAGAGATCTGTTTCTTTTCTGAGATAGCCTGATAACCATAACCTATAACCTCAACACTAAAGTGGCAGTATCCTATTTCTTGCTATCCGAATGGAATGAATTAGGCAGATACAAATTGCAGCAAGATACTAATAGTTGCAATCACTACACAAACAAAACAGCGGAATGCTGCTTTGACAATTTGTCAGGATCCTTTGTGGACTGACCTGCCACTTGCTGTTTTCTACACAAGTCACTTTTGATGACTTCATGTAGGGAGAATATGTCACACGGGTGCAGGTGCGGGATACGGCAAATTTCAAAAATTTTGGGTACGGCAACACGGCTAGGGTATGTAATATTATATATTATATATAATATTTAAGCTACATACATCAATCATAATACAACTAGTATTTGCTAATTTTGAGTGCACGTAGGTATCAATTAGCAAGTTCCCTCATAATGATTTGAAACTTAGAATGATTTTACGAGCTGCAAAATATCCAAGTTATGGATTCAAAGAGTTTCCAGTATTTGTGCTAGGATCCACTAGTGATGTCATACTCTTCTGTTCTATTGATGTAGCAATGTTCATGGTCTTCAAATGTGTTTGGTAACAGAGATTATTCTGTGCAAAGGCATACAGTATGGAGTCAAGATTTCAATCATATTGATATATAAGAAACCAATTGTCCGCACCCAAAATCATTCAACCTAATATTGTATATAGCTATAATAGCAAGTACACAAATTTATATTAAAGCAAAACACATAAATGGTAAACAACTACTAATTTCATCGTAATACACAAATCAATCTTCATTATCTGAACCCATTTATCCGTGAGTTACAAAAAAAAAATTGTGTTTTTTTTTTGCCATGCCGCACCGACACGGTGTCGGTGTCGCACCAGTGTCGAGGTCGACACTCCACCTCTTAGAAGTGTCAGTGTGACTTAGTAGGGAGGCCATAGTTGCTATTTTTGAGATCTAGCTGTTCATGATCAATTCCCCCTTGTCCAAACCTGATTGAGATTGAAATCACCAACTGGATTGACCTTTTGAGTCTACACTTCAGTGTGTCATTTCCCCACCACCATCACTTGAAATTCAGGTCCTTCATGGTGAGGTAAGTGATTCGCCTGGATGTTGACTCATGTGACGGATGCTACACTACAATCTTATGAGTTGAGGTTTTCCACCTTCCAAGTAAATGAGTTAATTGTTGTACGGATGTTGAGAGCAAGGCTCATGCAGTGTTAGGGCCTTCTTTAGGTTTGCATTCTTCCACCCCTTTGCTCAAGGAAAATGTGACTGTGGCACATCTGGCTTCCCATTCCACATCAAGAGAGCAAGGAACAACAGGATCTTTATGGACTGTGAGAGGCCCATCCAAAGATCCTGTCTAGTATCAGGTAGTCAGAGATAGACGCTGCTTCTACTGTTTACTTGTTTTTCTATGATGTGTTTTGTAATACCTCCCCTGGGCTATCCTTTTACCCTACCTAGAAACTAATTGAAATAACCTTACAAAAGAATAACATTGCTATAGTAGTGAAAGACCCCCCTCACAATCAAACTTACGCAACTGACCTTTTTTAATATACTAATCATATTCAGTAGTAAACACACAATGACCATCTAATTAAAAATGTATTCCCATAGTAAGTACAAGGTTAGTGGAATTTGTCCAATTCTGCATCGCAAATATGATGTCAAGTGAGAAAATCCCTTTTCTATGCCTACAGCAATAAAGACCATAAAACTTTAGAGTTAAACTACAACTGAAGAACCGATGCAGATAAACAACCACAGAAATGAAGAAAAAACAGTTCTGTGTGCAAGATGCACAATGTGCATGCCCAACAATACAAAAGAAGCAGAATAAGATATGTAATCTGATAGAAAACAGGCATGCCTCCAAACAAAATGCGAATTTAGAGAACTCCTAATTTTACATGGAAAAACATCTGGGAGAATGAAGAGAATGAGGACTCCTCTGATCCGCAGAATGTTAACTTTGAACAATGAGACTGATTGTTAACAGAAAGAAAAGGAAAATTTGAATGTGAGAGAGAGAAGGACCTGTGAACAGCTTAAACGCTGTTGGGACGCTCCGTCTTTCCGATACCCAAAACACTTCCGATTTTTGTATCATATAGAGACCTGGATCAATGATAATAGGCTTGGCTCTCTGGAATCTGCCAATGAGGTGGTGAGTATCGGGGATCACGTACAGAACTTCTTGTTGTTAATCAAACCACAAAAAACCTACAGAAGATAAGTAAGAAGAAGAAGAACCAGGAACTTACTCTTTCCAACCAATCTCACTCGTATGTTCAATGAAATTAAGGTGCCTCGGCACATCCTTCAGTGTATGGAGAAAATCTTACAAGGGCGAAATAGAAGATAATCAAGTAAACACCCCGGGCAATGAATCTCGAACAAAATCGATGTGTGTGTGTGCGTGAGAGAGAGAGAGAGAGAGACTACCGTCTTGAGTAACCAGGGGATAATCGGAAGCGCTGAGGTTGATGAACCAGTCCCAGTCATCGCTCTTCTTCAGGAGTATGGCAGCTGCATGAAGGGTGTTAGCAACCATAGTGGGTCCTCTGTAAGTCACCAAATTGGCTTTGGAAACCACATGAACGTTGCCGATCTTCGCGAAAACCGGATGGTTCTCAACATATTGAGCGAGTTGAAGCCGCTCATCAAGAGATGCCTCGAGGTCGAGATGAACAACATACTCATTAATCGGATGGTACAAAGCCTCGAGCGTCCTCTTTAGGCTTTCGCCGTCCCCTACCGACCCCGATATCAAGTACGCGATTTTCGGGATACCCCCACCAACGGAAGATAAAGAAGAAGAAGAGGGCAGCGAGACCGTGAGCTTCGACTCTATAAACACAGGTTTCCGATCGTAAACACCGACACCAAAGAAGGGGAAAGAGCCAACGACGCCGGATGTCATGAAGAAGAAAAGGAGAATACAGAAAAAGGAAGCGATCCCCAACATAATCATCAATTTTTTCTCCGTGTACATCATTCTCAATTGCGTCAAAACAAGGTTTTTCATCCCTCTTTTCTTACTGTGCTACGAGAGAGAGAGAGAGAGAGAGAGAGAGAGAGGCGTTTTAGCGTTTTGGGGAGTAAGGAGATTGAAGGCTGCTTGTTAAGTGGTTGGCCGGCGGGTGAATCGAGAGAGAGAGAGAGGAGCGGTAGCAAAAAGTGTATTGAATCGTTTCGTTGGGGACTTGGCTGTTTTCCATTGGCTGGGATTCTCACATTCCTAAAAGGAGTTACTTTAATTATTGGCAAATTCTAAATTATAAAACGGATTCTTGTTTATTCTTGTTTATTGTTCTGTATATACATTTCATAAGATAGCTATTCCATATATACCTAGTTTATTGTTATTTATGTTTAACGGCTCCATTTATCGTGAATTTACCAGATGAGTTGCCCAAAAGCTGAGCTTTTAGTTTAAGCTGTCTAACTTTTCAGGGCATTGTACAGATGCATGAATATAGTAAAAATGTTTATCAGATACTTCCCTTTAGATGAAGCTCTAGTCACCAGGAATAGACATCATTTTTACCTCACCAAACAGGCGTGGTTGACATGTTGTTCCTCAACTTGAAATCTTGTTCGGGCTCGGATTATTAGATTGTTGGAGACGAGATGAACATGAATCCAACATAAGCCAGTCATATGAGTTGAACGCAATTCTTCTCAAGTTGCAATTTTTAACAAATATACTGAATTCTAGTCAGGAACTGAATCATTTAATTTGTATACAATCTTCTTGTTGAATTGAAAGAGGCAATTGCTAATTACATTATGTCTACCCGATTAGTTTGGTTAACATGGTGGTTTTCTAGCATACATACAACAACAACAACTAAGCCTTTTCCCATACTAGACGGGGTCGGCTACATGGATTCTTTGTTTCCACAAATCCCTATCGTGTGCCATGTTAGCAGTTAACTCTCAATAAGCGTTAGCAGTTAACTCTCAATAAGCTAGATCTTTCTTTATTGTTTCTTTCCAACACTTTTGTAGTCATCTTCTACCTCTTTTAATACTTTCCAAATTTAGTTTTTCTAGCCTTCTTATAGGTTCTTCTTTTGATCTTCTTTCTATATGTCCAAACCATCTTAAATGATGTTCTCTCATTTTATCCTCTATTGGTGTCACTCCTAATTTGTTTCTAATAACCTCATTATGTATACGGTCTTTTCTTGTATGACTACTCATCCATCTCAACATCTTCATTTCTCTCACAAACATCTTTTGTACATGTTGATGATTAACTGCCCAACACTCACAACCATAAAACATGGTAGGCCTAATTGCTGCTCTATAATATTTACCTTTTAATTTTAATGGTATATTCTTATCACAAAGAATACTGGATGCTCCTATCCATTTTAACCAACCAGCATTAATTCTATGTGTAACATCTCCATCAATTCTTCCATCACTTCAAAAAATTGATCCTAGATATTTAAAACTTTTCTTTTGGGTAATGCAATGTGTGCCAATTTTAATTTCTATGTCCTCTGAAGTAACCAAATGATCAAACTTACATTCCATATATTCTGTCTTTGTTCTACTAAGTCGGAGGCCTTTGCTTTCTAATGTTTCTCTCCATAGTTCCAATTTTCTATTAACTTTTTCCTTAGACTCCTCCACTAATACAATGTCATCTGCAAATAACATACACCAAGGTACTTCATCTTTAATATGTTTTGTTAACTCATCCATCACCATTATAAATAAGTATGGACTTAAAGTTGATCCTTGATGTAACCCAATATTAACTTCAAAGAAGTCTGTCGTTCCTTCATGAGTCCTCACACATGTTTTGCACTATCATACATGTCTCTTATAAGGTTAATATATGTCAATGGGATACCTCTTTTTTCCAAAGTTCTCCAAAGAACCTCCCTCGGTACCCTATCATAAGCTTTTTCTAGATCAATAAATATCATGTGAAGGTCTTTCTTTTTTGCTCTAAAAAGTTCCATAAGATGTCTCAAAAGGTGAATCGCTTCAATAGTAGATCTGTCTGACATGAATCCAAATTGGTTCTCTGTTGTACTTGATACTTGTCTTAACCTACGTTCGATAATTCTTTCCCATAATTTCCTAGTATGACTCATTAACTTGATACATCGATAATTCGCACAATTTTGAATGTCTCCCTTGTTCTTATATATGGGTATAAGTGTATTTGCTCTCCATTCCTCGGGCATCTTTTGGTTTTTCCATATTTCATTAAATAGTCTTGTGAGCCAAGTGATTCCTGTTTCTCCTAGTATTTTCTAAACTTCTATAGGAATATTATCTGGTCCTACCAATTTACCACCCTTCATATGTTTAAGAGACTCTTTGACTTCATTCTTTTGAATACGTCGGTAGAAATTGTGGTTTATATACTTTTCTCACTTGGCTAACTCTCCTAAGCTAATACTAACATCTTGATTTTCATTAAAAAGATTATAAAAATAGTTTTTCCATCTTATTTTTATATCATCATTTGCCACTAGAATTTTTTCATCCTCGTCTTTTATGCATCTAACATAATTAAGATCTTTAGTTTTCTTATCTCTAGCCCTAGCTATCCTAAAAATATCTCTTTCACCCTCTTTTGAGTTGAGTTTTTTATATAAGTCCTCACAAATCTTAACTTTTGCTTTACTAATGGCATTTTTCGCTTCTTTCTTTGCTTTCTTATAAGCTTCTAAAGTTTCACTAGTTTTCTTAGCATAATGTAATTTGTAGCATGCCCTATTTGCCTTGATTTTATTTTGTACTACTTCACTCCACCACCAAGCTTCTTTTTGTGCCGGTACACCTCCCTTAGATACCCCTAACACATCTTTCGTCACTTTCCTAATATGCATAGCCATATTGTTCTACATATCACATGGTGTGCCAACATAATTCCAAACATCTCCTTGAAGGACTTTCTGTTTAAATATATCTTCTTTCTCGCTTTTGAGGTTCCACCATTTAATCCGAATAGTTCGATGCACTCTTTTCTTCTTTGTCCATTTTTTTATTTGTAAATCTATAACTAAAAGTCGATTTGGGTGGTTAAGTTTTCTCCTGGAATTACCTTACAATCTTTACAACATGCTCTGTCTTTTTTCCTACAAATAAAGTAATCAATTTGTGTTTGTGATAAGCCACTCTTATAAGTAATTAAATGTTCATCTCATTTTTTGAAGATTGTATTAACTATAAAGAGATAAAATGCCATAACAAAATTTAAAATCTCCCTACCTTACTCGTTTATATCTCCAAAACCAAAGTTTCCATGAATCCCTTGATATCCTAATGCCTCTTTACCGACATGTCCATTTAAATCTCCTCCTAAACAAATCATTTCCCTTTGTGGAATCTTTTGAAACACCTAATCTAACTCTTCCCAAAAAGTTGTCTTTATACTATCTTCTAGTCCTACTTGGGGTGCGTAAGCACAAACTATATTCAAAACCTTTGCTTCTAACACTAATTTCAATGTCATGATACGATCATAATATTGTTGTATGTCTACTACACTCTCCTTTAAATCTTTATTTATGATAATACCAACTCCGTTTCGAGCCTTTTCTTTACCTGAGTACCATAATTTAAAACTTGTATCCTCTATCTCCTTTGCTTTTTCTCCAACCCATTTTGTCTCTTGTAAACATAGAATATGAATCTTTCTCCGAATCATAGTATCTACCACCTCCATTAGCTTACCCGATAATGTTCCAATATTCCAAGAACCAATACGAATCTTATTATGTAGGACTCGCTTCCTTACCCCCCGCATTTGTCCATATTCAAAATGCGAAGACCCTCTCTGAAAATTCATCACTACATTCGGGCGGCAATGTAGTGGGACTAACTTCTTTACCCGCACCCGTCCATGATGTGGGAACCCTCTCTGCAATTGATTCACTACATTCGGGCGAAAATGTAGTGGCCCTTGCTTACTTCTTATTGCATTTGGGCTCTGCAGCACGTTGCTAGGAGGGGATGCCCCAAAGCAATGCTCATAATTTTTGTAATCAATATTATAAAAATCCGACGAAGTTTTACGCTGGCTGTTGGAAGCCTAACACAGCCCTCCTCCTTTATCTGGGCTTGGGACTGGCAATGCAAGGGTGATCCCTTACATGGGCGGAGTTTTCTAGCATACATGTAAATAAAAATTATAACTAGCACAAGGAGGCACAGCTCTCCGACCCAAAAAGAAGCATCAACTCAAAGGTCATGAGCTCAAAACCCTGAACAATTCATATATATAGTAAGACTTATGAGTTTTATAGGCAGATCCATTGTTGGAGGGTGGGGTGACAGACCCACCCGAAATTCTAAAAAATTATATTTTTATATTGAAATTTCAGAAAAAATTGGAAACTTTTAAAGCCTGTCCCACCCGAAACAAGTTTCTGGATCTGCCATTGACGGGTCTCCTAGCTCCAAGTGGGCACTAAAAAAGGTATAGAACTTAAATGAGTGAACTCATATAAGCCAAGCCAGACTGAACAAAGAGTGGCCATGTTTGTCTCCTAAACCTTAACGATTGTGCCCCTGTCGTATCCTGCTCATTTCATATCACAAATCAGAACATAAACAAGCTCATCACGAGCGAAACCAAGCTGAACCACGAGTACTTTGTTCCATTTACCATCCCTAAACTCCTCTGGTCAAATTTTGAATAAGTAGGTACCTCAATTACACTTGTGACCCGTTATCCTTGCCTAGATGGGTAGAAGCCTGTTCTAGTATCCTATTTTGGTGCCTCCCCCACTTAATATTTTTATTAGTCTTTTTGTTGGTAAAACAAGGGGCTGAATCCAGATGCACGTGCACGTGTATTGGACTTGTGATCTTCAACTTGTGAGTTGACCCTCTAGCCAGGTGAGCCATTTGATTGGGTCCATATATTGGTTGAATTTGGAAGCATGGAATGTCTGTAACTTTTCTTCTTTTGATAGTAACATAAAGTTGAAACTGCCCTTTTGGTGATTAAGGGCAAACCCTAGAGAAGAAGTCGATTCATGAAATATTTCGAAAGAATAGGTGTCTAGAAGAAAATTGTAACATTCAAGGCGTTATTCTATAAATTTTGCCATAAATAAAGCGGTTTAGCATTAATTTTCACAGTCCCGTTTCATGTTTATATGCAAAATTGATTAACCCACATTTGTAGTCATTAAAGTTGTGTGAGAAAACCCGGAGTTTTTTAACACGCACGAAGTTCATGTGTTTCCAAACCAAATGGACGGTTCAGGTGAAATGTGATTGGAAAAATCGTCTCCCCTAGGAGTGGTAATTTTAGACACGACATGAAAATCCAGTAGCCGTACCACAAGAATTTGTGTTATGCCAATAAAAAAATGAGTGATTCGTGTTTGGGTTGATCTATTTAGACACAAACACGAAATAACACTACATGAAACATGATTAAGCATAATGAGTCTGGATCGGGCTGACGGCATTATGGTTTTAGACATCATATAAGTTAACATCAAAATATAAGTTTGTGTAGCCTAAATAACAAGATAATGTTTTTCCCACTTTTAGTGACAGACCTACTTTAGGGCAAGACCCAAAATATGAAAAATTCATGGGTATGTCACTTTTGTAGAGGAAATACTAGTGTTTTGTAGATTAGGAGGTAAAATATAAGTACAACTCACCCGAAATACCCATGTGCCTCACCCCAAAAAATTCTTGAGTCCGTGAATGCCCACTTTTATTTATTCTTATGACTAAGTCCATCAGGCAACTTGTCACTTCGATTCACCCCCGCAAGGTAGACCCTTTTGTGTTGGTCCGGTCCCTTGCTTGTAATTTGACAAAGAATGGTGGGTAGGAGGAAGATGAGAATGATGTGTCTAACTTATTAAGCAAGAGCCAACAGCAAATACAATTTGGGGATTTGGAACTTGGAAGCATATTTATTTTGACATTATTAGACTTAGCTTCATATAAAGATGCGAAGAGAATACCAGAAATGGAAAAGAAAACTTGTCACCGATAATGCATTACTAATGTCAACAAAATTGACATGATTTTCTTAATGGCTTGGAAGGTTATTATTTCATCAATGACTTTTAAAGCTTTGTCTTTCATGTTATTATAGACTTATGTGAAGTTGGACGTCACTTTCTTTGCGTCAATTCTCTACTCTCTTCTTTTATTGAGAGGGAGCACAGTCGAAAAAAATGGTATAACCATGCATACAAAGTTTGTATACAGTCGAATCACATTAAAAAAACGCATTAAGAGGCATAGACGTCGCAATGAGACCTCGATATTGCGCAACGAGCATGCAATTCAATTCTAAAAGCATGGTTAGGCTCGCTCGAGTAATTCCATTGTGGGTTTGCCCACTTATTAGCAAGTAATATAACAGAATGATCATTTTCATGAAAGCAGAAGTTTGGCTGATTTTGTGAAGGTATGTGCCTGGTCTTTTCGTTTGGGAGATCATTTTGTCCAAACTAAGAAAGAGGCAGGTTGCTTGTAGTGATCTCTAAATGGGTTTATTAGAAGGAAATTCAAGTTAAGGAGAGAGAAGAAAAAAGAACTCGAGCATCCCCTTCTTGATGTCAGTAGTTTGAATTAGGATTGGATCGTAGTGTTACCAAACACTAGTTAATTGGATCATGTCTAATTGGGTTTAGAGTCGAATCTCTTTTTACCTAAACAAATCCGTCTTCAAAATGAAATTTGAGAACTATAATTCAATTATTGAAAAAGAAAAACTGGCTTTAAACATGACTTTCACATCGCCTATATGGTAGTTGCAAGGTTGAATAGCCACCTCAGCTGTTAACGATAGGCATCCTTCAACAGCATGGACACAATCATAATTTGAACCTAAATTAAAAATTATCCCTCTCCCCTATAGGTTTTCTTTTACAAAATTTGCCTCTTCAAAACATTTTCATGTACTCTCATTTAAGCGTATAAAGGAAGTATAGCACCTGACCTTAGTCATTTTGGTGTGCCGATATTGCCAAGGACTTAACTACTCTTCTATAAGAAGAGTCAAGGATTTTTCATTGTATCTTGCAGGCTATCATCGGAGTCCATTGCATCTAGAGAGTTTGAATCTGGGGATATTGAAAAAGCCTAAAAAACAACACTTTAGCACGTCTTAAATACATTAATCCTTTGTTGCAAGAGTGCTATAGTGTTCACCTGTGAAGATTCTTGTTTCTCATGATTTTGAAGCAAAACAACTATTATTGTTTCGCCATCTACAAAAGAAAATGTTGTTTTGATGCAAGATTATGAAAACACCGATTTCATGCAAGATATCAAATTTGTCAATAAACCACTGGAAGACTGAGAAATCAAGTTTATTGATATTTACAAACAGAAAAACCATTTTCTCCCAAAAAAGTGATCTCTCTAAAAAGAGTCAATCTTCAACAAAGCCCTCAAAACACCCGGAATTCATAAGTGCATCAGTAAGATCATAGTTCAAATGGTTGAAATCACTCGTGTTGCATATTGTCTCTCCTATGCAATCCAATTTTGTATAAGAGAGATTGATCCAAGATAGCATTTTAGTAACCAAAGAAGTATTTCATTCTATATAAACGATGCAAGGATGAAAGGCTAGTGATGGAAGAATTGATGGAGATGTTACACATAGAATTAATGCTGGTTGGTTAAAATGGAGAGGAGCATCAGGTATTCTTTGTGATAAGAAGATACCATTAAAATTAAAAGGTAAATATTATAGAGCAGCAGTTAGGCCTGCCATGTTTTATGGTTCTGAGTGTTGGGCAGTTAATCATCAACATGTACAAAAGATGTCTGTGACAGAAATGAAGATGTTGAGATGGATGAGTGGTCATACAAGAAAAGACCGTATACATAATGAGGTTATTAGAAACAAATTAGGAGTGGCACCAATAGAGGATAAAATGAGAGAACATCGTTTAAGATGGTTTGGACATATAGAAAGAAGATCAAAAGAAGAACCTGTAAGAAGGTTAGAAAACCTAAATTTGGAAAGTATTAAAAGAGGTAGAGGACGACCACAAAAGTGTTGGAAAGAAACAATAAAGAATGATCTAGCTTATTGGGAGTTAACTGCTAACATGGCACACGATAGGGATCTGTGGAAACAAAGAATCCATGTAGCCGACCCCGTCTAGTATGGGAAAAGGCTTAGTTGTTGTTGTTGTTGTTGATTGTTGAGTTAACAAATAGCCGACCCCGTCTAGTATGGGAAAATGCTTAGTTGTTGTATTGATGAGTTAACAAAACATATTCAAGATAGATGAAGTACCTTGTTGTATGCTATTTATAGATGACTTTGTGTTAGTGGATGAGTCTAAGGAAAAAGTTAATATGAAATTGGAACTATGGAGAGAAACATTAGAAAGTAAAGGCTTTCAACTTAGTAGAATAAAGACAAAATATATGGAATATAAGTTTGATCATTTGGGTACTTTAGAGGACATAGAAATTAAGATTGACACACATTGCATCCCTCACAAGAAAAGTTTTAAATACTTAAGGTCAAATTTTCAAAGTGATTGAAAAATTGATGGAGATGTTACACATACAATTAATTTCGGTTGGTTAAAATGTTGAGGGGCATCAGGTATTCTATGCGATAAGAAGATATCATTAAAGTTGAAAGATAAATATTATAAAGCAGCAATTAGACTTGCTATGTTTTATGATTCTGAGTGGTGGGCAGTTAATCATCGACATGTACAAAAGATGTCCATAGCAGAAATGAAGATGTTGAGATGGATGAGTGGTCACACAAGGAAATACTTTATACATAATGATGGTTATTAGAAACAAATTGGGAGTAACACCAATAGAGGATAAAATGAGAGAAAACCATTTATAAGATGGTTTGGAAACAAAGAATCCATGTAGCCGACCCCATGTAGTATGAGAAAAAGGCTTAGTTGTTGTTGTAGTGTTAGACACTCAATAGTCTGTTGTGAGGGATGTGTGGTACATGTATTATGATCATGTTGAATAATATTTTCTAGCAGCGAGCATAATATTTATATATTTTATTATGTTATAATGACATTTCGTAGATTGAGATAGATACTAACCTTCTATTTTATTTATGTTTTTTCACATATGCACATAGTTGATAGCTCTCTGATGCTTCCTATCTTCCATTCATAACAACATTACCAAGATAAAGTTTTGTAAGTTGGTCAACTATATTTTAAAAATGTATCGACTTATATATATAATTGAGAGGAATAGAAGACGATGCTATACATGATATTGAAGATGATGACTAAGTGTCAACTATTGTCCATTTGTATATGTCATTAGATGATTTTGAGATTTGAATGAATATTATATATTTTGTTGATTGATAGAGTACGACATTTCATTGCAATCATGTATATGACAAAAAATAAGATATTTTTCATTACAACCGTCATTTACATATATAATGTTTCAAATTTATAAAATAAAGTCAAAATATAGCCCAACAAAAAATATCACTAATCATCACAATCATCATCATTAAGTGTAAACTGATGGATTCGTTCGTAGTATTGCTCATACGTCTATATAAGCCCAAAAGGATAGGATCATCCACCAACGATCATGTTACAATCTTTAAATGTTATGAAGCTATTGCAAGTAGCTCATGTATGACACTCATGCATTGATATAATAAATTAAGCAGAAGAAAGTTGATATGTGAAAAACAAAAAATAAAAAATCTTTAATATAAATACAATATTCATATACCTATAATAGAATGTTATATCACATTATCTAGCTGGAGTAGGCCAAGCAAGATGTAATGACTATTATAATCTCATAAAATAAATCGATGTATCATTTGAATGTACTACTCTATGAAGACCTCATTACACTTATATCACTGCATTGCTAGGATTTCAAAATCTTAAAGCTCAAAACAATGTGAGCATTGAGCTTCTTAGGTCACATCAAATAGCTCATACTCTACTTTATATGCACGTGGCTTCAAAGGTCTCTTTTCAATAAAGGGTCTTATCATTACTATTGGGATGCATTTATGCTTACTAAACTGACAAAATCATATAAAGCTCCACCACATCTAAGCACCAAATGCAACCGTGATATCATGATAACTTTATGTATTGCAATAATATATTTTATAAAACTATATAGATGTCAATTAATCTATATTGTAATATTGAGTTAGCTGATAAATAGGAGATTGTCTATGACACATATTACCAAACCATCAACCTACTTGTGGTTCTCCATTCTTCCACTCTGGTCATATATCAACTTTGAAAGTTGGGAAGTTCTCATAAATCTATGTCTAAAATTAAAACATATAACTTCTTAATTTATTAATAAAAAATAAACTAAGCATAACATAAGCAATAATAATAAATATTATTACCTAAAGCAAAGAAGTATGTCCTCTAAGTCGTTGTGCTTATATTCGAGATGCCTTTCATAGTTGTTTATACAAATATGCTAATGGAGTTGCACCAACGCGTAACTGACAATCCTCGTATAAGTGTGTGCCAACCGATTTATAAGCATTATCGGTATACTTATCCTTATACAACATACACCTTAACCGAATCAAAAAATAACATAAGGTCTTATTTTTATTACTCACTCTCCTCCTTGAAAAATTAGTTCGAAGTACTTCAAACTTGATGACCTCAAACTTAATCTTATATATGACTTCATCAATGTCTATAATAACATATCATCTAAGATTTTTTCTTTGGTTCTAACATTATCTCTTGTGTATGGGCAATAGTTGACCTTCATTAGAAGTCAAAGCATTTCGTGTACATTATAAAGTGTGATAATCATCTCACCCAAAGCATATGAAAGTTGTTTGTGTCTGATTATTAATATTTGATAAAAGCATTTAGCAATGCATGATCTATCACCTCATATAATAAGTTTGCATGCCCAATTAACACACTACAATATGTAAGCTCAACCCAATTTCAGAGTCTAACATCCATCATCTTCACTGGGTAGACTCTACCCATAATATAATATATATGAGTTGTTATCACTTTTTATATTGTTTATAAATATATATTTACATAATTTATTAAAATAGAGAGTATTGATATCAGTACATGTATAAAAAATCTTTACATAAATTTACACTAAAGTTTTAAAGTATTTGTTTATACCAGATCTTATATACAATGTGACCTTCAAAGCTTGAGAGTAATCCTAGTGTATCAAGACAATCCCATCCTCACTATATGTAATATCAATATCAATATCTAAGGTTGATGTATCCTCCTCGTAACGTGAAGGGTTGACTTTCTCTTTTTCTTGTTATTGTCTATAGGGGCGTTCTCCATACAACATTGTATTGCATCTCTTAAATAAAGCGGTGATGTTACGGCCTCGTACTCGTGCTCTATGAGCTATATCTACATAGATTATTTATTTATTTATTTATGACGTCAATGTCTAGCTCAAAGTGAAAGACGTGTTTGGGGCACGTCTCACTCAAAGTGAGAGATGCATCTTGGGCCATCTCTATTTCACGTGACGTAAAAAAACCCAAGTTTTTCTAATGCTCAAGAACGTCACAAAACATAAAATGATGCTTAAAATGAATGGAAATTGATATAATAAAACAAAATCAATATACCTAAAAAAGTCGATGAATCTAACTTTGAATTAGCTCAAGAAATCAAAAATCTCTTATTCTTTCCCTTTCTCCTATCAGTTCTTTTCAAATTTACCGTGTTGACGGATTTTAATATATTTTTTTTGTAAAAATAGTTATATACCTCCTAATAGTGGCTAAAATGAAGAGAAAAACAAATAATGGTGGGATATGTTTTTGTAAAAATAGCTATATATCTCCTAATAGTGGCTAAAATGAAGAGAAAAGCAAATAATGGTGGGATAAGTCAAAGAAAATAGGAATTAAAAGTCAGTTCAGGTAGGAGAAAAGAGAGAGTCCAATTTCCAATAAGAATGACATTTTGATTTTTTTGAAAATAACCAAAAATATTTTGGAAAAAGAAGTAAAAGGGTGTGTGCGAATCAATCAAGAAAATGACACTTTTACCCACCAACATTATAAAACATATCAACAATGAACCAACAACAATGTTATGGCCTTGATGTTAATATTAGATTGTACCAAGGATTGACACTTAACTCACACTTCATTATTTTAGTAATATAATAACATATACTAAAGATTAAGTTATTTTGGTGCATGTCACTTGCAACTAATTCACTCGATCAAACAAATGAAATAATTAACTGTAAAATAATATTAATGGGCAATAACTCACTTGAATTGGGGGTCAACTCAAGATGAAGGTCACGAGTTCAATTCTGGGGGTGTACATCTGTCAGCATCCCCACTTAAAAAAAAAGCTGGAGAAACAGAGGGTTCTTAACACAGTAAAACCAAAAAAAACTGAAGATATAGTGTGTATTCGATATACTACCTGACACGATACAAGTTCCAAAAGGAACCAACCGTATTTGGCTATTTGTTTTTGACACAAAACATAAAGACACGAACAAGCTCAACCATTTCAGGCTCTTAAGAAAAACACGAGAAATCGCAATCGAAAGTCCGTGTTAGTTGGTATCCCTGCAAAGTTGCAAGCAAAATCGGGTTTCATTCGGATTAACCTGCTTTGAGATGACACGATCATAACCCGAAATTTACAAACGGGGCCAACTACCGATCAAATCCCGAACGTGACAACGATTGACCCCGTCGACCGTGCGACGCCCCTTCACTTTTTCTCCGCGATCTCCATTCTGCGCCGGTGGGGACATCAGAAAGAGGAGGGAAATCCAGAAAGGGGGGATCGGGAGAACTCTTTCCGACCGTGGTTACCGGCGAGAATGCAACTCGACGTATCCGAAGATCAGGACAAATGGCTCGCCGAGGGCATCGCCGGCATCCAGCAGAACGCTTTCTACATGCATCGCGCCCTTGTAACGAATTCTCTCTTTCTCTTTTGTTCTCGCTGTGTTTTTTTTTTCGTTGTAATACTTGGCTAATTGTAACCCTAAACCTAGGATTCAAATAACCTCCGCGACGCACTCAAATACTCCGCACAGATGCTTTCGGAGCTGCGGACGTCGCGCCTCTCGCCTCACAAATACTACGAACTCTGTAATTTCTGCTTCTCTTTTTGGTCCCGATACTAATTTTTGGTACTGTCGTTCACTTTTCGTTTTGGTTCACTGATTTCGTTTCGTTTTGGAGATATGAGAGCGTTTGATGAGTTACGGAAGTTGGAGATATTCTTTAAGGAGGAAATTAAACGGGGGTGTTTGATCGTCGACCTGTATGAACTTGTGCAGCATGCGGGGAATATTTTGCCTAGATTGTGAGTATTGCGTTGGCTAACTGTTTCTGCTTAGCATGATTTTGAACTTTTATTGGCACATTTGGAACTGTTTAATCTCTTTTGTCACTTGAATGTGGTGTTTCTTCCGTGTCCATTCAATTGATCTAGGTTTCAGATTGTGGCCTGATTATTTTCTGACAATTGCGTAACTGTTTTCTAGCAGGCAAGGGTGGAAACGGCGTGATCTTTTTGATCTCCATCATTTTTAGCTAACGGATCCTTGAATTTTGCAGTTATTTATAGTTTCAGAGTATGTAATCGTCATTAGTAAAGGAGGTACCACAATACAAAGAACAATAAAGGGTGACGAGCAACCACCCAAAAGTGAGAAAGTCACTCATAAAGATCACCAAAATTGCAAATAGTAAGAAAGGATCAGCAATGAGTCATCCAGGATCTTCCTCGGATCGACAAAATGGGCTCTGCATATTGCTTGAGCCATTTTTGGTTGTCCTCTGGCCACCTGAGTTTGGCCCCACTTTCAGACCACTTCTTGCAAAATGCTTTTATGCAAAGAATGATGATTTATTTGCTCATGCAATTAGTAAATACCATACATATCCTCTATTGCATCACGTTCCATGAGTAAGTTATACTATTATGAACCATCATATTATTAGGAAATGTAAGTTAGCCAAGTGCCTTCGTGTTCTTGTTTCTAATAATGAACTCTAAACATAACCATTAATATTTAGTCAAATTTCACGGGTGGCATGAACAACCTTTGAAGTGATTGGTTGTGCACAATACACCTGGATGATTAATGTGGTTTTATTTGTCAAAGACATCCTGTTCATCTTTTGTCCCTGTAGTGTGAGGATTCTTGAGAATGAAGTAGTCCTCCATAGGACAATCAGAGTTCATGTACTTTTAACCTTGCATCTTTTTGCCATAGAAGCAATTCATTGCAGTATTTAGGAACGCAATATTGAAAGTAAACTCACATCAGTTATAACCTAATGAAGCTTGCAGTATTTAGAAACACAATATTGAACAGATATCCACATCAATTATACTTTAACCTAATGTGGTTATGCTTGTGTTTGGTGATGTGTACGACAAATACGACTTGAACTTGGGGGACACTCTAGACAAGGATTACTTGATTCCATGAATAATAGAGAAGGAAAATCACTTTGATGACCCAAGAATCACACACTTACTTAAAGTCAAAACAATAGAAATTAAAGGTAAAGAAGGAAATTTGCGGTAGGAAGGGATTTCATTCAAAGGCGTGGGAGATGTCCCTTTAATTTAAAGACTCAAACTAACTTATTGCAAAGAATGCCAAGTTCAGAAACCTAGCTATCTCTCTCGAGGCAATTTTCTTTTCTTGAATGATTCTAACATTCTTTCTGGCTTCAGCCTTCAAGACTATTCAATAATCAAAGGAACATCCAATTCCTTTTATATTTTCTAGCCACCATACATGCTCAAACTGGTGAGCAAGATCTTTGGAACTCCTGAAAGAGCTTCGCTATGAAGTTGTGTTATTTCTTTCTAGCTTCTATGTCTCTCTTCCCATGTACTTCCCTTCCATCCGTTGCTCTCTCTATTCTTAATTTTGTCACAGTAAAGCTAGAAAGAAGATATATTTAAACAGAAAGTCCTTCAAGGAGATGTTTGGAATTATATTGGCACACCCTGTGATATGTGGAACAATATGGCTATACATATTAGGAAAGTGGCGAAAGATGTGTTAGGGGTATCTAAGGGAGGTGTACCGGCACAAAAAGAAGCCTGGTGGTGGAGTGAAGTAGTACAAAATAAAATCAAGGCAAAGAGGGCATGTTACAAATTACATTATGCTAAGAAGACTAGTGAAACTTTAGAAGCTTATAAGAAAGCAAAAAAGGATGCGAAAAAAGCCGTTAGTGAAGCAAAAGCTAAGATTTGGGATGACTTATATAAAAAACTCAACTCAAAAGAGGGTGAAAGAGATATTTTTAGGATAGCTAGGGCTAGAGATAAGAAAACTAAAGATCTTAATTATGTTAGATGCATAAAAGACGAGGATGAAAAAATTCTAGTGGCAAATGATGATATAAGAAATAGATGGAAAAGCTATTTTTATAATCTTTTTAATGAAAATAAAGATGTTACTATTAGTTTAGGAGATTTAGCTAAGTCAGAAAAGTATATAAACCACAATTTCTACCGACGTATTCAAAAGAATGAAGTCAAAGAGGCTCTTAAACATATGAAGAGTGGTAAATCGGTAGGACCAGATAATATTCCTATAGAAGTTTGGAAAATACTAGGAGAAATAGGAATCACTTGGCTCAGAAGACTATTTAATGAAATATGGAAAAACCAAAAGATGCCCGAGGAATGGAGAGCAAGTACACTTATACCCATATATAAGAACAAGGGAGACATTCAAAATTGTGTGAATTATCAAGGTATCAAGTTAATGAGTCAGACTATGAAATTATGGGAAAGAATTATCGAACGTAGGTTAAGACAAGTATCAAGTACAATAGAGAACCAATTTGGATTTATACCAGGCAGATCTACTATTGAAGCGATTCACCTTTTGAGACGTCTTATGGAACATATTAGAGCAAAAAAGAAAGACCTTCACATGATATTTATTGATCTAGAAAAAGCTTATGATAGGGTACTGAGGGAGGTTCTTTGGAAAAAAGAGGTATCCCATTGACATATATTAACCTTATAAGAGACATGTATGATGGTGCAAAACATGTGTGAGGACTCATGAAGGAACGACAAACTTCTTTGAAGTTAATATTGGGTTACATCAAGGATCAACTTTAAGTCCATACTTATTTATAATGGTGATGGATGAGTTAACAAAACATATTAAAGATGAAGTACCTTGGTGTATGTTATTTGTAGATGACATTGTATTAGTGGAGGAGTCTAAGGAAAAAGTTAATAGAAAATTGGAACTATGGAGAGAAACATTAGAAAGCAAAGGCCTCCGACTTAGTAGAATAAAGACAAAATATATGGAATGTAAGTTTGATCATTTGGCTACTTCAGAGGACATAGAAATTAAAATTGGCACACATTGCATTCCCCAAAAGGAAAGTTTTAAATACCTAGTGTCAATTTTTCAAAGTGATGGAAGAATTGATGGAGATGTTACACATAGAATTAATGCTGGTTGGTTAAAATGGAGAGGAGCATAAGGTATTCTTTGTGATAAGAAGATACCATTAAAATTAAAAGGTAAATATTATAGAGCATCAATTAGGCCTGCCATGTTTTATGGTTGTGAGTGTTGGGCAGTTAATCATCAACATGTACAAAAGATGTCTGTGATAGAAATGAAGATGTTGAGATGGATGAGTGGTCATACAAGAAAAGACCGTATACATAATGAGGTTATTAGAAACAAATTAGGAGTGGCACCAATAGAGGATAAAATGAGAGAACATCGTTTAAGATGGTTTGGACATATAGAAAGAAGATCAAAAGAAGAACCTGTAAGAAGGTTAGAGAAACTAAATTTGGAAAGCATTAAAAGAGGTAGAGGACGACCACAAAAATGTTGGAAAGAAACAATAAAGAATGATCTAGCTTATAGGGAGTTAACTGCTAACATGGCACACGATAGGGATCTGTGGAAACAAAGAATCCATGTAGCCGACCCCGTCTAGTATGGGAAAAGGCTTAGTTGTTGTTGTTGTAAATGATTTATTGAAAATGTGATTTTTTCTTAAGCTAATTTATCATGTAAGCAAGAAAGATATCTAAGATATCTGTCACACTGTTATCCATATCGCGTATGATACAGTGTGATACATATCGTATCGTGGGGCATCACAATACTATACACCTAAGTGTATCGTGATTTAAAGGTTATCACACCGTATTGTATGATACGCCCAGGGACCCTTATAAAGTGTTCCTGGCCGGACCGAAACTCGCGTTTTTGCCGATTTTCTCTCTGTTTAGACCTCCCCAAGCTCTCTAAGAACCGTTCTTCGCCTCCTTGGTGTTCAAGGCTCCAAAAACATGCTCTACGATGTTTGTGCAAACCTCCAATATCGGATTTAGGTATATTTTTAGTGTTTTTTTCATTTTTATTTGTTTTTTTCTTTATTTATTTGTATTTTTATTTTTTTGAATGACAAAATATGAAGTTATTAAGTGTGTGGATATGATTTTTGTTGCATTCATGAAGTGAGAGACACTCTATTTGAGTGTTATTTAATGATTGAGGATTTACGAAGTGCTTTTATTTTCAGGTTTTTAATTGAATTAAAGTACTCAATTGAGATGACACGAAGGGTTGTTAGAGACTCCCATTCTCGTTCTGATGATTTGGCATGACAGTGGGGTACACCAGTTGAGGGTTCTAGATTAAAGATCATATGTTTATTTTGTGAGAGAGTGGTTAGTGGTGAAATTTCAAGGTTGAAATACCACCTAGCAGGGACTAGGAAAGAAGTTGCTCCTTGCACAGGCATAGTTATAAGTTTGCTAGAAGGTATTAAATGGTAATGTCTACAGATGATTGAGAGTATACAAGAAAGGAGGTAATAAAAGGATGATTTGGAGATGTTTGAAGAAGATGATGCTATTGGATTTAGATTCACAGATAGTTTGCCTTCAGATGCTAGAACAGAGATTGATAGTAGCAGTTTACGAGCACCTAGTAGGGGAAAGAGGGTTGCTGAAGACTTTGGAGGTGGTAGAAGAAGAAGTTAAGGAAGGAGTAGAGGAAGAGCTTCTTCTAGCATACATTCATTTTTTCCTCTTACTACTACACCTTGTGCTCAACCTGGAATTCGTGCTGCTATGGCTTCAGAACAGTTGTATGATCAGGCAGACCGTGCAGTGGGCAGATGATTTTATGATGCATGCATTCCATTCAATGCAGCAAACCGTTTTCATTTTCAAGCAATGGCAGATGCAATTGCTAACATTCGTCTAGGATACAAGATACCTTCCTATCAGAAGTTGAGAGGAAAGATCTTAGATAAGACCGTCATTGAAGTGCAAGAATACTGTTCGACATTGAGAGAGTTATGAAAGGAGACAAGTTGTACTATCATGGCAGATGGATGGATAGATAGGCGAGGAAGGACGTTGCTAAACTTTCTTGTTTACTGTCCTAAAGGACTTACGTTTTTAAGATCTTTGAATATGTCAGAGGAGAGGCAAACTGCAGATATTCTACGACAAGAATTTGATGAGGTGATATGCGAGGTTGGGCTAAAGAATGTAGTCCAATTAATTACAGATAATGCAGCTAACTACAAAGCAACTGGGAAGGAGTTAGCTGATACTTATGGGACTTTCTACTGGACACCATATGCAACCCTTTGTTTAGATCTCATCCTTGAAGACATTGGTGAGATAGATAAAATAAAGGCAGCAACTAAGTGTTGTCAAGATATTACAAAATTCATTTACAACCATGTATTTGTTTTGTGTATGATGAGGAGATATACAGAAGGTGCAGAGCTTCGAACAGCTGCAACTCGGTTTGCAATAAACTTCTTATCTGTACCGAGTATTGTGAGACAGAAGCAAGCATTGAAGAGAATGTCTCCTCAAATGAGTGGCAACAATTTGTAGAGTTGCTTCAAAAAAGAAGAAATAGAAAGCTCAATGAGATTTTCGAGACAGTCTTCAGGAGTACATTTTGAAATGCATGTATTAGATTGTTGAGGATTACATGTCCTTTAGTAAAGGTTTTGAGATTGGCTCACAACAAGGAAAAACCATCTATGGGCTACGTTTATGAATCTATGGATATGGTAAAAGAAGCCATTAGAAATAATTTTAATGGAAAAAAGAGAGATTATGTACCCGTGTGGAAAGTAATTGATAATAGATGGAATAAACAATTGCATCAGCCTATTCATGCAGCAACATATTATCTAAACCCATCATTCAGGTACTCAACAACCTTCAAAAGGGACGGTGAGGTTAATCGAGGAATCATTATTTGTATTGATAGATTAGTCCTTGATGAGAGCATAGCAGATGCTATACATCGAGAGATAGAAATTTATGATAATGCTATTCACTTGATGGGTTTGCCTGTAGCAATTCGCAATCGCACTACGATGCGTTCAGGTAAATTGTTTATGTTCATATTTAAGTTTTTTAAATCAATACATCTTATATTATTGTGGATTATGTCTCTAATGTTTGTCTTTTTCTACAGATGTTTGGTGGAATAGGTTTGGAACTGATTGTCCGAACTTTAGGGATTTTGCGGTGAGAGTTTTGAGCCAAATTGTAGTGCAACGGGTTGTAAAAGGAATTGGAGTGTCTTTGAACACATCCATTCAGAAGCGCAACAGGTTGGAACATAAGAGACTAAATGATTTAGTTTTTGTTCGTTGTAACATGTGCCTTCGTGAAAGGTAATGTTGTATTACTTAAATGTTTAATTCAATAAATTGTTTAACTTTAATTGTTAATATTATTTACTAATTGTTTATCTTTGTTTGTTGTACGTAATTAAGAAAAGTAAATAGACAAGAAAGCCAATTTGATCCAATAAGTTTGGATAATTTTGACATATTAGAAGATTAGATTATAGATGACAGTGAAAAAAATGCCCTCCTAACTTAAGAAGACATTGAATGGATTAATTTGGAAGGAGCATAACAACAATATCAAGGAGAAGAAGAATTTGATTTTCAAGCAGATGGTGCTGCTGCTGCTGCTGATGAGGATCTTTAGCAAGGAGAAGATGAAGATTATTTAGTTGATCCTGATTATAATTTGTAAAGTATTTCATTTTTTTATTCAAAATATGTAAATTTGGATGCAATTATTCAATGTTGAATGCTCAATCTGTACTAAACTTTGCATTATATGAATTTAAAGCAATTACCAGTTTTTTCCAGTTTTTTCTTGATTTTTTTTTCGGATTTTACTAAAATTTATTGATTTTTAATTAACTTTTGTATTATTTTAATATTAAAGTATAATACGGGTGATACGATACAATATAATACGCCCGTATGGTGGAGCCCCGCGATATGATACGCGTCAGACAACACTGATCTGTCAAACTCATTGAGTCATTTTCACTAAAATTTTTTCTCTTTAAGCTTTCTCTATCATTTGTATTTTTTTGAAACACTTTCTCTATAATTTGCAAATTAGTAGGAAGTCAATGTTATCCTTTTTGAACCAGTCACTAGAAGACACCTCTAAGTAGTTTGAAGTTAGTCCTCAAGAGGAAAGATTAATGTAATATTTAGATTGTTTATACCCAATACGATTTTCAAAAAACAAGATGAACATTTAATTACTTATAAGAGTGGATTGCTACAAAAATAAATTGATTATTTTGTTTTGTAGGAAAAAAGATAAATCGTGTTGTAAAGATTGGAAGGTAATTTAAGGAGAAGGCTTAACTACTCAACATTGACTTTTATTAATGGGTTTGCACATCGACTTTTAATAATGGATTTGCTGGTAAAAAAGTGGACAAAGAAGAATAGAGTTCATAGAGCTATTCAGACTAGATGGTGGAACCCCAAATATAAGAAAAAAGATATATTTAAACAGAAAGTTCTTCGAGGAGATGATTTGAATTATGTAGGTATACCTTTTGAGATGTGAAACAATATGACTATGATTATTAGGGTAGTGACAAAAGATGTGTTAGTTGAATCTAAGGGAGGTATACCTCCACAAAAAGAAGTTTGGTGGTGGAGTGAAGTGGTGTAAGATAAAATCAAGGTAAAGAAGGCATGTTACAAATTGTATTACGTTAAAAAGACTAGTGAAATTTTGGAGGCTTATAAGGAAGCAAAGAAAGAAGCGAAAAAGGCCATTAGTGAAGCAAAAGCCAAAATTTGGGAGGATTTATATAAAAAGCTTAACTTAAAAGAATGTGAAAGAGATATTGTTAGGATAACTAAGGTTAGAGATAAGAAAACTAAGGATCTTATTTTTGTTAGATGCATCAAAGATAATACCAGAATCTTTTGGTTTCTCAATATTTCATTAAATAATCTTTTAAGTCAAGTGATACCAGTCTCTCCTAGGATTTTCATACTTGAATAGGGATATTGTTTGGTTCGATTGATTTACTAACTTTCAAAACTTTAAGAGCATGTTTGATTTCATTTCTTTAAAAACATCAGTAGAAATTATGGTTTATGTACTCTTACAAGTTGGTTAGCTCTTCCAAGTTAATAGTAACACCTATATTTTAATTAAAAAGCTTATGAAAATAATTTTTTCATCTATTTTTTATATCAAGATTTGCCACTAGAATCTTCTCATTCTTATCTTTATGTATCAAGTAAGATCCTTAGTTTCCCTATCTCTAGCTAATTATTCTAAAAGCATCTCTTTCAACTTCTTTTGAGTTGAACTTTTTATATAAATACTCTAAGTTTTGATTCTTGCTTCAGTGACAATCTTTTTTGCTTTTTCTTCTTTTATAAGTCTCCCAAATTTCATCACCCTTATTGACATAATGCATTTTCTATCAAGGCCTTTTAATCCTAATTTTATCTTATACAGCTGTATTCCACCACTAAGTTTCATTTTGTGCCGATATGCCTTAGATTCACTCAACACATGTCACTCTCCTAATATGCATGACCATATTATTCCACGTTGCAAGTTATGCCTAAATATTTCCAAGTATCTTGTGCTAGAATTTTCTTTTTAAGTATGTCTTCTTTCTCATTTTTTGAAATTTTACCATTTAGTTCGAGTAGCTCTATGTATTCTTTGTCATGAGTACCTAAACTTCCTCCTTATATATACCACGTGAACACTTTTAATAGGGTGCCCCACAATTTGGACACTCTAAGTCCCAAGATTGGTGCTTCCCCATGTTCGACTAACTATTTTTAATACTCTTCATGTAAAATAACAACTTCTAGATAGTTTAGTTTTGCTTGATATTCTCAATTGTGGTATATAGTGATGTAGCTCTGCATTTATGATTTTAATATTGCCCTATTCTGTACCTTCTCTTGCATGTCATGTTCGACTAACTATTTTAATGCTTTTCATGTAAAATATCAATTTAAAGATAGTTTGTTTTTGCTTGATATTCTCAATTATGGTATATAGCGATGTAGCTCTGTATTTATCATTTTGGTATTGCCCTATTCCGTACCTTCACTTGCATGCCATCGGCACATGTATGACATAGATATAATGCAGATTTTCCATATGGATTAGCCATGTGCTCTAATCCTCTGAACTAAGAGAAGAATATACGTCAAATATGGAGGTGAATACTTTGGTGAAAATGGCTACTCTTTTTTATCTTATTTTTCATTCTTGATTTAACCACACGTCTTATTTCTTTCTCTAAACCAGTCTTGGTTGATTAAAAAAATAGAATTATTTGTTAATGATGGAAAAACTGTATTTCACAGTGAAAACATAAATTTTATATAATAATTGCAACTTTCAGATATCTACTTTGCACAGTGGGATCAGTGTATGTCAAATCAAAGGAGGCTCCTGCCAAAGATGTGCTGAAGGACCTTGTGGAAATGTGCCGGGGAGTCCAACATCCTATTCGTGGTCTTTTTTTAAGAAGTTATCTTTCTCAAATCAGTAGAGATAAACTACCTGATATTGGATCTGAGTTTGAAGGGTAAGGTCAACTACAAGGTGCATGTTCATCTTTTTTCTTGGAAGATGTACTATTGGACAAAGAAGTCAGTTATTGTTTTTTCCTGGTAAAGCCATTTACAGATTTCTGAATGTATGTCTCGGAAGTTTAATGCTCCTTGAACGATTTTTCATGTTAACTAGATTCTTGTGCTCCCTAAGATAGAACATCTTCTATAGGTCGATTACACCAATAATTACGTACATATCATGGACAATGTAAGATTAATGCCAATCAGATAAAATCTCTCCTATATGCCTCTATGAGTAATATTATTCTAATTGGATGTGCTATGAAGTTGTATTCTTATTATTTTTAAGTTGGTTTTCACTTGAATGTATGCATGTAATGCAAATCGCTCTTTCCATCTTCCACATTGCTTTGAATTTGTCGTGATAGGCCAACTTTCCACTGTTTTAAGTTCCTGAAGCTTGTCTTTTTGTCTGAAGGGGTCCTGACACTGTTATGGATTCTGTGGAGTTTGTTCTACAAAATTTCACTGAGATGAATAAGCTTTGGGTGCGCATGCAGCATCAGGTTTGTATTAGATGACAAGTAGAATGTTAAGCAGTTCATGGAACAGGACAGTCCCCTGTTAATTGTAGAAATAAACCATGAAGCTTCTAAGAATTAATGCTGTCTCACAATTTTAGTTATGCTAATGAAGGTATATGTCATTTAACTTATTTTGAACCTGATCTTTTTGAATGATACTGGATTGAGTCTTGGAATTGGATCGTATCTCCAGGGACCTGCCAGGGAAAAAGACAAAAGAGAGAAGGAAAGGAGTGAACTTCGGGACCTTGTAAGATGTCTACTTAACTGTGCACATTGCCATGCTAACATAGAAGTTGAAACCTTTTGAGATCAAAATCCTTAATTTGTTAAATGCTATCTGTTATAGGTTGGGAAAAACTTGCATGTCCTCAGTCAGTTAGAAGGCGTTGATCTTGATATCTATAAGGAAACTGTGTTGCCAAGTGTTCTAGAGCAGGTCAGAATGCTTCAAAATAATTCCCTTCTGTTTGGTTGATGAAGCTGCATAATGAGTCTCCTTTGCTTCGTTTCTCATGTGAAAATCTATATTCTCATGATAGGTTGTCAATTGTAAAGATGAGATTGCACAATATTACCTGATGGATTGTATAATCCAAGTTTTTCCAGATGAATACCACTTGCAAACTCTGGAGACATTACTTGGTGCCTGCCCGCAGCTTCAGGTACATAGTGACAATGTTACGCCCTTTTATCCCATGGTGCAGAAGTTAGGTGATTGACTTTTCATAGACTTGGTTATCCTTTTCTGTTGCTAAATGTTACTTCAGTTGGAAACCGTGGTTGGTATGAAAATTGTTGCTTATGATTTGGTAAAAAGGTTTTACTTGGGGCTCCTATCCATCATGTCTTAGGGTTGTAATTGTTCTTGCGATCAGGTCACTGTTCAAATCAATTTTTTGAATCAGCTCTGAAATTCAGATTCAAACCGCTCTTTGATTCAGTTTCAGGTTTGTGTTTAAGCACATTAAACTTGTACTGCTAGATAATGATTTTGGGTAAAACGTTTCATGCACCATGCCTCACATTTTGATGCTTCATAAAGGGTTTCCGACCCTTTAATATTATCTTAGGAAGAAGAAAAATAGTGGAAAAAAGTAGGAGTGATTGTAGGTATCTATAAGGATCTAGCATTGGGGGGCACATCCAAATAGCTGTCACTTTATCTTGATATTAGATATGATTAACTTGAGTTGCAAGGTATCTCTAAACTTTAATAGAACACCAATTTAATCTTTTCTCACCAGATTACATATACATTCCGCTTTCTGCTTTACCCAATATGCATTCGGTAGGGCAAAACTTGGATACAATCTGTGTCAACAAATAATAAACACTGGATTTTGTGGTTGAACATTATGAGAGCTTGCAAGCTATCGGTACTTTAATTCTGAGCAATACATGTTGATGTGCCTTTTTGGTCTGAGTTGCATGCGAGTGGTGCCACTAGCGAACATGATACAATGTGCACACATCAGCATTCTGATGGCTTTGAAATAAAAATTGTTTAATTATCCAATTTCAATTTATCAGCCCTTTAGGAGTTTCCTTTTCTGCTGTAACATTAACACTTTTGTGGTATCTGTTCCAGCCAACTGTTGACATCAAAACAGTATTATCCCGATTGATGGAGAGACTATCAAACTATGCAGCTACAAGCTCAGAGGTGAGTGTTCACATGCATTATAGTTTAGTAGCTTTAGCTCAAATGTTTAGCATGTTAACTTGGTCTTTTATCGGCAGGTTTTACCTGACTTTTTGCAAGTTGAGGCGTTTACAAAATTAAGCAGTGCTATTGGGAAGGTAAGCTTATCTAATTTTATCTTCAGAACTTATTTTTTGATTTATTAATTCTATCAAGATGGTTGATGGTTTATATTCTCTGTATGGTATTGGAAATTTGGAGTAGCAGTTAGATGTAATTTAGCCCATAATTGGTGGGGGCTTGAGAGGTTTACATAATGGTTTATGAAAAATGGTCAAGTTTTAGCGTATTTGATGTTCAGGCAGTCAGGCGTGGAAGGTTGGCCTGCAATCTGCATTGTTTTGTTTTAAAGTTTCATGCTTGGATATGTGTTAATATCCTTCATTAGAGAATAAACTATGCTACTATTCTTTCTTTATAATGCTCATATAATATCTCTATGTCAGGTCATAGACGCTCAACCAGATATGTCTATTGTTGGAGCTATAACTCTGTATGTGTCACTTCTTACATTTACTCTTCGTGTGCATCCTGATCGGCTTGACTATGTTGATCAAGTGCTGGTATGGAATGTTGGTATATCTGTAAATACAAATAGATGTAAATTTTTTAACTCCAAAAAATAAACTTCATTTTCATGGCAGGGAGCGTGTGTGAAAAAACTTTCTGGAAAAGGGAAACTTGATGACAGCAGGGCAACCAAGCAAGTTGTTGCACTTTTGAGTGCCCCATTGGAAAAATACAACAATATTGTTACTGCACTGAAGCTGTCTAATTATCCAAGGGTCATGGATCATCTTGACTATGGCACTAACAAAGTCATGGCCGTGGTTATCATTCAAAGCATCATGAAAAATAGTACACGGATAACAAACTCTGACAAAGTGGGCTTCTGTTCTCTTTGTGTTAGACTGCCTTTCTAACAAAGCTGCCTTTTCATATGGTACTTTTATTCTTTTCAGGTTGAAGCGCTGTTTGAATTAATAAAGGGTCTCATACAAGACATAGATGGTGCTTCTGGTGATGAGGTGTGTGGTGGGTGATTTCCAACTGTTGGCACCTTGATGAAGGGTCTTTTATTATCTCCTTTTGTCTGTTCCTCATGATCTAGAAACTTTGGCATTGTGTCCGTACATGCTGATTTGTATGTGGCTTTCGTGCCATATTATGTGATCTAGGGCTCATGCTAGCTTCTTTGCTACCAGCTTGATGAAGAAGATTTCAAGGAGGAGCAAAATTCTGTTGCATGCCTTATACACACGCTAGGGAATGACGAGCATGAGGAAATGATGAAGGTAACTCAGATGTAATTATTTCATAATCTTGGAAGGAAAATGACATTGCGCACAAGAATGTCTCAATGTGCTCCTTAACCTACAGATTACCAACTAAGTTGGCTTGGGTAGAGGATGCAATACGAGAATAGGAGGTCACCTATCTTAATACTGTTCTCACCCAAGTGCACACTGGATTTCTAATGGCATCCAGTGTATTAGTGCTGGAAAGATAGCAATGCCTGGTAAAAGATCCAACCAATTTTGCTTCTGTCTGTTAGCTATCATGTAATATAACCATCTTTCTTTATCCAGGCATATTATCTACCGCAAAAGGGTGCTTACTGTTCAACAACAACAACAACAACAACTAAGCCTTTTCCCATACTAGACAGGGTTGGCTACATGGATTCTTTGTTTCCACAGATCTCTATCGTGTGCCATGTTAGCAGTTAACTCCCAATAAGCTAGATCATTCTTTATTGTTTCTTTCCAACACTTTTGTGGTCGTCCTCTACCTCTTTTAATACTTTCCAAATTTAGTTTTTCTAACCTTCTTACAGGTTCTTCTTTTGATCTTCTTTCTATATGTCCAAACCATCTTAAACGATGTTCTCTCATTTTATCCTCTATTGGTGCCACTCCTAATTTGTTTCTAATAACCTCATTATGTATACGGTCTTTTCTTGTATGACCACTCATCCATCTCAACATCTTCATTTCTGTCACAGACATCTTTGTACATGTTGATGATTAACTGCCCAACACTCAGAACCATAAAACATGGCAGGCCTAACTGCTGCTCTATAATATTTACCTTTTAATTTTAATGGTATCTTCTTATCACAAAGAATACCTGATGCTCCTCTCCATTTTAACCAACCAGCATTAATTCTATGTGTAACATCTCCATCAATTCTTCCATCACTTTGAAAAATTGACCCTAGGTATTTAAAACTTTCCTTTTGAGGAATGCAATGTGTGCCAATTTTAATTTCTATGTCCTCTGAAGTAGCCAAATGATCAAACTTACATTCCATATATTCTGTCTTTCTTCTACTAAGTCGGAGGCCTTTGTTTTCTAATGTTTCTCTCCATAGTTCCAATTTTCTATTAACTTTTTCCTTAGACTCCTCCATTAATACAATGTCATCTGCAAATAACATACACCAAGGTACTTCATCTTGAATATGTTTTGTTAACTCATCCATCACCATTATAAATAAGTATGGACTTAAAGTTGATCCTTGATGTAACCCAATATTAACTTCAAAGAAGTTTGTCGTTCCTTCATGAGTCCTCACACATGTTTTTGCACCATCATACATGTCTCTTATAAGGTTAATATATGTCAATGGGATACCACTTTTTTCCAAAGTTCTCCAAAGAACCTCCCTCGGTACCCTATCATAAGCTTTTTCTAGATCAATAAATATCATGTGAAGGTCTTTCTTTTTTGCTCTAAAATGTTCCATAAGACGTCTCAAAAGGTGAATCGCTTCAATAGTAGATCTACCTGGCATAAATCCAAATTGGTTCTCTATTGTACTTGATACTTGTCTTAACCTACGTTCGATAATTCTTTCCCATAATTTCATAGTATGACTCATTAACTTGATACCTCGATAATTCGCACAATTTTGAATGTCTCCCTTGTTCTTATATACGGGTATAAGTGTACTTGCTCTCCATTCCTCGGGCATCTTTTGGTTTTTCCATATTTCATTAAATAGTCTTGTGAGCCAAGTGATTCCTATTTCCCCTAGTATTTTCCAAACTTCTATAGGAATATTATCTGGTCCTACCGATTTACCACTCTTTATATGTTTAAGAGCCTCTTTGACTTCATTCTTTTGAATACGTCGGTAGAAATTGTGGTTTATGTACTTTTCTGACTTGGCTAAATCTCCTAAACTAATACTAACATCTTTATTTTCATTAAAAAGATTATAAAAATAGTTTTTCCATCTATTTCTTATATCATCATTTGCCACTAGAATTTTTTCATCCTCGTCTTTTATGCATCTAACATAATTAAGATCTTTAGTTTTCTTATCTCTAGCCCTAGCTATCCTAAAAATATCTCTTTCACCCTCTTTTGAGTTGAGTTTTTTATATAAGTCCTCCCAAATCTTAGCTTTTGCTTCACTAACGGCCTTTTTTGCTTCCTTCTTTGCTTTCTTATAAGCTTCTAAAGTTTCACTAGTTTTCTTAGCATAATGTAATTTGTAACATGCCCTCTTTGCCCTGATTTTATTTTGTACTACTTCACTCCACCACCAAGCTTCTTTTTGTGCCGGTACACCTCCCTTAGATACCCCTAACACATCTTTCGCCACTCTCCTAATATGTATAGCCATATTGTTCCACATATCAGAGGGTGTGCCAACATAATTCCAAACATCTCCTTGAAGGACTTTCTGTTTAAATATATCTTCTTTCTCGCTTTTGAGGTTCCAGGGTGCTTACTGTTCATTACACAAAAAAAAAGAAAATAGTACAATGGATGTTTAGGTATTTTCTGACATTCACTTAAATACTTCTATATGTTTACCCCAAGGAACATGGTTTGCCTGCCGAAGGGGTCGGCTGCCATCTCATAAGTCAGAAGTTTGATTCAGGGGGTTTGCACATATGTTAGGGTCTGCTAACATGATCCCCTTGCCAAATAAAAAGTGTATCCTCGGTCGTATTATATGTGTTGGAGCCTGTTCCTCATCTGCCTAGCTTCAATACCATTGATTGACCAATTAAATATCACCTAGCCACATTTGCCACCATGGTACACTTGGGGATAACTAAAATCCTGTTCATGGGAAGAGCCTTCCTCGTTCATACAGATTTTTCTGCAATTCTTTTAGCTATCTTCTTTTAACTTAATAATGGTCCTTGTTTATGAAGCATTGTGACTGTGACACAATTGATTATCCTGCATCTGAAATTCTGGAAGATTTTTGTTCTTTTTATTGACAAGGAAAAGGTGTTAGACTATCCTCAACCACAACAGGGACAGGAAACCATAAATAATATTCAGATTTTATTGAAATATTTATGTTCTCTTTCTTTTCCCCTGTTGTTTTAGGCGTTTCTCATTCACAAGTTGGCAATCGTAACTATTTCATTGCTGATTTTCAGATCATAACTACTGTGAAGGAACATGTCCTTCAAGGTGGTCCAAAACGACTACCTTTCACTATCCCTCCCCTTGTATTTTCAGCTCTTAAGGTTAGCCTCTGTGTCCCTTTTATGCCTTCTGTTTTCTTTTTGGTGATAGGCAATCTGAATGGTCAAGTGAGATGGAAGTTTGTTTATGCACTTCCTAGTATGCCAACAATGTAACACGTAATGCACAATAAAGGCTTTTAAAGTGTCAAAGAGAAGCACATTCCAATCTGTCCACATGCATAATAATGAATGCAGCAGAACCACAAACTCAAGAATATGTCTTTCATGACCCACAAGCTCATTTCTGGGCCAGTAATCTCACCGATCAATATATTCCAGCTTAGGACACATGCAATAATCGTATGATTTGCAGATCTGTAACTGAAACCTAGATAACATGTAGAAACCATAGCTTTTCTTGTTCGATGCACAACTCTCAGTGGTGGAAATTGTGTGTGCTATTTATGTGTAATGAAGATGTTTTACTGTGCAAAATGTGATGACATTGCACACAAATGAATTCAAAATTAGTAGGAACAAACAAATGTTGGATCAAATCAAATGAAGTGGATCAAACCAAATCAGGTAGATTGAAACTGATTGAGAACTGGATCTCATCTCAGTTGACTTCCAGCAGCCTCCGTCTCGTTTAGCATGGTTTTAACCTTGTTCAACATGTTGTCTTTTATATATAACACTAGGGAATAGTCTTGTCCAAACAGACAGATCAAAAGAGGTGAGCATTTTAAGAGCTTAGAGGACACAATAATTATGTACCTTAAGCGAAAAGCATATCTGAGTTAACATAAATCAGTTTTTGAGCAGCAAACATATGCATCTAGGTCACATTCCCCGAGGTATTGAGATTCATTCTTGGAGTTGCTTCTTATAAACTTAGGTTCCTCCTCTAGAAAAGCATTTATGACACCCATTCGATGTAGATACTAATCATTGTTTACCACTAAGAATGGCATTTCTTTTGTAGTTGGCTTCCTGACTAGAGCCCTGAATGGTTTCATTGTGATCCATTTCGTATTCTTTGTTGTACTACATTGCCACGCTCTTGCTTTAAACTTTTATTGCATCTGTCAGGTTTATATTTGATCTTATAGATCTATTTAGAGGCTATCACGCTCTTGTAGGGTGACCTTTTAACTATATCACTACTTATGCTTTTGTGTCACAATCATAGCATCAATTGTTGAGAAAGACAAGTTGACGTTTAATTCTTATTTGAGTATTAGTTAAAGTCTAGGTTTGTGTCTTATTGTAATTAGGTTCAGTCAATTACAATGTCAATTACAGTTTGGATCCCAATGGATCAGATTCTGATCCATTGGGACCCGAGTTATGTTAGATACTAATTAGGGGTAATTCAGTTTTTTAAGTTAGAATGATTAGTATATAAAGTATCTTTGTAATTAGGTTTAGAGCAGTGTTGTCTGACGCGTATCGTATCGTATCGTACTTTAATATTAAAAAACTATAAAAAATATTTAAAAAATCAATAAAATTAGTAAAAATCCGAAAAAAAATCAAGAAAATTCTGGAAAATTCTGGTAATTGCTTTAAATTCATATAATGCAAAGTTTAGCACAAATTGAACAATTGTATCCAAAATTATATATTTTGAATCAAAAAATGAAATACATTTATATTTTACATATTGTAAATTTGTATCAGGATCATTAACTAAATAATCTTCATCTTCTCCTTGATGATGTTGTTGCACTTCAAATTAATTCATGCAATGTCTTCTTTAGTTAGGACTTAGGAGTGCATTTTCTTCGTTATCTTCCATAATCCACTCATGTAATATATCAAAATTAACAAACTGCTATCTTTGTACATGTAGTTGTCATATTTGCTAATTTTCATATGTGAGCAAAACAAAGAGCTCCATTTCTTTGATTATTGAGTCTATGACACCTCAATGATGTGATATTATTACTTGATGATGTCCCTTTTTTCTCTTATTGGAGACTAGCTTTTTAACTAATGCTTGAGCTTCATTTCTCACTTCACAGACTGAGTTAGGCCTCACACACATTGATCATGTTCAACTTAATGGAAGTCATGTAACGTGAACCCTAAAATAGTGAAGTTGTGAAATCCCTACTCAATGAACCGAGAGAACTAAATGTTTTTAATTGTTTACGATCTTATGAAATTAGAAACTGTTAGCAAAAATATACCTAAAAGTTATAACAGAAAGGAAAATGACTTTGTCATAAATTTTTTTTATACATTATTCTTATTAAATAAATGAAATTATAAACCCAAATTATAAGCATATTGGAGGATGCCTTTAAGGGAAGTGAAGAGAGGGGAAGAGAGGGCAAAAACATGCAAAAAAATTTTGAAAAAAAAATTGAATTTTTTTTTGGGGCATATGATACGGGCGATACGGGCCGTATCGTACGATACAGTACCGTATCGTACGATACGGCACGATAACCTGTATCTTACGATACAGGTTACCGTCCCACGATACGATACGTATCGCACTGTATCGTATGATACGGTGCGATACAGATAACACTGGTTTAGAGTGTGAGAAACTGTGGAGTGCAGGGAATGGCTGCCAAGGAGCGCCGACCTCCTCTACCTTCTTCCATATGACGTTTTCTGCTTATTATCAATAAAATGAGATTTGCATAGTGTAAATCCAACATCAATAACCCTTGACATTATGAGTTTAGGTGAGTAACCTTTCCATGAACATTCATAAGTGGTAAGCCTTGAGTTCAGGCCAATCTTGATTTCATAAAATGGAAAGGCTAATTTAAGAGCTTCAACAGAGGCCAATGTGGTGATGTATTGATACTATGCGTGCTGTAAATTATACACCAATGGACAAACCACTTGAATGAACCAATGACTACTATAAACTATACTATGCAGTTCATGTTGGAAGATACGATTTTCTTATGGTGTGTATAATCTAGGGATGCCAATAAATAGAAATATTCCAATATTTGGTATCCAACAGTCAGATTTGGTAATCTAAAATAGTATCTGAATATTTTATGGATCCATATGGTTGCTATCATTCAGATTCTATTGGCCAAGAGAAGTGGATTTGATCTCAGTTTTACTAAGTTAAAGAGACCCGTTTATCTGAAGTTAGATCCTGTTAATCAGCGAAGCTGTGGTGTTGAAGAGTTTGGCAAATATGCTACTACTTTCGTTATTTTACAAGCACAATAAAGCCATTCATTGAAAGCTTGGATGCCTTCAATATGTGATAGGTCACTAACTTGATATTTGGAGTGTGCATTTTCAGGGTCTTTCTCTTGCCAACCCATAAAAAAAGAGAACCAGGCTCCATCATTTGAAGGAGATGTTAATTTTATCATTTGAAGGCCTTCAGGATGGGAGGGTGTGCTTCGGACTCCTGTGAGGCTGGGGTCAAGTCTCTTATCCACGTATTCCACTTGCCAGGCCAACTCATACTATTTTGTACTCCTAGTCTGTACAACATTCAAGAACAAAGAAATGGCTCAAAAAGTAACAACTAAACAACCGTAAAGAGTGAGGAAAGGGCAAGAATTACAAGAATTGCAAAACACCACAGTATAACACAAAAATGCAGCAATAAGTTTTCTAGCATGAGATGTCACATTTGGTATTAACCACTTGCCAGGCCAACTCATACTATTTTGTACTCCTAATCTGTACAACATTCAAGAACAAAGAAATGGCTCAAAAAGTAACAACTAAACAACAGTAAAGAGTGAGGAAAGGGCAATAATTACAAGAATTGCAAAGCACCACAGTATAACACAAAATGCAGCAATAAGTTTTCTAGCATGAGATGTCACATTTGGTTCATAACCTATGACATACAAATTCAATAATTCATACCCGTATTAGTTCCATTTGGATGTTACTTGAACTCCAGTTCTTGTTACATGGCTTAAATGCTACTATGCTTATTAAACTGCACACTGTATACGTACTTAAAATATTTGACTGAGAAGGTGCCAACCAATTTTATGCATTTAGATTTTCAATCATGGTCAGGGAATTTGTTCGTCATATTCTTGCCTACAGGTCTCTGGTATTATGTCCTTTGTTAAATATATGCATCTGACAGCGATGTGCTCATGGCTGGTTCCTAATTTGATTGCTAGGGGTAGTTTCGTTGCCTCACCAAAACTCTGATTGTATTGCAGTTGGTCAGAGGATTACAAGGGCAGGAAGGAGGACCAGGAGCAAGTGAAGAGGCGGACGTTACGCCAAAGAAAATTTTCCAGTTGCTGAATCAGGTAGTGCATATCCAATATTATGCAAGATACGTTGATAAGGGTTGTGACTGTAGGAGGAAATAGTCACACGTATGCATTTCTTTACACTCCTGAGAATTTTATTGAGTACAAAATGTTGATCGTTCTTGATTTACTTTATTTATCCAAGTTGTACTTCAAAGAAATGTTGATGACCTTTTGGTTATTGTGAGTTAGATTGAAACACCTTTTCATTCAATTGCTTCATGAATGATAGACTTATTCATTCAGTTATACTGACAATAACCCTTGTAATTGTCAGTAGTGACCCATAAATCTTCGTATGTTTCTGCTTATTGTCTCGAAGAACATGGTAAGTGAAACAATATGCTCTAACACTTCAAAAATAAAGAGATTCATTGGTCAACCTTGTTGGAGCCTGTCTACAGTTTACACAATTAAGTAGAGTATCCATCAGGGTTGTTTCTACCATATTGTATCATGTATCGTTTTTCTCCATGAGACTAGTGTATCGTATCGTAAATTTTTCAAAAATAGTTTAAAAATAAAAAATAGAGAAAAATCAGTACAATTCTAAATGATTCTTATAAATCAAAATTTGAGTTAACATTCATCATTAAACAACAACAACTAAGCCTTTTCCCATACTAGACGGGGTCGGCTACATTCATCATTAAACATTAATTCAAATTATAAGCAATACAACTTTATGATTAAACAAGTAGCAAAATTATAACTTTCATAATTAAAAAAGAAGAATCACATATTGTAATTAAGATCATCAACTAAATAATCTTTATCTTCTTTTTCTCCTCTTTGTTCAAGATCATCACCATCTTCAACAGCAAAATCAATGTCATCGTCTCCTTGCTAACGTTGTTGCGTTTCTTCCAAATTGATCCACTTAATGTCTTCTTCACTTTGGAGTGTATTTGTTTAATCATCTTTCATAATCCATTCCTTCAAGACATCAAAATTATTGAGACTTATTGGATCAAATTGGTTATACTTACTTGAGTTTAACTTCTTAATTGCCTGTAAGATTGATAAGTAAATAAAAATTAAAACTAAAAAGTTCAAGAATAAAACTTAAACCCAAACGTTAAATTGAATACTTAATTAGTAACTAATTCTTAATTACCTCTTCATAGCTGCATATGGCAATAGATGAAAACTAGATCATTAAGCCCTTATGTTTCAACTTGTTGTGCTTTTTTGTAAGTATGTGTTCAAAGATACTCTAATTCCTTTCACAAGTAGGTTTAGCTCAAAACCCTTATTGCAAAATCTATCAAGTTTGGGCAAGCACTTCGACACCTACTCCACCAAACATCTAACAAAAAAATATATAAAGATCTATTTCACTATAAATATAAGATTTAAGAAACTTAAAAATATTAAGATACGTTCATATGATTAAATGGACACATATTAGTATGGTTGCGATTTGCTATAGTTAAGCCCATCAAGTGAAGAGAATTATCATAGATCTCCATCTCGCGTTGTATAATATTTACTCTACTCCCATCATGAACCAATCTATCTATTAACCTGATTGCCCCCTTTTGTAAAATACTGAAATGTTGGATTTAGGTAGTAAGTTGCTCCATGGATAGCTTATGTAACTGATTGTTCTATCTATTATCAATAATCCTCTACACAGACACATAATCACATTTTCTCCCATTAAAATTGCTCCTGATTTAAAGGATAGTGTAGTAGATATACAACGATATGGTGACCGAATCATGACGTTGAAATTAGTGTTAGAAGCAGAGGTTTTGAATTTAGTTTGTGCTTAGGCATCCCAAATAGGACTAGAAGATAGTATAAAGACAACTTTTTGGGAAGAGTTAGATAAGGTGATTCAAAGAATTTCACAAAGAGAAATGATTTGTTTAGGAGGAGACTTAAATCGACATGTCGGTAAAGGGGCATTAGGATATCAAGGTATTCATGGAAACTTTGGCTGTGGGGATACAAATGAGGAAGGTAGGGAGATTTTAAATTTTGCTATGGCATTTGATCTCTTTATAGTCAATACAATCTTCAAAAAATGAGGTGAACATTTAATTACTTATAAGAGTGGCTTATCATAAACATAAATTGATTACTTTATTTGTATAAAAAAGATAGAGCGTGTTGTAAAGATTGCAAGGTAATTCTAGGAGAAAGCTTAACCACCCAACATCGACTTTTAGTTGTGGATTTACAAATAAAAAAATGGACAAAGAAGAAAAGAGTGCATCGAGCTATTCGGACTAAATGGTGGAACCTCAAAAGCGAGAAAAAAGATATATTTAAACATAAAGTCCTTTAAGGAGATGCTTGGAATTATATTGGTACACCTTGTGATTGTTAATGTAATAGGTGGCACGGGCCATTAGGGCCCGTGCACTCTGTGGGAATGGCGCGGGCCACTAGGGCCCGCAAGGCCATAGCCGTTGGAGCCCAACGGCATGTTGGCCAACGGCTATGGCCTGGCCAACACACTTGCCCCTTGTGCTCTTCTTTGCTCTCCGTTGTGGCCTCTCATGTACATATGTAAACTCTATAAATACCTCACTAATTCATGAATAAAGTATGCTGTCATCGTACAACTTTTGGCTTGTGTTTGGTTTGCTTCCGCTCTCTTGATTGCTATATTTGAAGTTTGACACCCATACTTGGATGACTTTGGAATCTTGGCGATTTATCGAAGTTGCATCGTGAGCATCAACCTTCGATCATCAACACCAATTTACATGGTATCAGAGCCTCGGATTGAAGAAATCGAGTACATTGGGAAGCGTGTCAACTTTAGAAAATCTACGATTCTTGTTTTTTGACATTGTGAAGTTCAAAGTAACTTTAGAAAATATGTTTGTTTTGAAAATTGAAGGAAAATAATGAAGTTCTCAATTGATTACGTTGTCTTCATTGGAATTTTGGAATTTCTTAGAAATTTTGTCTTCTGTTGAATCTTGGTAGTATAACATTGTGTTTGGATGTGTTCACTTATAAATTCTCCCACACATTTTTTGACTTTGGATAATGTTGGATGTGTTTGTTATGAAAATATAACTTTTATTTGTAATATATCATTGTGGGTTTTGGTATATATGCTTGTGTTTTTTGAACTTGATCTTGTGATTTTAATGAACGATTCTAAAATAAGTTTTTGGCCATGTTTGATATGTTCAGAACATTTGAAAACTTAGTTGTTTTTGTTATTACTTCAAAAAACATGAGTTAGGCTAGTGTGTTTGACATTTTTGTTTTTTGTGTAGTATCATTGCTTTTAATTATTGATCCATGTCTTTTCCTTAATGAGTTTGTTGGTTTTTTAAGAAGATGATAGATTAGCTCATTCGTGTTGTATTGTTTCACTTCTCAAATTCCATCTTCTCGTTGCATTGGTTTTTGTAGAAATTTGCTTTATTTTGATGGTTTGGATAGTTGCATTTGTATTCTTTACTAAGAAACCTTACATGACATCTAAAGTGCTAATTGTTCTTTGTTGGTTTCTACTGTTGGTGTGGTCAATTTCTGTGGTTTTGGTAATTTTCTTTTATAATTTTGGCATGTCTTTTTATTTCAAAATTGTAAAACTTTTATGTGTGCTTAGGTTTGTCCAAATGGTCTTTCGTTGGCTAAATTTTTGCTTTCTTAATCTTTGTCGGTACTCAATTTTAAGGTTTTCTGGTTGCACCCACCGGCCCATTTCGTGTTGTTTTTCATGATTCTAAGGTGGGAATTGAAGGTATTGATGATCTATCCTAGCTCAATTTCTCGTTTTCTGGGTTTTTATTTTGGAGATGATTTACGGTTCTCTAACAATCTATTTTGCGATTATAAATGTGCAACCCATCTATATGGGTGTTGGTTTCCCTTCTATAGTTTCGTTTGGGTTTTGGCACTTAAGTGACTTAATAGGGGTTGTAATAACTTTGCCTTTTTGTTCTTGAAAATTGGTTTAATAACGATTGAGTACTTAGCTAATAGTTGCTTCTTTATATGTGGATTTTGTTTGGCTTGTTTACTTATTAAGATATTGACTACCATTCTGGGTTTGTCATGTGAATTCTGCGAGTCTTATACTTTTTGTGATGTTGGCTGCTTTAAGAATTCGTTGGGTTCAATTTGTTTTGGGTAGTAAAATTGATCCCAATGATGATGTTATTATGGTATTTTAGGAATCGAGCCTCTTTTTCCGGTCGTATGTGGTGATGGTAGGGATATGCAATATCCCAATAATATCAATTTGTCTTTTTGTCATATCGTTTGTGGGAACCACTTTTTCTTATCCTTGATTTAGCAATATTAATCTATACGTGTTTTAGATGGACTTATTGGCGAGAAACATGGGTTCAATTTGATTATTGGAACATTTTAGTGGTTTATTGCTTTCACTTCTCATGGAAACATGAATTTTCTCTATTGCACTTAGTATTATTGCATGTTTGTATAGTATTTGTATTTTTGAGTTAAATGAACTGATTTGGCTATTCAATCTTGCTATTCAATCCGATTCCGTTGTGCATGGAATTGAGACTTAACCCATCATGGTGTGTTTCTTTCAACTTTGTTATATGCAATATTGATTGTATCAAATTGTTTGTTGGTATGTTTACAAGAAAAATGTGTTGTGACATTTGAACGATTTTAAACTTAACTATTGATAAGTTCAAAAATGTATTTGTTGGAAAACAATAAGGGGTATCTTCTTGTATAATTGAGATCCATGTTGTTGGCCTTTTGTTGAAGACCTTTGTGATTAAGGTGCTTCATATTGTTGTCCTTTTGTTGGAAATTAATTGATATCTGAAGATGCACTTATTGTTATTTGAAAATTTGTTACGATTTCAAACTTGACTATTGATAAGTTCGAAAATGTATTGGTTGGAAAACAATAAGGAGTATTTTCTTGTATAATTCAGATCCATGTTGTTGGCCTTTTGTTGAAGACCTTTGTGATTAAGGTGCTTCATATTGGCGGCCATTTGTTGGAAATTAATTAATATTTTAAGATGCACTTATTGTTATTTAAAGATTTGTGATCTTGATAACTTTAAGGTTGTTTTTTCATGAGATTATGATCTCCGTTTGTTGGCCTTTTGTTGGAAATCTTTGTGATTAAGATATTTCATGTTGTTGGCCTTTTGGTTGGAGAGTAATCAATATTGAAAAAGACTTATAGTTATCTTGATTAACTTGTATTTGATAAAATTGTTTTAACAAACCTTGTGAGACCTTTTGAGGTGGCCGTTTATTGGAAATTAATTGATATTTTAAGATGCACTTATTGTTAGTTGAAGATTTGTGAGCTTGATAACCTTAAGGTTGTTTTTTTATGAGGTTATGATCTCTATTTATTGGCCTTTTCTTGGAAATCTTTGTGAGGAAGATGTTCCATGTTGTTGGCCTTTTGGTTGAAGAGTAATCAATATTGAAAAAGACTTATAGTTATCTTGATTAACTTGTATTTATTGTTTTAACAAACCTTGTGAGACCTTTTGAAAAGCATGAAGTTGATTCCTTTGACTTGTTTTAATCATTCAAATGGATGGTCTTACTTTTGGAACCATAGAATCACTTTTGAGTTTAAAGGATATTTAAGGGCCTTGGGAATTGTATGTTTGATTTGAAGGTTTTGAGCTTTGCCTTAAAAAGCTTGTTTGGGTTCGAGTTTATCCTTAAAACTCAGATTTTGAGTTTAACCTTAAAAAAACTTATTTGATTTGAAGGTTTTGAACTTTGCCATAAAAAGCTTGTTAAGGTTTTGAGCTTTGCCTTAAAAAGCTTGTTTGGGTTCGAGTTTATCCTCAAAACTCGGGTTTAAGCTTAGCCTTAAAGCTTGTTTGATTTGACGGGTTTTGAGCTTAACCTTAAAAAGCTTGTTTGATTTGAAGGTTTTGAGCTTTGCCTTAAAAATCTTGTTTGGGTTCGAGTTTGTCCTTAAAACTTGGGTTTTGAGCATAACCTTAAAATGTTTGTTTGATATAACAAGGTCCCCTTACAATATCATAAGTTTGTAGTGATTTATGAATCTAGTTATTATAATAGATAATCCTATTTGAATGATATCAATGTTTTCTTTCAAATGAGTTTCTTGAATTAGATTAAATCAACTTCATAATTTTTGGTTTATCTTTTGGGTTATAAATCATCTTCTTGGTTTTTAGAAATTGAGCAAATGCACGTTGATTTTTATGCAGGATAAAAAAAAGAATTGATACATTGGTTGTGGAAAGATGATCTGGAGTTGTTTCAAAGGAAGTTGTGGCAATCTGGATACTATTTTTGTGGAAATTCTTGTTACAAGCAAACACAAGAATTAAGTTGTATTTGATTATGTTGGACAAACTTTCGGTATATACACCATCAATTTGAGGGGGTGTTAAATGTAATAGGTGGCACGGGCAATTAGGGCCCGTGCACTATGTGGGAATGGCGTGGGCCACTAGAGCCCGCAAGTCCATAGCCGTTAGAGCCCAACGACATGATGGCCAAGGCTGGCCGACCAACACACTTGCTCCTTGTGCTCTTCTTTGCTCTCCTTTGTGGCTTCTCATGTACGTATGGAAACTCTATAAATACCTCACTAATTCATGAATAAAGTATGCTGTCATCATGACTTGTTTGGTTTGCTTCCGCTCTCTTGATTGCTATATTTGAAGTTTGACACTCATATTTGGGTGACTTTTGAATCTTGGCGATTTGCTGAAGTTGCATCATGAGCATCAACCTTCGATCATCAACACCAATTTACAGTGATATGTGAAACAATATGACTATACATATTAAGAAAGTGACGAAAGAGGTGTTAGGTGAATCTAAGAGAGGTATACCGGCACAAAAAGAAGCTTGGTAGTGGAGTGAAGTAGTGCAAAATAAAATAAGGCAAAGAGGGCATGTTACAAATTACACTATGCTAAAAAAACTAGTGAAATTTTAGAGGCTTATAAGAAAGCAAAGAAGAAAGCGAAAAAGGCCGTCAGTGAAGCAAAAGCTAAATTTTGGGAGGATTTATATAAAAAACTCAACTCAAAAGAGGGTGAAAGAGATATTTTTAGGATAGCTACAGCTAGAGATAAGAAAACTAAAGATCTTAATTCTGTTAGATGCATAAAAAATGATGATGAAAAAATTCTAGTGGTGAATGATGATATAAGAAATAGATGAAAAAATTATTTTTATAAGTTTTTTAGTGAAAATAAAGATGTTAGCTTAGGAGAGTTAGTCAAATCAGAAAAAGTATATAAACCATAATTTCTATCGATGTATTCAAAAGATTGAAGTCAAAGAGGCTCTTAAACATATGAAGGGTGGTAAATCGGTAGGACTAGACAATGTTCCTATAGAAGTTTGGAAAATCCTAAGAGAAATAGAAATCACTTGGCTCACAAGACTATTTAATGAAATATTGAGAAACCAAAAGATGCTAAGGAATGGAGAGCGAGTACACTTATACCCATATATAAGAACAAGGGAGACATTCAGAATTGTGCGAGTTTTCAGGGTATCAAGTTAATGAGTCATACTATAAAATTATGGGAAAGAATTATCAAACGTAGATTAAGACAAGTATCAAGTGCAACAGAGAACCAATTTGGATTTATGCCAAGCAAATCTACTCTTGAAGTGATTCACCTTTTGAGATGTCTTATGAAACTTTTTAGAGCAAAAAAGAAAGACCTTCACATGATATTTATTGATCTAGAAAAAGCTTACGGTAGGGTATCGAGGGAGGTTCTTTGGAGAACCTTGGAAAGAAGAGGTATCCCATTGACATACATAAACCTTATAAGAGACATGTATGATGGTGTAAATACTTCCATGAAGGAATGACAGACTTCTTTGAAGTTAATATTGGGTTACATGAAGGATCAACTTTAAGTCCATACTTATTTATAATGGTGATTGATGAGTTAACAAAAACATATTCAAGATGAAGTACTTGGTGTATGTTATTTGTAGATGACATTGTGTTAGTGGAGGAGTCTGAGGAAAAAGTTAATAGAAAATTGGAACTATTGAGAAAAACATTAGAAAGTAAAGACTTCCGACTTAGTAGAACAAAGTCAAAATACTGGGAATGTAAGTTTGATCATTTGGTTAATTCAGAAGATATAAAAATTAAAATTGGCACACATTGCATCCCCCAAAAGGAAAGTTTTAAATACCTAGAGTTAATTTTTCAAAGTGATGGAAGAATTGATGGAAACTCTGCCCATGTAAGGGATCACTCTTGCATGGCCGGTCCCAAGCTCGAATAAAGGAGGAGGGTTGCGTTGGGCTTCCGACTGCCAGCGTAAAACTTTATCGGATTTACTATGAATTCTAAAAAAACAAAGAATCTATGTAGCTGACCCTATCTAGTATGGGAAAAGGCTTAGTAGATGGAAGAATTGATGGAGATGTTACACATAGAATTAATGATGGTTGGTTAAAATTGTGACGAGCATAAAATATTCTTTGTGATAAGAAGATACCATTAAAGTTAAAAGGTAAATATTATAAAGCAGTCATGTTTTATGGTTGTGAGTGTTGTTTAATTAATCATCAACATGTACAAAAGATGCCTGTGACAGAAATGAAGATGTTGAGATGAATGAGTGGTGTGACAGAAATGAAGATGTTGAGATGAATGAGTGGTCGTACAAGAAAAGACCGTATACATAATGAGGTTATTAGAAATAAATTATGTGTGGCACCAATAGAGGATAAAATGAGAGAATATCATTTAAGGTGGTTTGAACATATAGAAAGAAGATCAAAAGAAAAACCTCTAAGAAGGTATGAAAACTAGATTTTGAAAGTATTAAAAGAGGTAGAGGATGACCACAAAAGTGTTGAAAAGAAACAATAAAGAATGATCTAGCTTATTGTGAGTTAACTGCTAACATGACACATGATAGGGCTTTGTGGAAACAAAGAATCCATTGTAGCTGACCTCGTCTAATATGGAAAAAGGCTTAGTTGTTGTTGTAAAATTGCTCCTGTGATCTTTAATAACCTAATACAAGAGTTTCAAAATTTATTCCTAAAGACCGTCTCTGAAATCTCATTAAGTTTTTTGTTTATCCTATTTTGAGGTAAATATGTAAACTGTTATCACTCATCTAAGATAAACATTCTCTACAAGGCTTGCTTCTATTTAATAATGCTCTATAATTCATACTAACAAAAAATTAGTTGCAAACTGAGTAACAATCATACGAACAAGCTTTGCACCATCGATATATCTCCTTATCATACATAATACAAATGCATGGCTATAAATAAATTTGGTGATATCTTAAAACACTCACTTGCACTCTTCATCTCATCCATCTCTCTAATGTCTTAAGAATGAGATCTATACAATGGATTGTACGTGGTATCCAATAAAAAATACCATAACTCTTAGTTAACCTTTTTATAGTTGCTTTATAGTTAATTGCATTATCTGTAATTAGTTAGACTATATTTTCACGATCAACCTCCAATATCACCTTATCAAATTCGTGCTTCAACGCTCCTTTGACATGTTAAGTGATCTTAAAAAAAGAAGTCCTATTGATAAGGAAGTTTAATAAAATACTTTCTCGCCTATTTGTCTATCCATGTACCATGATAGTGCATCCTGTATTCTTCCATGACTCTCTTAAAGTCGAACAATACTCTTATATTTTAAGAACGGTCTTTTGTAATACTTTTCCTCTCAACTTATTATAAGAAAGCATCTTATACCCTCAACCAATATTAGCAATGACATTTGCCATTGCTTGAAAATGATAAGATTTTCCTCTATCTCTTCCTCTTGCATGACTTCCATCCTCTTCAATAATTGTCTTTTTCTTGGTTGATTGAGAACTACTACTACCGATATCTGTGCAATATCAAAAGGGATGCTTCTCCCTAGCCGAAAGTGGACGACGGAATGGTGGAGCACTCAAATAGAAACCAGAAACCCGCAAAAATGCATGATTTCTGTTCGGGTGAGAGTTTTTTATAACCTAAAGGGCGTATCACCCGATATAAGCTGATACATTGTATCTGATGATACAGTGCATCGTATCAATTTCTCACAATACGATACGATATGCCCTTTATTGTATGATACGGGGCGATACACACAACACTGGTATCCATATCCACAAATGAAATATTTTTGACCACTCTCCACCATATGGCTGTGTTTTCATTTGTTATGTGATTTGTCCATGCAAGATAACTAGTTAGTTATCTTTTTTAAGTAGAAAATTGAATCAAGACCTTTTACTATTAATTTCATTATCTTATAGAAATACGATGACAGTAAGCTCATGCCTCTTTACTTTGGTTAGCACCTTGCTTTGATGTTAATAATAGACACCGAGCTCTTATCTCCTTGTTTCGGTTGTGAATGGACTAATGAAGTACATTCAAGCCTCCGTGCTAGGTAGATGATACTGTCATGGTGGATGAGGCGAGGGAAGAAGTTACCAAAGGTGGAGAGAAATCTTCGATTAAAAAGGGTGTAGAGTAAAAGAACACAGTACTAATAATTTATAAGTTAAACTGGTAGAATGAATTAAATATTTATGGTTGGTCTTCCAACAAGATCCAAGAATTGATAGACAGCTTATGCAAAAAATCGAAGTAAAATGCCCAAAACAAAGAGATCTATCAGGTTGCACTTTGCAACTGAGAGATACCACTCAAACTGCTATAAGACCAGTAGTGCTTTTATGGTGATGACTAGTTACCAGTCAATATGGTAAGGTGAAGATGAGGAAAGATAAAACTTCAGCATAAGAAGCCAGTAGAAAGTAAAATGAAAGGGATGTGTAAGGTGGTTTAGACATTTGAGAAAAAACCAGATAGGGCTTCAGCAAGAAGTGGAAAAAAATTAGATGGTGAATACTTAACAAAGGGAGAGGAAGGCCTCAAAAGTGTTTGAAAGAAACAAGGAAATGATGAATCATATATTACTATTTTGGATTTAAAGGAAAATATGATACAAGATCTAGGTTAAAATGGTGACTAAGAAGCCATATAACTGACGTCATTAGTGTGCAAGAAGGCTTTTGGTGCCTTGTCGAGAAATGATGATGAATCCACTTTTGATTGGAATTTCCACCATGATCATTCTACAAATGGATGTGGGGAACTAATTCTCTTCAACCAACTTTTACGAATTCGTTTGGTAGGCAATTGAGAGTATGCTTATTTCTCTACCAGTCCAAGGTATTGAAATCTTGCGGGCAAACTCAATTTAATAGGAAGGCATTTAATACAGGACGCTTATGTCGATAATGCAAGTGGGAGGCAACTTCCCCTTGCAGGAGGTGACTTGGTTTAAAAGGAAAGTTTGCATTTCTTATGTGGGTCTCACACTTCCCTTTCTGTGCTTACTTAGCGAAGGAGGCATGCTCAAATCACCAATTATTGTCGACTTTTAGCCACTCTTTATTGTAGACTTGATATGTTGTTTTGATTGGAGAGTCTTTACTGTTTGCAGGTCATAGAGGCTCTGTCTTTAGTACCATGTCCAGAACTGGCTTTAAGGTTGTACTTGCAATGTGCAGAGGTATGAAAATGTGTCGTTTCTGTTTACTTTTCTGTTAAACAATTACAGTATTTAGTTATTGATTGGTTTCATGGTGACAGGCTGCAAACGATTGCGATCTTGAACCTGTTGCATATGAATTTTTCACTCAAGCATTCATTTTGTATGAAGAAGAAGTTGCGGTAATTTTCTCTAAGCGAAAAGCTTTCTTATACACAAAACTCTGGTTGAATTGCGTTATTTGAAGTCAATGTGATGAATTCTCCCAAGCTTTGCTGTTATTCCTAAATAGAAGGTCTTCCAAACAGGATTCCAAGGCTCAGGTAACAGCAATGCATCTGATCGTAGGGACTCTTCAGAGGATGAATATATTTGGAGTGGAGAATAGGGACACCTTAACTCATAAAGCTACAGGGGTAATGCTTTTAACTTGTAATTCTCGAGGAAATTTCAAGCTTCTAATCTGGATGACCTAAACATAAATAATGCTTATGGTGCAGTATTCAGCTAAACTGTTAAAGAAGCCTGATCAATGTCGTGCAGTCTATGCCTGTTCTCATCTCTTCTGGTCTGATGACCAGGATGGTGTGAAAGATGGAGAGAGGTTGGCTTTCTTCACTTGAATATTTATGCATTTGTCTTGCGTGGGGATTTTCTGTATACAATTACGAGTATCTACATTACTGGTAAATTAGGCATAAGTATATTTTGTAAACCTGGATTATCCACAACCATGCATTGGAATCCTTAACTGAAGTCCAACTGTTATTTTCTCTTCTGTCGCTTCCATTTCTTGTCAGTTTTTATGTCACTTTTCAGTGTTTTGACATTTGTCCACTTGTAAATGTTTGCTACATCTTACAATAATCATTAGAAAGTGAAGGGTGTTGGTCAAGGGATCCAAAAGTTTGAATATGGATCTAACCCATGTAGGGTTGGTAAATGAGCTGAACAACCTGAACAGGACCAACATAATGCTGTTTGTTCAGCTTGTTAACTCATTTTCTCTGGACCGCTTATGACCTGCAGCTAATGTTCTCGCTAAAATAACCTAGTTCCTTGTTCCTTTTATTTGACTAATCTTTTGTAAATTAATCAAACCACCATTTTTCCTCAATTTTTCTCTTCCATTTGCATAGACTGCGGTTTGCTACAACTCCTACTATTCAATCTCACACGGTACCGTACGAATTTTAGGGCTTGAAGAAGGATTATTGTAGACCTTAAGAGCGTCATACTATTTCTATAAGATGAAAGTTATGAATAATAATTTTTCAGAATGTTGACCACATGAACCGACCCCATCTAGTATGGGAAAGGCTTTTAGTTGTAGTTGTTGTTGACCACATGAAATAGGCTGCATATAAGCACGTGACTAAACAAGGTCTTATGAACTTGGTCTGCTTATTCTATATCAATTTTGACCAACTGAGCTTCCTGAGTTTCAAAAGCTTCTGGTAGTTTCATATTTGATCGATTTAACAGGTGGTGTCCTATTGTTTTGATATCATTGGTCACCTTCCATTGGTTGGGCTCAAGTAAGATCTTAAGTTCACAAGACCTTAAGAGCGTCGTACTATTTTTATAAGATGAAAGTTATGAATAATAATTATTCAAAATGTTGACCACATGAAAAAGGATGCATATAAGAACATGACTAAGCAAGGTCTTATGAACTTGGTCTGCTACACTGCTTATTCTATATCAAGTTTGACCAACTGAACTTCCTGAATTTCAAAAGCTTCTGGTAGTTTCATATTTGATCGATTTAACAGGTGGTGTCCTATTGTTTGGTATCATTGGTCACTTCCCAGTATTGGTTGGGCTCAAGTGAGCTCATCATTCATATGATTCTCTCTACGATATACCTAATCCTTTTCTCTTCCTAGGGTTCTGCTATGTTTGAAGCGTGCAATACGTATTGCAAATGCTGCACAGCAGATGGCCAATGTGACACGCGGCAGTAATGGACCAGTCACACTCTTTGTTGAGATTCTGAACAAGTAATAACTGCACTTAAGATTTTCCTTGCTTTACAAGGATCTCGTTTCTTCTCTTAATTCTTAAACCATCTGGAAATGTATGGTTTCAGGTATCTGTATTTCTTTGAGAAGGGAAATCCCCAGATCACTAGCTCTGTGATCCAAGGATTGATCGACTTGATAGTAAATGAGATGCAAAGTGACATGGCCCCTGATCGATCCACGGATGCTTTCTTCTCTAGTACCTTGCGCTACATTAAGTTCCAAAAACAGAAGGGTGGGGTTATGGGAGAGAAGTATGAACCTATCAAAGTGTGATGCACCACTGCTTGTGCTTTTTGTAGTTGTGAAATTCATGGATCTGCACTGCTGCACCAGCATGAAGATTGTTACACCTCTGGTCGGCCACGATTGCGAGTTGCCCTGTGCTTTTGTTAAATGGGTGGAAGAGCTGATAAGACACCATTCTTTGCAGAGAAAGGGGCAATCTTCAACATCGGCAGGGAAAATATCTTCCTCCTTTTTATTTCCTTTTTATTTCCTTTTCCTTTTTTCCCTTCTTTCTTTTCTTTTCCTTTTCTTTTTTTTTGGGTGGGTTGTGTCCTTGGGATTGAGGGGAGAGTGGTTGTTATGACAGATTAGTGTTGTACAGTATTAAGTGTTATTCCTACAATTTGGATTGTAGAATAAAGGCTTCTGCTCTCGGGGGCAGTTAACAAGATACATTTCTCAAACAAGTACACGATTTTTTCTGTGTTGATCAAGTCCATTGAATCTTTAAGTTGTTTGAGTAATGAAATATCAGGCAAGTATGTGTCATGCAGGCATGAAACGGATACAATAACATTATGTTAAGGCTTAACAATTTTATTATGCCATGTTTGTGAACAACCTTTTCAATTAGTTCTGCACATTCTGAACAGGACTTTCGCTTCTGCAGCAAGAAACACATGGTTAAGTTGGCTTGATATTTTGAGAGGTGATTAGCTGAAGCCTCGAGGAGGTGTGGAAAATTAGATGGTAAACACTTTCAGATAGGTATAGATAGGCCTAGAAAGTGTTGGAAGGACTGAGCTTATTTGGAGTTAAATGTTAATGTGTGACACAAGATCCCATGTAGTTTGACTAAAAGTTCATGTAGAGATACAATTTAGTTTAGAGCAGGTTTTGTTTTGTGAATAGGTCCTCTAATGTTGATTTCGCTTATAAGAATGCTAATTCTCATGCAGTGCAGATGATATTGGTCTTAAAGTCTTACGCTCGCGCTGGTTCAGGTGGTCACTCCAAAAGGAGTGAAAGCCATTTTCCCCCTTGATGCAGAGATGATCAAAATTTACTCTGGAATACTGGCAAAGGTTCTCATATGTATCAATTTTAGCACATGCAGCTCATTAGCCCGTTTAAGTTTTCAACTGACTACAAACTGAACATGAGCTTGCTCCACAAAATTAGAATCTAAACAGTAATACCACCATACTGTAAAATTGGGGTTTGGTTATGGATTGGGGTGTTGGGTTGGCGGGTGTCCGGTGGCTTTGGTTGGAGGAGTGTCTGGGTTCCTGGGTTTGTGGTTTTGGGTCGTTGGTTTGAGGGGTGGGGGTGGCGGCGGGTGGCTTTGCTTTTTTTCTAGCCAAATTTACCAACAACCCAACCTGCACACATTATGTTTTACCATTTTCATATTCAAATGTAACTTAGAAGAAACAAAATCATGTTCTTCCATTCACGTTCCAACACTTATATGGTCTCTTTCTTGTTTTTCCTTCAAAATCTAGTTTCCTCGTTCTAACCAGAGCTCCATCGAACCACAGTTCTCATACATTCTCAACAAAACTACGTCTGACCACCAAGTGAAAGCAAATGAAATAGAGCGTGCTTCATTTTCGGTCTAAACCACCAGTATCTGGAAAGCAGAGGAGCCACCTGACCGGGTTTGAGCCGGGTCATTATACTTCGAGGGTAAAGCTCTCCCACCATTAGCTTTGTCCATTCGTGATACTTGAACATGAGACCTTGCTTAAGGAGAACCAGCGTCGGATCACTTGAACCAAACCAAGAATCGGTGAAACACCTTTATTTAAAGGGAGTGTTACTAAAGGCACACCCCAATTTACTAAGTGCAAATCTCCATTTTCATTTTACCCTTATTACAAGGGTCTCTCTCCTCCTATCTCCTTCAACTGTCTCCTTTGTCTCCCTCACTCTCAACTCTCCCCTATGCATTCTCGTGTCATCGAAACCTGCCTACTCTCTTTCATTCAGCTCAAGCTTATCAGCTACCAAAATTGCCTCCCATCTCACCCACAATCATCATGGCAAGGAGGCCAGCTCCTATCCTCTTGGCTTCATTCTCTTCGTGCTCTTCTCTTGTCAAAAAGAAAAGACGCACTGAAGGCGTGTCTCCTCTACAAAGGAGATATTCCTCAATTGTGTCCCTTTCTTTTAAGCATGCGCATCTCCTCCAAATCAGAGACGGGAGCGACATGAGGCGAGTCTTCCCTTCAAAAGAGACACGTGTGACATATACGGCTTTCATGTGAGAGAGACGCGTGTGACGTGCGTCCCCATATGGGAGATGCATACGATATCTTTTTCTCCTATGGGAAAGACGTGCTAAGACATTTTCCCTCATAGAAACATAACAGATGCCTGTTGTGTGAACGTTCTATGCCAAACAAGACATGAGGTGATCTCTTCTGATATAGTGAGGCTCACCTCATGAGTCTCTATAGAAGAAGAGAAGAAGAGATGCGAAGGAAGCTCCTCCTCTGTTCTAAGAGAGACGAGCGTTTCGTGTGTTTAATTTGGAAAAAAGGTCAAAAAAAGAAAGAATGAGCCCGAACCTGTTACTCAGAGCAGACACATTGCAAACAAAAACGAGAGAGAGAGAGAGACGGAGATGCTGACGAGATAGATGGTGCCTGAGCGGTGAAGTAACAAAAATAGAGAGAGAGAATCGGGGAGGTTAGAGAGAGCGTAGTAACTGCGAGAAAGTGAAGAGGAGAAAAGGGAAAATGAGGTTTAGGCTTAGTAAAATAGGAATATTTTTGGATTTTTTTTACAATCAAGCAACCTTCCCCGTCACGAAAGGCTGACATACATGACTTGGGACGAAACCATAATAGTAAGTTCACGGCAAGGCTAAAAGCAGGTGTTCTATCATGGCTCTTGAGAAAATATTTCATTGCAATCAAATGCCGAGCGTACTCGATTAGAAGAAGGCACTCGTCCAAAAAGAAAGGGAAAAGAAAAAGAATCCTTCACTTGGACATGTCATGTCAGGGACAATACCAGCTTCAGACTGAGATATACAGTGTCACTGCTCCGCACTCATTGGCCACTTCTAGCGTCGCCAGACGTCAATAATGGAGGAGATCCACTACAAGCAGCTTGAGATAAGAGGCCTCAGCCGGAACGTCGCTGAGATCGGAAATGGTACACATCATTCTGAAAGTGGTGATGTACGTTTTCTGTCAACCGAATTTCAGGTCAGGCATTGGTGTTTCTGCATGGGTTCCCGGAGATTTGCTACTGTTGGTGTCGAAAGCAGGATACCGATCCATCGCACAGGATTTCAGGAGCTACGTATTGCCGCAGCGACCTCCTAACTCAGAGGAGGCCTCACCGCTTGTGCTTGTGCATGATACCATCACCATCGCAATCATCGTTTCCCTCCTATCACCACGGTATCCATCCACACCCATAAATTTGCACACATTTTTTCCCATGCAATATGAAGGTCGATACTATGTCCTGCTTTGAATGTAACCCATATGTTTTTATATGCCAGCAACTTTCATATGTTAAGCATATCCATATCATGTTATCCTTTGTTTTTTTTCTATCTTTTCCTTTTAAACTACAATGTATATAGTTCATGTACACATCTATTCATACTTATAATTACTCAAGAATCTTAACCGTCCCATGGATGGTTAAATTCAAATATCAAAAGCAAAAAAACATATTAGTACTTTTGTGGATATAGTAAATGTGCCCATACAATTTGCTTATGATTTAAAGATTTTAATAGTTGATTTTAAAGATGGAACGATTGACACCTTTGAGAATGTTTAAGCATATACTCATGTGCGCATGTACTAACCCTTCTCTCTATATAAGGCATGTTAAATGCATAATGTGTTTTGATACAAAATCTTCAATGAACACTTTCATCATTCAATTGTAAGATTAACAATGAAGATTTAAACTAAAAATATCATTTTCTTTTTATAATTTGATTCACCGTATCCAAACTGATCCAAAATCTGAATGAAAAGGTTGAACCCTAAATCCCTAATCCTCTTTCTCTCTCTCTCTCAATTTTCCAGCGACCAAATCACCTAAAAAAAGGATTAGGGTTTAAACTCCACAAACACATTTGAGGAGATTTATACAAGGCAATATCTCACCATCTTCTCAATCTCACCACCTTTGGCTACAATCTGCACGATGAGCTGATAGTGCTATGTGGGTAATGCTCCACCAAAACTACCACTATTCTTTTCTTTTGGTAGTTAGCCACTAAGGTAACAATCTCTCTCTACTCTTTAGTTAACTTTGTTTGGCGGTTTGAATCCCATTGCTAGTGAATTAACATGTCGAGATAGAGAAGATCATGACACTTGATCAATTTGGCTCTCTCAACACGACTCAAGACCTTTCTTAAATATTGTTTCCTTGCTTAAAAAATGGCAACGAAGATAATTTTTTAGCAAATAATGGATAAGAATGGTACAACCTTGGTACACATAATTAGAGTGACCCAAGATACAATTTCTTTTATGTATGTGCATACCTCAACATATATATATACATATATATATATATATGTATATATATATATATGTATATATATATATATACATATATATATATATATATGTATATATATATATATATACATATATATATATATGTATATATATATATATGTATATATATATGTATATAAAAAAATATTCATGGCCTTTATTCTTACAGCCTTCTCTCTCTCCATATGTGTCTTTAGGTGCCCATAATACATACTAGTATATGTCATAATTCCTTGGAACATATGAATGAATTAAGTCAAAGAGGCTCTTAGATTTATGAAATTTGATAAATCACTGAGGACTAGATGATATTTCCATAGAAGGATGAAAATCATGAGAGAGAACAATATCACTATGCTTAGAAGATTATTTAATAAAATATATAAAAACCAAAAGGTATTTAGAGAATGAAAAGAGAGACTAGTTGTAGCTATATATAAGAACACATGAGACATTCATAATTGTGAGAATGAATTATCGAGCGTAGGTTGAAACAAGCATCAACTACAATGGAGAACCAATTTTAATTCATGTTAGGAAGATTCACCATTGAGTCAATTTACCTATTGAGACACCTTATGAAATATTTTAGAGAAAAAAGTATTTATATAATATTTATTCATTTATAAGAAGCTGATGATAGAGTGTCAAAAGATATTCTTTGGATAACCTTAGATAAGTATCCATTGACATACATTAATCTCATAAGAGATACATATGTTGGTGCACAAACATACGTAAGGACTAACAAAAGAATCACAGATTTCTTCTAAACCAATATTAGATTACATCAATAGTCAACTTTATATTCATATTCATATACCTTGGCTATTGATGAGTTAACAAAGATTTGAGAATAAACAAAAAGTTAATAGTAAATTTGAACTACAGAGAAAGATATTAAAAATAAAGACTTCCTACTTAGCAAAATAAATATAGAATATATGGAATACATTATTTATCATTTGATTACTTTAGATAACATTAAAAAAATTTACAGCTAAGCATCAGTATTTACAAAAAGATATTAGTGACAAAAATGAAGATGTTAAGATAGACATATAGTCACGAAAGAAAGACCATATTCGTATTAAGGTTATGAGAAGTAAATTGTTAGGAACATTAGTCAATGATAAAATGAATAAAAAATATTTAAGATAGTTTGAATACATGGAATGGTAACCAAAGAAAACTCCAATAAAAAATACTAGATAGTGAAAAGTAATTCGGTATGATAAACTAGATAGTAAAAATGTTAAGAGGGAAAGAGAAAGTTCACAAAAGTATTGGAAGGAGACAATAAAATAATGTAGCTTTTGGTGAGTTAATTGTTTGTATGACACATATCGACCTATATGAAACCAAAGAATCCATATAACCAACCTCATCTAGTATGAAAAGTTTGGGAAAATGCTTACCTATTATTGTTATATTAAAAATATACATAATATATACATAGACATATATGTATACACACACACACACACACACACACATATATATATATATATACATATATACACAAATATACATATATATATATACACAAATATACATATACATATATATACATGCCTATATATATAAGATCCTAGTTTACATCTTAAAATCCTACGATATTACAAATCCAATGAAAGTTGAATGATGCACATCCAAAACTGTAGATATTAGTGAGATGTTGGTAGAATATAATGTTACTAACTATATATGGATCTCGTGGCCTAAAATAAGCAACTAAAAAGATCCTAGGTATAGGATACGAAGTATCTCTTGCCTTTATGGTTCTTACTATACTTGGCAGGTAAAATGATAACCGTTGCCATCTTTGGAGCCACAAAACACTATTTGTGAAAAGCCTTGGGTCGTAGTTAGAGAGGCAAATTCATCAAGTGTTGTTTCTTCTCCATCTAATAGGAGCATCAGCCACCATGAAGAAGGTTTTTGTATTTCTCTGTATTTTCCTCCTTGTTCTCATGGCAGCAGCGCCTACGCCTGCCATGGCTAGCACCAATAACCCCCTTCTTGGAGCCCTCATGAGCAAGCCCAATGATACCATTGGCTCTGGCGTGCTTGGCATTAGTCGTAAGTTTCCACTCATGCTTATCTGTGTCTTCCCACAAAGTAAATAATGGAAACTATCTTGCGTACTGAAATACAATGCACTAACTAAAGCATATGTATCATCTTGGCAAAATAACATACTTGTAGTGTATGTAGCTACAGATCTCTTAGTTGACGGTCTACTTGCAAACCATTAATAAGTTCAAAAGTCATGACTTGGATATGCTTAGAGGCCTGTCCGTAACTTGTCAAACTTAAATAGTTAGAGATATAGGACATGCTCCCTAAAGCGGAATGGGTGACCACATGAGGTAGAGATGCTTCTCTTTTCAAAGTCATATCTCAAACTAGAATAAATGGGGCATATTACTTTATTTCAAAATAAAAACAATCAAATGGAGAATT